>JAEOAD010000031.1:19575435-20905870 GCA_036365145.1 Orientallactaga sibirica
CCCTCTCCAACAAGAAATTCAAGACAAGATGGGGCACAACCTGAGTCTAGATTCTTCTTTCACTTTCCTCCACTTTGTTTCAGATGGGACAGTCAGCTTCTAGTCTCTGCTAGCCTGTCTCCTTAAAACCTGGGCTCATTTAGATAACACAGGAGAACAGGAATTGCCCATGACTTCCCTCCAGAGACAATTATAAAACATACGCATGTAACTCTATTTACCATGGAGGAGGAAATTCTTCTTAAAGATGAGTTTTGAACTCAGTCAACACCTGATATTTTTAAGAAATTACAAAATTTGATAGCTGTACCAGATAGAAGTTTAAAACAGTTGCTCCAGGTGGCAACTTCTGTTTATTATAATCAGGAAGCCAAGAGGGAAAAAGACCATTAAAGGAGATAAGAAAAAAATAAGGATAGGGCTGGAGAGATGGCTTAGCGGTTAAGGCACCTGCCTCCTAAGCCCAAGAACCCGGTTCCAATCTCCAGGTCCCACGTTTAGCCAGATGCAAAGTGACACAAGGGCACAATGCCACACTTTCCCACAAGGGGCCACACACATCTGGATTTCTTTCACAGCAGCTGAGAGACTGCTGGTGCACCCATTCTCTATCTGTCTCCATCTGTGTCTCTCTCCAAAAATAAAAAAATTAAAAAAATTAAAAAAATAAGGTTAGAGGTCACCAGGAGATCATAACAGTAATGAAGTTTGCTCAGGGAAGAGCCCTTCATGGAAACATTTAAGTGCATAAAATCTAAAACGTGTTTACTTGATGCCAAGGTTTTAACCAATAGAGAAAATGAGTTCAGCAGTCACAACATCAAGTTGTTCATGGTTTAAGGGATATAAAAACTGGATTTAAGACTCTCAGTAAAGTAAGTTAGGTTGCTCTGTTTGTCAAGGTTTTAACTATTGGAGAAACTGAGTCTTAAGATAAAGGTTCATGTATAAGTTTTTAATTTCCAAAGATGTGGTACTCATATATAAAGACATTGGGACTTTAAAGATAACTCCTGTTTTATTTATGTTAATTCTATCAAATGGTCATCACTAGGTTTACTTACTTAGGTTTAAGTGATTTAATTTCAGTCACTATAACTTTATCTTCCTATTAGGTAAAATAAGTTGGCATCACTTACCTAAGATTTACCAATATTAAGTCATTGGTAAGACATAAAATTGTTTTATGTTAATAAAAATTCCTATTATACATAAGATCAATTGCTATCCAAGATTAAACTAAAAATAGTGGTTGTCAAATAGTATTTTCTCTTTAAAAACAGATTTATCAAGGGTTGTATTAGAGCTTAGCTGTTTTGGCTCAACAGCAACCAGATTCTGATCTATTATATATAAAGTAACTGTCTCATTTCTGGCATCTGAAGTCCAGTGCTTATAACAAAATTAATTTTTTTATTTTTGTTTATTTTATTTTTTTATTTATTTGAGAGTGACAGACAGTGAGGCAGAAGCAGAGAAAGAGATAGAGAGAGAGGGAGAGAATGGGCGCACCAGGTCCTCCAGCCACTGCAAACAAACTCCAGATGCATGCACCACCTTGTGCATCTGGCTTACGTGGGTATTGGGGAATCGAGCCTCGAACCGGGGTCCTTAGGCTTCACAGGCAAGTGCTTAACTGCTAAGTCATCTCTCCAGCCCCAACAAAATTAACTCTTAAGACATATTCCCTGCTTTAGGGATCAGCCTCATGCTCAGACAATGGTCCTCATCTGAGGGAAACAATTTCAAGCTCTGTGGTTCTGTTTCCATTATTCTCTGGGTAGTTGGTACCCACACAGGTATCTGAACTAATCAAAGATGTTTTCAAACACAAGTGCAAGACTTTATGCTGTGTTACTTGTCTTTTTGCTGGCAATTTCTAACTTAAATTAATTGGTTTAGATTTGTATTGTTTTCTAGACTGGTAAGAGGTTCTCCGTGCATTTATAGCTATTAGATACTCAAAGGATAAGATGTACCTACTTTCTATGCCTCAGATGTGGTCTATGCCATCACAGGATAACTAAATGTAGAGATTAAACAAAATAACTTCAAACACTGGTATCATTCTTTAATTGGATAGGTTTCAGTAATCAAATGTGCTGTATATGTACACCCTTCAAGGTTGGTGTAACTTCTTCTGTAAGTGCTCTAATAACTTATGGAGAAGCCAAAGCCAATTGCTTCACTGGAGCTATAAAGGCCAATATTTTGCCCACTGCTTCCAGGTCATGAGGCCACTGGAAATGATGGGACACTCTACACTGGTCTCCTGGTAAGTCTCCTGTCTTCCTGACTGGGAAGGGTACAGAGACCCAGAAACAACAACAACAAAATCAGTGTAAAGTCAGAAACAGGAGAGTCACAGCTAAAGAAAAATTAGCCCTCCTGGCTTCCCAAAGAAGGGAAAATTATTTGGCCAGCACAGCCCTGACTCCTCCAAACAGACAACACCAGTATTAGAGAAGCTATAGGGTTACCTGGGTCCCTAAAGTCTCCTTTTAGAGCCTTTAATGACATCCAAAATTAATCTTTGGTTAAATTTTGGCTACCTGCTTGGTCTTAAACACTCAGAGAGAACTATATAACCAAAGATAAAGGGATACCTCCAATACTATATGAATGACCTATTAAGTAATACAAGAGCTTGCCAAAAGGGGAAACAAACAAGGCCTTAAGGGATATTGGCCCCTTTTCTAATAGTTCTAATTCTACAATAAGGAAAAACAACCATAGATGTCCAAATGGTTATTTTCAAATCTAAAAAATATATATGGATCACTCTGACCAAGGGTCGCTTAATTCAGAAAACTTCCTTATTTTGGGAACAAAAGGTAAATATCTTCTAACTTGTTCCAAGATATATTTAAATAAGTCTTGGGGCCATCAATATATTGTATAGCCCCTACTGGCACCCAGTGGCTCTATGGTACCAACCTTTGGCCCTGGCTACCCCCAGGACAAATTTAAAAAGGTACACCTTGGAAGGCTATTATACAAAATATGGTATATTCACCATCATCAAATGTTGTTTATATATTCCTGATAACTCTGTTAATATCTAATCTGTTTTTCAAGCCATACAGAAACAGATTCAGGCCATGTCAAGCACTACTGCGCCATTTGGTGAACAGTTGTGGAAGAAAATCTCAGCCAGCTCATGCTCCCATGATCCTGAGATAATCCAACTCCACCTACCTGGGTTCCCTCGAATGCTCTCCAAGGCCTAAAAGTCCACAAGAAGAAAAACCCTAAAGGCAACCAGTTTTCTGTGTCCTCACTTCTCATTAACTCCTTACTTTTATTCTTTCTCTCCAACATTTTCTTCCAAGAATATCTTCCTGCACTCCATCAATATATTTTTGGGGTCCTTTAGAAGAGTTCCCCTCTCTGGGAAAGACTCTCTAAGAGCCATATTTCTATACCCCCATTGCAAGTGGCTGAAGAGCTGACATCATCACCCCCTGGAGTATCTCCTCATGAGAGGGGGGAATGAGAGGGAGTGCAGTGAGGGTGACTGGACCTCCTGAAGGTGAAAAAGGCAGAAAAGTTTGCACTTGCTAGAAATCAAAGATGATCTGACTTCTTATCTCTTGCCTGGTTCCCTAGACCTGGTTTTCCACAAACAACCAGGACCCCTCCTGGGAGGGAGGTCTCTCATAGGGTTTAAATGTTGTGGTTGGTCAAGTTCAGTCCCTGGAACTTGGTGTCAGAGCTAACTTCTTCCTGAGACAGCCCCTAGCTCTAACCAACCAGCTGTCCCTCAGGTTCACCTAAGCCAGAAGACAGCCCACTACTATAAGGTATACCTTTGCAAGGGGAGGGCAGGCTCTCTGACCACGTGGGAACTTCAGCTGTGGTGAGTTTTCCCTTGGCTGGGCCTGGGCTGGCTCGGCCCAGGCCCAGGCCCAGCTGGGAGAGCCCCCTAGCCCTTAATCTCCACATGGGCTCCTTTACCCCCTTTAGCTCCTCACATGGCAGGAGCTCCTTGAACTTTCTTTTCCCTCCTCGGTTTTTCCAGGACCTCCACGTGAGATCTCTAGCCACATGGGTACCTTTCCTTGGCTCTGTACATCCCTATAATTATCCTTCTCAGTCTTTTTTTTTTAAATTTGGTTCTTTGATTAAAATTAGAAACGAACCTAGGGTTTGGGGTTCAAGGAGTTTCCTGGACCCTGAGCACCCTGTTACAGACTGAGGCAGGGAGAAACTTCCAGGGCACAGGTCACCTCCCCCACCTCCTGAGGGATCCAAAAGCCAGCCTGCCTAGGGCAGGTTCTGGATAGCAAAGAGAGGGAATCCATACAGTAGCTCCATTCTCTCTTTGTGTCTGAAAGGTGCTTGGCTGGTGAAATGTCAGAAGTGCTTCAAAGGCATTTCTGACAGCTTTTCCCAGACTTGGCAGGAGCAGTGCAAAGCTGTTGAAACCTGAAATAGCTGGTCTCAACAATAATGAAAGTCCCCACGCTCTTCGTGCTGAGTGTGATATGGAAGGAAAATGCTTTCTTAGAAACACGCATGCCTGCACACACTCCCATACTTTTCCCTTTCAGCTCTTGCTTCCTTTCACATAGTCTTGGCTGTGCGTGCCTCCCTTTTTCTCTGAGTTTGCAAACTGATGTACCAGATTTAAGTTGGGACTTACAGCCAGGCAGCCAGAAGGGCATGTAACCACTGGTGATCTGTGGGGACTGGGAAGTCCCAGAGCACAGGCCTGGAAAGGACTACCAGGGTGACTCTCATTCCTTCCCCCTGGGGCTGTAGCTTTTCTACCATACCATCTTTCCCACTCCTGGTAGCAAAGCAGCCATAAGTACCTTCATATGTAAACCTGGGGCAGATGGTAATGAGGGTCAAGTGAGGTCACATGAGTGAAAAATACTTTGTAAATTCTAAAACAATGGTGTCAGGCTAGAGATGGTCCAGTGGTCCAGTTCTTATGGGCTGGAAAGATGGCTTAGCAGGTAAGGCACTTGCCTCCAAAGCCTAATAGCCCAGGTTCGATTACCCAGTACCCATGTAAAGCTAGATGCACAAAGTGGCACATATGTTTGGAGTTGGTTTGCAGTGGCTAGAGGCCCTGGTGTGACCATTATCTCTCACTCCTTGCAAATAAATAATTAAAAATATGAAAAAAGATGCTCTTTATAAAGCCTCTTGGCCTGTGTTCAATTTCCCAGTACCCACATATAGCCACACACACAAAGTAGCACATGTATCTGGAGTTCATTGCTATGGCAGGATGCCTTGGCCCACCCATGCTATTTTTCTCTCTCTCAAATAAATAAAAATATTTTTTAAAAAACAATGGTGTCACAGATTTCCCCCCAAATAAATATTACCTTCTACTAGACCCACCTCATTTGTGGTTCTCCCAAGCAGGAGTTCCCAGGATCCCACCAGGCCAACTTCATGCTGCCTAGTGGCAGTTAGCATGTCCTCCTGCTGCAGGCTCCTGGGCATCTGTACCTAGATGGGCGTCACTGTCCACTCCCCTACCCTGGGGTGAACATAGGGTCCATTGCAGGATAGCAGCTCAGACAATGCTGGCTGAGTTGCAGTGACTTAGTCACAGGTCCATGGCAACACAACCCCACCAACACAGGCATAGGCTCAGAAGTGGCAAGGGGCAGAAAAGCTTCCTTAACCACCCTTCACATGCATGGGTCTGCTTACTGGTAAGGTCATGGGGCTCTAGCCCTTACGGCCATTTCGATCTTTTTGGTAGGAGGGATACCAGACTCTTTTCAGATTAATTTATTTCTTATGGGAAAAATCTCACTGTTTTAGTGGAGATGAATGTCTGAGGTCTTGAATTGGAAACATTTCAGCTTTCTTTTTTTTTCAAGGTACGGTCTTGCTTTAACCCAGGCTGACCTGGAATTCACTCTGTATTCTCATGGTGGCCTCGAACTAATGGTGCTCCTCCTACCTCTGTCTCTGAGTGCTGGGTTTAGGCTCCACTTCAGTTTTTGATTAGAAGTCATGCTCTTTGAGAAAGAATTGATGTTTCTTTCTCTCCTGTTTTAGGTGACCCTCTCCCCTGGAGTTGAATATACAGGCTCCGCCTTCAGAGGGCACAAACAATGATTTGCACAATTTTGGGGACAGATGTAATAGCCCCAGAAGAAGACAGCTACAAGTCAGGTTTCAAATGTACCAGAGTAATGACAATGTCCCCGGCAGTGATGGGACTGTGAAGTGTGTCCCTTATATATGACCCTGTAGACCCTGTGAGGGTTTGGCTATTTATGGCATCAGGATGGTGGGGAGGGAGCCTGCCCTGTCTCACCCAGGCTCTGAGTGCACTATCACCCAAGTTGATGGGTGCTACTATGGGGACAACACCTGCAGGTGTGTGGCCAGGCCTGTCCATCACCTTCCTGGGACAGGCTCATTTTTCTCAACAGTACTTGGCCAAAGTGACTTGAGACTACACTGGCTGGATGACATGCCTTTTGAGATCTACCACAGCAATTTTCCAATCCCCTGTCCAGCCCACTGTCTGCATTGGATGCTATAGACCTTGCCTCCGGGCAACTCGGAAGACTCATGGATATGAAGACACTTGAATAGTCCCGAGAAATCGATGGTTGGTCCACTTTCTTTCTAGGCAACTTGTTCACCACAGGTTATAGGAAAACAGCCCACAGTGATTGGTTTAGAAACACAGTGGTCCCATGTGGGGAACAACAGAAGTATGTGCAAGCTGGATGGCAGAGATGACACCGAAGTTATGCAGATCCAGCAACACAAACAAGAAAAAACATCAGGGAACCCACTTCCACTGTTCTAGTCACCCAGAGAGTAAGGACAGAGGCCCCATGAGGAGCATTATTCATCTTTCATTCTGGTCCAAAGAAGTAAGAGAGGGAAAACAATCAGGCAAGTGTCTACATATGTATGGCAGGGGGTGGGGTGCCTCCCCCCAATCCTCAGATGGCCACAGAGAGAGGGCTGTGGAGTGGACAGAATCGGGGAGAGATCCTGTCTTAAGAAATAAGATGGAAAGCAACTAAGGAAGACACCCGAGGTTCATGTTGTCCTCCACATGCATGTGCACACAGACCTGCACACGTACTTGTGCCCACATATGCACATGCATGCACACACACACACAAATTTGCAACAAATTCTGAAATGTTTAAGATACTGTGTAGGCTAAGCAAATTCAATTACTCGCAGGCCACCAAGCAGCAGCCTTCAAGTGGAGAGGCCAGGAGAAGTGGCAAAGAGGTTTTCAGTTGAACAAACCCACTGCTCTCAGGACACACTGGGGAAGTTGCTCAGGGCTCTTAACACAACCAGCTGGGTGAATTCCTCTCTTTCTTTTCTCTTTTGCATGTGCATATGTGCAAGGTGCACGTGTGTGGGGCCAGAGATCCACAGTGGTTGTCTTCCTCTATTGGTTCACCTTATTTATTGAGATGGGGTTGCTCACTGAAACTACAGCTCACTGGTTTGCACGTGTAGCTAGCCAGCTTGCCTTGGGGATCTGTCTGTTTCCACCTCCCTGGCACTGGGATTATTTATAGGTGCATGCCAGACATTTATAGGGATGCTGAGGAATGAACTCAGGTCCTCATGATTGTGAGGCAAGGGTTTTATTGACTGAGCCATCTTCCCATCCTGCTGAATGGTCCTTTTTTTTTTTTTTTTTAGGCAAGCCAACAGACTGGCCTTTTTTTTTTTTTTTTTTTTTTTTAATGTGAGAGAGGGAGAGTGAGATAATGGGCACACCAGGGCCTCCAGCCACTGTAATTAAACTCCAGACATGTGTGCCACCTTGTGCACATGTGTGACCTTGCATGCTTGTGTTACCTTGTGCATCTGGCTTACATGGGACCTGAAGAGTTGAACATGGGTCCTTATGCTTTGCAGGCAAGCACTTAAACTGCTAAACCATCTCTCCAGCCCCCTCTGAATGGTTCTTATGCTGCCCTCAGTCCTTAGGAATCAGTTAACGCTCTCATGGGTCAACCATCATAGAATCTCTTCACTCAGAAAGACATTTGGGCCTAGCATGCCCAGTCATATTCTCTCTCTCTCTCTCAATCTCTGCCTCTTTCTCTCATAAATAAATAAATAAATAAATAAATAAATAAATAAATAAATAAATAAAAACAAAGCAAAATATTCAGTTGCCACTGACCCTTCCCTGTGTCCTGCTGGCACTGACTCTACAGCGCAGTGACATCTCCAAGGATTCTTGCTTCATGTACCCCAGCAACCACCAGCCCCTTGTCTAAGAAATAAATACCCTGATAGGCCCTGAAAATGCAGGCAGTGAAGGGTGACCCAAACAGATCTATGTGTCTGCCTCAAGCCAGCCCCACATATTTAGGAACTCCTCATGTCAGGAGGCTGTGAGCTTAGGTGCAGGGCAAAATACTGGAGCACAGCTAGCGCACTGCAAAAGACAGCCAGAGTGGTGGGGAACAGTATACGACGGGCTGCACTGTCTCCTTCCAAGTGCACATGAAGTAATGGGAGGCTCCATGCAAGGCCCGAGGAGCAATGATGATACTGCTGGTGGGAAGAGCAGAGAGGACACATGCAGGATCCAGGGTGGGTGCAGTGTTGGGAAAGTGATTTTGCCTAATAGACTGGGATCACCTGGTAGAATTGGGGCTCATCCCAGGAGCTGAGCTCCTGACCCGAGGTCTCCCACACTGCCACGGTGGGATGAAAATCCAGCATGCTGCTCTCACCTTAGACCAATCTCCAGTCTTCCACTCATAGCAGCCTGAGTAGTCCTCGCACCCCTCCTCGGCTTTCGGCCTTGTGGACACATCACATTTTCCTTGCGAGTTGGTGCATGTCACAGTCCGTTTCTGTGTCCCTTTACCACAGTTGGAAGAACACTACAAGACACCATGTAGATATTTAATCAACTCTAATTCAGTTCAAGTTCATTGACACCTCTGAAGTTTCTACTGTGTGTCAGAACCAGAGGGGCTGAGCGGGGATGTAGACATGAGGATATTATATATCTGTCCTCAAAATGCTCAAGGCCTTCAGTTCTTTCCCGCTTTCATAGGACCCATGCCAGGTGGCTGGTGATAAGTCATGGGCAGAGGAGTTAGTCAGAAGAAATTGGGATGCCCATGGAGTCAAATGAGGAGAATGGAATTTAATGGCCAGTCATCAAGTCCAAAAGACCAATGCAGGGCACAAATTCAAAGGGTGAATAGGCATAGGCTGGCAGAAGGAACAGGGGCCAGGGCCAGCTGGAGTAAGTCAAAGCTCTCACAGCAAAGGGCCAGAGCCAGCTGGCCTCCAGGTACACAAGGCAAAGACCTTGATCAGGAGAGAAAGAGGCAACAGACAAGCCACTGGCCTTTCTTAATAAGGCAAGTACTCAAGTGCAGCTTCAGTGTGGATGCCAAGAATGGTGGCATGGCAATGCTCCATGGGAGACATGGCAAGAGCCAGTGTGGGGAGGTGACACATGAAGACACATGATGAGCCCTCAAGAGCTCAAGACTGTGTGTAGTCAGGCAGCACAGAGGCATGTTGAGCGTCAGAGACGACAGAGCACAAAGGTGCCCTGGGGTGCGTCTTGACCCTCCTTACCTGCTCCCTGGTGGAGAGAGATAGTGCGCTGGCTGGTGTGGGCACTTAACGTATCTCCAGAAATAAAGCAAAAGGAAGCCCAGCAGAGAGGACCTATCACCTTGGGGAGGACCTAACTGGCCAGGGTGATGAGTTGGCCAGTGAACAGAGAGGACATGGTCTGCAGCCCCTGGCTAGGGAGCGGAAGCAGGTCTGAGTCCAGCTCACTTCTGATTTGTTGTGTGGGGCAGTCTGTGACTTCCTGAAAAGTTGTCTCTAAACACCTAGCTGGAGGACATGAACGGCTGAGGACTGTGTTCCGCCAAGCAGAGTTCATACTCGTTCAACTGATCCAGAAAATACCAGGTACCAGAAATGACTTTTTCGAGCTACAAGTTCAGCTCTTTAAAAAGTTCCATTGTGTTCACTGAAAGCACATACATAAGCCGTGTGTAGTGGCAACACGCCTTTAATCCCAGCACTGGGGAGGCAGAGGTAGGTGGATCACTGTGAGGTTAAGGCCACCCTGAGACTACATAGTGAATTCCAAGTCAGCCTGGGCTAGAGAGTGAGACCCTACCTCAAAAAACAAATTAAAAAAAAACCCATATATATAAAGGACAAACATCATTCTTGATATTTCTGTTATTAATTTTTGTCCTAAAATGTTACCTGGCTTTCTTCTGTCAACTGTGCTTCCTGTGGAATACTGACTCTAATCTTGACTGGCTTGTTTCACATACACACATGTCACGTGGGGAAGCATACGTGCTTGGTTTTGTGTGTGGCACTGGAGTAGGATTTGTTTAAAGTGACTCTGGATATCAGGGACCAATCCACAGCAGGCTTAAGACACTGGAGCCCCAGGTCACTGCACTCAAGGGCTGTCCCCTGTTCCTCTAAGTGGAAATATTTTCTGATCACTTTAGCAAGCCCATCTTTGCAATTGAGGTGGGCTTCCTCCTGGCACCCACATCCATAGGACTGGCTCATTGGCAACTAGAAGTCTAAGCCACCATCTCTGTTTGTGGTCTACTCTGTACTCCTTGTTCTCGCCCTAGAATTTCAATTAGTGACTTCCTCAGCTGTTTTGCTAAGCCCTGGCTCTGCCCCCTTTGAGTGACAGCCCATTACTTGAGGCTTTTGCCCTGGGAAGGGCAGATGTGGGCTGATGCTGCCTTTGAAGGGACTAAGAGAGCAGAGCTCAGTCTCTCTTTATTTCCCCCTCAGAATGGGGACTGGGAGCTGAGGACAAGAGGGCTCACTTGTGCTACCTTTTTCTTCCTTCTGTATATTTGATCCTCCTTCCTCTAAAGGTGGGGATGAGTAGGTAGCAAGAGTGACCAGTACTATTGAGTAAATAAAAAACATCATGTTGGGCTGGGGAAATGGCTCAGCAGTTAAGGTGTTTGCCTGCGAAGCCTAAGGACCCTGGTCTGAATCCCAGGACACACATAAGCCATATGCACAAGGGGGCACATGCATCTGGAGTTTGTTTGTAGTGGTTAGAGACCCTGGCATGCCCATTCTCTCCCCCCGCCCCAAATAAATAAATGAATAAATAAATAAATAAATAAATAAATAAATGTTAATAAAAGCTTCCATGAGAAAATGCATACCGGGTCCAGGCACAAGGACCAGAAGGACAATGATTTGATTCCAAGGTAAATATTAAGAGAGAAGCATTAAAAACAAATAAGTATAAAAAAAACATTTTTAAAAGAGAGAAACATTAGACTAACCAGTGTGGACTCTGAGTTAGGATCAGGACTGTGTATGTGCACAGATATGGTCATAGAAGAATTGCTTTAAATCTTGCTCTGGTTGTTTCTCATTTCCCAAATATGATGATCTTCAATGTTCTAATCAGAATTGAAATGTGTGGCTAATTTGGTAAGGATGGCTATTTTTCTCACAAGGAAGTTTGAGTGGAAAATTTGGGATTTTGCTCTGAGTAAAGTATAAATCTTATTTGGATCAAGAATCACCGGTCAAGGCTCTAAGATTTACCTGGGGTGAGAGAGAGGAAATTTTTTTTTCACCTGTCTCTACCTCCTCCTCTGAGCAAGTGTAAAATAATTCCCTTGAGTGATACACCTAGAGGTCTAAGTATATGTATAAAGAAAAAAAAATAAGTACATTTTAAACTCTTTCCTTTTCCTAAAAGTATCATAAAGGGGAGGGCAAGGACCTAGGTGTTTTTAAACAAACATTTTATTTATATATTTGTGAGATAGTGATAGATAGATAGACAGATAGGTAGATAGTGAGAGTAGGGGAATGCCAGGGCCTCTAGCCACTGCAAATGAATTTCAGATGCATGTGCCACTTTGTGCATCTGGCTTTATATGGGTACTAGGGAACTGAAACCAGGCTGTCAGACAAGCAAGCACCTTGAACCACTGAGTCATCTCTCCAGCCCCAGACTTAGGTCTTTAAGTGGGTACATTTCAAGATTCATGCGAAAATTAAGCTCAGCTTTAGAGCAGCCAATGGCAGACTCTTTGTTCATTAAAAATTCTTATTTAAAGTAATTCTGACTGTTTGGCAAAGAGAACTTTAAAAATATTTTCCATACTGAAGAGTGTCTTGGATCTACCCTCTTTAAGTTTCCTAGACCATGTTTGGTGGAAGACCTGAGGGAAGCCAGCCCCTTTATTAGGTTATTTTTGTTTGTTTTATAGCCAAACAATCACAGTAATTAATGCAAAGTCAATGCAAAGCCTTGAAAGATGACATCACCAAAGACAAAATGGTATTTCCAGGACTGGCCTTCAAAGTTAAAACTCAGGACTTAGTGGACCTTTTTCCAAAATGTTTCATGGCGTGAGATTTGTAACTGACTGGCATATCAAAAGCTGTCCCTCCTAGCATCTGACTCCTATAACCTATAAAGACTGCTAAGATATGAAAGTCATTGAAACCAGATACTCCACTTGACCACACTACAGTTCAACATGCTTGAGAAGAATTAGAAGGGCAATGGCTGTCTCATTCTTAGGCGGGGATTTTCACAAGAAATGGAATCAAATAGTACCTTCAGAGTAGTGTCAACATAGGTATCACGAAAAGATGTCATTTGTGTTTGTTCTCAGCCATGTTGTTATCTGAGATGGCATTTAGGAGATGAGCAGCTGCAACACACCTGTCAGCTGACCTAGGGGTGGGCAAGGTTTGCAGTACCTGGGGATGTGTCACCAATCTGGAGTGGAAGTTACCACACTGGAGTCCCCATGGCACTCACAGTAACCTCAGCCTCAGTGACAAGCCAAGGCACCCACCTCTGACCACTCTGATGCCTCCCAGATGGACAGGCAGTCCTGGCCTTCACAGCTCTGCACTGGTGTTGGCC
This sequence comes from Orientallactaga sibirica, assembly GCA_036365145.1. NCBI lineage: Eukaryota > Metazoa > Chordata > Mammalia > Rodentia > Dipodidae > Orientallactaga > Orientallactaga sibirica. The sequence continues at coordinate 19,588,343 of JAEOAD010000031.1, forward strand.
GAGGATCCAGGCAGTAGAGGGGCCGAGTGGTGACAAGTGTGCCATTCTGCAACTGGTACATGCAGGTCACGTCCCGATGCTGGATGCCCTTCTCACAGGTTGCCGAGCAGGGGCTCCACTGGCCTGTCACCCACCTGCTCAGGGGAGAAAAGACAGTAAGAAAATAACCAGCCTGGTCTCTACTGTTAGACTCTAGAAGGATCATGGACCTGTGGTGGGAGGGAAGGGACAGACTCAGGGAACTTTGTCATCAACTCTGAAAATAATTCCAGAGCTTCAGAGCAGAGGGAGTGACTCGAGTCACTCTGGTTCAATGGTCTCTTCAGTACAGAAACTTCTTTCACACAACATTTTTATGGCAGATTGAGTTACTGTTCCCAGCTGCTTACAACCTCCCTGTAGGGGGATCATATATCGCACATGTTGTCATAGTGTGTGCTTTAGTCAATGGGGTATGAGTGATCATGAAGCTGGCCACATTCCAATAGAAGCTTTGAATGGGGTTATAAAATTGACTCTGATTCTGTTTTCTGTACTCTGCCATGAGGGCCTGACACTGTTTGTAAGGCACCACCATGTTAGCACTGTTTGTTACTCTCACTCTAGCTGACTGATACAGTCTGTGACAGGGCCTTTTCAGTCCCTGCATAATGATACAAGGACCAGGTTCTCCTTGCCTTCCTTCTAGAGACTGTGGACCCTGCAGAGTGGAGACAATAACTCATGAAGATGGCCTTTTGTTTGCCATGGGGAGATGGAGGATGTTGAAGCTGTTATTTGGAACCGATCTGTGCTTCAGTGGTCTGTGAATGTCTGTCTGTTGGTCTCATGGTGTTAGAAAGCAGCTGAGCATGTTGGGAATTGTGATTCCTCATGACTCAAATGGGGCTGAGAATTCCCTTTGGACTAAAGAACTCTTTCCTGCCTGCCCTTTGGGTGAGCAGCAGGTTTAGGCCCCTCTTTAGTCCTTTCTCAAATATTCCCAGCTCCCAGACCAAAGCATCTCTAGCTACAGATGGCCTGCCTGGAAAGCCATTCCATTCTTCTGTTAGTTAACATAGCCTCCAGGGCTACCTGGTGTGAAATCACATCACTGAATGCCACCCGACTGCTTAGAAATATCTACAGCAATCTCAAGACCCTTTGAGAGGACACTGGGTGGTGCCAACCACTTTCCCTCTTCAGTTCCAGCTAGTAAAGCCCCTCTGGTTGGATGTACCCTAGATACAGGAGGAACAAAGATGGCAAAGATAGTAGTATGGTGGTGAGAACAGGTTACACACTGCCCTTAAGCAGCTTTCCACAGCATCCAGCCCACACCCATGTTGGACACAGGCAGGGCCACAGGTGAAAGCAGACCTCAGCTATCAGACATGACTAGGGCCCCCAGGCTATTAAGTGGCTGCAGTAGCCTGGACCCCAGGCAAATCTTGGGGTCCCAGGAACCAGCAGGAGTATGGCCCCTAACCCCTCTCAGGGGTCTCAGTGAGCCTGCCCCCCTGGATGAATCTCGGGCCCCAAGACTGGCAGGAGAAGGGACACTCCCTCCCCTCCAGCCAAGGGCACCTGGTCAGCCTGATAAGACTTAGGCATCACTCTGACCTTTGACCAGTTACTTAGGAAACTCCTTATACCGTATCAGTCAACAACCTTTACACAGCCCCATTCCCCTATGACTCATATTCCTGCCACTCTGTAGATCACTTGATCCTCTTCCTACAGGCTGGAATGTACGTCCCTATATGCCAACTAGGCATTGGCAAACAACTTGAACCCACCAATCCCCTTGGGACCCTCTTCCCGCTCTCTCTCTCAACTGCTTATAGAAACTCAGTTCCTTGTTGAATAAATAAACAAGAGCTGTCCTCTGAAGCTGTCTGCTGGGTGTTTCTTTCTGTTGCACTCATGGCTGCTCAAGACCATGCTCCACCATTGCTTGGATGCCCTTGGGACACCAAGGCTCTGCAGCCCCAGAAGACCAGGACCACAGACCAGCAGGGGTGTCCTCAGCCATGGTTGCTGTGGTCGTCTCCTTCTAGGTGCTGAGGTTCTGCCAGGGCAGTCGGTGAGCTTCCCATCTCAGTACTGGCTGCTTCTCTGGAAACATGAAAGTCACTGGACTAAATTCTACCCTTTTATTGTACTGGTCTTTGGAGCTGCAGGTTTTCCCAATCCCCCCAATGCAGTGTTCATTTTTCTGATCAGTCACTACTTCGACAGCATTGTCAGGCAGAGCCTCAATCATCCAGGCTTCTCTTTCTCCCTCATCTTCTACTTTCATGGACTCCCGTGATTGCACTAGACCCACCCAGACAGCCCAGGATAACCTCTATGTCTGTGGGCTAGCTTATTCACAATATATCGAGGAGTGTTAACAAACAGTTCTACAAACTGGGTGGCTTCAAGTCATAGATACTAAGTTCGCACAGTTCTGGAGGCTAGAAGTTCCAAATCTGCACATCACTGGGGTTGGTTCTGTCTGTGTGTCTCTCCTATATTCTGGCACGGGCTAGGAATGCTTGGCATTCTTTGGCCTGTAGAAACATCACTCAGTCTCTTTATTCCTCTGCACATGGCATTCTCCATGTATGCCTGTGTCCTTTATGCTCTGCCTTCTTACAAGGGTGTCAACCTATTTCCGAGTGACCTCAACATAATTACATTTGTAATGACCTTATTTCCAAATAAGAACACATTCTGGGGTCATGGGCGTTATAACGTTGACGTACTTTCTTAGAGTCTACAATCCAACTCATCTCACAGCCGTCTGGAACGGCCATCTGGCCCTCACAGAAAAGTAATCATGGATCAAGCAGCGGCACTAATGATCCATCAAAGTCAATCTCTAGGACATGGGCTGGCCAGCACGGGAGGGAGACCTGGGTCCAATAAGTGTAAGGAGGCGAGGAGTACGAAAGTGGAGGACTTGCCTCAGCTGCTGTCCCTCTGTGGGACTTGGAAATAGCCTTGGGGCTACTGGTTATGGTACTTGGAAAAGAATCTGGCCTGCACAGTGACCGTGTTCCTTCCCATCCCAGGATGACTCAGGGCATTTGGTTTGCTAGGCTAGATGGATGCAAACAATCCCTTGTCAACAGAGAAACAGTTCACACATTCCCCAATGGTTAGGCCTGGGATGAATACAGGGGGTCACTGTTTCCCATACATACTCAGGCTATTTCTACCTGCCATCCTGTCATACCCACTGGAATGTACAGGTGCAGGATGCAGGAGATCCCTTTATAGAGCAATAGACACTGGCCTGGAGTGACAGTAAGACTGGACAAAGGCCCACTGGCCATTAGGTTTATGTGTGTGTGTATGTGTCTGTCTGTCCTCTGTGCCCCAATCCTGGGCCAATTTTTTTTTCAGTACTAGGTACTGAACCGAGGGTTTTGTGCAAGTGATCAACCACTGTACTATTGAGTTACACAAAAAGTCTTGCAACACAGCCCAGGCTGGTCTTGAACTTGTCATCCTCCTTCCTCATCCTGTCAAGAAGCTGGAATTACAGCCAAGCAGCACCAGCCTGGACTCATTTTTAGTCATGTAAGCACCTTTCCATCCAGTGTGTGTGTACACATATTTTTTAAAGATTTTCTTTTTATTTATTTGTTTATTAGAGACAGAGAGAAGGAGAAAGAGATAGAGTGAGAACGGGCATGTCAGGGCCTCTAACCACTGCAAACGAACTTGAGATGCATGCACCACCATGTGCATCTGGCTTATGTGGGACCTGGAGAATCGAACCTGGGTCCTTAGGCTTCGCAGGCATGTGCCTTAACGGCTAAGCCATCTCTCCAGCCCCCATCCAGGGTATACTTGAACAACTTCATCACATACATTCTCAGATTCTCATGTGGTCCTGGGGTCTCACAGACCGGGACTCAGAGCCTTACTATACCAACTTGCCAAGTATGTGATTTGGGAAGCCTATACCCAAGTGTAGTAGACAGCCTCATGTTGCTGAGATGAATTTCTAAACCAGGCACTGTTGTGGAGGAAGGGATGTCTGTTGAAGCTTAAAGATGTAGGGGAAGTTCTATAATGGCAGAAGAAGCTGGCCTGCTTTCACAGGTCCAAGCAGACAGAGAAAAAGTCATAAGCCCAAACCCCAAATCCACACCACCACCATTAGCAAGTACACTTAGGAACCCCAGGCAGAAATCAGGCACTTTGTATATCTTTAGACTTCAATTCCAAATTCACCACCACACTTTAGGGCTGGACCCTAAGGTCTACCCAGTGGTGACACGACTCCAGCCAGGTGGCTGTAGCTCTAAATTATAAACTTTAAAAAATCCTGAATATATTGGGGGGCATTTATTCAAATGACCAAGCCAAGCTTCAACTTCCTTCTTCATAAAGTGTAGGTCATAGTTCCCACCTCACAGGTTTGTTGGTATATTGACAGGGATGATCTCTCCTGTGACAGTTATCTTCACTTTTTAAACTCGACGAAATTTAGAGGAACCTAGGAGACATACCACTGGGCATGTCTGTGAGGGTTTTTCTAGGAAGCTATCACTGATGAAGGCAGACCTACCCTGCATGTGAGAGGCACCATCCAGGCAAGGGTCCTGGGCTACACAGAAAGAGACAACAACCTGAGTACCAGCAGTGTTCTCTCTCTGCGTCCTGACTGCAGACAACACAATGTGACCAGCCGACTCGCACTCCTGCTGCCATGCCTTCCTTGCCATGAGGACCCTCAAACTAGGAGTCAAAATCAACCCTTCCTTCTCTAAGTTACATCTGTCATGTCACAGGCCTGAATGTTAGTCACAATGGAGGCACTGGCTCATATGAGGTGCTGTGGTTCTCCACAGCCCTATGGAATGGTCAGTCCAGATGGCCACCTGAAGCAAAACAGAGCTGAGCAAGGTCACCTGAAGTCAATTATTTCTGATTACTAATAATACTTTTGCATGTCTCAGACAGGAGGGGCAGGCATGAGGCCTCTGTGTGAAAGCTGAATCCTGGAACCCAGTTACCTTCTCCGAACTCCAGGTTCCTCAGCACATGAGGCAGTGGCAGAGCCACATGCATATTTGTGAGGCCCAGATAACAAACACATAGCCAGCGAAGCATCTGCAAGAATGCCTAGCACAGGCAAGGCTGTGGGGGTGTGGGCTCCTCTCACTTTCTCCTCTCACTTTCCTTGCCATCCCTTGGTGTAAATGTCCAGTCTTCTGTGGGCAGCCAGGCTTGTCTAGGACACCTGAACCTTTGCTCACCATGTGTGCTGTGGGTGTGGCAGAGAGGATGGGCAGGGTCTGACTGCTAAGACTCCATCCTTTCGTTCTAACCCCAGCCAATAGTGTGAGGAACCTGGGCAACCCAGATCCTCCCATCTGTTCAGGACCCAGTTCCTTTGCCAGCTCCTGGCAGACGGCAGCCAGCATCTCTGTGCTGAGAACGACCAGAACACAGCTTTCACATGTGCCATTTATAGGCTCAGAAGACACAAGGCTGCTTTTATGAAACAGATGTGTCGAAGAAGGAGCGGTGAGGAGGTGCAGGGGTGACCTACGGAGCCCGCTGTGATGTTCTCCCTGGGAGCCAGCGGGGTCCCTTTACAGCCCAGCCGCACCTGAGGCTTCACCTCTGGCTCTTTCCAGTTAAAACTCGAGAATTATGAGTTCTCATATGCATTTCTCTGAAAAGTAATATTATTCACATATTTGTTTTTTCAAAGAGGAAATGAGAATCTGAAGAGCATCCTGCTGGTCTGTGAATATGAGCTTTCCTGGACGTAGGTATTTCTGCTTGCAAAGCGGCCCCGCGAGGCATGAGGCATGGAGTGCATCTTGGTATGCTAACTGATGAGGACTACTGAGAGCAATAACTTCAGCCTGGAGTTCTGACTTAACAAAACAAACTTGCATCCTTGTAACCCTGAAACTTGCTAGGATCTGAGACCTTTCTAGGTCTTCTTAAAAAGGCCTTTGAGCCAGGTGTGGTGGGTGGCACGTGCCTTTAATCCCAGCATTTGGGAGACCATGTTGGTGGGAAGATTGCTGTGAGTTCCAGGCCAGCCTGAGACTAATAGTGAATTCCAGGTCAGCCTGGACTCTACCTAAAAAAATAAAATAAAATAAAAAAGGCTGGAGAGATGGCTTGCAGTTCAGGCGCCTGCCTTTCAAGCCTAAGAATGTCTTTTTGATCTCCAGGTCCCACATTTAGCCAGATGTAAAGTGACACAAGTGCGCAATGCAGACACACGCGTCTGGAATTCGTTCACAGTGGCTGAGGGCTGCTGGCACGCCATTCTCTCTCTCTCTCTCTCTCTCTCAAAAAAAAAAAAAAAAATGGCCCAGAAGCCAGGTGTGGCAGTGCCCACCTTTAATCCCAACACTTGGGAGGCAGAGGTGGAGGATCACTGTGAGTTTAAGGCCAGCCTGGGACTACAGACTGAATTCCAGGTCAGCCTGGACTAGAGTGAGACCTTTTCTAAGAAAATAAAAAAAAATAAAATAAAAGGCCCTTGGACCATCCATTATGATTAGAGAGGGAGGATAAGAGAAAGCACAGAAGGAGGGGGAAGAAAGCAGAGAAGGAAAGGGAAAGGAAGGAGGGAATGTAAAGGGAAGAATATTTGTTAACGGGAAGGGTTCTGACATAATTCTCTCTAGCTGTTAATCCAGCTGGCCCTTTCTGAGAGCTTTCTTCTGAACACTTTCTGTGATCCAACTCAGGAAGGATCCAATGCAGACCCATTTTACAGGTGAGGAAGCAAGCACAAAGAAACTTAGTGGCTTGCTCAAGGCCACATATTGGTGAGTAGCAGAGCTGCTTTTCAGCAGTTTCATTAAGGTTGAGTTCACGTGCAGTTCCCCCTTTAAAAAGTATAATTCAGTGTATTCAGAGCTATCACACCACTACTACAGTCTAATCTTATGAGAATCTCTTTACCTCCGAAAGAAATTCATACTCCTTAGCCGTCATTTCCAATCCCCATATACCCATCTACTCCTCCCAGTCCTAGGCAGTCACTAATCTACTCTTGAATTCTACAGGTTTTCCAATTCTAGAAATTTCTTTCAACTGGAATCATATCATGTGTGGTTCTTTCCTTCAGTTAGTGTATGTTTCTAAGGTTCATCCAGGTTGCATCACATTCATGTATTTTATTCCTTTTTCTTACTAAATAATATTCGATTGTGTGGGTATGCTGCATTTTACTTATTCATTTATTGATCAATTGAGAAATTTGGATATTTCCACAGAGACATTATCAATAATTCTACAATGAACATTTATGGTTAAGTTTTTTTTTATTATTTTATTTATTTTTGGAGAGAGACACAGAGAGAGACAGAGAGAGAGGGAGAGGGAGACAGATAGAGATGGGCGCGCCAGCAGTCTCTCAGCAGCTGTGAAAGAAATCCAGATGTGTGTGCCCCCTTGTGGGTAAGTGCGGCATTGCACCCTTGCGTTACTTTGCATCTGGCTAAACATGGGACCTGGAGATTGGAACCGCTGGAGATTGGAACCAATGTTCTTAGGCTTAGGAGGCAGGCGCCTTAACCACTAAACCATCTCTCCAGCCCTTGCGTTTAAGTTTTGTGTGGGCACGTGTTCTCATTCTTCTTGGGTATATAACTAGGAGTAGAATTACTGCATTGTATGGTGATTCTGCACTTTTCAACCTGAGGAATGCCAGGCTGCTTTGTAAAGCAACTGCGCCATTTTATAGTCCCACCAGCAGGGTCTCGAGGCTCTGAATTCAGTATACCTTTACAAAAGTTGCCACTGTCTTTTCTGGTTATATCCATCTAAGCTGGTGTGAAGTGGCCTCCTACAATGTGGATATGTTGGCTATGCTGTAGTAAAATGTATGCAATATGAAATTTACCATTTTAACCACTTTAAGTATATAGTTCCATGATAAATTCACAATATTGTACAATGGTCAGCAGCACTGTCCCACACTTTTCACCTTCTCCAACTGCACCTGCACCAATTAAATGGTCACTCCCTGCCCCCTGGCAACCCCTGCTCAATCTTCAGTATCTGTAAGTCCCCACTAGAAGTATGTCACAGAAGTAGCATTAGGTACTTTGTCTTCCTGTGACTGTCTCATTTCCCTTGGCATGAAGTCATAAAGGTTCTTTGGTGCAGTGCCATGGTATGCATCGGTTCCCTTCCTTTGTAATGCTGAATATACGGACCAATTAGGAAATGACAAATGACCCAGTCAGATGACAGACAGGCAAAATCTGGGAGAATAAATCACAGAAGAAACAGGCACATTCCCTAAACATGAAAATAGCCACACTCATTACACAATAGGAGGATTAAAAAAAAAACAAAAACAGTGAAACATCCACCAGACAGGTGATATTAAAAAGTGTGACCTAACCAGATTTGCCCATTAATGCAAGTTCTCCTTGGCAAGCTGGCACAGCAGACCTCCTTATCTGTAGGGGGTAGCAGCCAAGCTCTGGTCCATTGTGGCCACGTGGTTGAGTGTTGCCCCTCTCATTTTTAACATGCAAAGCTGAACAATCCAGCTTTCTTCTGATTTTGAAATGTTGGAAATGAACTCTAAAACCTTCAGACGCCTGTGTGGGCCAAGCAGTGTCTGCTGAGGAATTTGGCCCTGCGGCCTCCAGGCGAAGACTTTACACTTTAATATCCCATGTTGGCAGTGGTGTGTGGAGCTTCTGACCCAACCTCAGATGGCCAGAAGTGGATCAACTCCAGTCCTCATCAGAAGAGGGCAGGGTGCCATTTGCTCACCATATACCCCTCCCCCCATGGCTTTCTTCTTGGCTTTGGTCCCCAGTTCCTATGGCACACACATGCTACTTCATTTTTGGGTCAGCTTAACAGGTTAGCTCCAAGCATTCTGCTCTGAGATGATTAGGGGGGAAAACCAGATTAATGATGTGACATGGTTTTCCCAGGACACCTAGCTGAAGGATGCCCAATAGAAACGCACACCAAAGCCCCCAAATCCAGAGAGCTACAGACAACACCCCTGGCCTGATTAACACCAGAAGGAGTCCCTGTTCAGTCTTCTCTGCTGCCTAGCCCCACAAAATTATTCAATGTGAAAACATGCAGGCAGACCTCCTTAGCATTCTGCCCTGTGGCTGCCCTGCTTTGGCTATGAAAAGGCTCAGAATTTCACAAGACTCAGAAAAACGTTCCTAGGGGGAGTTCTCAGGAGTTGGAGTGTGCCAGAAATGCTTTGTCTGGAAACAGAGCTGCAAGGAAGGGCAACCCCAGCTGCAGTGTTGGGAGGAGTGGAAGCAGAACTCGACCACTACCAGCCTGGGAGCTGGCTGCCCTGCAAGGGTGTTGGCACATAGCTTAACTACCTTAACTGTAAGCCACACACTCAGTTCTGACTGCCACAGAGTATCTATAAGTCAGAAAGACCCCTGGGCAACAATCCCAAAGGGATGTCCCATTGCTCTAGCTCAAATCCCAGGTACCTACTGATGTGCTATTACATTAGGAGCAGTGGCCTTGGTGGTCACAACTTCTAAAGACCATGTCCATGCTGAACTTGAAAAGAGTGCCCCAGGTTGAAAGACATCCAGGGTGGAGCAATATGGACATAGCTGGTACCTAGACACCTAGGTCCTCAGTCAGTGGCTGGCATTTGGCGCTGACCTTCTGTACTAACTATGGTGACGAAGGGTGACTGGTGGGCCCAATGTGTCACACCAAGCCTTAGTATGGATGACAGGCTTGACATTTGTAACACTGACAGGCACTTCAGATTTGTTGTCTGCTTCTAGCTTGATCTCTGGGGAGGAGGAGGGGCTGGGCTCCTTGCCATGCTGCCTTCTGCCTCATCTCCTACTCTTCCCCACCATCCCCTTGGGCTCTTTTGCAGTCATGGCTTCATTCTATAACAGAAAATGTGGGATTCTGTAACAGAAGATACTGGGAAACAGGAGCCCCAACTCTCCACCATGGAGTGTTCAAGCCTGTGTACCTGGCGGTCTGTCTAAAGCACAGCGGTATCCCACCATGCCTGTGTTTTTGAGTGGGTGTGTGGTTAACAAACTTTTCTCTTCTTCCTATCATGCAATGAGCCACTCTTTTCCCAAAGTTCAGACATGCAGGAAAAGGGGCCCAGCTTGGCTCAGTCTCTTTACCATGTCTAGAAACTGATATGTCCTACCAAGCCAACCCTCAGAGGGGATTTCTAATGTGTCTCTCTCTCCCCGTGTCCACATCCACCTTACCTAGGGTGGGATCTCTTTTCCATGCACCCCTGCCCCAGTCTCAATCATTCTATCTCCTTAATCTAAGACCTTAATTGGCTCCCCGCTCATATCCTGGCGCTCACGACCTATGCTTGCGATATAGTCCTTAGTTCAGCCCATGTTCTTCACCATTCCATCAGAGATAGATGCAGGAAAGATTATAAGACGTTGGACTAAGGAAAATAAGTAGGACTGTTATGGGAAGGGCCAACACTCTTGTTGCTTTGTTTGTACACTGCTATCCCTCACCCCCACCCCTGTGTTAGACTGTTGGACGCTCCTTGATCCAAAGGCACTGGTGTGGCTCTCTCTCTCTCTCTTTCTCTGTGCCAGGGTCTCTCTCTTCATTCCTTAGTTGACCACTCCAAAGACGGCTCCTCCAGGGCTCTTCCAACAGATCTAGGTGTGACCCTTTCCACACTGGCACATCTAAGGCTCCAGGAACAGTTGAGTGATAGTCTCTCTCCCAGGAACACCTAACTTTACTGTGGCTTGGAGAATGCTAGAACTCAAGAGTCCCAGGTCTAGTTTGGGCTCCCTGTCTACCTCTTTAACCTTGGCTATTTATCCACCATGTTCAGTTTTTCTATCTGTGAAGTAGGTAGATGGCTCCTATGCCTTTGTTTCTCACATGTATATGCCAGGGATTGATCATATACACCAGACCTGATATAGAGTTTCCCTTTCTGGATTGACTCAAGTCTCTAGCAGGCCTATTAAGGAAAAGCTCAAAGTCAATCTCCCTGTCCCACTATGCATGTCTTAGCCATACCTCCTCAGTGGTCAGCCTCATGAGGCAGCATATGCACACCCCAACTCTCGGCCCCAGCACACTGGAAAGACAGCGTGTATTAACACTGCTGGCTAATAAAACAACCAGCAGTTTCCTATAAAACATTATAGTGGGATAAATCTACAATGAAATAGTCATGCCCTTGGTTTCACTTCATAGAGAGCTTCAAACATCCCGAGCGAGCGAACGGAGTCACAGCAGCTGCAAGGCAGATGTTCCCCAGGCAGGCGACTGAGAGACAATAATTAGTCTCAATTAAGTTCTCAGTAAATTATGTAAGGGAGCGCTCTAGCTCCTCAGCCCTGCCTGGCTTGTTGCGCCAAAAGGCAGTGAACGTGGTCCAGGGCTATTTAGAAATCCTGGGCTGCTTGGGGTAATTCATGCTCTGAGTAAACTGCAGAGTCTTGGCTTGAGAGGAAATAATGAATCCCATAACTACTTTCAATTGAAAATACTAATTTGTTAATAATCTTAATAGCTAATGAGCTACAGAAACCATGTTCATGAATCCTCCCGGCAGAGAAGCGATTCATTATGCTGCGGGCTTATTAAGTCCCAGGCACTAAATCACCGGGGGCCCTTCTCATGTTTGGTTCTGCAAGAACCCATCAGATGGTCTCTTTTCACCAGAACCCTGACTTTGTCACTTTCTTTGGTATCTGCTTAGGGAAGGTCTTTCAGCCCAGTTAGGCTTTGGGGATTTCCCACCAGAAGGAGCTTTCAAGACCCTCAGAGGAGATTCCATCTTTCTGTACCAAGTTTTGTAACATTTCCCCCTCCTCCTCTAAGGGTTGTGGGGTGGTTATTTTTGTGGTTAGGAAAATTTGAGTTGGACAATTGCAGAGAATGCTCCACTTTTTTAGTGTGATGCTTGGGGCCACACAGGCCAGTCAGCCTCCTTCCCTCCACAAAGGTCAGGCCATGTTCGGCTGTGGTGGTTCTTATCCACACCCTCACCTTATCCTAGCTCTTTTGGAAGAAAGTGTCTACTATAGAGCCTTGTGCAGATGCTTCTTCACTGACTTGGACTCTCCAGTTGTCAATGAGGAAAACTGGGACATGACCAGAGTTTCCTGAGATGATCTTTGCACTAATCTCTAGAGGATTGTGGGCTATGCTTTCCTTTATACATTTTATGAATTTCTCCTGGCCATATATTTCTTTTACTTAGTAGAAATTATAACTATAATTTATGCACATTGCAGAACATCTGGAAGGTCCATAAGAATATAAAACAAGTGAACCAAGAACACACACAATCTCAGCCTTTTTTCCAAACACATATTTTCCTTAACATTGATGTCATGCTATAAACAAATCCTTTCATATTTTGTTTCACTATTGATAGCAAAAGCAATTCCTATGTGATTAAAGGTATTTCCTAAAGACTGATTTTTTTTTTTTTTTTTAGGCTTTCAGAAGACTCCTATATATAGACAAAGCCACAAATTACTTAACTAGCACATACTGGTTGGAAGTTGGAGAGCTGACATTTTCTCCATATTTTGGGTGATTTCCCAAGGGTAGGACTGGAAGTTCTAGGTCCAAGGGTGATGAGCAGGGACATTCAGAGCAGTGGGAACTGGCCAGATCTCTGCATGATGGGGGCTTGCTACACTCTGAGCTGGCATGAGAGGAGGCCTGCCTGTTTGCTAGCTATCAAGGACCAAAGGGCATCATTGTACCCGGACACAATCTCTGAAGGCTCTGCTGTTTCCCCTGTACTCTCTTTTTCCCACTAGCTGTTCTTCACATGCACCAGTATCCAGGCCACTGCCAGCTGGTCAATGTCTTCTCAGCATGTGGTTTCAATAACCCATGTCTGGGTGTAACCTGACTAGCTTCAAGTAAATAAACAGTAGGAGCCGCACTAATTGGACCCTTCTATGCGCCAGATGTTATGTGCTCTAGTCTCCACTGGATTCCCAATGAGATGAGAAAGTGGCAGCTTCATGAAGTGATCTGCTCAGGGTCACCTGGCAAATAAATCACATTGTTCCATGGTTGCCAGAGCACATTCTACCAGCCCTGGCATGAAATGGCACAGCCTCTGCTCTGGTCACATGTATGTACTCAATGAATATATGTAAAATAACGAAATGGCAGCTTACTAAGTGCTCAGACTGAGGTCCATGGATACCCAGGTCCCCTGATACTGAGTGACTACAAAACATGGGAAGTAATGGGTACCACAAGTGGACCTTGAACTCGTGAGCTTCCCACCTCCACCTCCAGAGTGCTGGGGGTTAAGGGCACTCATTACATTAATTTCTAGCTTTATTGCTTTATGGTCAGTATTATAATATTTTTCTTTATGGAACCTTCTAATATTTTATTTGTGACCAAATTCACAATTAGATTCTATGAATGTTTAAGGCATACCTGAGACAAACATTTATTCTTTATTGTCAAAGTGTAGTGTTTGACATATGATTTGTCTTTTGACTATGTGGTTTAGACCTTTTATGTCCATATTGTTAGTCTATCACAGGCCTAACACATAGTACACAAATGAGACACTAAGTAAAAATGCTCAATAAGTGTTGGAAACTTAATCTGTTTCATATTGAGAGTGGTGTGTTCATGTCTCCTGTAACCAACTAGTTTGTATTTCCTTCATCTCCTGTGGTTTATGCTTCACACAAGCATAAATATACACAACTATCACATCTTTATTGTAAACTAGACTTTCCACAGGTTATGTTTCCTTTCCTCTTTGTCACATTTAATGCTCTTATGACTTTAAGTTTACTTTGTCTTAAATAAGAATTGCTATCCTTGCTTATTTTGTTTTCAATCATTGCTATAAATTATCTATATTATCTTAATTTCTATAATGATTTTCACTTATTTCTTCAAATATCATATTTGTTTATGGATTTAGTTTTTCTTTTATAGTTTTGTCTGTCTTTTTAACATAATATTTATTTGTGTGTGCATGCATGCACACACATACCAGGGCCTCTTGCTGGAGCAAATGAACACCTGTCTAGCTTTACATGGGTGGATGGGCACTTGAACTCAGGTCAACAGACTTTGTAAGCCAGTACCTTTAACCACTGAGCCACTGTCTCAGCCCACTTTAGTCTTTTTGAACTAGTTTTCTTCTAGATGTGTTTCTTGACATACCATATAGTTGAGTCTTGCTTTGTCAGATGATTCAATTTTTTCCTTTCAATAGATGATCTAAGCTCTTTCTAATATATTTGGTGTCAACTTTAAACATTATTTTATTATAATTACTTTAAGGCATGTTTTGTTATATTTGCTATTTCTATGACAATAAAGTACATTGGCGTTTTTTTTTTTTTTTTTTTTTTTGTATGTAAAGGCTTTTTTCCCCTTTTATTCTAACCTTTTTTTTTTTTTTTTGGTTTGAGTCAGGAGAACTTGTTGAGACAGAGATTTGCAAAGTGGTTATGTCAGTTTACATGCACAACATCAATGGAAGGGAATCCCAATTGCCCTGTGCCCTTGTCAAAACCACACATATAGGATAGTACATAAATTTGTAAGCAACTAACTTATTGAATTTTCATAAAGCAAAGATTGTAACTACAAGAAAGAAAATGTTACCAGCACCTGTGAAGGCCCTTAGACTCCCACTGACGGTCCTCCCCAACAACTCTTTCTGTCACTGAGCTTCACATAAACAAAGCACAGAACATGCATCCTGCCTGGCCTCTCTCTTCTTTCACTCAGTATTGCATCTGTGAAGTTGGTCCGTGTTTTCTAGAGCACTGGTCCATTCTCATGGCTACATAGGGTGTGATATTCTGTGGACTAGACCACCGTATCCACTGCACTGTGCATGGACAATTGAGTGGTTTCAAATTTGGGCCTGCTGTGAATAGCCCGTACTGAACATTACTATACATGCCCAGTATCGCCTGTTGTAGATCTAGGAATAAGGTTTCTGAGTCACGAGAACTTGTTTAGACAGATATTTCCAAAGTGCTTATGTCAATTTACATGCACAACAGCAATGGAAGGGAATCCCAGTTGCCCTGTGCCCTTGTCAAAACATATGATTTGTCTTTTTCATTTTAATTTACCTGGTGGGTGTGAAGTGATAGGATGTTGTGGTTTCACTGTGTACAGATGGACAGTACAGGTGAAGGCATTGTGGGGAAGGAGAATAGGATGAATGACAGCTCAAGGGTCAGAATAAGGTCAATGGATACCCTTGGCTCTCCTCTTTGTGTACTAGATGTTGGGACATCTACATATTTTTATAAAATGCCTTTGTTAACTATTTTCTAAATCTTTTTATAATTTTCTTCTACTTTCTTCCCTCAATAGTTTGGTTGTATTATTTTTTTATTTTGTTAGAACATAAAACATTTATTTTATTTTTTATTCTCCCATCCCTGTCTTCAGTTTTTTTTTTTTTTTTTTTGTTTTTTGAGGTTAGGTCTCACTCTAGTTCAGGCTGACCTGGAATTCACTATGTAGTCTCAGGCTGGCCTCGAACTCATGGCGATTCTCCTACCTCTGCCTCTCGAGTGCTGGGATTAAAGGCGTGTCCCACCACGCCTGGCCTGTCTTCATTTTAGCCTCACAATTAGTCATATTAAAATAGTCACTACCAGCCTTTTAACCAATATGTCCCCAGCCATCTCCTGATGAAGGGAATCTTACAAGTAGAAAGCAATGACTCTCACCTGATTTTGTAAATAAAGTTTATTGGAATACAGTCCTGACCATGTACTTATATAGTTGTCTTTTAGTATCTGCAGGGGATTGGCTCCAGGGAACACCCCATGGATAAGAAAACCCATAGATACTCAAGTATTTTAATAAAAATGGCACAAACTATTTATATATAATCTATGCACATTCTCTTGTATATTTTAATCTCCAGGTTACTTATAACACTTGATACAGTGCAAATGGGTGTTGGACTATTATTTCGGAAATAATTACAAGAATTAACAAGTCTATACCTCTTCAGAATAGACACAACTATTGTAGGCCTAACACACAGTACATGAATGAGATGTGAAATACAAAATGCTCCAGGAGAGCTGGAAAGATGACTTAGTGATTAAGGTACTTGTCTGCAAAGCCTAAGGACCCAGGTTTAATTCCCTAGTACCCAGGTAAGCCAGATACACAAGGTGGGGCATGTATCTAGAGTTCATTTGCAGTGGCTGGAGGCCTTGGTGTGCCCATTCTCTCTCTATATCTGCCTTCCTTTCTCTGTCTCTCTCTCAAATAAGTAAATAAACAACATTTTTTAAAAAACATGCTCAAGGAGTGTTGGAAGAAAGCCAAGGATCTGTGGAATGGCACGTGGCTACAGCAAGATATTCCTGTACAATCTCTTCATCAGCATTGAATTAACATAGTGCTGGGCACATAGCAAATTCAAGCTTTTGTAGACTTAAAAAAATATTTTCATCTACAGTTGGTTGAATTTGTGGAGACAGGACCTGTAGCTGAAGCAGACTGAATGTACATTATTTATAACAGGTACCCCTTAATGAAAGAAGTTGCTGATTCTTACTCTAATAGATGCTATAAAAAATGCTCTGGGGGCTGGGCGTGGTGATGCACACTTTTAACCCCAGCACTCAGGAGGCAGAGGTAGGAGGATTGCTGTGAGTTCGAGGCCAGCCTGGGACTGTAAAGTGAGTTCCAGTTTAGCCTGGGCTACAGTGAGACCCTACATTGAAAAAAAAAAAAAAAGAAAGAAAAGAAAGAAAGAAAGAAAAAAAAGCTATTGGATACAATGTCCTGAGCTAAAAATTACTTTCATCATGCAACTTGAAGATCAGTTTAGCTAGACATAAAATTCCACTTTTCTTTCCTGCCCTACTGTTCTCTAAGGATACCAATCAGACCCTTAAACTCTAAAGAACTGGGCATCTGCGTCCCATTCTTTGGAATCATAGGAGTCAGTGGGTAGCAGAGAGGGCACCCATTCTAGGAGAAGCCCTGCTAAATCATATGTTGTACTGCATCCTGACCCCATGGTGGTCCCTACTACAGAGCCCTCCTTAGAGCAGTTGCATAATAAAAAGCGATTAACAAGTCACATTGACAGAGCTGTGGGTAGAGCCTTCAGGAACCTCTTGGACATGGATCAAGGAGACCTGGTTCTAGCTGCAGCTCCATGGTAATGGGCCACCAGTCATTTTCTCTGCTGCATCGATTCAGCATCAATGCCATGGGAAACTTACTAAGTACTGTGCTGATCTGGCCCATCACCTCTGTTACATTGGTAGGCTAAAGTGTTTTTGCTGAGCCCTCTCATGTTTGGAACATTTTTCTTTTCTTTCCTTTTTAAAAATATATTTTTTTTATTTATTTGAGAGGGCAAAAGAGGGAGAGAGAGAGAGAGAGAGAGAGAGAGAGAGAGAATGTGCACGCCAGGGCCTCTAGCCACTGCAAATGAACTCCAGATGCATGTGCCCCCTTATGTATCTGGCTTATTTGGGTCCTGGAGAGTCGAACCGGGATCCTTTGGCTTTTCAGTCAAATGCCTTAACTGCTAAGCCATGTCTCCAGCCCCCTTTTCTTTCTTTTTTTGGTATATGACGTGTGTGTGTTAGAAGGGGTGCAGGGGTAGAAAATGAGCGCAGGCATGTACATGCCATGCATGTGTGTTGAGGTCAGAGGACAAGTGCTCCTGGTGTGTAAGAATTCAAGTCAGTGATAGGTTTTTTTCATACAAGAAGAAAATGCTTTGTCTGTAAACTGGGGCATTCAATGACCCATCTCCCTGTCCCATCTCTAGTCATTAGAACTTCTCTTTACAAGGTTCAGAACCTTCTTCCTGGTTCTGCCTGCTGTCCTTACTCTCAGGGGGACTGGGTCGTGGTTCTCCCAGCCCTCAGGAGATGGGATGACTAGCTAGATTATCCCCCACACGCTTTGTGCCACCAATAGCATCAGCCCTCTGATTTAATTCTCAAGATCGAATCTGTCACTTAGTTATGCTCACCATGCTTAAGACTGCCAGTAGCTTTTGTCACCGTGCACTAATGAGGTGGTCCTTAGACCAGCATCAGCAACGCCACAAGAGAACTGGAAATGCAGACTCCCCAGCCTCACCCAAGCTATACTAGGCACACTCCAGAATGGGGCCCAGAACTATGTTGGGAAGTCAGCCCCTCCCCGGGGAGAGACCACTGCACATACTGTGAAAATAATCACCCAGGTTCATACCTTGTTTCTGATAAGCTGTGGGCCAGCTGGCCCCTGTGTGCTGCTCTGTTGCCCCTGACAACTCATTGAGCAGGTGCAGTTGAAATGTGCTCCCTCCCTGCTCTCACGATTCAGGGTAAGGCATTCTCTGACTGACCAGGAGTGGCCTCTTCCCAGGATTAAGAGTTGGGGAGGGGAAAACATGACTGAGCTCTGCGCACGGTGTGGTCGCCACACATCCGATACCTCCACTGTGCTAATTTCTGCTCTGAACTCTGTGGAGAACTGCAGTTGGAAATGACCTATTTCTCCATCACCAGGCTCCTTCTTTCCATGGTATTTAAACCCAAATCCCTGCTAGTAGACAGAAGTGCTGGCAGGATTGATCCAGCATTTCACATCCATCCACGTCAAGTTCAACCTCATTATTTTCACTTCTCACCATTGCTTCAGCCCAGCCAGTAATGAGCCACCTGGGCACAATGCATCTAGGAAGACTCACGTCACGTTCTGAGCCCGAGCCCGTAACCCAGTGTTCAGGTTTGAATGATCTGAAACCCTTTCATAATCCCCTTTCCTTCCCTAGTCTCACCGGTCTCCCCTCCCCCCACCATCCTGCTGATAGTATTATCTGAAGCTCATGAGGATGGAGCTCAGAAACATTCATGAAGTTGGCAATGAACCACGTGAGATTTTTTTCTGCAGTTTCAACTTAACCTGAAATACATATAAATTATATGAACTTGTTCTGACAAGAAGGGAAATGTTAGAAAATGTTAGTACTTTCCCCAATATTTTATTACCCGGAAAACACCAGCATGGGCTATTTAAGTTATGTCATTATAACTGTATTAAAAATGTATGTGTGCATGCATGTGTATGTGTGCGTGTGCAGTGTCTTAAGACATGACGGATAACCCATAAAATGCTGGGCTCCAACAGCTGGCTGATGTTTATCATGAATATAGTTTTGTAGTGGAGCAGTCACGATGGGTTTGGCCAGCAATCATTAAGAGCTTACTTGGGACGAAGGGTTTTATAGGCATTACTTCACTTAATCTCCTCAAGACTTCTATGAGAGGTTCTGATTTTGCAGTTTTACAGATGGTGAGATCTGGGAACACACTCAAGGGTTTGTGTGGAGCTAGCATGCAGGGGGAACCTGAGACCATGTTCTCGACAACCCCCAGGGGAGGCTGCACCTCGCCTGCTGAGTAGCTCCCGAGCTTAACCAGCTGTGGGCCTTGGTGCCTTTACACTGGGGATTTATGGACCTGGCATTTGTTCCAAAGTTTAAAGTAGATCGTTGTTTTTTTTTAAGTTTTATTATTATTATTTTTTTAAATTTATTTTTGGAGAGAGAGAGAGAGATAGACAGAGAGGGAGAGGGAGACAGAGATGGGCATGCCAGCAGTCTCTCAGCTGCTGTGAAGGAAATCCAGATGCGTGCACCCCCTTGTGGGCAAGTGCGGCATTGCACCCTTGCCTCACTTTGCATCTGGCTAAACGTGGGACCTGGAGATTGGAACCGCTGGACATTGGAACCAGCGTTCTTAGGCTTAGCAGGCAGGCGCCTTAGCCGCTAAGCCATCTCTCCAGCCCGCAGATCAGTGTTTTAATGCAAAAGCCACAACTGAGTACAACCAGGTAAACAAAGGATTCAAGGGAGTTTCTGCAGGAACTGATGCTGAAGGGGAAGGGCTCAAGGTCAGGTCACGGTCAAGCCAGGATCTAGGCAGGTTATGACAGAGAACAAGTTCATCATGAGCTGGACCCAGGGAGCTCGGATGATGTCATATACACCCAGGTCCTAATCCAGTCTCTGATTTCCACTCCTTGGGCATCAGCATGTCACTCTGGGCCAAACATCTGTCCCCTGATGTGTGAGATGCTTGTGATGCTGGAATGAAATCTCATTTTCAACACAGTGGCATTAACCACAGCTAGAGATGCAAGAAGGATTCTGGGCTGAGGGATGAGTTCCCTCCACCAACATTAATCCATTCATTTGTGCAAATGACCTATTGAGACTTCGCAGGCCCTGGTGCTTCTGGACCCTGGCAAGAAAGCAGCACACCCAGGTTTCCTACTGGCAGAGCCCTCTTGGCTCTACAAAATGTGCCCTACAAATATCTCTGCTCAGTGAACAGGGCACTGCTCACGGCCAGACACTAACACAGATTGCTCAGGAGTGCCAGAGGTGTCCCTGTGCATAAGTGACCCCGGGACCTAGGTGAGTTCACAAGTGATATGGAGGAGATGTCAGAGGCTATGGCCTGGACTCTTTTCTAGAAAATCCCAAACCTGGGCTACAAGCTATACCCCTTACTACACTTGGGACTTGAATAAGAATAGGGGTCCCTCCCAACTCCTCCAAGCCAGAGGTCAGCTAACTGGGCACAGAGGCAGTGCTTGAAGACTTCAACGGTAGGCCACTCCACCATAAGTCCCCTGGGAAACAACTTCCTTATGTGAAACCCTAATGTAGGATGACTCAGGCCCTGAATTTGAGTTTCTTTTCTAGCAAGATTAGTCAACACTGAAAATGAAGAGAGACCAAGCCAGGAAAATGAACCAACTCTAGCATTCTAGGAAATGCTAGTGTTCTAGTGTTTATATGTTAAGTCCTCTTTCCCTTACTGTGAGAAAATACTCAAGAAAGTCAGCTTTCTTTTCTTTTCTTCTTTTATCTGGCTCATGGAGTCAGAGATTTAAGTCCAGGTTCAGTTGGCTCTGTGACTTGTGGCCTGTGGTGAGGCAGCCCATCATGACAGGAGCACATGGCAGAGGGAGATGCCCACCTCACAGTGGCGGCCAGGAAGCAAGGAGAGAGACAGTGAGGGGCCGGGTTCACCGTATCCCTTGAAAGGCAAAGCCCTAGTAACCTAATTTCCTCCCACTTAAAGCTTCCACCACTTCCCAATAGCACCATGGGCTGGGGATTAACCCTTTAACAGATGTACCTTTAGGGAGATATTCAGGATTTAAACTAGAGCAGTATAATTTCACAAGGTTCACAATTTCATCTGTGGCTGTGTTTTAACTTCCAGAGGAGGGGGCCACTATGCCTTTCCCTATTCTTAGCTTCTCCTGAACTAACGGTTACCTACTACAAGGCTACCTGCTGACTTGACCTAGTTTTGAACCTGTAAAGTCACACTTAAAAAAACTGTTTATTTTTATTTATGTATTTGAGAGCAACAGACAGAGAGAGAAAGAGAGAGAGGCAGAGAGAGAGAGAGAGAATGGGTGCACCAGGGCTTCTAGCCACTGCAAACAAACTTCAGATGCATGTGCCACCTTGTGCATCTGGCTTATGTGGGTACTGGGGAGTCGAGCCTCAAACCAGCACTTAACTGCTAAGCCATCTCTCCAGCCCCAAAAGTACTTTTTTATGCAGTCAGTAGAAGCAGGTGGCACTGTAGAAAGAGAATGGGCTAGCAGAGAGCAGGTAAGATTTTACAGCAGGAGAACCTTGGTTTGAGTTCTCCCTGTGACCGTGGGGAGACATGCACATTTGTAAAATGTGATCACAGAGGTTTCCTCAGAGGGTTGCGGGATTACCTAACACACGTAACAGAACACCTCCCTCACTCCCTTCTTGCTGCCCATGAGCCTGTTCCATTCCAATGGGCTTTGGATTTCTGCTATCTTTATAATTTCCATCTAATCACAAAAAAAAGCTTTAACATTCTCTACATCCATTAATTGATTTAGTATGTATGTGTGTGTGTGTGTGTGTGTGTGTGTGTGTGTGTGTACAATGGTGACCATGTGGAGGTCATGGGACAAACTCGAGTCCTTGTCTTCTACCTTGTCTGAGACAGGGTGTCTCGAGTTTGCTGCTGCAAACACCAGACTAGCTGGCCTGCGACCTTTGGGAATCTCCTGCCTCTGCCTTCTACTGCCTTAACTACACTGGGATTACAGATGCATGTGCTATTTGCATCTAGCTTTGCATGAGTTCCAAGGACCCAAACTCCAGTTGGCAGGCTTGCCCAGTAAGCACTTTTAGCCACTGAGACATCTCCCCAATCCAGATTCTCTACTTGTACAACGAAAGCATTTTCAAGTGTGCTGCGGAGAGAAAACCATGTCCCTGGGACTTAAAGGAGCTAACTCTGTTGTTACTAGAGAAGCAGAGGACACTACATGAATATTGAGTTACATGACAAACTGGACCTCACATCCATATCATTTGGGGGTTAAAATAACCCTGTAGAAGTTTGGGTTTGCTAACAGGTTATACCTCATCCAGTCAAGAACGGTTTGGAAAAAAAAACTCTCATGCTTTGAGAATCATACAGCTGCTGATGTTGAAAGTTCCCATGTACGAGTAACATTCTAGGCGGGCTGCCTTTCTTATACACACATACGGGAATTTTCCAGTACAGTAGCTTTTCTGTTAACAGACTCACTGACTCTCATTCTAGAAGGACAGGGTCAGCTGGATGGGCTTCATTTCTGAGAGCTGGTGTGACCATGACATCTCTATGTATCTGGACCCTGTCTGCTTTTGCCTGTCCACTGTTACCAGGTTTCCTTTGGGATGAACACTGGCCAGCAGGGGAGCATGTGAGCCAAAGCAGATCCACCAGACCTAGTGGGAACACGGGTGTTGAGTGTAGCACCCCAGAAGTGTGTCCACAGGGCCCACCAGGGCTGTTCTGCTGCATATGGTGTGGACACTTCAGACCCGCTTTCAGCATTTTGTTTGAATTGTGGGAGCTAATTCACATGCTTTCTATATATTATTTTATTTCTGGTACATTTTCAGGTCTATTTTCTGCAGCCTGGGATCAAAGACCCAGTTTTTTCCAACTTAGTATCTTTCTTCACTAAAGGCAAGGTCCAATATGGCAGTCACTACCTCCGAGGAAGGTAAGGCTGGTGGGGTCAAGAGTTGCCCAGGCAACCATGCTATTAATTTACTGGTCACGTCATAGACAGTGTCCAGTCAATGGGAATAAAGGGGTTGGCCAAGTTTTCTAGTAGAGGGTTAGGGTCACTCTGAGCAGTGTCCCACTGAAGGTCAGTGGCCTCTGGGCTTGCTTATAGGAGTACCCTTCTCTGCAGAAGCTCCAGGAAAGGTAGCTCCCCAGACCAGGATGCTCCTGGGAAGTAGCACAATTGTGCATTCTCATAGCAGTTGACAGAACACTGGACAACGGAAGAGCTTCTGCGAGAGATCATTCAGTATTGAATCTGTGGGGCTCTGTCTGACTTGGCACTTCCCTTCCTGCTGTGATCATGGAATCCTCTATCTAAACTTGCTGTTGGTGCTGCTGTGGTCACCAGCATCATTGTAGATAGGGCAGAAGTCTGGCTTGGATACAGGACTTGAGTCGGTGAGCTGGGAAGTGTCTGCTATTCAGATACATGATGCATGGAGGCCTCCTCTCAAGACCACCGTGAACCCCAGAGTGGGAGAGGGGCTACCAAGTTATACACTGTTGTTAGCACATTTTGTGACTAGATGGGTTTCAGACTTTTGATTTATTTAGAGTTTGAAATATTTGCATGTGTATTTGGGGATGGGAGCCAAGTCCAACCATGAAATTCATTTTTTATCTTTTTATTTATTTTTATTATTATTATTTTTTTTTGGAGAGAGACACAGAGACAGCAAGAGAGGAAGAGGAAGACAGAGAATGGGCGCCAACAGCCTCTCAGCCACTGTGAACGAACTCCAGATGCATGCGCCCCTTGTGGGCAAGTGCGGCATTGCACCCTTGCGTCACTTTGCATCTGGCTAACCGTGGGACCTGGAGATTGGAACTGGCATTCTTAGGCTTAGCGGGCAGGCTGCTAACTGCCAAGTCATCTCTCAGCCCCATTTTTTATTTTTTAATTAATTAATTATTTATTTATTTTGAAAGAGAAATAGGCAGAGACAGAGAGAATATAAGAATAGGCAAGCCAGGGCCACTGAAAACGAATTCCAGATGCATGCACCATCTTATGAATCTGGCTTATGTGGGCACTGGGGAATTGAACCTGGGTCCTCAGGCTTCACAGGCAAGCATCTTAACTGTTAAGCCATCTCTCCAGCCCTCATTTATGTTTTATATACACATTATATACATAGTCTGAAGGTAACTGTAAATGATATTTTTAGTGCACCTGTGCTTTCACTGAGACCTGTCACATGACTTCATTCATCGTCAAAAGAAACAACTGAGTAAACAGAAAGCCAGCTCACCATTAAGTGTAGTTTTGTTCTTTTTGTCCCAGGCACACAAAGTACTGCTCAGAGACCATGGAGGGAGCCCTGCCTTCAAAATTTAGGTCCAACCTGCTTGCTGGGGAGTGGGTATATGTGATGCCAGGGAAGGCATGTGAGGCCCCAGGATGACAGCTGGCATTCAGAGAATGGGTTGTGCCTCCCTTATCAGTGTCTGCTGTGCAGGGCACACCCCTTACCAGAAAGCTCCTCCAGAGGAAGAGCATGGGGGACATGAGGAGACTTAGCCAGACAGAAGGCACAGCTCGAATAGGGACAATTGGAGGGTATCCTAAGAATCCACCAGTGGTGCTGGGGGAAGTCAGCATTCTATAGTGGGGGAGAGCCAGATAAACAGTTCAGGAATGACGAGTCATTAAAACAAGATCCACTGATGCTGGCCTCGGAGGGGCCAAAGTCCATGCCAGTCTCTGCTTCCCCAAAGCCTAGGAAATCTTGGCCTTACAGCCTCTGAAGTCCTAGTAACCCTCTTGGGAGTCCCAAGAACCTATAGCAATGAATTTATATTTTGGGGAGATTTATGGAGATATAACTAGTATGCCAAAATTCAGACATTTGGGGCTGGAGAGATGGCTTAGTGGTTAAGGCACTTGCCTGCAAAGCCAAAGGATCACAGTTTGATGTTTCAGGATCCACATAGGCCAGATGCACAAGGGGGCACATGCACCTGGAGTTCTTTTGCAGTGGCTGGAGGCCCTGGTGCATGCCCATTCTCTCCTTCTCTCTCTCTCCTCTCTCTCAAATAAATAAATAAATAAACAAATAAAATATATTTTTAAAAACTCAGACATGAAGTATACAATTTAATGGTTTTTTAAAGATCTTTTTAATTTAATTTTATTTTATTTTTGGAGAGAGACACACAGAGAGAGACAGAAAGAGAGAGAGACAGAGATGGGCGAGGAAGACAGAGATGGGCGCGCCAGCAGTGTCTCAGCTGCTGAGAACGAAATCCAGATACGTGCGCCCCCTTGTGGACAAGTGTGACATTGAGCCCTTGCGTCACTTTGCATCTGGCTAAACGTGGGACCTGGAGATTGGGACCGCTGGAGATTGGAACCAGCGTTCTTAGACTTAGAAGGCAGGCACCTTAACCCCTAAGCTATCTCTCCAGCCCCAATTTAATGGTTTTAATGCCATAATATAAAATATTTTTATGATGCCAAAAATAAATATATTCCCTTTATTTATCAACTCCCAGCTCTATATTTCTTCATCTAGGCACTCACCAGTCTATTTTTCCAACTCTGTGGATTTGCTTGTTCTAGACATTTCTTCTCAATTGAATGCTGTATGCAGAGAGCCATAGGAGAAGCCAGGTGAGGGATTTTCCACTCACATCAGCCTCATTGCAAAGTCAAGAAACCCGAAGGGGAAAACAGCAGGGACCAGATGAGCAGCTGCTGAAGGGCATCACAAACTGGACCAGCTGAGCAGATCCAGTACAGCTCTAGGCACCTTGCACAGCCTCCCTGCCCCTACCTGCCAGTGCTGTAAACCACCAAAGAACTTAACCATGCCCCCTCCCAGCCACACAGTATCCAGCACAGCCAATCAGGACAACAGTGACCTAAGCAGCCTAACCGAGTCCAAAGCACAACAGAGAGGGATCAAGGTGGGCACTCGGCATTGGCAAGATTGGAAGCCAATCCAAAAGGTAAGAGGGCCTACTAACACAAAGCCAGGTACATAGGCCTGCACTGGAAGTGCTGATCTCACCTTCCATGTCAGGGCAGGTTATGTGTTAGATTTGATTGATGTATTCTTGGTCGTCTTTACCATTCTCAAATAAGCTGTATTTTGGTGTTGATTATTGTTGCCTTTGATGTTTCCTGATTGATAGGGCCTCTTTTTCTTTTGCCATTATTGGGGGCAGGGTCTCACTAGGCCCCAGGCTGACCTGGAAACCCATTTCAGACCAGAAATCTCAGCCTCCCAGTTGACAGAATTAAGGGTGTGGAGCAACCTAAAGGACTTTGACATTATTAGATTATCTATTTGTTTTAATCACTACTCTTGCATAAACACTCTGTGTTGGTTTTGACTGAATGTGTGTATTGCTCAGTGGAATTTTAGAATTTGCCAGTAATTTGCTCCACCCAGCTTACCAGAATACTTGAATAGCAGGCAAACTCAACATCTCAGGTCAATTCTGCTGTTATTCTGAGTTTTTGTTTTTCGAGGTAGGGTCTCACTCTAGTTCAGGCTGTCCTGGAATTCACTATGTAGTCTCAGGGTGGCCTCAAACTCACAGCAATCCTCCTACTTCTGCCTCCCGAGTGCTGGGATTAAAGGCGTGCACCACCACGCCCAGCTCTCTGCTGTTATTCTGGGAGTATGAGTGCCACACCTGGTACCTTAAACTCCTACCCAGAAGATATATAAAGTTGGATCCACATGGCTAAGAATACAGTAGATAATTAGAAAACCCAAGCGTCAAATTAACTCAAGATGCAAAAAACTCTACATTGTGATAAAATAAACACAAAAAAATCAAGACAATACAATTCCACCAAAAATTATAAATCCATCAGAAATGACCTCCAGTGATACTTATTTAAAATGTGTGACAAAGGTTTTTAAAAAAAGATTATATCTATGTGCAAAGGAATCAAAGAAGGAATCAAAAAAGAAGAAAACAAACTCCTGAAGGAATCTCAAGAGGACACAGGAAACCAACTTAATAAAATAAGGAGGTCAATACAAGACATGACAAAGGAATAGAAATAACTTAATTTTGCATGCAATCTTTTGTGACTGGCTTCTTTCACTTAGCATGGTTTTTAAAGGTTCATCTATGTTAAAATATAGGTCCATGCTCTTTTCTTTTTATGGTCACATTGTATGGATATGTCACAATTTGTAAATTCACCAGTGGGTGAGCAGTTGCCATGTTTCTGTCTTTTGCTATTCTAAGTAATGACAGATGCTGGCAACACTAGATATTCACATGTAGAAGAAAAACCCAGATTTCTGTCTCTCTGTATGAAAGTCAGCTCCAAATGGATTGAAGGCCCCGATGTAAGATCCGAAACTCTGAAATTGGTGGAGGAAAAAGTAAGGAAGATATACAGTACAGACAGACTTTCTGAATAAGACTACAGCTGTCCACAAGGCCAGTCATTGAGAAACGGGACTTCATGAAATTAAAGTGTCTGCACAGAAAAGGAAACAACCTAGTGAAGAGACATCCTAGAAAATGGGAGAAAAACCTTCATTAACTATACACTGGAAAGATTAATGATATAATATACAAAAACTCAAAAAACTAAACAACAAGAACTCAATCAATAAACGGCCTAATGCAATGAGCAGAGAGGTCTCAAAAGATGGAAGTCCAAATGCCCAATAAATGTAATTAAAAGACTCAGCATCCCTAGCCATTGGGGATGCAAACTAACTCTAAATACAATTTCATCTCACTCTAGTCACTCTAGCAACTAAGAAAACAAATGGGAAACACTGGTGAGGATATGGGCAAAAGAGAACTGCTAGGTTGGAGAGATGGCTCAGCAGTTAAGGTGCTTGCCTGCAAAGCCTTACGACCCTGGATCATTTCCCCAGTACCCACTTAAAGCCAGATGTACAATGTGGTGCATGCATCTGTTTGCAGCATCTAGAGCCCCTGGCTTACCCATTCATAATCTCTACCTCTCCTCTCTGTCTCCTTCTGCTTGCAAATAATTAAATAAAATGATTTTTTTTTAAAGAAAAGTATTGGTTATACACTGCCAGTGGGGATGTAAACTAGTCTTTGGATGTCCTGGGGAACTTCTCCAAATAATTAAATATTTTGGATATTTTGATTAAGTTGCCTTTGATGTTTCCAGATTGTAGGGCCTCTTTTTTTTTTTGCCATTCCATGGGGGGAGGGTCTCACTAGGCCCCAGGCTGAAAGTAGAAACCCATTTCAGACCAGAAATCTCAGCCTCCCAGTTGGCAGAAGACTCCTAAGGGTAACAGAAAACTTGTATGTCACTGTTTCACACAGCACTAGTCACACTAGCTACCTTGTGGATTATATAACCGAGGTGTCTGCCAACAGAAGAGTGAAGAAATGGAGTTTGCACACATGGAGTTTTTTTTTTTTTTTTTAGTCATAAAGATGAATAAAGTTATGTTGTTTGCAGGAAGATGGGTATGACTGGAGATAATCATATTAAGCAAATTAAGTCAGTCTCAGAAAGACACATATCCCATATTCCCTCTCATTTGTAGATCCTTGACTTTATAGATACCTAAGATCATATATGTACATATGATATGAAGAAAGAAGTGAAACTTCCTGGCGGGGGGAGGAACTCAAACAGGAAGGATAGCAAGGAATAAGGGACTATGTGCAAAGTACATCTTATATATGCATGAAAATGGCCACATGTAATCCAGTTTAACAAAATTTAAAAAACAATGATGTAATAAACATTTGTGTACAAATTCCTATGTGGATATCCTTTCACTATATTGGGGTTTATGCACAAGATTAGAATTGCTAGATTGAAAGGTGAATCAAAATCTAACTTTGTGAAGAAATGTCAGAATATTTTCAAAAGTTGTTGCACCATTTATTATCCCCAGCCCATGGCACAAGGGCTCTGATTTCTCTACATCCTCGACAGTATTTTATTATCAGTACTTTTAACTATAGCCACTAGTGGCTGGACAGTTGTGTCTCTTTCAGGGTTTTGTTCTGCATTTCTCAGATGACTAATGACATTAAATATCTTTTCATGTGCTTACTGGACATATGTACAGACTTTGTGCAGTTTTGACTGTGGTCATTGGTGATTTCGTTGTCGAGCTGTGGTAGTTCCTTGTATATTCTACATGTCTAAGTACCTTGTCAGATACATAGTGTTGTAGTTACCTTAGCATTGCTGGGACAAAGCACTCAACACAATGCATCTGATGGGAGGAAAAAAAAAATTTATTCTGGCTTACAATCTCCAGAGGAAGCTCCATGATGGCAGGGGACAGCATAGCATGAGCTATGCTAAGCATTCAGCAGCAGGAGAATGAGCCAAGTTCTGGCAAGGGGGAGCTGTCCATAACACCCCTAAGTCTGCCCCCAACAACATACCTCCTCCAGTAAGGCTCCACCTCCCAAACTGCCACCAGCTGGGAATCAAGCTGTCAGAACACAGAATCTTATGGGGGACATAAGATTCAAACCACCACATACAGTTTGAAAATTTTGTCTCATTTCTGGGTTATCTTTCATTTGCTTGATGGTATCATAATTGTGATTAATTCTAATTTGTTTAACTTTTTTTGTTGCCCATACTTTTTTTTACATGAACAGAGAAGTGAGGAATAAATTTATTTTGCTTTAAATCACATTTGTTTTCATTTGTTACATAGCAATAAAAAACTAATCTTTGTAGCCATTACAGCTGCTGATGGACATTGTGTTTGGGACTATAAGAAATAAAGCTGCTATGAACATGCTAATGTTCATGTGTATATGTGATTTTATTTTTCTCCAGTAAATGCCTACAATTAAAATGGCTTGGTTATAAGGCAAGTTCACTTTTAAGTTGTTTAAGGAACTTGTTGCCTGTACTTTTGATGTGAAACTTAAAAGACCACTGATAAGTGAAGATTTTTGCCTGTGCTAGCTTACTAATTTTATGCATTTAGGTCTTTAGAGCTTTGCTACACTTTGAATCAAATTTTGTGTATGGTGCCATTCTTTTATCTGAATGTTTGCTGCAAAGACAAATGTGATGGTCAAGAAGACAAAGTAGCCACACTGTCCTGACAAATGACATTTTCAAGAATTTATTCTGGCCCACTGAAAGCTCTCAGCATCTTTGTTTTGACAGTAAGTTCTGGCAAGGGGGGGCTCTGTCTCTTGACTCTCGATTACATTTCATTGTTCTTTATGTTTGCATATGTGATGGTGCCACACTGTCCTGATTTCAAAGTAAGTTTTGAAATTGGGAAGCATTAAATCTCCAAATTTATAATTCTCCTTTAATATTGTTTTGGCTATTCTGGGTCCTTGCAATTCTGTAAGAATTTTAGGATCATTTGCTCATTTGGGCCATGAAGACAGATGGAATTTTAACAGGAATTACACTACAGAGAAACTGTACTGGGTAATACTGTCTTCAAGGATTCTGATTCATGACAATGGGATACCTTTCCTTCCACTGAGATCTTCTAGCAGTTTTTAGATTACAAATTTTAAAATTCTTTGTTTCTACATATTTTATTTTTCATGGTGTTCTGGTGTGTTACTTTTCCTGTCACTTTGACCCGGTACCTGACAGAAGTGACTTAAGGGAAGAGGGGTTTGCTTTGGCTCACAGGTTAGAGGGTACAGTCCAGCATATGAGAATACATCTTAGCTAGAACGACTTGGTCTGTGGTGGTGGAAGCTTATGGCATGGCTTCTTCACATCTTGGTGGATTAGGAAACAGAGTGCTCTAACTAGAACCCAAAGTGGATATAACCCTCTAGGCCTATCCCAGGCAACCATTTTCTGCCAGTTAGGCCACACCTACAGATTCCACAAATTCCAAAACAGTGTCACCAGCTGTGGACCAAGTGCTCCAATAAATAAGCCAGTGGGGGAAAATGCACATTCAGACTATAGCATCTAGTAAATAAAGCTGGTTTCTTGATTTCATTTTTCTGTTTGCTCCTTGCTGTTATATAGACATAGAGTTTGTTTTTATTTAATGAGCTTATATCTTGAAACCTCAACTGTTTTTATAGTTCAAATGTTTCTTTTTTAGTTGATTGCTTAGGATTTTCTAAATATAAGATCATGTCATTTGCACACACACATTGTATTATTTCTTCTTTTTCAATATGAATCCTTTCATTTCATTTCTTGGGTAAATTCCCTGGCAAGTATCTCTAGAACAATGTTAAATGTAAGTGGCAAGAGCAGATATTATGTTATGCTTTTAATCATTGGAGGAAAGCATTCAGTCTTTTGTAGTTAAGTATAATGTTAGCTGTGAGGTGCTTTTTGTTTTATTTATTTGTTTGTTTGTTTGTTTGTTTTATGAGGTAGGGTCTCACTCTAGCCCAGGTTGACCTGGTATTCACTATGTAGTCTCAGGGTGGCCTCGAACTCACGGCAATCCTCCTACCTGTGCCTCCTGAGTGCTGGGATAAAAGACACATGCCACCGCGCCCGGCCTTGTTATTTTATTTTAAAAAATATTTTATTTATTTATTTGAGAGACAGACAGAGAGAGAGAGAGAGAGAGAGAGAGAGAGAGGAAGAGGCAGAGAGAAAGAGAGAATGGGCACACCAGGGCCTCCAGCCACTGCAAACGAACTCCAGACGCATGTGCTCCCTTGTACATCTGGCTTATGTGGGTCCTGGGGAATCAAGCCAGGGTCCTTAGGCTTCACAGGCAAACTCCTTAACTGCTAAGTCATTTCCCCAGCCCTGTTGTTTTTATTTTTGTATCTTTCTAGGAGTGTAGCTACATCATGCAGGTTATCACATTTATGCTATATATCTCGTCACAGTATTAGTTACCAATCCTTTTGGTTTCCGTAAATTCAATAAGAATGTCCTCTCTTTTATTCCTGATTTTAGTAGTAAATCTTTTATTCCTGACCACTATAAACAATGGTTTATCAATTATCTTAACTCAACTTTTGGCTTTGTTGTTTTCTCTGGTATTCTGTCCTGTCTCATGAAGGTTTTCTCTAACATTTATTACTTCCTCCCCCTGTTGGCTTCAGGTTTTGTTGCTCTGCTTTTCCAGAGTCACAGTGTAGCTATTGATCTAAAATCTTTCTTCTATTTTATTGTAAATATTTGAGGTTATAAATTTTCCTTTAAGGATTGCTATGGCTACATTTCCCAAGTTTTGGCAAGGTGTGCCTTTATTTTCATTACTCTCCAAAACCTTTTGGATTTTCTTGCAATTTCTCTTCAGCTTATTAGTTATTTAAGTAGGATGTTGGTTAGCTTCTTCATATTTGTGAGTTCTCCAAGTTTCTTTCTTATTGATTCCTCATTTCTTTTAAGTGTGCTCAGATAGCACATTTTGCGTTATGTCAATTATTTTACATTTATTAAGTTTGCTAACATTTGTTAGGATTATACTTGTAATGGTTTTATATTTATTATCAAGTTGATGGCCCCTGTAATCACTTGAGATACACACTTCTGGGCATGCCTGTGAGGGATTAACTTGATTAGGTTAATTGATGTGTGAAGACCCACCTGAACTGTGGGATGAGGGCTCAGAGTGGACAAAAAGGAGAGGGCAAGCTGAGCCCTAGCATGCATTGCTCTGCCTCCTCACTGCAGATACAATTTGACCAGAAGCTTCAAGCTCCCACTGACATGCCTTCCCTGCCATAATGGCCTGTATCCTTGAACTGTAAGCAGAAACAAACCCTTTCTCCCTTAAACTGATTTTTGTCAGGTGTTTTGTCCCTGCAACGGGAAAGGTAACTTAGACAATGCTTTCTCCTGAAGAAAATGCCACGTGCATTTGAAAAAAAAAAAATTAAATTTTGTTGTGGAAGGTCAACTGTTCCATAGATGTCTGTTAAGTCTTCTTGGTTTATACAGTTGTTTAAGTCTTCTAATTCCTTGCCAGTTTTGTACCCATTTCAAATGCATTATTGAAAATTGGGCTTTGACATCCACATTATCATAATTAAAAATTCTCAATCCACATTTGTGTCGGATTTTGGTATGTATTTTAGAGCTGTGTGGTCAGATGTGATTGTTATATCTTCTTGGTTGAGTCCACTATTATCATAACTATTTCTAGTAACAGAGTTTTTCAGTGCTGGGGATTAAAATCAGGGCCTGGCTCATGCTAAATAAGTGTTCTACCATTGAGAGGCATCCCACCTTAGTAACATGTTTTTTTTTTTTTTAAAATATGTGAGTTTTTAAAAAATATTTTATTATTTATTTATTTATTTATTTGAGAGAGAGATACAGAAATAGGCAGGCAGAGAGAGAGAGAGAGAGAATGGGTGCGCCAGGGCCTCCAGCCACTGCAAATAAACTCCAGATACATGCACCCCCTTGTGCATCCGGCCTACGTGGGTCCTGGAGAATCGAGCCTCGAACCGGGGTCCTTAGGCTTCATAGGCAAGCGTTTAACCGCTAAGCCATCTCTCCAGCCCTAGTAACATGTTTTTAACATCATCTTGTCTGATATTCATGAAGCAGTTATGCTTTTCTACTATGGCTTCTATGTGCCTCATATAGCTTTTGTCAGACTTACATTTTCATTGCATTTGTATATAAACAAGTACTTTAAAAGAGATATAAATTGTTCCTCTATATCTTCAGACTGTTTATTTCCCCCCTTTAAGGGAGTGAGCACATACAGAACTTTGTCAAGAAAAATCATTAGATCCCAAGAGGAAGGACCTATTCTAAGATGCAGAGACACCAAGCACATCCAGCTTGTTTCTGAAAGTTTTCTAGCAATTCTACCACTTAGCAATCTTTCCATTGTCATCCTTACTGTGGGGCCCTTTGTTCAGTCTGATGTTTCTTCCAGAACCTGGAAAATGGATTTTCCCTTCATCTCTGATGGATCACTTTGTAACAGAAGACTAGAAGGACAACAGGCTCTTCTTTGTATATGCCACTAACTTTTAGTAGTTGGGCTCCTGCTGAGGGCCAGGTTTCCCCACCCCTGCCATCCACAGCTCAGTGGATGAAACCAGAGCATGTAGTGATGTAAGGCAGGCATCAGCAAATTACTGCTTCTGATGCTTCTGTTCTTAAAGTACACTTCAGCTCAAATCTCACATTTTTCCTTTCCCATAACTGTTACATGAAAAATCAAATGGAAATATCATGTGCTCAACAGTTTTTTATTTTAGTCCTCAGAAAAGTCGGGAAGAGAGAAGGACCTCTTTTGAGTCTGTAAGAAGCTCATTTCCTAGCAGGAGAAACCTAGTTATCTATGAACCTGGTATTTCACCTGGGAGCCTAGGTTCATTTATTTAGAATAATTAAGAGAAAAAGTATTGAAATAATTAAAAGAACTCAAATTATTTTCTCCTCTTCCAGCTTGATATGTTTTCTAATTTTGCTAACGAATGGCTTCACAACTTTTAATTAATTTAGACATAAGTGAAGTTCTGGAATTTGTATGTCTGAAGAATGCCCTGGAATTCAGTTAATATAAATTTCTCCTCACCATTCCATACCACAAACAAAGCCAATAGTAGACCAACAGCACTATGATTAGATTTGCTGATTTTATTTCAGAAGAAAGCAGGAAATAAAACTTTGAAGTTTTAGACTAGCAAGAAATGATTAAACAATGGCATATTTCCAAATCCTGGTTGTAGTTTAAGATCCACATGCTTCCAGTTTCATTCTTAAGTCATGTTCTTCCAACTTTTCTCTGCATGCATTTTCTGTCTCTCTCTCTCTCTCTCTCTCAGAACATGCCTTCATAGGAAAACGTGGTATTCTGGTATATAGAGATGGTTCAGTAGATAAAGTGCTTGGTAGGCAGGTATGAGTAGCTGAGCTCCGATCCCCAGAACTCTCATAAAGCCGATACTGTAGCTTGAGCATCTGTGATCTCAGGGAGGCAGGGACAGGAGAAGCCCTCAGAAGCTTGTAAGTTAGCTAGGCTGGCAAATGCAGAGGGGGAAGATGAGAGACCCTGTCTCAAACAAAGCAGAAGGTGGGGACCAACACCTGACCTTGTCCTCTAACCTTCACATGTATGCCATAGCATGTTTGCATCTGCACTCACACACGTGAACATGCATACACACATCTACCTACATCATGTACACATACCACACACCAAAAAAAGGAAGAAGAAAATAAAATGTGGTATTCCATTCAATTTAACCTAAAACAAGGCTAGCCTAGTTAAGATAATTGAGGAAGGAGGACAAATTTAAAAACCAAATACATTTCCTTGCAGATGACTATTCAATTCAATTGCCAGTAAGTTGTTGAATGTTCTTTTCTGAATCACTGTAATTCAATGTACAGCACAGCATGTACTGCCTGGGAAGAAGTTCAAATCATAAATGCTATAGGGAAATATCTAATAACTTGGAATGGCTTCTCAAGTGCCTAATAAGCTCTAAAAGACTGCAAAAATGCTAAATCTAGTAACGTATGAGCTCTGGGCTCCAAGTGCAGCCCACTGCACTGCATGAGTCTCCAACGTTGGCACACAACCTGGTTCTTTTAATGCCAACGACAGGGGCCTCTTCCCGCAGACTGTGGTCAGCAAGGTGAAGGCTGCTGGCCACAGTCATAACAGCTGAGTTATCTGTGATTTCTGCCTCTCCTGCCAATGGCAAGACCAGCTTTGCCTATGTTTGTGTTGGGGTACCAGATGCTGGAGAGCGGCCACTGTCCTGCGTGTCAGATTCCAGATTCCATATGGTTGTGGCAGGGGCTGGGAGAGGGATCCACAGAGCTAGGCGCTGGATTAGAATAAAGAGGTGCTAATAGTGTGCAGTTGGGAAGGCAAAGGAAACTGTCAGGAACTCAATGGAAAAAGAGGGTTGAAGAAAATTAAAGAGAGATCAGGAGAAATAAAGGAATATATGAGGGAGAAAGACAAACCTCTCTTGTTTTCAAGGTCAAAGAGTAACAATAACATAGAAAGGCTTTCCCTCTGCCAGGTTCAATCATGGCTAACATTGTGGCTTCTTCAACAGCATTCACGCCATCCGTTCTCAGGCTGTTCTTTTGGACTATAATCTCTGTCCTGCAATCATGCCCATCTCATCCCAAACTGACATTTGTTCTTTGGGCCCCACACATCTCCAAGTTCCACCTGCCTTACGCAAGGCAGATTCACTCACGTGTCATATCTTTGTTTCTAGCCCTTATTTAAGGCCAAATTCTCTGTGACTCATCCAACTTGCCTGAGTCTATGTAACTACAGGTTCTTATGAAAGACAGGACAAGCAGACCATATTCTGCAATAATTCAAATGCTAGTGTCCAAATGTGTTTGCATGTAACATATGTAAAGTACCTATACAATATAACAATATATAAAGTCTGTATGTGTGTATGCATGCGTGTGCATGTTTTTTTGTTTT
Source organism: Orientallactaga sibirica (assembly GCA_036365145.1). NCBI lineage: Eukaryota > Metazoa > Chordata > Mammalia > Rodentia > Dipodidae > Orientallactaga > Orientallactaga sibirica. Next base: position 19,624,800 of record JAEOAD010000031.1, read on the forward strand.
TTTGTTTTTTTTTGGTTTTTCAAGGGAGGGTGTCACTGTAGCCCAGGCTGACCTAGAATTCACTCTGTATTCTCAGGGTGTCTTCGAACTCATGGTGATCCTCCTACCTCTGCCTCCCAAGTGCTGGGATTAAAGGCATGCGCCACCACACCTGGCTTTGCAGCATTGTTTTTAAAGACATGGTCTTGGGCTGGAGAGATGGCTTAGCAGTTAAGGCGTTTGCCTACAAAGCCTAAGGATTCTGGTTCAATTCTCCAAGACCCGTGTACGCCAGATGCACAAGGGGCACATGCATCTGGAGTTTGTTTGCAGTGGTCACCACTGTGTTTGCCAGGCTAGCTGGCCCATGAGCTTCTGGGGATTCTCCTATCTCAGCCTCCTTCCTTACAATAGAAGTGCTGAAATTATAGACACTTGTGCTAGTCTGTCCAACTATACATGGGTTCTGGGGATACACACTTAACTTACCATGTTTGTGCAGCAAGTTCTTTGTCCACTGAGCTACCTCCTCAGCTCGCAGTCACTTTGTTTTATAGACATCCTCCTATATGAATGTCTGCTTAGTTTTCTAGTTAGAAGACTGAAAGGAGGCAGAATCACAAAGATGCTAATTAGCCCAACTGGTGTAACAATAAAAGGGATTTGTGACAGTGCTTTATTGGTCTGGAAACTCATCTGGAATGAAAATGTTTACTCTGTGCCATTACATGTTACAAGTATTGTGGTGGTTTGATTCAGGTGTCCCCCATAAACTTAGGTATTCTGAATGCCACGTTCACAGCTGATAGAGATTTGGGAATTAATGCTTCTTGGAGGCAGTGCAGTGTTGGGGGCAGGCTTATGGGTATTACAGCCAGTTTCTCCTTGCCAGTGTTTTGCACACTCTCCTGTGGCTGTTGTCTATCTGATGTTGGCCAGGAGGTGATATCCACCTTCTGCTCATGCCATCATTTTCCCTGACATCATGGAGCTTTCCCTTGAGTCTTTAAGCCAAAACAAACCCTTTTTTTCCCAAAGCTGCTCTCAGTCAGGTGATTTCTACCAGCAATGTGAACCTGACTGCAACAGTAAATTTGGTACCAGAGTAGTGGGATTGCTGCTAGAGACCTGACTGTGTGACTTTGGCCTTTTGGAGCTGATTTTCAAGAGGAATGTGGAAGGATTTGAAACCTTAGCCTAAGAGACTCCTTGCAGTGCTGTAAGTACAGCTTGGTGGACAATTTTGGTCAGAGTTGCAAGACCTGAATGCAGTAAGAACTACTGACTGTGAGGTTTGGCTTATGAAGGTGAGAAAGAGATTTGACTGGACTGGACTAGAAGCAGTTTGTGTGATAGGCTTGCTGTTATGCCCTGTCCTGAGAATTTGTGCAGGGTTGCATTGTGTAGAAATGGACTGGTATAAGCAGAGGGATATGTCACAGAAAAAAGGAAATCATTGGGCCAAAACTTCTGCCCATTAAGTTGCAATTGTATGAGAGATTATAATCTTTGAGACTGGGCCAGCTGACCTGCATCGGGACAGCAGAAAGAATGCAGTCTTTTAAAGGGGTCTGAATGCCAAAGGCATGTCCTGTTCTTCAAAGTCTGCTTTATTCCCCCCCTGGATTAACAAATTGGTGCTCTTCCTGGTATTATGGAGTATGAGAAATGCAGGAAACAAAGGGTCATTGAACATGGTCTTGTGTTTTGGAAATGGCCATGGGCAGTGTGAAGCAGGTTTTCTGGATGCCTGTATGGAGACCCGATGGAGCTGTGAGGATGAACTGTGGGTTGCAGTGGAGACCTAGTGGAGATGCTGGGACCATGAGATGGCTGCTAAGGAAAGCTCCTGGCCCCAGATGAAGTTTTCCAGGACTGTGAGTAGCCTAGCTGGAAGGATGGAACTGGAACTCCAGAGACTTGTTGCTGGTTAGAATTTTCAGATTTGGAGACTTGTCACTGGTTAGAGTTGTTGGACTTAGAGCTATTGAGTTTGATGTTTGTCCTGGTTGTTTTAAATCTTGTATTGGTTGGATATTTCTTTGCTATGCTCAATGCTATCTTTTGTGCTGTGTGTTTATTCGGTACCATTATGGGGTTTTGGACATTTTTTGATATTTGGGCATTTTTTTGATATTATGGCTCAGTTAAAAGATCTTGGACTATGGGAATGTCTGAACATCATTAGGATTGACACAAACTATGGGGACTTTGAAAGTTGGATTGAATGAATTGCATTTTACATCATGGATGGTTATCAGTTTATGGGGCCAGGGGCAGAATGTGGTGTCCCTCATAAACTTAGGTATTCTGAATGCTAGGTTCCCAGCTGATGGACTTTTGGGAATTAACGTCTCCTGGAGGCAGTGTATTATTGGGGGTAGGCTTATGGGTATTATAGCCAGTTTCTCCTTGCCAGTGTTTGGCACACTTTCCTGTTGCTATTGTCCACCTGATGTTGCCCAGGAGGTTATGTCCACCCTCTGCTTTTGCCATTGTTTTCCCCTGCTATCATGGAGCTTCCCCTCAAGTCTGTAAAACAAAATAAACCCATTTTCCCAAAAGCTGCTCTTGGTTGGGTGACTTATGCCAAGAATGTGAACCTGATTGGAACAGGTATGTAACTTGTATTTTGATTTTATAGGGCTCATAATTAAGAGACTGCCTTGATGATGATGATAAAACTTTGGAGTTTTGAAGATTGTTGGGACTGGTAAATACTATGGGATTTTTAAAAGTTAGACTGAATGCATTTTGCAGCATGAGTTGGTCATGAGTCTATGGGAGCCAGGGGTGGCCTCATGTGTTTGTGATTAAACCTTATACTTGTTCCTTAGCTGGTAGAGCTTTTGGGAGATGGATTCTTGCTGGAGGTGGTTTGTCACAGGGAGGCAGACCTTTGGATTTTACAGTCCTGACCATTTGCCAGTGCTAGCCAGCTAGCTCACTCTTGAAGCTTCTTCCCTGCTGCTGTGACAAGATGTGATGCCTTGCTGTGTCTTCAGGCCATGCTTTCTCTGCCATGAAGAAACTTCCCCTTGAATCAACCCTTTCTTCTTATAGCTGCTTTTTTTGGTTGGGTGTTTCTTCCCAGCAAGAAGAAAGTCACTGCAACTATTTGTTTCTTTTGTTTGTTGCATTGGGGATTGAACCCAGTCTTCAGGCATGGGAAGCAAGCACTTCACCACTGAGCTATACCTTCAGCCTCAAAGTTTAATTATTCTGATGGATACAGTCAATATAGTCACATTTAAAATTGTTAAGATATGTTATATATCATTAAATATTGACAACATATTTACATACTAAATCTTGAAATCTGATACTGTGCACATCTCAGTTTGGACTGGCTGATGGCTACCATATTGAGCAGTGTGGCTGTACAGTATCATTGTAGAAGAATATTGAATTTCTGGTTTAGCAGTCAGTTAAACTGGATAGCACAAAACTCCAAATACCTGTTCCCCATGGTAGACAGCTGCTTCAACAGCAGTTAAAATCCTTTCCCTTTTGCTGTGCTTGGTTAGGTCTGCCCCACTGTCCAGTCTTAGCCTTACAAATGGCTAATACATATAAGATTCGGTGGCTCTACCCTTTCTGTTATATTTTTCTTCCATCTGAATTTCCATTTGCTATGGTTTCCCTGAACATCTTCTGATAGCTTAACCAGTTAAAGGTGGCATGTGTCCATCTCACAGAGATCCAGCAAGAGTCTCTGCTATGGTTTGAATGTGAAATTTCCCCCACAGGCTAATGTTTGATGCCTGTTCCACAGCTGGTGGTGCTAGTGTGGGAGGCTATGGCACCTTTAGAGCTGGAGCTTAGCTGGTAGAAGTATGGCACTGGGGACAGGCCTCTGAAAGTTATATCTTGGTTCTGGCCCTCTGCTTCCTGGTCTACCACCATATGAACAGCCTTCACCACATGCTCCCTCCACCACCATGGGCTGAGCTGCAGTAGCATGCCTTCCACACTGTGATCAACTGAAACCTCTGATTTCATGATCCCAAGTAAATCACACCTCTTTTAAGTTGTGTCTATTGAGTGTTTTGTCACAGTGTCAATGCAAAAGTAATGAATATAGCTGACAAGCTGTCAGGATGGAACCTCACTCAGGGACAGACTAGTCTTCTACTCATCTCCCTCTTCTCTCTAGTTTCTGCCCACTTTCTAGCTTTTATAGTTCCTTTTGCACATTCTCCAGAGTTCTCCATTGTTTAATACAGGATGGTTAGTTCTATACAAGCTACTCCATCATGACTGGATATAGAATCCATAACTGGAAGTTTTTAAACCTAGTCCTCAGTGTCCTACAAAGGTGCTAAGGGCCCACTGTGAGGGGAGGTAGATGCCAAGTGAGAATGTTTCATTTTATTTGATTTCTGCATGAAACATTTAAAAGATTAAGATGTTATAATAGTTTGAAAACATATTGATTAGAAAACTTATTCTTGGGCTGCAGAGATGGCCCACCACTTAACTGCACTTCCTGTACAAGCATGAGGACCTGAGGGGGCCTGAAACTGCTGGAGTTCAAATCTCCAAATCAATTGTAAAACATCTGGGCATGACCACCCACATTTGTATCCCCAGTCCTATAGGAGAGCTGAGACTTGAGAATTACTGAAGCTCGCCAGCTCTGGAATCAGTAAAAGGAGACTCTCGCTCAAAAAAAGTACAGATGGAATAACAACAGAGTGGGACACCCCAAGTTCCACTCCAACCACTAAAGGTGAGTGCCTCCTCTCTACCAGCCACTGGTGAGTATACAGGATGCAGCAAGGGCACATCCACGTGCACATACACACACACACACACACACACACACACACACACACACAAAAAAGAAAGGAATTTGATTCTTGAATGAATCTTTAAGACTTGATTTTTTTCAGCCTTGACTGCAGCCCGACCTCTCTTCATCATGAATCCCTTACCTCCTCACTTTTACCAGAGTTAGGCCATCCTTGGTTTCAGGAGAAGAAACTCTCCACCTGTCTGATTTCTGAGTCTTTACAGTGGCAAGTCCTTCTTTCCTTGGTCAAGTACGTGTGTGACTGACTGACTGATTTATGGGCTTGAGATTTATGGGCTTGCTAATCGTCAAGATTCCCAAAGAGGCTTTCTGCAGTGAGTCCTTCTTTAAAGCCAGCACTGTGAGGGTGGACTTTCATTCTTAATTTCCCACGAAGCACATAAAATCAATACAGCAAGTCTCACCTTCTTGCTCTCCCTCCCATCTCTTCTCTCTCAAGCACATGTTAAGAGTTTAACAAAGCAAAGGGGATTGATTTAAAGGCAAATATATTGTGAATCTCCTGAATTAGGGAAGTGGTCCAAACTGAGCTTAAGAAACCTAAGACTCCATAGCAAAAGCCCCACATAGTAATAAACATAAACAAGCCTCAACATGATGGACAGAGCCACAAAACCATTTCAGCTCAACTTGGAGCAGAAAGGGAGGCTGAGGGGTCACATCACACAATGCAATTGTCATGGTACCATGCTCAGCCCCACTGACACAACTAGAAAGAGGAATGTGGAACTGATAAACCCATTTTATATCAACTGACAACCCAAGAGGCTCACATGAGTAGCATGACTATCTCATGTTTCAGAAGGAGCTGGCAGGAAAGTTCAAATGCATTCCATATAATTAACACCAAACCACATGTGAGTGGCAAGGATGAGAGTTAATTGACTTCAGCCAATGAAATAAGCTACAACATCTGACATTGAACTGCATGTACTTTTATTCCCAGATACTCAGAGTCTAACGTTGATGGCTGTTTCCTCCAACATAAGTGATTTAAGGGAGCCAATGTGTGGCAGGTGACAGCGTGAAATGATGGAGAGGTTTTCTCTGTGAGGTGTTACCCATCCTTTCTAGGGCTGGGTATTTCCACCAGTCTTCTTGCTTGGCAGGCAAAAATGAATACAGTCATATGCTGCATCATGCTGTCTCAGCCAATGACGGACCACAACACAGTGGTGGTCCCAGGAGACTGTAATGCAGCTGAAAAATTCCTATCCCCCAGTGACACTGTACCTCTGTAATGTCACAGAACAGCAAATCTTTCTCATGTCTGTGATGGTACTGGTGGAAACGAACCTCTTGTGCTGTCCCTTACATAAAAGTACAGCATACACAGTATGGTCCACAATATTGAAAATGATAATAAATGACCATGCTACTGGTTCAGGTACTTACTATGCCATGTTTTCTATTGTTATTTTAGAGTATGCTCCTACTTAAAAATAATTGTTACTATAGAAACAGCTGCCCTAACATACCAGCATCAGCTTCATAATCCCGTGTTTACTGGGTCTCTTGATTGAAACATTTTGTTCTTGTGCTCACATTCATGTCATATTTTATTCATCAGGCCCTGGGAACAGTATACTCCAATGTGCCTACCCGTGTAGTGGACTGTAGTACTGAAGTTCACGTGAGTAAACATGAAATCTATACAACAATTGACTAGACACACACTGATCAGAATGTTCCCCCATTGTTAAGCAACATGACTATTTTGAGCCAGTAAAAATATCACAGCAACAACAACAGAATGTGGCACAGAATGGTACAGTGGTATTAAGTGGGTGACACCATACCCTTATCCAGTTTTGCTGCTTCAGACCCCCGTGGGTCCAACCCACAGAAAGCAGTGACTTACCGTGACTGGCAAGGATGAGAGTTGCACCTGCGGACCTGGGGCTCAGGACGGCTTGTATGGGGACAGTCGCTGTCGTTCACCAGAGTTGTGGTCTTGTTAACGATCCGGGTGCATGACACGATGGTTCTACGTTCCCCTGGGAAGCAAAGCACGGGCTCTGAAGTGCTATGGTTGCACACACCTACAAAGCCATTTCATTCATGCTCAAGGAGGAGGACTCAGGTGCAACTGCTGATCAGTGTGCCAATTAAAGTGATTGATATCAGCTCATATCAGCTGTCAATAGGAAAAGCTGGACTCTTAGGGCTGACGGTGTTTCAGACATGTCAAGGCAGTGTGGAACAGAAGAAAGAGTCCAGAGCATGATCTGGACACAGCACCACTTCGGGTCAGCTGTGCTCTTGGGCACCTTGGGCTTTGTTGAGGCCAAAACTCTGCTTTGGGTCTTTCTTTCCCACCAAAGATTGCCAGTCTTTTGATCTGTGCATATGATGTTTAAAGTCTGTGGAGTTCTGGGACCAATTAAATAGCTGTACATCAGCCTTCACCCAAAAGTGGCTTCCTGTTTGTCACAGGACTGCTGCTTGCCGGGGGAAGAAGTGGTGAACAGGTCAGCTGCCACGAGGGACACACAGACTTGCGTGGCTCTGGAAGGTGTCCCAGAGCCAAGCTGCACGTGTCCACTGAGCCCACTGGTACTACTGCCCAAAGTGTCTCATGTTCTTGAGCAGCTCTGCAAGTCCATTCACCTTCCTTTGTTTATTCCCAAAGCACCCGACATACTATGAGCACAATTTTGCCAGAGAATGGAGTGATTGGCAGGTAAGAGAGTAGCTGCTGGAGCCAGCTGTCTGGGCTCACCTTGGCTCTGTCACTAACAGTGTCACAGTGGCCACATTATCAACAGCTTGTTGCCATGCTTCTGTGCCCCATTTTCCCCAAGTGGGCTGGCTGGCTTCACCTCTATTTTACAATGCTCCAATGCTGCTGAAATGAGGAATTGAACGTGGCAGGTGGCTAACACTTCCTGTTACTATGTTACTGTCATTGTTTTTACTTGAGAAGAATGACAACAAAAAAATTAACAGGGAGCCAAGCACAGCTATGTGGATTCATTGCAGAATCTGTCCTCTGAAACATGTGTCATGAAAGGAGTCCTGAGCCACACTATTCATTCCCATGTCCCACAATGGTAGCTGGTACAAATAGGAAAGCACAGAGTGGCGCAGGCCAGCTTCATGATTTGTCAGCAGATCTGACCGTTGTAGGGAGTCGGAAGTCACTGCTGTTATGAAGGGTCTACCACCCACCAGCAGTGATAGAGACACCCCAGATCTCCCATAGGGCACAGCCTGCTGTGGTTCTACTGGAGTGGGCTTACCATGCAACAAATTGGCCCAGAAGAAAGTTTGGTTGCATTTACAGACACAGGCATGCACCACTGGACTTGCAGCATGGTAGGCCACCAGCACAGAGGGACAACTTAAGAGCACAGGGACAGAAGGCCTCTCAGGGTGCAGTGTGGCAGGGATGACGATGATGCCACCTGCAGGCTATGCACCGGCTGTGAGTCACGGGAGGGAATGGTTGAAAACACAGCGAGGGCAGTCAGCTGAGATGCCCGGGAAGGGACTCCCTGTTGATTCAGCATGTGTGACGGGCTCACCTGCACAATGGCAGCTTCCTACCCATGAACAATGGGCTGAGCTTCTTCATAAACACCCACCTGTAAACTGCATATTTGATAAAAATCATCTTAGCAATCACCAACTGCTTAACATTAGGGATGGGTGGTGCTATGCCTGGGTTCTACCTGCCACCCTGCCCTATGGGCTGGCTTCCAGAATCCCGGCCAATCCTCTGTCCTGACTCTGCTACCCACTCATCCTGTGTCCTGTCTCTCATGACATTGCTGTATGGCCCATCAGGATGACAGGCGACACTTCAAGGGACTCCTGGGTGAAAGGGAAGCATGGTCTCCTATTGCTTCATGTTCCCTTTCCAGTAGTAAGTCAGCACCTTTGCCCAGAACTATCTTTGCTGTGTGGAAGTGAAGGCCAGGTGTGAAGAGTGTGGGCACATTATCTGCTGAGGTCAGGCTGTGCCATGGGGTCAGGACTACATTCTGTGTGTTCACCCACCTTGGAGGACTTTTCTTTCCATTGTACTGTGGTGTGGTGTGAATATCATCTGGTACTGTTCAACCAAGTTAGAAGTCTATCCCACCCATTCCCAGTGTTATTCTGTCATACCCATCATATAGCCCTTGGTGGCCAAATCTTTATTGTAGGTGCAAGCACCAGACCAAATGGCAGTGTCGGCCCACTAAGAAACACGTGGGAGATGTATGCTCTGCCATGCACCCTGCAGAGCTTTCCAGTGGTGAAGTTCTCATGGGAGATACCCACTGCCCCGCCTGTTGCTCACCTCCTCCACACTGCACACTGCACCCTTCCCAGCCACTATGGGTCCACAGGAACAGAGCGTCCTGCTGCTTGGCCGGCTCACTTTGATTTTCAGCACTGTGGTTTACGGGTATGGTGTACTCGTAATGAATGCCGTAATTCTGGTCATGAAATAGCAGCACCTGGATCCACAGGGAAATAAAAATGTTGTGTTGAAATGGAGTGATCACCCACAGGTTGCTGAATGTGCAAACCAAGCCACCAGTGGTTGGCAGACATGTGTTGGGGATACTGAGGAAGTGTGTGCCTTGCCTCTGCCAGACTGATAACTATACACAGGGTGGCCAAGGCTGGGGAGGAACACTGGCATTTTCCTGGTGGGGAGCCAGCCTGAGCTTGGAGACCCCAGTGTCTGAAGTCCTAGCAAGGGCACACAATAGAGGGTTTGTTCCTTGCCAAAGAATGCATGCGATAAGCCTTAATAAAGCCAGCAGGTGCCCACTGGCTTTATTGATGGAAACATAATGATGCAAAGCAAGCTGCCTGAAGGAGATGGAAGGGGCCTGGCTGGAGGCCAGTGAGTGTTCCTGGGGCTAAGCGGCTAGCAAGTTCATCAAGTTCATTTCTCGACACAGAGGTCCAGGAGAGTGACCCAGCAGCAGCTAAAGGAGGAGTGCCCAGTCCAGCTACCTCGAGCCACCTATCCCAGGGTTCCTTGGGTCTCCGAGGTTGAGTTGTGGGATGGGGGCACTAGGAGCAGATCCAACAACTTAAATGTCTACTTCCCCAACAGATGAACCTGCAGTCATGCACTTGGAAAAATGCCTCTATTAAAAAAAAACAAAACAGAGCTAAACTAGTCTTTAAAAGCAATCTTTATTATCTCAGTGTGGGAATAAGACTGGGAAATTGAGAATCCATATGAAACCAATTTCGTGCAATTTTGTAGCCACGTATAATTTCTGTATGCATGTGTATAATTGTTTCAAATTCAGGTCTCCAGGGCTCTGTAGGTGCCCCTGATTCTGTAAGTATTGTGCACACCTCATTTTGGGGATGATGGCTTTTATACAGGAACAAAGGAATATCCCTTATTTTTAGGGGGAGAAATCCATGTTAAATCAGGACTGAAACGTCAGCCGGACAGGAGTTGCTCCCGCCCATTCTGTTACATTGTCTGAGTGACTCTAGGCTGATTTCAGTGGGCTGACGGCTTGCTCAGTTAATGAAAGCTTTTGGTCAAGAAGATACATATACTCCTCTTGGTGCTTATTAGAGAAAGTGCACTCCCACACTAATAGGCGACGTTGCTGGAGGAGCTTATTTTGTCTTTGCCTGCCTCCCATCTCCCCTCTGAATATCTGCTTTGAACTCAGAATCGCTGTGGGGATTTATTCTGGTGGTTCTGACTAGGAAGCAATCTCATTCCTGGAAAATGGCTTTGCACAGGTCCTTGGGTCCAGAGACCTAGTTGTACCAACATATCTGCAGTGGATTTAGGGACTTCCTGGTACATGGGCAGACTTCCAGATGGGTAAGGCCTGTGTGGAAGCTGACTAGTTTTCATCTCACCAGAAACTAATGAGAACAGTGCCCTTGTGGAGCAAAACCACATTGGCTGCTGGTGGTCCTGGGCACAGCTCCATTAGGGAGAGTCCTTGGGCCATGGCCAGAGAATCCTCAAGTAGCTGCAGGTTGCCAGAGGTCACAAATGAATAGGGAAAGAGAGCTTCCAAGTAGAGACTGGCGGCTCTGAGGACGCGGTGCGGTGTGCTGTCAGGTGCACAAGCTGCTGCAAATCCTTTAGAAGACAGAAGCAATCCCCATAGCCTCATGTGGGCAAGGTCCTGCACTTAATCTCTGGCACTACCCCAAAAATATGAATAACGGGGCTGGGCAGACAGCTCAGTGGAGAAAGTGCTCGATATGCAAGTGTGAGTTCTGAAGTTTGGGTCCCCAGCACCCACGTGAATGACACAGCGGCCTGCCTGTTAGCCCAAGAATTCAGGAGGTGGAGTCGAGAGATTCCCCGGGGCAAGCTGGCTAGACTAGCTGAGTTGGCGAGCTGTGGATTCAAGTGATAGATCTTGACTCAGTAAATAAATTGGAAGACATCTGGGCTGGAGAGATGGCTTAGCGGTTAAACGCTTGCCTGTGAAGCCTAAGGACCCCGGTTCGAGGCTCGATTCTCCAGGACCCACATAAGCCAGATGCACAAGGGGGTGCATGCATCTGGAGTTCGTTTGCAGTGGCTGGAGGCCCTGGCACACCCATTCTCTCTCTCTCTCTCTCTCTACCTGCCTATTTCTGTATCTCTCTCTCTCAAATAAATAAAAATAATAAAATATTTAAAAAAAAAAAAAAAAAATTGGAAGACATCTGACGTCAACCTCTGGCCTCCACACACACGTGCAAACACATGTATGCACCCTCACATGCATGTGTGCCCACACACACGGAGAACATAAATACACACAGAAATTAATAATATTGATGTGCTGTCACAAATTAGCCATGGGAACTCCCAGATCCTGAGACGAAAACGATAGTATGGCTTTCCCCAAAGATCTTTACAATGTTTAAGGGGATACCTAGCCAATGTCAGGTGATCTGCAAAGAGTCCCTGGGAGATAAAAGATAGCAATGACACCATGGCTAGGCCCATGTGCACAGGTTTTCTTGAGCCCACCTAAACACACAGGTAGAATTTGATTCTCTGATGTGGGCTGTAAGAAGAGTCTGGCAAAGATGACTGGTACTAGGCTAGAGGCAATCAAAAGTTCATTTCCAAAAGTTTCCATTGGTGGGGAAGATCTGTGTATCCCACCATCCGATAAGAAAACAAACTGAGCAGAGCTGTCTGCTAAATGGAGCCGCTCTCCCTGGCTGCCACACATGTGACTACGCAAAAGGAAATCTTGTTAGAGGAGGCGCCTTTAGAAAAAGATAGAAGCTCTGCCAGTAAGGAGCCAGAGGGAAGGTTCAGAGAGGCATTACAAGGTATATGGTAGAAAATGAGACCAAGAAAGCAAGAGGAGGTCTGAGCAGCAGAGACCCAGGTAAATCCCAGAAAGGAGAACATCTCCGACCCAGGTCCCAGGGAAAGCAACCAGCCAAGCAAGTGTGCAGGGCCCAGCAAGTTACCATCAGATGCAGTGGCCCTGTGGTTGGTCCCCTGGCAGAAAACTTCTCCCACAGGCCCCTTCTCACGTAGCGGACTGTTGTGCCTGCCATCTGAAACTCTCCAGGGAGCTCTATCTTCCAGTCGCTGTTGATGGATCTCTTACTGGAGTCTTTGAGAGCTGGAAAGAAAATTGAACATTAAGGAATTGGAGGTATTCGGCCTGTCTTCAAAGGGTATCTGGAGATTCTGCCTGGTCTTGAGGCTTCCTTCCATGGGGGCAGGCAGGAGCCTACAGTGAAGGGAGGAGAGCTCTCTATACACAGAAGAAAGATGACCAAGGCTGGCTCACAGGGGCCAGAGTGCTCCTAGTCCATAGGAAGGGGGACACTGAGGGCACCATCTTCCAGCATGGCTGCCTGCCTCTGAACCCATTCAAATAGTAGGATGGGGACTACAACACCCTCACCTCAACCTATGGTAGGAGACAGTTTATTGCTTATGAATGAATTTCACTTCATTGTCTTCAAGGCTACAATAAGTGTTCTCCAGCTTGAGCAAAACATCCAGTCATTTGAATTATTTTGAATTTTAAAAATACTAAGTGTACATATTAGTATTCAGGGTGATAGTTGAATCCATGTGTACAGCACACACTGATCAAATCCAGCTCCCCTTTCTCTCTCTAGGAACTCTCCCCAACATCTCCCTAGTAATCACTACATTCAGGTTGGCCTTTAATTTTCAAACTTCCACACATGAGAGAACATGCAGGACTTCAGTTTCTGTTTCTGGCTTATTTCACTTCAGATAATGTCCTGCCCATCCTTTTTTGCTGCTGGTGACAGGCAAAAATGAGTATGTGATATCAGTAGAATCCTCCTCCTCCTAGCCCAGGCTAGCCTTGAACTCCCTAAGTAGCCAAGGATGAGGGGGAATTGATCCTTCTACCTCTATCTTCCGAGTGCTGGGATTACAGGTGTGCACCAGTATGCTTGGTTTTTGTGGTGCTGGGAATGGAACCCAGGGCTTAGTGCCTGCTAGTGTCAGAGATTAGAAGCAAGGTAATTTTCTTTTGCCCACTCTGTGAGACTAAAGCCGGGATTCCAGAAGGTGCAGTCCCAGAACCTCTCTATACTCCACTTCTGCCTGAAGAAGTTGGGTCGAGTCACCACCCATCTCCTAAATGATTTTAGGGTCTTAACTCTTGGTGGGGGAATGTTGTAGGTAGGCAGACATTAGGCTTAGAGATCACTGAAGGAAGGACCCTACCTCCCATTTTCCTGGTAACATTAGAAAGGGAAGAAATGCTTCCTGCAGACCAGAGGAGCCTGTCAATCACTCCTTTGGTCAAGAGACCGTGCCTTACTACAGCCAAGCGGAAGAGGTGGAGGAACAGCCATCCTCTTGGGCTAATGCACGATACACCAAGAAGCCCTTTCTCATTGCAATTGCTTTCAGACACTCATTGCTGAGTCTGACTGCTTTCCTGAGTTCTAAATCAAAAAACACAATTTCTCCCCCTTTCCCTTTCTTTCTCTCCTTCGGATGGTGATAGAAATCCTAACCATGCTTGCCCTGACACTTTGGATTTTCCACCTTTATATTTCCAGATCCAAGCCCAGGATCCAACAATTCTGTCTTATGGGAGATGTTCCCACTATCCCAGGAATCGTTTTTATATTTTTCTTAATAAAGCCCTCTTTGAGCCTCCTCATCTCCTTGTCTACATTTTTTGATTCGTCTTTGGCGTGTGACATGAACTTGAAAGCCTTAGCCACTCAAGTCCAGCCCATCTGAGCCGAGAGCCTTCTCAAATCCTGTAACATTAGGCACCATTCTACCAACTGAGCTGCATCCCTAGCATTTTTCAATTTTTTTTTTTTTTTTTGAGACAGGGTCTTACTTTGTAGCCCAGGCTTGCCTTAACTTATGGCAATCCTGTCTCAAGAAGGAACCACCATGCCCAACTTAACACTTTTAAAAAAGAAGAAATACAAATGGTTCACAAATATTGTGATGGTTAAGTTCTGTTGTCAATTGATCATATTAGGAATCCACAGACATTTCTCATGGGGTGGCCCATGAGGTTGCTTCCAGGAAGGATTAACTGAAGGAGGAAGTCCTTCCTCCAGAGCAGGAGCTCTCTGTGGACATATATAAGGAAGCTCTGAGAGGACACAGTCCCTCTCTCTGCCTGGCTGCCGGTGCTACTAGTGAATGCCTTTTGCCTGGCTGCCCCCACCACCTCCGCTATTCATTTGTTTGTGTTTCTATTCTGTTTGGAATCAAGTTTCATTAGCTAAGAGCAGCAGCTCTCCAGGGATCCTCCAGGTCTTCGGTACCAGATCGAGACTGCTGAGGTATCCAGCCAAGTGGACTGAGCAGCCACCAGGTTCCTTGACTCTCAAGCTTTCAAGCCCACAGACAGCTATTGTCAGACTGCCCTTAGTTAATCCAATAAAACTCTTTTTTAAAATATAAAGTCATTCTATTGGTTCGGTTCCTCTAGAGAACCCTGTCTAATACAAATATACAAAAAAAAAAAAAAAAATTCTCAGTATCGCTAGTTACCAGAGAAATGTGAGTTACCTCACCCCAGCCTGAATCGTTATTACCAATAAAACAAAACAAAAAACAAACAAACAAAAAAGAAAGTAATAAATGCTGGCCAGGATGTGGAGACACAGGGGCATTTTAACACACCGTGTGTGGGAATGTATATTTCTCCATCCATTATGGAGAATTCCTATTACAAACAGACCCACCATATGATCCAGCTATCCCATTTCTGGGTAAATGTCCCCAGGAAATGAACACAGCATACTACAGAGATACTAGTGAGGTACTGAAGTACTTCTCACCACAGGTAAGCTATGGAATCGGCCTTGGTGCCAGTGTGAGGAGTGGTTGAAGAAAATGAAGTGTAATATAGACAATGGAGTATTATTCAGCCATGAACAGTGAATCGTCCGGCCATTTTACGGTTACCTCTCTTGGGCTTTGGAAGGGTGGGCTCACAACAGCATCCCCTGAGGACATGACGCTCTTCAAGCTGGAAACAATGTCTATTCTGTGACATATACATACATGAAAAGCCCCGCTGCTCATAGCTGGGGGCTCTCACACTATAGCTCTGTGAACCTGGGCTCCCCACATGCACTTGATAGTGCCTGTGCTTGACAGGAAACCTGTGGAAGAGACGGGAAATCAACATGCTTCTGCCTGGCCACCATGCAGGCATTCTCTCAACCTTCTCACTTAGCTTCGAAGTACTGAGGGGAGCCCTCTGCAATGAAATTGGAGTTTCTTTAAAACATTTGGTTTTTGTATTTATCTATTTATTTTCAAGAGAGAGAGAGAGAAAGAGAAGAGAGACAAAGAGAATGGGTGCGCCAGGGCCTCTAGCCACTGCAAACGAACTCCAGAAGCACATGCCACTTTGTGCATCTGGCTTATGTGGGCACTGGGGAAATGAACCAGGGTCCTTAGGCTAGCAGGCAAGTGCCTGAACCACTAAGCCATCCCTCCAGCCCCTTCTTTTTTTCTTTTGTGTCATTATTTAGGGGAAATCCTTGCAATGAACTAGAAACCATCTTGACATTTAGGAGGGGGCAGCTGACAAAAGGTGACAGCAAGTCTTTGTTTTATCCCCTAAATGAAACTCCCATGCTGCCCCTTCTACACATGCAACTGGAGTCTTGGAAACCCTGGGCTTCTCGAGGTCAGTGAAGTCCTAGTTAACAGTTAACAAATTCAGAAGCTTACTCACTTTCTACTGCTTTCTGGTCAAGGCAAGAAAACTAAATGCCACCTTCATCACCAATTTTGGATAATAAGAGCTGAGACATGAAGTTGGGCAGTGGGGGATGAATCCAGTAGCCCTACATGAATTCAGTAGTCAGGAGCCTGAGATTAAATCCAGCTCAGATGGCAGCAGCTGCAGGATGCTGGGCAGGTCTGGCCCTCAGGATGCTATGGTTACAATAAACATGGAGAAGAAGCAAGCTGGGGGCCATGACTGGCAGTGTCTGTCCATGGAAATAAGCAGCCTGCTATCCAGCATGGTGGTGCCTGGGAAAAAGGAGAGATAGACTATCCAGGGAGGGCTGTGGAAGTTTCAGGAGGGCTTAAAAAGAGATGCTGTGTTCTTAGAACTGAATTTGTTTCCTTTGGAGACATTCTACCCACAGTAGAAAATTTCTGTCTACTGAGAAGGAGGTGAGAATATTTAGGACTTCACAATTTCTTCTTTTCCTCTTCTAATATCACCATCTGAGACCGGTATTTAAGAAGCACATGGTACTACTTAGAACTATCATATACTTTTACCCTTTTAACCACCCCAATAATCCTCTGAATTATTTTCCTCACCTTTCATGGGAAGAAATGGAAGCCCAGAGAAGTTACGTAACTTGCCAAGACACTCAACTATGAAACTGTAGACACCTGAACCTAACAGACCCCGCTGAGCTCACTTATTGCTTCAACAAGTTTGTTTTTGTTCTTTATTGGGGGGGGGGGCAGAGAATTAGCACACCTGGGCCTCCAGCCACTGCAATTGAACTCCAGATGCTTTTGCCACCTAGTAAGCATGTGCGACCTTCACTTGCCTCACCTTTGTGTCTCTGGCTAACCTGGAATCTGGAGAGTTGAATATGGGTCCTTAGGTTTAGCAGGCAAGCACCTTAACCACTAAGCCATCTCTCCAGACCATCAGCAACTTTTTTTTTAAAAAAATTGAATTAATTTATTTATTTGAGAGAGAGAGAAAGAGGCAGATAGAGAGAAAGAGAGAATGGGCGTGCCAGAGCCTCTAGCCCCTGCAAATGAACTCCAGACACATGTGCCCCCTTATGCATCTGGCTTATGTCGGTCCTAGGAAATCAAACCTGGGTCCTTAGGTTTCACAGGCAAACGCTTTAACTGCTAAGCCATTTCCCCAGCCCAGCAACTTTTAATTCCCATGTTTTTCAGCCTTTTGAGCAGTGTAGATTTTTTTAACCACTGTCACCCAATTGGTCAGTGAGGCTCTCAATCACCTCAAGTAGAAGCAGCCCTCTTTTCACGAGTTGTTCAGGAACATAAAGCCCAGATCTGCCTCCATCTGGGAAGAGGGCCCCAGAGAGGACCGGCGCTAACTGGACTGGACCAACACTAACTCTTGCCAATCAACTCAACTTTTCTTTTCTTTTCTTTTCTTTTCTTTTCTTTTCTTTTCTTTTCTTTTTTTTCTTTCTTTCTTTTTTTTTTTTTTTTTTTTTTTTTTTTTTTTGTTTTTTGAGGTAGGGTTTCACTATAGCCCAGGCTGACCTGGAATTTACTATGTAGTCTCAGGGTGGCCTCGAACTCACAGTGATTTTTCTACCTCTGCCTCCTGAGTGCTGGAATTAAAGGTGTGTGCTACCATGCCTGGCTCCTGTCCATCACTATAAGCCCGCTTGAACCTGCTGTGCCTAAAGCTGATGCTCAGGGATGGAGAACTGGGTTTGGCTGTCACGTGTGCTTTCTGTAGGCTGGGTTATACAAAGGACTAGTTGTGATGCAGGCACAGCAGACTGGAGAAGGAAGTCACTCTGATGGCTTTCCAGAAGTCACCTCAGCTGCTTCCCAACATAAGCTTAGTGCAGCGGGCCTGCCATACTGTCCTCAAGCTCTCCCCTGGGCCTCTGCTCCCATGCTGACAGTAATGCTCCTGCTCAGGCAGCTCTTTCCCACTAGTTATTGCATCTCTTTGGCCCTTTTGGTAAGATGCTTCTGGTGACTTATGAATTATGAACTTGAAACTACCATGAAACATACCAAAAGTCAAACATCTGGGAGTCACATGGGAAGGGCTGGGAAACGGCACAAGGCATATCTGGAGATGATAGAAACCACAACTAGGGCCATGCTTGGTGTGGTGGCAGGGCAGTTACTGTGGTGAGCTGAATGGACCGTGTGTGGTGGCAAGGCAGCTACTACAGTGAGCTGAATGGACCATGTGTGGGATGGTGGCAGGGCAGCTACTATGGTGAGCTGAATGGTCCTGGGGGAACCAATGAACTACAATGGAAAAGACAGAGGTAGAGCCAGGGTGGGTCCCAGCTGTGTGAGCTCAGGAGGGTCTTACCATCTCAGGTGGGCTGAGTGAAAGAGGCATTTCAGGAGGTGGCCAGCAGGGCATCAGAGGAGCCATTGGGTGTGACCAAGGTACTGGGAAACGAGCCTTTGAATGGACAATGGAATGTTCCATTCAGTGGGAAAAATACCCCTGATCATGGTGTATATGGCCTCACATGGAGGCTTCAATGGTGCACAGAAGTTGAGAAAGATGTACACTGCTGGCTCTCACAAGCACCCAGGTGCTCTGTGGGTGACTCTTGGCTTTGGAGGGGCAGGTTCCCGGTGCTGAGCTGCAGAAATCACAACTTTGGGTGGGCACGAGGAGTGGTGCAACATGGCTGGATCCAGAAAGAAGAAATTTTGGTATCCAAGAATGGCTTGTAGCTATTGCCATGGTAGCTGCAAGCTTTCAGACACTGCGAATGTCATCTTACCACTGCCACTTGCCCCTGCAAGGCCCCGCCCCCAGCAAAGACCTGGCATCTGGCCCTCAGGAAGAAGGTGTGCATTCTCACTGAAGGCAGAGTGAGAAGTGGGACGTCAGCTGTAGGCGGCTTGGGGATGGCTTCCAACTCTTTTGATTTAGATAGAGGTCATTTGGCAAGATGCAAAATTTGTAAACTCCTGTGTTCCATGTTGAAAAAAAATCAGAACTTTCTGCTAAATTTAAGAATATAGCACTTGGCATTCCTTTCAGGGTTAAACTTTCACTCTCAGAATCAGTTGGGATAGCTATCATGATCATTTCTAACAGTGAAAACAGTTTCAATGCAGAGTCCAATGATCCAATGACGTGGTGGGGCATTTACCTCATCTCCTTAGGTGGCGGGGAGAGCTGCTCTCTGGCCTTCTGTGAGTGGCCCAGAGCAGGGTTTGTAGGGGACTGTTGTTTGTCTGTGTAGGTGTTCCTCCTAAGGCCCAGCACATGGCATGCCCCTTTTTCTTAAAGTAGACCCTCCACATGAGATACGTTTGAGCTCCATAAGCTGCTGCCTCCTCAGCCTTCAGGAATGGGTGGGTATATTCAAGCCCTCTTTGCCAGCATGCTGAAATCAATTAGTTTGCAGTTTAAATTAGGAGTTGGACACCCAGAAAAAAACTCAATGGGGTGATCAAAATAATCATGAATTATATGAGTTATAGACAAATTACAGAGTTCACAACAGAGGGAACTGAAATCTTATAGCAGTTTGATTTTATCTGCAGTGTCTGATGTTCTGATGAGTTGAGATTTCCTCTTGCTACTTCTGCCTAGGCCAGAGGCTGGATATTTTAAACCACTGTCCACAAAATAAGGAGGCATGCTTTTGTGGGTTTTTCTCAGAATCCCTTCAACTGTTGGACAGACTTTTTGCTGGGTGCCATAGGGGTGGAGTCATGTTTTCCTTTAATGCCACAGCAGAACAAAACCTCCTCATGGCCCAGATACAAGGTAATGTGCTGAATAGGCATTTTTTCAGTTTGGAACTTTTTCTTGGTGGATATTTACCTATCCTGAGACTTTAGGGCACTGTAAAGGAAGATGGGAAGCTGTCCCGGGGAGTGAGCGGCATTCCTTTGGAGCTGGTTAAGGCAGACGTGGGCTTTCCTCCCTGTATCCTCATGCCGCAAGGGGTGCTGAAGGCTGGTTGGGTTCTTTTCACCTCTCCCCCCTCCTGGAAACAACTAGAAGACCTGACCCACAGTCAACCCATTTCTGCTCCTGGCACTGAGTCAGTTTCTTTTATTTCTACTCGGAGCCCTGCCAGCTCTGTCCTTAGCTATGGATACAAACTGCAGAGGCATTTCCTGTTCCAGGTGGTTTGAGCAGCCAGCCAGCGTGGGCTGAAGTTAGGTGGGGAAATTCTTCAGAAACTGCTCCCAGCAAATGCACGAGTAATTCAGAGTTACACTCAGTTGACTTCCAACGCGCCCAGGTCCGAATGGAAACAAGGCCTGTTGGAACTAACATTAGCAACATGATGAGCGTGGACCACCTTCATGCTTGCTCCCGTCCATATGCCAGAGCCTGGGACTGTGATCTTCAGATAAGACAGGGAAGCGAGGCTGGCTCCAAGCTCCCGTGAAAGTACAGCACTGCTTCCAGGGAGCCAAATCATTCAGACATTTAAACCAGTCTCTTCGGTGTAGACAGGAACTTCTCTCAAGCATATACAATGAAGGCGTGTCATGTGTTTTCCAATGAAAATACGTCTCTGCTGGTCAATTTCTAGTCCTGACTGGCCACTGCTGGCAAATGTTAGAGGCTCCATGGACGGGAGTGGACTCAGATGAAGAGAGGAATCTGGGCATGTACCTAAGTCCTTGGGTGCTTCTGTTTCCACAGCAATTCTTTGTGGTACCTTGTGGGTCAGGTCTCTATAGCAAAGTGTGGTCTAGTGACAGGGACTACCTAGTGTGGATGCTAAGGGTCATACCTGCATATGTCTTCCTTAGACTTGGGAGAAAGAAATTGACAGGAGCTAGCTCCTTTGGGCAGCATCCTACAGCGAGTGCTGGATGAAAAGTTCCTTTTTACTCCAGGACTTCCAAGCTGATGATTTGAAAGGATTCTGACACCTGCCTGTGGCTTTTATACTGCTACAGAAAAACAGAGATGGAGAAACCTTCCTGTTCCTTTCAGGCAGCTGGGAATGGGGTCAGTCCAGAGAATGGGGGCTGGGATGTCTCAGGAGCCAGGACTGGAAGATAACTGACTTATCTGAAGGGCATCTGCTTTAAGGAAGAATCAACGTGTTGCTCTCACAACTGGGCTGGCTCTTGACTACTGGGATTATGATGTGAATAAGGATGAAAGGTGACCTCGGCCTCTCAAGGAGATCCAGTGTCCCTGGGTAGTACAATACCATTCCCAGGTAAAATAGCACATTCCCTCTGCACTTGTTGGTAAAGGTCAATTTTGGAGGTAACACTAGGTGATGGGACTTAGGATGCCAACTCTAATGGAGGTGACCCAATTTCCTCAGGTGGCAGACAAAAGGGGCAGCCTCTTTGAGAACTTAGGGAAGGCTGTCACTCTGAAAAGGTTGCAAAAGGCTGAGCAGGCCTTGTTGCAAATGATGGCCTTTGTAAATGGTTCTCTATTTGCAGCGTGACAGCTGGGAGGGACAGCTGGGGAGGCACAGCTGGGACAGTGCCAACGTGAGTATGAGGAAAAATGATGGGGTATTCACTTGGGTGATGGACAGATCTGAACCCATCAGCAGGAACAACCACAGCCACTGCCCTTGCAAGCACTGTGGAGGAGACACCAGGGCTGCCAGGGACCCAAGGGAGACCTGTAGACACTGGGGTGCCGGTGAGTCCCAGTACAAAGCTCTAGCCTTCATCCTGCCCATTCCTGGGGTACATATGCAGGGTCTTCTCCTACTTCTTCTTTCACAGGACTCTGGGCTTGTTGTCTACTTGCCTATTAGGGATTGGTCTAGTGCTTATCTCAAAGTTACTCAAGTTGTTACCCTTCCAAAGAAATGTGTAGATGCTTTTGTGTAATCTACTAAGGCAGGAACGTGGACAAAGATGCTGTGGTATGATTTTCTGTTAATAGATGAAAATTAAAATAATAGAGTCTCCTGGGTAATTTCAACTTATTCAAGATACTAAGAAATCACGTCTCACTTTTCCCTTCTTTTTCCCTATCTAAAGCAGCACCGTAGATCACAGACTGAGATTACAATATGAAGGAATCTTAAAAGACCTGTCACTTTTAGTTCTAAGTCAGGAACATGGGGTTTGAACTGGCCAAAGGACATGGGTGACAGCATTTCCATCCTGGTGAACCAAGAGCAGAACAGCCTCTGAGAAGTGTTTTCTCCTCAGGAAGATTTGCTGTGTTCAACTCAACTCAGTGCTCCACCCACCTGGTACTCGAGTAAAAGGCTGACCTTTGCTGGGGTCAAGAGCAAGGCTGGAAACTCAGCCTGGAACTCACTTGGAGGGGTCTTCTTTGGCTAAGAAAGTGCTTCATTGAGGGATTTCCTACAGAAAGCAATGAACAGTAGTTCCAGGATGGAATCCTATTCCACAGAGAGATGTAGGTATTTGTGCTCGATTGAGGTCAGTGTAGGTGGTTACCACAAAGCTGGGCTATGCGGCGCTCATTGATAATCAGGGTTGTTCTGCATTCCCACTCACTTCAGTAAAGGCTATCACTCTTTCCCGGGAAGGGATATCCTCGGATCCACTGGCAGTCTGTAGGGGCATCTTGAAGGGTGGACAGTGGGCCCATGCTGTTAGGCTAATAGCACTCGGCTCTCTGGGAGTAATTTTGGGAAACATACTTTCCCAGTTCCTGGCAGCTTCCTTCACTCTTCTGTCATCTTCATTCCCGTACAAAGCTGGTGGTTCTAACTGACTCTACATCTCCCCTCCACCCTCAAATCCACCTTGGGGCTCAGGATTTTACCCAACTATGACAGTACTGTTTGGTCCATTTTGAGCGCTTACATCATTATGACTAAAGTATAGGTGCCATCTCAGAGTTGACCTGGGAAAAGGATACTGAAGCGAATCTACCAGCCTCTAGTCAATGTCAAGTTTCAGAGCAGTAACTGTGGAGGAAGTTTTTGTTTTACCCAGAAAACTGTGAGCAGGTTTGTCTTCCACCACGCGGATCCTCCGAGCGCCGGCAGGAATGACTGCTGCTTCAATGTAACCTGTAATCAGATGATAGACGGCTGAACCACACTTTGGTGCTGGATCAAAGGCCCACGCAACACCCTCCCACTTAAACTGCTAGACCCAGGGGTGGGAGAAGAGACTGTAGGCTGGTTCCGCTTGGGAAGTCAAGAATTAACTCATGTAGAGTTCTTTTTTCTTTTGTAGCCAGAATCTTCTGTTTTCCTCATTTCTCTAGAGTGCCACATCCCTCCTTTGAACTAATTTTGAGGCTCCAGCCCCCAGAACCTGAGAGTGTGACCTTATCGGGACCATTATAGATGTATTTAGCTAAGATAAGGCCATACTGCAGTCGGGGGAGTCCTTGATCCAATATGACAAAATACCTTCTAAGAAAGAGGAAATTACACGTGGATATACACACAGGAGAAGACCACAACATGAAGGCAGAGACCGGGGAGATGCTTCTACCAGCCAGGAAGCACCAGAGACTGCCAACAAACCACCCAAAAAAGCTAGGGGAAGAGGATGGAACAGGTCCTAGAAACTCAGGAAAGAACCAACCCTGCCCACACTTGGATCTCAGACTTCCAGCGTCCAGGATGGAGACCAGAAGTTTCTCTGGTCTATACCATCTAGTCTGTGGCACTTTATTCTAATAACTGACAAACTACTGCAGCCTGGAGTCCTGCTTGGTTGTGTGACAAGTCTCATTCATCACTTGGGAGGTTCCTTTGTGCTTTACTGTAGTTTGACTTTTCTCTGAATGTCCACATGTGATAGCAGAAGCAAAGAGATTTGCCACATGACAAAACCGATGGCTTTATGTGATGCCATCACTTCCCGCCTGCACTGTCTTGGCTATCCCTGCAACTCTTCTGGTGTTTACTCTTGCCCATTTCTTTATTTCCAAGTAAAGTAGGAGCTGGGCTGCTCGGGCTGTTCGTGGAGCTAGAAAGGAGGTAGTTAGTGACCATTCATGATGGAAATGAATGAGACTGCCAGGGCAAAAGTCAATACATGAACTGTCCTGGTTTACTGGGAAACTATGTCAATAAATGCACCTGACGTGGCTGTTGGATTTTGAAATGCTGGCTAATAATCATTTACATTTTTATTTGTGTTTGAGACAGGGGTATTTTGCACTCACTTCAGTATATGTGAGGATGCTATGCTTCCCTAATGAAATCAGCACACTCACAGGAGTTTAAGAAACAGAGACTTCTAGCTCCAATTATATAGGGATTATGGAGCTATTTGGGGGAGTTTATTTATATATTCATTTTTCTAATATAGATGCCGTTATTTTATTATAAAATAGTACATAATAATTTAAACAACATAAGATCAAAAACCAAAATCCATCCATACCACATTACACTAAGAAAATCACCCCTTAGAAAGAAGTATTTTGTGGTCTATGAGACTTTTCTCTTGGTGTATTTAAACAGAATATCATTTTATGTGAATATAGTATTATATATGTTTTTAAGGCATAAGGTAGAACTTTAAGATCTCAGTAGACACACAAAAGCAGTGGGTTAACTTCACTATCACTTAATGATAAAAACTAGCCACACTCCAGGAGAAAAGAGAAGTCCTTACTTGATGAGTGATACCGTCACGTTCTCACAACAAATGTCTTTTCCAATGGGAAGGATTCCTATGAATGTTAACTGTTATGGGTGAGAGTATGCATCTATCTTTTGTTCTTTTTATTACATGAGCATGTGTTTGTGAAGCCTACAGGACAACCTCCGGTGTTAACCTCCTTTGATACAGGGTCTCCCAGTGGCCTGAAGCTCACCAATAAAGTTAGAATAACTGGTCAGTGAGTTCCAGCAATCTGCCTGTCTCTGCCTCCAGTTCTGTGATTATAGGTGTGCATCACTGACATTTATATGGGTACTGGAGATCAAACTTCAGGCTCCTGCTTGTGAGGCAAGCACTTTATGAAATGACATTTAAGTCCCTTTGTTTATTTCTAATTACAACAGGAACGTTTGTAATATTTTGTGTTTTAATATAGTGTAGGGTTAAGGTTATTTACATAGGATCATACAATTAAAACACAGCATCTACCTCCTAGTAATGCCATTACATTATAAGTCCACTAAGGGGTTAATCCATTCATTAGTCCAGTGCCCTCATGCTCCAACCCGAGATGTACTTTATTATTAGGATGTCCTTAATCCAAACACATTGACAATGAAGGTTAACCACTTGTATGCATCCTGTGCTGGTTCTTGTTTAAAATGTATTTCTCATTATTAGAATCAATGTCATATTGTGTATCAGTATGTACATAAAACTCCTTAGCAAAATACCAACAAACTCAAGAGAGATAAGTTCAAATTGTACCAGCTACTTGTAAATAGATTTGTGAGGCAGGAATAGGACAGGACAGTAGGATAGGGTAACAGAAGTTTATCCCTAGAGTGAAATTTGTTGGAACACGGATTTATGCATATCAATGAATCCATTTTCATTTTAAAACAATCTATGTCTTTTAAGTTTACACAAAATACATTTTCCTATTATTAGTATTTTATGAAGACAGATAAATCTTAGGTTCACTTTATTCCACTTATCTCTCTTGTTAGAGATATCATTATCAGTTTGAAATATATTCACTCATATATCTTACTATTTATATATCTACAGGAATAAAAATATATTGTGTGATACTGGTCTAGTTATATTTCATATAAATGTTAGGAATAATTGTGCAACATTTATTATTTTAAAAACATGGTATATTGGGCTTGAGGGATGGCTTAGCGGTTAAGGCATTTGCCTACAAAGTCAAAGGACCCAGGTTTGATTCCCCAGGACCCACGTAAGCCAGATGCACAAGGGGGTGCACCCATCTGGAGTTTGTTTGCAGTGGCTGGAGGCCCTGGCATGCCCATTCTCTCTCTTTCTCTCTCTCCCCCTCTTTCTCAGTCAAATAAATAAATAAAATATTTTTAAAAATTTAAAAAAACATGGTATGTCTTGCATATCATATATGTTATTCTATATAGTTCTTCATGTTTTTATTTACACTACTAAGAAGCTTATGTAACTACTCCTTTGTTGATGGACATTTAGATTGCTATAAAATATTCAGTGTTAGAATCAATGTCATATTGTATATCAGTATGCACATAAAACTCCTCAGCAAAACATCAACAAACTTCATAAGCAATATATAGAAAGTATTGCACATGATGGTCCAATATTACCCCAAGAATTCAAGGTAGTCAACCATGTTAGTAAGGGACAAAATGACAAGATTACCCCCACAGATGCAGAGAAAACATTTGACAAATTCAACTAGGAGCAGAGGGAACACCCCTTCCTTGATAAAGGGAATCTATAAAAACCCACAGCTAACAGAATACCTAATGTTGAAATACTGAATGATTTCTCCCTAATATCAGGAATAAGAAAAGGATATCTTGCTTGCTTTTTCTATTGAACACTAAATGCCTAAGGCATATATGCAAGAAAATAAATAAATGGCATACAGGTAAGAAGAAAGAAGCAAAATGATGTTTATTTGCAAATGTTAACATCTTATACACAGAAAATCCTGAAGAATAAGCTCAGGTATTAGAACAGGTTTAGAAGGTTGCAAGATACAAAGTCAATATGTAAATGTCGACTGCATTAAGAATGAACAGTGTGAAAATAAAATTATGAAAACAACTGTAGTACCATCTAAAATAATTAAATATTTCTTAACAAATTTTTTTTGGAGAGATACACAGAGAGAGACAGAGAAAGAGAGAGGGAGAGGAAGACAGATAAAGATGGGTGTGCCAGCAGCTTCTCAGCTGCTGCGAACGAAATCCAGATGCGTGTGCCCCCTTGTGGTCAAGTGCATCACTTTGCATCTGGCTAAATGTGGGACCTGGAGATTGGAACAGCTGGAGATTGGAACCAGCATTCTTAGACATAGGAGGCAGGCGCCTTAACCGCTAAGCCATCTCTCCAGCCCTTTCATAACAAATTTAAGAAAATGTCTGTAAAATCTGCACACTGAAGGCCAATATGTGTGTGTGTGTGTGTGTATGTATGTATGTATGTATGTATGTATGTATGTGTGCATATATGTATATATATATCTTAATATACATCTTATTGAGAAATATTAAGGAAGATCCAACTAAACACATCCTTTGCTGCTCATAGATCAGAAGTGTTGTTTTGATGTATGTGGTGCTAGGGATTGATGCTAGGACCTTGAACATGCTAGATAATAAGCACTCTACTATGGAGCTATATTCACAGCCCCAGAGGATTTAACAATGGGAAGGGAGCTATATACACAGCCTCCAGAAAATTTAACAATGGGAAGGGAATATACCAATTGATTGGTATATACCAAATAAATCTGGAATATATCAGATTTAATGTAATCTCTATCAAAATCCCAACTGCTTTGTTTTTGCCAAGAATGACAAGCTTATCCTAAAATTCATATGGAAATACTAGGGACCCAGAATAGTCAAAATAATATTTCAAATGAAGTTGGAGAACTCACACTTCCTGATTTCCAAACATTTTCACTAGCTACACTAATCAAGACAGTGTGGTACTGGCATAAGGACAGATAATTCTATCAATGGAATATAATTGAGAGTCCAGAAATAAATCATTTGTTGACTGTTTAAAACAACAGTGCCAAAAATATCCAATGAGGGAAAGAACAGTCTTTTCAACAAACTGTGTTAGGATAATTGAATATCCATGTACAAAAGAATGAAGCTGGACTTCTATCTCAGACCATATCAAAATACCCCCTCCAGGAACCCCAGTCTAAGGAACTCTAAATAGAACACAGATCTAAATGAAAGAGGTAAAACTACAAAACTCTTAGAAAAAAAAACAGAAGAAAATATTTGTACTCTGGGATTAAGCAATGATTTCTTTGTGTTGGATTACCTCAAAGTGTAAAATCTTATATCATGGAGAAAGTGAATAGACAGCTTATATCTTGGCATAAAGTAGCTGCACATCCTTTATCTCATAAAGTATCTGTCTTTAGAATATGTAAATATAACTTATAAGTCAATAAGAAAACAAAAATAACCCAACTTAAAAATAGGTGGAGGATTCCAATAGGCATTTCTCCAATCAAGGTATATACCTGCATCATTAGTCTTTAAGGAAATGCAAGTCAACATGAGAGTGAGATATCACTTCATCCCCACTGTGATTGCTGCACAGGAGGCAGAATAAGGAGTACTGAAGGGATGTGGAAAAACCCTAATTTGCAGCTAGTTGAAATGTAAAATGGTGCAGCCACTTTGGAAACGTTTGGCAGTTTCTTAACTGAAACATGGACTGGAGAGATGGCTAAGTGGTTAAGGTGCTTGCCTGTGAAGCCTAAGGATCCATGTTGGACTCTCCAGGTCCCATGTAAGCCAGATAAATAAATAAATGAAAAAATATGTAAAAGTCAACTGCATTAAGAATGAACAGTGTGAAAATAAAATTATGAAAACAACTGAAGTACCATCTAAAATAATTAAATATTTCATAACAATTTTTTTTTGGAGAGATACACAGAGAGAGACAGAGAGAGAGAGAGGGAGAGGAAGACAGATAAAGATGGGCGCGCCAGCAGCTTCTCAGCTGCTGCAAACGAAATCCAGATGTGTGCGCCCCCTTGTGGTCAAGTGCGTCACTTTGCATCTGGCTAAACGTGGGACCTGGAGATTGGAACCGCTGGAGATTGGAACCAGTGTTCTTAGGCTTTGGAGGCAGGCACCTTAACCGCTAAGCCATCTCAAACAAAGAGGAAGTGAAAACATGTGTCCATATAATGACCTATGCACAAAAGGTTTTTAAAATTTTTTTATTAACTTTATTTCAGAGAGAGAGAAGAGGCAGATACACACACACACACACAGAGAGAGAGAGAGAGAGAGAGAGGGAGAGAGAGAGAGTGGGCATGCCAGGGCCTTTGGCCACTGTAAACAAACTCCAGATGCGTGTGCCACCTTGTGCATCTGGCTTACGTGGGTCCTGGAGAATTGAACCTGGGTCCTTTGGCTTCACAGGCAAATGCCTTAATCTCTAAGCCATCTCTCTAGCCCTGCACAAAAGTTTTTAATCAGTATTGCACATGACATCCACAAAATAGGAGTAATTAAATGTCCACTGATTGATGACCATATCATAAAATATGCTCTATCCAAACAAAGAAGTGGTATTAGGCAATGAAAAGAATGAAATGCTGATGCAAAGTAAGTGAAACCAATCACAAAGCACCATTTAGTGTATGATTCCATTCACATGAAATGTACAGTCTAGGCAAACAGATTGATGTACATGGATGCATGGGGATAGAGAGGGAAGGAAGGGTGGCAGGGTTGATAATGGTCACGGGAGGAGTATGATGATGGCAGAGAAGTGTGTGCATGTACAAAAACCCACCGAACCAGTCATCTTGAAGAGGTGTATTGTATAGCATGTGAATTATATCCTTATCAAGATACTAAAAGAAACAATATTATAGTACCTGTTTCAGCCAAGAATTCCTATGTATATACAGTGTGTATAAACTCCAGTCCAGCTACTGTGAGTAACATACATGCAGTTTCGAGGATAAGTGCACTGTTAAGTTGCCCTCCAATGGCTTTGCAAATACCTAGGCTAGAAACAGACACAATCTGAGATTGCATGTTCATTCACACACTCTTCAACACTTGATCTTATGAGCTGCTGTCTATGTTATACACTGAATTTGTGTTTCCCCAACTACTAATGGGCTTAACAGCTTAGTCCACACTTACGGAACATTTGTATATAATTTTTTTTTGAGACAGAGTCTTATGTAGCCTTGGCTGGCTCTGAAGTCACTATGCAGCTGACAATGGCTTTGAACTTCTGATTTACCTGCCTATACTTCCCAAGTGCTGAGATGACAGGTGTGTGCCACCATACCCAGGTTTACGTGGTGCTGGGGACTGAACCAGGGGCTTCATGCATGCTGAGCAAGCACTCTACAAACTGAGCAGTAGCCTTAGACCCTGAAAAATATATTCTAATATACTGACATATACTAACTATATTCTGGGCTGAATCTCTTACTAGACATAGCACAGCATTTTTTCTCAACCTATTATTTATCATTTCTTAATAGAGGCTTTTATGGCTTCGTTTAAGTTTGATAGTCATATTTTTAATTTTGAAATTTCTTCAGTGTTCCTCCTCATGGAATTCTGGCATTGCTTTATGGCTACAATAGTGTGTAATCTTTCTAATAAAGAAAAAGATTAGTTTTGTAAATAGTTTTTGACTTTCTTTGTCCATGGGCCATGTTTTATTAATCTTGGTATTTCTCACTTGCGTTGCAGACACAAGTTCAGAAATGGACTGAAGATAGCTGTCTGTGAGGATGGGTGAGGCTTGCTGAATGGTGGGACTGGCTTTCCATGGGGGAAACCAAATACCAGAATGCAGAAAAGTTTGTCCTAGGTACTGTGTCATGATGGGAGCCACCAAATACTTCCAGGTCTCTCTCTCTCTGGAAATATAGAAGAGACACAGTTCCCCGTTCCCTTAATCCTGTGTGGCATTAAGATTTACTTGGACATTATCACGTGAGAAAAATGGCATATGTGACTTCCATGTAACAATTTTTACAGCTTCAGGACCTGGATTGCTGTATTTCCCTTTCCTCGCCGTGGCAAATATGGCATTGTATGAAGAGGTCAAGTCTCTGCCAGGGCAGGTACATGAATGACTTTGACATGCAGAACCTTCTGCCTAGTGGTGGTAGGCAGACAGCATTAAGCAAGCAGTCAACGGCTGCATCAAGCCACTGAGGTGTGTGGGGCTTCTCTATGGTGTTTTGTTTGTGAATCTATTTCAACAAAACCAAGCACATCCGTTCCGATTCATCTGTCCATGAATTTCCTCCAGGGATGCCTTTTTTCTCCTCTCAGATCTTTTAAACATTTCTTTTGCATTCCTTTCTCCGGGGATCTTGGGAAGATGAGGAGATAAGCACGTGTTCTGTCAGCCATCTTGCCTGGTGATGGGTGAGCCTTCA
This sequence comes from Orientallactaga sibirica, assembly GCA_036365145.1. NCBI lineage: Eukaryota > Metazoa > Chordata > Mammalia > Rodentia > Dipodidae > Orientallactaga > Orientallactaga sibirica. The sequence continues at coordinate 19,655,754 of JAEOAD010000031.1, forward strand.
CAGGCACACACAAACCAGACTGAGGACAGGAATTGCTGGATTTTGTACTCTGACCCTTCCCAAACTGAAGGCATGCTGACTTTAACCCTACAAGCAAGGTAACACCCAAGGTCATTTGCCTTGGGAAGGACAATGGTCACTTGGTCAAGCAGCCTGCACTCTATCCCTCCACTCTATCCCTCCACTCTTTCCCTCCACTGAGTCATGAAAGAAAGAGCAAGGACAAGGGTTTTCATGAAAAATTGGTCTTGCTCTAGGAATGGTTCCTTATTTTATTTTATTTTAAACTTATTTATTTATTTGCAAGCAGAGAGAGAGAGAGAGAGATAGAAGAGATGCAGACAGAGAGAGAATGGGCATGCCAGGGCCTCTAGCCACTGCAAATGAACTCCAGATACATGTGCCCCTTATGCATATGGCTTATGTGGGTCCTGGAGAATCAAACCGGGATCCTTTGGCTTCACAGGCAAACACCTTAATCACTAAGCCATTCTCCAGCCCTGGTTCCTTATTTTAAATGGTTGCAAACTAAAAACCAAGAACCCAACTTGTAAATGAGAGCACTAGATTTTATAACAAATTTCCTTAGAGAAATCTGTTCCTCCTACGAAACTAAAGAATCACTAGATTGTAGGCATACATGATAATCAAGTGCCGAATCGAAAATAAAGACAAAATTTGTCTTCTTATGCTCAGGGTGAAAGTGATTAATTTTTTTTTTTTTTTTTGAGAGAGCCGGGTGTAAGCATGGCAGGCTGCAGAATGTAAGCAGTGTGTGGAGTTACCTAGGTCTTGATTAGTTAATTTCTCACTTTCCGGAATAAGGTACATGTTTAGCCATGCATGGTCACCATGCTATTTTTAAACTTAACTTTGGCACAAGCTCCACCATTGAAAGCATCTGCCTTTTGTCTTCTCCTATGCCTCTCCTGGGGTGATGAACAGCTGAAAGTTCGCTGCAGATGTGCACGCCAAGAGAGGCATGGCCTCCACTGGGAAGCTGTGGTACAAGGCTCTGTTAACCTCCCTCTCCGTGATGAGTTTGTTCCTGATGTAGAGAGAACTGATGACAAAAGAGAGTCCCTGAAACCAAAGACAGACCTCTGCCCATAAGCCAGAGAAACTGCCTCTCGCTGTCCACTAAGGTTTGACCCAGAGCTCAAAGCCCACACTAGGTGACAGGAAGAATGACCAGGAAGGGAAAGAGTCCCACTACCAAGTCCCACATGTCCCACAACCTAGACACTGGATATCACATTGGCCTCACATTAAATATCATGAACAGGGAGGAAGATGCATTCGTATATTAGGCAAAGAAACAAGATTTCATCTTGGAATAATTGTTCATTGTAGTCTCATCGATCAAGCTGGAGGAAATCTGGTTAGAGGGACATGGTTTGGTTTCATGAGAAAGCCATGGGGAAAATCAAACCTTTATCATTGCTCCAGAACAAGATGCCATTCTTCCCTCCGGGGGTGCAGAGTTTCTTTGGGATGCTAACCTTAAGTCTGTCCTGACTCGCCAAATAGATTGTATTACCAGGCTATGAGCACTTTTTTTTTGGTCTGAATTTTTCAAGTAGGTATTCTAGATGATACAGTTCTGAGTTGCAAGAAAATCATTGAACTGATGAGGTCCCATGTTAACTCCTGTTTACATACTGGGACTCTTTTCCTTATTGAATCAAACATGGGAGGAAAAAAATTTTAAAAGATTTTTTTTTTGTTAAACAACTCATAAGATGTACAGTACGTGTAAGTTTCAATTTTTCTCTATTTACAAAAGTTGTATATAGACTTTTAATAGTTTTAAACAGATGTTTCTCAATTACCAATGAGGCCACAAACTGATAAGTCCTTTGTAAGTTGAGAACATCCTAAGTCAAAAGGTATGTAATTCACCTAACTTATTGAACGTCATAGCATAGCGCACAGACCTGCGTAGTGTTCATTGTTTCTTATCATGTGGGAGACAGTGAGCTGCCGCCACTACCAAGCACTGGGAGAGAGCACTGGACTACAAATGTGAAGCCATGAAAAAGAAGAAAATTCAAAGCACAGTTTCTATTGAAAGTATGTAATATCAATCCCATACTGTCCTTTTCTTTCTTTCTTTTTTTAAATTTTATTTATTTATTTATTTATTTATTTATTTATTTAAGACAGAGAGAGAGAGAGAGAGAGAGAGAGAGAGGGAGATTGAGCATGGGTGCACCAGAGCCTCTAGCCACTGCAAACAAACTCCAGATGCATGCGCTACCATGTGCATCTGGCTTACATGGGACCTGGATAATCAAACTGGGGTCCTTAGGCTTCACAGACAAATGCCTTCACAGCTAAGCCATCGCTCCAGCCCCCATACTGTTCTATATTATCATGAAGTTGAAGAATCATGAGCCTGAGTTGGGGCCTATCTGTGTTACTATGTTATGCTTATAGCTGACGGTTATTCTTGGGTGTAACTGAAATGACCTCATTGCTCTGGAAGCCCATGAGTGTAAGCCATGCTTTCGTTGACCCTTTGGGATGTGAGATCAGTATAGACAGGTCAGATCAAGGCCATCTTTTGTCTTCATTAAGAAGGCAAGGAAGGTGGGAAGAGACCCTCTTCCAACAGGGACATTCAGTCCTGTTATATAAATGTTCCTTTGAGAAAGGTGTCAACCAGTATCAGCTTCTCCAGTCTGGCCTAATGTTTCCTGTCAAAGTGCCAGGTGTGGTTGAAGAGAACAAAAACCTACCCATGGGACACTATGGCAATTGGTCTGGAACTTCAGTTATACATAAGGAATAAATGACCTTAGTTTTATCCATGGCTTCACTCCCATTAGTTCTGTTCAGAAAAAAATACTGCAGTGTGTAAGCACATCACCTCTAGAACCACATGTAATAGCCAAGGATCTTACTTGAGACACACTTTGGAATTGCCTTTGCCATCACACGTGTGGACACCTTCGTACAAAGATTATTCTTGACTAAGAAAAAGAAATACGTTGTAACTGGTTTCTATGTATAGTTTCGGAATTGATATTGTTGTTCTTAACCACAGCAGAAATAATCCCTATTAAGTGTCATCATCATCTAAGTGCTAACTTTCCCATGGAACCTTCCTTTCCCACACCTAGAGATGGAACACAGAACCCATATGTGGCAGGGCCTCAAGTGCTAATTACTGGAGAAGTACTGTACACAGATCTACCCACATTTAGAATGCCAGCCCCTCTTTCAGAAACCCACTCTTTGAGAAGGTTCAAGAACAAAGCACAAAGGGATTCAGAGCCCACAAGGAACCTTGGTTGGGGCTCAGTGGGGACTTTGGGCCAAGTACACACCGGATAGCCCATAGGGCTCAGCCTTAGTGCAGGACAAAACAAAGATAGAGACGAAAATGACAATTTAATGAATGAAAGGGAGTGTCATGACAGGAACGTTCAACTTGTGAAGTTCAAATCGCCTAGCTACCTGAGGCACGAGGTCACCCACCAAAAAGCTGGGTAGCTTAGGACCTCATCTGTTTAGAACTGAGAGGGGTGGGCTAGAGGCAGCGAATACCCTGTATGCAAGACATCTTAGACAGGGCACTGGGGTCTCCCAGCACAGGTTTCTTGCTCATCGAGGGCCTTGACGCTTGTCCTGTGTGCATCTGCCATAAAGCCTCAGATGAAGGGCTTTAGTAAGCAGATTCACAGGAGTTCAGGCTGGGGTCACTTCATATAACCTGGCAAACATCCTGCATTTAGTGCTGGTTTATCTCTCTGGTATGGCATTTCTCTTTGATGCTCACCCTAAAGGGTGATAAGACATTCCTCCAGCCCTCGTTCCTTGAGGCTGGACACAGATGAAAGTTACCTTCCTATCTACACTGACAGGGTTAGCAAGTCCACTTGGCTAGAGTTTCCGAGATGCTGAATGACCTGGAACCATCTCAGGATTTCTATGCTGAGTCTGCTAAGAACATGGGTTTTCCTCCTACCAGAGAAGTCCTTTCCCCATTCTGGTTGTCACTCAATTGTTACATGTACTTTATGTGTTTTTTTGTTTGTTTGTTTGTTTTTGGAGGTAAAGCCTTGTTTTGGCCCAGGCTGACCTGGAATTCACTATGTATTCTCAGGGTGGCCTTGAACTCATGGAGATCCTCCTACCTCTGCCTCCCAAGTGCTGGGATTAAAGGTGTGTGCCACCATGCCTGGCTTCCTTTATGTTTTAAAGCCATTCTGATCTGTCTTAAGCCTTTGTCAAGGTATCATACTTTGACTGTGACCAATGTGGTATTAAAAATTAATACTGATATTAAAAATGCATATGAGAGTTGGAATAAAACTCAGTAGCATAGGCCAGTAAGATAGAAAGGGGATATAAAGGGAATAGAAAGGGAGGGAGGAGGGGGGATTTAAGAGGATCATATTGGAGTAGTGAGACCCTACCTCGAAAAACAAACAAACAAAAAAAAAAAAAGAGGATGGTATTGTATATATGTAAGTAAAAGAACAGATTACTGAGGGGTGAAAAGGCCTAAGTGAGGTCAGGGGAAAAGACTGAGTAAAGGAAAGATGGTGGAGGGCTAATCAAAATCTAAAAGGGTATTGAATAAGTCATATGGAAACCTACTTTTTTGGACAATGGCACACCCTGAAGCCATAAATAGTTACTAGACAATTTTCAGTCAGGCACGGGATACTTTCCAGTGAGTTGTTGGCCAGGGAGGTCCATGATGCCCCTCAAAACATTAAAGACCATTGCTGAAGCTCTTGGTTTCCTGCCAGGAATAGATGGTAAGACCCTATTTCTGAACACTCCACCTATTTGGGCTGTAAGGTCACTGAGAAATCCTGCTGGAGCTGAGCTTAAAGCCTCTTCCATATATACAAGCTGACAGAAATCTGGAAAAAGCTATGCTGCATGCAGTTCCATGAGAAATCACCTATGGAAATGAACAACAGTGGACACAGCCTTAAATTTGGCCAGCTAGGCCAAATTAGCCAACAAGTGCAATAGTGGCATGTCTGTTACGGGGGAAACCAATGGATGTTTACACAGGAGGGAATACATGCCTGATACTGAAAACCTATGATGGGAGAGGTCATGAGTCCTAGAGGTGTAACATCTGCTGGTGTCTGGCTAAATGTATATACTAGGCTCACCAAACTGCCTGGTAAGCACTTCTCTTTATTTTCATACCCATATATTAATGCTACTCTCACTTTTTGTTAGAGAAATTTCTCTTTTCAGATGGTGGTGACCTTGGGATGACTCAGAAGGCACCATAGTGCTGAGAAGAAGTGGCAGAGGAGTGCTCAGCACTGAAACATCTCTATCACACCTTCCAAGGCTCAGTGTCCATTATAGAAGAGGTGGTGGAAAGAATGTAAGAGCCAAAGGAAGGGTAGGACTCCTTACAACGTGCTCCTCCAGACACAAAATGGCCTGGATATCCATGATCTCACAGTGCCTGACACTACCTACACAAGACTGTCATAATAGGAGGAAAAGATGATGACATCAAAATAAAATAAAAGAGAGACTGATTGAGAGGGGGAAGGGGTATGATGGAGAGTGGAGTTGCAAAGGGGAAAGTGTGTGGGGGGGAATTACCATGATTTATTGTCTATAGTTATGAAAGTTGTCAATAAAAAAAAAGAAAAAAAAGTATATGTACTGATAGATGCTTACTGGGAGACAGGCATGTAGATGATGCCTTGTGAGTACCTTTGTGCCTGTGTATCTCATCACAACAGACTCTGGTTTGTGTCTAATTAAACTACCTTAGATAAGTGGCAGTTCATTCAGTGTGAATGAGCATTGTACACCGATTTTCAATAAACAGAATCCATACTAATGTGATCGTGTGCTCACAGATTTCAACAGTTAGGATATGAGAAACAAAAAGAAGTCTTTATGCTTTAAAATTAATGTATGACATTTGGTAACTGCTCAGACTGACAAGACATCTATGCATAGATGATGCTAATGTGTGTCAGTCTTTCTCTGAAGGTTTGCTGGGGCTTCTGTGCCTCTCTAGTTGGAAGCTACAAGTCCAGATGTGGATGCTCTCCACATGATCTGTCCATTCATGGGTGAGCTAATTCTATGACCACAGAGGCCTGACCTCAACAGGGGAAAGTTGAATCTTCCACACTGTGGTGGTTTGATTCAGGTGTTCCCCATAGGTTTTCTGAATGCTAGGTTCCCAGCTGAAGGAGACTTGGGAATTAATGCCTTCTGGAAGCAGTATATTGTTGGGGGTGGGCTTATGGATATTATAGCCAGTGTTAGTCCCCTTGCCAGTGTCTGGCACATTCCTATTGCTGTTGTCTACCTGATGTTGGCTGGGGGGGGTGGGTGGGTGATGTCCACGCTCATGTTGTCATTTTCCCTACCATCACAGAGCTTCCCCTTGGGTCTATAAGCCAAAATAAACCTTTTTATCCCACGAGCTGCTCTTGGTCAGGTGATTTCTGCCAGCAATGTGAACCTGTTTCTGCTAGACACCTGACTGTGTGGCTTCAGCCTTTTGGAGCTGATTTTCATGAGAAATGTGAAAGGATTTGAAACCTTGGCCTAAGAGATGCCTTGCCAGTGCTGTAAGTACAGCTTGATGGACTATTCTGGTCAGAGCGGAAAGACCTGATTGCAGTAAGAACTATGGACTGGGAGGTTTGGCTTATGAGGGTGAGAAAGAGCTTTTCCTGGTCTGGACTAGAAGCAGTTGGTGTGAGAGGCTTGCTGTTATGACTGTGCCCTGAGAATTTGTGGAGAGTTGCACTGCATAGAAATGAGCTGGTGTGTGCAAAGGGATATGGTACAGAAATGAAATCTTTGGGCTGAAACTTCTGCCTGTTCAGCTGCAATTATATCAGAGATTACAACCATTGAGATTGGGCCTGCACTGGGGCAATAGGAAGAATGTAGACTCTTCTGAAGGGGCTTGAATGCTCAAAGAGTGTCCTGTTCTTCAAAGTCTGCTTTATTCCCCCTGGATTAACAAATTGGCACCCCACCTGATATTTTGGAGTATAAAAAATACAGGAAAGAGAGGGTCATTGAATTTGCAACACAGTCTAGTGTTTTGGAAATGGCCATGGGCAGTGTGGGGCAGCTTTGCTGGATGCTCGATGGAGCTGTGATGATGAACCATGGGTTGCAGTGGAGACCCAATGGAGATGCCAGGACCATGAGATGGCTGTTAAGGAAAGCTGCCGGCCCCAGATAAAGTTTTCCAGGACTGTGAGTAGCCTAGCTGGAGGGACAGAATTGGAACTCCAGAGACTTGTTGCTGGTTAGAAATTATTGGACTTAAGATTTGTTGCTGACTAGAGTTGTTGGACTTGGAGCTACAGAGTTTGATATTTGCCCTATTTAAATCTTGTATTGGTTGAATATTTCTTTGCTATACCCAATGCTATTTTTTGCCAGTGTGAGTGTTTATTCTGTGCCATTATTATTATTTTTGTTGTTGTTGGTTTATTTTTGGTATTATGGCTCAGTTAAAAGACATTGAACTATGGGGATGTTTGAACATCATTGGGATTGATAAAATTATGGGGACTTTTAAAGTTGGATGAATTCATTGCATTTTACATCATGGATGGTTATCAGTTTATGGGGCCCATGGGTGGAATGTGGTGGTTTGATTCAGGTGACCCCAAAAACTTAGGTATTGTGAATGCTAGGTTCCCAACTGATGGAGACTTGGGAATTGATGCCTCTTCTAGGCAGTGTATTGTTGGGGGTGGTCTTATAGGTATTATAGCCCTCGCCAGTGTTTGGCACACTCTCCTATTGCTGTTGTCCACCTGATGTTGGTGAAGGGGTGATGTCCACCCTCTGCCCATGGAACTTCCCCTCAAGTCTGTAAGCCAAAATAAACCTTTTTTTCTCCCATAAGCTGCTATTGGTCAGGTGATTTCTGCCAGCAATGCGAACCTAACTGCAACAAACACAGATGGGTCTCAGCATTGGGTGGAGGAAGAGAGGGAGGTGGGAGTAAAGGGTGCTTCTGTGGATGGATGACCTGCACAGGCCAAAGTCAAAGGCCAGCGAACAGACTTGAAACCAAGAGCAGAGAGGAGAATCCTAATTTGGGTTGTCTGATGAGTGAGCTGCTATCTTACACACAGTGGAGTAATTCAAGGGCATGTGGTGGGACCAGAACCTCTGTAGAATTCTACAGAATTGCCCGATGGGGAGTGTCACTGTAGTCCATTCTGATTACCGGAGGTTTCCACAGCCTTTGATTTAAGTGAAGGGTTGTAAAGATTGCATTTACAAAGAGCAGCCAACAGTGAATAGCAGCTTCTGGGCAACTGCAGAGGTTCTCATGGCGACTGTTGGCATAGCTGCAACAGGTAAGGCCAAACTCCCCTGAGAAAGTGGAAGTTGGAGTGCCTGAGACAAAAAAGGCATTGAATATGCAGAGAAAATAGCAGAAATCAGCAAAGGGTCAGAGCTGTACTGTGCAAGGGGCCCCTCTAGGACAAAAGGAACATTCTCTGTCTATTACAGGAGTCACTAGCTCCAATAACAATGGAGCACCCGAAAGGTGGCCATAACTTTTAGGTCAAATTTTAGCTAACTATAATTCAGAACTGGGTGGAAGTGAGTGGCCAGCGCCTCCTGTATTGGATGTTGCAGCTCTGCAGTATTCCAGTATTCCCTGCTTCCACCACCCTTTAGAGCCAGATACAGACATGGAGGATGGTCTTGAAGTTCCACTTTTAAATTTGATTTTAGATATGCATTTACTCCTGTTTTTTTTTTTTTAGTTTTAATTTTTATTTATTTGAGAGAGAGGCAGATTATATATACAGAGAGAGAGAGAGAGAGAGAGAGAATGGGTGTGCCAGGGTCTCTAGCAGTGCACTGCAACCAACTCCAGATGTATGTGCCAACTTGTGTATCTGGCCTACATGGGTCCTGAGGAATCCAACCTGGGTCCTTTAGCTTTGTAGGCAAGCACCTTAAGTGCTAAGCCATCTTTCCAGCCCGATTCCTGGTTTGGCTTTCCCAAGATCCTCCAAATGTGTACTATGGTACCGTTTTCACTGTTTCTAGAAGGAAGGTTCCTGCAGACCAGGTTTTCTATCCATGTAGGGGTATGTGCAGACTTTTCTCTGCCTTTTCCCAGGGGTTGTTCTTTGTGATGGTTCTTTCCATTCTTATTGGGTTGAACTGAAAAGTTTCTATGCAAATCTTTAACTTCTACTTGGAGAAGTTCAAACGGAAGCATTTTAGCTCAGTTCCACCCAACAGGTGCTCTCTTAGTGACATGGCTATTGGTGAGATTGGTGAGTGAGCTCTGAGGCTCAGAGAGGTCACCTTCTAGGCACTTTGCCTGCTTTGTTCTCCCCTTATCACCTGTAGATACCATCCTCCAACAGGCTGAATGCCACAGCTGGCATCCTCTCGAATCTTAAAACCACCTCCCACTTCTGCACACAACAGCCTAGGGCTGCAAAGATGGTCAGGTAGAAAGATCACAGAGGCTCCCCCTCTGAATGATGACAGTCCTCTCTAAGGATGCTGCTAAGGGAGGAAAGGGCCAGATCCAGGAAGCAGGAGTTCCCAGGGGACTTGCTCTGGGGTCAAAACTGGCAGAGGCAAGTGAATTTCTGAATTGTACAGCTCAGGTACATTTTAGAGATGTGTATAAATGCTATCCCACTTTTCCAACAGAAATACAGAAAGGGACAAAGCCTCTTCCATTGTCAGGTAAACATGACTTCTTCATCACCTATCAGAAAGTGGGCTGGCAAGAAAACAGACACCAAGCAGGCTGCCTGCTACTGACTAATGGGCCTTGGGGATTAGGCGGCTGAGTGCTAGGAGCTGTTTCCTTGTGTGGGCAAACTATGCACCACTAGGAAGTTGAAAAGTATCATTCTTGCTTAAAACTTTCTTCTTTGCCTTCAGAAATGAAGCTCACCTACCGGTTATCATCTTGACCTTAAGTATGAAATGCACAGTAGTCATGCAATCCTGAGCTCTGGGGACAGGAGATGAAATACAGCACGGGTGCTGGGAGTCCTGCAGCTGTGGCAGCCCCTGGGCCCAGCACTTACCGGTTCCTCGGGAGTGGCTGAAGTCACCCTTCACTACACGGCAGGTCTTGCCGTCCCCATTGCAGACGCCACACCGGTCCTCTTTGGCTGCTGACCCGATGATCCCATCACAGCCGATTTTCTAGAGAACCAAATGGCTGGGTTATTTCCATGGTTAAGATCCAGCAGTTGAAAAGCTGGTGCCCTGAAAGCATGGTGCCTGGGGTCTGTGATACTTTCATAGTCCTAAGAGATATTTTGATTACTTTTAAGTTTGGAAGAAAAAAAAACTGAACAAAATCCAGATTGAATTATATTTGTCTTTTTATCTCTTAATGAAGTTATCAAATACATTTTTTAGTATGGATTATTGAAGAAAGAGGCCAAGAAAGGCTGAAGTACCCACCATGATTCCACAGATGCCTGGAGCCCCAGGCCCCCTACCTGCAGCTGAGGCTCTGGGTTAGAAGTAAGGCAGATTTCCATATGCTGAGGTAGGAAGCAGGGCTGGGTGTGCCCTTCCCTTCTGGTAGGCAGATACACACAATCCACAGAAAGCTCCATGTTTCAAACCCTCAATGAATTATTTCTGAGAACCAAGGAAGGACAATGTTGACCCTAGGTAGGTCTGGAAAGCACAGCCCGAGTTTCATGAAAAGTAGATGATTGCTTTGGATTCTTAAGAAAAACGCATGCACACATGAAAGTCTTGTATCCTGCAAAATAATCTGAGCTAATGTTAAATAAACACTGGATGTTTATTGGCAGTAAGAAAAGCTTAAACCCTCTTCCATAGTTTTTTTTTTTTTTTTTTTTTTTTTTTTTTTTGGTTTTTCAAGGTAGGGTCTCACTCTGGTCCAGGCTGACCTGGAATTCACTATGTAGTCTCAGGGTGGCCTCGAACTCTCGGTGATCCTCCTACCTCTGCCTCCCGAGTGCTGGGATTAAAGGCATGCGCCACCACGCCCGGTTCTCTTCCATAGTTTTTGATGTTAAACACTTCCACAACAAAAACTGCTCTCTACCCAAACTTGGCTATCAGTGCATCTGACCATAAAGGAAAAGCAGGACTCAAGATAACACAGGTGGGACAATTTAGCTCTTTCCTGAGATGCCCAGATAAGGACAAGCCAGGTGCTGTCCTCCTCACTCTCCACTCCTACTTAATGGGACAGCAGGGCCAGAGCTGGTTGGATGGCCAATTTCTAGAGGCACATGCCTGGCCCCAGTGTCCAGTGGAACCAGAATCCTCAGCTTTATTATGGCAGTGGTTCTCCAATTTAATGCATATCAGATTAGCCTAAAAAGTCAAGACACAAATAGCTGAATCTCAGCCCCAGAGGTTCTGACCTGAAGCTCTACGTTTTTTTTTTTTTTTAAATACGTGGAGTGCATGTGTGTTCATATGGGTGCACAGGTGCACATGCATGTGAAGGTCAAAGGCTGACGGCAGGTGTCTCCCTTGATTGCTCTCCACTTTTGATTATTGAGACAAGGACTCTCACTTGAACCTATAGCTCACTGCTTTGGCTAGTCTAGCTAGCTAGCTTGCTCTGAGTGAGATTCCCCATTTCTGCCTCCCAAGTGCTGGGATTACAGGAAAGCCCCCACATCCACCAACCAATTACACAGGCACTGGGGATCTGAACTCCAGTCCTGATGATTGCACGGCAAGTGCTTTATCCACGGGACCGTCTTGCCAGGCTTTGAGGCTGCCTTTTGAATGATTACAGTTTCCAGGGGACACTGCTGCTGCTCGCCCCGGTCTTTTCTATAAGGACCATTATACCACTGTTTGCTATTCAGAGGGTCAAATGGTCCTCCCATTCAAGAGTCCCTGATCTCATTCTTGAATTCTTTTATTTCTTTACGAAAGAAAGGTTTTTAAAGATAGCATAAATGGGCATAATAAAATAATAAAGTAAAGTAAGTAATAAATAAAGTAAGTAAGTAATAAAGTAAAGACTTTAAGACATGCTAACTGCTAATCAAGTATAGTCTAAAAAAATGATCATTATAATAACTGAAGAAGGAAAGCATTAAAAAAAAAAAAAAAGAACCGAATTTGCTCAAAGCTATAGGTGTGAGTGGCTCCAGGACAGGTAAGGAGTGAATTGTGGAAGAGTGGGCATCACACCAGCTGGGGAAGTGACACATCAAAACCAGGTGAGAGGGCTGGAAGGACCCAGGTTTGATTCCCCAGTACCCACATAAAGCCAGATGCACAAGGTGGTGCATGTGTCTGGAGTTTGTCTGTAGTGGCTAAAGGCCCTGGTATGCCAATTCTCTCTCACACTCTCAAATGAATAAATAAAATATTTTTTAAAAATTAAAAAAAAAACACAGGTGAGAACTGGCCATTCACTATACTTGGCTGGGGCAGACCACCCCATAACAACCTGGAGGGAAACCAGCTATGATGGATGCTTGACAGCTGGAGCCTGTGGAAGGAGGGTTGCCTGATGGATGCTTCACCCAGCCTAGAGCTGGATGCTTGTGGAGAAGTTGCTTAGTGTAAAATTACAGAGGCTAAGATATACAACAGCCAAGTCGAGAAAGCTCAGCCAATTCGCTAGGACCAAATCTGGGGCCTCACACATGTGTGATTCTGTGTTCCCTACTAAGCCCGACAACCACTGTCTCCGGCTGCACTGGCAGTGTCCCCTCAGCCTGGCCTCTTTATGTCACCTGGACCTGCTGTCTTTTGGCTTCCCCATTTCTCTCATATGCTCTCAGCTCCAGGTCTTTCTTCCGCTGGCCTTCTGTGATTTCAGAGCCCCCTCCCTGCTCTGTGTCCAGCTTCATTCCTGGCTACTTGTCTTGTGCCTTCATGTAAGTTCCTGATGAAGCAGCTTTTGGATGCTCTCTGCAAACATCCCACTTGGTCTCAGCTTCTCTCAGCCCCAGTAGAGGGAGCTTTTCAGGTCAGGGGGAACAGACGTGTAAGCCGGGTGGCCCTTTAGGTGAACTGTCAGGTTTCTCGGGGGTCGGGACAGACTTGGGTGTTCTGCCTATGCTGTCTGGTGTTATTTTAGGCACCTTTCGCTTTTGGAAGCGGGGCCTGCGGGGATATCCATGTCTGAAAGGCAGCAAATCGGAGGCCTGAAGGGCAACAGCCAAACGAATCTGCCAACAGGGCACTTTACCTTGTGCTGCAGTCAGTGAAAGCAGTCTATAATATTGTTGGCAGGGACTGAGGCTTCTTTTTTTTGAAATGGAAGGTACCATAAAGCACAATTGAAGTCATTAATTCTGAGTGTTGGTGGAACTTTAACGATTGTATTTATGAGCCTTGGTGTTCCAAGAGCAAAAGATGACCAAACCCAAGGAAACTCCAAACACTAAACTCTCTAAAATGTTCCCACATCATCTGGTAATCCTTGGCGACTTTTTTTCATTTGCCCTGAACAAAAACGAGGCATTGTTCTCCTGGATAAGTTAGGGTGTATGCATGGCACCAAAGGGACAAAAAGGACAAGAATGCCTCATGGCATAATCCCTTAAAGGTGCAGGACAGCATGGAACTGGTGAGAAATGTGTAGGTTCTCTTTGGCTAAGATGGTTCGTGTGAAAATGCAAACACGCTGTGCTGCGCAGAGTCATGTGCTAGAGAGGGCCACAGGCAGGCCAGGGCACTGTGGCCATTCTTCTGGAAGCTCGTTTCCCACAGAGCCATCTCCCCAGCCCCGCCCTCAGCTTGTCTTTTCCGATGGTTAATCTTGACTGTCAACTTGATTGGCCTGAGAAGCACACCTCTGCGTGTGCCTGTGGAGGTTTCTAGAGAGGATTACGTAAAGGAGGAAGACCCCAGCCTGAGTCCACAGGCCACGGGTCCAGATGGAGTAGAAGGGGGGAAAGGAGAAAGCCAGAGACATAGGCATGTTTTCTTCCTTTTCTTCTCTTCATTTCCTCTTCTTCTTCCTTTCTTTCCTCTCTTCATTCCTCCTCCCTTGTTTTCCTGGCCACTGTGGTTTTGAACTTTTCTTTGGCACCATGTTTTCTTTGACATGATGCACAGAAGCCTCTGAAGCTGTGAGCTAAACAAAGCTTTCTTTGTTTTAGCGGATTTTCTCAGGTATTTGGTCACAGTTATGTGAAAACTGTCTAGCGGACTTTTCTTTTCCTCAGAATCTATGCTGGACTTAAAGCACCTCCCAGCCTGACTCCTGCAAACACTTCATTTCTCTCAGCAACGTGAGTTTCCTTAACAGCCCAACAATTTGACTCCCAGGCCAGATAGCAGCAATTCCTGGTGACCAAGGTCACTGTGCTCCTGTTTCAACCCTCATTATACTCAGAATAAAATCCAGATTCTTCTGGGGTCTGATTCCTTTAGGCCAGGCCTATCTTTCACTTCCACTTCCTTCTACCTGGAGCTACTCAAAGGCTCCTTTTCATCCACACTTCCACCAGGGGTCTCTATGTCAGTATTTTATTTTCTCCTTCACATATACCAGTCCCTGGAATGATCATTGTTGAGAGGTCACATGGCCTGCCTGTACATGGGATAAGGACAGGGATTCAAGTCAGTGTTGGGTCTGCCATGGCAAAGTGTTGCCATTTACTCCTCAGCTGCCATGCTGTGCCCTGGAACACCCTGCGCACACTATAGTACTGAGCATATACAACAGGCTCAGCAAAGACTTGATGTAGAAATAAGTCAAATTCTATCCTGTGAGCTCTTTTTTGCCTGCAACTTAGCCCGTCACTGCGTACAACACGAGGACTGATCACTCTTTGTATTTATGCCCACCCAGTGCTCGGTACTGAGCGTGTGTTCAATAAATGCATAAAAATGATGATCACTCATCAAACTGAGTTGTAGATAAAACTGGAAGTCAGAAACTATTTTCAAGAAAGGAGATCTCTGCTCCTTTTGGACCTCAAGGCTAACATCAACTCTTCCCTAAATCTGAAATTAGTTCTTTCATATTTGAGATGGGGATTTCGTATCTAGGCATTCAAAGCGGTGAACCATATTTCAATATATTAGCATAATCAATTTATGAACAGGACGGGTATATGTGTATTTATGATGCAGGATCATTTTCAATCGGCCGTAACACCTGCCCACACACCTGTACCTTGGAAATTCAGCATCTCAGGCTTTAGCCTGTGTGGACGATTCCCTTTTTATCTCTATGGTTTTTATTCTGCTGCCAAAAATCTTCTCAGTATTTGCTTTGAATTCCACCCAGAGCACATCTCCCAGTGCTTTTGATCAGGCCAGGGAGAATCAGGTGCAGTCAGGTCCAGCCTGGTGCCAATATGCCACCACGATGTAGCAAGAGCAGGTGCCCTGGGCTGAGTGGTTAGGACCCATTTTGGTTAGGAGCTATTTGGTGTGGACTCAGCCAGCAGCCCATCCTATACAAATTCTGATGGTCTTTGCTTCTCTCTTTCTCTCTCTCTCTCTCTCTGCTGGCTAGAAGTATTACTCACTTCTTCAGCTTAGTAGCTATCTTCCAACTGCTGCCTCATCCTATCACTTAGTTGGAGGGAGGCCACCGACTTCTTGTTTGAATCTTAACTGGAGGCAGATTTCAGGCCAGCTGCACAGCTGTCATGCTGGGATTTACTGGGCTCCTGGGTGACTTCCACCAGAGCCTGTCGCACTCATCTTCCCCCTCCTTGACTCTATTCGTGTTTTGCTAAACTACATGTAATTTCTCCAGGATGAACACATGGAAAATCAAATTTCGGAGCTCTTCTGGGTCTCAAAATTCTTTTGCCCAGATGCTTGGTTCATAGTTTGGCTGTGTGCAGAATGCTACCATCATCTCAATTTTCTTTTTTTTTTTTTTTTTTTTTTGGCCAGGGTCAGTTTTTCTGGTTATTTTTCGTGATTTTTCCTGTTCATGCTGCTGTTCTTCAGCTGACAAGCTGTGCTTGTCCACTCAAGGACATGAAGAGCTGTAAGGTCCGTGAGGGGGCTCTATCATTAAGAGTGGGCAGTGTTACGTAGGAAGTTTCCTGTTAGGACTGAGGGGCAGGAAGCTGGACTCAACCCCTGAACCTACAGGTGAACGTCTTATCTGAGCAGAGACCACCTCCTGCTCCAGTTTCCAATATGTTGCCCAGCAGTGCACCAGGCTTCACGTGTAGGGCTGGGCATGTAAGCGTAACAGATCTCAGGGGTACTTGGATTCATCCACTGGCCAGTAAAGCCGGTTTCATTCGTCCACAGCGTATCAGTAGCTCCAGAAGCAAGCTATATCCTACTTTGCTTTCTTTGCTTCTGGGGACTAGCAGTAGGAGTCACTACTGATGGTACTCTTGATTTATAGGACAGGCTGGAAAATATACAGTGTGTGTGCTTTCCTCCCCAGTTCCCTCCCACTTTTATGAGTGTTGTTAAGTTTAATTTCAGCATGTTAAGTAATTTGTGACTCACTGAAATGAAACTTAACTCAGTCCTCATAAAATGGAAGAAAATGGTATTTCCAAGTTTCATGTTATGGTTTGAATCAGCTTGCTATTTGGGGCTTCGTAGAATGTACTCAAAATGCCATTTGGGAGCCTATCCTCCTACCAACTAGCTACTATGTTCCTTAAAATGGCCCATAATTCCTCTGCTTCCTCTAAATGGCGGAATTTATAGTTCAAAGGGACAGAGGGAAAGGTCAGTAAACAAACATGGTAATATTTCTGATGTTGTCTGACATAAAATGCAACTGATATCTAGATTTATCCATTGTAGGTAATTACATCAGTGAATAAAGATCCTCTGCTCCCTAGACCTCCATGATTTTTTAAAAATATAAGTATTACTGTTTTTAACTTTTTTATTTCCTTATTTGTTTTGCCTTACTCACTCATGAGCACCACTGAAATCTAGAACATTCCATTTTGGTAATTATTGGGGCTGCAGAGAGATTGCTTAGTGGTTAACCCAGGCTCTATTCCCAGTACCCACATAAGCCAGATGCACAAGGTGGCACATGTGTCTGGAGTTCATTCGCAGTGGCTAGAGGCCCTGGCATGCCTATTCTCTCTCTCTCTCTCTCTCTCTCTCTCTGTGTGTGTGTGTGTGTGTGTGTGTATGCTTCTCTTTCTCTTTCAAATAAATAAAATGTTAAAAATAAAAAAATAAATCTCATTTGTATTTGATTTACCATCTTATTTAGGCAAGCTCAAATTGTTAGGATAAAATATCATTAATTTAGCTTGCATAATTTGGAGTGTCATAAAATCTAAGAGTGGGCTAGGGAGTTGGTATAAAGCATTTACTGTGCATGCATGAGTATCTGAATTTGAATCCCGAGAACCCATGGAAAAGCCAGATACTATAGTGAATTTCTATAATCCCAGCACACCTACAGTGAGAGGACAGATGGAGATAAGAGAATCTGCCAGAAGCTTGCTGCTGAACAGTGGCAAAAAAACAAATGAGGTGGAAAGCAAGGGCTGACACCTGAAAGTTACCCTGTGACCAGCACACATGTGCTGTGGCATGTGTATGCTCACACACCAAAAAAGGCAAGCAAGCAAGCAAGAAAGAGAGCGAGAAAGAAAGGGAGCTAAGGTTAATCTTTACAAATATCTTTATGAAAGAGGAATGTTAGAAAACTTGGTTCACAAAGTTTTAATATTTCAACATACTTGCAGGTAGGTGTTCTTGCCACTTACTGGGGCAGTGGCCTTTCCATCAGGATTGGTTGGCTGCCTGGAGACAGTGACTTCCCAGGGACATTTTTCCAAGGGAAACAGTGAGAACTGCCAGGTGAGGCCTCCTTAGGCAGGTGAGGCCCTGAGGAGCACAGGACAGCATGCACTGTTGTGAAAGGCACCCATGTCTGTACCTCTGTGCTCTTGGAGTCTGCTTGGTGAGTGCCAGGCTGAGCGCAGCTGGCAACAAATGAAATGGTGGTGGTAGTGGTGGTGATACTGAAGATCGGTCAACTGGTGGGGGATTTCTGGGGGATGGAGTAGTATCTGGGGATAGGAAGGAATGTTCCTCAATGCTGACCCTTTCTATCACATCAGCAACATAGTGAATGTGTTCATCTCTAAATTCATGTTGGACCTTCATGCTAATGTGATACTATTTAGAAATGGAGCCTTCGGGGGATGATTAGGTCACGAAGGTGGTGGAGCCATTATGAATGGGATTAGTGCCTTTATCAGAAGCTAGAGGATGAGCTAGTTTTCTTCTTAGTACATGGGAACACCTCAAGAGGTGACCGGTCTACACTTGCGAAGAGGCCCCACACCAGAACCTCACCATGCTGCCATCTTGCTCTTGGGCTTCCCATCTCTACCACACTGAGTAGTAAATGTCTGTTTCTCTCTCGCGCGCGCGTGTGTGTATGTGCACGTGTGTGTGTGCAATGTGTTGTCTGTATATGCAGGTACATGTGTGGAGATATGTATACACATGTGTGTGGTGGCCAGAAGACAACTTCAGTTATCATCTTCAGGAATATCATGTACCTTTTTTTCTTTTCTTTTTTTGAGGCAGGGTCTCACTCTAGCTCAGGCTCACCTGGAATTCACACTGTATTCTCAGGGTGGCCTTGAACTCCTCGATTCTCCTCCCTCCACCTCCTGTGCTGGGATTAAAGGCATGCGCCACCACACCCAGTTCGACCATCCACCTTTTTAAAGATAGGGTCTCTCATTGGCCTGGAGCTTGCCAAGGAAGTTAGACTGACTAGCCAGCGAGACTCAGCGAGACTTCCTGTCTTTGACTCCCCAACACTATGACAACCAGCACCTACCTTTTCTGTCATTTCCCATGTGGGTTCTGAGGATCAAGCTTGGGTTCTCACACAGCAAGCACTTTACCAGCTGAGGCATCTCCCCAGCCATTTTATAAACCATCCTGTTTGTGTTGTTCTGTTGTATCAGCCCAAACTAAGATAACACACTTGTGCAAAAGAGGCTCAGGCTCCAGGGCACTAGATATCCACAAACTGAAGGCTATTTAAATGACTTAAGCAGCAAATCGTTCTTGTTCTATTGGCCAAAGGACTGAAAATCCTATTGTCCCAGCATGTGGGACATTTCCTAGCTGAAAAGGTCATGGATGTGCCAGTGACACAGAACACTAAGAGCTGTCCTGTCCTTAGAGGCATAGGGAATGTAAGGATTCTTAGAAGTGCCTCTCTGTTGGCAAGAGCACTGCAGGAGGTGCAGGCAAGGGACTGGGTGTAGTTTGGCTGGCACTGCCCTAAAGGGTACAAGAGCTTTGACTTGTGAAGTTGTTAGCAAATGAATTACATCATTGGTCTGCAATGTACCAGCAGGCAGGATGGCCCAGGCAAGCATGTAATTTAGGAAGGAAACAATCCCACACTTGGCTTGCTAGCAGGTCTGCTGAGAACTGTCAGCATTGCCTTGTTTCAGTAATAATGATATAAGCTTTGTCCACACTGTCCAAGAAGTAGAGTCTGGAACATTCTTTTCTAAAAGGAAGCATCCCTTAAGGATCTGCTCCAGCATTCATCACTGCCCACTTCCCTGGGAGGTGGCCTTCCTAAGACTCATGGGCACAGAGCACTTATCTGGGCTAAGGACACAGTGAAGGAACAGGGCTGTCAAAGTGACACAAGCAGATGTCCATGGCTGAGGAAGGAAGACTCCCTGAGTGCTGTGGTCTGAAGAGTCACCGCCTCCAAATTCCTGCAAACACCTACCTCAAAACGGTGCTATCGGGGCTATTAGGAGACATGGCCTTTGGCATGTGACCAGGTCCTGAGGGCAGAACCCTCTTGAATGGGATTAGTGTCTTCATGAAAGAGGTTTGGAGAGCTGCCTCCCCTGTCCATCAGGTGAGGATAGAACAGGAAAGAGACACCTATGAAAAATGAGCTCATGGTAGATGTTAAATCTGTCAGGGCCTTGAGCTTCCCAGTCTCCAGAACTGTGAGACGTGTCTCCATCCTCGACAAGGCAGCCAGTCCACATCCTTTGCTACAGCTGCCAGACTCAGCCATGTGGACTCTGTCTCAAGCTGAGGCTGAGCTGAGTCAGCAGGGGATACCTCCTGTGGGTAAAGGTGGCCACCCATAAGCCATACGCCTCTGGGCACTGCAGCCTCAACCTCTTGACCCTTCCATTCTAGCTGCATGACATCAGAAGACACTGCTTCCGATGGATGTGCAGATGTGTTGCAGGTGGACAGCACATGACCTTTCGCCCTATCCTCGCTGTGGCTACTTGTCAATATCTTACCAAGTCATGAACACCCAGTACTAGGATGAGCTTGGGCCCATATCCCAGCTGGTTGAGGGCTCTCACAGACCTAGTCACACCCACTTCCCTGAACGCCATCTGCAAAGGCATTTGCTTAGCTCTCCTCAATGTGCTACAAACAAACATATTCACCCTCCAGTCCTATCTTAGTACCTACCAGTTTTTTTTTTTTTTTTTTTTTGATCATGATGTCTACAGCAGTTTTCAAAGTTTTAAGATAGTTATGCCACTGCTGTTCTTTCAGTCACCCAAGTCCTCATGGGCCTGCCACAGGCATGATGCTCAGTCACTGCCGAGGGCAGGACCATGGGCCTGTGGCCTTTGGCTGAAGAAGGCATCACGGGTTATCTGTCACCTCGAGAAAATCTATTCACAAGGCCTCAGCTCCACCCCAGGCCCATTTGGGGAATAAGGAACCTTCTTCCACAGCCCCACCCAGGACAGACAGAAGAGCACATCACCTGGCACCTGCCGTGCACACAGAGATCAGTCTCGTATGGTCCGCAGGGTGTGCCATCCAGGACCCGGTCGGCTACCAGCAGAGGGGACTCCTTCCCGAGGGGTGAACAGTAGAGTTCACATGGCTTATCTGAGGAGGGAAAGGTTGGTGGCTGTTGATGTGGGAAGGAGAGTGTGAGCCATGCAAGGAACAGGTACACACGCGGGAGCAATGGGTCCAAGGACAGAAGGACTAGCACAGGTGATGTTGGCAATCACTTAGCCCTGCCCTCAGATACACACACCAGCTCCAATGATCATTCACATCAACACAAGGAGCAACAGCCTCTGATCAGTGACCCCCGCTCGGGGAAGAGCTCTGTGGACTTGGGTCTCCTGATTCTCCTTGGCAAAGATGCAGCATTTCCTTTTCCTTCAGGCATCGAACACACCAGCCTTCTCTGTGTAAGTCGTCTGGGTGTCAAGGTCAAGGGCAAGAGCTGCTGTGGTAGTGGGAAAGTGGGGAAAGGTCACCAAAAATGTTCTTGGTAGAGGAACAGGTAGGTCCCACAGGGTCTCCATGACAGTGGCTTTTGCTATAGTCTTTAATCTATTTATGGAATTATTTTGCAAAGGAAACGTCTAGAGAGCCAAAGACCTTTGTGCTCCTTGCTTGGCTCTTGGTCTCTACCAGCATTCCCTTGTGGGTCTCTTTGGTGGTTTCTGGCAAGTCAAGACGGGACAGAAAGGACTTGGTTGTTGAGGCAGTGGGTATTGGAGGACCTTGGCATCCCAGTAGGAGAGTCCTGTGGGCCAGCCTCTGGGGTTTTCATGATTGGTTGACAGCCCACTGATCTGGACATCATCTTAGAGCATAAGAAGCTCCAGGATTCAATGGAAAGGCTTGATTCCTCTCAGGTCTTTCTTCTAGTTGCAAGCAAAACAATCTGCTTGGAAGAGTAGACTACAGCCCTTCCGTTCCCCAGGTCAGCCCTACAGCAGTGTCTCAGCACTCATTCAACAAGCACGGCTGGATGAAGGGTACCCCAAGCCCTCTACAGGCACAGGTGGGGAAAGGACAAGGAGTTACGTGTTTCTCAAGGCCTTACTGGTCTCGTGAACAAATACGGAGCAAACCTTGCTGTGTGAGACAAGTCTAATGTGAGCTCTTAGAGGACAGAGCTTCATCTGGAAGGAATGACCCATTCCCCAGGTGGGCAGGGTAGAAGCAGCTGTCTCTCCATTTAGACAGGATGGCCCAAGGAAGTAGCTGGTGACAGAACTATAGAAGATGGAGACAAAAACTGAGATTGGCTTCTAAAACGCTTGTTGGATGGGATTACTGGGGGTTTGGAGGCTCCCTATGAGCAACTTGGGGAGGAATGCAGCCATTTGAATGGATTGGTGTGCCTACTTCTGGGCTACCTGGAAAGGTTTCACTGTGAGGAAGTGGATTCAAGCTGTGGACTTTAATCCCTCTAGGCTGAAGTGCTGACTCCACGCTAGAGGTACTTGGGTTTTGATGTCATTCATTCAATGCGATGATAATAAGATCATAAATGACATTTATGTCCTTCTATGTGCCAAACAGATGCTAAGCTGTGTCAATACATTTGTGGTGTGTGTTATCATTGCTCCACTGTACAGATGAGCAGGGTTCATGGGATTTATATGACTGCCTCCAGCTGGGTAGGGCCAAATTCCTGCCTCTTTGCTTACTGTCACTATTTACTCTGTATGAAGAACTCCTGGGGCTCCAATATGCCAAGGGATAAAATGGGACTGCTGAAAGCCTAATTCCATGTTTATGGAGAGCTATAGTTTCTCAGTGTCTATTCTGCTTTGAGCAGAAATGGAAATGGGATTAGGGCAGAAAAGCAGAGGTTGTCTGAGGAAAGCTGGAACCAGAGAAAAGTTCCAGCAAGCAGGAGGTAAAGGCTGTTCTTTTAAATTCTTTGAAGTAAACATCAGAAACGTGAAGACACACTAAAGCAGGGGAAGCAATCTTAAATGGATGGATACTGACCACGACCCCAAGCAAAGATGTACACTGAACTCTCTCTGCACTTCACTTGATCTCCTGTCTGCTGCCCTCTGAAGCTCAGCTAGCCTGAGACACACAGGCTCCAGAAGAGCTCAGAGGTGGGGCTTGGCTGGAACTCCCCTTTCCATCTCCTTTCCCAAGGATCATTGCTCAGAATGGAGAATAGCCCCTCCTCTAGCATGGAACACTTCCAAACGAGACTGAAGGTGGCTTTTTTTTTTTTTTGTAACATGAGAAAGGGGCTCAGAGTCCTTTAATACTCTCTGAGCAGGGCTGGAGAGATGGCTTAGTGGTTAAGGTGCTTGCCTGTGAAGCCTAAGGACCCTGGTTCAATTCTACAGGTCCCACGTAAGCCAGATGCACATGGTGGCATACGCATCTGGAGTTCGTTTGCAGTGGCTAGAGGCCCTGGCACGCCCATTCTCACTCTCTCTCCCTCTCTCTGTCTCTAATAAATAAAATAAAATAGAATAAAATAACTTAAAAAAAAACTCTCTGAGCATTCCCTTCTTGGATGCCATGCACAGATAAAACATGTCCCAAAATAACATGAGGTGTTGGGTTTTGGCTCTGGGCACTGTCAACATTCATATCCATAGTGGTTTAGAAGATAAAACTTAAAAGTTGTACAGCCTCCCCAGCAAGGATAGAAGCCTAGACAATGACCTGTGCACGAATGGTATGTGCTGAGTTGAAATTCATGATCCATATGTAATCTGTCTGGCCTGCTTGTGGTAAGGACTTCTCAGTGATCAGAGGAAGCTGCCTCCTGGTAGGTGAGATGGGCTCAGAGGCCACATGATCATATTTGCTTATAAAGGTCTAGGAGATTCCTCCTGGTACTCCACAGGAAGAGGAGATGTGTGGTCCCCAGTGCTATAGCTGTTCTCTCTACCTCAGTTACTAAGTCCTAGGTGGAGTCATTTAATGAGACCATCACAGGTGCTATCTGCCCACCAGGACCTCATATCTAACCCACAGGCACCAGGAAGTGAACCAACAGTGCCCACCTGATTGCAGCCAGACCAATCAGAGATTCTCTCCTCCCTATGACCTTTAGCCAGTCCTGACTGACAGGGCTCCAGTGTTAACTGGTACAGCAATACCACTTGGCGACAGCCAAATCAAGAATTCCCAAGAACAAAGTAGGGGAATTCTGATATGAGAGACCATGTCTCATAATTGACAGATCACAAATAAGACTATATTCTCTTATTTGTAAATCAGAAATATAAAGATCTCTTGGGTCTAGGGAGATAGTCAATATTTGCCTTGCAAACATTGACGATCTGGGTTTGATCTCCAGGACCCATATAAAAATGTTGGATGTGGTGGCATGCATTAGACATGAGGATCCCTGAGGTTCTCTGGCCAGCCAGTCTAGCCTAACTGGTAAGCTCCAGGTAAAACCCCATCCCCCCTCCCAAATGTGGATGGTCTTACCAAGGGATGACATTTAAGATTATCCTCTGGCCTCCAGATATATGGGCATATATGTACATCCAGACATGCACACACACAAGTACACACACATACAATAAAACTAAGAAATAAAAAAAAACTCTGAAAACTTGAGGTTTTTTTTAAAATCATACATGTGGCAACACACATGTGGCAGCAAAACCAGGCTTGACCAATAGGAGTTAGATCCTGCTCGTTGAGGTTGTTGGTGGGCTTCCTTACAGACTGCCATCTGTTTGACTAGGGGGTGACTCTCTGGGTGCCCAGAAGGATGATAATATTTGGTCAGTTTATCATTACAACTTTTTAAAGGCTAAAAAGCTCTGAATTCAGAACCACCACTGGCACCAAAGTATTTGCCTCAGGGATACAGATTTATAAAAAAGGAGTTATGTGTGGACAAAACAAGCAGCCTGCAGTGTGGGCCAGGAGAATGTGACTGCCAAAGGTAAGACTTATAGGCCATGGAGGAAGGTCTTAGCATCTCCAGAGGCCCTGAATTCTGGACCTTGAGTCTTTTGAGATCGCCTGCATGCTTGTTACAGTGTCTCTCTGTTTCATTAAGTATAAGTCCGGGCAGCTTGCCTGAGCAGGGGTCAGGGCCCTGACCACTGAATCTTCTATCCCTCAGAGGCTCCGACAGGAAGGGGTCTACCATGCAGGAAGAAGGAACTGGAAGAATAACCACCATGTCCAGACGTGGCCCTCTGAAGCAGCAGTGGGCATGGGGCCTGCGGTTGGCCTGGGCAGAGGGCCTGAGCCCTTGAAGGTTCCTACGGTGATGAGATTCCATGGGGAAAGAGGGAATGGGCTGGGTTTGGCAACTGGCCACCTCCGTGGGTTTCTTTCTAAAGGCGGCTTTTCCTCTTAGACTCTCCTTTCTAAGGAGGGTCTTTGTCTTCTTTTGGAGGTGGTATGGATTTGTGGTCCCAAGTCCTCCTCTGGAAAGTCTGCCTCTGCAAGAATTCTTTTAAAAAGGGGAGAGGGAGAAGAGAGAAAGTACTGCTTCCCCTTTCTTGAACCATGCGTCACTCGCCAAAGAATTCCGCAGCGATAGCAGAGCTATGAATAGGGTAGTCATAATGCGGAGCTGAGGAGCCCAGAGCCCAACCACAGGAATCGTTCCTATCACGGCTGAGCTAGAATTGTGCCTTTTAGAAAGCAGTGTTTGAGAGGCACACTTATAATCTGACTTCTGAATTGGCCATTTATTATTCTGTTTATGCCCTTCTGATGCTCCTTTAAAAAATGTTGGTTTCTGTTAATATTGAGAGAAACGAAACCGCATCTATAAGAAGTCATGACAATTTCACCCCAGAGGAGGACGATGGGTCAAGCTACCCGGGCAAAGCCCCGAACTCGGGTCTCTCCTTCAAAGGCAAACCGCTTGTAGTCTGTTAGCTGTCCTTATCAAGTAGGGTTGTACTTTTCAGATCAAAGGTAGCATTCACTAGCTATAATAATTACTTGGAGAGAACAAAATTAAGAAGAAAATTGGTGAACAATTCTACACTAAGTGGAGTCACCAAGAGTCTCCCCATGAGAGGGGTCTGGACAGACAGAAGTCTCAGCACTGTGATGATCAGGGAACCATAGTTCAGGCATCTAAAATTGGTTTGCAGAAAAATAGGAGTTTAAGTTGGACTTGCAGAAATGTGTGGAAAAACAGGCACTGAAGTGGGATTTCTGCATCGAAAACAGGAAGCTGGAGAACTTGACACTGAGGCATGCCACTGAAGAGCAACAACTTCACGCAGGGCTGGGTGGAAAGGGAAAAGGGGTGTGTGTCTCAGTCCTGATGCTTTCTGGCTCTAGGAAAGGAGGACAGGACAAAAAAGGCTTCAGGAGGCAGGGGAGATGGCTCAGTCAGTTGGTAAAGCACTTGTCTCGCAAGCATGGTGACTTAAATTTGATCCTCTGTATCCATGTAAACATGTCAGATATGATAGCCTGTGCCTTTAATCCCAGCACTGGGGAGGCAGAGAATGTAAAATTCCTGGGGGCTTGCTGGCCAGTTAGTCTAGCCTAGTTGGTGAGCTCCAGGCCAATGAAAGATCTTACCCACAAAAAAAGTGGATGGAGAGCTGGAGAGATGATGGCTCAGAAGTTAAGGCACTTCCTGCGAAGCCTAATGACCTGTGTTCGATTCCCCAGTACTCACATAAAGCCAGATGCACAAAAGTGGCATGTGTGTCTGGAGTCCATTTGCAGTGGCTAGTGGCCCTGGTGGGCTCATTCTCTCTCTCTCTCTTTCTCTCTCTCTCTGCCTATTTTTCTCATTCATAAATTAAAAAATAATTTTAGTTTTAAAAAGGTGGAAGGAGGAGCTGGGAAGATGGTTCACTGGGCAAGAGTGCTTGCTGGGTACATATGAGGTCCTGAGTTTGATCTTCAGCACTCACATATAAAGCAGGCATGGCCACACTTGCCTGTAATTCCAGTGCTGAGATGGGGCAATGAGAGAAGGATTGCTGGGGCTTCCTGGTGAGCAAATCTAGGCAAAAATGAGGAGCTCTGGTTTCACCAAAAAGAAGAACAGAGGTGAATTGCATTCCTGGGGATGATGCCTGAGGTTCTCCTCTGGCCTCCACAGACATGCCTGCACACACACACACACACACACACACACACACACACACACACTTTTTTTTTAAAAGGAGGATTAAAAGCATCTTGATCGGGCTTTCTGGGAATAACTGAAGTTCTCATTAGAACTGACCACTGTGCTGGCAAATGGCAGCTGTCTTTGGTGACATCTCAGTCCACATAAGAAGTCTGAATGTGCCTGAAGTGGCTGGAAACCCCCAGGAACAAGACAGTATGGCCAGGCAGAGAGACGTGAGGGCACATCCAACTGCATGCTTTCTTTTAGAGGATGGATCTCTTGTCTCCTTCCTTTGCATGGCAAGTCGGGAATGCGAAAGCTGAACTGAATACAGTGGCTAAAAGACAGTGCATCTACAGTTCTTTAGCCCCTAAGTGTCTTTTTAAAGAAGGAAAATGTCTGGGGAACAAGCTTTCCAAGACTGTAAAATGAACCTCCCGCTAAACATGTTGGTACTCTTTGCTGCTGCTTAGAGCACCACATGTCATTTTACAAGGCAAGTTAAAGCCCCGGGGTGAGGGGGGAGGTCAGGTTGTTCATATCTTCAGCTATGAAGCTACCATTGCCAGTGATGCCTGGGCCTGCCCCCACCCAGGGACGCACATCGGAGCTTGTAACTGCAGTGGCAGAAGGGAGATTCCGAAGGCTTTCCCCATCATAGGAAAGACAACCAAGACCTGGTCCCTGCGTGTCATTCTTCTGTAAAACACTTAGTGTCTGTGTGAAATCCGGCCCAGCTGCTTCAGTTCTTCTCAAGGGTCCCTCACTGTGTGCCCATGAAGTCATGCTTCCTGCCTTCCTTGAGCATTGGGAACAAGATGATAGCTACTTATGTTCTGAGTCAACTTTGTCCTCCAGAGTTGGGCTCAGCTCCCTCCCCTCCTGTCAGCTGTAGTTAGCTCAGTCATGTCCCGTAACTAGTCATCTCTCATCTTCTGTACAGTTTCTTTCACATAGCCAATGAGATGATGCGTGGAGAACTAACTTGTGCCTGGCACATGGTATGCTTGATAAATGGAACCATATTGCTGGCATTACAACACAGGGTCATGGTTCGTGAAGAGGAATAGTTTTAGATAGAGAAAAACGAAACCCAGAACTAGGCCTTGTGGGTTTCCTCATCCACAATGAACAGGCATCACAAATCCTGCAGACTCACCACCTAGGGTTTTATCCTGCTATTGAGAATCCTGTGGCAGTTCATGGCACTGAGTCTCCTGGTGTGGAAGAAAGCTCTTAGAAAGAATATGTGATCTTGGGTGACTGTCCTCTTTCCCAGATTGGATACTGTTCTCAAAAACTCCCCCAACACTCCAGGAAAAGAGGAAGAGCCAGTCCAAGATGAACCAAGGCAAGCAATGTAGCAAGGCATCAGTGTCAGAAGCAACATGCACACATCGAAGCACACTGTCCTGCTCTTGGTAACTCAGCACGTGCCGCCAGGGATCAGGATTCCAGCACACCTGCCTAGTTACAAGCGAATCCAGACTGCTGTCTGCCTTGACAGCCGCTGTGGGAGAGCTCAGAGGGTCAGGTCACTCAAGTTCAGCTCCACTATGACAGAAGTGGGGCCACTGCTGACTTGGATGGAGGATGAGAGTGACCTTTGGGGTGGCTTAGGGTGGGATTGGAGTGGGAAAGGGGGGCCCACTATGAAAGGAAGGGTTATACGCCTTTACCATCAACCACCACGGCTGTCAACAGTCCCGTCTTCTTGCTGCTCAGTCGGTCATGGGCTTGGCACTGCTGGTCCCGGAAGCTGGGAAGACCCTTGGGGCAGGGCAGGTTCTCACAGACTGCATGCTCTACACTGGCACCTGGGCAGTGTGTGCCTCCAGGCCCAGGGCTAGAAGGAAGAAAGTCTACATTAGCCATCTGGTTTGGTGGAAATCACACGGGCACTCTGCCATTGCCAGGGGGGCAGGGCATGGTTTTCAAAGCAACTCAGCCTGCTCCTAAAGACCACATCTGGGCAAGCCCAGTCCCACACCAAAGGCATATTTAAGTGAGCCAACAGAAAAAAAAAATGTATCCAAGGACTATAAATCAAGGTCATCTGGAAACAGGATACAGTGAGTATCGGTTCAGCAAGATCCACAAGTTGAGTCTTTCATCTGAATTTATAACTTGGCCATGTGTAACCCTGAACACCCCAAGGGAATTCTTGGTGTATAGGTTTTTTTTTTTTTTTCTAATTCCCTGAAACTAAGACCTTTAAATGACTCCTAGGGATGTTCTAGAGCTTGCCAAGTTTCAGGATAAGTGAATAAATGAGACTCAATTACTTTATAATAAAGTACACTGATTAATTCACTTGCTCATGGGCTCTGGGTAGAGGTTCATGGTAGGTCCTGGCTCTCTGCCTTTACCAGGGCAAATGTGAGGTTAATACCATAGTCTTCATTCCTAGGCAATGGGACTAGACTGGGGTGTTAAGCAGTTCTAGATCCTGGGCACAGGTCCTGGCAGAGTCCACACGTGTAAGGGGCATTGAGTCAGAGCAGCAGGATATGGCCTGGTTGGCTACAGAGTGGCTCTGTCAGCTTCTCTGTAAGGCCCCAGGGTGTCCTTAGGGGACTCCATCCCACACCTCAGTGCTTCCTTGCAGCACAATGGTATAAGACCATTCCAACACAGTAAGATGTCATTTTATTTTCATTCTATGCTTTTCATTGAAATGTAGCACAAGAGAGAAATGGGCTCCTGTCCCACCTGCTCTGCACCATGACTTCTCCCACACTGCACATGCCTGCTGGCCACATGATGCTTTGTAATCTTTTGGGGTATTTCTTTCTTGCTCTTGGCTTTTCTTTTCTTTTCTTTCTTTCCTTCTTTTTTTTTTTTTTTTTTTTTTTTTTTTTTTGTATTTACAGTTCGCCCTGGCTTTTAGGAAAAGTCATCAACAGTAAAAAAGGAGCATAAGTCTCCCAAGTCTTGTGTCATAAAAGTCTGTACCAAAGATCAATGAACTTTTTCAAAGAAATGGCCACAATAAGAACTTTTGGTTTTGTAGGTCATATGATCAGTGGGAACTACTACTTCCACGGTACAAATCAACATGTAAAACAATGTGTGTGGCTGAGTTCCAATGAAACTACTTGCAAAATCAGGTGGTAAAGTCAATTTTGTTCATTGTCCATAGTTTGTCAGGCCCTTGCCTTGGACTAGACATCCATGCATACCCTTCTATCATTTGCATTCACATCAGGAAACAGCTCCTTCCCTGGAAGGAGGACACTGGGGAAATGACACGCACTGGAGGTTCTCTCAAGGAGCCCTGAAGTCTGGTCTTCTAGTTAGGATCCAGTTAAGAAATCACAAGCCTCTAAAAGGTGGATGGGATCTGAGGGCCTCAGATAGACAAGCAGACTTAGAGAAATAATCACATAATACGTTTAGGTATGTGGAGTCTCAGATTGCCTCCCTAAGAATTCTGGGCTCAGGCTCCAAGTGCAGAATGAATGAATGGACTCCTATATCACAAAGCACAGTGTGGAAGGAGCTGAGAGGAGCTGGGCCCAAAGGGCCACATGGGATCTCCATTGCAATGGTAAACTCATGACTGGAGACAAAGAAGGGATGTGAGGCACAGTGTATGTTGTATAGCAAAACGTTACAGGTTGAAGTGCATCTCTCTTGCCCTGGATTCACAGGTTAAAATCCTAATCCCCAGTGCCTCAGAATGTAACCTTATTGGGAAATGGGGTCATTGCAGATTCAATTAGTTTGATGCGGTTACAGCAGAGTGGAGTGAGCTCCTAATCCAATATGTCTGGTGTCCTTAGACAAAAGGGGAAATATGGAGATAGACACGCAGGGTGAATAGCCTGAGCAGCTGAAAGTACAGCCCTTGATGAAGTCTACACTCTCCAAGGAATACCACAAATTGTCACCAAATCATCAGAGAGAGGTAAGGAAGAGATTCTTACAACACGTGGAAGGGACCAACCCTGCAGACACATTGGTCTTGGATGTCTAGCCTCCTGAAGTATGAGAAATAAGTGTATATTATTTGGGTCAGCTAACCTGTGGTAGTTTGTTATGACAGCCCTAGAAAACTCACATAGCAGGCATCACAAGAACCAGGCAAGTGCGCACAGAACTGAGGGAAAGGGGACCAGAAACTGGAGGAACTAGGCAGTCCAAATGGACTTGAAGTGGAGTTGAAAAATAGTAATCAGGTTGGTTTCAAGGAGAAGAATGAAGAAAGTTCCATTTCTTGTACATCTTAAGGTATGGGTTGCAACTTGTACATGTCCCCTAATTCTTGAGTCATCCTCAAGCTTCACCTGCATTCATTTCCATCAACTGATTTCACTAGATCAATGGCTAACTGGTCAACCTCCCCCAAATACATTTACAGCTGACAATATAACATGGAGGTGGAGAGGAGACTAGAGTGAGCTCCTGGATCCCAAAGGTAGCAGCGCATTGCATCCCATGTGTTCTGCAGCTGCTTCCCTCTACATCTTCTCCCATGGAAAGTGTTCTTTCAGTCTTCTTCTAGCTGTCTGCCCCAAAACCTTCCACCCCCTAATCCTCTGTCCATCCTTGACGCCACCTTCATTCTACCTTTCCTCCCACCCGGAGCCTCTCCTCTTTTTTGGGTCTCTACTGAGCTGCTTAATTTGAATCAGGCTTCAGAAATGGTAACCTGGTCTCCAGCAGAGACCCTGGCATGGGGTGGCCCTCAATAAATAGTAGAGCGAATTAAACTGCACTATGAATGTTTACCTTAAAATAACAGGGGAGAGGGATGGAAGAAAGAGGGAGGAAGGACAGAAAGAGAACAAGAGATCAATCAGAGAAGGCAGAGTGGAAAACACCAGGAATCTGTCTCCCTATCTAGACAACAATTTGACTCTGCCTTTATGTAGACAATAATGGTATTGCCCCAAACTGTCTTTGATATCTATTTTGAAACTCTGGAGTCTACTTGAAAGTTCATAGACTACTGGATAGCACACTGAAGTTCATTTTGGTCCACTTTAGCTGTTAGTATGCAAGAAGCTAGTGTTCATCCTTCACTCCCCCAACCCTACAGGAGGCCACCAATATGCAGCTTGATGGAGCTACAGTTGGTAATATAGGCCTTTTCCTCCAAATATTCAGCTTCTTTCTGTGTTCTGAGTGCTGACTGCTGCTGTCTGACTATGGCGGTGCAGATGCAGAGGTTGACTGACATTGTGGCAGCCCCCAGCAGGTGAGGTGGCTTCCAGGGAACTTTCCATCCCACACAACCCCTTTCTCCCGTTAGGAGACAGACATTTAAGGATTAAGTCATTTTAAGTCAACTGGATATCCAGAAGTTAGAAAGGTATTGGGGAGCTGGAAAGATTGCTCAGTGGTTAAGGCACTTGCCTGCCAAGCCTAATGACCTGAATTCAATTCTCTAGTACCCACGTAAGCCAGATGGACAGGGCAGCATAGGTATCTCAAGATTATTTGCAGTGGCTGGAGACCCTGGCAAACCCATACACACACACACACACACTCTCTCTCTCTCTCTCTCCTTGCAAATAACATGAGAAAATCTTGCTTTTACTTCAAGTTGATCCCTGCCATGGAGATAACCATTCAACTTTAATTAAGCAAGTAAAGCCATCAAAGGTGTCAAACCCAGAGCCACCACTGACACAAATGTCCAATTTTCAGCAAAAATATCACAAGGCACTCAAAGAAATGGAAAAGTAGAACTCATTCAAAGGAACAAAAACCATCAGAAAATGCAGGTACTTATCACTGAGGAAGTTCAGGAGTGAGACTCAGAGACACTTTAAAACAACTGTCCAAAAGGTGCTGAAAAGCTAAAGGAAAACACAAAAACGGGAAGATGTTGTATGAACAAAATGAGGGCATTCATAAAGACACAGACATTATTTAAAGGGAATGAAACATGGAGTTGAAAAGTATAATAACCAGATGAGTTCAAAGCATAGTTTAGTAGACAGAAGAATTAACAAATGTGAAAACAGGAAAATTGAGATGAGTAGTAAGTCTAGGAAGCAAAAGAAAAGAGAATAAATAAAAGCACACAGAAAAGACCCAAGGAGCATGGTCAACTAGGCTAATGTACACCTCACAAAAGTCTTAGAAGGAGAAGAGAAAGGGTAAATCTGAAAACCCCTGAATCTGAAGAAAGCTGCATCTACAAATTCGAGGAGCTCAGCAAACCCCACGGAGGATAAACAGAGAGGCACCCACACTGACACCCATCATAATTAAAGGGTCAAAATAGAATCTTGAAAGCAAAAGATAAAAATGTCCTATACAAGGCATCTTCAATAAGGTTATCACCAGATTTCTCATCAAAGCCTTGGAAGACAAAAGAGAGCAGACTGATAGACTAAAAATTCTTGAAGAACAAAACTATCAACCAAGCATTTTGTATCTGTACAACAGCCTTGTGAAAACAGGGGAAAATTAAGACATTCCCAGAGAAACAAATATGGATGACGGGGCACCCTCATCAAGGCCTGCTCACCCATTCCTGTGTGCTGTGCTGCAGGCCTGGAGGCCCTGGCTGCTCCCTGGTCTGCCCTTCCTTATTCACTAGTGTCCTCTTTGCCTCTTAAAAGTTCTTCCACATCACCTGTTGTATATAGCTAGTGTTTCTCCATATTAAACTTGCCCCCAGGCCAGAGAGATAGCTTAGAGGTTGAGGTGCTTGCCTGGAAAGCCTAAGGACCCATGTTCAATCTCTCTCCAGATCTCACATAATCCACACACACAAAGATGAGACAAGTGCAAGGTCACACCATGCCCACTAGGTGGCAGTGTCTGGAGTTCGATTGCAGTGGCTGAGGCCCTGGTGTACAAATTCTCTCTCTAAAAAAAAAAAAATTAATTTTTAAAATAATGATTCAAAGCATTGCTATTTTAAAATTCCTTTTGGGTCATTATTTTGAATAACATGGGACAAGAAGAATAACCTATTAGGAGAACATAGCATGTTAATAAGTAATCTTGCTGGGCATGGTGATGCATACCTTTAATACCAGCACTTGGGAGGCAGAGGTAGGAGGATCGCTGAGAGTTCGAGGCCTCCTTGAGACTACATAGTTATTCCAGGTCAGCCTGGACCAGAGGGAGACCCTACCTTGCAAAACCAAAAAAAAAAAAAAAGTAATCTCACCATTCACACATAGCTTTTCCTGAGCATCTCTTTTTTTTTAAATTTTTTTATTTTTATTTATTTTTGAGAGAGACAGAGAGAGAGAGAGAGAGAGAGAGAGGGAGAGAGGGCAACAGATAGAGAATGGGCACGCCAGCAGTCTCTCAGCTGCTGTGAACGAAATCCAGATGCGTCCGCCCCCTTGTGGGCAAGTGTGGCATTGCGCCCTTGCGTCACTTTGCATCTGGCTAAACGTGGGACCTGGAGATTGGAACCTCTGGAGATTGGAACCAGCATTCTTAGGTTTAGCAGGCAGGCGCCTTAACCGCTAAGCCATCTCTCCAGCCCTGAGCATCTCTTTAATACAGTAGTTTGTCAACTCACAGTTTTGGTTCCAATGGTTTTAGTTATCTACAGTCAAATATGCTCTTAAAATATAAAATGAATTCATAAGTCTTAAATAGTTTTTCTAAAAGCATATTGGTTTAGTTGTATTTATCATTAGTCAACATTAATAACCTCTTACATGCCTAATTTCTAATTTAAAATTATCATAGTCCTGGCTATATAAGAAAAAATAGCAATAGATAGAGTTTGGTATTAGCTATGGTTTCAGCTGTAGAATATTCTGGAACATACACCAGTAGATAAGGCAGGACTACCACAGAAGCCCTTTAAGGTAAGCAGGGCATCAGTGGAGTCTCCTGCATGAATGTTGGTTCTGTAACCAGGAGAAGGAACCCCCTTCACCCATGACATGAGAAGGACCAAAAGATGGTGTTTGGGAGGCCAGGCAGTCCCTCAAAAGCTTCCTGACCAAAATTCTGTGGCAGACATACAGGACACATCAGATTTACCAAGGATCCCATTCTGGGTTGGCTTGGGAACAGCCCAAAGTCATATGAACCCAAGGGCTGAGGCCAGCATATGAAGGCAGGAGAGGCTGGAACCACATGGGGTGGTGGGGAACAGAGGGCTGTGGCTCTCAAAGTTCTGCTGAGCTGTACAGGGTGGGTAAAAACAAAACACAACTAGGAAGGCTAAGACAACAAAACTCAGCTTGACGGGGCTACAATGAGGACAGCAAAAATAACAGAACTCACAATGGTATCATCCCCTTTGGAGAGCTGAAGGTGGGTTCACATCCTTCATTCAATCTTCCCCAGGAGAGCTGGAAGGCCCAGACTTGCCCCCCCACCAGTATG
This sequence comes from Orientallactaga sibirica, assembly GCA_036365145.1. Lineage (NCBI taxonomy): Eukaryota > Metazoa > Chordata > Mammalia > Rodentia > Dipodidae > Orientallactaga > Orientallactaga sibirica. Next base: position 19,690,855 of record JAEOAD010000031.1, read on the forward strand.
CACTCTATGGCCCTGCAAGGCCTTGTGGGAAGGGCCAGCAATTTCAAATCTCTCTGTGAAATGAGGACCAGCCACCTAAGGACACACAGACGACACTTCAAACAGGCATTTTACATAAACAGTGACCATCAAATAGCTAGCATGCCTGAGGGTTGACACTCTGCCAGCCAGCCCTTCATAGCCATGCCCTCAGTATCTCTGCACAGAGTTTGAAGGGGTTCCTTTAAATGAGGAAACCAAAGATCCAATGGGTGAAATAAGTGCTGTGGGAGGTGAGTTAGAGGTGCTGAGAGGAAGTCAGTCAGGTAGCTGTTTATGTTTCTTCCAGGCCCACCACGTGGGCTCCCAGACCACGCAGGCGTATCTATTTTCCTTCCTTTGGTTTTATACTTCCCTCAATACATGTAGTAACTTAACAATTATCCTTCTCTGCCTGGTTTTAATAATTCTTTGGTTAAATACAGACCCAAATCCAGGATTTGGGGTTCAAGGACTCTTTCCTGAACTATCCCATTACAGTGGAGATGAGAGACGTAATACACAAGAGCTCTTGCTTCTGAGTGTGGGTCACCCTTCGGTTGTGATGAGGACAGAAAGGATAGCCTGGGCCAAAGACAGCCAGCTGGGGCATGAGGGTCAACTGAGATGCGTCTGATATCAATCCTCAGTGTCTAGTGCTTCTCTTTTAAAACACTGAGCCCATAGATGCTTAGATAGAAAATAAAATGGCTGGAATAGGCCCTGAATAAGAAAAGGATATGGAAATGGGAAAGGAGGTCATCCACAGATGCTCAGCCTCACTGCTGATGACAAATTCAAGTTCAAACCCAGAATACATGGCAACATGTCCACCAGAATAACCACAACGGGAAAGACCAATGGGAAGGCATGGAGCAAGTACAAAGCCACCAGGCTCATGCAACAGAGATGGGGCTGCCACATGGTCACACATGCTGAACTGGGAGCCAATAACTTCCCTCTCATTGTTTAGATACATACCACACAGATGCCCCAATGTAGGAGCTAGATGATGATGATGATGATGATGATGATGATGATGATGAACACTTTAAATGTGCTTAACAAAACAAAAGAATAAGCTAGAGAGGCTTTGAAGAGAAACAGGCTGGGAGAGAAAGGTGCACTCCATCCACTCCTAGTCCTCACCAAGCTTCTGTAGGGCAAAGGCCATTTCCTAGCAGGATGGGCTCCTCCACAGGCCAGACTGCCTTTAGTACCCAGCAGAGCAGCATGGAAGTGGAGAGAGGAGCGGGATCAGTGGCAGCAGGGCTGTCCTCTCCTAAGGAGGAATGGGCATGCAAACCAAAGGAGGTGATAAGGAGGACCTGGCTGGCAAGAACCTGATCCGTTTCTGCTTTGCCCCACGAACTGAAGACAGCATAGAATACAGACCACACTGACAGTTCAGACCTGCTTACCATCCAGAGAGCAGTTGGCAGTTCTATGCCGTCCATGCTCTGTGAACTTCCATGAGTTAACCAGGTGAAGCCATAGGACCAGGGAGGAGGTCTGGCTCCTCATGTAACTTTGGGACAGAAGTGCCAGTGTTTAAAGCCTCTTCTTAAAAGCGCCCAAGCAACATGTGTCACTTCTATGTGTGGAAGACTTGGATCTTTTTAGGAAATGACCCACTCTGAAAACACATAGGTGGGTTCTCATTGGGGAAGCAGAGAGCAAGCAGAGCCATGGAATTTACTCATTCTCCTGCCCAGTCTGTGTGTCTAGCTGCTCCCTTCTCCATGGCTTTTCTTATGTGGTGATGACTCTGTAGAGTGGTCCTGATGCACACAGCTTAAGTTCTCTGCTCTTTATCCCATCCTGGAGCTGCTGGGATTGGGACAGAGTCAGTCTCTCTTTACACAGCCCACTGAAGCCTTTCTTCACACCTTCAGCAACACGCCTTCCATGGGGCTCCACAAGCCAAACTAGATGTATATTTTCTACTAACTCCTAACAGCAATACAGATGGCAGGAAAGAACCAACCTAGGAAGCTGGTTTCAAAACACTGATGGTCCCCAAAGCTTCCATGTCAGCTGGCAAATAAAAATTCTAATAGCTGTATAAAGACCAAGATTAGAAAAAAAAAAAAAAAGTGTGGGGGGTAACAGGATTCTCTTGCCAATATCTTTGGACGGTGAATAAACCAGCTGCAGAAGATGGGAATGGAGCCAGGCGTATGCAGGGAGGGTGGTGGGGAGAGGGTCATGGGAGTATTCCAAGACGCACACAGCAGTGAGCTCTGGCCATCCTTGTGAAAGCTCAAGGCAGCGAGCTGGGTGATTTAGGGAGTGAGACAGAGAGGATGCTGTTTGGCCAGGACTTGGCTCCAAGGCCAGGATCAGCTGTGCTTTATAACAATCACCATATAAGCATTGTGGGAAAGCAGGCCCTATGCTGTGAGCTCAGACTTCCCACAGTGCCGTGTCTTCAGTGTCCCCATCCTGCACCTCCTCAGGAAATGCCCAAGGTGTGCCTGGGTATTCCTACTCACCTTCGTTGGCTCTGGAGAAGTGAGACTTGCAGAGAACACTCCCCAGGGAGACAGGGTGAGTTGTTTCCATTCCCAATAGGAATCGGAACTGCCCTGTCACTGCAAATGACCAGATTACTATAGGAGCAAAACCATGTCACTTTCCTCCCATGTTGAGCTTGTTCTGGAACGCCTTGGCTGTGAGAAAGTTGCTCAGGGAGAGCAGAGCAGCGCCCTACTATAAGCAGGGTGGTCAGGGAATGGGCTTCTCTGAAAATAAGAAATTTATAAATTTATATTGTGGACTAAACAGGGTAAAGGCACGTTAGGACCAGGAGAGAACATGACAAAGGTCCTGAGTTGAGCTGTTGCATCTGAGGAACCGACAGAACTTCAAGGACTTCAAGAGCGGGCTGTTTTGTAACCACTCTGCACCCCAAGCCATGCCTCTTTGGAACCTGAGGATGTGACTTCATTTAGAAAAGGGATGTAGGAGACGTGACTCAGCAAGAGTTGCTGAGAATATCCTGGACTAGATGAGCTTCAAGTCCAGGGATGAGTGTCCTTCCCAGAGAAGGAAAAAGAAAAGGTGACAATGCACAGAGGAAGGAACTGTGCGAGGACTGAGACAGGCTGTCCACAAACCATGGAGGAAGGAGACTGCCGGAGCTCCTGGAGGCCAGGAAAGAGGTAGGAAATGTGTTCACCTCCAGGCCTTCAAGAGGGAACAAACCCTACTGACACCTTGATTTTCAGCCCGTGAGCACTAGCTGTGGGACCCTGGGAAAGCTACTTAACTTCTGTATGATTCAGTTTTAAATCTGTACAAAGGAGATGTGGGATGGAAAGATGCCTCTCCCACAGAGCTGCAGAGCCAATAAACAACAAGCCTAGAGAACCTGGCACACAGTGAGTGCCGGGCATTCTTGACATGAGCTGATATAAGAGGCAACGAGATTGATACGTGGACACAGGAGTTTTGTCCTCAAGCAACGCAGTGGCTGGAGGTGCTATGCACTAAGAGGGCAGAGTGGCTGGGGGTCAGGGGAGAGGATAGTTCAGAAAGGGTCTAGTTTGACAAGTGGGTGGGATCATGGGAAGGTGGCGGACTTCATCTGTCTTGTCAGTGTAAGCCAACACCTAGCTAGCGTTGTGCAGATGGAAGATTTATTCTTGGAACAGTATCAGTGGGAAGAAGCACAGACCTGAAAGGGGTGAGAGTGGTGGTTTACCACAGACAGCTGGCCAGCAGAGACTGGGCAGGAAAGAGCATCAGTGTGCAACACAGTTCGGTGTGCAGAGACCCACAAACCTGCAGGTGCCTGTACATCTATCCTGCCAATTCTCCCATTCCTCAGTGACAGCATGCAGGGAGATGAACAAAGACAGATAAAATTCATGATGGGAGTGGGGAATAAAAGATTTTTACAACCATCCAGTCTTCTGATGCCCTGGATCTGGAGGGCTGGGACTAGAATCCCAACATAAGAGGGCAGGCCAAGCAAGGGAAGCCACGGCAGTACAGCTCTGGGAGCTAGGGGGTCTTAAGAAGATCCCCATCACAAAATATCCCTTGGGTAACCCAGCAATAGTAAGTGGGCACAGCAGGATGCAGCCGGAATGATGACAAGCTTCAGCCATGGCTTGAAGACACAAAGCTGCAGAAAGTCTCCACCGTACACTGCTGACACAGGAGCATTGGAGCCAATGGCACCCCATTACTAAAAGACAGCACTGGGTCTCTTAGAAGTAGCCCTTAATGCTTTCTCAGTGGTGATGATATCAAGTGACGTGAGACAGTACTGTCCTCACCTGAACACAAGGGAACTGCCCACCATCTCAGGGTGCAGGGGATTCTGGGCATTTAGAAGCTCTATGTGATGTTTACTGGGTGCCATCTGATAGGAGTTCACATATGCAATAAGCCAAAGGCCGCCAGTCTTCATTTAGGACCCACAAGCTCCAGTTGAAAATACGAAGTTTCCCTGACAGCTACAACCCTTACAAATGTCTTTCTGTATCTCACTAAGCCTTTCCATCCTATAAGCCCTGTCTACCTTCTGCCGAGCTGCAAAATAGCTGTGTGAGGTGGGCAGGGCAGAGCCAGTGGGTGAACTGCTTGTGAAGCGCAGAGGGAATTCTATGCATTCCCTTGAATTATTCCCATTTTTAGACGGCGAGACGAATAAAAACTACCAGTTGCTATAGGGAGCAGAATCCACACTTAAGACTTCACTGACCCAGCTTTGATGTGGGGTTCTTCCCTCTCTTCTATGCCAGCTTCCTAGAAAGAAGGAAACACAGGTCCAGAGAATAGGAGCCTTCCTTGAAATCACTGGCCAGTGACTGCCACAGACAGGCTCATAACTCAGTTCTGTGAATCCAAGCCCTGGAGCCAAAGGTCAAGTTATTTATCTTCTTCAACCCAGAGTTGTGTAAAAACTTAAACCATCCTCTATTAATGTACCACCACTTGGCCAAAAAAGGCTTCTAATCATCTACCTTTCAGTTAAAAAGTCATCTGGCATTTTGTTAAGAAATCATTTCTAACAGGCTACACACCTACTAGGTATCAAGCACTGAGCAATATCATAATTTAAAAAGGGAAAGGAGGGGCTGGAGGGATGGCTTAGCAGTTAAGGTGCTTGCCTGCAAAGCCAAAGGACCCAGGTTTGATTCCCCAGAACCCACATTAACAAGAGTCACAAGAGGGTGCATGCATCTGGAGTTCGTTTGCAGTGGCTGGAGGTCCTGGCATACACATTCTCTTTCTCCCTCTTTCTCTGTCAAATAAATAAATAAATAAAAATAAAATATAAAAAGGAAAACAAAATCATGCCTATTCTTACAGCATTTCTGGAAAAAAAAAATGATGGCCCTGCCACCAGCTAAACTATGAGTGTAAACCCCCTTTAACAAGGAGGTTCCCAACCTTGGTGGGCCACTGGGATCTCCTGGGTAGTGTCAAATTCTATGACCCACACCCTGTGATTTAACCGAACAGCCTGAACATGGGGGAGTTTTACACACCAGTGGGAATTGCTAATTATTCATCAAGATGACTTAATTGTGGAAAAGCATTTAAATTTTAGTCATGAGTTACCACTTGTTCATTTCCCAATGATGTGATGCTGCTGATGACACGAAAGACACAAACCAGACAAGGCAAAGGAAACATGCAAAGTTGGCAAAGTTCAAGAGTAGGGGAAACTTGCAGGGATGGAACTGTTATAACCAAACACAGAATCTGTCCTGATGTCATCATAGTCAATAAAAAGGAACTTTAGAGGAAAAAAACACATTAACTTTTTTTTCTGGTCAAATTGTTCTATAAAGAACCATGAAAACTGTTTCGATGCATAAGACAGCTGAATCCACATATCCTTCATGACTCACACATAAGCAGGCTGCTCCCAAATCTGCTAACAGCTACTCCTAAGGTCAGCCTCTCTTTTTGGAAGGCCTAGCTTCCTGAAATGACCCTCAACTAAGAGGAGCATGAGGCAAGAAGGACAGATTGTCACCTAGGTGTCACAGGGACTGGTTCTACCAGAGCTAGGCAGGGATACAGGAGCTGGCTCATCTTGGAACACTGCTGTGCCTGTCCTTAGAGCTCTTTCAAAGCTCAGACACTGCTTGACACCTTCAAGGTTGACTGTGTTTCTATCCTATTTTCCTTACACCCCAGTTCTCAGTGTCAGGCACAGAAAGCTGCTGGTGGAAAAAGAACCATCAAGACACCTTGGAGTCACTTACGGAGGGTTGTCACATTTCCTCTGGCGGAAGCGTGCTCCTGTCCCACATGTCCTGCTGCACATGCTCCAGCTGCCCCATAGGCTCCAGTCCCCGTCCACGTGCTCCGGGATGGGCGTCTTGCTCACACACTCCCCAGCACGGCACCACTGAAATACACACAAGGGTAGCTGGCATTCAGCAAAGTGGATCTCTCCCAAGGGATTATGACTCCTTTCTGATGCCACATTCACTTGGAAACTTATATGAAAATGGACAATTTCAGGGTATTCATATTTTCTATTCTCTCACCACCCTCCTTACTTATTCAACCTGACACCTATTTTTTATATTAATTAATTTATTTACTTGAGAGAGAGAGAGAGAGAGAATGGGCATGCCAGGGCCTCTAGCCAATGCAAATGAACTCCAGATGCATGCGCCCCCTTGTGCATCTGGCTTACGTGGGTCCTGGAGAATCGAACCGGGATCCTTTGGCTTTGTAGGCAAATGCCTTAACTGCTAAGCCATTTCTCCAGCCCCCAACCTGACACCTATAGTACCTCAGGAGTTTGTATATTGCCACAAACTTCCACAGGAAATGCGATATATACTGAGATTTCCTAAATTCTCAGGAAAAATGATTGAATTGCATGGCCTGGGATGAGAACTGAGGTTCTGCAGATTAACTTGATTCATGTGTGTTTCTCTTGGGAAGGCAGCATGTTCAGGTTCTGAGGCTAGAACTTCAGGGTTTGGGTTCGGCACCTACAGATGACAAGGCGGTGTGACACCCTTGTAATCCCACACATGGGAGGCTGAAGCGGAAGGTTGGCCACAGGGCTGAGGCCAGCTAGTGCTAGGAAAGATATGAGGGAGGGAGAGGGACAGTGGGAGAGGGCAGATGGAGGGAGGAAGGAGGGAAGGAATAGAAACATGAGGGAGAGGAGTACAAGGGAGGGAGTGAGCATACTAGCTCATCTGGGTGGATACACCTTGGTTCTTTCTGAGGATAGAAGAAAGGTGATCTCTAAAATGGACTTTTCCCTAAGTGTGTGACTTAATGACCCCCAAGCACAGCAGCAAAACGAAACATTACTCTCTCTCTCTTTTCTTTTCTTTTTCTTTTTTTTTGGTTTTTCAAGGTAGGGTCTCAGTCTAGCTCAGGCTGACCTGGAATTCACTGTGTATTCTCAGAGTGGCCTCGAACTCACGGCGATCCTCCTACCTCTGCCTCCCGAGTGCTGGGATTAAAGGCATGTGCCACCATGCCCGGCTACATTGTTCTCTTTTAAACTCTGTCAAGATTTATAATAAGCCAGAGATGGTGTCACAGGCTTGTAATCCTATCACTTGGGAAGCTAAGTGAGCTCAAGGACAAGCCTGGAATGTATCGCAAGTTCTAAGCCAGCCTGCAATAATATGGAAACCCTGTCATAAGGAAAGAACAACAAAACCAACCAACCAACCACTCCAGGCTTGCAATAAGATTAAAGAGAGATGTGTGTGGCTGCTGATCCTACCCACCTTTCTTCTCTCACCCTTAGGACCTCACCCCTCCACAAGGATCAGCTTACTCTCTGATATCTAGCTAGGACTGAACAATACAGTTCTTATTAATTCACTTTATGACAGCTGTTTGTGCATGGCACATGAAATTGACTTGATCACTTAACAAACTGATCAAAAAGTTTTCTTTTAAGTACATTCACTCATGTGATAAAATATGTTAATTTAACAACAATATCAAGCAGATGATTGGTTCTTACAACTTTATAAGAAACAAGGTGATGTAGGCACCCCATGTGCCTGTCTTAGGCTCACTGGACATTACTGCCATGTTCCAGGGGGACCTAATTAGTATGCACATAGCTTTCCAGGAGAGCTGTTCAATGCCCAGGAGTCTCAGGGCTACCTGCTGGGCTTGGTAGGAAGCTGGGGGTTACCTTGTCTGCCCCACACTCAGTGCCATCCAGGGGAGGGTCCAGCTTGGTCTTGCAGGACGTATCTCCTTCCACCAGGCACCACAGGCCAGCACACATTAGATGCTGCAGGACAGGGGAAGGAACTGTGATTATGAGAATACCACAGGTACTCAGGTCTGACCTGATGATGGATTTGGAATTTGAAAAGTTGGTCATATGTCTGGACATCCCAAACAGGAACATCATTTCTACTTGCTTCTTCAGCTCAGTGAAAGTCTTGCACCAAGGGAAGCTTGTCTCATAGGCTGAGACTCAAGGTGTAAAGAGCCTAGGATGTATCAGGGCGATAGCCTGTTCTTCCTGAGAGGGATTAGGAAATAGATCTCTTGCTTTTAGTGGGAGAGATAAGGCACATACCCACAAATTGACTGTCCTAACCAAACCTTGCCGGGGGGGGGGGCTTATTGGAAGAGGTAGCTCTGTGGCCAAGGCCCAGGCCCAGGGTAGGTGGGTTGGGTTGTGGGTGGGGTGGGAGGGGGTGAAAGTAGTCATCACTGGGCACAGAATCAAGAGACCAAAGTGCAGAGGCAGCCTTCCATTCTCCATGTCTAATTTCTGGCTCTGCTGAACCGAGCATAAATTATTACAGTATTCTACCTAGAGAATTCCAGAATATCCACAAGCAATTAAAATAATTCTACTAAAACAGGAATAGGCATTTTAAAAAGACAGGCTCCCAACTGTATGAATAAGATAATTGGACATTGAAAAGTGCTCAAAATGAGACAATTTATCCAAATCACTGAGTAGATGGCCAGCATCCTTCCCCAGAGAAGTTGTACGCAGATGGCACATCAACCGTAAGCGATGGAAACAGACTGACCCCATCCTTCTGGAGGAGGGTTATGAAGCTGGTGGGTGCTGGTGGGATAGCCCCCAGCCTATGACAGTTACCTACCCGTCAGTGTACCTTTCTGTACTTCTGCCCCTGCAGCTGGCCCCTCTCAGTATTTCCTGGGATTGCTTCCCACATAAACTACCTGCACCCGCATCTTCACCATGATCATGGCCTGAAAATTGGAAACAGATGTACTGAAGGTCATTTAAAGACACAGCACTTCCAGGACACTGGATCCAAGTGTAGCTAAAAAGCTGGTGCTGCAATAGGAAAACCTCACCCCTACCATGTGCTCAGAGGATGGTGGGTGCCTCTGGGTAATGTGAAGGAACCCTTATGGCATGGCACACTGAGGTCACACTGAGGCTTGCAAAGGGTGTGCCGTGCTCAGTTTAGAAGTCCACTGTTCCAAGGAATCTCAAACATCTGCATAGAACAGATCTGCAACTGTGCTGTCTGAGGTTAAAAAAAAAATTTAGAGGTTGAAGGGATAAAAATAAAGGGAAGTAAAGAAAATAGAGGTGGAGGGTGCTTTTAAAAAGAGCTAAGAAAAGCCCACAGCTATTTCTCACTTTTCAAGTATGTGGGAACTGGTTTGTGCTTTCAAAGGAGTTGATGATTCAAGTGGAATACTGCACATTTGGGTTCAGAAAAGCCTCCACATTCCCATTCCTGCTCATTTCTCCACAGAACAGTAAAAAGATAAGAGCCTGTGCTCTACACAGCTGGTCCTATAAAGATGGACTGCACCTCATTAAGTGTTTGATTCCTTGTGCTTTGACATAAGAGTTCTTCAAGAGTGTTGTATCCGTGTGCTGACACATGTTCCTGGGGCAAGGTGGACCCGGGAGGGTAATTATGGGGCAGAAGTACTTGGGATTAGGAGAAATAATAGCCACACTAGGAGAGACAGGAAGAAGGTGGTGTGGACTGTTTATCATGCATTTTATAGACAGGCTTTCTCATAAAACTTCCCCAATTATCAAAATGAAAGACAAGGAGGTTAGGCAAAGATTTCTTAAACAGAACACAAAAAGTATTAACCATAAAGGGGAAATAGTAATGCATTATACTCTATTGAATTAAGAGTTTCTGTTTATCCAAAGTCAACTATAAGGATGTGAGAAAAGATACTTGGAATAGATGGAGGAGATATTTGCAATGCATAAAGTCAACATTTTTTGGAATATAAAAATATTCTTTAAAAGCCTAAACTCCTAGATTCACTAAGAACAGATCCATTAGAAAAATGAGTACAAGACTTGGAACAGATATTTTTATTCTTTTTTTTATATATTGAGAGAGACAGACAGAGAAAGAGAAAGAATGGGCACGCCAGCAGCCTATCAGCTGCTGTGAACGAACTCCAGATGTGTGCGCCCCCTTGTGGGCATGTGCAGCATTGTGCCTTTGCATCACTTGGTGTCTGGCAAACGTGGGACCTGGAGAATCGAACAGGCCTTCTTAGGCTTGGCAGGCAGGCACCTTTATTTTATAAGAAGATATCAAGTACATGATGAAATGTCCAAATATCTTTAGTCATTAGGGAATTATAAATTAAGACCATCATTATATATTTCTACATACCGACTAGAATGGCTGGAGTGAAAAAGATGAAGAACTCTTAAGTACTGACAAGGACGTGGCCAAGTTGTACTGTTGTGTATTGATTATGAGATTGTAATTTTGTTCAATAACTTTGGAAATTCTTAGCAGTATTTACTAAAGCACTACACATTCTAATACCTGCAGCTCTGCTCCCAAGAATGTACTGAAAATAATTTGTATATATACTCCATGAAGATATGGTTAGAAATGTTCACTATTGGTGCTATTCCCAAGACAGAAACCATCCAAATGTCCACCAACATTGGAATAGACAAGTTATGGTATATTAGAGCAACACAATATTATATGGTTTCATTATATAAATTTCAAACATGGGGGAAATACCTTATTAGGAGTCAGGATGGTGGTCACTTTAGTGCTTGTGTATAAAACAAAAAGAAGAAAAAAGAATGAATAGAAACATGACTTTATAATGGTAGCTTCTGACCAGGGCTTGGCCACTTCCAAGCATCTCACCAGAGTAGCTTCTTTTTTTTTTAATTTTTATTGTGTGTGCATATGTGTGTGCACGTGTGTGTGTGTGTTTGTTCATGTAATGGTGCAGGTGCCACAGCACACATGTGGAGGTCACAGGACAACTTTTGGGTTGATCCTTATCTGCCCTTTTCATTTGAAGCAGGTTTCTCATGCTGAATTCTTATTCTGCTATCTTTTCTTGGGCTTGCCTCTAGCTTGTGAGAAACTCCTGCCTGCCACCCACCTTGCCATCAGTGTCAGTATGCTGGGATGACAGAAGCCTGTCACAGAATCTGGCTTTTCTTTCTTTCTTTTTTTTTTTTTGTAATGCTACTGAGTCTAGTTATATTCATTTTGTGTCACCTGAGTACTTATTATCAAAGATAACATTTTTGACTTCTTAACAGACTGTGGTTTGTGGTTATAGTTTCCTCACTGAGAAGCTTTCAGAAATAAGCATAACATTTATGTCAAAATTTGGCTTTTTGTTATTTTTTCATTTTATTTTGTTTGCAAGCAGAGAAACAGAAATAGAGAGAAAGGGGGCAGAGAAAGAGAAGAGAGAGAGAGAGAGAGAGAGAGAGAGAGAATGCACATGATGGCTTCTAGCCACTGCAAACAAACTCCAGGTGCCATGAGCCACTTTGTGTGTCTGGTTTTAAGTGGGTGTTGGGGAATTGAACTTAGGTTGTTAGGGTCTGCAGGCAAATGCCATAACCACTGAGCAATCTCTCCAGCCCCAGACTTTGGCTTTTTAATGTGGAGTCCAAGGATAGAACTCAGGTACTGAAGTGTGGATGGTGAGCACTCTATCCTGTCAGCCATCTCTCCGCCCCACGAAGGTTAAGATTTGGCAATGTCATCATCACTTTCATTATTCTCTTTGTTAGGCATTTTGAGGCATTTCTTAGTTAAAACCTTCTTTGGTAATAAGTCTGCAAGTAGCTGAAAAGTTCCTGGCTCCTCTGATATTTGGTAAACCACTGCAAGTCTGTGCCTTCTCCTCTTCTTTCCCACTGGTCTGTCAGTAGGACTTGATGGCTAGCTATTGAACATGAGTTCTGTGGCCTGAACAGTGACCATCAGCACCTCCTGACTGGTGATGGAAACCTCAGGGAAGGCTCTTCATGGTGACCCAACTGGGACGGGGGCAGTGAATGATGTCACTATATCCCACATTCGTCTTTACCAGTGACCATGCCTACCTTCTTTCTTTGCCTCTAACTCACCTTTAGCCCACAGAGAAACACCAAAAACAATAGAATGTGACATCATGATCTGTTTGTAAGAGACTGAGTTTTGCTAGACTGTGTGAGTACCCAGGTTCAGTGCTCAGTACCACAAAACACCACCACCAAGAACAAAATAGAATAAAGATAAAAGGGTAAAAGCTATTAGGAAACAAACTGACCAAGGAAATCTGTAAGAGTTGGTTCTTTGTAGGAAAGTAAAGACCAGAGAAACCATATACTAAGTTATTCAAGAAAGGGGGAGAAAGCATAAAAACGACAAGAGGTAATTGAATGAAAAGGATTTTTTTAAGGATCAGTGATGGTTTAGCTTGCTTTTATGAACAAAAGCCTGATGTGAAGGGATTTTCTCTGTGCAGAAAATAACAAATCTATTGTTTGAGAAATATTACAAATGTCTATAAACTAAGCAACATAGGAGACCTAGAGAGGTTTGTCAGTGAGCATCCCTGGGGCAGCTAGGATGGAGTCTTAGCTCTGTGTCTCTCACAGTGAGTGTCTGCTTAACCTTCAAGAAACAGAGAACAACAATGCATACAAAATGTTGAAAAGCAATGAAAGGAAGGAAGGAAGGAAGGAAGAAATTTCCTCCATTTTTATGCTAATTAATATAACATTGACAGTAAACAGAACTAGCATATACAAAACTCATATTAAACCCATTTGTGAGTAACTGTCATAAAGACTCTAAATATAAGTTACTAGCACATTCAAACTAATATGCTGTGACCATGTAACGTTTACTCCAAGAATTTAGATAGTTCAGTATTAGAGAACCCTCTAATAAAATTCATATTATAGTAACTTAAAAATGAGAAGTTATTCATTTCTCCCCATGGATAATGAAAAGACAATAAAATTCAACTGTGATTCTTATGAAAACTCTTAATAAGATTTGAATAAATGGATACTTTCTTAACTTGATAAAATATCGGTCTCATGTGAGAAACAGTAGAAGCAGTCTCCTCAGAGTCAAACAAAAAGGAGAGTCTGTATCACAGCTGTGACATTAGAACTCAGCAAAAACGAAGGGGTAGGTAAAATAAATTGTGTAACTAAAAAGCCCAAATAATTCAAACAAAATTATTTATGATGTCTAGAAGGGTTCATTCAATGAGATGGCTGACTATGAAATTAATATGTAGTAATTGTACCTTTTATAAGCAGAAAAATATAACCCATTCAATGATAAAATGGAAGATCTCAACAAAAAGGAACCAAAATATTTTATAGAAAAATATAAGAACTTCTAAGATCAAATTGAAGAAAATTCTCCTGAGGAGTGGATGGAAGACATCTTGAATGGATGTAAATGAACATGATATAATTGGCTAGGAAGATTCAAAAGTTTAAGAACATACTTTTCCCTAAGTTAATTTACCATAGAATGTAATTGAATTTAAAATACTAACACAATTTAGAACTAAAGGAGAGGATTGTAAGGACCACATGGGAAAACAAACAAGAAATAACCCTCCAGTAAAAGTGTGGAAGAGCATATGTTCAGCATATTAAAACACTTTATAAAGTCATGGTCACATAAACATTAAGAGGGGCATGATGTGATTGGTGGTAGAGACTGGAAAATCCAGAAATATACTTCGAGTATACAGTATTTTATGAAGGTGGTATTTCAAATTTGTGAGGGAAATAAATTCTCCAGTAAATACAGACACTCAAAAGCAAAGTGAGATTGAATCCCTACCTCACACCTAACTGAAATCAGTCAGTCAGTCAGTCAGTCAGTCAGTCAGTCAATCAGTCTGTCTATGAAAGGGCTGGGGATGTAGCTCAGTGGCATAGCACTTTCTATCGTGTTCAGGGCCTTAGTTTCAATCCCCAACACTGAAAAAGGAAGGGAGGGAGGGAGGAAGGGAAGAAAGGAGGGAGGGAAAAGAAAGATAAAAAAAGAGATGTTAGCTTCAGTTGCCTGGCTAAGCTAGTATCTTACTGAATTCTCCCCTGTAACTCATTGATTTTCCTTTTGTCATTAGGATTGAGTTTTTGAGCCTGGGCACCATTGGCATGCTGGCCTGGTAGTTCTTTGTCACTGGCACCAACTTGTGCATGGTAGGATATTTAGCAGCACACTTGGCCTCTATCATTGACTGCTTCTGACCTAGCTGTGAAACCAAAACTGTCTTCAGACCTTGCCAAAGGTCTTTTGAGATGCACAACCTTCCCTGTCTAAGAGCCATTCTTTGTAGAATGAATACTTAGAAGTGGGCAAAAAAATCATCTTTCACATATGTAATGTCTGTATTTCTATTATAGCACTGAATATATAGTAAAGCACATAAATCCTAATGTATGGTCACTCATGTTTCACTGAGCATACAATTATGGCTGGGACATTACGAAATAGAGCACTGTTGGACTTCTAGAAGCTTCCATGTGTGTATGGTGATGTGGTGTGTATGTGGTATATGCACGTCTATATGCAGACGTGTACATGCCCTGTACAAGTGTGTGGAAGGAAGAGGAGAATGTTGGATATCCTTTTTATCGCTCATCCATGGATGACGTTGGGGTGGAGTCTCTTTCTGGACCCAGGGTTGCAAGTTTTTTTTTGCTAATCCCATCAATTCTCTAGTCTCCATTCCCCACAGGACTAGGGTTACAGGCATGCATGGCTATATCCGGCTGCTTATGTGGGTACTGACGAATCAAACTCAGACGGTCTCAGGACCTTATGCTGTGTAATGAACACTCCTAGCTGCTGAACCATCTCCTCAGCCTTACTTTCAGCTATTAATTAACATGAACGCTATATACTTCTGGGCTATCATGTGATTTTTGATACATATACCTTGTTTGATGTTCAAACCAGGTTAAATATATCTATTTCCTCAAATATTGGTATTTCTTTGGGGAATTTTCTGGTTTCAGAAATGCTTTTAGAGTTATGGAAAAAAGTTAACATGAGAGGAAGTTGGGTGAATGGTGTATAATATTTTTGCAACTTTTCTTGAGAGCTAAATTTATCACACAGTAATAAGTTAGAACATAACACAATCTATAGTAAGTAAACATTTAAAAATATGGAGCAATTCTATTTACATTAGAATTGACTAACTCCAAGATACATTGTTGAGAGGGAAAAAAAGGACAAGATTCACAAAAATATGATAGTATGCCAATGTTTATATTAAAAGGATATGTGGATCTGTATAAATGGTAATGTTTTGGATTTTATACTTTGTACATACGTTGCTCAAGAAACAAATAACATAAATCTGAAAAAAAATCACACTGAAAACCAAGTCTCTATGGTAGGCATATTTTTTTATTTTATTTTTAATCTGAAATGGAAGTCCTCCATAGGCCCATGTGTTAAAGGCATGGTCTCTAGCTGGGCACTATGGGGAACTGTGGAACCTTTAAGAGGTAAGGCCTACTAGGAGGTCTTCCAGTCACTGGCAGAGGGCCTCGGAAGAGGATATCTCTGCCTCGGTCATTTCCCCTCTCTGCTTCTTGGTGACTATGACGTACACAGCTTTGGCTTCACAGTGCTTGGTTCGCTGTGATGTACTACCGCACCACAGGCTCGCAAATAGCTAACAGGCATGCCTCTAAACCATGAACCAAAAGAAACCCTGTCTTTCTCTAAGTTGATTATCTCAGGTACTCTGTTATAATAACAGAAAGCTAACAGAGTCTCTGATATAATTATGTAGTGTCCATAATGCATGTTTACTAATAGTAGTAAGATAAATCCATCACGTCAATGGCTTTTCCAGAAAAAAATTCTTTGCATCACTCAACGCCACTGTGTCTTAAGTACTCTTCCTCTGTCATGTGGACAACTACAATCACTTGCCATGGGTCCACTGGACAGCCATCACTATTACGATCAGAACAGCTCACAAATCTAATAGAGAGATGCCCTGTAAACTCTGCTCAGTCCTTTCAGGTCCCAGTGAAAACTCCTACACTTCCCATAATCCTTGCCGGAACTCCCGCACCTTTCTTCTCAACAGCTCCATATACCCCTGTCCTACTGGCACCAGAGAGTGCCTGTTTCTGCCATGAAGAACTTCTCTGCCCATTTTCTATCTTCTCCTCAGGTGGTACAATTATGGGCTACAGCATCAGCGTGGACGAGAGCATGACATTCTGCCTGCCCCTGGGGAGTTCCGCCCAGGACTGAAGCAAATGTTCTTAATATGTACCATATTCCTGTGAATCCTTCAATCTCTGTGAAGAAGGAAAAGGAGTCTCATGAGGAGTGGACGGGCAGACTCCTCCAAGTGCCTCCTTTCCTCTTTCCCTACCAGGAAGAACCCACCAGTGTTCTAAGAGTGTTCCACTCTCCCTGGTCCTTCTGTGGGGAAGTATCGTGCATCCATCATGCTGAATCCTGTGTGCTGAACTAGAGCGGAGCAGCTTTTTCCCGTCTCACTAGCTGCACACAGCCCTGGCAGCACATACCACCCCCTCAAAAGAATACATGCTGACCAAATGAAGGAACAAAAGAATGAATGCATGTGTATGTAAATTTTAAATTTGATGCTAGCTTCAAATGAGATAAAACCTGACATCTTTTCAGCCTAGGCACCATATAAGCACGTTTTCAGAATTACCTCATGATGACTCATACCAATACTGTGAGGCACACAGTCACTGACCCACTTTACAAACTAGGAAATAGAATTAAATGACAGGTCTAGGCTGTAAGTTCTGTTCTGACCTCAGAAGCCTCATTCCTGCCCACAGGTGTCCTTCAGTTCCTGATTTCCTCTTCCCTCTTCCTCACCCAAGGGCCTCACCTTATCTGGAGCAGAATCCTTTCTTATTTGCAGCCCAAGCCCCTCCCTCTCCCTTCCATGTTCCATATAGGCTGAACATCTATCTACCCAAAATGCTTGGGACCAGAACTGTTTCAGAGTTTGGAAAGCTTTAGATTTTTGGATAACTTTACTGGTTTTTACATTCTGATCAAATAATGCTCTTAATCTGGGACTTTTGGAGTGTTAGAAAGGACTGGGGAGACCCAGCTTTACCTGCAAGCACAGCTAGGCAGTATGGTGCCTGGCTTCAGTGAGACATGGTTCCACAGGACAGGAGGAAACAACCTCTCAGGGCAGACAAGGTCCCTGTAGCAAGCCTTGAGTAGCAACAGAATGCCACTTACTCCTACAAACTGCAAGGAAATGACATAGCTATTACCGCACAGGCTACATTTGAGGTTTGACAGAAGGCACATTCCAGGTGATTCTTCAAACAGTTCCACCTGGTCCTGTGTAACAACAAAGGCAACACCATGCTTCCTTCCTTGGTGCTATGAAAACACAAGGAGGGTCCAAGCTTCTTAATCAGACACCCACCATTATGCAGTCAAGTCTTTACCATTTCTCTACAACTGGCAGTGGCGCTTCCACTGACTGTCAGAGAGACAGGCTCTTCCTCACTGGGTGCCCCTTGTGAGCAGAGAGAGGTTCAAACCTGGAGCAATCCCAAAGGGTATGGGATCTGAACGCCTTCAAAAATGTGTTGCTGATAACACAAGCCAAAGGCAGATGTACCAAAATGAGAGTGCTAGATGCAAAAGTAACTAATCCCAATTTTCCACAAAAACTACTGCCTTCTGAAGTCTTCCCAGGTCCGCATGCCAGATCCGCTACTTTGCGAGGTCAGCATGCCAGATCTGCTTCTGAAAGGTTTCTGGAATCCCACATGTGCTTTCATCATCCATGCTCTTGAGATTCTCATCTGACTGGACCGTGGGCTGCTGAACGAGGGCAGGGTCAAGTGCAGGGGCATTCAGATGGCAACGTGAGAAGAAATGAGAGATCACACCTGACTTGCATCATCTGAGAGCTCCGAGGAGAGATCACACGCGACTTGTACCATCTGAGAGCTCTGAGAAGGCTGTCTCCTGTAAGCTTTCACACACTCCTGGAAAAGGCAACTGCAGCCAAAGTCCACCAGCTTTGAGAGGCCACAGAGATGCTGGGCAGCAACCGAGACTGGGACAGGCAAGAAAGTTCTCAGCTGGGTATCTATCACCACGTTTAGTTGTACAGCCTTGTCTGAGAGGGGCAGAACAAGTCAGGCTCCTGGACCTGCCAGCCTCCCACTTTGGCCAGGTCCACTGACATTCAAGAAGCAGATTTTATTTAGACCGCCGGTTTCCAACCCAGGTTGACTGTAAGAATTTCCAGAAAGGCAAACCTTGTTCTAAGGTGGAATTTGAACACTGAGGTTTCTTGGATGCACAAGAATCTCTGTATTTGTTGAAATGTCCCAGATTCTCTTAGTAGGACACAAAGAACCAATCCAGTTTAGGGACTGGGAGTTTGCCAAGGCTGATACTAGGTATTAGAGGGAAATCCCTGGGGGTTATAGCTTCCCAGGGTGCCTGAAGAAAGGACACATAGGAGAAAATGCAAAAAAGAAAGGCCTGGCTAATGTGGCGGTCAGTTGTGCGGCACCTTCTCTCCCACTGGGTCCAGGAAACAAAAGACACCAGCAAACTTACTGAGTGTATGCTAAGTGCTAAGTTCTAGTTGATCTGTTACTGAGGGTTCATAAGAACCTGACCATAAGTCCAGAAGACTTATGTTCCCATTTTGCAGATTAGCAGATGGAGGCAGAGAAAGACTATACAATACATCTACTAGGTAAAGAACTAGGAGGGAGGCCTGGGCAGCTCAATGAGGCAGACCATCTTCTTCATCACCATGCAATGTGGATGATGTTTCCATATTGACCAAAGGCCACGGGAGTTCCATGGGAAAGAGCAAAGGAAGGAACATTAGATGGAAAAAAAAATGACAGACCTCTCTTCTACCTGTGACCATTCCATAGACTCATGCCTTCCTGAATTAATAGGCTCATAGCTTCAGGGCTCTATAGTGTTCTGATAAAAATACCATAAGGTACACATAGCAGCACGCTGAATATGCCATGGAGTGTAGGCACACCTGTGCTCATGGCAAATATAGCACACACAATCCCTTCTAAAAGTGGCCTTCCTTTCTAACTGTGGCTGCCATGCTTGGACTTTGGGCCAGTGATGGCACAATGCGTTGTTGACAGATAGGTGGGGTTTAGGGATGAGTGCTGAGGACGTTTGAATCAGATGCCTCCCCCCGCCCCCCGTAAATCCATGTTTTGAATGCTTGTACTCCAGCTGGTGACAATTTGGAAGATGGAGACTTGCTGGACAAAATGTGTTTCTGGGAGCAGGTTTTGGGTGTTATAGCCTAGTTTCCCCCTTGCCAGAGCTCAGCTCACTCTCATACTGCTATGCTCTACCCGCTGTGGCATGGAGTAGAGTCCAGCTTCTGCTCGAACACTGTTTCCTACCATCATGAAGCTTCCCTTTGAGACTACAAGACAAAATAAACCCTTTCCTCCCATCAGCTGGTTTTGGCCGAGTATTTTGTTCCAGCAGCGCATCAGTAACTACAACAGGTGTTCATCACTCACCAACCTTTGACTAAAAATCCCTAGGAGCTGAGTGAGGAGGGTGCTAAAAGAGTCTCTTTCATGCTACAAACAGACGAAGGCTTTGTGAGGCAGTTACCATGCCCAGTCCATTGCGCTGTCCCTTCCTCATACTTCGGCAGTAATTTACACACCTGCCTTGAGCTGACAATACCTACATTTGGCTTCCCAGCCACAGCTTCACCAGGTAGGGTAGCTGAGCCCAAATGGCTTTAAATCCTTGTTAAAGAGTGACCATGCTGACCAGGGACAGGAGGAACTTGTAATAATAAAAGAGATTGATTGGGCTAATTGCATAAAGTTCATTTCCCCTTTCTAATAAATATTTACCATCCAATGTTTATAACTTTTATGTTTGGACTTTCTTGAGATACTTTATTGAATTAAAAACATCACATTACTATTGGCTAAAAGAGGAGACAGATGTATTTGCCAATAACCTCTACAACAAATGCCAGCTATTGATGCCAAGTTTTTCTGTAGTTCATATTTCCATAGTCAGCTTTGAGCCTTACAATCCCAGCACTCTGCAGACAGACATGAATGATTCAGTGGTGATGGTGTAAGGGCCTCCAGAACCCTAAGTAATGACCTGTATTTTGATTTTTCCTGGTTCTCAGGTAAGTAAATGTTTAAGAAAGCAGAAATCTGGTTAATATTTAAAGTCTAGACTGTTCCCAAAGAAACTGCAGCAGTGTTTTCCCTAGGAGTGAGGGCACAGTTCAGAATTTCAATGGGTTTTTAAAACAGCTATGCATTGTGCATGCCAAAAGAAGAACCAACAAGAAAGTCTGGATTCAAAATTCTACCCAGGGAAAAGCAAGAGTTCAAGGCAGACAGCCTTCCTACTATCTACAGATGGCAGCCTGCTTGTCATTCTTCAGAACAAAGTGCCTGGCTTCTGGGCTCTGGGGTCCCCAAACAATCCCTCTCAGAGTATGTCTGTCAATGCATAATCACCAGAGATATAATTAAGATATTTTCAAACTACAGAAATATTTCCTCATATGTAACATAATAATGTTTATTTCTTTGTCAACATACGTTATGACAAGATCTAATCTGGGTGTAGTACTGCTGTGTTGAAGTCATAAGGAATCAGTTGTGGCTGCCATACGGAATGGAAAAACTCGTGATTCTTAATCTCAGTGACCATCATGGGTGCTGCAAAGATGGGCGAGATTTATTGCCAGACTTCAAAATTGAAGGAAATATTAATTTCAAGTAGAAGCTAGGCAGAATAAAAGTGCAATCACTTTTCTAACCTGTTCATAATCCTCTGAAACTATCCCAGAGTTTTTGTTCAATATGATCACAGAGAAAGATATGTGGTGGAGAAACGTGGTCTCCTGAGCCCAGTTTTTGCCAAGAAGCACTCTGGCCTCATCTTTTGCTACAGAAGCTTTTGTTCCTCAGAAGAGGCAGTAGTGAAATGAAGAAATGTAATCCAACCCAGTTTCCTTTCTGATTTGTATGCTCTGTATACCAGAAAACGAAAATGCTCAAATCCTCAGCACCTGGGTATTTCCCTTTAATCCGTTGGGTGGTGCCCAACTTTCTTTTAATTTCAGTAGCTGGCTTAAAGTTCCAGAAAATTTTAAGACAAAAAATGGAGAGACGGAGTGACACAACACATACTGCCTCACTAATGTTCAGATGGTTTTGCAAGCTTTCCCAGATAGCTTTGAACAGGGCTCAGCACAGTGACTGGCCATGAACTTCTTCTCCAGTTTTTGTGAGAGCTCAGGGCTTGGGAACATGGATGGCTTCAATTCCCATGCAGGTATTTGGTTTTTAATAACACAGGTTCCTCGGATATTTGAAGTTGTAATTCCTTCACAAGATTCTCTCGCTCCTAAAACTCCTGGCTAGGACCCTTTTCCTTTATTTCATGACATCTAATAAGTTGTTAGATATTTCTTTCCTATGCAAGGGGACCAAAAGTAGTTTGGAGAACACTGTTAAGCATTGTTCTTTTTGAAATAGTAGACTACCTGAGATATAATGACAGTAATTGGTGTAATTACTGGTGTGAAAGAGTAGACAAATGGTGCTGTTCACTTGAAGATGTGGATGGTCATGAGGGCCTCAGGAAGACTAGCATCTAAATATAACATGTCAAGGACCCTGTTGTAACATGCCCCAAATTGGTTTCTGAGTGCAGTGGAGTATAAATGACTAATAAGCATTTATAGTCCATAGTAACATATGCTATCTAATGAGCTTCATAATCATAGGGATAAGCAATCCATGGTTACAGACACTTTATCTACTTGTTAACTTAGTTTTCATTTTATAATTCATATACCACATCTTCAACAAATTTGTATTTGTGTGATATTATAGTACTTGTCCCACAACCCATACTCGGTATATACACGGTATAAACTAAGCTTTTTCCAATCCATGCATAACTATGATGATGAACTTTAATTTATAAATTAAGCACAGCAGGAGATTATCAACAATAATTACTAATAAAATTATAATCACAATATGTATTGGCAGTAAAAGTTATTTAAAACTTTTAAATTGTTCATTTCTAAAACCTTCCATTTAATATTTTTGGGTGGTGGCTGACTGTGGGTAACAAACCTTAGAAAGCAAAACAGGTTAAGTTAGGACTGTACTCTTCTTCATGTATAAAAATCTTGCTATATGTTCATTTCTCTCTCTCTCTTACCTTTGTATGAATGTCATAAATTTTACATTTACATTATCATGACTCCATATTGCTGTATTAGTTTCCTAAGGCATATCTGTATTAGTTTTCTTTTGCTACTATAACAAATTATGAGAAATTTATTACTACAAACACAATTTTCTTATAGTTCTAGAGGTTAGGAGTCCAAAATAATTCTAACTGCATTAAAATAAAAGTACTGGTCTCGAAAGATGGCTTAGTGGTTAAGGCACCTGCCAGCAAAGCCAAAGGACCTAGGTTCGATTCCCCAGTACCCAAGTAAAGCCAGATGCACATGGTGGTGAATGTGCCTAGAGTTTTTTTGCAGTGGCTAGAGACCATGGTGTGTTCTCTCTCTCTCTCTCTCTCTCTCTCTCTCTCTCTCTCTGCCTCTTTCTCTCTCTCTAATACATAAATGAAATGTTAAAAAAATAAAAATAAAATGGTATCTACTGGGCTGGTTCTTTCCTAAAGCTCTATGAAGTATCCATGCCTCTTCTGGCTTCTAGAAGCCGCATGTATTTCTGTATTCCTTGACTCATGGCCACTCCTTGCATCATTCCAACTTCTTGCCTCTATTGTCTCATCTCCTACTCATTCACACATTCACTCTGTTTCTCTCTTATTGAGGATCCTTTTGAGCACATCAGGCTGACACAGATAATGAGATATTTGTATCAACAACACACAATGCCCTGAGCTCCTGGTGACCCTTTGAACGACTCTGAGGTTCTCTGTGCAGCTGTTATAGTAGAATAGAAAATGCCTCCCACAGGCTCATCTGTTTGAACACTTGGTGCCCAGCTGTTGGTACTGTTTTGAGAGGCTGTGGAATCTTTGGGCCATGTGGCCTAGCTAGCAGAAGTGAATTGCTGGGGACCGTGAAGGTTAAGTGAACTATATAGCCAGTTAAAAGACGGTAGGCAAATGGAAGCAGGACTTTCCCTGAGAGGGGTTGGGGTATTTAGATGTTACAAGGTTGGGTGGGGGAGGACAACCAGACTATCTCAGATTGGGTGGTCAGAAGGTAACATCTGAGAATAAAACAGAAAATTGAAAAAAGATGAGGGAATGAGTCTTGGGGATAATCAAAAGAGGAGCTGCCAGGCAGCAGAGCCCACATAGCAGGTATGTCTTTGCCAGGAGCCTCCTGGTAGGCTCCAGGGAGAACAAGACCACCAAGATTCTAGAACAATGGAGTTGAAGGGAGTGCTGAAGGGGAGCAGGACAGGCAGTGAGGAGAAGGCTCCCACCAGAATGCAGGGGACCATGTTCCAGGAAGAAGAAAGGCAGGACCACAGGTGCAGAGTCCTGTAAACTGAATGTCGCTGGAGCACAAGCCTTTCTGAAGGAAGGAAAGGATGGAATCAGGACACGGAACTAGGGTGGGATGAGACCACACTCAAGGGACTGTACCTCAATTTCCCAGCTGCATCATAGAGAGGCATCAGCTTTCTGCTCATTTCCCCCACAAATGTAAGATTGTCAGTGTGACACATTCTGCAGTGTGAACAGTCGCTGCCACCTCACTGACAGAACCCTCTTCAGGAAAACGATCACTACCTTTGAGAGGGGATAGTGCAGTGACCAGCTGCTGCCGACAGCCAGCATAGTGACCACCAATACTTCACTCCTAACGTTTGGGGCCAGAAAACACCAAATTTATTTTGATCTGTTTACTGGTGACACTGTCAATGAAACAGCGAGTAGGAGGCATAAGCTGCGGCTGTGGGCAAGCTGGAGGAATCCACCAGCAACTTCACTGTAACTTACAAGTGGACTATCTTCAGAATGTGCATGGGATTCTCAGCTTCTGGAGAGAAAGCAGCCTACACAGCTCGGCTAACCTCTACCTGGGGCTGTCTAATTGTCTTCTGTGTAAACAAGGGTGTTAACAAAGGAAAAGAGAATGCCAGGTGGCTTTCCTCCCCCTGGGCTCTGTCTTTCAATGATGCCAGGCTTCCCTGGCTCCCTCTGGAAAGGACACACCTGGGCTTCCCATCCTGCCTTTCCCTCTCTGGCTGGGTGGCCCAGACCATTACCTAATCCGCACCCCTCACCCCAGGCCTCCCTTTCCTCACTTGCTAAAGTCTAGTTAAAAGCCACTGCCTTGAGGATTGCAGTCAGGGTTTCATGTGACAGTATAAGCAAAGAGTCTAGCCAATGAAACTGAACCCGCAGTGCACATGTGTCCCTCTCTTGCACCCCCACCCAATGGGTGTACAGTTGCCTAGCTGCTAGATAGAAAAATGGCTACAACTCCTGTGTGGGAGGTAGCTTCTGTCCAGCCCCACCTCACTCATTCCTATGCTGCAGAGCCAGATATGCCTGGCCACCCCACCTCACCAGCCTTGGGTAACAAGTGGACACTGTGTTCCTGACTCTGCTGTGAGCCTTCTCTTGCTCCACCTCAAGGGTCTGGGGCCCTGCTGTTCTTCCTGACTGCCCAGCATTCTCCTGAGAGTCTCACCTATGTGACCTCAGGCTGTCGTCACATCATCAAGGACCCCTGAACCTGTTCTCTTCTGATGTTTATATGTCCCCAATTTACTGTAGGCATTAGAGGACTGGTATAGATAAAACAGGATGCTTTCAGCAGGCACATGGGTATAGATGTGACAGCCTTAAAGGTGAATCCACGCAGTGGCATCAGTCACCGTGGAAACTGCTGGGTTGTTGGAATCCTGGGGGTTATCTCATCAGTCAGGCTTGGATGGGACCCTTGCTGACAGAGGATGATTCTGGACAACACTGTGTCATTGAGGGTTTAGAGGTTCTGTCATTTCATATGTTAATGGCAGATGGTGCCAAATTACCAAAGTTGCCCCAACACAAGAACTCACACTTAGCAAGCACTCAAGAAGAACCATGGTGCCTCTGGTATCTCTGTGAATCCAACCCCCCCCCCCCAGAATCCTGGATACTTCTGGAGGCTGGTGCCATTCCTGGGAATAGATGTCATCCTGGTCCATGGGTGTGGCCAGCCCTTCCACAGGCCCGCTGCATTCTGGAGGCTCCTGGGCTCCACATATCCTGAAGCCATTTTTGCCTCTGGACTACCTCCATTCCAGGGGACACACTTATTCTTCGTGACAAGTCCCACTCCCAAGCAGAAGCAGGGCCACAGGCTTCTTTACTATTTCCCTGGGGCCGGGGCCACCTCCGTCTGTTACATAGGTTGCCACAAGAGTGGTGATGGCCCTGCACCAGGTCTTGGCATGTCCCTTTTGGCACCATCTGTACATATAACTGGTCAAGCCATGGGCTTCACCGCAGCGAAGTAAAAACGTGTGCACCCTGCGGATGATAGGTCTCAGGCCCAAGTCTTTGCTCTACTATCTCCCTATGAAGCTAGATGTTTTGCATGACCACTGAGTTTGATTTGATATTATTGTCTGTGGTCCAGAGATAGACAAGAGAGCCCACGCCAACTGGGCTCATGCAAATTGGAAACTTTAGGACCAAACATGTTGTCATTGTTCAATAAATGCTGCTTATAGAATTATTTATAACTATTACCACAAAGTCAATTACTATTGGTTAAATTGTCTCCATTGGAAACTACCCAAGGTAGAGCAGTTTTTAGCTTTCTTTCTTAAAATCTGTGCAGAGTCTGAAGGCAGGAGACATTATATCATTTTCAAGAAGTGTGAGTTAATGTCCTTTTTCTACCTCAAAGTTTTTATGCTGCAACATTCAGATACTAGTGTGTGGCCCTGAAGCATGCCTTGAAGAACTACCTGTGTGCAGGACTGTGTGCCAAAGCCCAGGCAGGTGTGTGCAAATGGATGTCTGTGTATCCATCTGCATGTGGATGTGTGCATGTGCATACAGGTAATTAAGTGGGCTACACATACCTCCAGCTAAGCCAGACCTGCTGGAGGGGAGGGGAGCACAGGTTATATGTCTTGCTAAGCCGGCCTTCCCTGGTTGCTTACCTCCATGTTCCTGCAGAAGGTAGCGTTGGTGCCAAACAAGATCTGGCACTGCTCATTGGCGCTGTAGTGCATGCCAGGCAGCTTGTGTGGAAGGCGCACGGCATGCTGGCTCCTGGGGTCCGTGATCAGCAAACAGGTGCTGACTTTAGACCTGAAACAGCCAAGAAGCAGACTGACTTGTTCTAGTATGTCAGCCCCTGGGAAGGATGACCCTCAGGTGAGTTACAGGACAAGAACCTCACACTGAACACCTGGACTGTCCTCTTTTGCATTTTGTTCTAAAAGAACATGGGAAAATGTTGATCTTTGCTTTGACAGTAATGAGTCCACCCAGGACAATGCCAATGAAACGAATGGACTTTTCCTGGGGAGTTCAATGAAAATGCTCTTGAAACAGAGGACTAGCACATTGACTTAGCATAGGGCTTTGAGCAAAATTACCATGGATAAAGAAAAAGCATAAGGTAGGGTTGTTTTATTTTAAGTAAAGTCAAAGCATTCGTTTCCAATGTCATAGATTCTCTCTAAGGGCTTGTTGATCCAAAGTTGGAGTTTCACTTGACCTTCTGCCACCATAGAATGGTAGCTGGTGACTCAAGATTTCAACCAGGATGGGGGTGTTCATTTACAATTACAATTAACATTTCCCCAAACTGGGCTCTACTAGGAGATCAAACACTCAATGCTTTTATTTTGCTATTCCTAAAGCAAAGCAGGTGATAACCAAAAGGAAATCCAGCCACTTGCCAAAATTCTTGAAGAGTAGCATTCACATATGTACACGTATCTGAGGCTAGCCCAGTTCTCCCAGGCTCAGACGTATGCTGCTTGCCAAGCACGGGACCAACACTGTGTACCTGAGCTAAGGCACCCCGCCCCACCCCCATCCTGTTGCTCTGACTTCTTTGGGTAGCATGATAACATCAAGTGGTTTACAACATTTCTGTAATTATAAATACTCAGCAGAAGTAGACCGTCTTAAAGCCAAGGAGTTCATTTTTAAGCCTATTCACTAAACAATGTCTCCATTTACAGGAAACAGGAGAAAAGACCCCAGAAGCAACCTTTGCCACTGGATAGCTACTGTCAAACTCCACCTTCAGGTGAGACTCACTGGCTCATTCTGTCTGTCTCAAAGGGCGGTGGACTGGCATGAACAAGTAGAAAAGTCAGAATCCACACATCAATGCTATGAGTACAACCCTGAGATCTGATACCAGCAAGGGTCTGAAACCCTAATGATGCAGACACTCTCTGGGAAGAATGTGTCAGCGAGAGAACAACCTTTCCCTACATGAGAGCCTCCAGCGAGTGGGACTCCCACCAAGGGGGCTCAGCAACAAGCAGGTGCTCAGCTCTACAGCAGCCAAGAGTGACTCTATGGCGGCGTCTAAACAGCCACAGACTGGTGATACAAGACCAGGCCTCAGTGTTGATATCTTAATCAATCATTTGATGGTTTTCTACTGGACACCCAGCGTCATAACCTGGGAGGAGGCTTTGGCCCACTACAGAAGACTTCACTCACTGCCTCCTTGAGCCAGCTGAGAATTTATCAAAAGATTCACTTCTCCTCACACTTGCTGAGACTCCCACCTTTGGTCTTTTGGAAGAGCTTTCTACTGTGTTGATGCTACAGAATAACTCAAGGACTTACTTGAGAAAATTTTCCAGGTCATCTCGACTGCAGGAGGACCAGGAGAGGTCGCTGGGGTTCCGGCCTTTCACCCATTCTCCTGACATGATGTGTGACCGGCCAGCACAGGATGAATGGTCGTCATCATGATTCATTCCCAAGCTGTTCAAAGAGAAGGAGAGGGAAAGAAGGATGCTAAGGTATAGGTGTCCTGGTGCAAGAGTAGAATGACATTTAAATTGGGTTTAAAGTATGAAGTGACATAGGGCGATTGTGGTTGACATGGCACAGAGCACAGTTCAGAGTTTATGAAAAAACCGAGAGGGTGTGATTTGCTTACACAATGAATGAAGACTGATGGAGGAAATACACACTCAATAAGAAGTGAATGAATGCATTTTAACCATGATAATTAACTGTGACATTTCAGGTCTCAGTCCTAAGCTTCTGATGAGCTGACTTGCTTTCTCACACTGAATGTTCTCATGCTCATGGTCTATGGCTTTGTGTTCATTAGACATGAGTCACTGTGCTATGGGCCAGTGGAAGCCATCCAAGTCTAAGTTATCCAATGTCACAACGTCAGATCTTCAAGCTCATGAAAAGTTGTGGATTTTTTAAAATAATTCTATGTGATTTTAAGCCTATATGCTAACAATTTCTCCATCCACAGGACACATGAGAGAAGACCCAGGATGTCACCTTCGCTTGTCTGCCTGCATTTCCTGAGTACTGCCAGTACCCCTGACTGTGCCTCAGAATCCAGGACGCACATCTAGGTATGGGAGTCTGATCCCACTCTGAACTGAATAGTGACCTTCGCTGATCACATGACTTCACCGGGGTGAGCTGAGATGCAGATCGCATAAGATGAGCTGGCCCGGTTTGCTGACTCTTGATTTCAAAGGGAGGAGACCACCGTGCATAAGGAAGCCTGTTCTTTGTTAACAACTGCAGTGAAAAAAATTATAATTCAGGGCTGGAGAGATGGCTTAGCAGTTAAGATGCTTGCCTGTGAAGCCTTAGGACCCAGGTTCTGCTCCCCAGTACCCATGTAAGCCAGATGCACATGGTGGCATATGTACCTGGAGTTCATTTGCAGTAACTAGAGGCCCTTCTCTCCATCTCTCTCTCTCAAATAAATTTTTTAAAATTAAATATTCATTCAAAAACATTTATTAGATATTTCTCAAGTGCCGTGTAATGTCCCAGAAGAAGATGGAGTGTGTGAAAAATACCATCTCTAACTTCAGGTCGTTGGCAGGGGTTCTAAATGCTTCCCCTAGCCCCACTTTCCTATTTGCCTCTGATGTCTCATCTGCATCAGTTCCCCTGCTTGGTTCTTCAAGTCATTGTTACCCTGTCCTCTCTGCATGCTCTGTAGCCACTGCTACTCATGTGCCTATGAAGATGATGCCCTGGCCAGACCCCATGTTGAGTCAGATCAGATGAAGCCATGTCCTCTGAAGAACACACTGCCTGACACAGGTGAATCTTGGGCTCGCAGGACATGACCTCTCTGACACTCACATGTGTCCTCCTTACCCATGGAGGAGAGCAGGCTCACTCAGAGCCAACGGTACTTATTCTCCAGTCATGACCCAAAGAACATCTACGGCTTCCTCTAGGTTCTGATGGCCTCCTCTCCCTCAGGGGAAGCCTCTCCACCAAGCCCTCCTCTGAATTCCCAGCAGCCTGCTCCCTCACCCAGGGCCCTCAATGCACCTTTTTCATCAGACTGATACCTAGCAAGCTCTTGTCAAATATTACCAAATGGATTATCTGTTTAATACTGCAGAAAGTGCCAAAAAACAGGAGCCCTTATATTTGTGACTGACATGTTAATTTTGTACAGAGGCAGACTGATGGCTGACAAAAGAATGGGAACCATTGCTGATCATCTCCATCTGTTCCTCTTGGGTGGATAGCAAGTGTCCATCCACTCATGGTTCAATGAAGAAACCAAGAGAGGACTGGATAATTCTGGCCACTGAGAATAATTTAGAGATATTTCCCAAGATTACTTTGTAGAATAAAGGGAGTCCTATTTTTCAATGTAATTATTCAGCTTCTAACCATTTTTTTTCTTTGTGGTGGGCCACAGAAAATGCTAATTTATATGTGAGTGCACAGGAAAGCAATTTCCAGTGAGCTTAAAAAATTCTATCATGGGCTGGAGAGATGACTCAGTGGTTAAGGCGCTTGCCTGCAAAGCCTAAGGACCCAGGTTTGATCCTCTAGGTCCCACATAAGCCAGATGCAAAAGGTGGCTCATGTGTCTGTAGTGGCTAGAGACCCTGGTGAGCCCATTCTCTCTCTCCCTCTTCCTCTCTCCCAAATAAATAAATAAATAAAATAAACTTGTAAAAAAAAATCTTCATTTGTTACATGTAAAATACATTATCTCAATAGGAGTATTTCTTAAACAAACACACACACACATATGTATTAAAGTTATTTATGAGAGGTGGGGAGAGAATGGGCACACCAGGGCCTCTAGCCACTGCAAACAAACTCCAGATGTGCCACCTCATGCATCTGGCTTATGTGGGTACTGGGGAATAGAGCCTGGGTCCTTTGGCTTTGCAGGCAAGCACCTTAACCACTAAGCCATTTCTCCAGTAAAACCAGGCACATTTTTAATAGGTAGATTTTTTGAAGATTTTAATGAATTCAGCAAACTCAAATGTGTAGATGCTATAGAAACAGAACACCTTATAAAAAGCAGTTCCCATTTCTGTGATAGGGTTCAGGTGCTATCTCCAGCTCTTGCAGGCATGGGACCTTCATAATTGTAGCAACTCACTGCTCCTAAAGTTGTCTGCATCATACACTAGAGTCCCTAATTTGAATGTGATCTTGCTCAAGGACAAAAATAAGGCACATTTATTTCAATGGTGGGGGCTATTTAGAAACATAAGCCAAGAGAAAGAATCATTTGCCTTTTTAGGGAATATTAATGATGTCAGAAAGCCCATGGCTCTGGATTCTGAGCTGAGTCTCTGAAGAAGTCATTTGGGAACTTTTACACAGAGGTTACATTTGCCTACATCATGTGTCCATCCCCCCCCCAGGTCATCCCCTTAGCACCAATACAGCTTCCAGAAATGAAAGCCATTTCTGCTGCAGCACGAAGAGCACATCAAATGTCATCAAAAGGACACATTCTCCAACTAGACATGGCCGTACTGTATTTTCAGAAACCTCAATTCTCCCTACAGGAATTCTCTGAAGCCTCTTTCCCTGCTGCTAAGAATCAGCCAAGAGCAGAGACATCACTAACAATGGAGAGCTTGAGCCTGGGTCTCAGGCCCACCAATGAATGTTTTATCACTGTATGTTGACAAGCTGCCTCCCACCCTTCCTGGCTGGGATTTCCCCAGCAACCACTAAGATGGATTTTTCAAAGAAGGGTATTGTTTGGGAAAACCCCAATCAGAGGACAGCTGAATCCTGAGAGGATGGTCGCATCCTGGATGGAAGAACGTTACAACCAGAACCACTTCCACTGTCTCTGGTGGTTCCTTTGGTTATAGAATGAAGGAGGTTCCTTCCCCCAAACAACCAAACTCTCCTGAAGGGAGAACCTTGTCCCTCAGGAGACATAGAGGATGGTTAGGAATTGTTTGAAAAAGCTAACAGTGCCCTCCACAACTCCTTAGTCCTCACAGGACATGCCCCATGAGGACGGTGAGGAGTGCTGTGAGCACTTCCCTCTGCTGGCCCTCAGAGGAGGCCTTCCCAAAGGAATGTTCCAGTCAGCAAGACCAGCCAAGAGTGAGATGCTTGGCCTTCTGGCACATGTCTCTAATATAGCTCATGCTTGATCTGGTTTAAAAAGTTCAAATGTTAACTAAGTACCTCATAAATTTATAGTTTGATGAACTAGCACTGGGATGGAAGTCTTGATACTTGAGGATTATATAAACTACTGTTTAGGTTATTTTTAGTTTTAAAGATTACCTGACTGAAAATTCCATGCTATTTTAGGTTTATGTCCCAGGGCATCTATTATTTCTGGCAACATGATGCTTAACAAAGATGCGTGGTGTGAAGTATGTAGTGATTTTAACTCTAAGTGACTGTGAGATGGAGGGCACAGATGGGCTTCATGTCACAAGCATCAGACACAATAATAACTTAACAGCCTTGAATGGATCTTATCTCAAAACAGAATAACATATTGTGTCTGGGTTTGCTTCAAGAACTCTCAGGCACACCATGGAGGGGGTTAAGAGAGAGTCTCCACACTGCACCAGCCTCCTAGGCCCACCCAGACTGCAGAAGTCACAGGAGATGGCTAGGGTTACTAGACTCAATGTATCTGCCATGTTGGAAGCTTTGTCTTCAGTTGGTGCTGAGCCCACCTGTCTCCCAGAAGCTTTGGGATTCTGATGTCAGGAACAGGAGTCAGATCTGGACTCTTCTCTGAGTAGCTCTGGCTGACTTTGGGAAATTGAATGTCTGGGGTGGGATAAAGAACTCTGAGAGATGGCTCCAATGAGCACATCCTCTCCATTGGAAGTGTGAGAGCTGGGCAAAGCCCTGTGTCAGTAACTGTGTGGGCAAAAGGCCTGGAAGTCACTATTCAAAGGATGTTTGCTGACAGTGCAGTAACAGGAATGGCCAATGGCAGCTTCTAGAAAATAGTGGATGGGTTTGCATTGGCTACTCTTGGTTAACATAATAACAACACATCAGTCTTGTACTAGGGAGAGCTCTCCACTATCAGTTGCTCTTGCCAAGGCCGAGACTGTGCTCCTTCCTGCCTCAAAAGCCTGGGCTGAAGAGATGGCTTGGCAGTTAAGGTGCTTGCCTACAAAGCCAAAGGACCCTGGTTCAATTCCCCAGGACCCACATAAGCCAGATGCACCAGGTGGCCCATGCATCTGGAGTTCATTTGCAGTGGTTGGAGGCCCTAGCATGCCCATTCTCTCTTTACCTTCCCCCCTCTCTCTGTTTTTTAAAAAACTAGGAGGGCTGCAAGTCACTAGGATGCACTCAATTACAATAGGCTAAATAGGGTAATTTTCCATGATCATCAAGTATCCTACTTACAGAGAAAAAACAAAGAGATAACACTAACATCAAAATTCTCTAATCCCAGAGCAGTATTTTTATTATTACTTTTGATTCTGAACTAGGAAAATAACCCACTAATTTTTAGAGATTCAGCAAGAATGCAGCTACCAGAAGAGAGTGGGAGTCATCACAGATGAAACTAGACTTCTTATGCACACATATGTTAACAAGACCAACCCTAAAACACTACAGGATCCTGGATCACCAGTTGGTAATGCAGGTCAATAGAGAGTGGTGTTGAGTATATTTTTCTATAATGGGTAATATCATAGTAAGTGAAAATGGATAACTTACATATAATATGTACTGTGTTTCTTAGCTAAACAGAATCTGTAAATGACAAAATAATTCACGTTCTTCAATTGATATACATGGGATGTTGTTATTGGGTCTATGAGTCATGTCCAGCCTCTGCTCTAAGTAACCTTGTTTGGATTTGCATGCATGTGTTTATATGTCAGACTCACAGAAACACACAGAAGATTCACATCAAGTGGGTTTTAAACAAAACTTCAACTAATTATGCTGAACAAAATAAGAGAAAATGAAAGGAAGGGCCCAGCATGGAGGACCTGTCTCTGTTCTAGTCAGTAACACACTATGCCTCAGTTTCCTTCTAACTAAAAAGGGGTAATAATGTCTAGTTATTCATTGATAAAACATTGGTCAAGTGCTTTCTAGCACCAGACTCAGTTCTAGGTGTTGGGTACATGGAACTTACTTTCTAAAGGAATGGAGGGGAGGGTTGTGTGGGAAAACATCCACACAATGGACATGGGGAGATGATGGCCTCACTTGTTCTAAGCCCACAGATTCACCCAAGTAAAGGAAGACTACAGTTCCTGAACTCAAAACTCACTATGAGCAGCAGGCTAATCATGGAATTATGAAGGCCCTACACAAATGCTTTCACACTCCATATTTCTTCCTTACTGAGCTAGCTGAACCTAATATGCTGTGCTGATAGATGGGTCCCATGGTCTGTAAGCATAAGACCCCCAAAGAGAGTTTCATGGATGTCTTAGGAACCTAACTGTTCTGGGCAGTTGATTATCCTAGGTGCCTGCAAGGACTATTACACATGGCCTCTCATAGTTACCATGCGCAGCTCTTCACGTGAAGGGACCAAAGATGGTTGACTTGGGCATAAACCCTTCTCTGCTCCCACCTCAGCACCAGATCCAGGTTTGACTGTGGCAGCCACTCTCCCCTGCCCCCCGCCGCCCACCAGCTCTTGCTTGGCAAGAGTTCCTGTAACCTGCTGACATAAGCAAATGCTCAAGCAATATAAGCCTACAGAGCCGTCACTTGTGCTGTGCAATGCTGTGTTCTGGCCTGATTAGCTCTCACAGGCTTGCCAGCACCTACACTGCTGGTCTGCTCTCACATACAGTCCTTATACAGTGTGCTGCTCTCACTCTGCCTTATTCCTTTAGCTTTTAGAATAGAGCTGGCCATTTGGCAGAACTCAGTAAGTTCAAACGGGAAGCAGTCCATGAACTTCTACATTCATGTAATGACCTACCAGCACAGAGGATGGAAGTCGCTCATGGTGTGCATCCTCCTGTCATCCTCATTCTCACTGCATACAGCATTCAAGGGATGCATGTGAACATGTGACTCCTCACTTCTTTAACAAATGTGGTGTCAAATAGTGCTGGGGAAATTATATACACACCACACACACACACACACACACACACACACACACACACACACGGCTACGTTTTATTTTTATCCTGGGAAAATGTTCTGTAGAATGTTGAAGCTGATTCTAATTAGAAATTCTGAAGATGGGGTCTGGAGAGACAGCTTAGTGGTTAAGGCATTTGCCTGCAATGCCTAAGGAACCAGGTTTGATTCCTGAGTAACCACATAAGCCAGATACACAAGGTGGCACATGCATTTGGAGTTCATTTGCAGTGGCTGGGGGCTCTGGTGTGCCTGCTCTCTCTCTTTCTATCTGCCTTTCTCTCTCAAGATAAATAAATAATTTTAGAAGAAATTCTGAAGATGGTTAGAATGACAGTGACGGAATAAAGATATTAGCCTCCTGACATGACTGTTTTAGAGGGTCAATGCTGCTCCAGATGGAGGGCATCAAGACAACATTAATCCCCTGCCAAACAAGTAGAAGGACAGAATTGCTGAGCCAATTCTTTTTTCTTACTCTTTTTAGTAACCTACACCTCAAAAAATAAAAATCTCAAATATTTTAGAAATTTACTCCTCCATCTGATTTTGATTTGCCAAGCTCCATACAAGTGCATTTGGATTTGTGACTTCACTGAGTTTCCTGATTAACTAAGGGTAAAAATGTCATCATTAGAATGGTGAATTTTACCATCCTGAGACACAAGGAAGTCTTTTTTATTTTTTTGAGCTAGGGTCTTACTATAGCCAAGGATAACCTGTAACTCACAGTGTAGTCCCAAGCTGGCCTTGAACTCACAGTGATCCTCCTACCTCTGCCTTCTGATGAGCAGGACTAAAGGCGTATGCCACCTCGCCTGGTGTGATCTATTTTTCAGGCTTTCCTGCAGGACCTTGGGACAGTTCCATAGCTTACATTAGGAAGGAGCACCCTTTCACATCAGAATCCTTCCTGGGTACTCCATAAGTTTGACTGATGTTCCGAGTGTGGTCTACCTTTTGTTTATTAGCAGTAAATTATTGCTTATACACAGGAAAACCAGGAACTACTGTGTTATTGGGAAACTGCCAAGGCAGAGCCTCCTTCATGTGCCCTTCCAAGCTGCATGGTGAGCCACTTGACTCTCACTCCCCAGCAAGGCTGTGGTTGACCCAGGGACTCAAGCAAGGTGGGCTGAGCTCATGGCTCCACTCACTCTGCTCACTCTGTGGAGGACAGTGGACCCAACCCTGAGTCTCTATTCCAAGATATTTCTACAAGAAGGTCATGTGTCCAGCTTTTTAGGCAGGAATGCAGCTGGGCTAAAGAGGACAAAGTGTTTCTCTGTAGAGAAATGTGCTCACCAACTTCTGCAGAGAGAGAGAGAGAGAAGCAGAGAGAAGCCATGGATTTGGAAGCTCGCATTGATGACAGAAACTGGGAGAGGTGGTGAGGACAAAGATTCTTCTTGCTTCTGAGGAATCTAGGCCTAACTGTGTTACAGGCGGAGGACTGCAAGAGGGCAGGAAAAACCACTCAGAGATGTAAATGCCTGGCTAACAGTCTGCAACCCTGCAGAAGTCCAGGGGGTGAGAGGGGGTGACTGGCTGCTAACGTTGAATGCAAAAACTGTCTGTGTGAGTGGAGAATGATTTCTCACTTCGGGAAATTTACAGCCACTCCAAACCTGAGGTGTCAGTTTCCTTAGAGTGTTGCATACCAGAAGACCAAGGTCAGCTCTCTCCTTCCAATGCAACTTCTGGGGTCCACACAGCACTCAGGAAGGGATGTACCCCCAGAGGCCCACCTGATACCCATCGGCCCCCATCTGTGCTATACGCCCAGTGTTGTCCTTGGTTCCGGGAGTTTCCCTTTCCCCGAAAGCACTCTGCACTTGAGCACTGTCCACCTCAGCACCTCTGTCCAGCAGGCTGACGATGAAGGCAGAGGCAGTGGGCAAGGCAGTGGCCGACAGGGAGGGGGAGGAAGAGAAGGCAAAAATGACAAAGGCCATTTTTGTCAACATGTTGATCATATTCCCTCAGGGGACTCAAATGTTCCTGGTGAACTGTAGGCTGCCATTTGCTCAGGTCCAACCTTGTGGAATCCTGGGGCATGAGAAAGGGCCAGAAAGGGCATTCACCCACTCCTATTCCCTCCATCCCTTCGCCTGCTCAGTTAGCAACACGGATTCCACCGCCTAACAGCCAGTCAAGGTGTGAGCATCAGGTCGTCCTGTAACCACCCCGCCCCCCCAGACTCCACGGCCCAGGCTGCATTAACTCAGAAGACATGCTCTGGGAAAAAAATGGATTCACATCAGCTCTGTCTTCCTCCAAAGAAATGAAAGGACAGTGTGTGTTTCTCCTTTGAACAACTGACACCCTCTTAACTTAACCGGATTATGTTCTGCTTCACCTAGACTTTGCAACTTTGAGTCCTTAGTTCAGGTTAAATAAACCTTCCCCTGACAATAGCAACTGCTAGATCTTTCAGCAAGGGTTTTCTCAGCCAAAGGAAAAAGGGTTGGCTGAGGCACCCGTTAATTTATTCAGCAGCTAAAAAAAAAATAATAATCTGTGTGTGGTAGAAGTCCAAGGGATATCAAGGGGTAGAAGACGAAAATGGTCCTCCCCCAGCTTCCGAGGCCCCGTGCCCACCTCAGAGGCAATCTCTGCCTCTAGTTCTTCCCAGCAGCCTTTAATAGGCTTGGGAAACAGGCTCCCAGCATTTTCTGTCAGCGTCTTCAAAGGCTAGTGACAGAAGGGATTAGCTGGCCTGCAGAAGAGTGCCTGCTGCTTCCCAGAGTTCAAAGGTTCCTTGGGGACATCAAAGGGCACAGGATGCTCTGGGCAGCAGCAATCCTAGGGACAGCAGCTTCCTGCTTCTAATGGCCATCACCCCCTTCCCCTCCTTGAAACCACATACCAGCAGGGGCTTTATGGCCTAATCATTTGCACTCTGCCTTTTCCATCCTGTCAGGGAGGTAGTGAGGAAGAAGGGATAGCAACAGGATATATTCCTCCACCCCACTCCAAAGTCTGTGTGAAGAGTTCATAAAGGAACAGGGAGTGAGCCAGCCTCTACCCCATTCCCACAACACCCCAGTTCCCCAGGGCTTTTGCTCATGCCCTTCGCCCATCTGAAGCCCAATCCTACGCTAAGGCAAACTTTGCAGGTCTCGTCCTCCCTTAAGCACCCGCCCATGGTTGAGGGAAGAGATGTCCCGCCACCCTGAAGTTAAGACTTTCCATTCTGCTTTACATCTCAGCAGCCCAGAAACTCCTAACAACCCGGGCCAGTGCTAACCACACAGAGAGTCTGACAGGTGCTGGCAACGTGACAGAACGCATACACTGATCAAAATCCAAACAGCCTGACCATATCTAAGACTTTCTCTTGAAAGGTTTTATCCTCATGGAACAATCATTCCTTTGTCTATGTTCCTTAGAGAGCTGGGGGTCTGAAAGTGTCACATCAGCACAGAGTCCAAGAAAGCCCTTTTGCCTGACATAAGACAAATCAAAAGCAAGTAGCCAGCCACATCTGCCACCAGCAGCAATTTCAGTGGGGACACTGGCATTCCTTTCAGGCTCCAAAGCAGTTTCTGTCCTGCCTAACGTGACTCAATGTCAGGGAGATGAGACAGAACTTCAAAGACAACTTCTAGAATCACATAACACCATGACAGGCTAAGTTCTATATCTTTAAAGCGTAAGTTTTCCAACATGGCTTCATAGTGGAAACTTCTAGAAAGACTGGTACCTAGCAACCACAAACAGAACTTCAGACTTCACTGGTTTGAGGCATGGCTTTAACATCTGTATTATTTTTTTAATATTGTATTTATTTATGAGAGAGAGAATGGGTCCGCCAGGGCATCAAGCCACTGCAAATGAACTCAAGATGCATGTGCCATATACATCTAGCTTATGTGGGTCCTGGGAATTGAACCTGGGTCTTTTGGCTTTGCTGGCAAATGCCTTAACTGCTAAGCCATGTCTCTAGCCCAATATCGGTATTTTTAAGAGCTCCCAGGTGATTCTAACAGCCATTGGTTTGAGTACCACTGCCACTAATTGATGCTCAAACTTCAGCACACTTCAAAATCCACTGATAAGCCAGGCATGGTGGCTGTTGCCTTTAGTCCCAGCATTCCAGAGGCTGAGGTAGGAGGATGGAAGTGAGTTTGGGGTCAGCCTGGGGCTACAGAGTGAGTTCCACATCAACCTGAGCTAGAGTGAGACTTTGCCTTAAAAAACAAACAAAAACAGGGGGCTGGAGAGATGGCTAAGCAGTTAAGGCACTTTCCTGCAAAGCCAAAGGACCCAAGTTCAATTCCCCAGGACCCATGTAAGCCAGATGCACAAGGGGGCACACACATCTGGAGTTCATTTGCAGTGGCTGGAGGCCCTGGCGCACCCATTCTCTCTCTCTCTCTCTCTTTCTACCTGCCTATTTCTGTATCTCTCTCTCTCTCACACAAATAAATAAATAAATAAATAAATAAATAAATATAAAATAAAATATTTTTTTAAAAACAACAAACAAAAACAGTTAAAAACAAAATTCCCTGTAGGGTGAGGACTTAGATTTCTAGTCCCACCACAATTTCCCACGGAGGTCATATGAAAGGCGTGTGGTGGTGGAGGGGTCTTGGCAGGTAAGAATTCCCACATACATTAAGCTCTTGACTAGTACTAAGAGTGCAGTCTGAAACTGGAATGTCCCCCAAGGGCCGAGTGTTAAGGCAGTAGAGCCTTTAGCAGGTAGAGCCTAGGAGGAGTCATTCTGGTGATTGAACCTGTCCCCTTTCCTCTCTTCTGTCCTTTGCTTCCTGTCTGTTGAGGTGAGCAGTTTGCTCCCCAACACAAGATACTGCCTTGGCACAGGCCAAATAACCAACAAACTGAAAACTCCAAAATTAGGAGCCAGAAGAATCCTTTCCTTCTTAGAACTTAGTTCCCTCGCGTGTTTGGTCACAGTGATGAAAGCTAGCACGGAAGCCAAGAACACCCTGAGAACTACGATTGGAAGGAACTCTGCACTTGTAAGCCCATAAACAGGCTATGGGCCCGAGTCGCCTTGGTAAGAATCACCCACACAACCAACACAAAAATACCTGGGCCCACCTCCTTAGACCAGGACCTCTGGGACGGGGTTGGACTCGTGAGTTGTACAGAGGCTCCTAGGTGTGCCTAGTAGCAGAGATCAGGAGCAAGGTAGCTTTCCTTTGTAGATATTAGAGACACAGGCCCAAAAGAACAGACATGGGCCATCCCTGTGAGACTAGCAGACAAGTCCAGTCCTAACCTAATCCGACTCATCATGACGGCGATCAGGAGATCCACTCTCCTTGCCTCCTGCTTCTTCCTCCTGGGGATATTCTGCAGCTGGTGGTCTTGTTCTGGGTCTGTGCTCATCTCCCTGACCCACCACCCAATCCTGGTCCTCTATAATACATTGAAACTTAGCCAATGGAGCTCATTCCAACTCAATGCCTAATTTACATAAAGGCACAGGCCAAACTCCTCAGAATATAAAAACCCCAGTTGCAGAAAGCTGGCTGGCCACCCATTTTTTTCCAGACCATTTTCCATCACAGAGAGCTTTCCTTTCCTTTCACTTTCTTTTTTTCTATGTTTTATTTATTCATTTTTTTGCGTGTGTGTGTGTGTGTGTGTGTGTGTGTGTGTGCCGCACACCAATGCCACTGTGCATCTGGCTGGCTTTATATGGGTGCTGGGGAATTGAACCTGGGCCCACAGGCTGTACAAGCAGGCTCTTTTAACTACGGAGCCATCTTTCAAGGCCCTATTTTCACTTTCAGTAGAACTTTCCTTCTTGCCCTTCAACTGGCCTCACTTGCCATTCATTGTTATCCAAAGACAATGGACTCAACCTTGAAAACCGGAGCTTAGAACTTGTCCTCTACAGGCATCCAAGCAGAGCCGGTACCACGCTCTCATGGAGTCTGAGCTAGACCTGCCTCAAGGGAGTGCCTGCAAAGCCCACTGTGTCTTCTTAGGCAGCTCTGAGCAAGCCCCCTCTGCACCGTGGGACAAACTTCAAGTGTTTGAGATCCTTCATGTAGCTTTATTTAATCTTCTCTCCTTTTGCCCAGAAGATCCAGGGAAAAGTCCAAGTAGATAGCCAACAGCAAAAGTTCTCACCAAGATTTTGGCCAGGCAACACAAGATTTGACAACAATCAGTTGTTAGAGCCAAAATTCAGAGGGCTCTTTAGTCTTGCCCAGATTGACACACTTTAGAGCAAGCTGACAGAGGGCATTTGAGTTGGTACACTCTGGACGTAAATGTTTCCCCTCCACTCTGAGGGTGAGTGATCCAGTGAACAGTAATCACACTACTGCGCAGTTATTACACTTAGCCACGTGCCTCCTGGTTGATGGGACAACCTGAGAAATGCTTTACTGGCCACTGCATGGTTGTAAGAACCATGAGTGTACTCACACAAACTGAGATGG
This sequence comes from Orientallactaga sibirica, assembly GCA_036365145.1. Lineage (NCBI taxonomy): Eukaryota > Metazoa > Chordata > Mammalia > Rodentia > Dipodidae > Orientallactaga > Orientallactaga sibirica. The sequence continues at coordinate 19,732,148 of JAEOAD010000031.1, forward strand.
CTCAGTGTCCCTATGTGATATAACCTTCTGGACCATGGTCATTTGTATCGTAAATCTTTCATTTCTGACCAAAATGTGAATATGCAGCAAACAGCTATACTGGTTTATGTGCCACTGCTTACAGCACTCTGGACAATGTATAGACTTGTCATTTTGTTAAAACCAAAAGTTTGTTTCTCAAATTTCCATGTAGTTGATCCTTTGGGGGCTTTGTTAGCTCTCTCTCTCTTTGATATACTTTTTATCTCTTAAAAAAATCTCCACTTCCCCCTGGTATAAATCCCAGCTTCTTGCAGTAATCACTACTGCTTAGCTGGCATTAAAGTTACAGGATAAAAATATATTCTTCTGGCCGACTTAATGATTGTGTACACAACTTGTCCTCAAACTCTCTCAAACTTTTGGCACAGAACAACTATGGTGTTCTGAGGATGGAATGTGGTTTCAAGTAATGCCAAGTCTTGCATAAGCGATAATTGATATTTTTACTAGAAGCAACTTTGTAGTTGATAATGGGTTGTTAAAACAGGAAAGGAGGCCCTACCCACAAAAATCTCATCAGAGATGGAATAGATGTTCCAGACGAAGGGCCTCCCAGGGTTGATAAAAGGGTGATTCCAGCAGGTTTCAGGTCTTCTAGAATGTGCTGCCCCAGGGTGAGAGCAGCAAAGGAAAGCTGCCCTCCCCCACTTCCTAGTATCTCTCCCTGCTGAGACCCCCTTCTTCCAGCCTAAAGCCACCCAGCCTCTGAAGGACTTGATTCCACTTCTGGAGTGACAGGGGAGTTGAACTATTTAGGGCACTAGGCTGTCCCTATCTCTAGGCCTTTTTCAAAAGAATGTTGATATTGGCCTCTTTAAAAATTAATTTTGCATGTGTATGGTATGCATGCATGTGTGTATGCCTGTTCACACACGTGAGCATATATGTGTGTACGGATGTGTATGTACATGTGCACGTAAGTGTGTGGAGGCCAGAGGTTTGACACTGGGTGTCATTCTCAATTGAGGTGGGTGACACCCCACCTCATTTGTTGAGGCAGGGTCTTTCACTTGAACCCAGAGCTTGCCAATTGGCCTAACCTCACTAGGCAGCTTGCTCTGAGGAGTCCCAGGTCTTTACCTCCCGAGCACTGGGGCTGTTCTATCAGGCTGCCTCACATGCCTAATGTTTACGGAGGTGCTGGGAATCCAAATTCAGGTCCTCATGACAAGTGTTGTATCAGCCATCTCTCCAGGCCTGTTACTGGGCTTTATTTAAATGTCTGCTTTCAATGTGTGCTAACTGAATAGATCAGTACCTGGCAGACCAGAGAGTGACTGATTCAAAGGAACAGACTTCTGTCCTTAAATTCAGCCACCTCTCTTTTCACAAGGCCAAAGAGGAGAGATGTCAGCGAGATCTTACTGACTGAAGGCAGGAAAAGGATCGCCTTTCTATAAATCCTGCCCACTCCCCATTTTGAGATTGTCAAGAGAATCCTACTTCGTCAGGACAGTAAAAACCAACTCTTCAACCCATCATGTACAATAAATTCTATAAGAAAAAAGAAACTGAGACACATGCTGGTGGCTGACTGGCAGGGACTGGTGAAAGCTCAGAGAGCATGTCAGCCAAGGCTTGCCAGTGTCACCTCCTCTCAGCCTGCCCCTGAAAAAGAAGCCTGTTCATCAAAAGCACCAACCACTGCCAACAGGGACACCCTCCCTCCAATCTTCAAATGTCCTTTGTGTTTGTTAGAGGGAAAAGTCAAGGACACTCAGAAAAAAAAAAAACATTATTCATGCCGACACACGCACATTTCACATTTCCAAAGTGAAATAAGTGCCACTGGAAGAGGCTGAGGTAGTTCTTCATTTCTCTGCATCTCCAGAGTCATCCCATAGTAACTGGCTGGTCCATACGGGGAAAGAGAGCAGACAATGGCAAAGAATGGACAACGCAATGAACACTGCTATGAAATGTGATGGGGGACATCAAGTGCTTGGAACAGCGGCACAGAGCAAAGCTCTCTGTTAAGAGTTGCTGTCACTGAGGGTCGGGAGACGATGACAACCACCACTGACAGTAATGAGAGCACAGATTCTCAAGTGTGGCTGCACCCTGGTGTCAACTGGTGCATTTTGAAAACCACAGCTGCCTGCATCTACCTGTGGAAATCCTCAGTTAGTAGGAGTTGTGGCCTGAACCCCTGCATTTTAAAGGATCCTCAAGGCATTATCGCCTTCTTTTCCTTATGGCTTTGAAAAATTCTTCAATTTGAAATAACCACCAATTCACCAGAAGTAGAAAAAAGTAGATTCCGTGGACTATTGGTGCAACCAAAATCAGAATCGGAAACTTGTACAATCCACAGATTTCGACAGCCCGCCCCCCACACTTTGTGTTGAAGACCAAAACCCAGGGCCTTGCACTTACTAGGCAAGTGCTTATCCACTAAGCTAAATCCTCAACCCCCAAAACTTGTTTTGGTTTCTCCAAGTATACCTCTACAGATCTACATGATTTGTGCGTGTGCATATGTGTGTGTGTGTGTGTGTGTGTGTGTGTGTGTGTGTGTGTGTGTGTGTGTGCGTGCACATGCCTGCCTGCATGTTCATTTCCATGACTATAGGCAAGGGTATGCCATGACGTGTGGAAATCAGGCATTTGCCCTCACCTTCCATCTTCATTGAGGCAGGGGCGCTTGCTCACTGTGCAGCACTGATCAACGGAGCTGGCTGATGAGCTTCCAGGAGATTCTCCTGCCTCTGCCCGGCTTCCTGCTCTAGACATGCTGGGATGACAGATGCTAGTGCTACAGTGTGCAGATCTACCTGGGGGTTCCGGGGATGGAAACTCAGGTACTCACACCTGTGCAGCAAATGCTTTATCTGCTGAGATATTACCTCAGCCCCAGTGCTACACAATTTTATTACATTAGCTTTGCATAACCACCACAAAGAAGGAACCCAACGGTACAAGTCTACTCTCTTATATGCTTACTTAACCTCTCCCTTATCCCTTAAACCTTAGCAACCACTAATCTCTATAATTATACTATTTCACAATTGTTATATAAATGTAATCACATACTATGCATTCTTCTGAATGGCCACATAGCTCTTTCATTCAGCAGTTTCCTTGAGCTATATCCAAGTTGCTGGACATATCTAGAATTCATTCTTTTTTTTTTTTTAATTTATAAGTAGTTGTGGTAGTTTGAATGGATGCCCCCCCCCCAAAAGATTCAGGAGTTTTATTAAAGTTTCTTGGATTTCCAGCTGCCTGTCTGGAAGAAGTGTCACTGTGGGCTGATCCTAGGGCCCAGCCCTAGGATGTTCCTGGGGGCGGATCTGTTTCCAGTCTAAGGTATGCAGAGCAGTCAGAGCCGTGCCTGGTGTTCCTGGAGTGGGGTTTGCTGGTGGTGGTCTTTCTCTCTGTGTGGACCTGTGAAAGCGAGCCAGCTTCTTTCACCATTATGGAACTTCCCCTGGATCTGTAAGCTTCAATAAATCCATTCTTCCCATAACTTGTATCTGGGTTTGGAAGTTTATCCCAGCAACATAAAGCTGATGGAAACATTCCATGAAATGGATATAACACAGTTTAACAGTTCACCCATCAGAGATTAGGTAGTTTCAAGTTAGGAGCTATTATGAAGAGAACTGCTATAAATATGCACATGCCAGTTTTCTAGATGAAGTTATTTTCAATTCTCTGGGATAAGTAAATATATGAGTACAATTGCTGAGTCATATGATTAAATTTGAAGTTTTTTTTTTTTTTTTTTTTTGAGATAGGGTCTCATGTAGCTCAGGCTGGCCTGGAACTCCCTATGAGCTGAGGAATGGCCTTGGACTTCTGATCCTTCTGGTTCTACCTCCTGAATGCTAGGTGAGTTTTAGTTTTAAAAATAAATGCCAAGCTGTCTTCCAGAGTGGCTGTACCACTTAAGATTTCCATCAGAATGTGTAAGTTATTTCCTTTTCTATACCTTGCCCAACACTCAATATTGTTACCATTTTTATTTTCACCATTCTCATAGGTGTGTAGTAATAATTATGTAGATGGGTTTGCATTGCCCTATGGTCAACAGGCTGAACATTCGACATGGGTTTACTCTCTAGCTGCTCATCATCTTCAGTGAAGATGTCTCTTGGTGTCTTCTGACTATTTTCTAAGGATTGCTGACAGTTTCACTACTGACTTTCCAGAGCTCTTGATTTAGATGCAGATTCATTATCAAATATATGATTTACAAATACTTTCTCCAGTCTGTAATTTGCTTTTTAATACCAGGAACAGGGACTTTCAAACAGCAAAGGATTTAATTTTGATGACTTCCAGACCATTTTTTTTTTTTTTTGCGTGATGTTTTGGTGTCTAAAAACTCGTTAGCAGCCACAGATTCCAAAATTTTTCTCTTATGCCTTCATATTTTCTGAAAGTTTAATAGTTTTACATTTAAGTCCATAATCCATTTTGAGTTAAGTGTTGGAAAAAGTGTAAAGTTTAGGTCAAGGCTCTTTTTTCTTAATTTATGGATGTCTAAATTTCACAGTAATTTTTAATGAAAAGGCTATTCATTGAATAACTTACACTGACCTGCCTTTGTACCTCTATTAAAACTTAGATATAGGGCTGGAGAAATGGCTTAGTGGTTAAGGCGTTTGCCTGCCAAGCCACAGGATCCCGGTTCGATTCTCCAGGACTCACATAAGCCAGATGCACAAGGGGCACACACACATCCGGAGGTCGTTTGCAGTGGCTAGAGGCCCTCGTGTGTCCATTCTCTCTGCATCTGCCTCTCTTCTCTCTCTCTCCCTCTCTCTCTGCTTGCAAATAAATAAATAAATAAAAATAAAAAGGTGTGTGCTGCTATGCCCTGCTCCAAAAGTAAAAAAAAAAAAAATTAAAAAAAATTAAAATTAAAAAAAAAACTTAGATATATTTGTGGGAACATATTACTGGGTTCTCTTTTTAATTCCCCTGAACTATGTTTCTATCTTTTCAATAGTATACTTTACCTTCACAGTAACCTTTATTATAAGAGACAGTGACTTGTTCCTCTTTAGTCTTCACTTCTCAAACAGTTCTGGCTATTTTGAAACCCTTCATTTCCCTTAAGTATTTTAAGATAAGCACATTTATGTTAACTAAAAACCATGCTGACATTTTGATAAGATCAGCATTATACCTATAGATTAATTTAGAGAGAACTGACATTTTAACTATGTTAATTCTTCAATCCAAGAATGCAATAGGTTTCTCCAAGTAAATAAGTCCTTTTTGATTTATTTATCAGCATGCAATTTTTATCACACAGATCCTAAATGAATTTTATTAGACTTATACTTTTTTCAACTTATTAGTTGTAATTGTTTTGTGGATGTTCTTGGGGAAACTTCCTCTGGCATTCCCAGTGGGCTGCAGGTCATGAACAGAAGTCAATAAAAGTCAAATATATTGACAACTGATTTTTCTACAACAATTGATATTATTTTGCTGCTCTAGCTTATTGATATATTAGATAACTGATGCATGGGTATTGAACCATCCTTACATACCTGAAATAAATCCCTCTTGGTCATCATTTAGCATTCTTTCCCCATGCCCCCACACAACTGGATTCAGTTTGCTAAAAATTTACTACAGAATTTTCATGACAGATATTGGTCTATACCTTTTTGTGCTATCTCTGTTGTTTTTGTATCTGAGTAGCATAATTTTCTAAGGTCAATTGGCAAATATTGCTTCCTTTCCTATTTATTACAAGATATTGTATAAACTTGGCAATTATTCTCTATATATTTGGTAAAGTTCTTCAATGAAACCATCTTGGCCTGGAGATTTGTGGGAACTTTTATGTTTTTCAAGTTTTGCTTAATATTTTTACTTTTGAAAACTTTTTAATTTAAAAATAATACTTTTCATTTATTAGAACACTAGCCAAAATTCAATGCTAATACAAATAAATATTTCTTGGGAGAGTAAAATATGTGTCAAGAAACTTTTGTGAATTTCTCAAAAGGCAGAGTTTTCAAACCACACAAAACATTTAGAAACAATGTATATCAACAACACACCACAATTTGAATTCCAACTAAATAAACTATGTAAATATCTCCATTTTGTTAAAATTTAAGACAACTCATATTTTCAAATAATTTAAAATGTCTATCTACAATTCATAACTCTTAATTATCCCAGGAAATATAATTATTCTCTAGAGTTAAATAATTCAAGTATTTACACATGGTATGAGACTTTAAATATAGTTGAGTTAGAAACAGAAAATAATGAAAACTTAAACACTTAAAAATGACTATTTGGGTCTGGAGGGATGGCTTCACAGTTAAGGCCTGCAAAGCCAAAGGACCTTGGTTCAATTCTCCATGACCCATGTAAGCCAGATGTACAAGGGGGCACATGCATCTGGAGTTCGTTTGCAGTGGCTGGATGCCCTGGCGTGCCCATTCTCTCCCTCTCTTTCTCTCTCTTTCAAATAAATAAATAATAATAAATATATATTTTTAAAAATGATTATTTATAGGAAGTCCTTATAAGCCCTAGATGAAAAAGGCATCTATTTGCTAATTATCCCTAAGCTTCATACTGTCATTTTTTGAAACTTAAACATAAAAGGTGTATATAGTAGTGGAGCACCATGTGATACACAATTTTGTAATATTTAAATCAGGGTAAACATGTCTATGCCTTCCGATTCTAAATTCAGCTTTTAAATTAGATACAGGCTTACTTAGGTCATTTATTTCATCTTGTTGAGTTTCATTAGTATGTAGCTATCAATACATTGATCTCTTTCTTAGTTGTACAGTTTATGAACATAATATTGTCCCTGAATATTCTTTTAATGGCTGGAAGTTCTTTTAACATATTTCACTTCTCATAAGGATGACGTCATCTTGTCATCATCCCTATCATGGAGAATGGGTGTGCCAGGGCCTCCAGCTGCTGCAAATGAACTCCAGACACATGTGTCACCTTGTGTATCTGACTCATGTGGGTTCTAGGTAATCAAATCTGGGCCCCTTGACTTTGCAGGCAGGTATTTTAACCACTAAACAATCTCTCTATCCCTACTTTTTACTTTTGATTCTTTCAGTGTCTTGAGGTAGGAGCTTAGATTATTGACTAATGATCTTTCTTCTTTGCCAACATAAGTGCTTACTGCTATAAATCTGGCTCAGCACTGCTGTAGCTATACCCTACAAGTCATAAGTTGTGCTTTCATTTTTTTTCTTGTTCTGTTTTCTTAGTGAAATTTCTTCTTTGATCTGTGAATTACCTAGAACTACACTATCTAATTTCCAAGGGTTTTGAGAATTTCCTATTGTCTGTTATTGATTTGTAGTTTCCATTATGGTCAAAAACATACTCTATATGATTTTAATTCTCTTTATTTTGTTTATTTTTTATTTATTTATTTGAGAGCAACAGATAGAGAGAGAAAGAAACAGATAGATAGAGAGAGAATGGGTGTGCCAGGGCCTCCAGCCACTGCAAACAAACTCCAGATGCATGCACCACCTTGTGCATTTGGCTTATGTGGGTCCTGGGGAATCAAGCTTTGAACTGGGGTCCTTAGGCTTCACAGGCAAGCACTTAACTGCTAAGCCATCTCTCCAGGCCTCTTTTTTTGTTTGTTTGTTTGTTTTTGTGTTTTGAGGTAGGGTCTTTCTGTTGCCCACGCTGACCTGGAATTTATTATGTAGTCCCAGGCTGGCCTTGAACTCATAGCAATCCTCCTACTTCAGCTTCCCGAGTGCTGGAATTAAAGAAGGTGTGTACCACTATGCCTGGCTCATGATATCAATCCTTTTAAACTTGTTATGGTGTACTGTATGACCCAAGATGTGGTCCATCTTGTGAGTGTTCTGCTGGAGTTTGAAAATAATATAGATTCTGCCAACCAATGTCATTATGTTGAGTTTCATTTTTTTAAATTTTTTTAATTGTTTTATTTATTTGAGAAAGACAGAGAGAGAGAGAGAGAGAGAGAGAGAATGGGCACGCCAGTGGCCTCTCAGCCACTGTGAACAAACTCCAGATGCATGTGCCCACTTATGGGCAAGTACGGCATTGCACCCTTGTGTCACTTTTTGCATCTGGCTAAAGATGGGACCTGGAGATTTGGAACCAAGGTTCTTAGGCTTGGCAGGCAGGTGCCTTAACCACCAAGCCATCTCTCTAGCCCTTGAGTTTCTTTTATATCTCAGTTTCTTAAGCTGTGGACTGTGATCCCATAGGAGGATCACATAACTGAATGTTGGGGGGAGGTCACAAAATATTTGGCCATAGTAAAAAATTTCTGAACACACAATGACCACAACTTAATTTAAAATCAAACATGCGCCGGGCGTGGTGGCGCACACCTTTAATCCCAGCACTTGGGAGGCAGAGGTAGGAGGATTGTCGTGACTTCAAGGCCACCCTGAGACTACATAGTTAATTCCAGGTCAGCCTGGGCCAGAGTGAGACCCTACTTCAAAAAAATAAATAATTTTAAAAATAAATTTAAAAAATCAAACATGAATCATAGGCCTTTCTGGCAGTTCTCACTCATATTGTCTCACATGGTTTCATGTAGCTTTGGTTCTAAACATACAACATGCACACTTTTCATTGCACATGCTATTATGCCATGCAATGCCAATGAATGCTGTCTGAAACACACTGACTCAGACAGAGACTATGTATGTTATCAACTGCAGTATTTTTATTACATGCCATTTTTTCTTGCTCTTCTAGAAACATAATGGTTTAATTACCTTTTTTTATTGTTTTCCTACCTCATTCTTGGGCATGTAAATATAAAATTAGTGTATCTTTGGATTACATTGTGTTTGAATTTTTAGTGTTAAAAGTTGCTCACTGAGGGCTGAAGAGATGGCTCAGAGGTTAAGGCACATGACTGTGAAGCCTAAGGACCCATGTTTGACTCTCCAGATCCCACATAAGCCAGATGCACAAAGGTGAGGCAAATGCAAGGTCTCACATGCCCCCTAGGTGGCACAAGCATCTGGAGTTCAATTGCAGTGGCTGAGGTTCTGGCATGCTAATTCTCTCTCTCTCTAAAATAATTTAAAAATTATATATATACACACATATATACATACCTACACACATATATTTATAATATATTATATATATATATATATATATATATATATATATATATATATATATATATATAATGTTGCTCATTGAGTTGCTGACTCAATTTCATAAAAAACTTGTTAAATGAATTTTAGCTTGGTACTATGTTGGGTGAATTTTTTGGGGACAACATAAATAAACATCTATTTATCCCAGAGAAAATACCAGAGACGATAGACCAAATAAATGATTCCACTCATGTCTAGCTTTACTTTGTTTTCATAAATCTTGGTATGGATTTCCTTGAGATTATTATATTTGGAGTTCATTACTGAAACCCAAAGAAATAAATATTATGTCCTTCATTAAATTTGAGGATTTTTTTTTTTTTTTTGAGGTTGGGACTCACTCTAGTCCAGGCTGACCTAGAATTCACTATGGAGTCTCAGGGTGGCCTTGAACTCATGGCGATCCTCCTGTCTCTGCCTCCAAGTGCTGGGATTAAAGGCATGCGGCACCATGCCCAGCTCAAATTTGAGGATTTTTTTTCTGCCATTACTTCTTTATTTTTTTTTTCATTCCTCTACTCTTTCCTCTGTTTTGGGGATTCCTGTTGCAAATTTATATCTCCCACAGATCCTTGTGGCTCTTTTCAATTGTTTTCAGTTAGGCTCCTCCTGAGGTCCTACTCAGAGCTGGAGGGCTTTGTTCCAGCAGGCATGATGAACCCTGCTTGCACCCATGGTCTACCATCTCCTGGTTCCATGGCTTCCTTAGTCTGTAATCCTGCATTGTCTTAACTGATGCTTGTTCCTCTGCCTCCAGTTGATATCTTCTCCTTTGTTCCCACTCCTATAGTCCTGGACCCAGCCCATCCTTTGTTCGCTCTGGGATAATGGTGTGTTACTTAAGTTCTCCATACCGCACTTTCTTATGTGTAGAATGAGGAGAATAATAGTACCGTTGTCTCTTGGTGTAAGAGAATTTCAGGACAAAATGTGGACGCTCATGTCCTTTGTATAAAATAGCAGTGTGTTCATAGAGCCTATACCCATCTCCGCGCCCCACCCCCGCCCCATACAGGGGCACTGCACACAAGCCTTCTGGTGCTGCTTGACTTCTGAAGGACAGAGCAGAAGGATAACAACTTCTTCATTTCTAGAGAGGAGGCTTATGTTAATGTAGGCTAAGATCTCACTGGCTTCCTGAGCATGTAGCTCAGCATGACTCCTCCCATATAGGAAGACAAAAAAGTTCTATCTATCTCTTGTGCTAATCTTAATCTATTGGCCGTGTCTTTCTACAGTGTTGGAAGGCTATCAACTAGGACTCTGGAAAAGGGTCCTGGAATCAATTAGTAAAATTTGTCCATGGAGACGAGTAAGGGAGTAGAGACAGACGTGGTTGTTGGCATGAATGGAGGTCTTTCAAGCACACTGTCAGCAAGTCATGTTTCTACCATTCTGCATATTACATGTAGTTGATCTTACGGTACTATTCTAGTTTAAATGCCATCTGTCTGGGCTGTAAGGCACAAGTGTCTTCATTTCTTCTCTCCTACTACTATTTTCTTCTCAAATACTACCTATTTTATAGGATAAAATGAACCACAATCAGACATGATTGCATTTAATCACTTTTCCTGGTAGTCAAATATTTGTACACTATTCCCCCTCCCATCTTTGTGCTTTCACAATGTCTGAAGAACACGTTACCATTTCCGCAGAAGGTTCTGACTAAAATGTTCAAGCAAAGATCAACTCCACTGAGCCCATGACAGGCAGAGGGCATCTCTCCACTAGTAAATACCTATTGAACAAGGCAGTCCGCTTAACAGATGCCGTATGTAGCTCACACGTCTCCACACTTCCCATTAGGAGTATTAAGTTTCTTTAGAAAGCTTAGAGAAATTTACAGTCCCTGCCTCTGCACAATTTTTGGTTGACTTTTTTTTAGAATTGGCTCTTCTATTTCTGAGTGTTTACAAATTATGTTCGAAGAGCCATTCTGGAATCTCTCTACAAGTGATATTAACAGTACAAGTCTAGAATGTATGACATTGTCTCATTATCCTTGTGCAAGATGGCACTGGCCTATTTTCAGCTTTTGGAACTCTTGACTTTTTTCTTCAGTGCTCCCCCACAATTATCAAAGTGGCCTGACACCTTCACTTGCAAATGAGATCTTTTAATCTCTTAATGATCCTGAATCATACAAAGCAAAGAGCTAATCTATTGTGTACTATTTCAGTAATAAGGAACAAAGGGTATATCATACAACCTCAAGCCACATGAAAACCAGGTAAGATTTTTCTGGATAGATGAGGCCATAAAGGTATGCTGGATAATAAAGGTGGGTTCTAGAAAGCACCATGCTTTAAGTTATAAAAGGCAGAGCCTGTCAGGGTCTGGCTATGCAAAGCACAATGTGTCCTCTGTGTTTAAACTGTATCTTTGCAAATTCCCACATTTAAAAGCATGATTGATTGCTCTGGAGGACCCTTGAGCTTTCTTTCCACTTTCGTGGCAAACCCTCTCGACTTTATTCCCTGGGATCCCTTACACAAAGAAATGGATTTTATAATGACTCTGTAGGACTTGCTGTATGAACAAGAGCAGCTGAAGACTAATGGCCGGCACTTATGAGGTTCAACCCCACTGAGGTAGACCACCTCGGGACATATGATTTGATTCATGCTTCAGCGAGAAGTGGTCAGGGTCATGGATTTCAAGGCTCACTCTCGATCCTCAAATTCTAGAAGTCTCAACTTAGCATTGGGGACTGTACTGGTCTTGTAACCCACAGGCAATTATATGCCACAAGTGGGAAGGGAAAGTGATGCCTTAGGATAATCCAAGAGACTGACTTGCCAACTCAGTAATTTCCCTAATGGGGACAGCCACAGGGCTGGCTTTGCATCTACAGGCACTAGCAGTGTGGGTGGATGGAAGATACCGTCTAGAAAAACAATATTGCTTGGGCTTCAGCTTCTGCCACTGACCCAGAAATAACTGAATGGGTGACCAGAGCAGAGCAGCATAGTAATGCTGGCATGCCACCCCCCTGGTCAAGGTCCTGCAGTCTGCCTTTGGAGCATGTCAAAGACCATGACTATTGGTGCTTTGAGAGAATGTCTAACATTTTTGTTCAGAGGGTCTGCAGTTGCTCTACAGCAGGGATCTGTTGGACTTGTCATATCCTCAGTGTGAGAACACTGTGAGCAAGTCTGATCTGAAGCCTACCATGATGTCTCTGTCCTGTTGTCCTCTTCAACAGTCCATCCTGTTATTATAAGCCATTGCCCAGGAACACACCTAGCTCAGGCCCCTAAGGTCACACGTGCCAGGATCACAAGGCCCTGCTTCTTACAGTGGCCATCTAGCTCACCTCTTAGCCTCAGCCTTGTCATGGACCTTGACACTCCCAAGGTATTTTAGTGCTCAGCTCAAAACTGCCCAATCATATGCTTCTTATCCCTTTTGTCCTTAATGACAATCCTGAGAGTCACAAAATCACAAAGATGGATTTGAACTTGACATAAGCCCCTTCTCCATACCACAGGAGTGTGGCTATGCTGAACGAGAGATGCTATCTTGATATATAAACTTTTTAGGGACTTGCTATGGAAATCATCATCCCTCAGTCCACATATTTCTGCTTATTCATATTTTCCCAAGAGGCCATCCAGAGATCCACATGTTCACTCCTAGTTATTCCTATGTCCTGCTTGGATGTCAGGAACAAAGTATATCATTCTATAGCTCTCAAAAAGTCCTAGGTTCTTCAGCTGTCCAAGCCACAAATAGACAAAGGCAAGAGGGGTCTCCCTCAGAGTGCTTCGGGGACCAGGCTAGTGGCAAGGTCCCCAGGGGCTCATCACGTGCAGGTGTCTCGGGGTTTAAAGTTTTCCATCAACAGTGGGCATTCAGTGAACATGGATTTCAAGCATGAAACTGTGAACTGAAGTTCCTAGGAAGTTCTGCATCTGCCTCAGATAAGGCTGAATGGATTGATAAAACTACTGTGATCTGGGCTGGAGAAATGGCTTAGTGGTTAAGGTGTTTGCCTGTGAAGCCAAAGGATCCTGGTTCAATTCTCCAGGACCCACGTACTCCAGATGCACAAAGGGCACATGCATCTGGAGTTCGTTTGCAGTGGTTAGAGGCCCTTGGCATGCCAATTCTCTGTCTGCCTCTCTTCTATCTCTATCTCTCTCTGCTGGCAAAAATAAGTAAAAAAAAAAAATAAATAAATAAAAATTACTGTCACCTGGGCTGGAGAGATGGCTTAGCAGTTAAGGTGTTTGTCTGTGAAGCCTAAGGACCCAAGTTCAATTCTCCAGGTCCCACATAAGCCAGATGCACAAGGGGGCGCACGCGTCTGGAGTTCGTTTGCAGTAGCTAGAGGCCCTGGCGCACCCATTCTCATTCTCCCTCTCTCTCTTTTCTCTCTCTCTGTCCCTAATAGATAAATAAATAACTACTGTGATCACAGGAAGATGGAATCTGCAAGTCAGAGCCAAATTACCTTGGGCTACCTTGTGTCCCTGAATAGCCATTTATTGCCCACCGTTGTGTCTGACTAACATCCTGGTGACTATCAGTTGATCAGGTGTAATCCTTTTGGGAATGCAAGAACAGACCCCCCAGCTTCCTCCAACCCAAAGGCTGAGAATGTCATCAGATAGCATCTGAGGCCTATGGTGGAGATTTCCCCACTTTGCTATAACCTGCCTACCTGATGGTCAGCCAATGTATTTGGAAAGTGCCTTGATTTATGACTTTCTTATGTTCTATAAACTAAAAAACCTTCATGAAATTATTAATATGTTGAAACATGGAATTTGGGGTAACCTAAATCTATATTCCTGGGCTATGGTCACTCATATCTGGCTATAGAAAAAACTACCTCTTATCCCCTTTGAGGTGAGAGCTGTATCATTTGTGTCGACAAAACCAAACACATAGGAAAAAGGAGTCAAGCCTCTGTAGGGAGTTTCGCCATATCCCATGGCCACCATCTTCCATGGGAATTACAGAAGCCTAGTCATGTGAGCAGGTGGCCTTCTGAGTAAAGGCAAGTGAATCCAGTGACCAGGACAAGACAGTTACTTCTCAAAGTTTAGCAGTGGCCCAGGTTCTGTTGCTACGTGGAAAAGGGCGTGGTTTGAGGCTCTGGCCTATCTCCACTCAGCTGCTTGGAGCTGTGGAAAGGAAGGTGCTTCACCACCTGCAAAATGATGCTAAGATGACTTCGGACGCCCCTTCTAGCTCCCAGAACCATCAGAAAAGCCACTTAGCTCAAGCTGCCAGGAGCTCTGGCAATCTAATGAGAAAAATTGGATGTCATATAATTCCTGGCAGAGACTGTAACACAAGGGAATTCTGAGAGGATTTCAGAATCTGATCCTTCAGCCAAACTCAACTCTCCTCCTGACTCTTCACATACCATCTTGGACAGTTTCATTTTGGGCATGGCAATCCTGCAGACAAACACGCAGCACTCCCGGGGTGAAGAGCAGCACCAGTATTGCTTTTTCAACCTTCCTTATCACAATAATGACACTCTGGGGCAGAGGAGCCTCCTCACAGTTGGATTTTCCATCAAAGTGATAATATCCAGCCAGTAGCTCTGGGCTGCACTGCTCAGCGTGCAGGCAGGACCACATCAGCCTCCTTGCTCAGGGGTTCTTCATTACTACTTTCTAGTGGCTGACGTTTCTCTCTCTGCAGCCTAGTATTGGGCCTGGTCTGAGCAGACTGAGGAAAGTCATGGTCAATGGCCTCTCAAGAACAGGGACTGTGGGTTTCCCAGACAGTTGGAAGCCTTCTTTCCTTTTACTGGTCTCAGTGTGCGTGCTAAGTGACCAAGAAAGCCCCGCACCCTCCTAGCACTCACTCGCTGAGTGTGGGATGAAGAGGCACTGCTGCGGATGCCAGGAAAGCCACTCCAACAGGGCAGCCTGTTACACAGCATCCTTGCTACTCTGGTCGCCCTGGCAACTCCAGCTCAAAATCCCCCATCCAGGAAAAAGGACAGAAGGAAACTTGCCTTATGTTCATGTGGGAGAAGGGGAGGTGGAGAAAGGGGATAAGCAGGTGATGTGTACAGGCTGGTCACCATGGGAGCCCTCTAGAGTTACAGGTCATTTTAGCTCTGCCGAGATGCCATGACTTTTATTGAAGGTGGATTTATTTGAATATGCCTGCAATTCCCAGCAGCAAAAAGTAAATAAATACAAATACATAAATAAAAAGAAATGAAGTTGGTGAGTTTTTTTTTTACTACTCTGGAATGTGGGTAAGGAAGATGCATCCAGCACCAGCTGCTCGTGCCTCAGGTTTGATGGGGAGCCCAAGAACAGAGAAAAGCATACTCACAAACTGCCCCAGGCCCCTACACAGGAAAGCTGAGCCCTTAAAGCAGCCGCCATCTCAACGACCGGTTAGTGAGTAGGAACAGAGGGAGCAGCTTCCTGGAGCTGACTGGGCCCTGAGGGTGAGGTCAGGGAGTCGAGTGGATGAGGAACCTATTAGAAGACCCTGTGCCAGAAGCAGAATCTAGACACCAGGCATTTGCTGGAGGAAGGGGCCCCTTTGCTGTCCTCTAGGAAGGCCAGCCCCTGAGTTTACCAACAGCCTTAATTGTACCTAGAATAAAAGCCTAGTCTAAACAGTTATGACATTTCCAGAAAGTTTCTCTGTGGTACTTTCCTTAAAAGGCCAGTCCATCTGATGCCTACAGTCAGCCTACCTATCCCCTATAGCATGCAAGCCAGACATGCTGCCCACTCTGCAGTGGGCTCCCTGCCAGCCTAGAGCTGTCCTGTGTACCCTCCACATCCCCACACTATACCAGGCTACTCTTTCTTAATACAAATCACAGACAAACATTTCCACGCTTTGCACATCTGGATTGTGGCTTGCCTGCCTTCCTTCCTTCCTGTTCTGGGGCTGAGACAAATCCTTTTCATGTGGACTGTGTCAACTTCAGTTATAAAAACATTTCGCCTCCTCTCCCCTCTGCTCCAGACACATCTCCACCTACTACCCATGAGTTGTGTGTCCCCGGGATGGAAGCCCTTCCTGTTCTGAGCTGCACAGCAGTCAAGAGGTCCCTGGGCACATGGTCATTGGCATCTCCTCCCTGGTGCCCACTGTCCTCAACCTCTGCCATGCTGCAACCTGGCAGGAACATGCACATGTGATGGGATCCAGTGCTGACGGCCATCTCTGTGGGAGGAGATCAGGATTCCTGCGTGATCTACCAGGGCCGTGGCTCCATTGCATCACATCGAAGGGTGTGTGGCACGCCCGGATTCTACTCATGCTTCCACATCCTCTGAGTTACACGAGGTAGGCCAGTGTTTCCAAGGGCAGGGGAGGGCTCCATGGGCCAGGAGTATTTATGTGGGTCTATGACCCAGGTGGGCATCACACACAGCTTGACCACATCCATGTTCTGCTGCCATGTTCTGTGAGTCCTCATGTGCACATGTAACAACTACATAGCCAAACCTCTTCCTTATCAACACATCTGCATCCCAAAGCCACAGCCCTGTGTCTTTCTCCTCAGTACCTTCTTGTCCTTGGTACTTCTGCCATCTCCACCCTCCTCCTCCCTTGCCAGGCCTCTCTCAGCCAGTCGGTCTCATTCTTCCCCAATATCTGCCAAAGGCTACTTTAGGTTCTGTGCTATATGTTCACTGTGGTGTGCAAGGAAGTGTATGCTGAGAGATGATAAGACAGTGCCACTGGCTGGGGAAATGCTCAGCAGAAACAAAGCCCACTGAAGTCAGGATGACCCACACAAGGGAACAGGGCCCTGGAGGACAGAATGAATTTTGGCCCCACTGTGGCTCAATCAGGAACGAGGAAGGTGGGAGCAAGAGACAGAAGCAAAATGGGTGGCTGGTGCCAGAAAGAGGGTCAGTGGAGCTATTGTGGCACTGCATCTCCTGGGGTGGATGCAGGGGGCTTCCTGGAGAGCCTTCCTAAGGCTTCCTCCCAGACCAAGTGGTTTCACTTAACTGTGGGGGTTTGATTCAGGTGTCCCCCATAAAGTTAGGCGTTCTGGATGCTAGGTTCCCCAGCTGAGGGCAATTGGAAATTAAAGCCTCCTGGAGGCAGTGTATTGTTGGGGGCGGGCTTATAGGTGTTATAGCCAGTTTTCCCATGTCAGTGTTTGGCACACTCTCCTGTTGCTTTTGTCCACCTTATGTTGGCTAGGGGGTGATGTCCACCCTGGGCTCATGCCATCATTTTCCCCTGCCATGATGGAGCTCCCCCTGGAGTCTGTAAGCCCAAATAAACCTCTTTTTTTTCCCCACAAGCTGCTCTTGGCTGGGTGATTTCTACCAGCAATGCAAACCTGACCACAACACCTACATATCTGAAGTGAAGTATGGCCGCTGGTGCTCCTAAACATGCCCCCCCTCCATGCTCTCCTGTGGAGCGCTGCTCAGCTGTTATCTAAGCCAAGGCGCAAGCTTTTGCAAGGAGAACCTTATACAGAGACTGTTGCAGTCAGGTTTGCATTGCTGGCAGAAATCACCCGACCAAGAACAGCTTGTGGGAAAAAAAGAGGTTTATTTTGGCTTACAGACTTGAGGGGAAGAAGCTCCATGATGGTAGGGAAAATGATGGCATGAGCAGAGGGTGGACATCACCCTCTGGCTAACATAAGGTAGACAATAGCAACGAGAGAGTGTGCCAAACACTGGCAAGGGGAAACTGGCTATAACACCCATAAGCCCACCCCCAACAATACACTGCTTCTAGGAGGCATTAATTCCCAAATCTCCATCAGCTGGGGACTTAGCATTCAGAACACCTAAGTTTTGGGGGGGACACCTGAATCAAACGGCCACAGGGACTACCAACTATACCTGCCTGCCACAGGATATGTAAATTCTAGAAAGGAAAGATACTCATTCTCAAAGGGCCAGAAGGATGTCAGGGAAAAAAAAGCCAGGATGAGGAGGTTGGAAAAACCTCCAACCCAAGGACAGGCAGTGAGGATGATCTCAAGGGTGGCACTGGTATCATCTGGAGAAGCTTGTGCAGCCTCCCCCCACCACACCCAGGTTTCAGAGGATGAAGGGTTTGGACGGGCTCTGCTGACAGACATTGCTTCACCCTGATCCAGTTCAGGCTAAGCTTACAAAGCCTCCCAAGTTCCACAGAGGTTACTTTCTGCAGAGGGAAAGACTGGTTGTACTGATATGCAATGCATGCTTCCCCTCCCCCCCAGTGGACATCCAGTTAAGTAGATTCTCCTCCTCAGGGCTCTGCATGTGGGCATTGGTCGGGACTTTGCTGCTATACTGGATTGAGAAGCAGGCTGCACTCACAAGTCTCTGCAAACTCTCACCAACCAAGTACCTCTCTGCGGCTTATCTGACCCCACTTACCTTCCAATGGAAGGTGTTCACACCAACTCTCACACAGCCATTTGCTTTCTCCCTTTAACAATTTCCAGATCAAAATATATTCTATCTCCATAACAATATGTACTATACATTATATGATCTATTATTGTATATGATATCCAAATTATCATATTATATCATATTATTATATAAGAGATCCAAATCCCAGACTTTACTTATATAAGTACACTCATCTTAAGATCCTACTGCAAGTACCACCAGCCCTTTCCTTGATCTGGGAAGGTATCCAATGATTTTACTTTAAAAATATATTTTATTTATTTATGAGGGAGAGGGTCAGAGACAGAGACCTGTGGGGGCGGTAGAGAATGGGCACGCCAGGACCACTGCAAATGAACTCCAGACACAATGCTCCGCCTTATGTATCTGGCTTACATGGGTCCTGGCAACTGAACTTGGGTCCTTTGGCTTTTCAGGCAAGTGCCTTAAGTGCTATGCCATCTCTCCAGGCCATGATTTCACTTTTTCCCATGGGCATTCGGTGGAGATCTGACCTCTCACACTCAGCAGAGCATTTCCCATGACCAATCAGGATTGAACTTCAAAATCATGGGTCCGTGTGAGATAACCAAATGCTGACCTCTAGATTTCCTTCTTTCTCCCTAAAACCATATACTGATCAACAACTTGGCCCTCCCTCCCCACAAGGTGCCCTGCCTGGTTTTCTGAAGGGCAAGAGCCTGGAGACTGGCATTCTTTAGGAGGAGATGCCCCTCCCACTTCATGGATTCTATCCTCAAAGTGACAGTTGACAACACAGCCCTTTGAGGTCCAAGAGACCCACTGAAGCCATCTTCCCACACTCAGGCGCTACACTTTCCAAAAGTCCCCACAGGATGAAAAATGATACACCTATGTTTTGGGAATTTCTTAAGCCACGGCTAAAGACAGGGAGATGACGGTCTTCCTCAAACTTACACTGCCAATGTTTCTGTTCATCAGAACCAAAAGGCACATGTAACTGCCAGTTAAAGAGAGTCCTTCATGGTCAATCAGGCAACCAACATCAAAGACATGCACTTACGATATCAACGCTGTCCACAGCCTGGATACAGCTCTGAGCCCACTCATGCCA
This sequence comes from Orientallactaga sibirica, assembly GCA_036365145.1. Lineage (NCBI taxonomy): Eukaryota > Metazoa > Chordata > Mammalia > Rodentia > Dipodidae > Orientallactaga > Orientallactaga sibirica. Next base: position 19,751,776 of record JAEOAD010000031.1, read on the forward strand.
TGGGCACCAACACAAAGCAGCCACTACTGGGACTCCCACAACTTGCCAAAGCATCTGGAATCCCTCCATTCCAGTGCCTGCTGCAGCCAGGCCTAAGGGCTTCTCCTGTCTTCTCCTGGATCAGGGTAAAGCTATCCATATTATGTATGGTACATGAGCCCTTTTCAATGAAAACTACTTTCTCTGGCCCACAAGTATACAGCTGCACCATACAATTTATGTTTCTTCAGTAGATGGTACCTTGGTTTCTGGCTATCCAATAAGCTCTCTTCTTTATTACCAATCTCTTAGTATTTGGATCCTTTCTTTTTTACATTTTCATATTTTATTATTTGAGAGAGAGAGGGAGGGGGAAGGGGAAAGGAAATGGAGGCATAGTATGGGTGCACCAGGAAAAACAAATTCCAGATGCATTCACCACTTTGTTTGTGGATTTATATGGGTACTGGGAAACAAACACTGGCTGGCACGTTTTGTGAGCAAGTGCCTTTGGCTGCTGAGCCATCTCCCTACCCCTTGATCCTTATTTTCGTAGGCCTACTTTGACACCTATGTATTATCATATAAATGGCCTAAAAACCTAACCTCTAAAGTAAAAGCTAAATAGTATCTTCCTCATAGAACTGAGTTATTCACTTAATGGATACATGCATCTAAGACTTCACCTGACATACAGTTGGTGCTCATTAAATGAGATCTGACTTGACTTAAACATCATGTGAATGCTATTTTGTGTGTGTACATGACTGTAGGGTATGTATGGTGTATGTATTATGTGTAGTGTTGGGGTGCATGCCAACACATGTGTGTGGCAGCCAGGGTGCCCTTCTCTAACTCTCAGCCTTGTATTTCCTTGAGATGGGCTCACTCAATCAAGCCAGGTAGAGCTGCTGGGTTTTTATTGTTTGCTTTTTAGTCAATGAGCCCCAGTGATCCTCTAGTCTCTGCCTACTGTGGACAATGCCCAGCTTTTTCCATGGTTTTGGGAGAATTGAACTCAAGCAGTCTCAAGCCCTTTCAGTCCTTCATGCTTACGTGGCAAGCTTTCTTAACTGCTGAGTCATCTCCCCATCCCTAGTGTTACTAGTTCATGTCCAATGTGCAACATTAACACTGCTGTGGCAAGAAATTTTAATTTAATTTTTAGTATAGGGCATTTGCTTATGCCAGTTTACAATACCCAATAAATTAAGTTTTGTCCCTTTAAAATAAAACTATGCATGCAAAGGGACATCAGAAAAAGAAGAGGGGCAAAGGCACAATTCCAGGATGTGGATGAACGTGTGGGAATTGCTGAAAATGAGCCCTCAATCACCTCTGTGTTTCCTGACAGTGCGAGCAGAAGCAAAATCATATTGACTTCTGGGGCCGGGTCATGTTTTGAGAAATGGAAAACATGGCTCTTGTGGAGAGTGAATAGTTCGTCTGCAGTTGGATCTGAGGCAGCTTAGGGGTCCTGTTATGAGGCATGTTAGGCAAAAAGCAGAGAAGCCACACTTTGAGCTAAGGTGCGAAGGCACATATCTGCCACAGGAAGTGATGTTTCACTGGGAAAGGACCAGCGGGAGAGCCAGCTGGGGGACCTTCCTAACAAATCTAAAGAAATATGGAGTTGAAGATGAGCAGCTCCCAGGTTTTCTATCTGTCAAGCAGTTTGGCCCTTGGTTTGGCTGAGAATGCAGGTCCTGGCTTTTCCAAGCAGCCCACATACCCTCGTCCACTGCCCCAAGCCTGGGTGACCAGAGGGACTATGGATGGAGAGAAGTGGCTTCATCATTTGTGGGAGCAGCTACCCAACACTTGCTACTCCTCAGAGAAAACAGACTTCTTTGGGAAAACTGTAATCACCAGGCTAGGGGGAGGGCCAAATGCTGGCAGGATTTATTGGCTTTGATTAACAATACTGTGTTTGTTTTTGCAGGTAATTAGAGTTCAGTAGCAAGCTATAAAGAGTTCACCAAGAAATTCTATTCAGACTATAGCCGAAGGGTACTGAAGTATGACTCGGTCTAGCCGTTCTCTGTAGACTTCCTGTGCAAACCAGTCAGTATTTGATCTGACAGGTTATCGGGAAGAATAAAGCCCTCTGTGCTTTTCATGTGCAAGTTAAAAAAAAAAAAAAGACTCCCGTGTAGCATGCGTGTGCCCCAAAGTATGTGCACACAGCACTGTGTGGGATTCTGCAGTTCACGCACTAATAGCTGGCATCACCTTGTTTGAATTAAATTCAAAGAGCCAGCATCATCTGGAGGTTGGGAGAGTTCTCATGGCCCTGAATGCTTACAGATTAGGTGGTTGATGCCTAGGTTCTGTGATGGGCTAGTTGGGTTTGATAGAATTATGCCGTTTTGTTTCCAGTGAGTCATACATTTTAAGAACTGGAAGGCCATGACATAAATAAGGACAATTAAAAAATAGGTGAGGGGCTGGAGAGATGGCCTAGTGATTAAGTGCTTGCCTGTGAAGCCCAAGTACACTGGTTCCAGGCTTCATTCCCCAGTACCCACATAAGCCAGATGCACAAGGTGGTGAAAGTGGCTGGAGGCACTTCCATTCTCTCTCTCTCTGCCTCTTTCTCTCTCTGTCTGCCGCTCTCAAATTAATAAAAATAAACAAAAATTAGGGCTGGAGAGATGGCTTAGCGGTTAAGGCATTTGCCTGCAAAGCCAAAGGATCCTAGTTCAATTCTCCAGGACCCACATAAGCCAGATGCTCAAGCGGGTGCATGCATCTGGAGTTTGTTTGCAGTGGCTAGAGGCCCTGGTGTGCCCATTCTCTCTCTCTTTCTCCCTCTGTGTCTCTTTCTCTCTTAAATAAATAAATAAATAAATAAATAAATAAATAAATATAAATAAATAAATAAATAAACAAAATTTAAAAAAAACAAAACCAGGTGAGGACCAAGTGTTATCACCAGCATATAAAAGGTAGCACAAGATGAAGTAACAGCGTAGTTACTTAAAAGTCAAGCGCTCAACTTGTTTGGCTAGACTATGGCCAATAAAAAGCATGTTCCTTGTGTTATACACACAACATCCACATAGCATTGTCTTCCCTCTCTGAATCCACCTCATATCCAACAAGTTCAGAAATGCCAACTATCAAACCTCGTACAGGAGTAGAAAAAAAATTGAAATGCAACCAGATAAACAGAGAGGAGAGCCTCAAGTAAAGAGAATGATTTCACACTCCTCTGTATACACTGGCTTTCCTCTTGCAAAAGCTGGACTTAATGACTATGGCCCCCAGGCCTCTTCCTGTGCAGGTCATTAGAAAATCTTTACAACATTTTCTCCAAAGAACTAGGTTTCCATTTAATTATGTTCCATACAATCCAATATAAATTTTCCCACTGCTTTGCATGCTCTGGTTTCCTCACTTAAAAATTTTTTAAAGTCCTTACACAGTCGTATCACAGTTTTTCCTTCAGAGAAACATAAAACAGACATCCAGCCCAACAGAAAGAGTAAGCTTTCAGGCCACAGTTGAGTTGGCTGGCCTTCTGCCCTTGTGACTTCCTGCAGGTGACTGTAACCCTGGGCCAGCCACTCAACCCTTCTGACCCAGTTTCCTCCTCAGACAATGGAGACGGCCTCAGATTCTCCAGATCGCATCTCGGGGCTGTATGGCTCTAGGGTTATTTCATTCTGAAGGGGAGAATTTCCATATGCTAAGGCAGTGGCTGTTAATTCTCTAAAACCAAGACACTTAATTCTTTATATTCAGAAAGTTAGACTTTATCTGAAAAGAAAATTGAAAGTGTAATAGTCTCGTGTTAAATCCTATGATGTGAGTGATGTACTTTGATTCCACCAAAGACCATGCTGAGGCAGGAATAGCAGTACAACTACCTGAGACAACCAGGAAAACCTCTTCTCTTTACAGCGCCAGCTTTAAGAATAAACGTGGACCTCAGATCCCCTTTCCTCCCTCAGAGCAGTAGTTTAGGTGACTGCAGGGTGGGCTCCCTGGCTCACTGGTCTGAGCCCTTTACAAGAGCAGGAAAAGCACGGGGCAGCACCACCCCAGAACTTTCAGAATTCACGTGAGAAATGTGTGTTCAGTAAAGAATGCAATGAGGCAGAAAAAGAGTCTCACACTTACTTGTGGCCCAGCTCATGAGCGATGGTGAAGGCCAAGTTGAGACCATTGTCTTCGGCAAGCACACATTTCCTCTTAGCACTGCACACACCTCCTAAGTAAGCAATTCCTGCAGCAGAGACACAAAACACATCCTTTTCAGCATGGGGGAGGCCCTGACCTCTGAGCAAGTCCACATGGTCAATATCACGCACGTTCAGGAGAGGGGCAAACGAGGACACCTTGGTCTGCAGTCCATAGGGCTGGACCTGTACATCTGGAGTTCATCTGGGATTGGCTCATGTAGGATGCTTTTGTACTCATCCCAAAATAATGATAGTGACCACAAACATCTATCAAGCACTTAACATGTGTCAGACAGGATCCTGAGTGGTATATACACAGCATCTGATTTAATCCTCAATGCTCATGGGGGTGGGGGCAAACTTTCCCAAGGTTTGGCAAGCAGAGTTGGGCTCAAGTAAACCCCACAAAGCAAGGTGACCAGCATACAAGTTTAAGTAGGATCTTCCTCTTGCGAATTAACCCCACCTTTGCACCCTGGGTGCCTTTTGCCTCACCCTAGTCCTGCATCTCAAGGTCCAATGCAGCACAGAGTGGAGGTGTGAGCAAGAGGCAGTGTGCAGAGGGTGCTGGCCCTCAGCACTGTGCCAGTGGCAGGAGAAGGGCTGGAGGGTTTCCAAAGAGGAAGGGCTCTCTGGCAGAGGACGGCGTGGGAACAGCACAGGTGTCTGAGGAGCCATGGGGCTGGAAGCATAGGTCAGCCTGCCCTGCTTCTGCAGCCTGGCTCCAGGACTCCTGCCACCCACAGCAGCTATCTGCACTTCTGCTCTTTGTGAATCCCAGACAAGCACCCTCCAACACCCAGGCACCTCAGGGCTTACTGTACCAGGGCCCCAAGTTGCCCACCACCTGCCTTCAATGATCAGAGGGTATCTACCTCTGTGCAAGCTGCCCTTTGAAATGGCATGGGGAGCTAGAAGAGGGAACTTACTGCACTTACGAGGTCACACTGGCTTTATGCTAGGGCTGAACAGCAGGGGTTAGGTAGAGGGGTGGCAGATGGTTCAGCCGCTCTCCACTCACTGGCTCTTTGCTGTGTTATGGGCTGTGGGTACCTGAGAAAGCATGCCGGCTCCCAGTACAATGGGAACCGCCCACCTGCCAAGTGGCAAGCCTAATCACAGGGCTCCCTCTACCAGCTTGCCTGAAGTGTCTCAGGGGGAGGAAATGGGCAGAGAATGGAGGAGAACTGTGCAGGGGAGCTAGCTCATTAAAAATGACCTATCCCAGGCTGGAGAGATGGCTTAGTAGTTAAGGCATTTGCCTGCAAAGCCGAAGGTGCCCGGTTCAACTCTCCAGGACCCAGGTAAGCCAGATGCACAGGGGGGGTGCATACATCTGGAGTTCTTTTGCAGTGGCTGGAGGCCCTGGCATGTCCATTCTCTCCCTCCCTCTCTCTGCCTTTTTCTCTCTTTAAAATAAATAAATGAATAAAATATTTTTGTTTAATGACCTAGCCCTCTCTGTGCCTCCTGAGTGTGAAACCAGCTCTGGGTGTTGCAGCACTCACAGCTACTATCTGCTATTGATGACCACACTTATCCTCCCTTGGGTAAGCAAAAGTCCCCAAGTTGATTTGATTTTGAAAAATTGGTACTGGGGCTAGAGAGATGGCTTAGTGGTTAAGGCCTGCAAAGCCTAAGGGCCCATGTTCAACTCTCCAGATCCCACATAAGCCAGATGCATAAGGTGACGCAAGCACGCAAGATCGCACATGTGCACAAGATGACACACATCTTGGAGTTTGATTGCAGTGGGCTAGAAGCCCTGGAATGCCAATCCTCTCTCCTCCCTTCCTCTCCCTTCCCCCATAAAAATATTAAAAAAGAGAGAAAAAAATGGTACTGACATTAGGTAAAGGTTGTGGTCTCCTAACCACGTTTCAGGTCCTGAGTTAAGAATTGTGGGGTTCCACTATGAGTAGGTCTGAGCAGACCTCCACTGGGCCAGCATGGGGAGCACATAGTCAGGAATCTGCTGATTCCCACACTCTCAGTAGTCCACTAGACCCTCAAGGCCCGCTTATCCCTCGCTGCAGCTGGCATGTGTCCCATCTTTCCAACCAGGTTCACTGCCCACAGGAGGCTCTGAGTGTGCCCTTTAGCCCACACACGCCTCTCTCTTGCCACCCCACTTCACAGCCCCTCCACACGCTGTACTGCCTGCAGGCACCCTTGTGCACGCCCCTTGACTCATGCCCCAGTTTCCCTCACACCAGCCAACTCCCTGATCAGGCCTTGTGACCCCCACCACATCTTCTCCAACCCACCCCCCTCCCAGTGACTACTGGGGTATCACCTCAGCCCCAGAAGGGGAGCACAGGAACATCTGGCAACCACCTTCCAGGGGTGACCAGGGAGTCCTTCATAACCTGCCCAGTTGGGTCCAGTAGAGGAACAAGGGCAAGTGCTACGGCCCGTGAGCCACAGGCAAGACACAGCTGAGACCAGGTCGAAAAAATTCCAGAACTCCAACCTCACTTTAGGTGTTAAGCACCATCCCAGAGATGCTGGTGTGCTTACGACCTCCTCAACCTGTGCATTCCTAAACACAAAGCCATCACACACCTACTCTATTCAAACACAAAACAGAACACTTACTGAAGACACTAAGGAAAAATTCTTACCTCTCATTAAATAAGACTCTCACACTGAGATAGGTAGGCTCAAACACACAAAACACGAAACAACTGAGAGATCTTCAACAAGGCTGCCAAGTCCTGCAATGAAAGTCTCCATTGAAAACACAGAGGAGACAACTGGATTAGATTCCCAAAATGAAAACACAACAAAAAATATGACTCTGACCAAGTGAATTGCAGATCTGGAAGCAAATCAACAAAAAATTTGCATAAATGAAATGCACACAGCTTTCTTCACTAGTCTTAACTTAATTGAAAAAAAAAAAAAAAACAGACCTCAAAAGAGAGAGAAATGAACTGAAGGGGAGCCAAAAATAGAGGATCTCAATAATCAGCTGGTTAAAATTAATGAAGACATGATTAAATGCAAGAATGAATTCCAAGAAGTGTTAAGAAAATCAAAACATGACCTGAAATTGGAATTCAACAAAGGGATGGATACTATACAGATAAAGGCAACAGAAAATACAAACCAAATAGAACTTGTGAAAGCCTCTCCAGAAACTCTCACTAACAGAGTTAATCATGTGGGGGACAGAACCTCAGAGCTGGAAGATAAGACAGAAGAAAGCGTTCCGGAATCCAAAAATCTTGATAAGTTCAAAAAATCTTGTGAACAGAATAGGAGGGAACTGTGATATACACTAAAATGACCTAACATCCAGATCATGTGTATACATACCAGAACTAAGGCATCAAGAATTTATTCAACAAAATTATTGAAGAAAACTTTCCCACCCTCTCAAAAGAGAGACCCATCCAGATACAGGAAGCTTAAAAAAACACCAAACAGACTAGACCACAGAAGAAACTCTCCAAGGTACATTGTTAAAATTCTAAACAATGAAAACAAAGAGAGTGCTAAGAGCAGCAAGAGAAAAACACCTTAGTATATATAAAGGCAATCTCATCAGAATTACCTCAGATTTCTCAGTGGAAACCCTGAAAGCCAGAGGGTCTGCAATGGAGCATTTCAAAGTCTAAAAAATATGGCTTCCAACCCAAACTACTGTAGCCAGCGAAAGTATCCCTCATAATAGATGATGAAAGGAAAACTTTCTATGATAAAAACCAGCTCTATGATTATATGAACACAAAGCCAAACTTACAGAGAATACTCCACACAGAAGAGTCAAACAACCAATTTCAAGAGGCTACGAGAAGAATATCACAATAACAAAAACTAGAGCAGGCACAAAACAGTACAAAGCCCAAGAAAGCAGCAAAGCCCATAAAGGCCCCATCATGGCACGGATTAAAATCAAACTCACAATTACAACCTTAACTATTAATGTCTTTACCCACATCAAAAGACACAAGTAAACAGGGTGAATCAGAAAAATGGACTCTTCTATCTGCTGTCTTCAAGAAACCCACCTCACCACTAAAGACAGAAACCTCCTCAGGGTGAAAGGATGGAAAATGATATTCCAAGCAAATGGAAATAAAAACAAGTGGGTACAGACATATTAATATTAATATCTGATAAAATAGACTGCAAAACAACAGTAATCAAGAAGGACAAAGAAGGCCACTTCTTACTCATCAAGAGAACAATCCAACATGAGGACATCACAATCATAAATCAACATCACCAAACACAGGTGCACCACAGTTTATAAAACAAAACCTACCTGACAACAAAACAAAAATAAACCCCAACACCATCAGAGAGGGGAAATTCAATACTTCACCATCAACAATAGATTATCTAAACAAAAAATCAATAAGGAAGTAATAGAGCTTAATAACAATGTAGCTCAACTAGACCTCTCACTAACAGAGTTAATCATGTGGAGGACAAAACCTCAGAGCTGGAAGATAAGACAGAAGAAAAAGTTTAGGGGTGTATGGCACAATACAGGCCTGGTCCTAGCCAGACCACATGGCAGAAGAAAGCAGGAAGTGGCTTCTGTGAACATGGTGTTCTGCGCAGGCTTGGTGTGACAACAGTTACAGTCCCATACTCGCGAAAAGCCTGCTACGAGATGTCCTGTCCAGAGACAGGCTGTCATTGGTCACAAAAAGGGGACCACCCCATACAAGGATTAGCCAGCCAAGCCCCTTAAAACCCACGTGCATTTTCCTAAATAAACGAGTTTTGCGGAGGCTCGCTTCCCGCTTTTCACCCAAGTCCCGGAGTCTGTGACATGACTCTGCGCTGCTCACCCCAACTTGGCAGAGACCCTACCATACCTCCTGAGCTGGCCTTAGGGGGGATGGCAACATCTGGCGCCTGAACAGGGACCCTCTGCCCCATCGGTGTTGGCAAGACGCCCCATCCGTGATCATCGGGAACCTCTCCCCCCTCGGCATTGGCAAGACGCCTCCTCCTTGATCTTCGGCGAGTAGCCCCCTCGGCGTTTGGCAAGACGCCCCCTCCTTGATCTCTGGTGAGTAGCCCCCTCCGCGTCTGGTGAGATGCACCATTCTTGATTGTAGGTGAGCAGCCCCCTTGGCGTGTTTTCATCATTGGTGAGAAAAGCCCCTTGCTGTTCAATGTGCTGATGGTTGCCTGTGGGTGAGCAGGCAGCCCCTTCCTCCCCCCTTTTCCTTTGTTTGTCCTCCCCCCCCCAGGAAGGCACACACCGCCGCATGGCCCCAAAGCCTGTGTTGGCCCCTCCATTATCTGGTTCATCCCGTCGAAATCACAATAAGGGTCTTACCCACCCAATTTCGGAACCAAGGCGAGGCCTTTGGCTGAGCCTCCCTGGAGACACTGTGTGGGCATACGGCCATGGAGTAACGACCCACAGAAGTCCCTCCTAAGCACAAGACACATGGGTCCTAAACACTCTATACATATGTCTCAGCTGGCCCCAGCATTAGGACTTGTGGTTTGCATGATCATCCTCTGGTCTATCATTTTTGATCTGGGTTATTATTTTCTCAGTCTCTTTGATTCAGGAGTGTCCCAGCCCAGCCCCCCCCCCATCAAACAACACCACATGATAATGGGCAACCTCCCTCCCCACCAGAGGACGCCACAATTGCAGGCTCTTAAGGCCCTCCTCCTGCAATGTAGTTTAAAAGTAAAACAAAAGGACCTCCATAGCTTTTGGGATGAAACTCTTGTTTTAGCCCCATGGATTCCTATCCTCCTCCTTGCCATAATTGCCAGCCTTAAAGGCTCCACTGTGGAGGAATTCATTTCTGCCCATAACAAACACTATAAGGAGGAACCTAAACTGGCTCTTCAAAGTTTGTTCCTCCCAGCCCCCTCTTATGATAACTCAGACAAGGAGGGAGTCAAACCTTTAAATGACAATAGACCGCCACCCCAACCCCCTCCAGCTACAGCCACACTCACAACCACCCCTCCCCCTCGTTACCCTTGCAAGGACCTCTCCCTCCCTCCCCTCAGTCCTGGACACACCCAGGCGACCGCCAGTTCCCTGACACACCCCTTCGCCGCCTTCCCTGTTAATGTAGGGCCAGATGCAATAGCAAGCCACAGTGGGCATGCCTACTTTGACCACATAAAATCTTTATCCCTTCCAGGGCTTAAGGCCTGCCTCCCACAGAGGCCAGACACCTATTTTTGTAACCTGGTCCAGGGCCCATCCGAGGGCTTCACGGATTTCCTCTCTCATGTGACGGAGTCCATGGACCGACACACTCCCCTGGCCCCGCCAGGGATGCTTTAGTTAAGCAACTGGCATGGGAAGGAGCATCCACAACAGCATGTAATGCTATTGCTGCCATGTGTAATGAGACTCTCCATAAATGGATCGTAGCTACCAAAGATATCAATCCTATGTCTGCCCAATTCACATCCTTCATGGAATCTTGGGGAATAAAACACTCCCTTGGGATCCCCTACAACCCACAAGTACAAGCCACAGTGGAGAAAACTAACTGGAACCTAAAGTTTTATAAAACAAAAGTTTTATGCAGGGCTGAGGGTATGCTTGTGTCTTTCCAGAAACTTCAAAAATCCCAGTTTGGATTCCTGCCAGAAACATCTGTCCAGCCACTGACTCAGCGACCAGCCTTGATGAAGAGGATGATGCCAAACCCCTCAGGCTGCATACGGGACTTTAAACTTATCCCCCCTCCTTTTTTTTCTCCTTTTATCTCCTTTTCTCCTTACTACCACTTCCCAGAAACCATTTTGGACAACTCTTCTTAGGCCATACTTGTTTGGTGCAGTGGGCCTATAGTCCCACACTTTTCCTAGGCTTTATTTTAGCCACTCTATTTCACTGTATTCCTCCCCCTTCAAGCACACACTTCCCCTTAGCCACACCTTTGCCTTTTTTGTTTATTAATGCCTCTTATGGTAATGCTATCCTCCAAACAGCCATAAATTCCTTTGCAACTCCTTTGATTACATTGAGCTGCTACCATTAAGGACACTCATTGCTACTGACTATGACGCTAGGGTGAACTCACGATAGTCACCCAGCAACCTGTCCTACCCCAGTCCTTTTCAGGCTCTCTAGTTGATTCTCGCTCGCTGGGACTGTTCACATGCCACAAAGCCACGCCCACTTGGCCCTTCCATGCCTCCTAGGCAACAGCCTCATATGTATGGTACAATACAGGTCTAGCCCCTATCCAGACCTCATGCTAAAAGCCATACCAGGCCATACCCCTCAGGTTTTCTCACCAGGATGGCGGATAGCCCATGACGGGTAAGATTCCACGAGATGGGGCAACCTAAGACAGGCACCGTCACATGTGATGGTCCCTTGAGGCCTGGGTTCAACAATGGCTTTCAAAAAACCATACCAGGCCATCCCCCTCGGGTTTTCTCACCAAGGTGGCGAGTAGCCAATGACGGGTAAGACTCCATGAGTTGGGACAACCTAAGACAGGCACCGTCACATATGATGATCCCTTGGGGCCTGGGTTCAACAATGGCTTGGCAAAACCATACCTCTCAGGGTTGCCAATAATAAAAACAAAAAGGAGGATATGTATGGCACAATACAGGCCTGGTCCTAGCCAGACTGCATGGCAGAAGAAAGCAGGAAGTGGCTTCTGTGAACATGGCGTTCTGCGCAGGCTTGGTGTGACAACAGTTACAGTCCCATGCTCGCGAAAAGCCTGCTACGAGATGTCCTGTCCAGAGACAGGCTGTCATTGGTCACAAAAAGGGGGCCACCCCATACAACGATTAGCCAGCCAAGGCCCTTAAAACCCACATGCATTTTCCTAAATAAACGAGTTTTGTGGAGACTCGCTTCCCGCTTTTCACCCAACTCCCGGAGTCTGTGTCATGACTCTGCGCTGCTCACCCCAACTCGGCAGAGACCCTACCGTCCCTCCTGAGCTGGCCTTAGGGGGGACCACAACATAGGGATCCAAAAATTTTGATAAGTTCAAAAAAATCTTGTGAACAGAACATGAGGGAACTGTGGGATACACTAAAACATCTACAGAACTTTCCACCCCAATTCTACAGAATACACATTCTTCTCAATAGCCCATGGAACCTTCTCCAAAATAGACTACATGTTAAGCCATAAAGTATGCCTCCATAAATTCAGGAGAATTGGCATAACTTCCTATATCATATCTAATCACAATGCTTTAGAGCTATAAATAAAAATGCCACCATCATTCTTCACAGAGATAGAAAAAATGATCTCATAATTCATATGGAATGGCAGCAGGCCTTGGATATTCAAACATATCCTCAGCAAAAGAAATACCTCTGGAGGTATCACCATACCTGATCTAAAGCTATATTATAAAGCCATAGTAACAAAAACACTACTTGATCTTTGGCAAAGGAGCCAGTAACATACACTGGACAAAAGACAGTATCTTTAACAAATGGTGCTGGACAAACTGGATAACTACATGTAGAAAAATGAAACAAGACCCACTCATCTCACCATACACAAAAATCAATTTTGAAAGGATTAAAGACCTATCAATTTAAGATCTGAAACTCTTAAACTACTGGAAGAAAAAATGAGAGGAACTCTCCATGATATAGGAGTGGGGAAAGACTTCCTGAACAATACCCCAGTAGCCCAGGAAATTAAACAATCACTCAACAGCAGGACCTCATGAAGCTAAAAAGCTTTTGCATAGGGCTGGAGAGATGAATTAACAGTAAAGCACTTGCCTGCAAATCCTAAGGACCCAGGTTCAACTCCCCAGAACCCTCATAAGCCAGATGCACAAGGTGATGCATGCACACATATGGCTCATGCGCACAAGGTGGAGCATGTGTCTGGAGTTCATTTGCACTGGCTAAGGCCCTGGTGTGCCAATTCTCTCTGTTGATCTCATTAAAAAAAAAAAAAAAGCTTCTGCACAGACAAACATACTATAATTAGAGCCCATAGATTACCCACAGAATGAGAGAAAGGTAGTGAGACCCGAGGAAATAAACTTTCCCTCACACTTCAAGTATTAGTAGCAGAGGAAGAGCAGCAAAAGAAAGCTAGGTCTGAGCCTGGCATGGTGGTGCACGCCTTTAATCTCAGCCCTTGGGAGGGCAGAGGTAGGAGGATTGTTGTGAGTTCAAGGCTAGCCAGGAACTACAGAGTGAGTTCCAGGTGGGTCTGGACTAGAGTGAAAACCCTACCTTGAAAACAAAACAAACAAAAAGAGTGAGCCAGGTCTGAACACCCAGTGGGCTGGATTAATAAAGTTCAAGGTGCTGGGTCCCTGGAGGGTGCATGGTTGGAAAGGTAGTGATGAAATAAACCACCCCTCACATTTCAGCCAAAGCCCAGGTGAAACTACAGAGGAACTGGGGAGACTAGCAAGAGTGCTGCTTCCACAGTGAGCCTGATAATCAGCGCCAGGGTACAGGAGACAGACCCTGAGGACACTCAACACCTACCAAAGCAGAGATTCAGAAGCTCCTAAGAGCTCATCACTGAAGAAGATTTAAAACTCACCCACCATGGCTCAGACAATTTTGTGGAAGAGGGGGTCAAAAGAGCCACAGGTTGAGACATCATACCCAGTGGCATTGCCTCCTCCCCAATGACTGACTGCTGCTCTCACAATACATAACTCACAACCCCATGGGGAATACCAGCAACCCCACTGAGGAGGGTTGTTGCAGTCAGGTTCGCATTGCTGACAGAAATCACCTAAGAGCAGCTTGTGGGAAAAAAGAGGTTTATTTTGGCTTACAGGCTCGAGGGGGAAGCTCCATGATGGCAGGAAAAACGATGGCATGAGCAGACGGTGGACATCACTCTCTGGTCAACATAAGGTGGACAACAGCAACAGGAGAGTGTGCCAAACACTGGCAAGTGAAAGCTGGCTATAATACCCATAAGCCCACCCCCAACAATACTCTGCCTCCAGGAGGTGTTAATTCCTAAGTTGCCATCAGCTGGGAACCTAGCATTCAGAACACTTGAAGTTTATGGGGGACACCTGAATCAAACCACCACATTCCGCCCCTGGCCCCCATAAACTGATAACCGTACATGTTGTAAAATGCAATGCATTCATGCAAATTTAAAAGTCCCCATAGTTTTTATCAATTCCAATGATGTTCATACATCCCCATAATCCAAGGTCTTTTAACTGAGCCATAATACCAAAAATATCCCCAAAAAAACCCATAATGGCACAGGATAAACATTCACACTGCAAAAAGATGGCATTGGGCAAAGCAAAGAAATGTTCAACCAATACAAGATTTTAAACAACCAGGGCAAACATCAAACTCTGTAACTCCCAAGTCCAACAACTAGTCAGTGACAAATCTCCAAGTCTGATCATTCTAACCAGCAACAAGTCTCTGGAGTTCCACTTCCGCCCCTCCATCTAGGCTACTCACAGTCCTGGAAAACTTCATCCAGGGCTGGCAGCTCTCCTTGGCAGACATCTCATAGTCCCGGCATCTCCACTGGGTCTCCACTCATGGCCCATCCTCATGGCCCCATGGGATCTCCATGCAGGCATCCAGCAAACCTGCTTCACACTGCCCATGGCCATTTCCAAAACATAAGACCCACGTTACAAACTCAATGACCCTCTCTTTCCTGCATTTGTTATACTCCATAATACCAGGTAGGGTGCCAATTTGTTAATCCAGGGGGGAATAAATCAGACTTTGAAGAACAGGACACTCCTTCAGCATTCAGGCCCCTTCAAAAGGGTCTGCATTCTTCCTGTTGCCCCATTGCAGGTCAGCTGGCCCAATCTCAAAGGTTGTAATCTCTCAATTGCAGCTGAACAGGTAGAGTTCACCCAAAGATTTCATTTTTTCTGTGCCATATCCCTCTGCTCACACCAGTTCATTTCTACACAAAGCAACGCTGCACATCTTCTCAGGACAGGACGCTTCTCACACAAACTGCTAGCCCAGTCCAAGTAAAGCTCTTTCTCACCCTCATAAGCCAAACCTCACAGTTCATAGTTCTTACTGCATTCAGGTCTTTCAGCTCTGACCAGAATAGTCCATTAAGCTGTACTTACAACACTGCAAGGTGTCTTTTAGGCCTAGGTTTCAAATCTTGAAAATCAGCTCCAAAAGGCCAAAGACACACAGTCAGGTGTCTAGCAGCAATCCCACTCCTCGGTACCACTTTACTGTTGCAGTCAGGTTCGCATTGCTGGCAGAAATCACCTGACTAAGAGCAGCTTGTGGGAAAAAAAAAAAGAGGTTTATTTTCGCTTACAGGCTCAAGGGGGAAGCTCCATGATGGCAGGAAAAACAATAGCATGAGCAGAGGGTGGACATCACTCTCTGGTCAACATAAGGTGGACAACAGCAACAAGAGAGTGTGCCAAACACTGGCAAGTGAAAGCTGGCTATAATACCCATAAGCCCACCCCCAACAATACTCTGCCTCCAGGAGGTGTTAATTCCTAAGTTGCCATCAGCTGGGAACCTAGCATTCAGAACACTTGAAGTTTATGGGGGACACCTGAATCAAACCACCACAAGGGTCCTCAGTGGCATGGGGGCAGGGAGGAGGGAAATGATGGTACCAACACATGATGTGTCCATACAAAGTATATTGATAATAAAAAATGAAAAAAATACATTCTTAAAAATCTGGAAAAAATGGTACTATGGGTAAAACTCAGTGGTACTTTCCCAACATGTACGAGGCCCTAAATTTGATCCCCAGCAAGAACAAAAAAAGAAAAAAGAAAACAAATCACACTGGTACGAAGCTCAGTGGCATGCAGGACACTCCTCTGCCCCTACCTGCATGAGGCACAGAGGAAGCTCACATGAGGCTCTGCAGAGAGATGCAGTTCTGGGGCTCCAACGGTGACTCAGCTCATGTTCGGCACAATGAGCTGGTGTATTATACCGTAGGTCTACTTTTATTTGGAAACATGAAACATGTTTGGCTAAGTTTGAAGAATTAAAAAAGTTTGAAGAATTTAAAAAAAAAGAAAATGAAGAGAAAAAGAACTCAAATGTTATTTGGTCTCAAAATGCATTTTGTGCAGGTGATCATGACAGTCCAGTGAGGCAGACTACTGGAAGGAAATGGAAAGATGTGATCTGTTGTGGGGTGCCTCCAAGGTCATGACTCTGGTCTGTTTAAAGGTATTTTCTGAGTTGCTGCTGAAAGTCCATCAGTGAGCATGTGGGATGTTGCTACATAGTCATGATGATATGTCCATGACACACACACACACACAAACACACTGCAGTGGCCACCAGCCCAGGCCACAGCCTGTCTGGGTCCATGAAACAGTTAGAAACAATTAGATGTGCCTGCTTGAAAGCAGCCCTGTGGGAGAAGGGAGACATAATACAGCCAGATGTGCTGAGCTTGCTCTCCGGAGCATGCCGGCTGTGGGCTCTGCTGCTGAACCAGCAGACCTTAAATGCCACACAAACACTTCCCCTGGTCCCAGCAGCCCTGGCTTTCCACTCTAATTGGGTACCATGCAACACTGGAGAAAAAGCAAGCAAAGAGACTTCCAATAACTGCATTTTAACTTTTTCAAGGTACGGATGCTTCAAAAAGAAACAGAAAACGAAGGATCGGTTTATTTACAAGAATTGATCTTGCACAAAGGTGGATTAAGGGCCACTGATTTTAAGGATTGAAGACAACTGTTAGCAGCCTGGCAAAGAACAAAAGCTGTGTGAGTTCATGAGTGGTGGCGTGGATATGCTCAGAATACAAGAACAAAGACTGGAGAAAATCCCAAGTTGTTGTCAAAGTGAGATGTGCAAGGTGAAGCCATGGAGCTTCTGTGGAAACAAAGTTTACCAGTTTTGATGCTTTGAGGAGAGAAATAGCAGACTACAGAGGGAGCTCTGGAGAACCAGAGATCTCAAGTGTCTCTCATGACTTAAAGGTGTGATCCCTCAGGTGGCACTACTGGGAGGTGTTAGAGCCACGAGAAGATGGGGCCCAGTGGGAGGTCTTTAGGTCTTTGGAGTGCACCCCTGAGGAGGATTATAAACCCCTATTCCTTTTTGTCTTCTTTTATGCTCCCTGGTCATGTGGAGAGTAGTTTCCTCCACTATATGAGTCCAAGCATTGCCTCCAGCATGGTACCGTGGCCTGAAAGCAATGGTTTGCCTGATATTGCCAGAGACTTCTAAAGCCCGTGAGTCTAAATAAAGCTCTGATCTGCGAAAGTGACTATCTCTGGGATTTGTAACAGCAATGGAAAGCCGACATACACACAGCCTCATCACCTCAGATGGCAGTAAGCACCAATCTCCACACTGGTGCCTGTCAAGACATGAGAAAAAACTACTTTGCTCTCTACCGATTTACTAAAAACTGAGATCTGGAACTGGAGAGATGGATCAGTGGATAAGATGCTTGCTGTGTAATCATGGGTACAAAAGTTCCGACTCCCCAGATGCTGTTATGTGAGTGTCTGTAATCCCAGGGTGCCGAGGGTGAAATTAAAGGATCCTCAAAAGCTTGCTGGCCAACTAGCCTGCTGAATGCAATGATGCATAGGGTATATTTTCTCAAACAAGTTGTACGGTGATAACTGACACCTTCAGCTGACCTCCATATTATGGTATGTATGTGCCTATGCTCACACGCATAAACACACACATTCTTCCCCACACAACCTTCAAAATGTTAACAACACTGGTTCTGCTAACTTCAGCACTGATGCAGTGGAACGGGGCGCCATCCCATGTGACCATAACCACCGGCAGTGAGTTTCTTCTGTCCCACAGTGGTGCTTCCAATGGTTTCAGGCCTCTATGATTGAACATTCTCCACCAAGAAATCACAGCAGGACTCACTTAAAAATATTTTAATACAGCAGTTCCACATGTTTGAACAGCTCCTTGGAACAAATGCAAAGCAGAAAGGCAATTGGCTTTTAATAGCTGTGCTCCAAACACAATGTTGCCTGGCCTTTCCTTCCCAGGGCAGGCATTACTGTCCCATTTTATGGGAGGGAAAACAGAGGCTCTGTAGCCAGCTATGTGGTCAGTCAGCACTTGCATTTGTCAAGACTTTCTCTCCTTGTGACAAATATCTGAGAAAAGCAACCCAAGGAAGGATTTATTTTAGCTCACTGTTTGAGATGTTTCCGCCCCTGGGAGGCTGGTTCTCTGTTCCTGGGCCTGTGGCAAGGATGATCATGGTGCAAGGGCATGGTGGAGCACAGCTGCTTACCCGCATGGAAGGCAAGAAGCAGAGCAAAGACAAGAAAGTGCCCTGGAGAAGATCAGCCTTCAGAGTCACATCCCCAGCAGCTCACTTCCTCTAACTAGGTCCTTCCTCCCACAGTTCCACTGTCCACCAAGAGTCTATTCACATTTTTAATCTATCAATATCTAACCTTTGGTTAGAGCACAGCCCTCCGTGATCTAGTTCTCCCTGGAAATGCCCTCACAGACACACCCCAGAGGTGGGCTCCTTGTCTTTTCTCCATGCAGTCAAGACTAAGCACAACAGTGCTCACTCCAGATAGAAACACAGGGCTCTCTGCCTGCAGCACCTCTGCCCAAACCTGGCACTTCCCTCATCCAAAGCTTTGTTAATCAACAGCAATGAAATCTTGGACTGAAGAGGCTTTCATAAATCTGAATGTGTGCTTACATAGCTGTGGGTGGAACAGAGATTTCTCCTATTTGAGTTCATATGTTTTTTGAAAAAAATTAAAAATTTTTATTTATTTATTTGACAGAGAAAGAGGGAGCGAGAGAGAGAGTGAGCATGCCAGGATCTCCAGCCACTGCAAACCAACTGCAGACGCGTGTGCCCCCTTGTGCATCTGGCTAAGGTAGGTCCTGGGGAATTGAACCTGGGTCCTTTGGCTTTACAGGCAAATGCCTTAACTGCTAAGACATCCCTCCAGCCTGAGTTCAAATGTTTTTAAACGTAAAGATGTCTTAGGGTTACATGCAACAATATTAATAGTGGTTTTCTCTAGGACATGGTGAAGAGTTTAGAGACATTTATATTTTTCTCCTTATTAAGAAAGCAAATGAAATTAATTGTATTAGGCTTAAACTTAATACAGTTAATACACATATGGCTATGACTATCAAAGGTATTTCATTATATTTCGTTTATCCAGGGTGACGTATAAAAACAAAAACAAGGCTCCGGCGTTCCACTCCAAATGTACAGTTTTTTAGGCAGCAAATGATGCAGGAAATTCATAGTCAACTAAACATACAACTGAGCATATGCTTGGATCCTAAGCGAGCCTGTTCCACCTCTACTGCTACGTTGGTACAGGGGAACAAGACACCCATTTCAAAATGCGGAGGGTCAAAATGAAAGGCTGTAATGAGTTCTTCTGATGCATGGAGAAGTGTAAGTCATTCATCCAAAGAAGCAGACCGGCAGAACTCCTCTACCCACCCTCCCAGCCATGCTGACCACACACAGGCTTTTTTCTCCTTTCTCCCTTCTTTTCTGTTTCTTGGTAGGAGCACAATTTTGGAGAGGAAATTGGATGAAGGGGCTTAATTATTTTTTTTCAGTAGAAAACTGCACAGTGTAAGCTTATAATTCATAAACTCAGGGTTGGCCATTTGATCCTTTCTAGATTTACAGAGTAAACACTGCACAACAATCTAAACCTAGTTTAACCAATAAATCATTGTGTGTAAACAGTTTTCAGCTGTTGGCTTAGTTGCCCATTAGTCAGATGTGCTGGGGCTCCACCTTTGAGCAGATGTCAGGTTTTCCCTGCCAGCTGCTAAGGTCTCAACACCACCACAGTTATCACTGGGATATCACTGGGATGCTTTCAAGTACAAGGGAGCAACTGACATCTATTCATCCAGGGATCTTGTGATGGATGGAGACTGTCTGTTCCTACTCACTGGCAAGTGTTGGTACACTTGTCAAACTTCAAAAAGTGGAATTTAGGTGCAATTTGATCTTGGGAATAACTTTTTAAAACTATTTTTATATGCAAACAGAGAGAGATAGAAGAGAGACAGGCAGAAAGAATAGAAGTGCCAAAGCCTCCAGCCGCTGCAAATGAACACCAGATACATGCGCCACTTTGTGTATCTGGCTTTACATGGATACTGGGGAATCAAGCCTGGGTCATTAGGCTTTGCAGGCAAGTGCCTTAACTGCTAAGCCAGGAATAACATTTAAGAGCAACTTTCTTAATAGCCTAGGATGTGACAAATGAAAAATAGCTACAGTTGATTCTCATTATTAATGGCAGGTAGGTTATAACTTTTAAATAATACATGTGTGCTCAGCTGGGGATTAAACTTGGGGACTCATACATGAGTAGGCAGACTCTAAAAGTTGCCATGACCACGGAATGATGAATTCTGAGCTGCTGTCCTAGGTAAAATACAGGATTAGGTTCCTATGAGTCTTGGGTCATGCCAACATATACATGTATTTGTTTACTATATATTGTTGACTCCTTAATACTGAACTCACACCATCAGCCCTGTAATTCCTGCCTGAACCAGGAAGCATGGCCTCCTGCTCCCTCCCTGGTGTTTTCTGCACAAGGTTCCATAAGGAACATTCCATAGCCTTGCACTTAGGAACACTCAGCACTTGAAGCATTATGCAGGGGAAAAGGGGGGATATTTGGCACAGTGAAATCACACACTCAAAAAAAAAGGAACAAAAATGCAAAAAATGTGGCACTAAATACACTGAAAATGGCACTTGTTTATGGTATGAATTGGAACAGGAAGGCAGAGCGTGGCCTTGTTCAACCTCAGCTGGGAATGTGCCTGTCTGGTGACTCAAAAATTTTCTCCACTCTGCACATGTCCATGAATGACTGCCAACGCGCTTCAAGGGTTGAGTCTGGAGTTAGAAATATATCTCAGCAAGCAGTCAAAAACAAATCAGAGCACAGATCAGCTGTGTTCTAAAACAACTCATGTCCTATTATTGGACAAAATAAATGCCTTATTAGTTGCAATATTGAAGTTCAGTTTTCATTTCAGGGCAGCGTCTATTTATTTCCTCTCTGCCATCTACAACACTGACAGACTTGTTCATTCTCCTCTCAGCTTTGCTTCTGCCTGAAACTGGAGGTGCACAAAGCCATCGCCTGCACAGGGAGTCAAGGACCCCCATCTCCCTGAAAGTCGTCAGAGCCCCATGAGGACTCAAAGACAGGCACAGCTTCTACAAAATCAGGAGAGTGTTCATGGAGAGACTGTAGAGGGTTGGCAAGATGGACATGGTCTCTGTCTGGTACATGCTCCAGGCCTGCACTACCTGTGCTCTGCTATCCTACCTTAGGGCCCTGTCTTCTTGAGCACAGTGGACCAGCTCTCCCAGACCTCACTTTGTCCTAGCAATTCCACCACCAGCAGGCATTCCACTTTTCCTATTCTCTCCTCTGGGTCCCCTACGATCAGTCATGTAGAAGAAAGATCAATTAGACAAGGGCTTTATCCCTATATCAATCATGCAAGACATGGGGGCATGGACTCCAAAGTGGACGCTGGTTCCTTTCCCAAACACAAACACAGAAACTACCGTGCCTAATAGCTGTTGACTGAGGAGAACACAGGGAATCTCAATATTTCAGCCACTAATACAAGGTTAAAAGGAGATTATAACTTTTTGAAGAATGATCACGGGAGGATTTGTAGTCTGGATTTGGAAACTTGATATAACTTAGAGTAATCAGACCAGTGTGGTACTGACATAAAGATAGGCATATAGATCACTGGAATAGGATGGAGAGTCCAAAAATAAAACCACACATTTAGGGTTAGTTGATTTTTTTTTTTTTTACAAAGGTGCTATGACTATTCAATGGGCAAAGAAAGATCTTTTCAGCAAATGGGGCCAGGACACCTGGATAGCTGCCTACTAAAGAAAGGTGAAGAAGCCCCATTTCACACCACATACATAACTTAAGTTACAATGAATTAAACAGATAAATATTAACACAATGATTATGGACTTCTCAGAAGAAAACAGAGAAATAAATCTTTCTGACCTGAGGGTAGCAAAGTCTTCTCATATATAATACCAAAATGACAAGTCAATAGGAGGCAGGTGAGCCCTACTTCCTGCAAGAGAAGAATGGCCAGGAGTGGGAGATGCTCGGTGTGAGGCGAGGTCACCTTCAATTCAACTGCCAAGCCGAGCACCAAGTATGTTGGCATATTTTCTAAGAAACTTCCTAAGTTTCTGTACTAGTTTCTCGTTGTTGTGACCAAACACCTGACAAGAAGAAGCAACTTAAGGAAGAAAGGGCTTATTTCATCTTACAGTTCAATATTACAATCTACTTTACCATATAGTTCAATATTACAATCCCTCATGGTGAGAAAGGCATGGTGGCAGGAGCCTGTGGCAGCTTGTCACATTCAGCCCACAGTGAGGAAGCAGAGAACAATGAATGCTGGTCCTCAGCCTGCTTTCTCTTTTTTATACTGTCCAGGACACTCTGGCCCATGGAATGGCTCTACTCACATGCAGGGTGGGTCTTCCTACCTCAATTAACCTATGTTAGAAAATCCCTCACAGACATTTCCCCAGAGATTTACATCCACAGTGATACAAAATCCTGTCAAATTGAGATTCACCATTATAGTTTCTCTCTGCATTATGGTTTTCTGTTCCCTGAGTGCCACCCAGGCAGTGAAATAACAGGTTAGATGAGTTAGCTGGCTTATTCTAATACCACATGAACTGTTACTCTGCAACAGGGTGTTCTTGGTTATGGGTCAGAGTCAGGAAAGAGCATGCATGCAGGGCCTCATGCTCCATAACATAACTGTCAACAAGACCATAGCTAAAGACACAGATTCCCTTGGCTTGGGTTTCCCAGGCATATCCAGGATCCTGTGCTTTGGAAATCACATAGCAAGTCTACCCCTGGGCCTGAAGGTCTCTGGTTTGGAGCAGTGGCACCTATGAGACAAGACAGACTGCCGATGAAGGAAATGAGTTAAGTGTAAACTGTTAAGTTGAGGAGTAAACTCCCCATGGGATTTATAAGTTGGAAGCAAAAAAAAATTTTTTTTCTTCCAACAGTTTGCTATTCCCTGTGGAAATCAAAACAGGCCAGGAGAGAAGGGAGGGAAGAGAAACAACTTGACATTCAACAGACGGCAACCAATGTGAGCCAAGTACATGCAGGAGAGGTGCAGATTCACACTCTCTGAACAAGATGGCACTTTTGTCTAGAGGGCCTGTGAAGTGGGAGGGGACCTTCAGGCAGCCAGCATTACACTCCTCAAGTGACCAGTGTGACTGTCCCTGGAGAACTCCTCAGGAGCTTCTGGAACAGGCAATTCTGAAAGAATGGCCCCCAGCAGGTTCACCTCAGGACATGGGAGAAGCATTCAAAATTACCCTCTTTTGACAAACATTTCATCAAGTGTTTCCTGATTCCCCGTCTAGGGAGGCCTCAAGCCAGGCACAGATTCTAAGTTGAGCAAGAGCAGTGCGGTGTTAGGGGAAAATACTTCAGTAACATCATCTGGGCAGATACAAGGAGTAGGTGGAAGGGTGAGCAAAGGTGCTCTCAATCAAGTTCCATGGCCCAAAGGGTGGGTACTGGGGATTTGAAAAGACACCTGCCTCGGGGACCTCTATCCAGAGGTGGTTTCTGTGGACACTGGACATATGGAGACTAGAGACCGTTCCACATGAAGTCCCCCACTTCTCACTTTTTCCTTCTTTCCTCTTGATCACTTGTCCTAACAGAACACCCCCCCCAAACACACACACCACCTTACTTCTGTTTACTCAGCAAAACTCCCTGAGTACCTCAGACGTGGGAACTCCTCATGTTGGAGGTGTCTATGGGCAGTGCTTGCGATTGCAACAGGTAATATGAGTCTGTGAGTCCCATTTCAGAAACCCTCTGAGCCAGTTCCTGTGAATGTATCACAGATGCTCAGGGGGCCATGGTCCAGCATTTGCCATTCAGGAAATATGGCCACCCAATAAGCCAAACTGCTCAATGTTGACATCTCAGCAAATGCTGCTCCTTCCCCCTGTACATGTGCCCAAATTTGTGTGCATGGACATGGGTGTGCCTGCAGAATGTGGTTCTGGAAAGACAGCTCAGGATAATTATACTGTAAGCAGGCAGAATGAGGTTGATGACCACAGGACTATACCAACAGCCCCTAGTGAATTTTGACACCTTTTGTTTTTGCTTTTGAAAATAGGTTTCATTATGTAACCTGGGCTTGACTTGTATTCACTATGTAGCCCAGACTAACCTTGAACTCATGATTCCTCTACCTCTGCCTCCAAAGTGATGGGATAACGGGTGTGTGCTACACCTGGTTGAATTCTGAAAGCTTTAACACATTCACACTCTTGCTTTGGTCAATGATTTGAAAATGAACTTTGCCAGTTATACATCAATAGCTTAATACTTCTCTCTCTTCTCACTGTAAATGTTCCTCTTTGCTGGTAGGTTAGAATGTCTTTCCTTTGATAAGTGCAAGCTGGGGCTTTAGGTAGAGGTAAGGCTGGGAAGAATGCAAAGTACTGTGCCTAAAAACTCTGTCCTCCATGTGAGGAATGCAGCAGCTCAGTCCTAAAGAGCCAGATATCCCCAAGAAGACCTGAGAGTAGGATTTAAAAGCTCCACATTCAGGTTCAAATGCTAGCTGAAAAGAGGGATACATTCCTGATCTGGCCCTCCTAAGGCCTGAACTCTTTTGAAACAATGCACCTTGTATCCTGGCTTGAACTGAAAGAGCAGGGCCTCAGAAAGCACTGTGAAAGTATGATATGACAGTCAGGAAAAAGGCAAAGTGGTTGAAGGGTTGCACAGATTACTTTTGGCATCACTATTCCAGAATGCCTGGCAGCAACAACTTAAAGAAGGAAAGATTTATTGGGCTCACAATTTTCCATATTTGCTTAGCTCTACACAACTGGCCAAAACATGACAGCAGGAGCACGTAAGAGGGGCTCTTGCTCATGGCAGACAGGAAACAGGAAGAAGGGATTCTGGAAGGGGTTAGGGCAAGATACAATATCCCAAAAACATACTTGCAGTGATCTACTTTCTCTCATTAGGCCCACCTTCTAAATTTTACTGCCTTACAATAATGCCATTTGTTTGGGATCAACGCATTCATTCTTTAGGTTGGAGCCCTGATGATCTGCCTCTAGAAATGCCACCACAGACATTCCCAGGGGTATGACTAATTCCCTAGGCATCTCTCAATGCAGCTAGGTTGACAATGAAACTTAGCCATCACGAGGCTGGCAAGATTAACCATAGGTATTTCAATCATGCCTTATGTTACAGACTAACATGGGCCCACTGCAATCTACAGCCAGAGCCATAACAGCTATTTGAAAACAATTTATTTGAACACAGAGCCTTTGGAGAAATAATTAAGGTTAGGGGAGTTATGCAGGTGGCTTTGATAATACTTCTGTCCTAATGAAAGAAGGAACAGACACAAGAGAGTGTGTGTGCCTTTCCCCACTCTTGGAATATGCCCCAGGAGTCCATGTGAGGAGGTCCTGAGAACACAGCCATCCATGACTCAGGAAAGAGACTAGCTCTACAGGCATGTGGGCCTTGGACTTAACAAACTCTACAATGGTGAGGGATGAAAGCTGATTGTGTAAGCCATCCAGTCTTGGATACTTGGTTAGACAACCCTGGCTGATGTGCTCAGTAGACAAACAGATGTGCCCTAGGTCTGTCCTGCTCACGTGGGTGACTGGTACTAGACGGTCACCAGAGCTTACAGTCCCAGTTTGCTGCATGGCACCTCTGACTCACTGTGCGCATGGGCTCATGTGCAAACCGTGGTTGAATAATAAGAAACTAATATGGAAAGCCGAAGGTTGAACTAGCTGCAAAAACTCTTGGTAGAGAAGAATGCAAACTATGGTTGAGAGAAAGTGCTGATGGCTCTGCATTTAAAAATCACGTAACACCTCAACTGGCTGCATGTGGAGGCACAGGAGTGACATTTCTCAGTCATTTGGCAAAAGGTGCCACATGAGTGGCAGCCTGGGATCCCAGGGAAGGGACATGGGACGTGATGCTGTGGTAAATGTAGACCTAAGTCATCTACCTCATTGGACATTTCCACTTGGAAATACCCAGACCGTAAGAAATGCTTCAAAGACTCATGAACACTGCCTTGGAGAAAGGAGGTCATTTCAAAGGACTATTAAAGATAACACATTACAATGTCTGAATAACTAGAGGCTGAAATTCTTTCTTCAAAGCCCCAGAGATTTTCAAAGATAACATGGTCATTGGGAGAGAGGACTGGAGGGTAAAGAAGTCCAGAACCAATGTTCAGGGTGTGCTTGAGAAGGCACGTGCCTCCCCCCAGCATTCAGCAGGCCTGCAGGAAGAAGAAACTGCTCCTGATTCTATTCCACGAATCTCAAGGAAGGCAGACGAGCAAGAGACATTCCAGGGGTACGAGGCTCACACTGCAAGCTTAGCAACAAAAGCTACTTGTTCTTTGACTTACTGGAAATCGCAAACACACGGGTAGAAGATGCAAGGAAATTATCACAATAAAGGTCCAGGAAATAATTATTCGTTGTGGAAAGTAGCTATAGCAGAGACAGGTCCTATGGAGGGACGGATATATGGCTGATAGATGCTACTGTCTGACCCAGAGGTGGCCACAAGAATGCTTGTCTTACACAGTAAGTCATCAGATGACCAAAGTGTGATTGTGCTTGCCTCAAAGAGGGTGGGGACTAAAATGTGAGTAGAGCTACCCAGGATCTGGAATTACCCCGCTTCATTGTGTGTTGTGTGTGTGTGTGTGTGTGTGTGTGTGTGTGTGTTATGCATGTTTGCATGTATGTGCGCATAGGTATGTGTGCACATGTTTGTGAAGGCCAGTAATTGGTGTCAGGTGTCTTCCTCAATAGCTCTCCCATCTTATTTTGTTAGAAAGTCTCTCTCACTGGACCCAAAGCTCATTATTTTGTCTGGACAAGCTATCCAGAGAGCCTCAGGAATCCTCCTACCTCTGTCTCCATGGTGTTAGAATTATAGGTACATGCCACCATGCCTGGATTTTACATAGGTATTGAGGATCTGAACTCAGGTCCTCGTGCTTATGAAGCAAGTGTTTGACCAACTGAGCCATCTTTCCAGTCCCTCTATTTTGTTTCTTAAACTGAGTTTTGACCAGTGATAATTTCCTTGCCTCAACTAACTGTGTATTTGTGATTCTGTTTGCAAATATTTGAATGGCAGGCTTTTATATGCATAATTATATGTAAATTATTCTTCAACTGAAATTTAAGAATAAAATAGAGATACACACAAGCAAGTAAAATAGCAGCTGATGGTCCTTTAACAATCTGGAAACAGTCAAAATAATGGGACAATTTAGAGGACAAGAATATGTCTAAAATATATTTGTCACCGGAGGGTAAAGCCATGTGGCGTCCACTGGTAAAGGTCTGTTTTCACCTGCCACTGACTTCACCTGCATTTGTATGCCTCTGAGCCTTGGAGCTGTTTCAATAATTCACCTTTACTGCAGTCCAAGGAGCCTTACAACTCTATGACCTTGAAACTTACCTCAGACCACCTAAAAAAACAACTTCATTTCCTTTTTAACTACTTTCTGTACTTCTAAAGGATGAATAAAACACAAGGCCACGCACATAAAGATCTGCCAACTTACCAAAGAATAATTTTCTCAGAATAATAAAGAAACCGTATTTCTTGTTCAGTGCTTAGTCCAGCAAAGCCGTTTCTTAAGGGACGAAATGTGGTATTCCAGGGAAACATGGGGCAAACACGATCATTCACAGCTGGCCTTTGTTCTAGGCACTTCTCAGGCCCTCTACGCCTGGGCTCTTCACAAAGTTAGGCCAGTTCTCACAACAACTCCAGGTGCCATCTCTATAAATCATGCCCTCGCAGGACACTATAGCCTCTCCACTAAAGAAGTATTTCAACATGGGAAGCCAGCTGCCATTTGAATATTGATTCAACATCCATGAGCTCAAGTCACCCTACTGGGACAAGCCCACCAAAGGCCTCAGAACAATCTCAATCTATGTTGACAGAAGTGAAAATGACAACTTGCCATTTCATTTTTTATTTTAAAGCCTCTGAAAGAATGTCAATGACAGTTAGCCCATAAAGCCAGGTGGGCACAAAGTTCAGCAAGAAGAAACAGCTTGCCTGTGGCTATGGGCAACAGCGAGGGCAGACAGCCAGTGTCTAGGAATTGTCACTGGGTGGCAGTGCAGGAAATGAATGGTATGAAGTCCAAGGCCCTGCCTTGGAGTGAGAGGTGAGGTCACGTCCTGTCTCCATGTTTACAGATGCAGCTCATTACCAATTGGCTACCTTGGGTGTCAGGGTTATCCCAGACCACAGAAATAGCATGCATTTCAGAGTCTGTCTTTAAAATGTCAAGAAGAAAATAAACAAATATGCTTCGCCTTTTAAGCAATTTCACACATTGCCTCTGTGCCGAGGGTGGTCCCCATACGACCTCCCCAGCCCGGGCTCCTGTTGTGGCATCTCTGGGTGGCTGGCCAGCCTGACTGCCCTACTCTTGCCTTAGACTCTGCCCACCTCATATGAGACGGGCCAGCCCAAGCTAAATCTTCTCAAGTTCTCCTCCCGTTGAAGGTCCTAAGCTTGCAGCCCTGCTCAGCCCTTCTCTCCATGTCCCACCCAGTCGGGCCATCAACAAGTGCCGCCATTTCCTGCTCCTCGCACACTCTGGAACTTGTTTCCTTCCTTGTCGTCCAAAGTGCAGACGTTTGTCATCACCTTAAGCTTGGATTATTGGGAAATCTCCTCAGGGGCCACTCTGTTTATTTTCTCCCAATTATGGCCTTTCCTCTATGGATTCTTCCCAGAACACAATGCTGCCTCTCACAGCAATGCCTTGGCTGCAGCACAAGCCAAGCCGCATCTCCATCACAGTCCACCCTATTCCAACAAATCTGTGTCTGGCAAAACGCCGGGCACCTCTGCTCAAACCCCATACCAACTTCACACACCTAGCACAGTGCAAGTCCTGCGATGCGAATGAATGGACCCAAACAGCTCCATCAACTTCATCCTCATAAAACACCTCCCTCTGCTGCTGTGAACTAGATGGGCACAGGAAAGAAGAAAGAGGAAGATGCTGATGGAGCCGAACGTGTCTTGAACTTACGATCAGTCCTATGCTAAGATGTCCGTGCATGATTTCATTGTTTTCCTTGCTGTCACAGGGTAAGATACATGTCATGATTGCCCCAGCAGTACTGAGGAGCTAACAGAAATCCTGAGACGTCAAATGCTTGACAAGCTCAAACTGCAAGTGAGTGATGGAGTCAGGATTCAATGCCAGGTCTTGGTACCACAGACCTTTGCCTAAACTGTTCTGTCAGGCTATGTAAACTGACACCCACAGGATGTGAACTGCA
The DNA here is from genome assembly GCA_036365145.1 of Orientallactaga sibirica. Classification (NCBI taxonomy): domain Eukaryota; kingdom Metazoa; phylum Chordata; class Mammalia; order Rodentia; family Dipodidae; genus Orientallactaga; species Orientallactaga sibirica. The sequence continues at coordinate 19,781,332 of JAEOAD010000031.1, forward strand.
GAAGCATTTTGTTTGGTCCACTTGATATTTAAATAGAAATTTTCATCAGTCATTAGCAATAAAAACCTTGGTAAAATTTACATTACAGTGCAGATTTCTTGGCTCTTCTTACATAGCAGGCAACCAGAAAACAATAGACTAAATAAATAGTTCTGGAACAGTTGGTGATTCAAATGAATGGACACACACCCCCACCTCATACCATCCATACACAAAACATACCTGAACTAGATGAAACCCAGAAGAATTTGCCAGAAGAAAAGTTAAGGGGATGATTTTACAACCTTAAATTACTAAATAATTTTAAAAACAAAATCTAAAAAGCAAAAATCAAACATTGGAAGCTGAGATATGTAGCTAATTTCACACTGCAAAGTTCTCCGTGACCAAAGGTGTAAATGAAGATCCAGTGAAGATATTTTTGACTCATATAATGAAACCAAGATTTCAAAGGTCCTCAATTTAACTAGCAGTTAGAGGCATGCCAAACAAACCACAAGAAGGCATCAATTCATACTCAGTATGTTAACAAAGCTTAACAGTTCTAGCAAGACTTCAGCATTAAAGACTTTCACAGGTTTTTTGTTAGTGGGAGGAAAGAGAGTAGAAAAGTGATTTTCATGAGTAATTTAGCCCATCTAGGAAAGCTAAAAGATGTATAAGGGGTGGAAAAGTACTTACAACCCTTATAAGTACCAGGTCAGAAAGCATGGCATTTCTGTTCTGGCATGCCTACCTGATCTGGGCTTGCAGAGTGGAACATCTGCAGTGGTGATGCACACACACATACATACATACATACATGCATACATGCATACATACATACAGGTATACATACATACATAGCTACCACACTACAGAGACACTAGTATTGCCCTCACTGGGACACTAAACAGCTAGGACACTAATAGGGTGGAGGTTCCCAGGTTTGTGCTACAGTCTACCAGGAAGATGGTACTGAATGCTGGGACTAAGGCAACAGACCCTTCTCTAACCAGCTCAGAGGTAGCATGGCAGGGGTCAGGGGAGGCAGATGACAAACACGGGAGACAGACCCACAGCTAGGTCTATGCATAATGCATCCCAGAGCTAAGAAGGGATACCTGCCAACTACTGTGCAAAGCTCAGGAAGTTTTGATTCGGTACAAGCTAAAAAGGCACTCACACAAATTATACGTGTGTGTATGCGTGCGCCCACGCGCACGCGCTACAAGGTAGGGTCTTACTCTGACCCAGGCTGACCTGGTGATCCTCCTACCTTTGCCTCCCATGTACTGGGATTAAAGGCATGCACCAACACGCCTGGCTTCACAGAAATATTTTTAACCCATGAAACTGCAAATTTTGGAATGTATATATGTGCTTCTTACAAAGTTTCTAGCTTTCATGAAATTTCCAAAGGGTTCCATAGCCTAAAAATCAGTTAAAAGCCCGTAAGCACAGGAATCCCAGAATATAATCAAGGACATTCCCTCGGGCGGTGGGTGGGGGAGGGGCAGGAGCTGAGAAATCCTCTCTGGATAGCCAAGTGGACCTAAAGATCCTGGGAAAATTACCCTTCGGACCCCAGGGATTACCCAAGCATTCCTCAGAAGGTGATAACCAATCACATTTTGTAGAACTTACTTTTCTTTGCCAGATCCCAGCCAACTGACATGGAATGAATGAGGGAGGGTCTGCTACAATTCCCCAACAGAGTGAGTGACATCTAACAGAGCAGCTGAAGTAATGCAGGGGGCAAGGCCTGCACTTTGTCACCTAGGTGCAGGCACTTCATGGAGAATGTGTCCTGAATTAAGTACTCAGTTTAAATTGGACACTGAGTGTCAAGTAAGTAAAACCGAAAGAAAGAAAATAGCAGATGGGCATGCACAGCCACAGATTCATACAGGGAAATGTTTTATAAATGAAGGTGGGCCCTGGCTGGTGCCTGAGTCAAATACAAACAGTACAGACCAAAGTCTGATTTTTGATCATGTCTTAGGCTAGCGAACTGTAAGCCCAGTCTTCTCCAAGGATGCTTGGCAGTGACCACAAGTCACACTACCCAGTCAGCTGCCTGATCACCATACTTTATGGTGGACCGCATGGCTAAGCTCCACGGTGAGTATTCAATACATTTTGACTATCCAACTTACAATGGATTCTTCAGGACATATCCCATTGCAGTCAAGGGGCATCCGTATAAAATCCCAAGTGCTATAAACTACAGCTAAAACTTTAAAAAAGAAAGAAAACATTCTAGTTTCTCTGACAAGGCCCCGACCCGCTCCCTTAGGGCAGCTTCTACTGTCAGCATCTCTACTGTGTCTTGGTATTTTCTACTGGGATGCACGGAATGGGTTCGAGGCAGCAGAGCACACACTAGCCTTCCTTTTTAAAAGTATTTTTAAATTTTTATATATTAGAGATAGAGAGGGGGCAGAGAGAGACAGAGGGAGAGAGAGAGAGCGAGAGCGAGCGAGAGAGAGAGAATAGGCACACCAGGGCCTCTAGCCACTGCAAACAAACTCCAGGATGCATTTGGGCATTTGGTTTACGTGGGACCTGAAGAATTGAACCTGGGTCCTTAGGCTTCACAGGCAAGTGCCTTCACTGCTAAGCCATCCCTCCAGCCCACACACTGGCATTTCTAACAAATGGTGTCTGTTTCCTGAAAATGAGTTCTTTCTGAAGAATGAATGTGTTGTGTTTAACATGAGCGAAATCACAATATAAAAGCCATTTGTGTGTTTTGTTCTCCACTTGAAGTAAACTGACAAATCACTCTGGTCACTCAGAAGACAAGAACTATTGACAGCCATTCCTTCTGCTTCAAGACTAAAATCAAAGGGCATTTCCTGCTCCACGCTCATCCAGGGCACACACATTCAGAACATTCTACACTGTGCCAATCAGCATGGAAAAGAGCACAGTGGTGCTTATCCATAAGGCAGCCCAGTCTTGATCTATCATAAACAACCTACTAAACAAGACTGGCATCTATCCTTCCTGACTATCTTCTGTGAGTATGGAATTGTATACATGTTGTCTTCTTCATCATTCTCCTTCTCCTTCTCCTCCTCTTTCTCTTTCTCCTCCTCCTCCTCTTCTTCTTCTGCCACTTCTTAGCTATACTGTTAATCTGGGCACCCTAGACTCTTCTCAGAGACTACAAAGTTCTAGGTTTATATGCTTAGCTTGCCACCCACATAGGCAGCTGCATGCATGATGCCTATATTCTGTTCCTTAACTCATCAAGCCAGTTCTAAATACTGTACATGTACACTTTGCTGTGGATGTCCTGTGAGGATGATCTTGCTGACCATTACAAGGAAGCAGAAGTTTTCTGTAAAACCATTCCATGCTATGTTCACCATGACCCTGTAAAGACAGCTATCTCATAGAGAGAGTTGCCCTACACGAATTATCTTTCCTTTTGTATCTGGTTTGGTATAAACTCAATGATCAAGACATAAAGATCAGCTCCACTTAGTGTAGGACGCTCTGTTCAGAAACATAACAACCCAAGCTGGGGAGACGGCTTAGCATAGATAGAGTGCTTATCATACAAGCAAGAAGACACGAGTTAGGAACTCCAGCACTCATGTAAAAGTTGGGCACAGCAGCCAGCATATGCCTGTAATCCCAGCGCTGGAGAGACAGAGAGAGATACCAGGATCCCAGGGGCTTGCTGGTCAGATAATTTACTTGGATTGGTCAACTCCAGGTTCAGTGGAGTTTGAAAAAAATAAGGTGAAGAGCGATTGAAGCAGACACCCAATGTCAGCCACTGACTACTTATATGTTTGGGTACACACATGTACACATACATGGTGTTCCCATACATACAAAATGCATACACACATACCCATACACAAAAGACAGAAAAGCTAGGAATGCAGACTGCTATTTCCTGGCCTGGCATTTGAGGCAGGCTGACCTCCTGATGCATGTGGAATGTAGTTATAATTTTTCAAAAGTGAGATAAGCTGGTTAATACAGGAATCAAATCAATGAGAAGTAGGCAAAAACTTCCCAAAGTAAAGCAGATGCTAGTATGGAACATTAGCTGCTCATGAAACAAAGTGACAACTTTTCTGGACCCTTCTTAGATTACATGTTTAGATCTTGTCTGGAACATCTACCAAGTGGACTTAGGCCCAAATATCCGACATTCTTCTGATAACTCCAGCCCCGTCACAATACCACTGTCAAGCAATGAGAACCATACTTTCAGCCTCAATTTCAATATGACTGACCCTCTTCCTCTCCATCATCTCAGATTCTTTACCACAGATAACTCTACTTAGAGTCTCCTTATGGCCAAATCAGAACCCTGAGGGCCCTAAGACTCCCAGAGAAGTCACTGCTGCCCTTGGGTAACATGCTGTGTCTCTGGCTAATAGCTCAAGGAAGGCGTTGAGCTGGCCTGGAATGAATGACCAAGAAAGCAGAACCTTGAATGTCCCTCCTTGGGAGTAAGGATAGTCAATGCCAAAGGCTATTCTATTGCTAAGGAAAAATGGGCCTCTCCAAGAGGAACTTCTAGAACATTTCCCTTCTCTTGCTCACAATCAGATCACAATGCTTTAAACCTAGAAATTAGCAACCAGAGACTCATCAGGAATTCCAATAGCACCTGGAGACTAATCAACACACTTTTTTTTTTTTTTTTTTTTTTTTTTTTTTCAAGGTAGGGTCTCACTCTAGTTCAGGCTGACCTGGAGTTCGCTCTGTATTCTCAGGGTGGCCTTGAACTCACAGCGATCCTCCTATCTCTGCCTCCCGAGTGCTGGGATTAAAGGCGTGCACCACCACGCCCGGCTCAACACACTTTTAAACAATGAATAGGTGGTGGAAGAAATCAAAAACGAAACTTTAAAATTTATAAATCATGACAAGGGATATACATACATATATCTCTCTATCAGTCATCCATCTATCATTCATCTATCTATCTATCTATCTATCTATCTATCTATCTATCTATCTAACAAAGATGTCCCCAGTCAAAGCTGGTTATGATGGCACATGCCTGTAACCCCAGACTTAAGTAGAAGCAGCAATATCAGGAGTTTAAGGCCCGTCTAGACTACACAAAGTCTTATGTCAAAACAAAACAATACAAATCAAAATCATATAAAAATACTAGCTCATACCCACCAGACTGATTCTAATTAAAATAAGTGTTGGCAAGAATGTGGAGAAAACCAGGCGTGGTGGTGCATGCCTTTAATCCCAGCACTTGGAAGGCAGAGGTAGGAGGATCGCCATGATTTCAAGGCCACCCTGAGACTACATAGTGAATTCCAGGTCAGCCTGGGCCAGAGTGAGAAGACCCTACCTAGAAAAGCAAAAAAAAAAAAAAAAAAAAAAGAATGTGGAGAAACTGGAACCTTTCCTTTCCTACATTACTAGTAGGGATGTAAAATGGTGCAAGCACTAAGCATAAGAGTTCATGACTCCCACAAAATGTTAAACATAAGCACAGAGTTAAGCCGGACGTGGTGGCTCACGCCTTTAATCCCAGCACTCGGGAGGCAGAGGTAGGAGGATTGCTGTGAGTTTGAGGCCACCCTGAAACTACATAGTGAATTCCAGGTCAGCCTGAACTAGAGTGAGACCCTACCTCGAAAAACGAAAAACAAAACAAACAAAAAAAAAGCACAGAGTTACCATGTGATATCAGTTCTACTCTTAGTTATATATCCAAGGGAATTAAAAACAATGTCCCTATAAAACTCGCATCTGAATGTTCACAGAAACACCATTCATCATGGCCAAAAATAACTCTGGTATCTAACAGATTCAAGAATGATATACAATATGCAGTACTGTAGAGGAAGTATCCAGAATAGACAAATCTGTAGACAGAAAAATCAAAACAGTGGTTGTCTAGCGGTGTGCGAGGGGGCTGCAGAATGACTTCTAGTAGGACAGGATTCATTTCAGGAAAGCTGAAAACATTCAAATTTAATTTATGGTGATGATGGTACAACTTTACAGATACACTAAACAATACTCAAGTGTCTATGTCAAGCAGGTTGAGTTTTATAATACACAAATTATAAATATATAAATATATATAAATTCAAGAGATGTTCAAAATGTCATCCAGCACTCAAAGCAAAAATTTTCTTTAAAACTCCTTTTTTCCTAAGAATAATTTCCTAATTAAACAAAAATATGATCCTGTAACATTGAAGGGGACTGAGGAGATAGCTCAGTGGATAAAACCCTTGTCACACAAGCATGAGTACCCGAGTTTGGAACCCCAGAACCCATGTAAAAAGCCAAAGGCTATAGTAGTAGCATCTGAAATCCCAGTGAACCTACAGTGAGATGGGAGGCGGAGACAGGAGAACCTGCCAGAAGCTCATGGACCAGTTATCCTGACTTTCATAGTAGTGAAAACAGTGAGAGACCCTGCCTCAAACAGAATGGAAGGAAGGACCCACACCTGAAGTTCTCATCTCTACACATGCACCTTGGCATGCATGTGCACATACGCATGCACACACAAGACTTAACATAGGAAAATGAAAACCACTCATTACCCCATCTCTTTACTATCCTCAGACAGGCTCCTTCCGTTTCAGCCCAGAGTCCCCATCTGAGGTAGAATCCAAGTGTCTCCAGCACACTCAAAGCTCTGAGTCTCACTTTCCAGTGGGCTCAGTCAATGCCCGCACATGGATTGGAGGGTGCAGGCAAGTAGGGATGCCTGTGAGAATTCATGGCAAACCTCAATGAGAAAGTGTGATCTCTTTGTGGCCTGGAAACAGCAGAAGGAAGAACAACTGTTCTTGGGAGAAGTACATGTCCAGTCATCTGCTCTGGGAGCCACAGGGACCAGGATGTGACCTGCAAGGCATTCTTAAGTCCTGAATGCTTCCTCCATGCAAGATAATAGAATCCATGTACTTAATTCTACTTCCCTTTCTTCCCTCCCATAACTTTATTTTTATTTATTAATTTTTGTTTTTGTTTTTGCAAGGTAGGGTCTCACTCTGGTCCAGGCTGACCTGGAATTAACTATGTAGTCTCAGGGTGGCCTCGAACTCTTGGCGATCCTCCTACCTCTGCCTCTGGGATTAAAGGCATGCGCCACCACGCCCGGCTTATTTATTAATTTTTTTTGAGGTAAGGTCCAGGCTGATCTGGAATTTGTTATGTAGTCCCACAATAATCCTCCTACATCTGCTTCCCAAGTGCTGGGATTAAAGGCGTGTACCACTGTGCCCTTAAAATCACACTTTTCAACCTTTTAAATAATGTACATCACAGGTTCAGATCAGCAATGTATACCTGATGACCCATAACAATTCTCCTTCCATTTTTCAGAGAAGGAAGTGGTTGTGTCAGTGCACGTGGTTAGGTCCTTCCCATCCCTAAAGTGTTGCTGTGGTGACATCTGATACACGTAGCCTCATGGCCAATCCATTCATTCTTTTCTTTATTTAACAAGGAGTATTAATTAACCTGGAGACCTGAAAGTTTGACACTTCCTAATGGAAGGCATGCATGTCAGTATCAGGTTTCTTTATCAGTGAACTTGATGACTAGGTCAAACAAACCCTCCCAAGTCAAAGATTCAGTAAGCCAGGCTCTACCGGGGCCTGTCCTATCTTTTTAGCAAATGAAATAAAGTCATCCCAAATGTAGATACAACAGAAACACACTTTTTGTTTGTCTCTTCCATTTCCCCTGAGTCATTCATTGTGAAAAACTGAAACATAAAAATGTGCAAAGCAGCCGGGCGTGGTGGCGCACGCCTTTAATCCCAGCACTCGGGAGGCAGAGGTAGGAGGAGCGCCGAGAGTTCGAGGCCACCCTGAGACTACATAGTTAATTCCAGGTCAGCCTGGACCAGAGTGAGACCCTACCTCGCAAAACCAAAAAAAAAAAAAAAAAATGTGCAAAGCACAAAAACACTTAGACCCAGTAAGTGATACTGCCTTTCACCATTGCTTTACCCAGCTATTTTTCTCTGATATACAATTGATACACTATTAGGCTCACCATTTTCAAGTATACAATTCAGGGGGTTTTAGTATACTCAAAAAGCTATACAAATGTCACCACGATCTTCTGTTAGGATATAGTCATCACCCCCAAAACATTCCTTCCATTTGTGGCCCTGATCCCTGAAATGACTAACCTATGTTCTCTCTGTGGCCCTCTTTCTTCTGGACATCTCACCTTCCTTTCTTGCCTGACCTCATTCACACAGCACTACCTTTCAAGGCTCAACCATGTTGGAGTCCCTGTGGGTGTTTCTTCTCACCAGGTAGTGATCCACTGTGTGCTGGGGGCAACACAGTGTAGGTGGACATTCATCAGCTAAGGCACATTTGGGAAGAGTCTACTTTGGGTATGACTCTATGAATAATGCACCTCTGATCATTCATATACAGGACTTTCACGGACATATGTTTACAGTTTTTTTGAGTGATTGCTTGGAGTGGAATTGCTGGATGTCAATGCATCTTGACCTCCAATATCTCCAATGTGACGCGCAAATGTGTTTTTCTTAAAAGAGTGGCTTATCAGGGCTGGAGAAATGACTTTACAGTTAAGGCACTTGCCTGCGAAACCTAAGGATCCAGGGTTGATTCCTTAGTACCCACATAAGCCAGATGCACAAGGTGGCACAGGCATCTGAAGTTTGTTTGCAGTGACTGGAGGCCCTGATATTCCCATTCTCCCTCCCCTCAACTCTTTTTCTCTCTCTCTCAAATAAATAAAAGTTTGGCTTATCAATTAAACAAACACAGTTTCTTTTTACCTTTGTTTTAGGGGACGTGAACCCAGGGCTTGTCTATACTAGGCAAGTACACTACACTAAGCTATATCCTCCATGCTCCCCGGCCCCACACACATCAGCTTCTTGATGTACATAAGGGTATGCTGGAAGTATTTTGTACCCACTGAAGACCTATGCCAGTAAACTTTGGTTAGCACCATATGCCTGTTGCTTTATAAGGTTTTAGTCTATCTTTTTAAGATAATGGTGAAATAAATTTGGCTTACTGTCTGAAGACTTCAGAATTATGAATAAAGTGTGAATGCATATTCAATGGTATGAGTGTGGCTTATCCCCCAAGGGTTCTTTGTTGGGAACTTGGTTCCCAATATGGCAGTATTGAGAGGTAGCAGGACCTTTAGGAAGTAGGACTTAGTACAAGCTAAGTGCACCACGTGCACACCATTCTAAGAAGGCATGATTGTGGGTCTCTTGGGGTGACACAGTTTCCCATGAGAACAGGTTATATAAAGGAGTCTAGCTCCTGACTCTCTCTGGGACCCTGTCTGTCCATGTGATCTCTCCTTCTTGCTCACAGTCTAACCATGGCGTCATCTGCCATGACCAGATATGGCCAGGGAAACCCTTGAGAGAGCCAGTGACAGCACCATAGCATTGTTGGTATCAGCCTCCAAATCTGTGAGCTAAATAAATTTCTTTATATATGATCCAACCTCAACTATTTTGTTATAACAACACAATAATGGCTAAGGATTATGTGTGTGTATGTGTGTGTGTGTGTTTTACAGGAGAAAAAAGATTTGGCTATAACACTCAACTGCACCAAACATCTGGACATACAAGGTAACAATCTGTAGTTGCTTGTACACATTATATATGAATAAAGTAAGTGAAATGTGATTTTACAGTTTATATCATCATCTTTATAGACATTCAATCCCCCATATTGTTCTCAGAGAGCTCAAATTCTTCCAGAAGGTTGCTTCTAAGCGTGCATGAGTGCCTCCCGTGTGGGTTTACATGGAGGCATGAAAGCTAGCACAAACTTGTCCAGAATTCCACTTGTTCCCCAAACCTCAGCTTCTGTTAACGGTATCTGGCATGAGCCCCAGGCTGTGCTCAGGGCTGGCAGAGCAGAACCAGACTCCTTTAGTCCTTGCGGGTCTCTGAGAAGCCAGGCAGGTGTCACCTGAGAGCTTTAGGGGTGTTTGGCAGCCAGCTTACAGACCCTTACACAGGCTGTGACCCAGTGAGCCACCACATTTATGACTGCCTCTGACCATTTTATTAAACCAAATTATACCCAAGTCATGAATGCTTCACTGTCACTTTGATTTAGCTCCGAAAGCCAACCTAACAATTTGCATCCTGCCGACTTTGTAGATCCCAGAGATTCATCCACACAAAACAACGTGCACTGCACATAAACACCTGAACTGATCCCAGAAAGGAAGCAGAGTGCCAGGTAACCATTCAGGAGGTGCCAGGCTGGGCAGACGTCTTAGAATCGGTTTTGGATTGTTCCTAATACCGCGTTGGCAGGCGGGCAAGTCAGAAGCACATGCCAGCTCACTTGGATCAAAAGGACCACGACACGCTGGAACAGAAAGGTGTGATAGGCACAAGGGTGGCTTTGTGCTGCTGTGTCTTGTGTAAACGTAGTGAAAGGCCTTTCCTGGAGAAGGAGCGCTAACCAGCCCTGACATCAAGCCAGGAGAACAGGGGCCAGGTGACGTGTTCCTTTATGCAGCCCCCATGTCCTCTCACACCATGGGCATGGGCTCAGGGCCACACATCTTGCCCAGGTCTATCCTAAGGAGCAGTCATCCACATGTCAGCCTGGGAGCGTCGAGTTTCCACCTTGTCAAGGTTTAGAGATCCTGGGTAGGAGTGTTTGCAATGGCTGAGGGTCACATCTGGGCACAGCCACGGATGCCAAATGTTCTACGATACACCAGACACGCCTCAGTGAGAAACTGTTCAGCCCTAAATGCTCAAATAACTGACACCAAGGAATGGGCCTTGAAAAAGTCATTTGCTGGGGACTGGGAGAGTATCCCCAGTGTGAGGCAGGAACCTTCATAATGCTGTTTTGTTGCAGACATACTTTGAAGGAATTTTACACAAAGGGCTGTGGTCATGATTTTTGTTGTTGTTGTTGTTGTTGTTTGTTTGTTTTTTAAGGCAAGCTCAGCAGACTGGCCTTTTTTATGCAAGAGGGTGAGACATAGAGAGAAAGAGGGGGAATTGGTGTGCTAGGGACCCCAGCCATTGCAATCAAACTCCAGATGCATGTGCCACCTTGTGTGCATGTGCGACCTTGCACGCTTGCATCAACTTGTATGTCTAGCTTATGTGGGATCTAAAGAGTTGCACATGGGTCCTCAGGCTTCGTAGGCAAGCACTTTAACCACTAAGCCATCTCTCTGGCCCTGTGGTCGTGATTTAATTCTGCCAAGAAGTATACTCACATTGGTTTTCCTTAGCCCCTTTATTCTGTTTTTTTTTTCATTTTTCCCACTTTTAATAAAGGAGTGTTTCCACTTCTTCTTAACTGAGTCACATGGAGTGCACTAACACACAATTGATGACTATGGAATTTACACACAGCAAGTGAGCAAGAAGATGAATGGGAACTGTGGGGACTGGACAAGCTGGAAAGTGACTAGAGGACCAAAACACTGCTGCCCTGGGGCTGGGGCCCTGCAGTTGACAGGTCTTTCAGAGAACTATGTGCTTAGGAAAAGGCAGTACTTTTCTTAAATATTTGACAACTAATAAGAAAAACTAAAGGCAATATGCTTGAGGCTAGATACAGCCCCTGGGTTAGTGGTCAGACTTCTACAGGGAGGTCTGCCTGCTTTCCTAAGTGCAGCCTCCGTGCACTGGCTCCTAAGATCAGGGCGGAAAGCCAGGTGTCCATTCTGTGGAGACGAGATCAATGAAACCGTAGCCAACTGCTATCCTGGTGGCCATTAACGTGGGGACATCTACACTGACCATAGCCTGAAGGATCACATGGCAGCTACATTAAAGTTGGGTCTGTGGGAATGATAAATACATGCCCCCCTCCCCCATCCCTATTTGGGGAGGTTTCCATGGTAGCAATTTCCATTAAAGCTGGCCGTTTGTGACTTGTACAGTAGATGCTGACAAGAGTTTGACAAGAGTAAAAGAATCGTCGAAAGTATAGACAAGGTTATTCCATCATCAATTACTCAGTCATCACAAATTTTTAAAGGGAGAAAAACTCAAAAGGAATTTGACAGAGAAGATGCTGGCCATTGTGGAAGTAAAATATTCCATTTTTGGAAGTAAAATATTCCATTTTTTAAAATAAGGTCTTCATTCTTCACAAAGCCATTGTTCTTCCAAGCAACCCCTCTGATCGGTCTTAACCTTCTCTTGAGATTATATTTCCAAAGCCTTGAAGGACACAAACTGCTCTTTGTCCAGCTTTGGCATTCTAGGAAGCGGGCCTCCCTCTGGTTAGAGAGAGCCTCAGGGGCCAATGCCAGGGCGCTCTGCAGCTCAGCTCCTTGTCAGGGATAGGGCCACCCACAGATTTGAGAAGCAGAACAGAAAAGGATGCTATGGAGCTGGTCAGGCAACTTTAAAAACCCCACAGCTCACATGGACCCAGGAGTCCCAGAAAAAAGCAAGTTTCTGGGATTGCAAGGCTGCCTTGTCAGTCAAAGCCTTACTAAAACCAAGCCGCTCCTCAGACTCCACAGCCAACTTCAGGCCACAGAAGACATGCTCTCTGTGGCATGAATTCCACAAGAAATACTTTTGGTCCCATTTGCAGCAAAAGATGACGTCATTATGCTCCACTGTTGGAAAAGTATTGACGTTTTCTGAAGGACCCAACATAGATTTCACAAAACAAAACAAAAAACCAAAAATACAGAATCATTACTTGTACCTGGAAATGCATGGTTTCATTAAAACAACCAAGTGCCAGAGCATGGCTCCCGGATGACCTCAGAGGGAACAAACGGACTTGAGGAACTTCCCAAATGGCTCAGAAACAAGCCCAAACAGCAGCTATTCCAACAGTCCCGGGGGAACTGATCCAGGATGGGGAGCGGCATCAGCCCAGCCGGGGAGGTGCAAAGCAGGGCAGGACAGGGGTTTGGAGCACACAGGGCAGCCCACAGTCCACTCAGCAATCAGGACATGGGCTATGTCCCCAGAGCAACCAAGAAACAATCAGGGGTCGAAACTTAGGGATTACTTATGTGATGGTAGATACACCAATCTGTGCAATTATACAGCTAGGCCACCAAGTGAAAACTTTTTAAAAATTTATTTTTATTTACATGTGTGTGTGCATGCACACCACGGTGTGCATGTGGAGGTCAGAGAACAACTTGGAGGTGTCTGTGCTCCACTTTCTTTGAGATGAGGGAGTCAGGTAGCTTTGTTAGGCACTTAGGGTGCCTGGGCCCCTGAAGGAAAAGGCAGAAAGGGCTGCACCTACTAGAGATCAAAGGACGACCTGACTTATCTCTTGCTTAGTTCCTGAGACCTATTTTTCCATACCTGAGGCCCTTTCTTGGGAGGCAGGCTTTTTTCTAGAATCCTGACATTGTTATTGGTCAAGCTTAGACCCCAGAACTTGGCACCATGGCTAGCCTCTTCCTGAGACAGGTCCTAGCCCAGACCAGTCACTGTCCCTCTGGTTTACCTGAGCTGGAAGGTAGGGCCCACCACCATAAGTTTACAGATATGCTGGTGAGGAGAGGGCAAGATCTGTGGGTTGCCTGAGCACATCTGAACCTCCAACTTCTGGTGAGTTTCTCCCTGGGCTGGGGGAGAGCCCCCTAGCCCCTACTTTCCACATGGGCTCTCTCCACATGGCAGGAGCTCTTTGTACTTTCTTTTCTGTCCTCTCTATGGTTGTATGGTATACTCATTCTCCTTATGTTGGTTCTGTACTTCCCGCAAAAAATATAACAATTTAATAATTATCATTCTCAGTTTTATTTTAGTCAATTCTTTGGTTGAAAATACATATGAACCTAGGGTTTGTAGTCCAAGGACTTTCCTGAACACTCACCCCATTTCAGAGACAGGGTCTCTTGCCACTGCAAACAAGCGACCAGATTGCAAACAAAGGAACATCAGACTAGCTGGCCTATGAGCATTGATTTCCCCTGGCTCTGTCTCCCCTTGTCATTAGTACTTGAGCTCATAGATGCATGAGCCACATTGCATCTGGTTTTATGTGGGTGTTAGGAGTTTGAACCTTTGACTGATGGGCCATTGAAAACTTAATGGGACTGAAGTCATGGTACAAAGAAATGTCTAAGAAAGAAGACCATGGCAATGGGATTCTGAAAACACCTGTGACCTCACAGCCCCTGCCGCAAAGTTAGGACCAAGTGTCTCTGGAGAGCAAAGAGCAGGGGCTTGCAGCATAGGTGCGGGAGAGTGACCCAGGGAGGTCTCCAAGGTTCAGCTGTGCTGGGTTTGACTCCACAGGCCTGGGAGGAGCGACGGGTTTATGCGGGAGAGTGGCAGGGTTAATTTAAGTGGAAAAAAAGCTTCGATAAGCTCTTCGTTCCACCTAAGGCAGCCCCCAGTGCAGCATGCATCCAACTGTTCCAATTCTCAAAGACAACAAGTGCATCAGAGTCAACCTGATGTGTGTGATTTGGTGCAATGAAGTGACAGATACATGAGGTCTGTCATTTCAAAGGTCACTAAAATGAAGGTGTTGGGAGGATGGTGAGAAAAAGGGGAGCTGTCCAAACATGGCCCACTTGTCACCTGTCTTGCCCCTGGTCACCTCAGACCTCCCTAGGGGTGCAGAGGAGCTCTACCTGCCCTTTCAGACACCCGCTGGTTAGGAAGCCCAGTCTGGGGATCAGCGAACTCCTTTGCAACCCCACCTGGCTTCCTCAAGGCCCAAGTCAAACCTCAGTCTCAGCTTCAGCTCCAAACCAAACTGTTCCCCCTCCACCTGGACAATTACTGCCCCTCTGCTGGGTGCTGTGCCAAGGCGCTGGCTGAACAAAGTGGATGTCCCCAGTCTTTCCACACACCATGTATGCAACACCAGGAAGCCCTAGAGACCCCTCCACCCCACCCCCATCACTCACCTTCAGTTTATTATTAAGTCATATTGATTGAGAGATCTCAAGTCATCCACTGCTTTTCATTCCCCACTAAATTAAGTCCAGTGCACACTTGGCTTTAAGTAACAGAAGAAAAACTGGCTGGCTGTAGCTTAATTATAAAGGTAACTCACATTGTCCAAATCAAAAATGCAGAGGTGGGCAGCTCCCGATTGATCAGGTAGTCCAGAGATGGTACAACTAGTGATGGACAAATCTGGTCTCAAGATGGCTGCTGAAGCTCCCTACCCACACCCAGCAGCTTCTGTGGGGAAGAATCTTTCTCCAGGACTCCCAGCAGGACTCTCCTGGGTCAAGTGGGTCACTGACAACTGCTACAAATGAGGCTGGGCTCTAAGAGCGCAGCTGGTGAAAGGCAGTGAACTGCCATAACTAGCTTTTTATGTAGGGTGACTATATAGGTAAGTGGAGTAGCCAAAGAGGCATGGCCGTTAGGTCCAAAGCCAGCAATACCTCCCCTCCTACCCTACCATCACCTTAGAACAACTATTCTTATTTTTGCCCCATTGAAGCAAACAGGCCATGTTCTTCTTTCCACAGCTCCTTGACAAGGAACCCTTGCATCCAGAAAAAATCGCATCCGTGATAGGCCCGATAAAGCCTTAAGAGATATGGTTCTGCCTCCCTCACAGTCTTATGTATCACCATTTGGCCTCCCTTTTGTTCCTTATTGACAGAAGGCTTTTTTTTTTTTTTTTTTTTTTTCCACCTATGGGCCTTAAGGAGAGGTCACCCCTCACTAAACATACTTTCCAAACCTTTATCCCACCAACTTCTCACTGAGTCTTCATGGTAAAGTTACCAGCTCACAAAGCCATCACCACTGTCTTGAGCAGCTAACCTTTGACTTCAACGAAACTAGCCCAGCGTATCAATGCAGACCCATCAGCACGGCCCTCTATCAGACTGTGAGGTTAGTCTGGAAGCATCTCAGCTGTTTGGCACAAACTATAAGAGCAGCACTGCCCAAAGCCAGATACATAACAAGTGCCTGTGAATACCACCGAACTCACTATTGATGATGATATGTTAAATACAGCCTCTAAAAGTTCACATATCAGAAACTTAATTTCCAACTTCATGTCAGTAGTATTTGGAGTATTTGAGAAGCAACCAGAATTATATGAGACTAAGAGGTTGGGACCCCATGAGAGTATTGATGGTTTTATTGCAAAGAAAAGAAGAGGGATTCAGCTTGCTTGTTGCATCTTGCCAAGAGATGTCTCTGCAGGTTGTGATGGAGCAAGAATGCCCTCACCAGATGCCCACACCATGTTCTTGGACTTCCAACCTCCACAACTGTAAGTCAAAACAAGTTCTACTGTTTCTAAATTACTCAGTCTCCAGTATTTTGTTATAGCATCAGAAACACGTAAGGTAATTAGTGAATATGTGAACTGGTCCTTAAAATACAGACTTGACCCAGGGGAAAAGAATGGTTCAAGTGAGAGGAGAAACAGAGAACATTTAGGAGAGAATGAAGATGCTGGCATGGTCCAAATGACATCTTGAGCCCACAGAAAACTGATGGCAAAAAGCATACAGCTATGACACCTCTCTTAACATGTTCTCATGGTTGTGTTCTCAGCTTCTCATGTTTACACACAAAGTTCAGCTGCTGGAATCCTGTGCCAGACAAGGGTAGGATAATCTGTTACACCCACATCACTGCCCACCCTGCCCTGCCTGGGATGGCTGTAGGACAGAAACTGGATTCTGCCTGAGGAAACTGCAGGAAGTGAAAGCTGTAATTCTCAGGTTCAGCATCCATGGATATTAAATATTAGCTTCAGTGACTGTCACTGTGACCAGGCTTGGCTATAAGCTTTGTAGAGGACAATGGCTCTGATGGATTAGCCTGCAAAGACTCTAACACAGTAGCCCACCACTGCTTCTGCAGGCAATAAGGAGACTGTGCAGTGTCAAGTCTTGAAAAGTCCAACAACATGACAATAGGACACAAAGATGGTTTCAAGCAGTGAAAGCTTCGCCCTCCTAAATCTCACTCCCTCCTACTCCTGGTTGATGATGAAGTGATGGCTTCCAGCCAAGCTTCTCAGGCCCATGGTTGCCATGCCTTCCCTGGAAAATGCCAGCCTTAAGAATTTCTGTTAATGCTCTGGCCCATGGGACAATCACTCTTATTTCAGTGGCCTTTGCTCCATAAATTGTGGAAGACCTTTTTATACTTGTACCCTGACTTCCCATGTGCAGAGGGACAGGGTCAGTGATGTACTTATTGTTGGGATGAAAGAGCTGACAAAAATTAGCTTAATGGAAGTAAGGGTTTGTTTCAACTTACATTTCCAGAGGGTAGAGTCCATCACGGCCGGGAAGGTGCAGCAGGAGCAGGAAGCCAGTGTCACATCATCATACCAGCAATCATGAAGCAAAACAGAGTGATGCATGCTGGTGCACAGACAGTTCTTTTTATACAGTCCAGGTCCCCACCCTCAGTTAAGGTGGGTCTTTCCACCTCAATTAACCTAATCAAGATAACTCCTTATAGATTTAAGTCAATTATTCTAGGTCTCATCAAGTTGGCAATCAGTAGAAACCATCACAGGAGCATAGGACTGAAAATGAACAGCAAGATTGTTCACACTAGATTGACAGGGCTACAGTCTCCTGGCCTGCTGTCTAAATAGTCCACCTTGAATTAATCACACAGAACTATATGATTTGGGGGCATGGAGAGATAGCTCAGTCAATAAAGTGCTTGCTATGAAATCATTTGATCCTCCAGAATTCACATTAAAAAAAAAAGAAGAAGATGATGATGAAGCCAGGCATGTTGGCATGCACTTGTAATTCCAGCACTGGAGAGGTGGAGAAAGGCAGAACCTTGGGGCTCACTGGCCAGCCAGTTTAGCTTACTTGGCAAGCTTCAAGCCACTGAAAAAACCTGTCTCCAAAAAGGTGGGTGGCATCTGAGGAATGACACCCAAGGTTATTCTCTAGCATTCACACATATGTGCTTGTACACACACACACACACACACACACACACAGAGAGAGAGAGAGAGAGAGAGAGAGAAGTACACAATGTCCCAAGGAAGACCATAAAGGCAGAGGCAGCTGCTGAGCTCACTCTCTCCTGCTCATACACACAATTATACAGTCTCAAGAGAACCAAGCAAAAAAGTTTCTTCTACCTGACCACAGGTAAGAATCTTCCTTTAATGGGCAGACAGGGAAAGGCAAACAAAACCCTGTGCAGGTGGTGCAGTATGGAGCTCTGGTGATCAAGTGGACCCAGGATGGGGACCAGAGGTGACACCACTTCCTTTGCCAGTATGGGACTGCTGCACAAAGTCACCTGAAATAACCAACATGGGGAGAAGGCAAACATTCCAGCCTGTCCCCCAGGCTCAGGCAAACAAGCTGGCACACCATCAGTTAGCTCCAACTCACTCTGCTTCCATATCCAATCAGCCAGCCCAAGCTGAAGTTCTAGAAACTTTCTGGCCAGACTTGTAGAAGAATAACCAAAATTAGGCATCTAGGGATAACTAGAGCATATTTAATAAGGAAATAGTTGAAAAGCACAAATGCATCCCAGATGACACCCACAGGGCACCTGCCGAGACCACCCTCACGGATCATGTTCTTTATTATGCCCTCAAAGTGATCTAAGGTCTATGTGGCCCATCAGGCAAGTGTGGGCTGTGGGCAGGCTAAACACTAGCAGATCCTCATGAGTAACTTTCTCCAGATGTGGGTACAGTTGGAAGAAGAGTTGTCTATGCCAGGGACTCCCAGGAGCCAATGCCAAACCCACCAGAGTGAGGGATCTGAGGCCAGCAATGGCTCCAGAGGAGACCAAAATGGGGAGGAAACAGACTGCCTTGCAACCAACAGCAGCATGCTGGCCATGGAGCTCCTGAGAGAGTCTAACTGTCCAGAGGCGTCTCCGTAGCGGCTGTAGGGCCAGCCACTGCTTTAGGTGGGAATGACTGGAATTTAATGTTTCTTTCAGGTTCAATCATTCAGAAAAAGATTAGGAAGGACTGAATTTTAAATGCAAACTTTTATTGTTTTAATGAAGGTGCCCTGAGGGTAACAAGAATGCTTGGAATAAAAAGATAATTACAAAAATAGATTTAACACCCACACATGCACAAGTGCCTGCACGGAAATCTATCTTAGCAAGGGAAGCGAAAGTCCATTGTTTATATATTGAACACCCCCAGACACAGGTGTTGTGACTCTGCCCAGGGACCCAATTAGGGAGCCATCACTCTGTGTCCACCAGAAGCCAGAGGACAAGAATGGTGCACAGGGGAGGAAGAGAGGGATTAGTAACATAGCAAGGTAGGTCTTGGAAGGCAGCCACCCTGTCTCCCCTGTGCTGAAAACTCTGCTGGCATCAAAAGGAACAGTGCAGTTGGAAACCCTTCCCATCGGAATGCAGACAGAGAGCCCACACATCCCAGCGGGGAGATAACCCAAAGCAGTCTTTTTAAAATAAATACTTTCATTGGGGTAATTTCAGTGCTTTGTATCTAGTGTGTTGGGCCTCATTATTTCCAGGACTTTGTATGGCCTCGGATGCTTTAAATTTTGAACTCGTGCCATTTATCAAAGACAATGAAATCCTCAAGGCACATCTACTTATCATCAGATAATCCAATGGGAAGTTTAAATGAGGCTCTGGTATAATGCTTCTTGGCACTAACCTTTGTGTCTAACTCTCCGACTAATTCTCATTAAAGACATTTCCCAGTGTGCCTAAGCTTCTTATTTCTTAAACCAGCCACTGGAACTCCACAGACAGTAATCGACTTCTCACAAGAATGCTCATCACAGATCTCTCACGTGCTGGGCAGAGCAGGGTAAGAGAGTCTGGCCAGTTACTGATGGTGATCTTCCTTCTCCACTGACCGCTTGTAATCTAGCCATTTTTTTGTTATTGTTAAATTTTTTTTTTAAATTTTTAAATTTTTTATTTTTTGGAGAGAGACAGAGATAGACAGAAAGGGAGAGGGAGACAGATAGAGTTGGACGCACCAGCAGTCTCTCAGCTGCTGTGAATGAAATCCAGATGTGTGTGCCCCCTGTGGGCAAGTGCGGCATTGCACCCTTGCGTCACTTTGCATCTGGCTAAACGTGGGACCTGGAGATTGGAACCAGCATTCTTAGGCTTAGGAGGCAGGCGCCTTAACTGCTACGCCATCTCTCCAGCCCTAATCTAGCCATTTTTGTAAGGGTTATACCAACTGACCTCTTACTGCAAAAGGATTTAACAAGGGCTGACGTCACACTCATTTCCCAGCATGCCCAAGGTTTTTTGTGTAGTTTGTTTGTTTGTTTGTTTGTTTGTTTGTTTGTTTGTTTGTTTGTTTTGGGGCAGTAGGCAGTGCTGAATCACTTGCTTGGCTGGTCAGCTGGAGGCTCTTTCTGAACTTACTGAATCTTGTCCAAAAGGGTCGCCTGTTGTCTGCTGCTTCCTTCTGAACTCTGCATGACTACACATGCATGTTTCCTGGCCTCAAATTCCTCCACGACTACATTATGTCATCTTACAGTCATGCCCAGGACCACTGAATGTGTGTAGTCAGTCATTCCTCATCATTTCTTTCTTCCTTTGAGCCCAACTGGGGCTGAGAGCAGACATGGAATAAGCCTTTGGCACCTTTCCTCCTCGGTCTCCATGCCTGACGCCTGAACCTCCACTTTCCTTATAAATTATACATATTCTAGACCTTACTAAATCATTAACAAAAAAAATGAATGGAAGTGACCTTGGTTTCATTTGGAAGTAATAAAGAAATTTTACATTCTGAATAAAAGAAAAATTAGCCAGGCATGGTGGCACATGCATTTACTCCCAGCACTCAGATGCAGAGGTAGGAGGATTGCTATGAGTTCAAGGCCACCCTGAGACTACATAGTGAATTCCAGGTCAGTCTTACCTCAAAAAAAAACAAAAAAGAAAAGAAAAGAAAAGAAAAAAAAGAAAAGAAAGAAAAATTAGGTTGCGCTGGGGTGCCGAGTAGAAGCAGCTCCAGAGTCATTACAAACGTCTGAATGCAGAGCTTTCTCAGGACAGTCAGTGTCATTCTGGCCTGGTTCTAGAAGTCAGTCTACCTGCTGGGACATCTGCCTTCAGTGTGGAGTCACAGGAGAAGCTGGCTGCTCCCTGGGCTCTCCTCCACACCCCAGACCTCAGTTCTTTCCCCAACGTGAGATAAGGTTTAAGACCATGGGCTTAGCAAATCTGAAAGATGAAAATAGCCAGATATGGGATAGACACTCAAGTATTACTGGACTACTATCAAGTCACACAAAGGGCTAAACCTCTGCCAACAAGCCAACTTCACAATTAAAAGGATTGTGGGACTGGAGATATTTGTTCATCAGTTCCCTTCCCTGCTGGTTTTCAGCAATGAAGGCTTCACCTCGGACAGCAACAGGGAGCTGGGAAGTGCCAGTTCAGCTCCTGAAGCCCCTCTCTTGAGCAGCGGGGGTGACTTGGCCCATAAGTCCATGTACACAGCAGTGCACTGTCCTTATGGCAGCTCATGGCATGGTCTCCCCTGACATCTCGGTGGCAGGAGATGAGACACCATGTTAGGTGGCTGTTAAGATCTACATTTAAGGTAGTACATGTCTGTTAACTGCCCAAGGTCTCAGGGCAAAGGGCTGCCCCATGGTCCACCAACAGGACAGCACCATTCTGAACCTCCACAGTGCACTGTCTCATTGCATTTCTCAAAGGGAAGGTATCTAGGCATTCAATAAATATCAGTTAAACATGAAATTCTTTAACTTACTGTGTAGAAAAAAAATGCCATTTAAAAGAACAAAAGAGTGCTGTAAGATGGGTAAGATGGGTAAAGTACTTGCCAACAAGCATGAGGACCTGAGTTTGGATCTCCAGCACCCACAAAGAAGCTGGGCCCAACAGCGAGTGCTTGAAATCCCAGTGCTGAGGAGGCAGAGACAAGAGGATCCCTAGAGCTTGCTGGCTGGCTAATTAGGCAATATGTGGATTTTGTGTTCAGTGTGAGATCCTATCTCAAAAAAAAAAAAAAAAAAAAAAAAAAAAAAGAAAAGAAAAAGGTAAGAGAGTGATTGGAGAAGACACCCAATGTCAACCTATGTCCTCTGCATGCACCCACACACGAGACCATACATGCACATGCACGCACACCCATGAACGGGAATAATTCCTTAGGAAGTGAACTTGCTCTTTCTTTTGTGACAAGGTAAATCAAGAGTCACAAGTGGAATTTAAAAGTCCCTGGAAGGTGGCTGTGTCTGCACTTGCTCCAAACACCATTAAAGAGCTGTTAGTCAGCTTTCCATTTTTGCAACAAATGCCCAATCTTAATCAACTTATACAGAAGAAAGCTGTAGTTTTGGCTCAGTGTCACATGTCCTAAGCAATGTGCATCCTCTTGGGCCATGGAGCCATTTGGCTCATGGTTTCAACCTATGGTTTCTAGGTCTTCTTGCTTGGGGCCTGAGGGAGGACAGAACATCTCAGAGGGAGCATATGGCAGAGGAGACTTGTCTACCTTGTGGCAGAGAAGAGGCAAGGAGAGAAGGGACTAGGGTCCAAATGTCCCCTTCGTGGGCACTGCCCCCATAAATTACTTTTCCTCCACTAAACCTCATCTCGTAAAGATTTCTCCACTTCCCAACAGGCATTTCGGGGCTGATTGCTGTGCGAGAAGTGGAAAGATGGGAAGGTTGCTCTTTCTAGTTTATATGATGCTGTTTGAATAGAGATCCGAAGCAAGGCAGAGAATGAGCCCCAGAAGTGCCAGAAAGATTGCATGCCATGGCCAGGAACAGCAAACTAGAGGCCCAAGACAAAGGTGAACATGGGAGAGACAAAAAGGAGACCAGCATGGTTGACGCAGGTGACCCAGGCACTGAGCATCAGGATGTGAGGTCAGCGAGAGTGTGGAGCCTCTAGGTGCTGCACCCTACAGGGCTCTGGGTTTGATCATCAGTACACTAGGGAAGCCACTGGAGAAGCTGAGCAAGGAAGTCTCATGATCTGGCACCCTTAAAGTAAGACTCGGGCTACCATGAATGATACCCTGGAGACTGGATGGGGATGAGGAGATGTGGCAGGTGAAGCAGACCCAACTTGGGCCAGGGGGAAGAGCCAGTGTGGTTAAACAGGGTCTGATTTGTGGCTGGTGGATTCAACGTGTGGATCAGGCAATTTCAGAAATGAAGCCAGCAGAACACACAGCTAACTACTAAATAACTAGTCTGCATTTTATTTTGTTGTTTTTCTTGTTGTTCGGGGTTTTTATTTATTTGATTGAACCCAGGCCCTTGAGCATGGGAGGCAAGCCTATGCGACCGAGCCACATTCTCAGGCACTAAGTAGTTACTACCACTCACAGTTATCCTTTTCCATGAGCAAAACAAGCACCATGCCACATGCTGCACACTGGTTTCACACTTCATCCTCGCCGTACTGTCCGCTTCATTGCATCGCGATTCCACCCAGGAGGACAAGGAAGGTGATGGTCCACAGCAGGAGGACTCCACGGGTAAAGAAGAGAGCCAGCCTGCCTCCTCCCACTTCTTCTCTGCTTCCTTGACCCTGTCTATAAACCCCTGCATTTCCAGCTCCCTCAAATGTCACACACAGTGTGTTCAAAGATGGGTGTGGACAAACATGACTCCTTGGTCCAACACAGTGACTGTCTAATGGTTCCTTTTCCAAGATGAAACCCTCTTGGGGTTGAGGCTTTATCTCAAAACTTGTGTTTATTTTGGCAGTCAGAGCTCTATGGCACGGGAAATGTTGCAACTGGCCTGCAAGGCCGGCCCCAGGGGCCTCCCCAGCCACTCTTCTGCTGCTGCCTCTCCGGGAACCTTTCCATTTAATCAGTGGCTGAGCCAAGGAGAGGAACGGGCCATTGCAGCCGATCCTGAGGCACCCCCATTACTGCCTCTGAACAGCTGTTTTGTCCTGTTTGATTTTGTAACCATGGGGTACAGCAGACAATGGAAATGATCTGGAATATTATGAAACCAAACAAGAGAAGAGCAGCAGGATCTTGAGGGAGGAAACATTTTGTTCAATTGGCTTTTGCAAAAAGAAATAATAATAATAAGGCAAATTACTTTCACAAAATAATACCCTGGAATGCTGTGAGAAAAGAGAAGAGAGTCCTGGGCTAAACAAGAAAACCCAAAGGCCATGCCTCCTGCTACAGTAACATAAGAAGCCAACAGAGCCGCCAGTAAGAAAGAGTCTCAGGGGGATTGCAAAGGAGAACGAGCACTCAGTGATTATCTCTGTGCACCGCAGGGACATGAGGGGAATCCAAGTGTCACAAAATCCACACCTAGTGCCTGCTCTTGGTAGGAAGGTAGGAGCTCCTCAGTGCTCCCCTCTGTGTTTTGTTGTGTTTTTTGTTTGTTTGTTTGTTTTGTTTTGTTTTGTTTTGTTTTGTTTTGTTTTTTGAGGTAAGGTCTCACCCTAGCTCAGGCTGACCTAGAATTCACTATGTAGTCTCAGGGTGGCCTCGAACTCATGGTGATCCGGCCTGTGCCACCATGCTGGCCTTCCCCTCTGGCTTTTTGTTGGTATGTTTTGACTGTTTTGTAGTGTTGAGGATTAAACTCAGGGCTTCATACATGCTAGGCAAGCACTCTACCATGGCGCCCCATCCCCACTGACCCCCTCTTATGGGGTGTCATACACAGCCTCAATTTTGTCCATCTGGTACT
The DNA here is from genome assembly GCA_036365145.1 of Orientallactaga sibirica. Lineage (NCBI taxonomy): Eukaryota > Metazoa > Chordata > Mammalia > Rodentia > Dipodidae > Orientallactaga > Orientallactaga sibirica. The sequence goes on from JAEOAD010000031.1 coordinate 19,805,932, forward strand.
ACCAGAACTTATATCAGTTTCTCTGAACATTGAGTGATTGGAGTCCCCAGAGAGTGTGTGACCATACAGAGTGTTGGGCCCAGGCCTGGCCCCAAGGATGAAGGATTCTAATGTAGGAAGGGTTGGGGAAACACTGGGCATTTAGGAAGAGCATGTTGCCAGTTTTGCTGATATTCCAGCCTGGGATCACCCATTGAGAGATACTCGCTTTTCTCCACCACAACAGGGGACTTCCAGGGCCCTTTCCAACACCTGCTAAGCAGGAGACAACAGAATCCAGCACTATATAGCCAACACCTGGTGGAACATTTATAATGAGCTCTAGTATTTTCACCTACAGATCTCAGTTCCTTCTCACACCAGCACACAGAGTAGGAATTACCACAACGTCCATTCTACTTGTCAGGAAACGGAAACATGAGAGGACCAGTGAATTGCTCAGGTTCCCAGAGAGCGTAGTAGAGCTGGGATTAGAGCCTGGCAGGGTCACACCAGAGGCGGCGCTCAAAACCACTCCTCCCTCCTGCCTCTCTTGAAGTCCAATATCAAGTTCATGGAAAATCTGATGAGGTGGCAGAATGTTGGGGCCAATCCAATTCCTTGGATTACAGTCAATGTCCTAATGAACACAAATATCCACGGTCCTGGGGGACCAACTCAGTTACCATCCCTAATCCAGGTCAGCTGTTAGCGTTCTACAGGCTTGAACCAAGAGCATGTGGGATGAAACTTGGAAACTCACATCAGCACGGCTTTTTTTCTGAAAAAGTAAATGCTGAAAATGCGTACACAAGTAACGATGAAATGACAGCAAACAACAAGAGAGCTACTCAAGAATCAGGCACACAGGCTGTTTTGGTTTGGAATTAACAAGCCATGACAAGGAAATAAAGGACCCTCAGGTACAATAACAGAAGGCAGGGGTTCTCTAAGTGTGGTCCCCAGAGCAGTAGTGTCAGCATCCAGCAGCCCCAAACAGATGCCAGAAATCCGACCCCTCCCCAGAGTGGGGCCCAGCCACCCCTGTTTGAAGGAGCGCTCTTGGTGAGTCACATGCATGCTACTCTCCAAAGCTCTCTTAGCTCTGGAAACCTCATGTGCATCCTCTTCAATCTCTGCTGCGCAAGACAGAACAAACCACTTGCCTCACAACCCTCTCTTTTCCAAACAGAACCAGGGATGGGTCAGTCCCTGGAAAGACTCTGCAGTAAGACCCTGTGGTTCACAGCCTCAACGCCTCCCCACACCTACCCACTACCACACACCACTGTGGGGAAGCTTGCACTACTGGTTCTTACCATTAGCCTCACACCCAAGGATACAAGCAGGGGTCCCACAACAATTCCACAAGCTACCTGTGTGGTCTTACTCCTTTCAGCACGTGCACTAGCTGTCAGGTAGGCCCAGGCTAAGCAGGGCTCTGCTATTTGTTCACTTCTGACGATGCGTGAGTATCTGCCTCCATGTCTTCTTTGCCTGGGAACTGGAGCCTCCATAGGCTCCATGAGAAGCTGGGGTGCAGCTCCTGAAGGGTAGTAAGCCCTCAATGAGCATGGAGCTTCTACTCTTTGTCTGAAATAGCTATCGGATTCTCACCTTCCTGCCTTTGCCAATGGGAGACTCCCCTGCCTTGGGAGGGTTTATCCTTGACCTTGCTGCTGAAGGTGTTATTCAGTGCCCTTCCTAGGAGATCCACACCATGGCAAGATGAGGCCCATGGGCTAGACGTCCTGGGGCAGGCTGAAAGAAAGCAAGAACAAAACCTGCAGAGCAGTCGCCCTACAGTCAGGGATCACCTGGAATGTCCTTGTAGCAGCCCTACAAAGAGTTACTGACTGACATCTTACTGCATAAGGATCACTTAGTCTAGCAGGTAACTTACCCAAGGTCAAGTAAAGAGCAGAGAGAGGACCGGAGCCAGGTCTGGTGATGTCTCAGAAGAAGACAAGAGTCTTGCCTAAGGAAAGCAAAGATGGAGTGGGCCCAGAGGCTCCCAGCTTGCTCCCACTGTGGAACAGCTGCCCACCATCATGGCCCATGGTAAGGACCCTCATTTTGCTTATTTTGTTTTGGCCTGCCAAAGATGTCACAAATGACATCCACATATCTCCTCCACAGCCTTTGGCTAGTTTGGCTAAAATGTCAAGTTCTACCGCACCAACCGCTTATCTCGCTTCCCTTTATGTTTTTTCTTTATCTTTTGCCTCTAGCCACATGCTACAGTTTGCTCACTGCTGTAGTTTCCATGATGAATGCCTTCCGAATGTCCATGCATTAAACTTGGCCCCACCTTGGCACTATTGAGAAGTAGTGGAACCTATGAGAAATGGGACCTGCTGGGTGGGAGGTCGTTACATCATTGGAGGTGTGCCCTCAAAGGACCTGAGACCCTGGCTTTTTTCTCATTTGTATGTGTTCTTTCATGTGTATGCTCTCACTCTCTCTGCCCACACGTTGAGTGCTTTTGCTATACCATGGGCTCTCTCCATCAATTCTACCCTCTCCCAAAGCAACAGGACCAAAGTGACCACAATGGAAACCTCTAGAACCATCGGCCAAAAAATCTTTACAAGTCATCTCAGGAATTTGTTTTAGCCAGGTGTGGTGGCGCAAGCCTTTAATCCCAGCACACGGGAAGCAGAGGTAGGAGGATTGCTGTGAGTTCGAGGCCACCCTGAGACTACATAGTTAATTCCAGGTCAGCCTGGGCCAGAGTGAGACCCTACCTTGAAAAACCAAAAAAAAAAAAAAAAAAAAAGGAATTTGTTTTGACTGGAGAGCTATTACACAGTGTGACTGATCACTCACTCCTGCAAGTTCCATCCTCTCAATGGCAACAACAGTCACACAAGAACAGGGGTGTTTCCAGGGCTAGAGTGGCAGCTGGCCCATACCAAGAGCTTAATTTTATGAATGTGAATGCTAGACAAACAGAATGTCTGCAAGGACCAAGGTCTATTTGAAAAGAGTTCACATTGTAAAGACATGGAAAAGAAAATACAGAGTAAAAATAACAATAGACAAATTTAGCAACTTATAGAAAGAACAACATCAGTGGGCACAGGGCTAGCAGGCTGTGCTAGGAATTAAACCCTCGGGCTTTGATCACTCACAAGTGATGTAATTTCAGAAGAGAAACGTGGCCTCCTAGAGCCTCACTTTCCTCCATGTGATGACAAAATAACATCCCAGTTAAAAAGGTTATTGAAAGGCAGAACAGTAAAGAGAAAACACTAGAACTTGAGTTCCTGGGATCAAATCTTGTGCCTTGAAAATGCTATCCCTTTGGGCAAGTCCCCAAACTGTTTCTCCAAGAGAAAAGAGAGATAGCAACAGCATCTCTTTGCCAGGTTGTGAGGAATTAATGAAAACCACCAAGTTTCAATGGAGGCAGTCCTCAGTCTCACCTTCACCCCCTACAAAGACAGGGTAATTAGTAACTCTGACTGCGATCTCACATCATGTAGCAGATGCTTAAGGTGGATAAAGCAGACGGCTCTGCTGGAAGCCAAAGTCTTCAACTTTCCAAGGTCAAGTTCAAAGAAGAATTGGATTTTGGCACCAAGCCCAGGCATGGATAAGCTGAACTGTGTTGATGCCTCCTGTGGTTCAGATCGTAAATGTCCCCCAAATGCTGTTAGAAGCTTTGTCACCATATGCTCAAGGGAGATGGTGGGATCTTTAGGAAGTGGAGCATGGAGGATGAAAGTTAGATCACTGGGAGCATGCCCTTGAACATGTGAACTAAAGTTCCCAAAAAGTAGCTGCACCTACTTCTAATATCCTGCAAGACTAATCCAACTGATTCAGATTTCAGTGTGGAGAGAATATTGCATGTCCACAGTCAAATCATCTTGGGCTTATTCGTCCATTAATTCCCACATTTACGTTACCACAGTTTGTCACCCTAGAAACTCATGCCTTTCCCTTTACTTGATAGCCTTTTAAAAACCTGGTGTTGGAGCTGGGTGTGGTGGCGCACACCTTTAATCCCAACTCTTGGGAGGCAGAGGTAGGAGGATTGTTGTGAGTTCGAGGCCACCCTGAGACAACACAGAGAATTCCAGGTCAGCCTGAGCTAGAGGGAGACCTACCTTGAAAAACAAAACAAAACAAAACAAAACAACAACAACAAAACAATAAAACAATAAAAACTTGGTGTTGGGCTGGAGAGATGGCATAGCAGTTAAGGCGCTTGCCTGCAAACCCTAAGGACCTACGTAAGCCACATGCACAAGGTGGCACATGTTTCTGGAGTTCATTTGCAGTGGCTAGAGGCCCTGGAGCACCCACTCTATCTGCCTCTTTCTCTCTTCCCATCTCTCTCTCCAATAATTTAAATAAATAAAATACTTTTTAAAACCTTAATGTTGTTTTGTTTAGATACTCATAAGCCCAAGGCCTAACAGCCTCTTTGAATTATTCCTTGCTGAGTAATCTAATGTATATCACAGACACACTAAATTTCTTTATTTTCCTCCTGTCAATCTGGGGAATTATTTCATTTTGTTTGGTTTTGATTTTGTCCGTCTGATTTGCAGAGCCTTATCATGAACTTAAGGTAGAAAGTAGAAAAATAGTTATGTTTTTGCCTATAAGCTCAAGACTGCTTTTAAATCATTCACTAAATATTGCTTAAGATTCCAGCTATGCCCCTCCCTCTGCACCATCATGGGATTGGGTTGGAGGGTTGCCTGCCAATGCCTTCAGGGCTTTGAGAACCCAAAGCTTGCAAAGCACAGGCTCTTATAGATACTCAGACTTCTACATTTCTGATCATGGATGCTAAGCTCTGTCACCAAAACAAACAAAAAACAAAACAACAACAACAACAAAAAACTAATCTCAGCATCTCTATACATTTGTCTTTTTGTTGTTGTTGCTTTTTGCCTTTTGTTTTTCTAGGTAGGGTCTCACTGAAGCTCAGGCTGTCCTGGAATTCACTATGTAGTCTCAGGGTGGCCTCAAACTCTTGGAGACCCTCCTACCTCTGCCTCTCAAGTGCTGGGACTTAAGGTGTGCGCCACCACGCCTGCCTACATTTGTCTTCTTATTCATGTAATACTCAGCATTTTAAGACTAAAGCTGCTAATTCGTTGGATGGCCTCAGCCAGTTAATCAATGAAGAAAGAGCTCCAAGCACTGCTCACAGGAGGTTTGTGCAGGCCAAGCCTAGAAATAGCATCTTTCACTGCCAATTCCATTCCACTGGGCAGAAGGCAGTCATTGGCCATTGCCTGGAAAGCTGGGAAATTTAATCACCCAAGAGGGGATAGGAAGTGCCTGTGGATATCAGATAATAATCTTTACCATAACATTCTGGTCAGAGTAAAAGTGAGGTCCTAACCATGACTGAGACCTTCCTAACCATGACTCAACCCTTTCTGACCATTGATCATCCTTTCTCTGACCACAGATCAGTCCTTCCCTGACTAAGGTTCAGAACCCTCCTAATCCCTAACCATATATGGCTCAGTCTTTTCCTGACCATGGTTCAGCCCTTTCCTCATCATGAGTCAGCCTTTCCCTGACCATGACTCAGCCTTTTTCTAATCATGGCTTAGCTCTTCTCTAACCATAGTTCAGCTCTTTCCTAATCATGGGTCAATCCATCCCTCACCACAACTTATCCCTTCTCTAACCATGACTCTTCCATTGTTCAGTTCTTTCTTAACTATGACTTCATCTATTCCTGGGCCCCAGTCAAGCCTCATAAATTTCAGATCCTACTCACCTAGGCCAGTAACTCCAAAGACTGCTTGAACTGAAGTCCTAAATAATAGCCAGGCTCAGATCTGGTCTCCTGCTCGATAGAGCAGAACAAGCTGCCTTTACCAAGGCGAGTCTTCTCTGACCGTCCTCTATACTCTCGTTTCTTTGGCTCTGACAGCTGAAGATGAGGTTCCAAGCTCAGGGCCAACTTTCAATTTCAAAAGAGAGCTGAGAGTTCTTCAATTTAATGAACTCACAAAGTCCACAGGAGCCTGATAGACTGTCTGAACTATGCAAGCTCTAAACATTCTTCTCCCCCATTGGAGTTCTGACCCTGGAAGGTCACCTGATACTGACCTTGTGGTCGATCAATTCCCAGCAGGCAATGGCCTCAGTGTGACTACTTCCCCATCCCCTCCCAGCTTTTTATACCCTGAGTTCAATAGTGGAGCACAGTTGCTGGGAAAATGAACTCGTGGACAGACTAAAGTGGCAGTTTGAAATGCCAGCTGCAATGAGGACTGCCCACAATCCAAAAATATCAACAGTCACTTCAGTATGTTTCAGCAGCCACGTGGTCCTGTCTATCCCTGTTTCTAAGCCACAGCCTCGGAGCCAAAAAGAACCCTTAAGATCATAAAAAGACTCTAATGAGCCCAGCAACTCTTGTGACCATGCTCTCTTCTCTTCATCCTCCTGGGCCTTGCCTCTGCCCTCTGGTGGGAGGTGGGGGCAGGGCAGAAGAATGCTGGTCCCAGTCTGTGCAGCTGCCTCCTATTCCTCTCCCTGCACTGCCCACATCCCTACTGCGGCCCCATACCATCTGCATGTCTTCCCATCTTCCTTCCCAGGAATTGTTCTCCAGATGAACTCTCTGGAGAAGAAATGCTGGAATCAAATCACAATTTCTCTTCTTTGGCTTCATTAAAGGAAAAAAAAAAAAAAAAAAAAAAAAAACTGGCCAGATAAACACAACCTAAAATTGATCATCTTAGCCATTTTCAAGTAGCATTAAGTCCACTCACATTATTGCTAACCCATCACCACTATCTAGCTTGAGTTTTCGTCCTGTAAAACTAGAACACTACAGCCATGAAACAGTAACTCTCCATTCCTCTCTCCTCCCAGCCAGGGCCACTACCATGTTAGTTCCCTTTTCTATAAATATACCAATCTAAGTGGATCACACAGCAATTATCCTTCTGTGAATGGCTTGTTTTGCTTTGTATAATGATTTCAAGGCTTATCCATGACATAGCTTATCAGAACTTCCTTCTATCCAATCACTCCACTGTGTGTGCAGACTGCATTGTGTTTACTTACTCAGGGCACACTCAGCATTGGCTATTAGGAACAATGCCACTATGAGCACGAGTGTGAAAATTTCTGTTTAAGTCCCTGCTTTCACTTCTTTAGGGCATATAGCTAGAAGTGGATTTCTAGTAAAACACCTTAATTTGGGAAGAACTGTTGATAGCACTTTCCCTAACAGATACAACACTTTACATTCCAACCAGTAGTGCACCGAGCCCCTACTTTTTCACAGCCTAACCAGCCATTTGTTATTGTCTGGATTTTGACAACAGCCAAATCGATGTATGTGTCCAGTCATCCCCTTTGTCCTCACAAGAAGCCTGAGATTATTGTGTCCTTTGTACCTGGAGATGGACAGCGAGTGACAAAGGACGATGCGGAGATGTGGAAACGATGTGTAAGTCCAGGTGTGACAGCAGAGGCAGCACTCAGCCCATGGCACTAGGTCTCTCCTATCCCCTCTCTCAGTGGGTGGCTCTGAATAGGGCTTAGCCTTCCCCGTGGAGATAATGAGACCTGGCAGGTGCAAACAGAACAGTGTGCTGGGAGCCCCTCCCTGGCTCTCAGCCAGACATTTCCTGGGCTTCCTCCCACCAGCGCAGGAGGCTTTGTTCCCATGGAACCCACAGTGGTACTCCTGAGCCTCAAACCTCTCTGGCACACACACCCAAGTACAGGCTCTGTATGGGAAGTTGCTCTTAGGCTCCAGAGGATTTTCCCACTAACAGAAGAGATGTCACATACAGCATTCCTTTCTCCACTGAGGAAGGGTGGTTTTGCTTCTAACAAACCTGACCAGGGTCAGGAGTCTCACAACAGTGTAAGTGGGCTAAAGTGGGCTAACAGAAGAAGGAATGATAGCACAGAGGGAACAGAAGAATAGTCCCTCTGCCACTGTCACACCAAGGCCATACTGAGAATGAGAGGGTGGTGGGCTTTGGCCTGACACCAATGTCATTAGTATCACATGGCTACCCTGGAAGAGTGTTGGCGTCCTCTTGCAAGCTCGTCTGGAGACAAGAGCCTGGTAAGGCATTTCCCCGCCACTTCATGGAAGGACACTCTTAAAAGGCAATGGTGTCCTTGATCTAAGCAGGTACAGAGGCTCCATGCCTGCATGTGAGGCCACAGTTGGTCACCCTCATTTGTTTTCTAACCCAAGGCACTTGGGCACATCCACATGTTTGGTTGGTTTCTAGTTCTAAACCAAATACTGGTTCCACATCTCCCAAGGACTGGCAGAATCCCACCCCCCACAAAACATATGTCCACCATTGTCTAATGCAGTCCAGCCATTATGCATTCTTAGATAAAGCCCTGGCAAGCTAAACTTGGTCCCCCGTGGCAAGGAGCTTCAGGTATGGACTTCTAGCCAAGTCCCAAGCACAAAGCATGAGAGTGTGATAAACTGCTCAGCTGCCAGGGCAGATGAGACATCTGTGACGTCTTATAAGACACGGTTAAAGCTCTGCCAGACCGTCAGGTGTCGGAAACGCGTACTGCACACTTGGATGAATGTATCTATGCCTGTGCCTTTGCCACTTTGCAGAGTAGAAACAAATGACGCTGTGGGGATAAGCCTGAAACTGTGACCTGCACATCCAGAAAACCAAAATGGGATGGATGACACCACGGACCTGTGTCATTCAAAGGACTACACACAGATACTCCTCAATCCGTGATGGACTTATGCCCAGATGAATCCATGGTAAACTGAAATATCCCAAGTCCATAACTTGCAGGATATCGCTAACCAATCTAATATCCTAGGAGAGCAACACTGATCCCTTGTGATGTGATCATGTGGCTAACTGGGAGCTTCCCAGCATCCCTAGAGAAGATCAGACAACTTACCCCCAGCTGAGAGAGGGTAGGGTTCAAAATTCAAAGTATGATTTCTCTTGAAGGCATATCACCTTCACATCATTTTTGGTGTGTGTGTGTGTGTGTTTTCATGTGTATGAGTGCACATCACAAGCATGTGGAGGTCAGAGAACAACTTCAGCTGTTAGCCCTTTCTTTTCACCTTGCTTGGGGTAGGGTCTCTTGCTCACTACTGTGTTAGCCCAGCTAGCTGTCCCTTGTGCTTCTGAGGGACTCTCCTGTCTATACTTCCCTTGTCCCCACAGGCACACTGGGATTACAAATGCTCACACCACAGCATCTACAGCTATAGCCATGTATGGCTTCACATGGCTCCTGGGATCTACGCTCAGGTACTCATGCCTGAGTGTAGGAGCCCTCACTGTGACGGCCAACCACTTCTGCTTTTCCAGATTGTTCTACCTTACCAGCACCCTCTTGCTGGTGAGTCCCTAAGTGGAAATCAACAGAACCCCTGAGTTGTATCATTCGTATAGTTCTTTCCATTCAAGAGACTCAATATGCCCCCGACAGAGCCAGAAGGTGAGGTGACAGGAAAGGAGGGTACTTCTAGTGAAATTTATTAGAAAAAAAAAAAGTGGGTCCATTCATCAGCTAGGTCAAGCTCCACCTAGTAGGGAAACTTACTGAGACCCCTGCACCTCAGGACCAGGACCATCTTCGGAGTAAGGTCTGGGAAAAGTTACCCTTGCCTGCATCTGTAGGAACTCTGTGAAGTCCAGAGGTGGTAAGCCTGGTGCTCTGGTCAGGGTACAGTGGATATTGGTCATTTTAGAGTATCCACCATCCATCCTGCCCCTTCCTACTAAAGTGCATTATTCCCTTTTGGGAACCCCCACATCTCTGTATTCCTTATGGAAGTAACTGACCACACCCCCCCTCCCCCATGGAACCTCAAAGCCATAACCTCCTCTACCCAGTAAAGATCAGGACGGGGAAGTTCAGAGAAAGACCGACCACAGTGGCCCATGAATCAGACCAGACCTGCCACTGATCTCATTATGAGGTCTGTGCCCCTGCTCTCCTGGCCTGCCCCAGGTGCTGCCTGGGCTTCAAGCCAGGCCACCCAGGCAGATAAATGTCCCTTTCATTCTAGCTCGGTCCTCCTCATCAAGAATCCACACTGAGAAAATGGGTTGATGCAGAGTTGACAATACAGAAGGAAAGTAGTTTTCATGTAACCCTGAAGTTCACTTGGTACTTCAGAAGTTCTTCAAGTTTAACTCTAAAATGTTTTCAACTTTTTTAAAGCAGTAATTAAATCACAACAGCTTAGGTTGGGGAAAACTGCTGACTGGAGGGTAGCATGAGAGATCTTTCTGATGGGTGAATGACATTTTATATATTAAACTGGAGAGTGATTTCAAGAGTATAGGCATGTGACTTCACAACAGTGCCAATGAGTTGAATGCTACTGAACTGTACATTTACTTAAAATGGCCAAGATAGCATATTTTATTACATGTATCTGTGCAAATATGAGTCCGTTTTAAATACCTGAGATAATAAACTTTTAGAAGGAAAGATTTGGGCTGAAGAGATGGCTTAGTGGTTAAGCGCTTGCCTGTGAAGCCTAAGGACCCTGGTTCGAGGCTTGATTCCTCAGTACCCATGTAAGCCAGAGGCACATGGTGGCACATGTATCTGGAATACGTTCGCAGTGGCTGAAGGCCCTGGCGTGCCCATTCATTCTCTCTCTCTCTCTCCCCCCCCCCTTTCTCTGTCTCTAAGAAGTAAATACATTTTAAAAAAGGAAAGATTTGCTTTGGCTATTAAGTCTTGGAAGTTTCAGTCCAAGGTCAGTTGTGGCCCTGTTACTTTGAGGTCTGTGATGAGTCACTGCATGATGGCAGAAACACACAACAAAGATGACAAAGGAATGTCATCTTAGGGTGACTGGAAAGAAAGACAGGCGGGGGGGGGAACACAGAGAAGAGACAGAGGTACCATAATCCCCTTTGAGGGCATGGCCCCAGTGACCTACAACCTCCTCACAGATCCCACATCTTTTTTAATACAAATTTTATTTATTTATCTTAAAATTGTGTGTGTGTGTGTGTGTGTGTGTGTGTGTGTGTGTGTGTGTGTAGTGCACATGCTTCAGCCCTGCCTTCCGTTGTTTTAGGGGAGTGTTGATATAACAGATGCATGCACTACGCTGCCCCTGGATTTATGTGATTGCTAGGTAACTGAACCCAGACTGGCAAGCTTTGCAAGCAAGTAGCTTTAAACCACTGAGCGCTCTCCACAGGCCAAGACCCTACATCTTAACAGTTTCACTATATTCCACTAGCATCAAGCTGGGGACCAAGCCTTTTCTTAACATATGGGCATTTGGGAGTCATGAAAGCTCCAAACCTTAACAGTATACTTTACCACCATATAAAAAGCTTAGATTAAAACATCACTTTGAAACTACTTTAATAATACAAGATAAAAAATAACTCAGTATAGGCCTAATTTTTTAAAAAAACAAACAAACATACTAAATTTACCATATGTGAAATAGATCCTGATTGAAACAAGGACACAAAAACACACCTGTCCACCAACGTACACAACACTGGCTGCCCAAAGCTTTCCTAGTTTCCTAGAGGTACTAGATAGCTCATTCCCCACAGAAGTCAGGACACAGAGGTTCAGGCTCATTAAATTCTGAACTTTCAAGCAGCTGTTCGAAGCCTCTTTGCATTGGCAAAATGCAAAAATAAACAAGATGTGGAAATGACAAAATGATGGAGATGGGATTCAGATAAACAGGGTAAAGGCAGTGAGTGGAGGAGGTGGCTATAAAGGGGCAACCCAAATAAATTTACTGAAAAGGATAAAGTTGTTCCATTCTCAATTATTGAGGTGAATAGACAAATCTATACATGTTATAAAACATGTTATAAAATATAACTAGAGTTATCCCCTTGGCAGTTGTGGTGGTTTGAATGTAAAATGTCCCCCACAGTCTCATGTGTTTGTGATTAAGCCTCATATTTAATAATCCTCAGTTGATGGAGCTTTGAGGAGGTGGAACCTTGCTAGGGGACATGTGTCACTGGAGGTGGGCCTTGGGGTGCTATAGCCCAGCCCCACTTGCTGTACTTAGTTCACTCTTTCTGCTTTCTCCCTGCTGCTGTGGACATGTGACACCTAGCTGTCTGCTCCTGCCATGTTTTCCCTGGCATGGTGAAGCTTCCCCTCAAATTGAAAGCTGGAAATAAGTCCTTTCTTACCATGGGTTGCTTCTTATCAGAAGTTTTGTCCCAGCAGTGACAGGGTAACTGTGGCAGACGATTGGTGCTGAGAGGTGGGGCTCTTGCTGCTATAAACTGACCATGTCATGTTTAGTCTTTTGAAAATGGCTTGTGGGAGAAATGTGAAAGATGTGTAACTTGCTTTTAGACAAGCTTACAATGCTGTAGGCAGAACTTGAAGGGTCATTCTGGTGAGCGCTTCTTATAAGTTTCAAGTCTCAGGACTAGAGACTTCAACTGCTTCAGCTGCAATTGTTTGGGGGAGTGTTGCCATTGGGGATGGACTAGCTGTTCCACTCTGAACAATGAGAGGTATGCTGATTCTTTTGATGGGAAGGGGTCTGGACTAGGAGTGCTGGGAGAATTTGCTACTCCTTGGGGACAGGCTTCATTCCACTGGGAAAAAACAAAAAAGCTTCTGAGCATCACCCACTGGTGCGGACTTTGGAGGTATAGGGATACAGGAGGTGGAGGGTCTTGGCATACACTATAGTTCCATGGAGTGCTGTGGCTGGCACTGTGGGACAGGGGTAGGATCCCTATGGAGACATCCCTTAGGGCCATTGTGTAAAGCTGTGGGGTGGGCCATGGGTTGCAGTGGAGATCCTAAGATTTTGGAGATGCCAGAACTGTGTGATGGCGGCAGCCAGAGAGAGCTGCTGGCTTGTGGTTCCAGATATGGAGCTATGTGATCTGATGTTTACCCTCCTGTCTTTTCCTGTTTCCCCATTCCTCCTTTCTGGAATGGGAGTGTTTGCTCTGTTCCATTGGGTGTTGAGTCTCAGATGAGCCTTTGGACTTTCAGGTGGTACCGGCACTGGGAAAGATATGGGAACTTAAGTTGAACTGATTGCATTTTGCATTACCAGATAGCCACGAGTCTATGGGTGCCAGGGTAGATGGAATGTGGTGGTTTGAATGTGAAAAGTCCTCTGTAGCCTCAAATGTTTGTGATTAGGCCTCAATACTGAATCCCCTGCTGGTGGAGCCTTTGGGAAGCGAAGCCATGCTGGAGGACATATGTTGCTGTGGGCAGGCCTTGGGTTATTATAGCCTAGTCCTATTTGTGTCACTTATCTCATTCTCTCCTACTTCTTTACTGCTTACGTGTGGAGATGTGATGCCTGACTGCCTACTCTTGCCATGCTTTTCTGGCCATGTTGAAACTTCTCCTTGAAACTGTAAGCCAGAAATAAACCCTTTCCTTCCATAAGTTCCTTCTGGTCAGGTGATTTGTCCCAGCAACAAGAGGTAACTGCTACAATGTCCATGGAGTATTGGGTCTATGACCCTTCAAGATACCAAGATACCCAATGTGGTAGTTTGAATATATGTCCCCCAATATATTCAGTGTTTTTTATTTTAGTTATAGTTTACATCTGCAATCACCTTGCTAGAGGCAAGGTCACTGGGGGCCCCAGTCTTAAGGTGTGGTGATGGTTTGAAAGTCCATTGTAAAGATATACAAATGTGCCTAGCAGGAGTTCCTGAAGTGTGCTGTGTGACCTTTTGGGCTGTAGTTTTGCTCTGTGTGCTGTGGTGGCTGGTTGGTTTCTCTCTCTCTCTGCTTGGCCCTGTGGAGAGCAGGCTGCTTCTCTTGCCATTATGGAACTTCCCCTGGATCTGTAAGCTTCAATAAATAATATCCCTTCCTCCATAACTGTGCCTGGTCTGAAAGTTCATCTCAGCGAACCTGAAGCTGTCTGCAACACCCAATATCTACCAAGTTGATATTTTACATATATCTATCTATATAGATATAGATACAGATATATACACACACACACATATATATAGTATTTTAATATAACCTATACATGTGCTCCCATATACTTTAAATCAGCACCACATTACTTTTAGTACCAAATAATGGAAATGTACACCACTGTTATACTATATTGTTTAGGGAAAATAATCATAAGAAAAAAATGTCTGTACATATTCAGTACCTGTATAATATTTTCCCCAAACATTTTTAATCTATGGTTGATTGAATCTATGAATGTAGAACCTAAAGATATGGGAGCTGTGTTAAAGCATACAAAAATGTGTGGTTCTGAATAATATTTGTAGTCTAGTTCATAAAGTTGTGTCTTACTGACCTCCTGGTTCTGATAATGAACTAGACTTATAGGAGATATTACCCCCATAAACAAGAAACTAATTTGTCAACCTTTTGTGGTTCTGGTTCTAGATCAAAATTTAAATAGATGTAATTAAATTGGATGTTGAGACTGGCCTATAAATATTTTAGCCCCTAGTTTTGAAATTTTTAATATTTCAAGTTGCCCCATTGTTTTCACTGATTTGATAACATGCACAAGTAAATTATGAGACATTAAAAGAAAACAAACACCAAGTCCAACAATATTTAAAACAGGATCCAGGGCTGGGGAGACTGCACAGTAGATAAAGTGCTTGCCACATAACTCTGAATACCTGAGCTCAGATCCCAGACCCCATGTAAAACCTGGAAACTGATAAAAAATTCTATAATCCTAATACGCCTACAGTAAAAAGGAAAATGGGGTCAGGAGACTGCCCCAGAAGCTCATGAACAAATGGGAGCAATAAACAATGAGAGACGCTGTCTCAAGCTAAGTGGAAGGTGAGGACTGACCTGAAAGTTGTCCTCTGACCTACACATAGACACCATAGCATGTGTACCCCCCACACACACATGCTAAGACAAATAAATAATTAAAAATAAAACAGGGGCTGGAGGAATGGCTTAGCAGTTAAGGTGTTTGCCTGCAAAGCTAAACTACCCAGGTTCAATTCCCCAGGACCCACGTTAGCCAGATGCACAAGGGGGCGCATGCATCGGGAGTTCATTTTCAGTGTCTAGAGGCCCTGGGGCACCCATTCTCTCTCTCTCTCCCTCCCTCCCTCTGTCCCTCCCTCTTTCTCTGTCAAATAAATAAATGAATAAAAGTAAATTTTTTAAAAATGTATTTTAAAAAAAAACAACATTTAATTCCTTTGAAAATGTATAATTTTAAAAAAATCACTCAAGTTGGGGCTGGAGGGATGGCTTGGTGGTTGAGGTGCTTGCCTACAAAATCTGGGGACTCCAGTTCAATTCCTCATTGCCCCCATGAAGCCAGATGCACAGGGTGTCACATGCATTTGGAGTTAATTTGCAGTGGCTAGAGGCCCTGGCATGTCCATCTCTCTCTCTCTCTCTCTCTCTCAAATAAATGAATAGGTAGAATATTTTGTAAAAAAAAAAAAAAAAAAAATCACTGAATTTGGCTCAGCCCTCAAATAACCACTTGTCATATAAAGAATGAGTCACCTGGTACCTGACATTAAAAAGACTTAACCTGCTTAGGAAGTAAGACATCAGGGAGGTCACACGAGGACATTATATGTCCTCTGGTATCATGTGGCTCATTGCCAAATGAATTGTCCTATGGAGTAGATTATGTCCCCTAAGAATTCATAGGTTGAAGATATAACCCCAAATATGACTATATTCAGAGACAGGGCCTTAAAAGTGCAATTAAAATTAAACAGGTCATAAAAGTAGGGCTTAATCCAGTGTACCTGATGTCCTTGTAAGGTGAGGGACAGAGACAACATGGGGGACAGCCCCAGGAAAGGGAGAACACAGTTCGATGGCAGCCATCTGCAAGCCAAGGAAGAGGCCTCACTAGAAACCGAAGCTCGTGACACCTTGGTCTCAGACCATCAGCCTCCAGCATGGTGGGGTGTTAAGTTTCTGCAGCCCTTGGTTATGGCAGCCTGAGAAAAGTAGTGAAAGTAGTACAGTGCTATGAGGTGGAAGAGGGAAAGACACTTGATTAGAGCCAGCTGCCAGTACGTTACAATCAATGACAGACACCTATTAAGAGAGGATTTGAGATATCCCAAAGAAAATAGAAGCCAGTCATATGAAAGAGAAGACGGTGCTTAGATGCATGCTGTTCACAGACACTCAAGCTGCTTCCTCTGCACTCCAGCCTTCCTTCCTCTGATCAATCAGCAGTGGTACTTGTGCCTCTCAAGCCCTGAGGCAGGTGCTGAAGGGCTTCTGTAAGTTCAAGGTGGAGCTCAGCTATATAGAAAAAGCCTTCAGGGTAGGCAAGAAGTATGGGCTAGGGCTAGGGCTAGATAAGGGACTGGTGCTTCCTAAGGCCAAGCAAGGGATACAGAGGATCATGGAAGATCATGGAGCAGTACTCCAGAAAGAGCTATGATGGCCATCAATGGTCGCTCACAAACATTGGGAGGAGGTGGCCACTCTAGGGGACAGCAGGATCATGGGCAATTCCAACAATAGACTTCCTCTACATCTTTTACAGTTCCAACCAGACACAGGCCTGGCTCAACGACACAGAAAACAAGACAAGATTTACATTGTATTTATTGTATTTATCTAGTAGTTCTATTAGAGACCAGTCATCAAAGAATAAAACACATTCATTGGCTGATTTATTTGTTTATTTATTTGAGACAGAGAGATGGAGAGAGAGAGAGAGCAAGAGTGAGACTGGGCAATCCAGGGTCTCTAGCCACTGCAAATGAACTCCAGACGCATGCGCCACTATGTGCATCTGGCTTACGTGGGGACCTGGAGAATGGAACCTGGGTCCTTAGGCTTTGCAGGCAAGCACCTTAACCATTAAGCCATCTCTCCAGCCCCTCACTGGCTGGTTTTTTTTACACCTCTTTATCTGATCTATTTAGCAGACTGATAAAACTAAAAAAAAAAAAAGTAAACTCTAACACATGAAATAAATGATAGATATCATTACACCAGATCTTGAAGGACCTATAAAACACCTAATCCAAAACAGTGATCTGATGAGCTAAGGAACCAACAATGGAGGCTGACGGGTCACCCAGCTCATCCACGATAGACAGAGCAAGCAAGACCTGGCTTACCCTCAGCGCATTTGAATTTCACAGTGTTAGGTATGATCTCAATCCTTTCCTATTGTCCTTCAGTTTTATTAAAGTTTGGGGGCTGGAGAGATGGCTCAGCAGTTAAAGGTGCTTCTCTGCAAACCCTGATGGCCCAGGTTCAGTTTTCCAGTACCCAAGTAAAACCAGATGCACATAGTGGTACATGTATCTGGAGTTAGTTTGCAGTGGCAAGAAGCCCTGGTCTACCCATTCCCTCCCTCTCTCTTGCAAATAAACAGAACTTTAAAATTGGACGTGTACAAGCAAGATTCAGTTTTGTTTGAGGCAATGCAATATTTGGACCTCCTAGTGTGGAGAGGCAAACAAAATTGGAGATGTTCTGGGGATTTCCATTAGCTAAGCACTGTCTGTAGTTGAAGTAGGGCTTCTATCTGAAACCCGTGAAAAGTGAAAGGCAAGCTAAGTATCACTGAGAACAGGAGAGACAGGAGATAGTAAGTGAGGGAGAAAGTGGGAAGGAGAAGGAAGAGAATTGCACATCCATCCTGCTCAGTACTATTGGACTAGAGAATGACCACCCTGGTTGGTCGAGAGGTTGAGAGACAAATGGCCCCTGACAGCAGACACCCCAGGGCATCCTGTTGCAATTCCCCTTGTTTAACTTTATCTAGATACCTTCTGTCCCAAGCAACTTCAAAACTTCTCAAAAAAAAAAAATTATATATATATATTCAACCAGATGATAAGAAAAGAGGCAACAGAAAATACTCAACTAGTTTAAGGATATGGAAATAGCGCCTTCAGACTAGAACGTCCCCTGATATATCAGCCCCAAGAATCGTTACTGGAACCATAAACTTACCAACAGTGTCACATGGCTCATCTTTGTGAACACAGAAATCTGTCCTAAAAAAATAAAATAAAAAGACATGGTCAAGAATGGAACAACCCCCTCCCACAATGACTGCTGCTCTCACGACTCATAACCCGCAACTCCATGGTGAACACCAGCAATCCCATTAAGGAGGGCCCTCGGTGGAGTGGGGACAGGGAGGAGGGAAATGATGGTACCAACACACAAAGAAAATATCATAGCTAGCCTTAATTAGCCATCCTAAAGTTACTTCTTGAGTTGTTACAGATCATAGCAATATAGCCCTGTTGATAGTATTTTCCAATATAGCCCATTAATTACATGTATAAATGATTAACCCACTTACCCAGTGGAAGAGGCCCCTCTTATGGCTGAACTACTCAATACCTAATGTTGCAAGTAAATTATTCTTTCAATGGTTGAAAAAAATTCTGGAAGATATCTATTAGGCATTGATCAGAGATAATTACCATTCAAGATCATCAAACTGTAGTGGTTTCTCGCAGCTATTCTAGGTAAACAGCAATAAGGTCCATGAATTACATCTATGAGAAGGCTATAAAAATCCATTATTGGGCTGGAGAGATGGCTTAGCGGTTAAGACGCCTGCCTCCTAAGCCTAAGAACACTGGTTCCAATCTCCAGTGGTTCCAATCTCCAAGTCCCACATTTAGCCAGATGCAAAGTGACGCAAGGGTGCAATGCTGCACTTGTCCACCAGGGGGCGCACGCATCCAGATTTCGTTCACAGCAGCTAAGAGACTGCTGCCGCGCCCATTCTCTATCTGTCTCCCTCTCCCTCTCTGTCTGTCTCTTTCTGTGTCTCTCTCCAAAAATAAATAAAATTAAAAAAATTTTTAAATCCATTATTAAAATTCATAATTTTAAAGATCCCCTAGGTGTGTGACTGAGGATGAGTTAGAAAGCAAGGACGCTCAAAGCCAGAGCCAGCCTCTGTTCTGCAGCCCCATGGGCTCAGTCACCACTCATGGTGAAATGAAGGGTCAGGTCCTTCGTTTCCGACAGGGAGCATTCCCACAGCCAGAGCACTGGTGGGGTCAGCACCCTGGCAGGCACTAGGCGAGGAGAGTGACCTCCTAGACCTTGCGCCCATCTTCTTATGAGTCAGGTAGATGGCACCTGCTCACCTGCAGCTCCGGGAACTCCAGATCTGCAGATTGGAAAAGCGGGCTTCAAAGTCATGGCTGCTCATTTTCCTCTTTAAAAAAAAAAAAAATTCGAAAAGAAAAATAGGGCTGGCCAAACTAGGCTGACGCTAAGCAAAGTTGTGACAGTAAGTGACAGCCCTGGTTGGGCCCTACTTGGCCTTCCCTTCCAAGATAACATTGCCTGGCCCTCCAGCGCTGTCTTCTATTCTTCACAGGATTGGGGCACCATTCACTCTCAGAACAATATCAGTGTCTTCCTCCTGACCTCATTTTTTTTATGAGAGAGAGAGAGAGGGAGGGAGGGAGGGAAAGAACTGGCATGCTAGGGCCTCCAGCCACCACAATCAAACTCTAGATGTGTGTGCCATTGTGTGTGTCACCTTGTGTGTCTGGCTTATGTGAGATCTGCAGAGTTGAACATAGGTTCTTAGGCTTCACAGCAAGGGCCTTAACCACTAAGCAATCTCTCCAGCCCCTGACCTGATATTTATAGTTGTCTCTGCCTCTCGTGCACCTCAGTCTGCCCCAATCCAGTGTGCTCTGTGTGGATACATCCTATGTGTCCCCAGCCCTGAGCCTGTTTCTACTTAGGGGCATAAAACATTCCCCAGTCTGCTCATACCTACAGGCTATAGATGAGGAGGCTTTGAAGGCTCTACTGGGCCTCTTGCTGCAAAGGATCCTGGGTACAGGCTGATGACTAACTGCCTTAAAGTCATACCTCCCTTCAGTGGGCTAAGATGAGAGGGCAAGGTAGGTGGCAGGCATGGAGGTGACAGCTTAAGGTGTGACCAGAGAGAAAGCAGCAGGGAGGAGCTCAGGGCCAACTGCATCAGCAACTCAAAAGGAGTTGCTTCTAGAAATGTCTAGGCTTTTCATAAGAAATATGTATTGGTAATCAGTGTTTGGTCAATTTCTTTGTATTTTATAATTGACAAGTAAATTGCACACATTTGTGTACTATAAAGTGAGGCTTTACTATATATTGTGAAATGATTAACACAAACGAATGAGCATATAAATCACCTTGGTTACTACTTTGCTTTTGTCTTGAGAATATTCAAAAGCTATCTCCCAGCTTTCTTCAAGCACACAATACATCACTATTAACCGTACAACAGATTCTAGAACTTATTTCAAGTAATCCATTTTAAAACCACTTTAACAATACAGAGGGAAGCCTTTAAGACTCCCCACTCTTGAGGCTGGGGAGATGGCTCAGTGGTTATAAAGGCACTTGTTGCCCTGGTTTAATTCCCCAGCCCACGTAAAGCCAGACATACAAAGTGGTACATACGCCTAGAATTCATTTGCACCAGCAAGAGGTCCTGGCATGCCTATACTCCCCACCTCTCTCTTGCTACAAATAAATAAATAAAATATTTTTAAAGGACTTCCTACTCTTATTAAAAAAATAAAGCCTTTATCATTGTGACTATACCCCCAAACCAAGAGCTGTCAAAGCAAGCCTGGTCTGACTTGGCTATCACACTCCGCTTTGAGGAGGCAATGAACAGGAAGCAGAGGAGCTAGGGGGAGAAGGTGGACCCTGGGTCTCTGAGGGGCTGGCCAGAGTGGTGTCCCTGTGCAGGGCTGTGGCCAGCCCTGCATGTTTGTTTGGGTGTCTCCCTAGTGTTCTCCGCAAAAAGTATAGAGCTGGACTGGGGAGAAATGTTGGGCGCCTGGCTTCTGAGGACAGATGCAGAGCCAAAGAGAAAGCCACACCAGATGCCGAGCTTCCCGGAGCCTTAGTTTTCTATGTGGCCCTGTGCGGCCTCAAGCCCTAGTCTGTTTTCATGGCCCAGACACACAGTCGCTGAGAAGCTGGCTTGCTCTGCTCCTGCTGGCCATGATGTCATGTTCACATCCTCCCGGTGGCCATCTGTTCAGGAGAACTGCTTTCGGGCTCAACCAAAGGCCAGAAAGGGAAAGAGAAGAGAGACCCTCAAACTGGCTTAGTCACAAACCCAGGGTATATGTACAGACGCTGGCCCCTGAGCACCGCCTGGCCAGCATAATCTCTTCTTCCACACCAGCAGAAAGAATGTCTCTCCAGAACAGCCCTCACTTTGCAGCCTTTTTCCCTTGCAAAACTATCAGCTTGCTCTTATCCCAGCTCCAGGAACTGTAGCCCTCAGCTTCCAAGTATGCAGAGAGGTTTCTCAGCCAGCTCTGCTTCTGCCCACTCCAAAGCTGCCTCCCTGTCCTCACAGGTGGTCTTAAAGTCATCATCTGCAAGGACCTAGGAGGCGTGGCCGTGAATTGATCCTGCTCAGCAGCTCCACAGAAGCAGGTGAGAGGGCTCAGGACTGCTTAGGTAGCTCTGGCCATGAGCTGGCTGCAGAGAATGGAGAACATGCGGGGGGGGGGGGGGGGACAGACACAGTGTCTGCTCTCCAGAGCTGGCTGCATGCAGCCAAGAACCTCCCATTTCCCAGCTCCCTCACTCAGGCTGCACAGTATAGCTAGGATTCCCTCTCTTAGTGCCTAGCTAGAAAAAAAAATTTTTTTAATTTTTTTTGGTTTTGTTTTTCAAGGTAGGTCTCACTCTAGGCCAGGCTGACCTGAAATTCACTAGGTAGTCTCAGGCTGGCCTTGAATTCACAGTGATCCTCCTATCTCAGCCTGCTGCATGCTGGGAAATTTTGTTACAAAAGAACATTTTCGTGTGATAAAATATGTAGCATAAAATTTGCTATCTTAGGATTTGAGATGAAGCTTGATGGATGATTGCTTGCTTAGTAAGCAATTCTCCCTAGGTTGAGTCCTTAGCACTAGAGAAAAAAAATTACCATCTTAACCATTCACAGGCTAAGTGGTATTAATTACATTCACATCACCATCATCCATCTCTAGAACTTTTTAATCTTCCTAAACTAAAAGTCGGTCCCCATTAGACCCTAATTCCCCAGCGTCCCCTAGTCCCAACCCCTGGTACCCACCATTCCACTTCCTGTCTCTAAGCATTTCATGTAAGTTAAATTCATTCAGTAGTTATCTTTTTGTAACTGGATAATTTCACTCAGCATAATGCCCTTAAGGTCCATCCATGTTGGAGCATGTATCAGAACTTCTTCCATTTCAAGGCTGAGTAGTGGTCACTGCATGAACTGCACAGTTTTATTCATGCATCTTGGTCATCACTTGAGTTATTCCCACCTTTAGGCTGTTGAAAGCAATGCTGCTGTGAACATCACAATTGGAATCCCTGCTTGTAGTTATTTTGGATCAATACAACACGAGTAGGATTTCTGGATCATATATAATCTCTTTCATTGTGGTACCGTTTTTACTCCCATCCATTGTGCACAAAGGTTGTGATTTCTCCACATCCTTCTAGCACTTAATACTTTGTGGGTTTCATCTTGTTTTATCATGATAGCCATTCTAACAGATGTGAGTTATAGGAAAAGAAATTAACAAAAAATATTTCTACCAGACATGGTGGCACACAACTTTAATCCCAGCACTAAGGAGGCAGAGGTAGGAGGATTGCCAATGAGTGTGAGGCCACCCTGAGACTGCACGGTGAATTCCAGAGACTGCATAGTGAATTCCAGGTCAGTGTGGGCAATATCTCCATGTGGTACACAAGCTATTAGGAAGAAGGAAATGTTTTGTAAAGGAGGCATTTCTTTAGTGGAGTATTGGGCCTAAGATGCTTCATTCACATCTACCCTTGTTGGTGTCTGTGGTTTTTGTTGTTGCTGTTTGTATGTTTGTTTTTGAAGAGACAGGGTCTTATAAGTCCAGGATGACTCCTCAAACTCACCATGTGGCCAAGGATGACCTTGAACTCCTGATCTGCCTGCCTCCACTTCACTACTTATGCATTTTATAAAAAGGTTTATCCAGAAGTTTTGCCAGCTCTGATATTGATAATGTTTATTGCCTCTGAAAAAAAATGCTGTTCATTTCCAAAACAAGACCATTTGTAAGTGCCTTCCTTCTCCCCCTGCTTTCGGAGAGCTTTCATATACCTTTGTGACTACAACTGATACACTGTATACCTGAAAACTGCTGAGTAGACTTTAAATATTCCCACCACAAAAACAAGATAAGATGGATATGGGATGGACATGTTCATTAGCTTATAATAAAAGGAAGTAGCAGGAAGACAGAATAATTTTTAATTTTTAATATAAGGAAACACCTCCTAAGTTATTAATATTTAATACCAACATCAGAATTCATACCTTTTACACAGTTTTTTACACAGTTTTTTAAAATTTCAAAGTAGGGACATTGGAAATTTAACTACAAAACCCAATGAAGATATTGTTTAGAGCTCCTCAATAGGAAAAGCTTTTAGACTCAATTCAATTGTCATGAAGGACATAATTTATGATTATGAATAAACATGGCTCCTCAGGACTCCTGCTTTCTCTTCAAATGGAATGTACTCTCAAGACATGACTCCTTTTCCCTTCCTCTGTAATTCTTAGGGTAGTTTGTAGAAAGCCCCAAAGGCCCCAAATTCCATTTCTAAGTGTTCTGAGTGGTAGCCTCTGGCTAGTGAGGTCAGGTGTCCAGTGCTCCCACGGAAGGGATACCTGGCAGTTCCCAGCAAGTCCAGACACCAAACACAACTGAGGCCATACAGTTGGTCCTTTATGCTAAGCACGGCTTCACACACAATAGCTCAATTAATGCTCAGCCCTCAGAGGTGGATCCTACCAATAATCCCCATTTGCGAATGAGAAAACCAAAGACCAGGCTAGTGTGATCTGCAAGTCTGAATTCCTAACACAACCTAAAAGGCGGGATGACTTTTCCCTCTTGTACATCAGCGACAAGTTGGCTCCATCTTTACCTGGTCACAAATACAGCAGCATCTACAGGAGGTGTGTCGTCCTTCCCTCCTGGCACCTGGTTGTTGCCAAGGTACCGGGCTCCTCCATACTCCTCATTCTGCCAGTGACAGAAGCTCTCTAGGGACCGCTCACCATGGTGCCCAATGGACAACTTGGCCTGAAAGAAATTGAGGGGAGCGGTCAGAGATATGCGCATCCAGGAAGCAGTCTCCACCGAGGTTATGAGTGGATGTTAGGGTGATAACAAGGATAGTATTCAATGACTTACTGTCCCCAGATAAAGGCCTAGCATGAGAGGACCTGACAGAGACCTCAAGAAAGAGCCATCGGGGATTTTATGAGTTTAGATAAAGCCTTTCTTTAATGAAATAAAAGCTGCTTGGGAAAAGAATGGTCTACAAAATCAAGTCACAGTCCCTGGATCTCACACTGACTGCTTGACCTGACAGATAGCATTGGCTTATGGGGATACACTCAATTGAAAGAATATTTAAAAATGCTATACTGGGACCAACTGGGGCAAAAGCTCCAGGAGGAAGGTCACATTTCCAAGATGTCTTTGATCTTTGTACATGTCTGAAGGATGTTCAGGCCACAGAGGGAGATGCCCATGACTCACGATTCCCCTGAGATTCTAAGCAATCCTCACTCCCACCACGGTTTCAGCACTGACACCAACTCTTTTGTCACACAGATGCTGTCTGCAAAGCCAGGAGGGTAGACAAGCCAGATGGCTCCTGAGAGTCTTCCTCAGCCCTCAACACCAAAGGGAAGCTTCCAATCCTGTTATGTTCTCTGCGTGCTCTGAGAGACACCACGAGGACTTACAGGGCGTTGTCGTAGCAAGACAAGCTTGGTAACTTGAATGTTGATTTTAATTCCAAGGCTCTGGTGTTGAAACATGTTGTATACCTATCAAGAGAAAAAAGAAATAAAGACATAAGTGTAAGGCTGAAAAGATAGCTCAGCCGTTAAAGGTGTTTGCTTGCAAAGCCTGATGGCCTGAGTTCAATTCTCCAGTACCCATGTAAAGCCAGATGCACAAAGTGACACATGAATCTGGAGTTCATTTTCAGTACAGGAGGCCCTGGTGTACCTATCAGCTCATTCTCTTTTGCTCATTCTCTCTCTCTCTACATACAAATGAATAAATGAAATTGAAATATATATAATTTTAAAAATACAGTGGGAGGGCTGGAGAGATGGCTTAGTGGTTAAGGCACCTGCCTCCTAAGCCTAAGAATGCTGGTTCCAATCTCCAGCGGTTCCAATCTCCAGGTCCCACGTTTAGCAAAGTGATGCAAGGGTGCAATGCCGGACTTGAGCACAAGGGGGCGCACGCATCTGGATTTTTGTTTGCAGAAGCTGAGCCACCGCCCATCTCTATCTGTCTTCCTCTCCCTTTCTCTCTCTCTCTCTCTGTCTCTCTCCAAAAAAAAAAAAAAATACAGTGGGATTCTGAATGGATACTTGGAGCCAAGAAAAAATACTATACTAAAATCTAAGGAAATCTGAATAAACCACAGACATAGATTTTAGCAACATATCAATATTGACCCACTAATTGTAACAAACATACTGTATTAATGTAAGACATTAAGAATGGGAAAACAATGTAAACTCTCTGTACTATCTGATCAACTTGACTGTAAATCTAAAACTACTCTAAAATACAAAGTCTGTTAATAAAAGGAATCACTTTAAATGATAGCGTATAGTCTAGTATTAGAAAAACTAAAATCTAACAATTACATGTAATTCAAATTTCAATGTCTATAAAGTCTAAAAGAACAAAAAGTATATACATAAGTGAAATACATAGCTCAGATTTTTAAAAATATATTTATTTTTTTTATTTATTAATTTGAGAGAGACAGATACAGAAATAGGCAGGTAGAGAGAGAGAGAGAGAATGGGCACACCAGGGCCTCTAGCCACTGCAAACGAACTCCAGATGCATGTGCCCCCTTATGCATCTGGCTTACGTGGGTCCTGGAGAATCAAGCCTCAAACTGGGATCTTTAGGCTTTGCAGGCAAGCGTTTAACCACTAAGCCATCTCTCCAGCCATAGCTCAGATTTTATTAAGAAGTGTTTTTGAACTAGATGATAAGACTGCATTGATGAGCATGTCATATATTTCAGTCGCAGGATACTGAGAAATCCAGCTGGAACTGAGCTGGAAGCCTCCTCCCTGCTAGCTAGCTGTCCTAGCTCTTTGAAAGTGCTATGCAGCTGCTGGAGAAGAAAAGTCAACAGTCTTACCCTGTGGTGGATATGCCCTGTGTGCTCCACATCCAACCAGCCAGACAAGATGTGCCCACTGGTGCAATAGTGGCATGACTGCTATGAGGGTAACCAACTGCTCTCTGCTTGGATATGAAGCCTGCTCCATGGAAGCAAGTTCATGCCTGGTATTAAAAACCTGGTCAAAAGCCTATGATTGGGAAATCATAGCCTTTGTGGACAAGCTACTACTGTCATTTGACTAAGTGGATATGTTGTTCTCAACAACTTGCCATCTAAATATTTATGTGATATTTATACCAATAGATTAGTGTTGTTCTCACCTGTCGTCAAAGAAGCTTCTTTCTGCAGATGGCCAACTCAAAACTTGTTCAAGGGGGTTAAGCAGATGGCTCAGCAGATAAAGACACTTGTTTGCAAAGCCTGCCAATCCTGGTTCAGTCCCCCAGCCACCCACATAAGGCCACAACAGCATCTGTTTACAGCAACAAGAGACCCTAGTGCACCCATAAACACACACACACACTTAATTTCAAAAAATTAATCAAAGTCCTGAGAATAAGTGAATGCTGAGTGCTCGGTGCTAAATAAGGCATCTCTGTCATGCCCTCCAAGGCTCAGGAAACACTGCGGAAAAGTAGGTGGAAAAAATTTAAGAGCCAGAGTATCGGGAGTAGTCCTTTGGAATGCTGTCTTCGGACAAGAAGTGGCTGATACAGTCAGACTTCACAGGGGTTGTCGTTACCTGCATAACATAAGTGGAACTAACTGGAACGAACGAAGTGTTTACTGGAAGAGATGAGAAGAGAACAAAAGGAAGCAATGGGAGGGGCTTATGATAAAAATACGTTATGTTTGGTTATGAAAATTGTAGGTAAAAAATGTTTTAAAAGGAGGTTTTAACTCATAGACAGAGTCCAGAATGTGGGGGTGGGGCGGGGTTTCTACCAAGAGCATTACAACTTTCCTCTCGGGTGCGGTGTTCCCACACTCATTCCCTCAGCAGCAGCGGAAAACGATGGTCACTCCAGGCAGCCCAAGCAGGGTCAGCTGGGGCCAAGTACAGCTAGCCATCAGTATAGCACCTTAGCCTACAAGCCAGGCAAGTGCAAACACAAGGATCCGTGTGACAGAACTAGCTGTGTCTCAGGCTGGACCTTACTCACTGGAAGCTGTTATTACAATTAAATAAAATCTGCGTCATTTAGTATTCTTTCCCACAAGAAAAAAAAATGAAACATATTCACTTGTTCTTTTCTCACCCCCCCTCGCCCCCACCACAAAAATTCCCTGTACCAAAATGTAAAATAGCTGTCTTTTTTTTTTTTTTTTGGCTGTACCATCCCTAGGCCAATGCTGAAATCAGTTCTTCATTATCTATCCCCAGCCCTGGGGGAAGAAAGGGAGCACGGAACTTTTCCCTTGTTTGGATATTTCAAGAACCACCCAATGGCTCTAAATCAAAACATAACTTTCTGAAACATCAAGCGTGAGGACTGAGCCTAAAGTGGTACACTTCAGTTCCAAACATGCAAATTCAAAAGAATGAAAGCTTGAAGTTATGAAGGAGAAAATTAATTCAATTGCACAGGTTTTGGTTATGAGGGACAATATATAAGCAATGTGTGTGGGCTGGGCGAGTAGTTCATTGGGAGAGCATTACACAGCATGCAGGAGGCCCTGGGTTCCATCTCCAAAACAAAAAAGAAGAGAAGGGAAGGGAAGGGAAGGGAAGGGAAGGGAAGGGAAGGGAAGGGAAGGGAAGGGAAGGGAAGGGAAGGGAAGGGAAGGGAAGGGAAGGGAAGGGAAGGGAAGAGAAGAGAAGAGAAGAGAAGAGAAGAGAAGAGAAGAGAAGAGAAGAGAAGAGAAGAGAAAACAATGCTTACAATGTTAACATTAGCCAAACACTAAAGACATCAAGGAATCGGACAGGATAATCCCAGTACTCAAGAAGCTAAAACAGGAGTATTGCAAGTTCTAAGTCAGCCTGTGATATGGAGTAAGTCCAGGCCAAACTAAGCTACATCATGAGGTCTTGTCTCAAAAATCAATTCATGTTCACATACTAAGTATGTCCATATCTAATAAAAATAAACTTTAAAAAATCAAGTCACGAGAGCTGGGGGAATGGATCGGTCAGTAAAGTGCTTGCTGCACAATGGGGACAATCTGTTTGGATCCCACATGGTGTGGGTGCTCATAATCCCAGTGCTCAGGTTGAGCCCAACTGGTGAGCTCTGGATTCAGCTAAAGACCCCGACTCAATGAACAAGGTAGACAGAGGTGAATGGGAGCACCTAATATGGATCTGTTGCCTGCACATGCATGTACACAGATAAACACGTGTATATATGAACATGCAAATGAACATTCATACAGCCACGCATGCAAAATTTTAATTCATGAGGCCGGGTGTGATGGTGCACGCCTTTAATCCCAGCACTCAGGAGGCAGAGCTGAAGGATTGCCATGAGTTTGAGGCCACCCTGAGACTACATAGTGAATTCCAGGTCAGCCTGAGCTACAGCGAGACCCTACCCTGGAAAAAAAAAAGAAAAACACAAAACAAAATTTAATTCATGAATGAATGAATTCAAATAGTAATGTGGCTGATCTGCTGCATTAAAGGAACAGAGAGCCTATAGAGAATGACTACAAGCATCAGGGTCAGAGATGAACCTACAGGACAAGGCCAATGTTAGAATCACCCACTGGCACCTTGCCAGACTAAGATTCCATACCCCAAGGTCCATTTGCTTCCCTTGGAACAAATGCACAGAAGGAGATATGAGATGGAAGAAGAAAACAGCTTAGTGGTCCAGGGGCTGGGGAGATGGTGAAACAGGGAGCTGTTTAGTGGGTGTAGAGAGTCAGTCTGTGAGAGAAAACAGTACAAGACCCTGGTTGGACAAGGTGAATACACCTAACATGGCTGAACTGTAGGCTGGAAAATGGCTAAGACAGGCAGGGGAGATGGCTCTGTAATTGAAGGCTCTTCTTGCAAGCCTGCC
This sequence comes from Orientallactaga sibirica, assembly GCA_036365145.1. Classification (NCBI taxonomy): domain Eukaryota; kingdom Metazoa; phylum Chordata; class Mammalia; order Rodentia; family Dipodidae; genus Orientallactaga; species Orientallactaga sibirica. The sequence goes on from JAEOAD010000031.1 coordinate 19,835,073, forward strand.
GGCAAGATGCAAAGTTTGCTGAATACAAAGCAGTACATGTATCTATGACCCAAACATGCCTAAGGCAATGGAAGGCAGAGCCAGGAGAATATGGAAGCTGTGTGCCACTGGTGCACTCAGAGTGGCAAAACAAAACAAGAGAGACCCTGTCTCAAGTAAAAAGTAGGACATGAAAGACACCCCAAAGTTGTCCTTAGAGCTCCACATGCATCCCATGACATGTGCATGCCAATCCATACACACACATCATATATATCCGCACATAAATAATAATAATAATAATAATAATGGACAGATAAAATAGTAAATTTATGTGCCTTCTGTCACAATTTAAATTTTTAATTGTTTTAAAGCCTTGTCTCCTAAATACCAGTGTCTAATACGCGCAAAGGATGGCATGTCATTCCGATCCAGAACAGTTCTCAGAGCCTAACCACCACAACGAGGAACTCTGTCAGCTTCTGTGTGCTAACCCCTCCACAAAGCTCTGCAGGACACAAAGGATCTCCCTCCAGGGCCTCTGCCAGGCCAGGCAAAGCCAGCTGACTATCTAAGAGTCACAAGCACAAGGTGTAAGCCTTGGAGAGATCTGGCCAAGCCACCCTGTCTCTCTCCCATGGAGATTCATGCTCAGAAGTCTTTGAGGCAGCAGCCGCATGATGCTTAGGGAGACACCTGGCTGGGCATGGAGCAGTGCAGGCAATCATCTGGAAATTCCGTCCCGGGTGTCCAGCTCTGGCTGTGTCCCAGTGAGTGTTCCAAGTCCTGGCTGCCTTTTTTCACAGTTCCTTGGCAGCCTGGTGGCCAAGCAGGTGGACTCACTGCCAATAACACACTATGACTGTCCCAGCTGGGCAACTTGGGGACACAGGGGGGGATGGGAATGACAGACAGTGACCAGAGAAGCAGCAGCGGGTGGGGGAAAGCTGTCCACCATATTCTGTAGGAGTTTCACGAGGTCACCACTTAGCTGCGTGGCCTAAAGTCTGCCTGCAGCTAGTCAGGGACCCCAAGGTCCCAATACAGCACCATTCAGATCCCCCAAAAGGAGGGAGCTACATTTTCTAACACAGTGCTTCTAAGGGGGTCCTGGACACAAGTTGAAATGCAACTTGGACTCAGACTGCAGGTGGCGGTCATCTGTGTTGAAAGAGTCCCTGGGGCTCCAGTCATCTGCTGCTGTATGAGAACCTATGACTGCTCAAACACTGGGCTAATCTCGGGGGTGACCAGAGAGGCTCCTTGTCTGCTTCCTACAGCAGCAGAATGGAATCAATGTCCTTTTTCCTCCACCTTGCCTGGAAGACGCTTGGGTTGTCATTGCACACTGTGGTTGTTAAGGAAGCTAAGAACATCCAATTCTCCCTGCTTTCCGATGTCAGACCCAGGGCTTCTAGTGTCACACCACCTAGTTCTGTTTGTAATGTGCTCCTTAAATTATTCCTGCTTTGATGAAACCCAAGGACCCCCACCCAAGGAGAATGGAGTCACAGCCACACAAAAGTGTCTGCAACACGCCTGCAGCAGAGTCCACCACAGCCCAGCTGAGCAGCCTTTACAGTGGGGCAGTGGGGCTGGGAGGAGGCTTCTGCGTGGGTCTGCTACGAGTGCAGAGCCAGGAGCAGGTCTCTGTGCCCCGGATAAGAGCCAGGCAAAGGCATCTCATGGTTTTTTTGTGGTGCTAAGGTTGGAACCCAGGACCTTCTTTCACATGCTAGATGTTAGGCAAGTGCCCTGCTATACTGAGCTATACCCCCATCCCCAAAAGCATCTTTTTTTAAGTTTCTCACTACATAGCCCATGCTGACCTTGAACTCAAGATCCTCCTGCCTCAGCCTCCCTGGTACTGGAGTTACAGGCAAATACTACCATCCCTGGCCCAGAAGCATCTCTCTCTCTTTTACGTATGTGTGTATGTAGACTATGTGCGTAGCATGATATGTGTGATATATTGTATAAGCATGTGTGCAGATGCATGCGCCCCATGCACATGCATGTGGAGGCCAAGTCAAGTGTGCCTCTATTATCATGCATCCATGCACTTCCTTAAATAAAGTAGTCTCCCCCTCAACCTGGAATTGCTGCCTACCGGTGAGTCCCAGTGATTCTCTGGTCACCACGCCACCCCAACCTCCCACCCCACAGACTAGGGTTACAGACATGTGTGGCCATGCCCAGCTTTTTACATGGCATCTGTGGAGTCAAACTTGGCTATCCCTAGCCAGAATGATCTTCATGCTTAAACCATTAGTGCTCTTAACCACAGAGTTATCATCCCAGTTCCAGAAGAAACTTTAAAAAAAATAATTGTTTATTTATTTATTTATTTATTTATTTGAGAGCAACAAACAGAGAGAAAAAGAGAATGGGTGCACCAGGGCCTCCAGCCATTGCAAACAAACTCCAGACATATGTGCTACCTTGTATATCTGGCTTATGTGGGTACTGGGGAATAGAACCTCTAACCGGGGTCCTTAAGCTTCACAGGCAAGCACCTAACCACTAAGCCATCTCTCCAGTCCCCAGAAGAAACTTTTAAAGTGCCAATCAGTGCATGCCACTCTTCCGCTTGCACCTATCAGCAGCCCCCTACCACACTAGACTGTAGAGTCGGTCTGCCCACCACTCCCCACCTACTTCAACCCCCATTTGCCTGGTTTCCCATGTTAGCTCAACACCATCCTCTGTAAGTGGAGAGTCACCCCTCACAGAAGTGACTATGGCTGCCTTGGCCACTTGCTGTCCCGTGGCTCTGTGTAGCATGGTGGTTCCCACTCTCTGGGCTTCCTTTTTACTGATTTTGAGCTTGTTCTTTCTGCTGAAACCCACGGGGATAATACTTGATGTGATTCCCACTATAATCTCAGAAATGAGTAGAAAGTTCCCTGGATCGTGATAGTCTCATTAAATAAAGGTGAATGAAATCAATATGCCACTTTTATTTTTATGGTAAAATTCAAATAATGTAAAATCTCCCAACTCAACTGTGTTTAAGTGCACAGTTTAGTGGCATTACATACATCCCTACTGCCATGCAGCCATCACCACCATCTGCCTCCAGAACATTTCTATCATTGTGCTCTACTCATTAAACACTTCCCATTCCCCCTGCCTCCAGCCTCTGGCAACCACCATTCATTCCACTCTCTGTCTCTGTAGATGACTGCAGGTACCTCACATAAATGAAATCACTCAGCATTTGTCTGTCCATGCCTGCTTTACTTCACTTTGCATAATGCCATCCATTCTGTGCCCTACAGCAGAATTTCCTTTCTTTTTAAGGCTGAATAATTAATTGCATTGTGTATATATACTACATTTGGGTTGACCAGTCATCCAAAAAATGGACACTTTCATACTTCTACCTTTTGGCTACTGGAAATAATGCTACCATAATCATGGTAGTATAAATATCCCTTTGACACCCTGTCCAAAGTTATTTTTGTATATATGTGGTATAGTAGAACTATGGGGTCATATGTCCTTTGAGTCAACCTTTTTTTTCACTCTGGTTTTTAGTGGCTAAACACTTTATTGGAGTTCTTTCATTTTTAAAAATTTATTTATTTTTGGTATGTGGGGGAGAGGCAAATAATATTTACTGCCATTTTCCTTGTGGGTATCTTTCCAGTATGTATTGACCATTTATGCATTTTCTTTGTAAACATATATATCTAAATCCTTTCCTACCTAAAACTCAGGTTGTTTTGCTGAGTTCTAGGAACTCCATATACCCTACCATCTGATGCACAATTTGCACATATTTTCATTCAGTTGCTTTTTTTACTCCATTGATAGTGACTTTGGATGTATGAAGTCTTGAATTTTGGTAAAATCCAATTTGTCTATTTTTCCTTTTGCTATCAGCCATGCCTTTGATATACTATGTCCAAGAAATCACAGCCAAATTGAATGTCACAACCCCAAACCCTGTGAGTTGTACAGTTTGAGTTCTTATAAGTAAAACTCTAATCTAGGGCTGGAGAGATGGCTCAGTCATTAAGGTGCTTGTCCACAAAGCCTAATGACCCAGGTTCAATTCCCTAGTAAACACATAAAGCCAGATGCACGAAGTGATACATGCATCTGGGGTTTGTTTGCAGTGGCTGAAAGGGCTGGCACACCCATTCTCTCTCCCCCTCTCCCTTCTGTCTGCATGCAAGTGAATAAATAAATAAAATATTTTTAAATGCATGAATTTTTGTATATGCTGTTACATGCAGTTCCAAGTTCATTCTTTTACATGTGAATATTCAGTTTCTCCCATTAAAATGGTATTGGCAGTCCTGTCCGGAATCATTGATCCCATCTGTGAGTGTTCATTTCAGGGTTGTATCTCATTCCATTGATCTCTAGGTCTGTCCTTCTATTAGCCAAGTGCTTACATTACTGAGCTTTGTAGTAAAATTTGAGTTCAGGAAGAAGTGTGAGTCCCTCAACTGTTCTCTTTCAAGATAGTTTGGCTATTCAAAGTCCTTTGAGAGTCCATATGAATTTTAAGACAGATTTCTCTAAAATCACCCCCAAAGTCATTAGGATTAAACTGCAACTGAACCTGTAGATTGCATTCTCAGATGGCAATCTTCCAATTTATAAACATGACTTTACATTCATCGCTTCCTTAATTTCTTTATCAATGTTTCTAGTTTTCACATCTTTAAGTTAATGCTGAAGTATTTTGTTATCTGGCACTATTATAAATAGAACCACCCTTAAATTTCCTTTTAGGTTATTCATTGTTAATATACAGTTGTACAACCAACTTGTGGAGGCTGGTTTTGTATCCTAAAACCTAGTTAATTGGGTTCTAGCATGTGTGTATGTGTGGCATATGCACACACATGTGTATAGTTTTTAGTTTTTTCTATGTTTAATTTTTTTATTTTTAATTATTTTATTTATTTGAGAGGGAGAAAGAGGCAGATAGAGTTGTGAACAGAGATCACTTTACTCTCCTATTCTGATGGCTTTCACTTAACTTTTTTTGCCCAACTGCTCTGGCTAGAACTTCAGAATTTGAGTGACAAAAGTGGACATCTTTCCCTTGTTCCTTAGAGGAAACATTTATCATTAAATATGATATTAACCTTGGGTTATTCACATGTATTTTATGATGTTGAGATAGTTTGATATTGTTCTTTTGAAAGGTTTTATTATGAAACGGTTGAATTTTTCCATATTCTTTTCCTGCACCAATAGATATAATCATGTGTTTTGTTTTGCTTTATTAATGTGATAGATGTTTATTGATTCTCATGTCCAATAGTTACACATTTCAAAACTTAAAGCTATTATTTTTTAAAACTTTTTAAAAATTTATTTTGAGAGAATGAAGCAGAGAGAGAGAGAGAGAGAGAGAGAGAGAGGGAGAGAATGGGCACGCCAGGGCCTTCAGCCACTCTGAATGAACTCCAGGTGCATGTGCCCCCTTGTGGCGCATGTGCAACATTACATGCTTGCATCACTGTGCATCTGGCTATGTGAGACCTGGAGATTCAAACATGAGTTCTTAGGTTTCACAGGCAAGTGCCTTAACCATTAAGCCATCTCTCCAGCCCTCTTCTTCCTATATTTAAATTATTTATTTATTTATTTATTTATTTATTTATTTACTTAAGAGAGATTGAAAGAGGCAGGGGTGGTAGAGAGAAGAAATGGGCATGTCAGGGCCTCTAGCCACTGCAAATGAACTCCAGATGCATGTGCCCCCTTGTGTATCTGGCTTATGTTTGTCCTGGGGAATTGAACCGGGGTCCTTTGGCTTTGCAGGCAAACACCTTAACCACTAAGCCATCTCTCCAGCCCATTCTTCCTATATTTAAACTTATTAATAGCTAATGATTTTCTTTGCCACAGGTAAACTTTTTCTATTTAGAGTCTATTTTGCCTGATATTCTCTTTTGACACTTTTTACATGGACTATCTTTTCCCATTCTTTCATTGTCAACCATTCCTGCCTTTGGACCTAAGGTGAGTAACTTACAGGTATATATTTGGATCATTTTATAAAAGATTCATTCTGCATATATGTGGCACTAATAGGAAGTCTTCTCCATTGAAGTCTATGGTAATTTCTGAAAAGCATGACATACTCCTGCATTTTGCTATGTGTTTCCATATGCCTTATGTTTGTCCTCCATTCCCTGAATTTTCTGCATTTTTAGCTTGACTTTTTTCTCCCCTGTAGTAAAACTTTCTATTTCTCTTTTCATTTCCTTTTGCGCATATCCTAAGGCTATGTTCTTTGTGATTCTTATCCAGATTACATCTAATTATGATTAAAGCACCAGAGAAAGGCATCCAAAGTCAAACCCTGGCTTCCATGAACACCCCCACACACCCATGCATATGCATACACACCACACACACATACAGAAAGAAAAAAAAGGAAGCAGAAGAACACTCCTGACACAGACAGGCTATGAATCTGGAAGAGCTGGGGATGCCTGAGGAGCAGTGGTCCATGCATCAGAAACCAGTACTGACATGGGAAGAGGAATGAGGTACAGGGAAAACAAATGCCTGTCACATAGTCTGGGAAGGGCCCAGAAAGGGTAGGGACCCCATCCATCACAATTGGAAAGCCACAGGGGACTTAATGCTGTTGAGGGAAAAGGTCCAAATTCTACAGGAAGACTGTCAGGCCATTCTGCAGCAAGGATTAAAGATTTAAAACAGAAGTGAACAGCCCAGCAAAGGAGCCCCAGGCACCACTGAAACCAGTGGAGATCAGCCCAAAGTGGGGAGGGAAAGGAAAGATGGATCCAGACAGGCCCCAGGAAGGTGGCACAGGGGTCCATCAACTCTGAGTTGAAGTCCTGGCCCTCCTGCATAATCACTGGCTCTGTATGCTGTCCTTTTACCTCCTCCCCAGCCTCAAGCCCCTATTTCCTTCTCTGTAAAATGGGAATGGAAAAATAGTAATGAGACGACATATAGCTGTCTGTCAGGCCGCAGGTACTTCACAAGCATCTACTTCTTTCCTTCTTCTCCCACAAGAACCATCGGGCCACTGGCTAGAACTGTTCTAACACATCCTAACAGTGATGCTGGGGAAAATATAAGCAAATGCCAGGTCCTAAATTCACCCCACTTAGGAGGTGTTATTAGTACACAGTCATCACCCTTGAGGACAGGGCCTGTCTGGGTTCTGCCTTGGGAGCCAGGGTGTTCCACCCAAGCAAGCAGGACCTCTGCCACAAAGACCTAAGCAGGAAGGGAATGATTGTCAGGCACCAAGGATGCCGTTTCCCACAGCCTGTGTAGGAATAAAGACAGTAACCAACCCAAGTGGGATTCTCCAGTGGGCCTAAGAAGCTGGCCCCTTCAATGCTGCAGCTCCAGAGAACCCTCTCTGGAGGCAGACAGCCAGGGTCACAGGGGCATGTTTAATGACAGACTCCTGTCCCAGCCACAATCCCTTCCCTTCCTCCTGGCTTACGCATTATCTCCCTTGTTCAGATTCCTTTTTCCATGACAGCTACTGACAGGAAAGAAATCTCTGGATTTCTGCAACCAGGATTTAAAGGACTGCACAGGTAGTGCTGGAGGTTGGTGTTGATTAAAACAAGGCCGAAAGTCTGAGGTAACCTTGCGTTCAACATACTGAACAGTAAGTAAGCCATGACTAGTGTGCCGGTGCATGGGGATTCTGGAGTTTTCGACTCATTTCCTTTCAGCTCTAAGCATCATAAAAATCGCTACTATAGCCGACTACAAGGACCAGTGTTGTCATATACCATGTGATTCACACAGTGTGAACATCTTTAGTAGGTGGTTGGCTTGCTTAGGAAACCCCCAAATCCAAATTCAATGTGGTTGGCCCCAGATTTGCCTTGAACAAAAGATCTTCAGCTGTTGACAACTAAGACAGCTTCTGTGGAGGGAGGAAGGGTGCTGTACTGAAATCCAGAGCTGGAGACACCGTATTTCAGTTCTGATGGCCCATACAGGGTGTTTCTATGCATCACCCCATTGCCTCCCTGTTCACACCGGTAATAAAAGCGATGTCTCTGCCCAGGAAGTTATAAAGGCAAGTATCATTGCAGAAACTTTGCCTTATGACAACCTTAGCTGATATAATGAATATTTACTTTTTGCACTTGTACCTTGGATAATTTTTAAAAACATAAATAAATGAAATGAACTTATCCACAGATTTAAAAAAAAAACAAAAAAGCTGGAGCAGAGCCAGGTCCACTACCCTCCCACCTTTCAGGATTTCTCTGAACCAATTCCCTGCACTCTACCATCAACACTTACACCATAATATAAATGAAGAATAACAAAAATTTGTAAAACTAGGGTCAGGTGCCATTGAAAGTTAACAAAATCTATTCAGTTTCCATGTTTATTGTCCAAAGAGCCAAGAGTGGGGATTCTGATAGACACTGACACACCGTGTTCACAGAAGCATAATCCGGAACAGGTGTTTTTGTCTGCTCTGTTACCATGCCACAGCTTTGGTGATTTATAAAGAATAGCAGACTATTTAATTTTGTGCTTCTGGAAACCTGGAAGCCTAAAAAGCACAGCATGGGCATCTGCCTATCATATCGTAACATGATGGGGTATTACGCAGTGTGAGAGAACAAGTATGCTAGCTCAGGCTCCTTCTTATAAAGCCACAAATGCCATCACAGGGGCCCCAACATTATCATCTCCTCTAGTTCTAATTATCCCACCTCCACATCCCATGAGCATGTGAATTTATGGACTCAAATCACAGAATTCTGTGGAACAAACATTAAAACTGTAGCATCAGGGCCGGAGAGATGGCTTAGCACTTAAGGCACTTCCTTGTGAAGCCTAAGGACCCATGTTCAATTCTCCAAGTCCCACGTAAGCTAGATGCACAAGGTAACACATGCGTCTGGAGTTTGTTTGCAGTGGCTAGAGGCCCTGGTGCGCCCATTCTCTCTCTCTCCTTCTCTGTCTCAAATTAAAAAAAAAATAAATTTAAAAAATGTAGTATCAGCCAAAAGGTTGAGGCAACCCCACTATGCAGTAATGGCTAAGTACAAATATTTATGTTATATAAAATATAACATTACTTAACCTTAAAAAGGAAACTGCAATAAGCCAATCACAAAAGAACAAATTCTGTATGATTCCATGAATATGAGGTACCTAACTAGAGCAGTCAAACTCAGAGACAAAAGGTAGAATGGTGGTGTGAAGGGCCGAAGTAAAGAATGGCGAATTGTTTAATTGTACCACCATGCCTGATGTCATGGTTTCAGTTTTGCAATATGGGGTCATGGCTACACAGAAACGTGAACATACTTGCTGCACAGAATTCCACACTTAAAAGTAACCCCAATGGAAAGTTTTATAAGTATATTGTGTCACCAAAACATAACAATCTAAACTTATGTCTTAAGGAAGGAAGCAACCCAACCTTCATGTTTTTCCCATAAAGGCCCCTATGTTGAAAACGCATCAGACTAGTACACTTTCTGGAGGAAGAGCCTGTGCCAGTATGGGTTCAACAAGCACCTCACCAAGCAGACTGCTGTCCAAGTGACCCCAAAACTATACCTCTGCACAGCACATCTGGAGGGACTGGGCAAGAAAGCCAGCCTAGAAAAGCAGCCTTACAGAGCAGCCAGAGGTGATGGGCCCAAGACTCATGCCCGCCCCCAGCAGGACCACTGCTTCCAGGATCAGGGTCATCAAAACCTAGTTCCTTGTGCCAGACAAGGTTATGACTCTGCCCAAGACAACTGTGTGACCCTAGTGATGTCCCCAAGCCTCTCTGCTATTGGACGCCCCCACCCCCTTCAGCCTCGGGGAAATGAGCTGTGAGGCTCTGTCCCCACAGGGGAGACTCAGTCTGCTTTGTTCAGGCCATTGCATGCCACTCAGCCTTCCAGGGCCCCATCCCAGGTGCAATACAACCAGAAATGAGGTTCTAGCAGAAAAGAGCATTGGGGTTCTTCTAGTTTCTATGCTCCCTCCCACCCAGTCCACCTCTAGAATCCCAGGGGTCCCTCAGCAATATTTAAAGGTGACTTAAGAACCTCCTGCATACTTCATCTCCCCACAAGAACCATGACTCTCCACCTTGCCCTCCACGGAGGTCCCTCCCTGAGCCTTCCTGCCACACACAGCTAGCTTCCTTCTCAGAGTTTGGCTCCATGTGTCCTGGACTCATTCCTCCCTCAGCTAGCCAGGGCTTGGCACCTGCCTTGGGTTCAGAGATCCTAGCTGCACCCGACTCAAAGACCTTCAGCTTTTGGGGGTGAAGGCATGCCATCTCCTACCCCTGCCTTCATGGCTAGATCCCATCCATTGTGCCCCACTTTGCACCTACTCTCTTTAACACTGCCCTCTGTATTCACTCCCTTTCGAGTAGTGATAGGACCCCAGCCATTTGCTGCCAGGCATGGAGCATGCATGGACCAGGAGCTCAACCCCTGCCTTGTTCCGAAGGGTGTGCTTGCAGCAGTGTTTTAGGGTGAGAGCAGAGCATGGGTCCTGACCAGGCCTATATGACCTAAGCCCCACACTCACTTCTCCGCTCCCCCTCCCCTCTCGAAATTTCTTCCCAGCCCAATTCCACCCACAGAGGTTCTCCCCATGCTCCCACCAAAATCATTTACATTCTATATGAAAGCAGAAAAGAGGCTGGGTTTGAGGGGAAAAGGAAACAGGGGGACGGGAAGAAGGAAACAAAAGAATTAGTTTGAAAACACCATCATGAATCCTATTTCTTTGCATGCTAATTGAAGAGCATCTACAATGTTTTCTCTGCTTTTTCACTCCCCACACTGGTTTTTCCCAGTCAAACATGCACTTCCAACAAGACCAAAGACTATTCCTCCAGGGGCCTGCTGGATCCTAGCACCTGGATTTCCTGCACCTATTGCCCTCTTCCTTAGGGACAGGTTCCTTGCAGGCTCCCCTGCCCATCCCCGGGGGCCAGTATACTCCAAAGCTGTTTGGGGGTGGCTTCTCTTCTCACACCACATGTTCCAGCTGGACAATGCTGGCCATTCACAAGGCTTGGGCTACTGGCTCTAAGTTGAAAAGATCCAGATTCCCCAGATTTCCAGCTAACTTCCCCATTGTGGTCTCACACCTCAAACTCAAGCTTGTCCAAAATGAAACTCCTCCTGGGGCAAAATGCTCTGTCCCTCCTTTTCTCAGCCAATGGTTCTGCCATCCACCCAGGTGCCCAGCTGGAAGCCTAGGTAAGCCTGACTTTCATTCTCACATGTGCCTTCTCCTCTCCTTCTCCCACATCCTGCCACTCATCAGCTCCTGTGGGCAGGTCCTTCTGCCTGCCACAGCTCTTCCATGTCCATCCACTCCGTTCGTTCAGTCTGACTCTCTTCCTACCCACTAGTCCTGATGCTCTGACTTGCCCGCTGGGTCATTCCTCCAAATCCTTAGTTAGATGTGATGCTCTACTCCTCTGGGTAAAGTCCCTTCCTCGCAGAACCTCTTGCCCACCTCCTTTACCCTTCACTGTCTGTATCCCCACCTGCATCCTTGAAGTCCCCACTGCAGCCTTATCAAACCACCTGACCTCCCCAAAGGGAGCTAAGGTACCTCCAGGGCTTGACCTGCACAACCTGTCCACCTACCCGGCTCCACCTACACTTCCTTCCTCTCTAATCAAGGTTGAGTGGCTCCTTCATAAAGCCTGCACTCTGCAGAATGATTAGTAGCCGACCCTCCACCTGCACCCCGCCGGTCCCTGCTCATGTTTCTATGGTAGCATGGATGGGATGGTCTGTCAGAAACACCACAGCTCCCAAGGGAAGGACTAAAGTGCTCCTTTGCACTTGTAGCCGCAGCACTGAACACAATGCCAAAGGTTTCTGAAGGCATTCAAACAACACTTGCTGGGAAAACAGATGGCTGGGTGGGGTGTGGATGCCTTTGAAGTGCCTTTGGTATCTAATATTTGGGGAGGAAGCCCCTCCCTCACCCACCCATTGTGTAAAAGAAGTTTCCCTCTCTTTCCACTCACCAGACCAGGCTTCATGACTCTTTTTCTTGGCTCCCACAATTAGATAAGCCTCCCCCTTTCCCTGTCCCACAGACTCTCAAGGCACACAGTAAGAAAGCTCTGTTTTCCACTAAGTTTGGATTCTGTATTTCTTCCCAGAGAACCCCTCACGGAGCAAGCCAAGCCCACCAGTGTTGGGCCCGGCCCCTGGACTCACCATGTTCATGACGGTGAGGATGAACCTCTGGGCGGCCTCTGCTCCGTGGTACTGCACCATGTCGGCATCGGCCACCACCAAGGTCTCCACCGTGTGCTCGTTGGTGAGCCGGATGGCATTCCTTCGCTCCCGCAAGTCCCGCAATGGCTTGCCCTTTCTGGGCTTCTTCTTTTCTAGAAAATGATGAAGACATTTGGGCAGTCCTTGGCTTACTGGGTTTTGTGTGGTTTGTTTTTTGTTTTGTTTTGTTTTTTGGCAATCTTGTCACGCTGGTCTTGAACACACAATCTGTCTGCCTTAGACTCCCAAATATGATACATATGATCACGGATCACAGGCCAGAATAACTGGACAGCTTAATGGTTTCTAAAACCATACCATTAAAGGCCTTCCATGGAACAGCCCCAAGAGAATATTCACTTTGGACCAGTCACAATAGACACAGCATCCACGGATCACCGTTGTCATTTTGAGTGTCATGAATTCACCAAGGATACAGGGAAAGAGCTGGGGAGAGCAGATATCAAACAGGGCTCTCCCTATCCACCCTCACAGCCAAGGAGGTTCCTGGGGCTACAGGTCAAAGAAGAAATGTCTACTTCTTCAGAGAAACATGGACAGCTACACCAAATGGACAGGAGGAAAAGAAGCTTGCACCCAGAGAGTAGGGTCTGAGGGCTCCTCGGGGCAATAAGACAACCTGGAGGTAGTTGAAAAGGTAAACCTCCTCCCCCCCCCAAGGAAATTCAATGAACAAACAAAAATAAATACGTTTCAGTCCATTGCATACATTTGAAAATTCCAGAGGAAATAAAGAAGATGAAAGGTACCCTCCCTCCCCCAGTGATATCACGGGCCAAAGAAATGGGCTGGGCAGGGGACAAGATGTTCCATGTGAGGCTGCCATTGCAACAACGGCTCTGAGCGTCATCAGAGAGGAGTCATAAACGTTGACAGGCATAAAAGCATTATTGAAAAGAGTACAGAAGAAGAAAAGCGTGATAAGAAAAAAGTCACGACCCACATCCAGTAAAGATGTCAGTTTGTTCTTTCCTCAGAACAGGGACAGGGAATTAGTGAATGTGTGCAATTGCTCTGCTGACTTTTTACATAAAATATTTCTCCATAAGATCTTATTTTAATAAACAGCTATTATCATCACTTACACATCTGACAGCAAGGGGCTGCTAAGTGAAGACTGATGGGGCCTTTGTACGTGGGAACACTTCTGACCAACATGACAGGTGGCTATGAATGGAATGCAGTCTGAGTCCAAATGTGACGAGCGCGGCCATTCACTGATTTGAGAGCTGTTTATCCATTTTAGCAGAGCCTACATGGACGTACCTCTGCTACACTGTACATGGAGTGCATCAACACACACACACACACACACATACACACCCTTCATAAGGCGACCCGGCCACCACCCACATGCATACCCACATTCTTCATAAGACAACCCAGCCACTACCCACATGCACACCTATGTCCTTTATAAGGCGACCCAGCCATCACCCCCACACACCCACATCCTTCATAAGGAGACCCAATGAATCCAGAACCAAATGCAGACAGCGTGAATGGACTCTGCAATTGAATCTATGGTCCTAAGAAGCTGGCAATAATGGATACATCCAAACACAGAGGAAGCTGACACTGTAAGAAGCTGTGCAGGCATGAGAAGCCCATCTGTGAAGAGTTAGTGAGGCAGAGAGACAGATCCAAGCCTGTATATATAGTTAGATACCAATTTTTCAAAAAGTCAATTTGCACAGTTACTTTCAAGATGGAAATAAGTAAATGACCAAGGAAAAAAACGGACATGTGAATGGTGCCATGTGATTCTTACCTTCTTCTCTCCTTCCATATTTTCCAAATGTATGTAATGAACAAGTAGTGACTTGTTTACTGAAATCCCATCAAACTTGAAAAAAATATGAATGTCCCCTTTAAATTCCAAACAATGAAACAGAAGGCATAAGTAGCAATGTGAAGCATCCCACAGATCACCCCCTCCCAGCCAGGTTTCTGAGCTTCAGGAGCAGAAAGACGTGAAGGGTCTGGTCCAGCTTGGATGGCATCACCTTTGCACGTGGGCAGATGGGCGAGGACCTTAGTTGAAGACCTGTGGAGTCTGATCCTTCTCCACTCTCCTGCTCTCACCTGTTCCACCAGTGCGGCTCCGTGCCATTACTACAGGTAATCATACCTCTTCGTATACGGCAAGGAAAGAAACCACAATACATGTTTACCTTTAAGTCCCTAAACTGTGTAAGTATACCCTAAAAGTCTGACAGATGCCAACACGCACAGATTATAAGGACCTTGGAAAGTAAAGGTAATGCCAGCCTCAGGGTCACACAGCACTGGGCTCAACCTCCCTGGGGAGGTCAAGTGCAAACAATAGGTGTTTGACCAGCTGGGAGCTCACCATGGTCACTCCTTTGTCAGACATTCCCAGCCACCACAGTGGAGGCTACATCTGGCCCCTCTGGGCTCTCTACTATTGCCATCAGACATCAAGGGCCCTCCTGAAGCCAAGCCCACACTTCCAGCTGTCAGCACATTGCTGGAGTCAGTACACCAAGGCCATCTTCGTCCCTGCTTCACATTATCCTTGTGCATGTATTCTTATCTTGCTCTAACTACTCAACAAAAGACAATCTTAAGTATTTATGCACTAAGCCCTGTGCCCTTCTGGGCCAAGGCAATGAAAAGAAAACAACAAAGAAGAGGTATGGGGAGTCTAAATTTTTTACTTTTTTGTACTTTTACAATATTCAAATGATTTATTCTAAAAGTTTAGGATTGTCAAAAATGGGGAGTCAATACATAAATGCCCAAAGTTATTACTAATCTTGAATTAGAGAACTCTATATAGAATATAAACTCAATAGCTTTTAAAAAAATGCAGAATCAGGCTGTGGAAGAAGCTCATTGGTAGAGAGGGCTGGCCAAGCTTTGATCTTCAGCACTAAAAAGAAAAAAACTGACACCAAGTATTTAAGTTTCCGTAGAGAAAAACAGAGATAATGAAGCATCTCATGTGAAACGTCTTCTTGAATTCTTCTACTTCCTGCTATATATGACCATCATCCCTTACTCTACTAATGCCATTGCCAGGGACGGCCTCAATGTGATCTTTGTGGCAAGGCACAGGAAAAATATATATATCTCCCCATTATAGAAGCAAATTAGAGGGCAGAAGAAGCACAGAGGGTAGAGGAGATAGAGGCAGGTGCCCAAGACTGGGCAACTCAAGTGGACAGGCAGATGGCATTTCAGGCCAAGAGTGTCAAAGACCAATGGCACCATTGAGAAATATATTTGTGTGTCCAATGTGACAAGAGTCAAGTAAGGAAAGGTTATGCTTAACTTGGAGTCAATCGTAGATCTTTTCCACATCAGTACTCCAGACGCCAGAAGGAGTCCTCACTGTGGCATGTGGGCCAGTGGTCAGCTAGAGGTCTAAGTACCTGGGGAACTCCAGAATAAGACCTTGTCTCAGCCCCACAGACCCTGGGTTTGCTCCAGCTTATCCATGAGCAAGGTGAGGTTAGTCCTTCCATCCACATGGGGAGTTACAAAGAATTCTGTCCCTTACTCTCACCTCGCAGCACAGAATTGGGGACGGTGTTAATGAGGGTAAACCAGCTCCATCAGATGAACGTCTGGGCAGGAGACACACTGACATGGAGTGTCAAAAGACCCTGAGTGCCCTCCATCTGAGTTATCTCTGTGCACAAGATCTAAGGTGACTTACAAAACCCACCATCATGAGTGAGCTCCTCCATCAGGCCTTCCCCACTATGAAACCCTCTGAGACCATAAATCAAAATAAACCTTTTCCTCCCATCAGTTGTTTTTGGAGGTATTCTGGTCATAGTGATATAAAAGCAACTAACACACACAGCCACCAGGCCATCCACTGGAAGTACCAGGGCCTACTCCGTCCCCAGCCTGGGCTGCTGCACAGGTGGATGATGTTACAGGTACTGGTTTTTCGAAGCTGGCTGCATCAATCATGAATTCAAGCTTAGCAAAATACAAACCAGAAGGCCTGAGAAAATCCCCATGCTTGCTTCTGCTTTCTAGATTTCCAAGTTTGACTTCATGTTTAATGTGGTAGCCTCCAGGTCAGAAAAACCCCTAGGTGGCCCACTACTGGTGGGGATCCAGAGACTCAAACTTGATGGGCCTGATGTGTCTCCTGACACCAGCCCCCAGTGCTCCCCTTCCTAACTACTCAGGCACGGGCATCTACTCTGCCCTCTGTCGCATGTCTCTGCTTACCATCCTGAACAGATCGTGATCCTAGAGACAGCCACGGACCTCTGGCCCACCATAGCCCATAAGCAGTATGTGCTGTCCAGCAAGCATTAAAATGTACATTTCACTGAATGAATTGTTTAAACCTCTTTGAAATTCCAAATGCACTGCTATATTTGTAGTGAACTGAACAAGTATACTGGAAGGAAAGTCTCAGACATTTGCTTCCTCCAGCTGAGGAAAAGCAAAGCTAGTGATGAGCACTGACGTGCAACAAAATTGGTTAGAATCTGCCCATGGACCTCAGGGTGGCCGCAATGAGTTTTCTTGTCTATCAAACAAGGTGATAACTATTCCACCATCCTGGGTAGATATGGGGAATAACTAGGATAACTAACAGACCCGTACTTGGCTTCTAACTCCAGGTTTTAGACACACACACACACACACACACACCACTGCTGTTTATTTCTATTAACACTATGACATAACTTTCATTGCTATGAACACTAAATTTGAACACTAATTTGAAATTTTGGAATGCCTCCCCCTAAACCCAACACTGAATCTCAATGCTTTTATGCACCCTAAAAACCCAACCTGTCATTTTCCTCCCATGCCAGAACTTCCGGTCTCAACATCAGCCACAGTGTTGCATCCATATGTCTAACCAGGCAGGGGCAAGACAGGACTTCTCTCTTAATTACAACCACACAAGAATAAATTTGAACGAATATAAAATGTATAATATAAAAATAACAGCCTTTGGGCAGCCAGGCCAAATGAGCCAATGGGTGCAATAGTGGCATGTCTGTTATGGGGGAACCAACCACTCTCTAATTGGACTGGAGGCCCGCTCCATGGGAGGGAATACATGCCTGATACTGAAAACCTTCAGTGGGGTAGTCTTGAATCCTGGGGTGTAACTTCTGCTGGTGTCTAGGTAAATGTATATACTATGCTCACCAAACTGTCCAGTAAGCATTTCTCTTAATGCACACCCATATACTAATGCGACTCTCACGTTTGGTCAGAGAAGCTTCTCTTTTCAGATGGTGGTGACCTTGGGATGACTCAGAAGGCACCACAGTACTGAGAAGAAGTGACAGAGGAGTGCTCAGCACTGAAACATCTCTATCACACCTTCCAAGGCTCAGGGTCCATTGTAGAAGAGGAGGCAGAAAGAATGCAAGAGCCAAAGGAAGGGTAGGACTCCTTATAATGTGCTTCTCCAGACATAAAATGGCCTGGATATCCATGACCTTGCAGTGCCTGACACTACCTACACAAGACCATCATGACAGGAGGAAAAGATGACATCAAAATGAAAAGAGAAACTGATTGAGAGGGGGAAGGGGTACAATGGAGAATGGAGTTGCAAAGGGGAAAGTAGGGGGAGGGAGGGAATTACCATGGGTTATTGTCTATAATTATGGAAGTTGCCAACAAAATAAGTAAATAATAACAATAACAGTTCTAAAAGGAGCTGGGTAATAGCTGTACATCTTGTTCAATATCCTGCTGAAACATCCTGACACTGCGGGGGAGGAGGGACTTTAATCATAAAGAAATACAAAATATGCTTGTACATGAAATCAGTTATTTAAACCATGGAATACAAGTGGCTTTTCATATAGGTAAGAAAAGTGGAAATAAAATGTTTTGGACAAAACATGACTGCTTAGAAGATCATCTGCCATGACCACCATTGGGCTCTGACTCTGCCTGCTGCCCACCAGTCACAACAACTCTAGATCAATGCACCAAAGCCACTCTGCCCCAGCATTAAACCCAAGTGGGTTTTTCCTGCACGTCCAAGAGGCTGGCTATCTTCTGTCATGACTTCCTAAACTACTAAGTAGGATATGTCATGGAAACATTTCCAAGTTGGCAGTCTGGAGACCTACATATTTATCCAGGCCTTTACCTGGTACCTCAGAGGTGCCACTTAGCAAAAAGGTCTCAGCTTCTCAACACTGGTTATTTGCCTGTCTGGCTCCTAACTCCTCCCTTGCATTCCCTTGTGATACGGGGGCAGAGCACTGTCAGAGATAGAAGAGGTGGTCTAGATTCTGAATCACCATCTGACAGAACCCAACGGGTCAGGTGCCAGGGATGGAGATGTGTCAGCAAGCGCCATGGGTTCCTTGCTACGCATCACTCCTGCTCCCGAGAACCCAGAGCAGGGTTCTAGATGAGGCGCAACTCAGGGAAAACACTGGAGACCAGACTGGAGCCAAGCTGAGGCCTGGTGGTGGGTGTTCAGGTGGGGCGCTAAAGTCTGAACACACATACATTTATACATGCTGCTACCCCAGAAATTTTTCATGTCCAAAAAACAACTTCTGACCATTTTTTAAACCCAAGAAAAGGGTCTGTTTAAGACTGGAAAGGAGAACCCCAACATGCACAGCTGAGCTCCCAGGCAGGTAAAGTTCCTGGCAGCTGCATAAATCCAACATCCTTGAAAAATAATGGCCTTCTCTTTTTTGCTTTTTGCAAAAAGGAGGGGAAAAAGTTTTGCTCTCCAAGTATAAATTCTTTAAATAACTTCCCCCAAGGCCAAGTCATTTTTATAAAAGGTTTTTTTTTCCATGTAAATTCCTTACAAAGAAAGGTGGAAAATAGGATTTATTTTTCCTTGTGTATTAAGATTTCAAATGGAGAGTTGATGCCTCTGGAGTTCAAAGCTATCTTGCTAGACAAAAGTTGTGATGCACTCCTACACCCTGCCAAGATAGCAGGGCAGGGTAGGAAAGCTGGCCTGGCATCATGCGACCTTTTACCCATGCTTAGTACCACACAGACACTGCCTACAGGTGCAATAAAAGATACTCAGTTACAAATATTTATAGAGAACCCATGTTGCCAGGCACTGCACAATATTGATGGCCATCAAGAAGGAACCAAAAAAGCCAAAAAGAAAAGTGTGAAAATTATAAATGGGAGCTGGAGAGATGGCTCAGCAGTTAAGGTGCTTTCCTACAAAGCCTAATAACCCTCGTTTGATTCCTCAGTACCCAAGTAAGATAGATGCACAAAGTGGCACATGTATCTGGAATTCATTTGCAGTGACTGGAGGCCCTGGAGCACCCATTCTCTCCTTCTACCCTCCCTTTGCAAATAAATAAGATATTTTTTAAAAAACTACAAATGGGACATGCACATAGTGCTGTGAGAGATTACCTTTAATCACAACCCTTCTAACAGTTACAGGCTATCCCAGCCTTTGAAGGGAGTTCAAATGAGGCTTCCAAAGAAGTGAGACATAGGTTAAGCTCAAAGGCAAGGTAAGAGTTAATCAGTAGGAACAGGATGTGGGAACAGCATATGCACAGGTCTTAGGAGGGGAAAAGAGCATGGCATATTCTAGAAACTTCAGGGAGCCAAGAGCAAGAGAGTACCTGAGCAACAGGAAGGTCACCGCTGCAGACAGGTGTGAGAGGGTCAACCACATACTTTCAGAGGTGAAGAGACGGGCTAAACCTGGAGAAGACTTGGAAGGAGAGATGGGGATACGCAGGAAGGGCTAGAGTGGACAGGACTGAGATGGAGAAGAGGAGGAGTGAGGAGGAAACCTATTCTGTGGAGGACTGCTACCCTCGCGTGGCTTCTGTGGCTGCTGTGGTCTTCCAGGGGCATTTGTACGTGGAGGCCCCACAAGTGACCCAGTGGGAAGAGCAAGATTTCCATTCACCCACTGAGGAAAAGTCACCATTGCTCAGTGAGCATCCATCAAGCCCTGGCTCCACCTAAGGCCTGTGATGGATGTTGCCCCAGAGAAGAAGAAAACCAAGTGAAAACGTCACAGTCCTGTCAACACTGTGTGGATGGAGGAAGCTGGCTGGGAATATTCAGGAAATGGCACCTATCCCTTAGGAAAGCTGCCTTCCCGCTGAGGGACAAGGGAAGGAATAGCATACTCAGGACGCCTGGAGAGAACAAAGATGCACAGCCACCAAAATAATAATAATAATAATAATAATAATAATAATCAAATAACAACAAAAACAATAGATAAAGCAGATGGGAGATAGCACTTAGAGTCATCTAGAAAGAGCCACAGGGTCTATCCCCAAATTAAGGTAGAATGCTGCGTTTCCTGATTAATTTCACAGCAATCATCACCCTTCATTCTGCCTCTAATAAATATGAAATATGCTTGTAAATGTTACTATGTTATTTTTGCTAAAACTCTCGTAAAGTACCACAAGTTGGATGGCTTAAATTACAAAAATTCACTTTCTTACAACTGTAACATCTGAAAGTGCAAGATGGAGGGGGGAGGGAGTCCATCTGAGGGCTGTGAAGAAAGGATTGGGGCCAGGTCTCTCTCTTTGCCTTGAAGATGCCTGTCTTCCCTCCTTGTGTCTTCATGGGCTGTTTGCTGTGCCTGAGTCCTAAGCTTCTTTTCTTATGAGGACACCAGTCATACTGGTTAAGGCCAACCACCAAGGTACTCTTTTGAATTTACTTCGAGAAAAAATACTAATTGCACATACAAATGTATACTCTCAAGTATTAGGGTCTTCAAAGTATGAAGTGAGCACAATTCGGCCTTTGCAGATATCTATTTTCTTTCCAGCTTTGAGAAGTGTGGATGTGGCAGGTCACCTCCACATGCTGGGCCCTGGAGTGTGTGGAGTCCTAGAGCCAGGACAGTGTGGACAAGGACATTCACCTTAGAGCCCCGCACACATGCATGTGGTCATTTCGAAACATCAGTGTGTAGAATGAGCATGTATTTCCCACCAGCACTTTACAGTGCAGTCTTTGGCTGAAAGATTAACATAGGCGACCAGAGTGTGACAGTTTTATCTTCTAAGTTAATGGAAGAGAAAGGGGCGGGGGAGAACATTCCGCAAACACACAGCTTGGGGGAAGAAATTAATTAAGGTGTTCATGTTTCAACTAGAGCAAGACAGGACAAACAATGGCCTGAGAAGCAATCTGTGTGTCCTCTGCACCTGGAATTCCCCGCTGAGACCCTGGGTTTTGACTGCTGCTTTCAACAGAAGGCCTTTCATCTTTGACAAGGAGGCATGGAAGGTACAGGCAGCTCAGGAATTCTTCTACCTATGCAAGGGGCCAACTAGTAACCCTCACTGCTTAGCCCTCACTGCTTGCACCCTAACCCAGATGAAGTTCAAGTCTCTGTCCTTCTGGACCTGCCCTAGAACACTCTGCAGGAGTCCTTGGATGCAAACCTCCCTTCTCCCCTCTGCAGCCCCCACAAGATTCCTGTTGAGGGGCCCCACCTTAGCTATCAAGTTATTGTTTTTAAGTAAGTTCATAAGAGAATAAAGTAAATTAATAGATAAACAAAAGAATGAAACACTCCCTTAAGTCTTTTTAGTTTTTTCAGAGGCTTCGGAAAGAACAACATATTCTTGGCCTTGGAGGCCTCTAGGATGTTAGGGGTTCTTCCAGATGTGTCAAACACCCACAAGTATTTCCAGAGAAGTTCATGTTCAGATTCCTTCACTCCTCTCAAGGTCTGTGGGGTTTCCAGGTGTCCCCCAAGAATCTGGAGAGAACCCAAAGAACAAACCAACAGGAACGGGAATGAGAAAAGAAGTCAGACAATGATTCTTTGAGCCAACACCCTGTCACCAGAATGTGACTCGCTCCCAAGGGAACCTGCTTCCCAAATGCCCTGTAAGGACCCTCTGAGGCAAAAGGACCTTTCAAGATAGGCACAAGCTGTGGCCCTTTTGGTTCTCTGGTAATCCTGATCCACTGGGGCTCCTACCCCAACCTTCTGATATGAGGTTCCCAAGAGGTAATCAATAGGTCCTTCAGAGCCAGGAGTCATTTCTCAACCTTCCTCCCCACACCAATAGCCTTGGTCACCATCAACATGAGCAAACCAGCCAGCAGTGGAGGGTGGAACCCATGGTCAGCAACTCAGCTTCACAAGAACCCTCACGTCCAGTTTGCTGTGGGCCTCCCTGTGTGATGTGGTGGCTTCTTCCTAAATCCAATTGGAAGACCTCAGCCTCATGACACTGGCCTTCCTGAGTTCACATACTTTATCCCTTTCTCACGCTCTAGTAGTTGGCTTCATCTGCAAAGCTCTTGCCCCAACAGCTAGTCACTGGACCAGCTCATGATACAGCTCAAGTGCTACTTCCTTGGCCTATAAGATGGCTTCTGATTCCTGATCTCTAATTGTGCTTCTGCCTCCAAATCAATTGGTATTACATTTGAAAGCAATTCTTCCTGGGATGTAGAGTTCCTAACTTCCTATATAGCTGAGAACACCTTTCAGTTGCTATAATAAATATTTTTAAGTATTTTATTTGTTTGAGAGGGGGAAGACAGAGAGAGAGAAAGAATGGGTATACCAAGGCCTTCAGCCACTGCAAATGAACTCCAGACGCATGTACCACCTTGCGCGTCTGGCTTACCCAGGGAATGGAATCTGGGTCCTTAGCCTTCGCAAGCAAACAGCTTAACCACTACACCATCTCTCCAGCCAGCTGTAATGAATTTTGATGGTTAATTTGGCTGGACTTGGAATCTTCTAAGAGACAGACCTCCAGGCCTGTCTGTGGGAGTGTTTCAATGGAAGGACGGCACCCTGGATATGGACAGCCCCATCCCATGGGCAGGGGTCCCAGACTAAGGAAAATCAAAAGCAAGCTGAGCACCAACATTCATCTCTTTGCTTTCTCACTGTGTCCGCCTTTGACCAGCTGCCTCATGCTCCTGCCACCAGGCCTTCCTACCCAGGATGGACCATGTCTCCTTCCACCGTTAAGCTGCTTTTTTGTCAAGTAGTTTGTCAAAGCAATGAGAAAGGCTGCTTGCACACTTAAGGTTGCCTTCACACTTGAGGCTCAGTGTCCTGCAGCACAGCTATTTCTCCTCCCAACACAGTCATTCTGTCTCCACCATCTTCTGGGACTTACTCTCATGAGCCAGTTTGAGATCTGCCCATGTTTCATTTCTTTTAAGTAACTGGTTTTGTTTGCTTGAATGCTAACATTATTTTTAACTCTTTAATCTTATAATTTACAAATTTTGCCACAATAAATCTAGCTATAGGTGTACATATACTAATTCTAATATACATTAAGCACTTTTTCCTGAAAACTGTGCTGCTTTTTCTATGCCTTTTTCTAATCCTTCCAGAAAGTTTTCAATTACAAATCTTGGATCAATACCCCTGTTCTAGATTGGGAGGATGGAGCTCCTTCCCCAGAGGTTCTTAAATCCGATTCCCATTCTCTGTGATCTGTTTCAGTGGCCTTCTTTCTCACAACTTTTCTTGGCCTCCTGAGGAAGCACCTCCCACGTCCTCTGCACCCTCTGTTCTAATGGGTAAGGTTATTTCTGCTCTGGGCTGCTGGGTTTGTGGCTTTTCATTCTGCTTAGGCAAACTTTAGTCATAATTTAAAAATTAGGGAGCTTACATGCCTGTGCTCTTTAAGCTTCATGCTTTTAGATCTGAGCAGAATCCTGATCTTTCTGAGTCCCATTTAGGAAGCCAGGTTTTCACAGTTTATTCTGGTCCCTGAAGTAAATCCTTTCCAAAGTCTGAGACTTAACTGGGTGGTCCCTTCCCTTGGGGTATGGAATTGACACTCAGTCCTCCAGTGGGTTTTTTCTATTTGCTCAAATTCCACTAAGAAGAGATCTATCAAAAGCCAGTGCCAAAACCGGGCGAGGGTGCAGGTGGGGAAGAGACATGAGTCTCCTTGGGTCACCCTCCTTAATCGCTATCTCAGATATGTGCTGGAGGGCAAGCAAACATACCCAGTCTCTTGCAAGCAAGTGCCTAGTCTGAGCAGCCAGGCTGTGGTGGGACCTTACACTTCCCCCAGACTGTACACTCTGAAGAGATGGGCCACCAAAGCCTGGATTTATAGCTCTCCTCTGTCCACGGGAGATGGCAAATGCAGAATGCCACAGCTGCTGCTACACAGCTTCCCTGGAGTTCATTGTAGGACAGATGCAAAGGAATGGCCAATGTTGAACCCGGGGGCAGCTGGCCAGTGTCACTGTGTTGTCCACTCCCAGAATATCAGAGCCAGGGAGAGGCAAGTGGAAATGAGGAAGGATTTTGTTTCTTGCCATCCTTTAGGGCACGGCCACTCTGAAAAGGCCACTGACACGCCTTGTCAACCATGCTCACTGTCCTTCACGGTTAGTTAAATGCCATCATCCTCATATTCTTAGCATTTGTGTCTCTTCAGTACCCACATGAGGTTTAGTGGGAAGGGTGACTTGCTAGCTGTTGGGAAGCAATGACTTGTGGATAAAGTGTGTGTTACCCTAGGATGGAACATTCCTCGGCAATAAAAAGGAACAAACTACTGCTACCCACGGCCACTTGGAGAACGCTGAAAATAGGCTCGACAGCTACTGTTGAGTAGAAAAAGCAAAGGCTTATTTTCTAAGCATGGAGCAAAACAAAGATGCCAACTTTGACCACTCTTATTCAACATTTAGTGGAAGTCCTAGCCAGAGCAACTGGGCGAGGGAAAGAGCAGCCGCAGTGGACGGGAGGGGGTCAACTTCATATGGTTCTACACACAGATAACTCAGACAACAACATCAGAGCTATTAGAACTATAAACACATTCGTCAGCATGACAGGACACGAAGTCAGCACCCGGAAACCAGTAACTTTTTAGTGTACAAAGTGAATTATACGAATTAGGAATCTAGAAAGCAATCCAATTTACAAGTAAGAAAAAATAAAATACAAAGTAAAAAAAAAAAAAAACTTACAATAAGAGGCACGACTGAGAGTGGTGGAAACTGGCAGCAGGGGCTAGTGGAGGTTTAGTCACGGGGAGGGGTGCCCTCCGAGGAGATACCGGGGCTGCCAGCCCCTCTTTCTTTCTTGGCTTTACAGCCAACATAAGGCTTTTCCTCAGTCTGTGTACCCCACGTGGTGCTCTGCCTTGTCATAATCTCAAAGGCACTGAAATTAACGGACACTGGACTGAAGCCCCAGAAACCAAAAACTAAAACACACCCTTCAAGATGGTTTACCTCAGGGCTTCTGTCACAGTGATAGAAAGACAACCAACATGTACATATGTGGAAGAAAGAATGAACTCCTAGAATTTTCAACCACATAGACGGGCTGTTACATTAAATGAAATAAGACAAGCATAGAAAGTCAAGTACTGCGTGCTCTGGCTTGTTATATGTACTAAAGTTGAGCTCCCAGCAGTTCAGACGAGAATGGTGGTAACCAGAGACATGCTGATGTGATGGGAGTACACAGTTCATTGACTCAGATACCAGTGTGCTGTCTATTTCAAAACACTAGGAGGAAAAGTTTGAATGCTTTTTTTTTTCCATGAACAAATGATAAATGTTTGATGAGACAGATCTATTTGCCCTCATGTGAACATTAATAGTGAATACACAGATAGAAATATCATACCTTAATATAAGTTTATGTTTTTATATATCATTTTTAAATAACTTTAAGTTTAAACCAGAAAAGAAATAAAAGTAGGTACCATATGATTCAATGTACATAAAATGGTCGAAAATGCAAACAGATCTAGTGATAAAAATCAGCTTGGCAGGTCCCAAGGAGGGGGAGGCAGGGAGAGGCTTTCCAGGGTACAAGGACAGTTTATGGGAGGGTGTGTGTAGCCTTATCTTGTTTGTGGTGATGATTTCATGGGTGTGTCCTCACATCAAAGTTATGTGCTTCATTTGTTACCTGTTTATTTTGTCCCCCCAAAGCTCTCACTAACTGATTAAATATACTTAATGTGATTGTACCACAGCTTAGACACCAACGTGTCTTCCAGGATTACCTCCCACAGTGAGTGGACCCCAGCTTCCAAAGCAGGTCTAACAAACCAAACAGCCAGCTTTAGAAGTGGGCTGGGGGACAAGCCTGTCCTCACGCTGTCTTTGGTCCCAAGCATGATGCAATCCGACTCTCCTCACCTTCCCAAAATGGTTCACACTGGTTTTAAACAAGACTTCCACATTCTTTGACACAGAGAGGTGGGGTCTATCTCTCCTGCTCTTGAACCTGAGTGGGTCTGTGACTGCCTCAGTTAGGAGGGCACATTCCTACCTTGCCTCTGTTTTTTTCATGAAGAAATGATAAATGTTTGATGAGATAGATCTATTTGCCCTCATGTGAACATTAATAGTGAATAAACAGATTGAAATATCATACTTTAATATAAGTTTAGGTTTTTATATATCATTTTTAAATAAATTTAAGTTTAAACCAGAAAAGAAATAAAAGTAGGTACCATATGATTCAATGTACATAAAATGGTCGAAAATGCAAACAGATCTAGTGAAGGTAGGGCAGGTTCTGCCAGAGTGAACAGAACTCCTGCTCTTGGAACCCTGAGGAACCATGCAAGCATGCTAACCACTGAGCAGTGTAGGAGCCAGCCACAGAGGCTATGACATGCTGCAGCCACTGTGCAGGCTATGCAGCACTATGGAGGCTATGTCATGCTACGGTTTTCGCCTCGAAGCTGTCTGCCCTTAGTGCTAGAGCTGGGAGTGGAAACACCTCTAGATCACACGAGCACCGGGATATCAAGCATCCCAGGTGAGGCCCAGACGCTGGAGTCCAAACAGCCTATGGCCTGTGCCCTGTGCACATCCCTGACTCACGGACCACGCGAGCCAATGAGATCAGCAGTTCCACTCACTAAGCTCCGGGGTGGACTGTGACACAGACACAGCAGCAGGTGGTACAGTGATTTGTCGGTTTCTCCCTGAATGAACTAGACAGAGTCATGTGCCCTGCTATGCTTCCAAGGTCCCAAGTAGGCACAGTGCCCCTGTGCTACCCAAGCCAGACTGGACCTTGGCAGCCGTGCAGGATACAAGATCACAGGTCCAGAAAACTCACTTGTCGAGGGGCCCTCACTCACACATGGACCCAACTCAAATATGAGTTCTTTCCTCCACTACTCCTGAGAAAAAGTGGCTAGGAGGGGACAGCTTAGGGACTAAGAACAGTACTTTTTACACTACTGTGGGAAAGGCCCCTCCCCTCCAGTCTGACCCAGGGGAAAAGACAAAGTTTGACAAAAGATTTGTGCCAACTAAAAGGGTGGTTATGTCCCCTCCTGACACTCCTATGTTTCTTTGTTTTAGGGACCAGCCAATACCATCAGAGCTATCTATCACCAGCCCTACCTACTGATGTTCCTATGTTGTATGGCCAGAAGAAAGTACTACACTTGACTTGTTGGACAGATTAACAGATACCAGGATATACCTGGGACCCAAGAAGACCCATTCAAGTCATTTAGGAAGTCCAATGTGACTATCCACAGGTACCAAGAACCACTGAAGCTGCAGCTGGCAGACACCCCATACTAATCCTTTTTCTGCTACCACAACACAATACCTGAGGCTGAATACTTTATAAATAAAAGAGGTCCACTTGCTGCCCTGCACCAACCCCCTCAGTTCTAGAGGTTAAAGGGCATGAGACCCAGCACTGGCTCAGCTCTAGTGAGGGGCTTGTGGTTTATGACATCAAAACAGCAGAAGTGCATGTGAGGGGAAGAGATCACCTGGTAAAACAGGAAGCCAGAGTAACACCGGAGTTCCATGATCATGGGCTGTGTATCATTGGCTTAAGTCACATGACCTAAGCTCTTCAGAGAACATGGCCTCAGTGATCTATGACGGCCCCATCTCTGAAATATCCACGACCTGCCAATACTGCCACTCACTGGCACATGAACTCTGGAGCACAAACATGTGCAAGTCAGAAGTGCAGGTCACCTTTGCCTCCATGAGGGAAGACCTGCCAGAGAAGTGAGCCAAGACAGAGGGAAACAGAGGCAAGAAACGGCCAAGGAAACCAAAGTCCCAATGGGTGTTGGGAGCTCTGCTATAAACCCTCAGTCCAGCTCTGACCAAAGCACATCTGACCGATGAGCCAATACGTTTTCTGTTCTGCTTTCCTGGTCTTAGCTGAAGATGGAGAGAGACTGAGGAACATAGCCGCTACTTCTTGGTATTTACCCAGCTGTAGTAGGCATGAGAGTTCCAAGATGGAAGCAGCTGAGCATTTACAGTGGGGAAAATGAGAAAACAAATGTCATGTGGGTGGCACAGTGCCAGGTATGGGACAGACAGCCCCATGCTCACCTGGAACAGCATGCCAGTAAAAGCTCCCATGGACCCTCTGCACCCAGGGTTTCTTCCCAGGCTCTGGATGGACCCTGTCACCCATCCGTGCACACCCAAGATACACCTATCTGTGGAACAGTCTTGTTCACACATCAGCTTGACTCATTATGGGCCCCATATAACAAGAGAAAAAAATCTGACTTATACAAACAGTTATATTTTCTGTAAGAAACAAAATCTAAAATCAATAAGTAAATTCTAAGCAGCTGGGGCATATCCTGCCAAAATGTCTCTGCTCAATGGGAAGATTCACTCCAGATTTTGTTTAAGTGGTAAGTTCGTCTACTTAAAGTTTGGTTCACTTTACAAAAATCTCACTTTATAAACAACTTTTCAGTGACATCTTCTATGGAATACATCACATCCCTACAGCAGAACAATTTCTATTTTCCCCCACAAACACAGACAACTCACACACACCCCTACAAAAGGACTTCTAGTGAAGCCTTGTCAAAAAGTTATTATAAAGCATTCTATTTTATCTGGCATCCAGAAATGATGTGCAGTTGTCTGGAACACAGGCTGCTGGTGGCTGCCTGCCATGGACAGCTGGAAGGAAAATGGCAGGACAAAATCTCAGAAGTCCCCAAATATGAAGCAAGCGGCCCAATGCCATCCAAAGTATGCTAGGAAAATCCTCAAGTGTCCTGAAGAAAATGCCCACACCACTCTCATTGGGGTAATTTAATGAGCAATGAATTCTTACTGTGATTTCAACAGTTTGTGTCTTCTGTGTTCTTGCTAACTGGGCTCCCTTGTTAGGTAGTTAGTGGTGTATTTGGACTCCAAGCAACTGTTCTTTAATATGGTTCAAACTGGAATGTCTTCAAAAAGTCTGTCCTGTCCGGGCTGGAATCAGGGGAAAAAAGTCATGGGAAAGGAAAACAGAATCCCAGGCTCAGCCCTCCAACTTTGCTCTGGCTTCTGCTCCCAGCTTCTTTCTCCACGAGACAATTCAGAGTGCGGTCTCCAGAAGTCTGACCCAGAGACAAGGGAGGCCAGCCTCAGGCACATGAACACGTCTCCCTCACCTGGGCACACCTTGGACACAATGTCCTGCTCAAATAACATAAGGAAGATGCATTGGATTAGCACCCAATAATCTGTGTTCTTGTTTTTCCCTAAGTCACCAGGTCCCCAGATTCCGTGACAAGGCTAGAGCTTGCTTGTAAGCCGGATATGTGCTAAGAGGATGCACATGGAGGCCGATTGTCAAAATATTGATATCTCAAGAGCAGCTACATTATCAGTCACTGTTTCTAGTGTGGCTGGACGTTGTATACCAATACCTTGGCAGGACGCCGACACAAGTCCACCCAGTCCTGAGGTCCAGTCCACCTCCCTGATAGCCATGGAACCCAAACCCATCTCCATTGGCTTTGTGAGGTGTCTGAGGTTACAAGGAGCCAGGCATGTACACAAATTATTACAGTACACACGACAAAGCCATCCCCTCTCTAGAATGATCCTCTCAGCAAAACCATCACATGCAGTCTAGCAGTGTTCAAGGCCCAGCCGAAATCTCACTCCCCAAGGAGCATTCATAAGCTCTTACCATGACATCTTCCCTTCCCCACCCTCCAGCACCTGTCCAGCCTGCACAGGAATATGACAACCTACTGTGGAATCTCCCTCACCCCTACCAACATCTCACTTCCAACTATGGTCCCGTAATAGTCTATCCACACAGAATGACTGAAAGATTAGGGATACAGAAATCCTTCCAGAACCAGGTTAAAAGGAAAATGTCAGGGGAGACAGTAGATCTAGGCACAGGCAGTAGGTTCTGAATAGGACTCTAGCTTAGAAAATAAGAACAAGAATTGGTAAGATTAAGCCAGGCATGGTGGCACACGCCTTTAATCCCAGAACTTGGGAGGCAGAGGTAGGAGGATCACCAAGAGTTCGAGGCCACCCTGAGACTACATAGTGAATTCCAGGTCAGCCTGAGCCAGATGAGACCCTACCTCTAAAAAACAAACAAACAAAAAAAGAATTGGTAAGATTAAGCCGGGCATGGTGGCACACGCCTTTAATCCCAGCACTCAGGAGGCAGAGGTAGGAGGATCACCATGAGTTTCAGGCCACCCTAAGACTACATAGTGAATTCTAGGTCAGCCTGGGCTAGAGTGAGACCCTAGCCTCAAAAAAAAAAAATTGATAAGATTGAAGAAAATTAGAAAGTTTGTCCTCAGCAAAAGAACAACTTAATAGAGTGAAGAGACAGCCTCAAAAAGGAAGAGAATCTTTGCCAGCTATTCATCACATAGGGAAGTAATGTGCAAAATACACTAAGAATTCCAAAATCTTAAATGAAAGTTCAAACAATACAAACATCAAGTGGGTAAATGAACTGAACAGACACTTTACAAAAGACGTTCACATGCACATTAACTTCATGAAAAAAAGTGCTCAACATCTGCATTAGTCAACTTCTTGTTGCTGGGACAAAAACACCTGTCAGAAATCAGTTTACGGGAAGGTGGTTGATTTTGGCTCCCAGCTCCTGAGGGTAGAGTCCACTGTGGTGGGAAAAGCATGGCCAGCAGCAGGAAGCCAGAGTCACATCACCACATCAGCAGGGGAAGCAGAGTGAGAAATGCGGGTGTTCAGCTTGCTTCCTCCTTATAGAGTCCAGGACCTCCAGCCCCCTGAACTAATCTAATCTCAAAAAGCTCTAACAGAAATGCCAAAAGATTTACTTCCATAGCGAGCCTAAAGCCTGTCAAGTTGGTATTCAAAGATTAGTTATCACAACATCTTCTGCCAGCAGGTAAATGCAAAGCAAAACAACACTGAGATTCTATCTCAATCCAGTCAGAATGGCTAGCAAGAAAACAAACAAACACAATAAATGCTGGAGAGGATGCAGGGAAAAAAGAGCCTTTATACCCTGCCGGTGGGAACATACATCAGAGCAGTCACTATGCAAACCAGTAAGGATGTTTCTCAAAAAAATAAATAAATAAAACTTCCATATATTCTAGTCATATCAATTCTGGTATGGCTATACCCAAAATAACCGGTCACCATACAGCAGAGACACCTGTACACTCAAGGTTCTTTGTGGCACTATTCACACTAGCCCAGACACAGATTCAGCTGAAGCGCTCAGCCATGAAGAAATAGATGAAGATATAGTGTACACAATGGGACTTCCTTCAGCCATAAAGAAGAACAAAACATGTCATTTTCAGGAAAACAGATGAAACTACAGATCATCATGTTAAGTGAAATAACCCAGAATCAAAAAGATAAATATTGGGCTGGAGAGATGGGCTGACTTGTTTAAGGGACTTGCCTGCAAAATCTAATGACCCAGGTTTGATTCCCCAGTACCCATATAAAACCAGATGCACAAAGTGGTGCTAGTGTCTGGGGTTCATTTGTAGTGGCTAGAGGCTGTGACATGTCCAATCTCTCTCTGTCTCTCTCTCTCTCTCTCTCTCTCTCTCTCTCTCTCTCTCTCTCTCTCTCTCTCTCTCTCTCTCTCTCTCTCTCTCGTGTGCTTCTCTCTGCTTGCAAATAAATAATTTTGTTTTTCCAAGTCAGCTCAGGCTGACTTGGAATTCACTATGTAGTCTTAGGCTAGCCTTGAACTCTACACAATCCTCCTACTTCTGTCTCCCTAGTGCTGGGATTAAAAATGTGTGCCACCACGCCCAGTAAAATATTTCTTTAAAAAGATAAATATTGAATTTTTCTGCATATCTGTGAAGCCTGGAGGTAGGGAACATGAAAGTAAAAGACAGATTATTGGACATATAGAAGGAGAAAGAGACAAAGGAGAGAAGATAAAAAAGGGTAATAGAGGGGGAAAATACATTATATGCATACATGAGGTGTCATGAAAGTCCTTATCTTGGGCTGGAGAGATGGCTTAGTGGTTAAGGTATTTGCCTGCAAAGCCAAAGAACCTAGGTTCAATTCCCCAGGACCCATGTAAGCCAGACGCACAGGGTGGCACATGTATTTGGAGTTTGTTTGCAGTGGCTGGAGGCCCTGGTACCCATTCTCTCTCTATCTGCCTCTCTCTCTGCTTCTTTCTTCTCCTCTTAACTTAAATAAATAATTTTTTTAATGTTTGTTTTAAAAAAGAAAAAGCGGGGCTGGAGAGATGGCTTAGCACTTAAGTGCTTGCCTGTGAAGCCTAAGGACCCCAGTTCGAGGCTTGATTCCCCATGTAAGCCAGATGCACAGTGGCGCATGCATCTGGAGTTCGTTTGCAATGGGTAGAGGTCCTAGCATGCCCATTCTCTCCCTCCCCCTCTCTCTCTCTCTCTCTCTCTCTCTCTCTTTCTCTTTCTCCCTTTCTCTGTCTCTAATAAGTAAATGTATTTTAAATAACCATAGTTAAAAAAAAGAAAAAGAAAGTCCTTATCTTATTCAGTTAATATATGCTAATACATGCTAGAAATGTGGAAGATTTGGGGCAGCAAGGGACAGGATGTCCTCAAAGGATAAACAGCCGCAATGGCCACGCTGGGCTCTCACTGCTGGAAGATACATGTTTATACTGTAGGAGGCAGTCTGTCAAATTCAGAGGCAGGCCAACCAGGCCCCTGGCAGCAACTGATGGAGAACCGTTCTCTGTCTCGAGCTCTCAGCACCGACAGAATGATTAACTGCCTCCCAGGGAGGAAGCCACTGGCCAAACGTGATTCAGATAACACCCTCAGGGACAGAGCACACTGGAAACCAGAAAGACTGAGCTCTCCCCTCTGTTGTCAGCCCCCCACAGGAAGAGAGGGTGGGGGGCAATGAACACTCCCCAAAAGTACAATCAGAAAAACAACAGCCAGCCTTAGCCATGGAGGATAACAAGTTTATTTTCTAGGAAAAAAGTGTATTTCTATAGATATTGACATAAAAGAATGGCCCCTAACGGTTAAGCAGGCACACCTTAAGAGATCCAGGGGACACCTTATAAGCGCGTCCTCTAAGTGATGGCCGTTTCCTTGGAGACGAGTCTCCATTTGCCCTTTCAAGCCCAGGACATCCTGAGCACAGCCAGAAGCAGCGATGCCCCCATGCAGAGGTGGAAGAGATCTGTGTCCATTCACAGCTGGGCAAGGGTTCCAGCCACGCCACCACTGAAGCCGACCACCAATGCTGCCTGCCATTTTCTGCTTCACTGGGCAGGAACACTCGGCTTTATTGGGCTTTTCCCCTACGCTTCACTGTCCAGCTCTGTTCAGACCCAGTGACAGGGAGTTTGATCTATGACTTGCTAATGGATTGAGAAAGGTAGGGCTCCTTCAGCCGGGAGGCAGTTTGTGCAACCCCACACCAGTTCCAGCTAGTGAATTCCCTGTCTGGTCGTGCACAAGAAATTGCCTGTTGCTTGGAAAGAAGGCTGTGCAAAACGAACCCACTGCATCTGCAGCTGGAAGCAACCCAGCGAAACTGGGCAGCAGCTGTTCCAATAAGGCTTTTTGCTGGGCTTTGCCATGAGAAATTAGCGTGTTGAAAAAGCTAGACTTCTTCACAGAAGGGGGGAAAATGCAACCTAAAGCCCAAGTGTCTGCTCCCCTTCCCCTGGTCTCTGGTGGACTTTCTGGCCAGAGGCCTCCTGCTGGGAGGGAAGCCCGGCTGCACTCCTTTGCTTGGTCACACATTCTCTCCCCTGCTGCTGATTCAAAAATCAGACACTTCGGAGGGAGTTGGCAGGAGCACTGTCCACCCCCAAATCTGCTACCACCACCTCCCTGGAACACGAAGCCAGCACCCAGGCTATGCACACACCCAGCTGCCTGGCCAAGGCCTTCCGGGGACCACAGTCATCCTCTAGCCTCAGGGTAGACCAGCTGCCAGGAGCGCCACTGAGCCACCTGGACAGCCCCAGCCAGAGTGCACTTTAAATAATAAACCATGCATTCTTGATCCGTCTGTAGCTCCAGGCTGATTTTCCTATTTAAGCTGGAGGCCTTCTCTGCTTTGAGTTACTGAAGTGGGGCAGGCATGTGTTACATAAGAGTCCAAGGGAGAACTGGGAAAGACAGTACCACTCCTTGTCTAGTGCCTCTGTTTGGTGGAAAGGCATGGGGAAAAGGGGTTCAGACACACGTGCAAAAAAAAAAAAAAAAAATGGCATGATAGTTACTTTTTAGTATCAACGTTAGAGTTTCAACATTTCTTTCTCCACTGAGCCATGACAGTGTTCAGAAAGACTTGCAATGTGCTTGTCCTACAGCATTTTTCTGTGCTGTATAGGGAGCGTGTCCAACAGATAAATATGGGAGGAAAAATAATTGTGGCTCACTGGCTGCAAATATGATGCTTTGAAAGTCTGTTTCTGGGTTGCTGTAGGCACCACAGAGATGTCAACATCCTAATGCACACAGATCTCTGTGGGGACACAGAGACTCCACAGATGTGTTCAGGACTGTAAAGTGCAAAGACAATCCTGGATCGCCTGGCTGGACCTGGCCTGTCCTCCTCAGAGGGAAATGAAAGGAAATAATCTCAGACGAGACGGAGATGTACTGGATGGAAGCAGCGTGGGAAAGGCTCATCGCTGGCTTTGGAGACGGATGGAGTGAAGAAGGGACTGTGAGCCAAGGAGTCCAGCAGCCTCTCGGGCTGGACAAGGTGAGGAGATGGACTCCCCAGGGAACGAGACAACTGACACTTTGTATTTAGCCCAGTGCGACTGATTTCAGCCTTCTGACCTCCGGACTGTAAGAGAAGACATCTGTGTTGTTTTAGGCAAGTGGTTGGTGATGATTTCTTTTAGCAGCCACAGCAGAGCAATGCCTGAGCGCTGACTCTGAGCCAGGATGCCTTGGACCCAACCAAAAAGACAAACAGCAGATAAAGACAAGTGTGAGACTCAGAAAATAGACTGAGAACACTGGGATTCCAGAACACCAAGTGAGGCAATCAGGGTGGACTTCTTGGGGTAGAAAATAATGTCTGAGTTGGGTCTATAAATCAAGGTGGAAGTTTTTTTTTTTAAGTTGAGAGGTTTTACTAGATTATAGACAGCTCTTAAGAAAAGGAAGCAAGGCAGAGCTCATGCCCAAGTAGAAGTGTGAGTGGGGTTCTCAGAAATGGGGGAGAAACAAGATGGATCTTTAAGAGTAGTATAAAGATAAAACCAACACAGGTCATTCTATAAGCCGAAATGTATCTTTAATATGCCAATGCCTTGAGACCTAGGAATCCACAGTCTTGCTGGAACCATGCTGAGTAATAATTACTTCATACATCAAGTGAACAGGGACCTGAGGCATTTACACTGGAGAGCCTAGATGATATTCGCTGGGAAAATACAATTCACCAAAAGCAAATCCCTAAGTGATACAAAAGCCTAAATGGGCCAATTTTTCTGGAAGAAACAGAGTAAGTTACAAAGGAACTATAGTCACAAAAAAAAAAAAAAAAAAAAAAAAAAAAAAAAAGCACTCAGCTGAGACGGTTCCAGAAGGGATTGTACCAAACTTTCACAGACGAGACAGCCTGCATGATTCATAAATTGTTCCAGAGTGATGAATAAAAAAAAGATTCCACAGTTTTATAGTGCTAGTATACTGTTCATACCTACACTGAAAATGACAACACACATAGATGGAGAGAGAAAACTACAGAGAACATGATATGTGAATATGGATGCAACATCTTTAAGTAAAACATTAGCAAATCGAATGCAGCGTCACTTGAAGGAAATAACACACCACAACCCAGTGGTTCCCCACCCCCCAGGAATTTAAGTTTGGTGTAACACGAGGCAGCCATTGACATAATATACCATAGTAATACATCTAAGGAGGAAAATCATACACATGTATAAATAATGCTCTAAAAGCCCTTGGAAAATTCAATACCCATGTCTGCTGTTAAAAACTACACACACGCTGGCCAAGTCTGAGACTATTTGAGCATCACAGTAAGTGAGTATAGATGAGTATTCCGAGAATAAAAGTCAATGAGGCCACACAGATATAATAAATAACTGATGGAGGAGAGGGGTTCTCCTCATAGAACCTCAAACTGTGAAAGAAATGATGGGAGTTTGAAAACCAGCATTTCAAAAGCATCACATTAATGATGGAGTCTGTCAAGAATGAAGAGATGCCAAAACTAGTGAGGAAAAGCTTGATGAAGAGGCTATTTCCATACTCTCGAATTATCTCTGATAATTATAGATGGGGAGTTAATACAGATAGTATCTTGACAGTGGGTCAACCTAAGAAACACAACCGTAATCCAGTAATAAATGCTGGAATCTCCAATAGTGGGATAGACAGACGATACCACATGTGCCATCTGATAAGACTCATAGAACACAGCCTCATTTCTGTCATTTCTGCTAAATATTGCAGTTACCTTCTTACTGCTGAGACAAAGCACCCAAACAGAAGTACGTGACTATGGGAGGAAAGGGTTTATTTCAGGCTTGCAGAGGTTTCATCATGGTGGGGAAAGCACTTCACAGCAGAGGCTGGGCATCACATCTGATCACATCAGCTGGGAAGTAGCAGTAAGAAAAAGCTGGCACTGGCAAGAGGGAGCTGGGCTATAACACTCCAAAGCCCACCCACAGCTACATAACTCCTCCAGCAAGGCTCAAAAAAGACCAAAAAAAAAAAAAAAACCCTTCCCCAATCCACTGGGGACCAAGTCTTCAAAACACATGAGCCTATGGAAGACATTTCACATTTTCATTCAAACCAGCACACCAACTGTAATTAAGTGTCAGACAAAACCAAATCCCTCATCCATGCTAGTTGTTACTGAAGTGTGTGAAGATCAGAACGAAGACAAGCAGTGTGCAAAATAGGACTTTGGCCCATGCCCTAGGCACTAGCATCAGGATCATGGAACAATCTGGAACAAACAGAATACCACCATTCCATGTGTGAACAACACTGCTCCTGTTGCAGATTCAGCCACTAACCTGTGGTCGGGATCTCATCCATCTCATCTCTCTCAGCCTCCCACCCGCAGCACTATCCCTAGAAAAGCAAAAAGTCCTTCCTGCCCAGACTCCCCACCCCCGCCAGCGAGGGTGGCATGAAAGACAGGAGCCGTCAATATTGAGAGTACCTTTTTCCACGGAACACTTCCAGAGCTCTCCTGGTGGTTAGCTATGGGCTTCTGTGTCCGTGGGTGAGGCCAGGGCTGTCTACCTCTCTCACTCTCTGTGGGACCCTCAGTGTCTGGTACTGAGCCTAAGAAGCAGCAGCAAATAAGCGCTGGCCCTGGATAAGAGGACCTAATACATGTTTACATGTGAAGGTTCAATTTATTTTCTCCAGCCACTGCAAACGAACTCCAAATGCATGCGCCACCTTGTGCATATGGCTTACGTGGGTCCTGGGGAATCGAGCCTCAAACCGGGGTCCTCAGGCTTCACAGGCAAGTGCTTAACCACTAAGCCATCTCTCCAGGCCCAAAGGTTTATGTTTTTTTTTTGAGAGAGAGAGCGAAAGAGAGAAAGACAGACAGAGAATGAGCACACTAGCAGCCTCTCAGCCGCTATGAACAAACTCCAGATGCGTGCGCTCCTTGTGGGCAAGTGTGGCATTGTGCCTTTGTGTCACTTTGTGTCTGGCTAAATGTGGGACCTGGAGAATCAAACGGGCATTCCTAGGCTTTGCAGGCAGGCACCTTAATGGCTAAGCCAATCTCTCCAGTCCAGGTTTAATTATTTTTAATACTTCTTTATGTACAAGCAGAGAGAGAGAGAGATAAAAGGAAGAGAGACAGAGAAAGTATGGGCACACCAGGGCCTCCAGCCACTGCAAACAAACTCCAGATGCTTGTGCTACTTCGTGCATCTGTTTTACATGAGTAGTGGGGAATCAAACCCGGGTCACTAGGCTTTGCAGGCAAGCACCTTAACTGCTAATCCATCTCTCCAGCCCCATACAGAGGTTTAAAACTAGAACTCAACACTCCTTACCACAATTACAGAAAGCTTAAAAGATAAGATTTTTATTCTTGCAGACATTACCTCCAAGCCTGACTTAATCCACTTCTGATGTTCTAGGGAGCAGCACAAAGTGACAGACCTAGAAGAGGGAACCACAGGAAGCATAGGGTGATAAATGCTAATACTAAGCTTCACTCTCTCCTTTTGATTCAGTTTGTCTCTTAAATGATTCTAGATCCACTCAAGTTGACAATTCATATTAATCATCACATTAACACAGGTAGAGTTCTGAGAAAGCCTCCATGTCCTGCTGGCTCAGAATCAAGCACCCTGTCGCTCATAGCAACAGCCTTGACACCCATCCTTTCCAGTGGAATTTCCTCTTCTTCATTTCTTGTTTCTTTCCACTGCTTCTGGGGACCCCTCTGTCCCACACATACTTAGGAGTAAGCTCCAGTACACATCTCAGGCTTGAATTTTAATGAATCTACTCTCTGGACCTTTCTCACAAAGAGATGCTCCTATATGTAACTTCGTGGATTTCCGCTCTTCTATAGATGAGGAAACGTGAATGAGAAGAATTACCTGACTTCGTTCTGTGCTTCTAACATGGTAGAAGGCAGAACCACAGCTCACTGAAAGCAGCCCAGGCCAAGCCAGCTCTACATCCATTTCTAGGCCACACAGGTGGGCAGCAGGAAGCTTCCATTTTACAATGTCTAACAGGATCCAAATCCAGTCATAAAGTCTCGGGGAGTAATAACGGTAAGAATAACCATTGTATACGGTGATATAATTGGACTTTAGTTTTACTTGTCCCAAAGGGTTATTAATAAAGATCCATCATCCACCCAAACACCTCAACCGAAAATCCAAGATTTCTTTAGTCATTCGTTTGAAAAAGAAATAAAAATGAGATCAAGAGACTTGGATGAACACATGCTTCACATATAAACCAAATGGCAGGGTCAGAGATTTTCCTCAAAGCTTATGAAAAGGAAGCCTGGATGAAAGCAGTATACACAGAGCTGGTTCCTGTGGACCACTCCCATATAAAAGGTGTCAACGGGGGGCTGAGGAGATGGCTCAGCAGGTCAAGTGACTGCCGTGCAAGCGTGAGGGTCTGAGTTCAGATCCCTAGTGCCCATTTGCTACATTGCCTATAATCCTGGTGCTAGGGAGGTCGACACATGTGGATCCCTAGGGATTGCTGACTAGCCTCTCGAGCCAAATCAGTGGGCTCCAGGTTCTGTGAAAGACCATGTTTCAAAAAAGTAAGGTGGAGAGCAACTGAGGAAGACACCTGATGTTGACCTCTGGCTTCCACATACATGTGTGTACCCACCTGCATATATGTGTGCTCCCATACACATATGAACATGTATACACACACATGCATCCACATAGCACATACATGCACAAGGTGCCACCTCAAGTCTAAGTAACGCCCATGTGGCGACTTTCACAGTATCATCCTCCACCTCCAGCAAGAAGCTAACAACTACAAAACCCAAAAAGCGAAAGGTATTTAAAACTATATAGGAAAAGGCAGGAAGATTCCGGGGAGCCACCACGTAGAAGACAAGGCTAGCACAGGAACCAGGGATGGCTTGGCAGTGCTAGGCTGGGTGGCTAACAATCCGATGGAAAACTTGCTTGTTCTCCGCAGGACCAAAGGTCGGAGTGCGGGGCAACAATTTGACTGGAAATCATGGAAGGGGTGTGTTGGAAAGGACAGATATGAAAAGAGTGTGTCTCACATTCTATCTATAAATTCTACCTAACTACCTTTACTGGCCCTACAAGGAAAAGTTGGTGACTAAGGATAAAAGAACTAAACTGAGATCTGAGCTGCCACTCAAGCTACAAGTAGTTTATCTAACAAAATTAAGTATCGGCTGAAATATTCTCCATAGGAACAGACCCAAAGTCTCCACGGCTTTACAACAGCCAGAGCACAATCCAAAATGACTTGACATGTCAAGAACTAAGACCACGTGATGTGCTCTCAAAAGAAGACTACCAATGGCAACAAAACCCAAACAGGACTCAGACGTTAGACCAGAAGACTTAAAGGAAAATGTGCTCATGATGAATGAAAAGATAGGAAACCTCAGCAGAGGTAATGAAATGATAAAAAAAGAACCGAAGGAAAATATCACACAAGGCACGTTCTCCAATATTTATATATAATACTGTAAATCATTTTTAAAACTGGCTAAATAATGATGAGCAAAATATATAAATATTCAAATTATTTTTATAGCATAATAATAAAAAATAAAACATATCTGTGACATACATCATGTGCTCACATAGACTCTCGAATTATCTGAAGTGTATAAAGTATATTCGTACTATCATCCTTATATAAAATTGAGGGATTTATAAAGTCCCCCCACATCACTTGACCTAATAGGAAATGAAGGCAGTAATTCAAGCCCAGAGAAACCTAGCTCCAAGTTCTTAACCATTCGCTTGCTCTGCTGCTCTGGAAAGAAAGAAAGAGGTATGCTTTAAAGGGGAATATTTGTACTTATGTATATAAATTAAAAATTACTAAAGATTCAGATGTGGTAGTTCATGCCTATAATGCCAGCATTCAGGAGGAGATGGAAGCAGGAGAATCTCAAATTCAAAGGCCAACCTAGGCTACACAGTAAGACCTGTCCCAGAAAAACAAAACAGAAAGATAAAACTTAGTGAGAGGTAGGAGTTCCACTTAAGAAGATAGGGAGGAAAAAACAACAGGACTAAATATAGAGAACCTGAATAAAGATCAAATAAAAATAAATAAAGCCAGGTCCAGTGACATGTACTTACAGTTCAAATTACTTTAGAGGCTGAGGCAGGAGGATCATTTTAGCCCAGGAGTTCAAGACTAGCCTGGGCAATATAGTGAGACCTCATTTGAATATAAAATAAGACAATGAAAGTAGAAAATATAACAAAACACAAATATATGTAAATTAAACAAAGAAATAGAAAACAAAAACCAGTAGGGAAGTAAAACAAAACCAAAGCTAATTCTTTGAAAAAATTAATTGGCAGACTTCTACAATTAAAATGAATGAACTAGGTTTGTACTTACTAGCATGGATAAACCTGGAAGGCATTATTGTGAGTGACAATGTAAGTTGTATGGTATGAAATGGTTTATGTAACTTTTAAAACACGAAACAGCACAATATACAGTTTACAACTCTATATAAAAAGCATAGAAGCTGGATGTGGTGGGGCATGCCTTTAATCCCAGCACTCAGGAGGCAGAGGTAAGAGGATCGCTGTGAGTTCAAGGCCACTCTAGGACTACACAGTGAATTCCAGGTCAGCCTGGGCTAGAGTCAGACTGTACCTCAAAAAAAACAAAAAACAAAACAAAACAAAAAGCATAGAGAGGGCTGGAGAGATGGATTAATGGTTAAGTGTACTTTCTATGCAAACATGAGAGTCTGAGAATGACTAAATTAGAATCTCCAGAGCCCATGTTAAATAGCTGGTGTGGCCACACAAGTCTGTAACTCTTGTCCCATAAGGAAGCAGTGACCTGGGAATCACCAGAGGAATTTGCTGGGATCAGTAAGAGACTATGGCTCAAACAAGAATGGTGAAGCAGAATAACTGATACTCTGGCCCCTACAGATAAGCACACACCACTTCAGGTTAGTACATGTACATGCCTAAACACACACACACACACACACACACACACACACACACTCACAGAGAACACACATAAAAAGTTCTCCCAAAAACCAGACATGGTGCCACACACCTTTAATCCCAGCACTTTGGAGGCAGAGGTATGAGGATCGCTGTGAGTTCAAGGCCACTCTGAGACTAGCCTGGGTTAGAGCAAGATCCTACCTGGAAAAACAAACAAACAAAAAAAAGTTCTCCCAACATCAGCATGGCAGTGGTTCTTTGTGGAACATGTCAGAGCATGGCAGTGGTTCTTTGTGGAACATGTCAGAGAGAGTTTAAGGGATGTGGTAGGGACAGTCTGCCATATCCACATGTCCCCAAATGTTCATCTCTCTTGCCCCCACTCCATCACACCCCCATAAAACAGTCAGTGAGAAGGAAAGTTTAAGCCTGCAGCCTCTAAGGATAACTTCCAATGTAGAAACACTAAGCCTCCTTGCTTTGCTTACGTGGATTTACTTAGTAGGCAAGGATGACAGATTCAAAGACGACTGTGACAACGTGCAGCTCTTAACTCAGTACTCGGGGTGAGTGGCAGAGCCCCTTCCTCTCTCAGTCAAGAACCAGGGCATGAAGCGGTGTGGTGGCCTTGGTAATGGACACTGAGCATGCAAACAACTACAACCATAGCAGCTCATTGTGGAAATAAGGAAGGAAGCTGTTACATTATCAGCTTTGTGGCTCAAATGATGGCTTAGACCTGAATGAGGCGTCATAAATCTATACCAAAAGACTGTGACACAGTGTGTGGTGGCCTTTAGAAAGCCAGGACAGAAATGGTAGGCAGAATGGTACTCCACTGTCACCCGGATACTTGGAGCTACTTTTTGGGAGGGAGATACAATCTTGCCTTCACACATTTGAAAGCAGTCATGAAGCAAAACTAGCCAAGCCCTCCCGCCTCAAATCCTGCCCCTCTGTCACCGAAGACGCAGAGCTGAGAACTAAGCTATCATATAGCGAAGCTAAACGTGGTGACCCTAATCTGAATG
The DNA here is from genome assembly GCA_036365145.1 of Orientallactaga sibirica. Taxonomy (NCBI): domain Eukaryota; kingdom Metazoa; phylum Chordata; class Mammalia; order Rodentia; family Dipodidae; genus Orientallactaga; species Orientallactaga sibirica. The sequence continues at coordinate 19,878,254 of JAEOAD010000031.1, forward strand.
CACTCTCATGTTTCAATTCTGTAAGCCCAGGTCACTATCTCAACTGTTTAAGCTCACTGGGTTTCATTTATTTCAAGCCAAATAAATCTTAACTGCTTTAAAGCTCAAGTCCTCGCAGTTATATATGAGGGTACACATGCATATGTGATTATACGTACAAAGTTTTGCATCCGACTAGCAATACACAATTTCTGAAAAGTGACGGTATATTCAGGACATTCAGCAAAAATGACCTTCGTGCTGCTATAAAGGAACCAGGTAATACTAGGCGTGTGTGTGTGTGTGTGTGTGCGCGCGCGCAGGTACACGTATGTGCATATGCATGACAGAAGTCAAGCTTAGTTGTCATTCCTCAGGAACCATTCACCTTTTATAGTGACAGTGGCTCTCAGTGGCCGAGAGTTCATCAAGTAGGCTTGACTGGCTGGCCAGCAAGCCCCAGAGAGCTTTTGTATATGGGTTCTGGGGATCAAACTCAGGCCCGTCACACTTGCACTCTACTAACTGATCTATTTCCCCCTACCTGAAACTAACAATTTCTGAAAGCAATCAGAACCTCATCTTAGAAACAGTAGTGCTTCATGGGCACCACTGTCTGGTACATACAAACATATTCAAATGAGCTCACAGCCATTCAAACTGTGGTAGGATTCCTATTTTGGAAATGCCTCATAGCAAATCGGTCTTCTACTTGACCTTGGACCTCTAACGTCCACATGCAGCACACACCATAGTAGAGGAGTCAAATTAGTACCTGATGCCTTGAAAACCGTGATGGGAAGACTTTAAATTGAATATGAATGGAAAATTAAAATAAAAACAGTGACAGGAAGACTATAAATCGAATATGAATGGAAAATTAAAATAAGCATAGAAGAAAGACAAAAAGTTTTTAGGTCAAAATAGCTACTTAAAATTCCAGGAACATTTGAACTTATCCAAAGTACCATTTCAGTTGAAATTTCAGTTGTTGAAAATAGCCAAAAAGCCTTCACAAACTCATGATCTTACCAAAAATAAAAATGCTTGCAGACTCCATGTGTTCTTGCCAAGTTTTCTAACCTGGAGTTGCTTTTTATGGTCAGTTTATAAGGTTCTAAAGGGAAGATGCGAGAAGGAAACGAGCAGTGTGTCCCTTTACTAGGAGCCCACCTACTCTCCTAGACATACTGCTGCAGTAGTGCTCATTGGAAGGAAGCTGTTTCTTCCAGGACGCCTTTGCTGTGCCCATCCTTCTAGCCCACCAGCCCAGGCATCAGCCACTCAACACCGGACTAAAGTCAACTTTCAGGTAAGTTGGAAGACTTGTTGGACTCACCCACACCTGCGTGAACCAGTTAAGCAACTCTAAAGTCAAGTTAAAGGTCCAAGTAATACAAGGTCAGCAACAGGGCACAGTGAAACCTACAGCCCCCATGTTCAGTCAGAAAGATCATGTTTCCCTGGGAAATACTGGTTTAACGGGATGGTTCTTTCCAAGACTCCTCAAAAATGTACTTTGCTGGTGTGCCAGTGAGTTAATTTTCCTCATTTCTAAACCGTAGGATGAGAAAGCCAATTCAAACTAAGATAGGTCCTAACTGTTTATCAGCTTAACCTATAAAAAGGATAGCATCTTCACAATGCAGTGAAAGTGTTAACGAAGGATCTCATTCAAAAGAAAAAGACCTAGACTCAAATTATATTTCTTTCTTCTGCATTGGTGGTTCATCTATTCTGGAGCCTAAATTCCAGGTCACCTTAAGTACACGCTGTGTTCCGGCACCTCAGAGGAAGCTGGTACAAAAGTTGGGAGAAAGGGGAGATTCTTTCTGAAGCAAATTCAGAAATTTCTCTCCCTAGCCTGCAGCTGTTCTTATCTTTCCTTGGTTTCTAACATCCACTCCACTCTGACTGTGTCCATTTAATTTCCTTCATTAAAGACTAAACAATCGGACTGGAGAGATGGCTTAACGGTTAAGGCGCTTGCCTGCGAAACTTAAGGACCCATGTTTGACTCTCCAGATCCCACATAAGCCAGAGGCACAAAGGTGAGGGAAACAAAAGGTCATACATGCTCACTAGGTGGCGCAATCTCCTGTAGTCCAATTGCAGTGGCTTGAGGCCCTAGCATGCCAATTCTCTCTCTCTCTCCCCCTCCTTCGCTCTCCCGCTCTGTCTAAAAATAAAAATAAAAGGTATTTAAAAGACAATCTATCAAAGAGAGCTTCAATGATCTGGGGAGATAGCTCCATAGGTCAAATGCTTGTTGCTCAAGTGTGAGAACTTTGCTTCCCAGTACCCAGGTAAAATGCCAGGTATGCTGGGACCTGTAATCCCAACACTGGGGAGGTTGATTCAGAAGTATCCTTTAGGCTGCTTGGCTTGCTTGTCTAGCCAAATTGGTAAGCTCTAGGTTCAGTGAGAAACCTTATCTCAAAAAATAAGGTGAAGGGGCTGGGGAAATGGCTTAGCGGTTAAGGCATTTGCCTGCGAAGCCTAAGGATCCTGGTTTGATTTCCCAGGACCCACATAAGCCAGATGTACAAGAGGGCGCATGCTTTTGGAGTTCGTTTGCAGTGGCTGGAGGCCCTGGCATGCCCATTCTCTTTCTCTATGCCTCTTCCTCTCTGTCTCTCTCAAATAAAGAAAAAAATAAAATATTTTAAAAGAATAATGTGGAGAACACCTAAAGAAGGCACCTGATGTCAAACTCTGGTCTTGTCTCTCACACACACACACACGCGCACACACACACACACACACACACACACACACACACGTACACATGAATGCATACCACACATATATACACATGCACAAAAAAGTGTCTCAAAACCAGCCCTAATGACCCAAAAGGCAACATAGTGCTGAGAAGAAGGGATGTAGACTGTCCGGCACTGAAACATCTCTATCCCACCCTCCAAGGCTCAGGGTCCATTGCGGAAGAGGGGGCGGAAAGAATGTAAGAGCCAAAGGAAGGGCATGACTCCTTACAATGCAACTGTGCAGACAGAAATTGGCCTCGATATCCACGATCTCACAGTGCCTTGCAATACCTGCGCAAGACCCTCATAATAGGAGAAAAAGATGATGACATCAAATTAAAAGAGAGACTAATGGAGAGAGGGAGGGGATATGATGGAGAATGGAGTTCTAAAGGGGAATGGGGAAGCGGAGGGAAATATCATGGTTTATTAGTATTCTGTAAGTATGGAAGTTGTCAATAAAAAAATTAAACAAATAAAACAGCCCTAGATACAAAAATGCAAGCATGAGCATCATTTGCCACTTGGTCAGCAATTCCTTGCGTCCCTTGTCCAAAAGGGATGAAAGCAAGCAGGAGTTCATTAGCTCATCAGCCTGCAAGCTGGCCTGCGGGGTCACGGACTAGCCGCTCATGAGCACTGGCTTGAGTGGGGCATGGGAACAAAGCCTACCTGCCCTCAGTTTCTCTGGGTGGGGTGCCTTCATTGCGTGTGTGCCTCACATGGAGGTTCTCGCCTGAGGAAAGCCCTTTCCCAATGGCCTGCAGGTACTAGAACTCCCACTTAGTATTTGTTAACGGGTGGTTTTCAACAGCAGCTGCACATTAGAACCCCTGAGGAGTGGACACAGACACAGATTATGTCGCAGACCATCTAAAGTAGCGGTGGGGGGTGGGGCTGGGTATAAGAGTAATTGATCAAGGCCTCTAGGTCATGTCAACACAAGCCAGGGCTGAAAATCTGTCCTAGAGAAATCCTCTGCCTCCTAACCCGTGTGCTCAGGTCAGCCACAGAAAGCACACAAAGAGATAGAATGGCTAACAGTTGTTTACCACAAAATGGATCAAGAAGAAAAAGTTCATCCAGTAAAACTAACCTACCCAGGGTCTTTAAAATGACCCTGATATCAAGTCCATATCCGTCCCCCTAAGTCCCCGATTCCTATTAAGGGAATTTCCCCCACTTTTGTAGGGACACAGATGGGTGACATTTTCTTTCCACTGTGGACTCACAGCTCTCCTGTGGCTTCAGAACAGACCTTTATCCAGCCCAGTATCACTAACCCTCCCTGTCACATGCAGACTGGGCTAAGGAGGGTGCCATGCACCTCCACAGTCTACAGGCCAGGGCTGAGCTGAGCTGAGCTGAGCTGAGCTGAGCTGCAAGACTTGTTTCCAAATTGCAAAGCAGTTCTCAAGTGATCCATACCATTAATTAAGTTCCAAGGTCACTGGGGTACTAAACGGAGTCACATTACATTTTCACACAAAAATAACTCTGGATCTTGAAAACCCGGCTCGCTCAGGTCACCAAGGTCAGCCCCAATCCAAATACCCACTGGGAAGAAATGCAACTTGTGACACACAGGTTAGCCAACTTCACAGGGAGACACATTTTCAGACAGACTTCTGATGATAGAACAGATAGAACAACAGATGGTTGTTCAACCAGAGGTGCACCCAAGTCACACCCCAGACCAATTGGACCAGGATGGGAAGGGACAGGTTCATAAACGACAATTTAGACGGCTGTGCGTTCCCACCTTATGATACATCTGAATCCCTAGGGGTGCCTGGGAAGCTATTAGGCCCATCCAAGGAGATCCAGTTGCTGCTGGTATGGTGTGGAGCTGGAGAATGTGGCCTCATGACAAAGTCTCAGGTGATGCTGATGCTGATGCTGCTGCCCAGGGGCCACTCCTTGAGTCACTGCTTTATCTGACCCCAGGCAGCCAGAACCACTGTTAGAGGAGCAATAAGTTCAAAGCAGGGCATCACCAGGGGAAACTGTATCTCGGCTGTGCTGCCAACCTGGTGCCTGGTAACATGTAAGCCACAAGTGTTTTGAGCCTTAACTTGCTCCTGATACATAAAACTGGGGCTCTGCAGGAATGAGATACCAGGCTCCTCACAGAAATAAAATGATCATTTTTTTTCACAGAGCCGCTGAGTCCAAAATGATGACACCAATATACACAGAAAAGAAAAAGAAGTGACTTCAGGGACAATCAAACAGCTTCCAAATAGTCGTGTTTTAATCAACAACAGACAACAAATGCAATGGTGGTCCGGTAAGATTATATCACCTAGCGACACTGTAGACGTCTTAGCCTGAGTAAACACACTCCATGATGTTCACACAGTATGGAGCTTATCTAATGATACGAGCCTCTGCCAGTAAGTGGCACAGACTGTATGGGGAAGGCAAGTTCTCATTCATGACTTGAGCACATTTGGGACCCACAGGTGATATCAGGTGTGTGTGTGTGTGTGTGTGTGTTTTGTATCTAGCACTTTTGTTGCCTGGACTCACCTGTCACAACCTTGCAGAGCTGCCCAGATTCCTTGGTCTCAGAAGATGGGCTGGGGGTGAAGGACCCTTTGCGCCTAATCAGATGTTCCTGTCTGCTGAGCGGACTCCTGGAATTGTTGAAGGGCTGGATGAACACCTGCTCCTGCCCAAGCTGGATGAGGCCAACCTGTCCGGAAAAGGCGATGTCAATCATCCTCGCTCAAACATACCCACAGTCCCAGCAGCTTGCGCATAGCAAGATGTGGGCTGTGATTTGGTTTTCTGTGTCTGGGCTTTGGACTTTGTATTTCTAAGATTTACCAGAGCCTCATAGCGTGCCTCCTTCTGACCTAAAGATAGCCCACTGACTGGCTGTGTTGGGAGGTCTGGGGATAGAATAGAACGTGCCCATGCATCCGCTTTCCAAGTCTGCTTTCAGAGAAGATGGGTTACTTCACTACCATTTTTTTTTTAAACTTCATTTACTAATTATTTCTTTTATTTGCAAGCAGAGACAGACAGAGAAAAGAGAGCCAGACACAAAGACAGAATGGGCATGCCAGGGCCTTTAGCCACTAAAAATGAACTCCAGAAGCATGTGCCACTTTGTACATCTGGCTTTACGTGGGTACTGGTGAATCAAACCCATCTCATTAGGCTTTGCAGGCAAGTGCTTTAACCACTGAGACATCTCTCCAGCCCCTACTAATTATTTTTAAAACCATCCTTTTTTGTGGTGCTGGAAATTGAACCTAGGGACTCTTGCATATGAGATAAGCACTCTACCACTGAGCTCTGTCTATGGGCTAAAATTATCTTCTTAAAAGTCTATTGGAGCTAGGTGTGGTACTCACAATCCCAGCTCTCAGGAGACTGAAGTGGGAAGATAAAGAGTGTAAGGCCAGCCTGGGAATGTGAGTGAGACCATGTCTCAAAAACAAAACAAAACAAATCTATTTTAGAAACAATATTAGAATTGCTGATAAGGAAAATTACATCCCTAGTAGGGAAAAAAAAATGTATCTTGCTAGGCGTAGTGGCACACGCCTTTAATCCCAGCACTCGGTAGGCAGAGGTAGGAGGATCACCATAAGTTCAAGGCCACCCTGAGACTATATAGTGAGTTCCAGGTCAGCCTGAGCTAGAGTGAGACCCTACCTCAAAAAAAACAAAGTGTGTGTGTGTGTGTGTGTGTGTGTGTGTGTATGTATCTTGTCCTTTGGGAATATTTAGCACTAAATCCACACAATGCAATTGGTCAGATTTATAGTATTAATGTGAGTCATTTTGTGCATCTTCCCCCAAATTGTAACATTTAAGAGAGGTTGGAAGAGTATCTAATACATTCAATTTTCATTCTAATTTAAAATGTCACTAAGTTAGATCTATGATGTTAAAATCTTGTTCTGCTATGAAGGGCTTATTTTCTATAATCAGACAACCAAAGAACTTGAAAGTAAAACTGAATTGTTAAATTTCTAAAGACAGTTTCAAATTTTCAGAAGTTTTGAATCACCAAAATTTTGTAAATGCTTCAAATATGATCCAAACTCCTCACAAAATAACTGCAAAAGCTTGCTAAAATTCTAAGATGTGTAAATGAAATAAAAAAGCTTTTCACTAAGATTTTTTATTTGACATTTTAATAGAGTGGATATTTGGGGAAAAGATAATCTAATGTGAACATCCCTCCCTTTTGGAAGCTGACATCAGGGGCAAAGTGAGCCCTCCTTGCTGGGGACATCTGCTGCCTTCTTATGTAGAGTATGTAAAACTCCTACAAGAATCTGGTTCAGCCAGGGCTGCGGAAGACCCCTTCTATATACTGACCCATGCAGGCAGTGTCGCCTCTCCTGAGTGACATAGCTGGACTGCCTTGGCTAGCACCAATTCAGATTAGACAGCACCATCTTAGGGAGACATACACATCCTTTTTCTCTTCCCTCTTTTCCTCTCCCTCCCCTTCCCCTCTCTCGGCTTCTCTTTCTCTTCTGCTATTACTTTTTAAAAGCCATGACATACTAAACCAGTGATTCACAAACTCTAGCACAGACTACGATCACCTAGGGGACTTGGGGCTCAACAATGTGCACTTCTGCTAAGATTCCCAAATGACAGCTCATGTGGTCTGGGGACCACAGTACCTTCTCTGCACAGCACTGTGATTTTTCACATCTGAAGGCCTGCACATATCTCACTGAAGCCAAAAGACAGAGAGCTGTACTAGAAGGGTGCACCAATTCCATGACACTTGGAAAGATCAGACCACCTCGTCAGATTGCCTACAACCTCGAGTCCCCAACACACAGGGTGAGACCTTACTTCCAGCTCCAAGCAGATGTCAAGGTTTCCATCTCATAAGCACTTCTGCCAAGAACAACTCACAGATTTTTACTGTCCAAATAAAACTCTCAGAGTGGCACTGCTTGACCTGCGGGAGAGCCCAGCTTCCTTCCCCCTTCTTTGAAGAGAATACGTGAGCTTGTTCACTGGGCTACTTGGGAGAGGCTGAAGAAGTGGAGGCAGACAGGGGCTGTGGTGGGATACACAGAGCTCCAACACAAATGGGCAGACTACTTTCCATGCTCTGGGGCAAGAACATGGCAGTGCTGGTGAAAGAGGACAAAAGGGACACACGAGCCATGGTCTACTTGGTAGCCCATGGCCCTTCTGGGACCTCACCTTCAAGCAGGGAAACAGCTGCACAAAGCTCTCAGCCTGGCGTTTGTGCATAGAAAGGCCTCACTCCATCCCCTCCCTGGGTGTCAGTTTCATTGTCAAAGAGCTTCCTTGGGTGTTTCTAACACTCACCTTATCTGCTTGTGACCAGTGATAAGATGCTCTCTTGGCATTACTTACCACATACATGCATCAAAAGAATTTCAGAGTTTGCCAGGCATGGTGGTGCACGCCTTTAATCCCAGCACTTGGGAGGCAAAGGTAGGAGGATTGCCGTGAGTTTGAGGCTACCCTGAGACTACATAGTGAATTCCAGGTCAGCCTGGTCTAGAGTGAGACCCTACCCTGGGGGAAAAAAAGAACTCAAGAGCTTGCATTAGCCACACCCCAAAGTTCTTGCCAGCCATCACCTCTCCCTGTTCTCTACTCTTCCCTCTCACAAACACCTTCTCTGCAGTCCACTGCCCATCCCCATGTTATCAGATATTTTCACAACCTCATAGCATGCTCTTCCAAAGCAGGAACAGAATTATACTTTCACATTTTTTTCAATATCCACCACATCACAGTTACCAGAGAAACTTAATGGACTAGCCTAAGCTTTACTAGAATAGACAGCCCACAATGCCCCTTGCTTTGTGACTGGCTGGCTGTAGTGAACAGAAATGGGGAGACTAGAGAGTGACTGACATTGTGAAGGGGAAGCTGGCTTTGGGAAGATGACCACATATCTCCCTTGGGCAGCAGCAGCCCTGGGAGGGAACAGGTTAGCAAGCCCCTCATTGTTGTGAGTGTAGGGGGAGAGGTGTGAAGTGCCCCAGACTCTGCTTAGCCCACCAGAGCATCACAGGTAGTTGCAGAGGTAGGCTTGCAGCCACAGGACAACTTTTCCTCCCTGGAAGTCTAGATGTTTCCATTCAAGAAGCAAACTCATCATCTAATTGTCTCAGTGTTCAAACCACCTATACTGACCCATCTCCACATAGAGAAGGTGACCTCAGACCTATGCTGGAGTTGCTATCCCCAGCTGCATGATGGTATCCCCTGGGGAGTTCTAAAGAGCCCTGGAGCCCAGGGCCTGCTCCAGGCAGCTGCATCAGAACTCTAGGGCAGAACACAAAGGTACCCATACTGATTTTGAAGTTCATAGAAAATTCAGTGAACACTCAAGACAAGAACCACTGTAGCAGCTTTCAGCTGGTGACCATGGCCACGTGCTGCCTTGAGTTCAATGTCTAGAGGCACGTGGATTTGGAGCCTGCAGTATCCTCTCTGATTGTGAGGCTCTGGTACTGGTTTCTAGCTCACTGGTGCCCTGGACCTGTGCTAAGCCTCCAGTCACCATCTATGCTGAAGTGGGAGATGCATGGAAATGCTCCTCCACAGCCTCCGCATTCCAGAGATGGCAGCAGAGAGGCCGCGATGATCCTCTTCAGAGCAGAGAACAGGGAGTGAGAGGGCAGGAAGAAATGTCCACTCTGGCAGAGAGCCCCACGGCCCAGAGGGAGGTGGCTTGAAGGGAACCAATGAGATGATACTTTTAAAATGGAACTATCGCATTTTGCTAGACTGTGTATTCTCCATGAAAGATGTGCCATCCAAATAAAATGCATCAGGTAGAATCTAGTGTGAGGGGTTACCTTTCAACGCTTTGTTCTGGGTCCTTGTTTGGAAGGGCTTCGGGACTGCTTTAAGAGGGGATGTTATTAACCCCATCGCTCCCCAAGCAGGACTAGCTCTTCTGTCTTGGATAGTGTGTAAAAGGCTTTTATTTCCACTCAGCAGGATGTACTGCCCCTCACTATAGGACAGATGTCATAAAGGGACCTCTGTGCAAGGGGACGAAACCATGTGACTGTCAAGCTCATCGTCCTACCAAGGCCACACTGGAAATCCATGCCCAGGAAGCCCCTCAACCCTTATTCGGGAGGCTGCCGTTCCTCAGCTGGCCATCATAGGTCTGAGGTCACCTTCTCTATGCAGAGATGGGTCAGTATAGGTGGTTTGAACACTGAGACAATTAGATGATGAGTTTGCTTCCTGTATGGGAACATCTAGACTTCCAGGGAGAAAAAGCTGTCCTGTGGCTGCAAGCCTACTTCTATAACTACCTGTGATGCTCTGGCGGGCTCAGCAGAGTCTGGGGCACTTCACACCTCTCCTGAACCTCTCCCCTACACACACAGAAAGGAGGGGCTTCCTAACCTGTTCCCCTCCCAGTGCTGCTGCTGCCCAAGGGAGATGTGTGCTCATCTTTCCAAAGCCAGCTTCCCCTTCGGAACGTCAGTCACTCTCTGGTCTCCCCATTTGTGTTCTCTACAGCCAGTGACAAAGGATTGTCAGCCCTCCCTGTGAAACCTCTCTTGCATGGATGGATCTCTTTCTTCTCATGTTTATCTTCCCCATCCAAACACCTCTCCTCCCCACCATGTTCTCACCAGGACCGCCCAGACTAAATGCCACAGTTCCCTCCATCACTCTAGACCCTGGTCTACAGGAGATACTGGGCCAGCAACAGCAGCACTTGCAAGCAACTTAACAGACCTCGCATGGGACTCTGACAGTTAGCTCAAGGTTAAGAACCACTGCCCTAGGGTAAATTCCACATGCCTCAGATTAGCATGGAAGGCCCCACACATCTGCCCTAGTGTGGTAGTTTGATTCAGATGTCCCCCAAAAACGTAGGTATTCTGAATGCTAGTGTCCCCAGCTGATGGCAAATGGAAATTAAAGCCTCCTGGAAGCAGTGTGTTGGGGGTGCACTTATGGGTGTTATAGCCAGTTTCACCTTGCCAATGTTTGGCACACTCTCCTGTTGCTATTGTCCACCTTATGTTGGCCAGGCATTGATGTCCATCCTCTGCTCATGCCATTGTTTTCCCCTGCCATCATGGAGCTTCCCCTAGAGCCTGTAAGCCAAAATAAATTCCATTTTTTCCCAAAAGCTGCTCTTGGTCAGGTGATTTCTGCTAGCAATGCAAACCTGACTGCAACAGTAATGTTGGTACTGAGGAGTGGTGTCATTTGCTACTAGACACCTATGTGGCTTTGGCCTTTTGGAGCTGATTTTCAAGAGGAATGTGGAAGGATTTGAACCCTTGGCCTAAGAGATGCCTTGAAGTGCTGTAAATCCAGAATAATGGACTATTCTGGTCAGAGTTGAAAGACCTGAATTCCTTAAGAACTGAGGACTGTGGGGTTTGGCTTATGAGGGTGAAAAAGAGCTTTGCCTCGATTGGGCTTGAAGCAGTTTGTGTGAGAGGCTTGCTGTTATGTGTATGTCCTGAGAATTTGTGCAGGGTTGTTTTGCATAGAAACAGACTGGTATGTGCAGAGGGATATGACACAGAAAGAAATCTCTGGGCCCAAATTTCTGCCTGTGAGCTACAATTATATAAGAGATTACAAACTTCAAGATTATGCCAACCGATCTGCATTGTGACAACAGAAAGAATGCAGTCTTTTGAAGGGGCCTGAATGTTGAAGGAGTGTCCCATTATTCAAAGTCTGCTTTATTCCCCTCTGGATTAACAAATTGGCACCCCATCTGGTATTGTGGAGGATAAGAAATGCAGGAAGGAGAGGGTCATTGAATTTGCAACACACGGTCTTGTGTTTTGGAAATGGCCCTGGCCAGTGTGAAGCAAGATTGCCTGCATGGAGACCCGGTGGAGCTGTGAGGATGAACCATGGGTTGCACTGGAGACTCATTGGAGGTGCCAGAACCACGAGATGGCTGCTAAGGAGAGCTGCCGGCCCCAGATGAAGTTTTCCAGGACTGTGAGAAGCTCAGCTGGAGGGGCGGAATTGGAACTCCAGAAACTTGTTGCTGGTTAGAATTATTGGACTTGGAGATTTGTCAATGACTTGAGTTGTCGGACTTGAAGCTACAGAGTATGTTTGCCCTGGTTGCTTTAAATCTTGTATTGGTTGAATATTTCTTTGATATGCCCAATGCCATCTTTTGCAGTGTGAATGTTTATTTTGTGCCATTATGGTTTTGGGGGGATTTTTTGGTATTATGGCTCAGTTAAAAGACATTGGATTATGAGGATGTTTGAACGTCATTAGGATTGATAAACACTATGGGGACTTTTAAAGTTGGACTGAATGCATTGCATTTTACATCATGGATGGTTATCAGTTTATGGGGCCAGGGGCAGAATGTGGTAGTTTGATTCAGGTGTCCCCCATAAACTTAGGTATTCTGAATTCTAGTCTCCCTGGCTGATGGCAATTGGAAATTAAAGCCTCCTGGAGGCAGAGTATTTTGGGGGGCAGGCTTATGGGTTTTATAGCCAGTTTCCCCTTGCCAGTGTTTGGCATACTCTCCTGTTGCTATTGTCTACCTTATGTTGGCCAGGGGATGATGTCCACCCTCTGGTCATGCCATCGTTTTCTCCTGCCATGATGGAGCTTCCCCTCCAGTCTGTAAGCCAAAATAAATCCTTTTTTCCTAAAAGCTGCTCTTGGTCGGGTGATTTCTGCCAGCAATATGAACCTGATTGCAACACCTACATTCCTATTGGTTCACTTCATCTCCTACATCTCCTAAAACCACCATTCCTATCCCACAGCCAACTCATCATGGGAACATATGGCCTCAGTGGCTTGGCCATTACTCTTCTGTCCTAGAATGCAAGGCCCACTCCCTGCAGCTCTGGTAATTTCTTCTGCCTGAGGCTTCACAGGGCCTGGCTCCAGTGATCTGTCCTTCTTCCAGAGCTCCCCTCTGTTTCTGGCTCATCTGCCCCAAAGGCTGCAGTGTGCCTTCCTTCCATGCACCTGTGGGCCATCCATCCAGACAGGACTGCATTGCACTTATCTCTGAGCATTGCAGGAGCCCACCATAGCATTCTGCACGTGCACATGTGTGATAGTGATCTGTGACTGCTCTGGTTGGTTGATTTATAACTAGAAATGTCTGGAAATAGCCTTTAGGGCTACAAAAGACCTAGTTTTAATGCCTTTAATATGCCAGGCTGTCTCAGCAAGATAGCAAGATCTCACACATTGTATTCTATTCCATCAACAGTCACACAAGGCCAAAGTCATTTATCCTTCATGGCCACAGGTCAGGAGAGAGTTAAAAGAGTTAGGTGACTCATTCATTCATGGTCACAGCCCCAAAGGCCATGCAGTTCATTTACTAAGAAGGACAAGACCATCACCATGCGTTTGTGTGCCTGAGCACACAAGCGTGCCCCAGTAAAGGTTAACTGTGTGGTTCCCTCGGACCCAAAGGCTGTGGAGATATCTATCACACATGGCCAAGTTCAGGCAGCCACAGCCTTTTGGTGATCAGAGACTACACTTCGAGAATGCAGCCAGCGTAGGAGGACTTCTTCTGTTCGTCATCCCACCTTGTGCTTCTCTTCTTTCTGTAAAATGATGCAACTAAATAGAATTCCAAAGTGGAGAAATCTGAGTGCATTCGGTCACCTTCATGGGCAACTGTGCAGAAAGAAGGCAGAGCCTGGCTTCCTAAGTGGTGTCACCCAGCTCTGGAAAGTCGTAGGCGCTCTCCTCATGAGGGAACACTGACAATCAGGAGGGACAAACACTGTAGAGGATGAGAGAGGTCAAAGAGGAAGAAGAGAAAACACCCTGAAGCTGTCTCAATGTCCTCCCAGGGGAGACCAGAAGCCTTGGAATTTTCTACCCCCATTCTTCTCTTTAATTCTTTCAAGCTCCAGCTCCAAGGTTCATGATGGTCCTGTCCCTTACCATCCATTCAGTTGCTGGCTTTCCACAAAGATCTAAGGACATACTATGTCATTTCTAAATATGTTTATGCTGTCCGTGACCAATTCTCTGGTGAGGTTAACTGATCACTTACTTAGGACAAGGTACTTTCTTCATACCTGTATGAATATAATGAATTAATATGCAGCTTGGTCCATCTGATCCCCTCTACATGGTGTCCACACTGTAAAATTTTGGCTCAGACTAATTCCTATTCCACTCTACTTGATGAAGCAATATAGCAATAGAAAGCTGGGCAATTTTATAATCAAACAACCACAGGCTAGACAATGCTCTGTCCTAAAGTGCAAGGCAGCAACATCCCAATCCTGTCTCTTGATCCAGGGGTGATGTGGCTATAGCTACCCTCCTAAGAATAATAAGACCAGCTCTTATAACCTCAGATGCTGCTGGCTAACTCACTGGCTGGTGGGCCCTGGCCCCCCATCCACTCCCTTCTGCAATGCATTTCCTCCCTTAGAAAATAGAAATGTGTGCTCTCCAAAGGCTCCACGTGAACTGGAAAAGCAACAGCACATGATGAAGGTAAGAAGAACCACTAATGATGACTCACAAAAGTGGCCCTGTGATCTCTACTTCCGGCAGACCAGCCAGCGCGTAGGTGATCACCAAGCCCAACCAGTGTCCGATTGGACAAGCAAGCCTCCAATAACAGTCATGCCACATGTGGCTGTGACTACAAAAGAGGCCTAAGGTAGTCCTGCCCTTTGTGGCCCTGCTGGGATGGCCTGGCTGCTTAGTATGCCATAGCACAGAACTTGCTCATATTCTCTTGGCCCCATACCTCGCACACAGGGCACGCCTGCAGGTCAAGTGCTTCAAGAGGAAGAATAGCCACTGCTCAGTCCACTGCTTTAGCCTCCCTTCCTCTGGGCTTATTCTGCCTGAAGAAAGACCTTCATTTTAGACAAGACATGCAGAGACTATTAAGGCAACAATGCTGTCTCTCCATGAAAAACTACCTTCGGCTTCCCTGCACCTGTGAAGTTCAATGTGGAAGTCTACTGGCTGGCTGGTTGTGCCCGGGTACTACTCACAGGAGGCAGCTAATCCACACGGAGGTAAATTCATTAGTAGAGATACCTTCTTAAGCCTAAAGTTCACTGCAGTCACATTACACTCTTATAACCATAGGAATCCTTCCAAAACTCGACACTAGGTCTAAAGACTTTCTGAAATGTAAACAAAAGGAAGCAGTATAAACAGAAAACAATCCTCGACCCTGGAGTCTTTGAAGATCCAAAAAGTGCAGCTGGCATAGCTCTTCCAGATAAGACAGACAGGGAAACAGCACAGGCTCAGAGCACTGCCCATGAGCAAAAGGAAGGGGGTGTGTGTGATTATTCTCTATGCCCCATAAATAAGTAATGATCTATACTAATAACTCAGCTCCTTTAAACAGCCTCCCAACATCTCTGAGCATATCACAGATGCTATGCACCGCTGGGAGACATCAGTTATAGCAGAATTAACATTCAGGATACAGTTAGGTAGAGCATAGCTACGTCTATTTGTTTGCACAGCATCCGTGGCGGCTTTCTCACTGAAAGGGCAGTGCTGAGAAGGTGTGGCTGAGAGTAGATGGTCCGCAGCAAAGCCTCAACTATTCACTCTCTACACCTTCCCAACAAATGTTTATGTGCTGACCCCTGCTCTACATGATTCTTTCAATACTGGAAGCCTTTTGAAATGTCACCATCCACAGCCACGAAAAGCCAATTACTCAACATCACTCCCCTCTCCGTGCCTGGCAGCAGAGCCTGTCCTGACAACCACACATGTGCAACTGCACATCTCTTCTCAGGGCGCTTCTACCATGGTCAAGAGGTAACAGCACAGCCTTACCACCCTTCTCGTTGGAGAACCAAGCCAAAATGGGTGCAGTGCAATCTCAGAGAGCCTATGGTCTGTGGCTTTCTTTTCCTTGGACTCCAGGACCGCCTTGTCACTAAGAGACCTGCTCCAAGCCACCCTGCTGTCTCGTCCCTCCAGCTTTCAGCCTTTGTCTACGTGTACTTGGTGAGAGTGTCCAACATCCAGCTCGCACGAACAGGATGAACAAGGCAGACTAAACAACAGCAGTGTCTCCTCAAGCCGGAATTTAAATTCTAAGTCTCAAAGGTCCACCCCCAACTGGCACTGGGGGCGGGGGAAGGGAGAACTCTGCCTTTTGGCTGGGTTCCTTTCTCTAAAGCACAGCGCCCCCACATGGCTCCGAAGGGCAGCACAGTCTTCCTGAAAAGCTGGCTCAGATGCCATCTGTGTGGAGGCTCAGCACTCGCTTTGCAAGGACTTTTAAGTCAATGTTATCCAGATTTCCAGCCTGGGCTCCTTCACAGATAGCTCCTCGTTGGAAACTTTACACCAAGAAGTATAAACTCTGACCTCTACAGAAACTCACGAAACCGCAGCAAATGGGATTCAGATGTTTCCATGTACAGTACAGCGATGTGACCTAGACTTGAAACACTTTGGCAAAAACAGGAAAAATGATGTAGGGCTTCAAGTCCCTCCCAGAACATGATACAGCCCTGACCCAAGCCCTGCAGTGATCTGAGCTTTCTCACTCCTACTTAAGCCTGCTCCTCCACAGCCCACACTTTCTGCCCCCGTTCCACGTTAACGCCTATCAAGACTGCCACAATCTATGCATTTTCCTTGTTTCACCAAAGCTGCCAATTTCTCCCAGTCAAGCAAAAGCAAACTGTGCCTTAAATGTCAGACCTTGGAAAATTCCTGAAAGGAGAATGTGGTTGCTCCCAGGAAATTACACTCAGAGGTCCCTCGAACCCCTTCTCAATGCTGAGGAAAAAGCAGAAGCCTCCCATTAAAATCTTGGGTTCACAAGCTTTCTGGTTTTGCTGCAAGGTATGTGAGGAGAGCCAAAATTCTAGATGGTGGTACAAGATTAGTTGAGGGGGGGCTGTGTTACTATTGCCCGGGGAGGACAGACACAAAATATCAGAACCTGCTATGCCAGAGAAACAACACGTATATCTCCTGTTCTAAGTAATGCCAGGCTTTGCAGGGGCAGCCATCTGCCAGCCACGTGCAGTCTTTGGGGGCACCATGAAGAAGCTGAGAAGCATTTGAGCGTTAGTGTGTAGCTAAAGGATCACATGTGAACACAGATGGGGCAAGAACTCTCCATGTCCCTCAGAGTGCTGTCACAGGTGCGTCAAACACAGCAACACAGGGTCTTGGGAATGGGAAAGTATGGGAGTGGGGAACAGGCTTTAGCACCAAGGTAAGCACCCCGCAGCCCTCCTTGGGGGTGGGCGCCAGGCAAACGCTTGCTGAAGTGTGAAACAAGGGCCCTGATAGTACTCCCTATCCTGGCTCTAACCTTTCAACTAACAAGAAGGGAGTACCCCTGGCCTGCCTAGGGCCTTCCCTAAATTTCCTGGTGTGACAAGAAAGACTCAAAGGCAAAAGGGAGGTTTATCGACCCTCACACCAGGACAGATGAACACAAACGTGTTCTCCCACGACACGACAGGGGTATGCAGAGCAGGGCAAATGCCTGGGTGAAAAGCGCCTCTCAGTATGGGGCCTGTCAGTTGCGCGTGCACCAATAGGCACCTTAGGGTACGGATGATTTCGCAGTGATTTCCCTCCTCTGCCAGGTTCTGCACGCAGCAAAAGCTGGGACTAGAAGAGGCTTCCCCTCCCATCCACTGTGCTCAGTTGAAGCCAGTCAGGTAACCGGGTGTGGTGAGAGATGGGGGAGAAGACTCTGGAGTTCCCACCTAGACGGCCCACCCCAGCCTTCTCGGGGGACCACCCCAGGCATCGCGACAGACCGGACAGGTAGACCCGGTGGGGGCGCGGGCAGTACCAGGCCGCCGGCGGCGCCGCAGGCGCTGAGCGAGACGAGGGAGTCCGGGTGGCCGATCACCCGGCCGGAGTAGAAGCACAGCTCCGCGGGGCGTCCCTGGCGTCCGGCTGCGCCCGCCTCCTCCACCTCGAAACCCCGGGACAGGAAGCGCAGGTCGCGGCGAAGCTGCAGGTACAGGTCGCGCCCGAAGGCCGGCAGGTGCAGCAGCAGGGCGCGCTCCCCGGGGCGCGCGCGCGGGGCCGCGAGGGGCGCGCGGGGGCGCCGCCGCCGTCTGGGTCCCGCGGTGTCTGCGGTCAGGGGCGGCAGGTGCACTTCGTCGGGACGCACCCGCCTGGGGATCACCACCTCCACGTCGGCCACGGCGTCGCCCAAGGCTGAGGGGAGACAGAAGACGGGTCGGCGCCGCTGCCGGGCACTCCGGGCACTCACGGTCCTTTCCCCTCGCACCGGCGCCTCCAGGATGGCCAGCGCCATCTGGGGCAGGGGCTCCGGCAGAGCCCCTCCGGGAGATCCGGCCGCGGAGCGCCCTGCCCCGAGCCGCGGGGAGCCCGCTCCTTTGGCCACCCGGCCCGGGACACTGTCATCCTTTCCCCCACCCCCGCCGCACCCGGGCACCCGGGCACCGGGATGCCTCCCGGGAGAGCCGAGGGAAGGTGGCCTCGAGAGGAAGGGGCGCTACCTGTGCCCGCGTCCGGTCCCCACACCACCAACAGCAGCAGCAAGGGCAGGACGAGAGGGGGCAGCAGGGCGCAGTCACACATGGTACTCGGCACGAGCAGCCCCCGCGACTGTGGGGCCGAGCAGCAGCGCGCGAGGCGGCGGCGCCAGCCAGAGTGAAGCCCTGCTGCAGCCTTTGGAAAAAGTAATTAGCGCTGCGGACAAACCCAACGTGGTAAATACCAAGCCCCTCCTTCTCCGTGGAAAGCAGCTGGTGATTGGACATCTACTTTCCTCTGCCCCGCCTTCCCCATCCCTATTGGCTAGGACCGGTGGAACCCAAAGCGCGTTGTTAGGTTGTAAGCACTTTCTTACACGTGGTTTCTGGGCAGTACCGGGAACGGACACCAAGTGGCGGACGCGAGCCGACTAAAGTTGCGCGATCCTGAAGGAGTGGGGAAAATCCGCCTGGTCTTCTGTGCTCACTTGGGAAACCAACTCTGAGGCTGCTCTCCAGCCACCCAAGTATAGGCCCGGGATCCCGGTCAAAGGCATGGCTGTCTTTGCATATAAATGAAGCAATTTTAATTCCCATTATATTTACTCTCAGGTCGGTGTTCTGCACACCTGAATTTGCACCTGTCTGCCACATCTGTAGTGGTTATACACACCCCTGGCATTTCTGAAGGCTTCAACTTCACAGAAACTAGGGAGATGTGCATACACACATTTAAAAATTTATTTATATATTTATATTTTTATTTTTTTATTTATTTATTTATTTATTTATTTATTTATTTATATAGAGAGAGAGAGAGAGAGAATGGGCACCAAGGGCCTCCAGCCACTGCAAACGAACTCCATAGGCATGCGCCCCATTGTGCATCTGGCTTATCATAAACACACTTTTTGCAGATTTGGAAACTGAGGAAGAGAGAACTTAAGGGGGAGTTTTCTTAAATTAACCAGAGAGTTTCTGTCACAGCCAAGACTAGAATCTACGGTACTGACTTTGGGAAGAATGTTGGGTGTTGCCGCTAACAGCAAGAGTTCCTGGCAAGGTGGCGGGAAGCAACATTAGCTACTTCTCACGGGTGCTAAGTAGCAAACTGCAGACTTGAACCCAGTCGTTAGGCAACACTTGAGTGCGCTCTTTCCCATCAGAATATAACAGGCGTGCACGTGGTGCTCTTCAGCATCTTTAAAAGCGTCTTCTAGATCACGACACAGTGACCTGGACGGTAACACTTCAGTCTCCGTTTCCCCTTTCTTCGTATGCTGCCTTTTTCTCTTTTCTCACAGCAGAACTGTGATCCTCTCACACTGACGCCTGTCAGTGGGTAAATAAGACTACTTCCTGCAGGAAACATAGCTGGCTGCAGCCTGATGCTAGCCCCCATCTTCAGAAAACAGCCTCTCTCCTGTGCGCAGGCACAAGTGCAACACAATGATACTTCCCAAAGTGGTCCAGGCTAAAAGGTGCATTGTAAATTAGGCAGAGAGAAATGGAGGAGCTCAGGACACATCACTGTATCACTTTCATCACAGTCATGACCCAGTCTTGGGGTAGACAGTATCTCTAGGTAGCATTCAAGTGAAGGGTAAGAAATAGTGGATAACTTCATTCATAGGCCAAAGCAAGTGTAGCTTTATCATTTATCCATTCACACTTGAGTCCCTTCCATACATTTTTTTAACTTTTTATTTATTTATTTGCAAGCAGAGAGAGAGATAGAAGAGAGGCAGACAGAGAGAGAATGGGCGCACCAGGGCCTCTAGCCACTGCAAACAAACTCCAGATGCATGTGACTCTCTTGCATCTGGCTTATGTGGGTCCTGGAGAATCCAACCGGGATCCGTTGGCTTCTCAAGCAAACGCCTTAACCACTAAGGCATTTCTCCAGCCCACTTCCATACATTTTTAGTGCCACTTTCTAAGTACCATGAACTGGATACCAGGCAGGGAGAAAATAGCATATAAACGTTACCCTCTTTCCTGCAGTTTCCCACAGAGGCTTCTGTTGTGAGTTTACACTCTCATGAGGGCTGGGGCTGAGAAATAAAAAAATGTAACTGCCCTCTGGTCTATCCAGTGAGGGAAGAGGTCCCCGTTTATCCTTAGGGGATATATTAGAGACACTCCCCCTCCCATGGATGCCTGGAACAAACCCATATATACTACCTTTTTCCTATGCATACATACCTATAATAGTCTAATTTATAAATTGGGTACAGTAAGAAATTCAAAAATAGAATAATCAAAAAAAAGCTAGGTGTGGTGGTGCACACCTTTAATCCCAGGACTGTGAGTTCAAGGACAGCCTGAGACTACATAGTGAATTCCAGGTCAGCCTGGGTGTAGCAGACAGCTTCAGGTTCGCTGAGATGAACTTCCAGACCAGGCACAGTTATGGAGGAAGGGATATTATTTATTGAAACTTACAGATCCAGGGGAAGTTCCATAATGGCAGAAGAAGCGACCTGCTCTCCACAGGGCCAAGCAGAGAGAGAGAAGCCAACCAGCCACCACAGCACACAGAGCAAAACTACAGCCAAAAGGTCACACAGCACACTTCAGGAACTCCTGCTAGGCACATTTGCATATCTTTACAATGGAATCTCAAACCCACACCTTAAGACCAGCCCCCAGTGACATTGCCTCTAGCAAGGTGATTGCAGATGCAAACTATAACTAATAAAACACTGAATATATTGGGGGACATATATTCAAACTACCACACTGGGCTAGAGCAAGACACTACCTTGAAAAACCAAAAAAGAAAAACCAAAAATAAAAACAGAATAATCACAACAACATTGAGCAGTTATGAGGATACCCCACCCCAAAGCTTTTCTTCTACTTGAGCACAAGCTCTGTAGTACCAGGAGAGCTGAACATGATAAGAGAAATACCTGCTAAGTGGGGACACACTGGACACAGACATGACTCATGTCCCCAGCAGTGCAGTATTTCATCGCCTGACTCTGAATAATAATGTAATTTAAAACTTATGAATTCTGCAATCACAAATTCTGGAATTTTCTTTTGAATATTATTAACACAGTTGGCCAAGGATAACTGAAATCATGGAAAGTGAAACAAAGATAAGGGAGGACTATTTTAAATTGACTTGGTTCCTTAAGTGACCAACTAACTACCTGCCTCGTAGCCAAGGAGATGCCACTCCCCCTGCACCAGAGGGCCCTAAACATCAGTCTTATTTTGTGAACTAGGATTGAGGTGATTGGAAGGAAAGTAGGCACGAGCAGATTCCTCTGTCCTCCTCCAGAGTCTGGTTTTCTATCTTCCTTTTTGTGTGTATGTGTGTGCACTCATATGTGTGTGCAGGTGCATGTAGAAGCCAGAGGTTGTGTTTTTCAAAAATACTCCAGTTTATTGACTGAGGCAGGGTCTTGCACTTGAGCCCAGAGCTCACTGATGGAGCTTGTCTAGCTAGCCAGCTTGCTCTAGGGACCCCTTCTCTCTGCCTCCTGAATTATGGGATTACAGGCAGCTGCCATGTCTGCTGAGCAGTTACATGGGTGCTCAGCTCCAAACTCAATTCCTCACACTTGTGTGGCAGGCATTGTGCTGGCTCAGTCATTACCTGGGCCCACGGCTAGATTTTCTGATATCTATTGTATCCCTGCTGAGTCTGGATCCCACCCTGAAATTCAGTCACTTGGTCAACCCTCCATGAGGGGTCTGAATCCTATACGTTCTGGAATGCTAGCAACATCTTCTCACCACAAATAGGTGGCCAGGACCTGTAAGAAATTTGCACCTGCTCTAGGAATGACCACTGCCCAGAAATTCCTACTGCCCCACCCTATGTCCTTCACAGTGATAGTGCAGAACCCATGAAGGATGCTATCCCTTTACATGTGCATGCTTGCATTTAGTTATCACTTGTCCAATCTGGGCTGCTTCTGAAACATCCCCAGCCCTATTCTTTTACAACATCTTGGCTCTCCCTTCCATTGGGTCCCCAGCCTATTTTAAAGTTGCATTCCATGACCTTCAAAGGTCCCAACTATAGAAAAAGCAACACCATCATCCTATCCATCCAAAGGGGGGGGATTGGGGACTATTTTGACCAGGGGGAAGCCCCTGCATTTCTGCAGCCCCTCATGCCTGAAGATGAGAACCTTTAGTGTCAGCCATGAGCAGAAGCTTAATCCACCAAGGACAATGGAGAAAAATGGAATTGTGTTTAATCGTTCTGAAACAATTCCCTTCTCATTGCTGGGACAAAACACCTGACCAGAAGCATCTTAAAGAAGGGGAGGGGGTCGCTTTTCTGTTTTACAGAAATCCTTCTTAGCATCTCTTGGGCAAGAGCTCTGCAGTTCTTCCTTCTCTTAAGTTCTGGGCCTTCCCATTTTCCAGAAATCCCACTCCTGCACAGATGGCAAGAGTCTTGCATTTTCATTTCTCTACTTTAGATTTAAGCTCTATCTCTTTTTCCTAGTTTTTAAAGCTCTTCCTCCCCTAAGATATAATTTGACAAAATCTCTATAAACTTAATAAAGAAGGAAGGGTGTTCCAGGTTATAGACCACCATGCCAAAGAAGGTGGGAGCTTGAGACAGCTGGTCATAATCAGCTCACAGTGAGAAAGCAGAGAGCGGTGAATGCTGCTGCTCAGCCAGCTCAGCTCAGCTCTCTCCTCTTTTTGTTTTGTTATTGTTATTGTTTTTCGAGGTAGTGTCTTGCTCTAGCCCAGGCTGACCTGGAATTCACTATGTAGTTTCAGGGTGGCCTCAAACTCATGGCAAATCTCCTATCTCGGTTTCCCAAGTGCTGGAATTAAAGGTGTGCACCACCACACCTGGCCATCTCTCTCCATTTTATATAGTCCAGGAACCTGGCCCATGAAATGATGAAGCTCCTAGCTTTAAGGGCTCTTGACCTACCTCCGTTAACCTAATCTTGATAATCCCTCACTAATTCTAGAGCCTGTCAAGTTGCCAAGATAAACCATCACACCTTCCTCATTCTCTTTTCCTCTTTGGTCTCACCCCTTGGAGTATGGACTCCCCTCCCTTTCCTCTTCCTGTCAGTCCTTTGCACAAGGAAAGCAGCCTGTCTGATAAACTGAAAAACACTTCAATTGCAAGTATAAACTAAAGAGCAAAATAAATCCACACATATAATATGATAATGTAGAGAATTGGACATGGGTATTGAGCAGCTGTCTATAAATTTATATAAAATCTAAGTTAGATTCTGTGGTGGCTTTAAAATATAGCCACTAATTATGACACATGGGGCCAATTCACCAGCTTTGAAAGTGTATTAGACGTACCCACTTGTTTCTAATGACTAGATTGTAGTGTGGGATGCTTTGTGACCTCTAAGACTAAACCCCAAAAAGATGGGGGTTCTAACTGACTCTCACTTTGTGATCATTTACTTTGGGGGAACCTGTGGCCATAGCACAAAGGTATTCAGGCAGCCCTGTGTAAAAACCCATGCACAGAGAGACCCTCATGGAAAGGAAACGGACTTGCCAGAACCAACTAACCAGTCATGTGAGGGAGAACTTTGGAAGCAGAACCCTCAGCCTCAGTAAATCTTTCAGCTGATACCATTTGAGCCTTTGAGTCTATTTCAAATGTCATCACCAGAGTCAAGCCACTCCACTGTGCCTGTAGGAATTCTCTGCTCATTAACAAATGAGAAAATAACTAGTGTTTTAGGTCACTGTTTTAAGGTAATTTGTTCTGCATCAGTATCCAACACAGATTCCTCAAGTGTTTGAAAATCCATTCTAAATAGATCTGAATGTGGCATGGGGGAGGTGGCCATTAGGAATTCAGGGCACACAGAGGCAACCTGCAGAGTAAGCAGGATAAGTACATCTGCAAGAGCATCCAACTAGCTGGTTGGTCCCTGTGGCTTCCTGCCAAGCCTAGGCTTGGGCCCAGGGATGAGATTATCTGGCTTGTCCGGGAAGCAGAGTGTGAATGTGTGAATCCAGGCTGCATGAGCTTGACACCATCAGGAAAGAACTGGGAGTGCCAGAGAGTAAGCAGAAAGACACAAACACATACATATATACAAAATCAAAATGCCATACAGGAAGATGTAATCTTTAGCACGGCTCAGCTCTGCAGAAAACGTTTACATAGTCATCCCAATGTAAACAGTGAGATGATTTTCAACCATTAGAATAAACCAGCAAGAAAAACCAGAATGAATCATTCTGGCTGCAGAATGAACTGCAGAAGTCATTCTTATCTACATTTACATACAGTCACACACGTAAAGGACATGAGGATATGAGGGGACATATTTGGGGGGGACCAGCAGGAGAGGGAAGAAGGACAAGAGAGGGTAATGGGAGTGAATACAAGCAAAGTAAAATGATATACATGTCACAATGAAGCCCATTATTTTGCATGCTAACTGGAAATATTAATTTGAAAAAAAATTAAATTGTCTTCCTTGATAATCTAAAACAAAATGAAGAGATAACAAAGTAGAGATGATGGAAGTTGGGAAGGGATGAAGAAAAATATAGAAGGGTATAGAAGGCAAGTGCTCTCATCTTCCAAAGTGCAGAATCAAAAGACACTGCAGGGATAGTTTGAATGTAAAATGTCCCGTATAGACTCATGTGTTTGAATACTTAATTTCCAGGTGGTGATGCTGTCTGGGAAGTATGTGGACCTTTTAGGAGGTAGAACCTTGTTAGAGGAAGTGTATCATGGAGGGTGGGTCTTGAGGTGTTACAGCCAGGCCAACTTGACCTCTCTGCTTCTTCTCTACTGGCATGATGATATGACGCTGACTTCCTGATCCTGCCCTGCTTCCCCCACTATGATGAACTTCCTCGCAGCTACAGGCCAGAAATAAACCTTTTGCTTCTTGAAGTTGTTTTGGGTAAGGTTTTTTTGTCTCCATAACAAGAAAGTAACTGATACAATTGCCTCTGACTAAAAAATAAGTAAAATAAAGATATATATGTGTGTGTGTTAAATTTGCAATGGTTATTAATAAAATGTCTTTAATAAGAGAAGAAAAAGTCATAAGAAAAACTAATAGCAAAGATAGTTAAAAGAGCTGTTTCTGGAACTGGAGAGATGGCTTAGTAGTTAAGGTGCTTGCCTGCAAAGCCTAAAGACTTAAGTTCAATTCCCCAGTACCCACATAAGCAGATGCACAAGGTGGCATATGTGTCTGGAGTTCATTTCCAGTGGCTAGAGGCCCTGACATGCTCGCTCACTTGCTCTCTCTCTCTCTCTCTCTCTCTCTCTCTCTCTCTTCCTTCCTTTCCTCCCCACTCTTTCTCCAAATAAATAATTTTTTTAAAAAGAGCTGTTTCTGTGAGACTAAGGTTAGAGAACATTGTGACATTGTTTTACACTTCAGGAACATCTGCATCATTGGTTTCTTAAATGAACATAATATTTTGGAAGAAATCAATGTTCTTTAAAAAATTTCAATGTGTTTCCACATTTAATATAGTTACACATTTCTCTGATTTGACTGTGCCCTGCTTCTGGCTACACATGTTAGAAATTTAACTCCAATACAATGTCACTGAGAGACAGGACTTTACAGAGAGCACTCATGAATAGACCAATACTATGAGAGTGTGTTAATATAGAGTGTGATATCCCCGTCATTCTCTCTTACTGGCTTTCAACATGTGATACTTTCTGACATACATAAATACTACTTCTAGAAGAAAATACAGGAGAAGATTTTTGTAACTTTGGTTTAGGCAAAGCTTTCTTACATATGCCACTGAAACAATGATCATGAGTTCAAGGGAGATGGCTCAGTGGGTCAAGCGCTTCCGTGAAAGCATGAGGACCTGGATTCTGATCCTCAGCATCCACGTAAAATGCCATGCATGGTAATCCCCACCTGTAATCCCAGAACTGGGGAGTCAGAGTTGAAATTGGTGAGCTCTAGGTTCAGCAAGAGACCCTGCCTCAAAGAATAAGGTGGACAGCCATTGAGGAAGACACCCAACATTGTCTTCTGGCCCCCATGTGTACACACACAGGTGAACCAACTCATACACATGTATCCACATACTTATGAACATACATACACATGCATACCACACAAACATATACACAGAAAACAGGATGACCATAGAAAAGCAAAAATTCAAAACTTGCTCTGCAAAAATACTAGGGCTACAGAAATGGCTCAGTGGTTCAAGGCAACCCTGCCAATCTGAGTTCCATCCTCCTTGGTGCCCAAGTAAAACTGGATGTAAAGTAGTGCACTCATCTGTAATCCCAAAATGCCCATGGCAATGGGAGGTGAAGCCATGAGAAACACAAGAGAGAGACCCTGTGTCAAAAGAAAGGTGGAATGATGGGAGAAAATCTGAGATTGTCCCCTGACTTCCACATGTGCACTGTGGCATGCATGCGCCCATGCATACACATAATATACATACATATATACACAAATAAGTTTTAGAAAATACTAATTAATTAATTAATTAATTAAAGAATGAAAAGAATACACAGATAATGAGGACCTTTTGGAAGAACATGTATCTGTATAGTTATGCATCCAAATTACATACAAAAAAAATTCAAACCCCAGTAACAATCCAGTTAAAAAGTGAGTAAAGTAGCCAGGTGGTGGCACACGCCTTTATTCCCAGCACTTGGGAGGCAGAGGTAGGAGGATCATTGTGAGTTCGAGGCCACCCTGAGACTACATACGGAATTCCAGGTCAGCCTGAGCTAGAGTGAAACCCTACCTCAGAAAACTTTAAAAAGAAAAGTGAGTAAAGGAGCTGTAAGAAGACCCAATGGTTAAAGGTCCTTGCTTGCAAAGCCTGCACACTTGGGTTCAATTCCCAAGTACCCACATAAAGCCAAATGCACAAAGTGGCACATGTGTCTGGAGTTCGTTTGCAGTGGCAATAGGCCCTGGTGCATGCACTCTCTCTCCCTCTTTCTCTCACCTCACAAATAAATAAAAATATTTGTAAAAACTAAAAAAAAAATAAGTAAGAACTTGAACATACATTTCTCTGAAGAAGACACACAAATGATCCATGAGTGCATGAAAAGATGGTGGTCAGCATCCCTGATCCCATCAGGAAGTGCAAATCAAAACCATCATTATTCTCCCCCCCACACACACATTAGGATCACTGCCATCAAAAAACAGATGCAGGGGCTGGAGAGATGGCTTAGTGGTTAAGGTGCTTGACTGTGAAGCCTAAGGACCCATGTTCGACTCTCCAGGTCCCAAGTAAGCCAGACATACAGGTGACACAAGCACAAGGTCACACATGCACACTAGGTGGTGCAAGTGTCTGGAGTTTGATTTCAGCAGCTGAGGTCCTGGCACGTCAATTCTCTCTCTCTCTCTCTCTATCACTCTCTAAAAAATAAAACGAAAAAACAGAGGCAGAAAATATCAATAGTGAAAAACTGGAGAAACTGGAACCCTCTACATTCCTGATGGGGAAGGAAAATGCTGCAGCTTCTTTTGAGAGGCTTAGCAGTGTCTCAGAACATTGAACAAAGAGCACCATATGGGTTCCATGTCTAGGGTAGAGACGATCGGAGCTGGGGAGAGAGTGTTTGCTTCATAGGCACAGAGCTTCTCTGAAGTATGATGACAGTGCTTGGAAACAGACCATGATGGCTGCACTCAGTGTCACTGAACTGTCCACTTATAATGGCTAAATAGTGACCTTTGTGTTAAATATATGCTACCACAACAGAACACACACACAAGGAAACACAAACACACTTTTGTTTTGTTTTGTTTTTCAAGGTTGGGTTTCACTCTGGTCCAGGCTGACCTGGAATTCACTCTGTATTCTCAGGGTGGCCTCGAACTCACAGCGATCCTCCTACCTCTGCCTCCCAAGTGCTGGGATTAAAGGCGTGCGCCACCACGCCTGGCTCAAACACACTTTTAAAAAAGGCAAGCAAGAGATGGATTTTGAAAGCTGCAGAGATTAGAGGATATAGCATAATAGCTGCCCTATCTCAGTCTTGATTAGAGGATGAGGGAAGAATTAAGGGAGACATTTGCAATCTTTCGGGAGGCGTTAGATCAGAGAAAGGGAAAGGAAGAGCCTTGGAACTTTTCCATGTTCATTTTGAGGACATTACCATATGAGCCTGAAAATAAGGATTCAAGTTAAACTGGCAACTGTAAATGAAGTATTTGTCAGCCTTTAATCCCAGCACTCACTCAAAAGCCTGAGGTAGGTAGGAAGATAGATTACTGTGAGTTTAAGGCCAGTCTGGGCCTATAGGATGAATTTCAGCCTGGGCTAGAGTGAGACCAACAAATATAGAAAAATAAATAAATCAATCAAAGGCAAGCAAGATTTGATTAGACATTGCCCAAGAGAACATACAGATAATATGGAAAATGACATTTATAGATACTCAGTGTCATTCATCTTTAGAGAAATGCCAATTTAACACCACAGTGAAGTAACTACTGTGTACCTATCACAAAGGCTTAATGACCAAACAAAACATCAATCAAGTGTTGGTGAGGATAGAGAGGAGCCGGAACTTTCCCACACGTGGTAACAATGTAAAATGGTGTGACCACTTTGGAAAACATTTTGATAGTTTCTTAAAAAGTTAAACACACATTTACCCAGTCGTTCCACTACTGTAAATGAAAGTAAATGGCTTTACAAAGACTTGTGAATGAACGTTGCTATGCCAGTTTTATTTGTGATAGCCCCGAACTGAAAACATTCCAAATGTCCATCAAGGGGTGAATGGATAAACAACCTGTACAAAGACAGGATGCAGTGAATCACTACTTGGTTATGAAGAAAGAAAGAGCAACTGATACCTGCCACAATATGAATGAATCTCAACATAATTGCCTAGTGTAGGAAGCCACACTAAAAAAAAGTATGTGATGTATGGTTCCATTTACATAAAATTCTAAAAATGCACATTAATATGTTGACAGGTCAGTGATTACTAGGGAGGAGGAAGGTACAGTAATGTATAAGGAGAAAGAATTATGGAAGCACAGGAGGAAAATTAAGGATAAATATGTTCATTGACAATTGCAGTGGTCTCATGGGTGTTTATACTTGTCAGTATAGGTGTCTGCATATAAATTTTTACCCTGAAAGTATATATTATAAAATGAGCAGTTAGTTATCAACTATAGCTCAATAAAGCAATTTTGGAAGCAATCTTGGAGTTAAAATTTAAATAATAAGCTGGAGAGGTGGCTTGGTGGTTAAGGTGGTTGGCTGCAAAGCCTAAGGACCCAGCTTCAGTTCCCATGTAGGCCAGATGCACAAGGTGGAGCATGTGCCTGGAGTTAGTTTGCAGTACTTAGAGGCCCTGGCATACCAATTCTCTCTCTCTCTCTTTCCCCTCTTTCTCTTTCTCTTAAATAAGTAAATAAATTTTTAAAATGTAAGTAATGGTACAAAATTTGATCCAATGCTGTGTAATCAAAGTCCACAAGAACAATAGAGTTTAAAGACGGAAGCTGGATGCGAGAACATGTGTGAAATACTTAAGTGATTGGGTTTTTCTCTTACAGAGTGGAACATGAGGACTTGAGAAGAAGACGATAGAGGAGAACAAAAAGAGCCTTGGCACGATCCTGTGACAGAACTGGCCACTTATGATGAAATCAGACCTGTTCTACTAAAATCCTGGAGGAAGGGAGGGGTGCCAGGGGACAGTGGAGGGAGGAGGGGAGGGGGAAGAGGAGGGGAAAGGCCTGACAAGAGAAGACAAAGGCATTCTCAAGACTGTGTGGGCATTTTGGCTCCTGGAGGGCTTGGCTAAGGGCCAGACAACTCCTGGACTATCTAAGGGTGAAGTTACATAGCTCTCAAATTCCCCTTCCCTGGAGCCACAGCAAGGAAGATTGCCAAGAACAGGAGAGGGGCAATCCATCTCTTCGCGTCTCTTTTCCCGTGGACCTGGTTTCAGAGACCCCCCGCCCCCACTCCCTGACTCTTATGTCTCCCAGGGGGCTCCTCTGACCCTGACCCACCACAGAAGCCCAAGATCTGGGAGTTGGCAACGTTGGGCTGGTAGAGGACATGCGTAGGATACTGTACTAGGCTTTCTCAGAACCACAAGAGGCTAAAGGCCAGATCCAGATCCAGATCCAGAGCTCTGTCCCACCTCCTCAAGGCCACTTCCTTAGTGGCCTGGCCCATGTATGTGATTTCCCTGAACTTCACCTTCCTTATCACTGTTAGATTTTGGGGTCAGGGTAGAGTACCCAGACAAACATAGTTTTTTGGAGTTTAAGATGAGAGAGAGAGAGAGATTGGGGGAAGGAGAGAGAAAGAGAAAGATAGGGACAGAGGAGGGAGAGGAAGGAGAAGGTATATACTAAATGGAAAGCAAGAGGATGTGTGTGTGTGTGTGTGTTTGTGTGTGTGTGTGTGTGTGTGTGTGTATGACAGAGAGAGAGAGAGAGAGAGAGAAGGAGGGAGAGGAGGGGGGATCATACACCTAGAACAAGAAAGCCACGGAGAATGGCAAAGAGAGGGTTTAATGCAGATGAGGTTAACTTCCAGGACGGTCAGGCAAGGGAGGGCCTTGGATGCTACACTGAAGTAAGAGCGGGGTGGGGGTGGGGGAGGTAGACTTCCCTCTTCTCAGGCCATCAATACCCTCAGTTACCATAATAGGAGGTGGCTTCAAAATCCCAGCCAGTGGGAGCTTGGCCTGGTGGGAAAGGAAGAGAGATGGAAGAGTGGAGAGCTCTGAGACTCTTACAATCACCTTCCCCTTGGACTCCCCACCTGGGAGCCCCGGAGCACTCTGTCCTGGCCCATCCACAGGGGCTGAACATGCCTGTGTTCCATCCTGCCCATGACACACACACGCACGCACACACACACACACACCCCCCTCCTAGAGCAGGAGTGCCCCTCAAGGCCTCGCCATACAGCTTTCTTCATGGGGTCATGGGCATGGCTCTTGGGATGTCCGACTGGAGATACAGAGCGGGGCATGGAATCAGGGAGAGCAGACACTGTGAGCCAGCCAGCTTCACAACCTTCTTCCCACCCTGAGCTGTGATTTATCCCTGGAAGGGTGAAGGCATTCATCTTCCCCGCCAATATTTCCCACTTGCAGAATCCCAGCCTCTGCTCAGCCTTGATAGCGCTGTGACATTTGTGCCGGTTCTGTTTGTGGGGACAAAAAGACAAGCGGTGTCACAGTGGCTTGAGAGGTTCCCAGACTGTAGGGGGCGGAGATTAGATTTTCGTGACTGACAATTCCTACTCCCTCATCCCCGGCCACTTTATTTTATCTTTAAATGTGGAAATGAGTCATGTGCACACAAGTGCACATGAAAGGATATGAATAATTACTTTATAAAATAAAACAAGTGCTAGGAAGATAGCTCAGTGGGTAAAGTGCTTGTTATGCAAGCATAAGGATCTGAGTTCGATTCCCCACACTCACATAAAAGCCAGGCATGGCAGTGCAGGCCAGTAATCCCAGCCTTGAGGATGCAGAGATGGGAATCCCTAAGGCTCAGGGTCAAACTAGTCTAGCTGAATCAGTAAGCTTCAGGTCAGTGACCATGTCTCAAAAAATAATCTGGAGGGCTGGAGAAATGGCTTAGCACTTAAGGCGCTTGCCTGCAAAGCCTAAGAACGTATGTTTGAATCTTCAGGTAAGCCAGACACAAAGTGATGCCACAAGGGGGCAGATGCATCTGGAGTTCATTTATAGTGGCTAAAAGGCCCTAGTGTGCCCATTCTTTCCTTCTCTCTCTCTCTCTCTCTCTCTTCCTCTTTCTCTTTCTCTCTCTCTCAAAAATAAAAAAATAAAATATATTAATATGGAGACTGAGGAAGACCCATTGTTGACCTCTGGCCTCCACACACACGTGCCCATGCACCAGACACTATAGGCCAGCAGCTCCCTGCTATCATATGCTTGTCAAAAACAATAGACAAATGGAACATTCCTCTCTCCCAGAGGATGAGCCCTACTGTTGGCTGTGAGCTGTGAGTGTACCAGGCTATAACAATGTACTTGGTCATGTGGGATGTGGAGAGTGGGAAAAGCTGTGTGTGTGTGTGTGTTTGTGGAGGAAGGGGTATTTATAATTTCTCAGTTGTGCTGTAAACTTGAAATTTTTCTAAAATACAGTTTCATGAACAATGCATTGAACAACAAAAAATCAAAAAAAATCAGAAATTAATGATACATTATGTAAGGATACATAATTAAGTTGAAGAAATATTATATGGAGGAATGATATGTAGGTCCATGTTGGGGTTGTCTCTTGGTGGGAAAAGAGATGAGGACTGGGTAGTGTTTCTATCAGGGAGGACACTGGGTGGTAGGTTTGCTGCTCTTGGGATCCCTGGGCTCTGCTTGTCCCTCCCCTGCCCACTGCAGCCTGGAAACCACTGACCTGTCCACTCTCTCCAGAGTTTTGCCTTGTCCAGGATGCCTTGAAATTGAAATGGTACAGAACATAATCTTCTTGTGTTGACTTCTTTTTCCTACTAATATGCATTTAAGGGTCTTCTGGACTTTTTGGCTTGAAAGCTCATTTGTTTAGAGTGCTAAATAATATCCTTCATCTGGATGTTCCAGTTTTATTTAGCCATTCACCTATTGAAGAACAGCTGGGTTGCTTCGAAGGTTTGATGACTACGAATAAGGCCATTATAAATATCTGTGCACATCTTCTTACGTGGATATAAACTTAAACTTCTTTGGGTAAGTACAAGGAGTGCGGTACTTGGATTATGTGATCAGAATAGGTCAAACTGTCATCCAAGCAGCCATACATTTTGCTGTCCCATCAGCAGTGAATAAATTCAAATGTATTTCCTCTTTTGTTGTAGTTATATTATTTTAGTCTGTACATTTAGACCTATAAACCACTTCAAATTATTTTTTTGACTGGCAAAAGATAGGATTGGGTTCGTTTTTCCCACGTATGTATCCAGTTTGGGCAAGCTCAAGAAAGGAGAAAGAGAGAGAGAAAATTGTCTATGTGATTGATTTGTTACCTTAAAATTTGTAATAGACCCTGCCTGGACCCATCTCTGGAGTCACACTAATCAGGTATAGCTCCTGCCTTGGCTGGTGTCCTCCAGATGACACCTTGGGGAGCCAGCTCAGTGTCCAATTTGTCTCCAGAAGGTTCTTCCTCCTCCCACTGCTCTACCCAAGATACATTAGCGGTGGCACTTTCTCTCATACCAAGGACTCACCATTTTCTTTCTGAAATTTGGTTCATTTTGGTTTCCTTGCATCCTCGGCTTTTTAATGTGCTTTTGAAACCATGATTTTGTAGCTTATCTTGCTTGTAGAGCAGGACAGGCCTGGCCTTGTGGTCTTTTGAGACAGTTTGTAGCCTAACCAGAATGCAACCAGGGACTGGTGTGCAGGCATCTTCCCTCCTGATGTGTCACTTGCTAGCTCTGGACACAATTTGTGGAAGTCCTGCTACTTCTATATTAGACCTCTTAAATTGGTCATTTTATTTTGTTTTTCTTCCTCTTCCTTCCTTCCTTCCTTCCTTGCTTCTTTCCTTCCTTCCTTCCTTCCTTCCTTCCTTCCTTCCTTCCTTCCTTCTTCTTTCCCTCTTTCTTTCTTTCTTTCTTTCTTTCTTTCTTTCTTTCTTTCTTTCTTTCTTTCTTTCTCTCTCTTTCCCTTCCTCTCTTTCTTTCTTTCTCTTTCTTTCTTTCTTTCTTTCTTTCTTTCTTTCTTTCTCTCTCTTTCCCTTCCTCTCTTTTTCTCTCTTTCTTTCTTTCTTTCTTTCTTTCTTTCTTTCTTTCTTTCTTTCTTTCAAGACATGGTTCACTCTGTAGCTTAGACTAGCTTGGAACTCACTGTGCAACCAAGGCTGGTCTCAAACTCATGGCCATCCTCCTGCTTTAGCCCCTCAAGAGCTGGGATTGCAGTCATGAGCCACTACCCTAGCTAAATTGCCTTTTCTGCTAATCTTTATTTATTTGTTTATTTATTTATTCTTTATTATGAGAAAGGGAGAGAGAGATAAAGAATGGTTGTGCCAGGGCCTCCAGCTACTGCAAACAAACTCCAGATGCATGTGCCACCTTGTGCATCTGGCCTACGTGGGTCCTGGGAAATCGAACCTGGATCCTTTGGCTTTGTAGGCAAACACCTTAACTGCTAAGCCACATCTCCATCCCTAAATAATCTTTTAAAAACAACATCGGATCCAGTTCTTGAAATACCACTAACTGATCTACTTCCTAGAAAATTTCTCAACTTTATCTTTCATTCCTTTGAGACTTTTGTTCTCCCATCATGTTTTACTTCTCTTGGTCCTGTTTCATTCTCTTAATCTTTCACTTTGCTATCTTAACCTTGTTTAATGGATGTCCTATCTTCTCTTGTGTTTCTTTTAAAGTTGTCTTTTCCCTGCACAATGTTTGCTTCAGTTGCATTTTCTTTTTGTTTCTGTGCTTTTTTTCCCCCAAGGTAGAGTCTCACTCAAGCTCAGGCTGACCTAGAATTCACTGTGAAGTCTCAGGGTGGCCTTGAACTCATGGTAATCCTCCTACCTCTTTCTCCCAAGTGCTGGGATTAAAGGCGTGTGCCACTACACCTGGCTTCTATGTACTATTCTTTATTTATTTTGGCTAAGCTTCCCATCCCCTGCCTCATATCCCTACCCCCACCCCCACCCCTATTCTGCTTGCACCCTCCCCTCCTCCCCAGCTCTAGGATGCCCTCTATGATTTTCAGATCACTTAGGTCTGCTACTTTCCTTACCCTTCTCCTTTGAAACTCCCTTTTCTTACCCTTTCATGGGCTCCTTTCTTTCTATTTTCCTGGCTTCATGGCAAAGGATGTTGAACACATTTTTAAATACTTATGGGCCATTTCTATTTCTCCTTCTCCTTCTCCTTCTCCTTCTTCTTCTTCTTGTTGTTATTATTATTATTATTTGTTTTCTCGAGGTAGGGTCTCGCTCTAACCCAGGCTGACCTGGAATTCACTCTGTAGACTCAAGGGTGGCTTTGAACTCACAGTGATCCTCCTACCTCTGCCTCCAGAGTGCTGGGATTAAAGGCGTGCGTCACCATGCCTGGCTCTATTTCTTCTTTTGAGAACTTTTTGTTTAGGTCGTTATCCCATTTTTCAATTGGGCTATTAGTTTTGGCGGTGTTTACTTTTTACTTTTAATTTTTATTTATTTATTTATTTTGGTTTTGTCGAGGTAGGGTTTTGCTCTAACCCAGGCTGACCTGGAATTCACTATGTTGTCCCAGGGTGTCCTCGAACTCACAGCAACCCTCCTACCTCTGCCTTCCAAGTGCTGGGATTAAAGGTGTGTGCCACCATGCCTGGCTGTGTTTCGTTTTTGTGAGTTCATTGTATAGTCTAGATATTAATCCTTGTATAGTTGGCAAAGCTAAAAGCTATCTTTCTCCTTCTGCAGGCTGTCTCTTCACTCAGTTACTGTTCCCTTTTCTGGGGAAGCTTTTTGAATTTCCTGAGGTCCCATTTGTCAGTCATTGATCTTATTTCCTGGGCAACCAGAAGTTCTCACCCATGCCTAGGTCTTGAAGAGCTTTCTTCCTTACTTTTACCTCTAAGTTTCAGAATTTCTGGTCTCATGTGAAGGGGTTTTATTCATTTTTTTGTGCAGAGTGAGCCATGATGTAGCCCCTGGAGAGAATGGAATGTTGAAGTCACACACTACTGTTGCGCTATGGTTTTAATCTGTTCCTTTACCTCTAATGGTATTTGCTTTATGAAATTGGATGCACACCTGTATTTGGTGCATACGTTTTGCATTATAATGTCCTCTTGGTGGACTCTGTGCCTTTAATCAGTACAAAGTGAACATCTTTAGTTCTGACTAGTTTTGATATAAAGTTGATTTTTGTCAGATATCAGAACAGTGCCACTGGCCTGATTTCTCATTCCATTTGCTTGGAAAATATTTTTCCATCCTTCCACCCTAAGAAGTGTACTTCTTCCCCAGCCACTCTCCATCTTCACTTTTGAGACAACGTCCCTTATTGAACCAAGCCCCAAGGATCCTCCTGCCTCTGCCTCACCACTGTTGGGATCACGGGCACGCGCTATCATGCTCAGCTTTGTACATGGGTGCTACAGGTCCAAACTCAGGTCCTCATGTTTGCACACCAAACACTTTATTGACTGAGCCCACTTCCCAGCCCTACACTGCACACATTTTAATGGGACCCTTGTATAAACCAGGTTCTAAGAGGAACTTCTTGTGGTAGTTCATCCAAGGGACCCCCTTGGATGATGGCCTTGTATTCCGACTGAACCATGACCCTGGGCACAAAATGAAAGCAATGACATGCCCGACCTTGGGGGCTATGCTAAATTGTGTGTATTCAATATGCACAGCACTTTTTATGTTAATCATACCTTGACAAATAGCTTTTGGTGGAATCTAGTGTGCGCTGGCCAAGTTCCTGTTGTAAGATGGAATTTGGGATGTTTGCCAACTCTCAAATAGCTAGACTTATCACATAACCTTTTCTTTCTCAAAAACCCCTCAAGTCGGGCTGGGGAGACGGCTCAGCAGAGTCGGAGCACTTGCTGCATAAGTGTGAGAGCCTGAGAGCCCCTGAGACTGCCTGAGTTTGATTCCCCAGCACCCATGTAAAAAGCTGGGTATGCCCATAAATATCTGTAATCCCAGTCCTGGGCAGGGCAGGGCAGGGTAGGGCAGGGGTGGGGGAAGACCTGAGAATCTTTGGAGCTCAGTGGTGAAAACTACCAGATCTGGGTTAAGTGAGCGATTCCATTCTCAGTGAAACAAATGTGTGAGTGAAAAGAAGAGGACTCAAGAAGTTCTCCTCTGGGCTCTGCATGCATGCACACATGTATATATACCACATCCACTTCACATCATACCACACACACTATACACACACGTCCACCTACAAAAAAAAAAAAAAAAAACTCTCAAGTAAGACTAGAGAGACAGCTCAGTCATTAAAAAGCTACCTGTGCAAGCAGGAGGACCTGACTTTGATTTCTAGTACCTCTGCCAGGTGTGTTGACAAATGCATGCAAAGATGGAGGTTCCTTGGGGCTTGCTGGCCAGCAAGTTTAGCCAAATTAGTGACATGAAGGCCAATGAGAGACCGTGTCTCAAAGGAGGTAAACAGCATTCCTGAGAATGATAGTTGAGGCTGTCCTCTGGCCTCCATCCACACTTGTGTATGCGCACACACACACACACACACACACACACACACACACACACATTTTTAAAATTAATTCATTGAGGGGCTGGAGAGATGGCTTAGCAGTTAAGCACTTGCCTGTGAAGCCTAAGGCCTCTGGTTCAAGGCTCGATTAACCAGTACCCATGTAAGACAGATGCACAAGGTGGCGCACGCATCTGGAGTTCATTTGCAGTTGCTGGAGGCCCTGATGTGTCCATTCTCCCCTTCCCTTTCCCTTTCTCTGTCTATAATAAGTAAATAAATAAAAATAAAAACTTTAAAATTAATTTATTGATTTTTTTAATAAAAAGGCTGTACTCATATCCCCTCCCCCTGCCCCCATGCTATTGAGGGTCCTCCTCCTTGGGGCTATTGGTATTCATTGTGAGGTCCTGAAGGCCTCCGTCTCTGTAGGAAGAGGTGCCTCAGGCTATTCCCACCTGCCCCAAGGCTCTTACAATCTCTCTTTCTCTTTTCTCAAAATATTCCCTGAGCTTTAGCAGTGTTTTAGAAATTTGATTTAGTGTTAAGTTCTCTGTAGCTTCTGGATCTCTGTTTTGATGAGGTTTGAATGATCCTCAAGTCTTCTTTTGGGTAAGAAATTACTTCATCCAATGGAAAATCCAAAGCAGCAGAGAGAACTTCCTGTTGTAACCCATTCTAAGATGGCAGATTTTGTGGGTGGCCAGAAAGCTGTGTGGTATAGACAGAGTTCAAATGAAGAGGTTCTAGATCCCAAGGGTAGAATGACTCCTGAAGATGTGACTCTGGAATAGACATATTGTTCCATCTGGAAATCTAGAGGCTCCTGAGTGAGCAAGACACTCTTCCTAATTGAACCTACTCTGTAGCTGCAGCCCCTCACATTCCTGGGAACAGGAAAGAGGAGGTGAGTCTGCTGGAGAATAGGACATTATCTTAGTAACACTAGTCTATTATATCCTTCAAAAAGTCCTTACTGGGGGCTGGAGAGATGGCTTAGCAGTTAAGGCATTTGCCTGCAAAGCCAAAAGATCCCAGTTCAATTCTTTAGGATGATGTAAGCCAGATGCACAAGGGAGCGCATGCACCTGGAGTTCGTTTGTAGCTGGAGGCCCTGGCATACCCATTCTCTCCCTTTCCTCCCCCTCTCTCTCTCCCTCGAATAAATTAAAAAAAAAAACATATGGGAAAATAAAGTCCTCACTAAAAACCAACATGGGGAAATGGAAAAAACATGAAATACATGACTCGATGAATGATCAAAAAGTAATTCACACACAGATTTAAACAGTGCAATATAGGCATCACACAAGGAATTCCATGGCGCATCTGCTTTCCCTTCTCTTTTTTTGTGGTACTGGGAATTGAACATAGGAATAGTGCATGCTAGGAAAGCACTCGACCACCGAACACTTTACTTTTTATTTTGAGGCAGGGTCTCACTGAGTTGCCCAGGCTGGCCTTGAACTCACTTTGTAGCTCAGGAAGCCCTTGAACTTGCCATTCTCCTGCCTCAGCCCCCTGAGTACCTGTTATTGCAAACCTGTACTATCTCTGATAATCTTAAGTTGAACATTGGTTTCATTTTGGTTTTCTGCTGGCTTGAGACTGCTATTCTAACTTTAATGAATGCTTTATTTTTGCCAGTTACTGAATTTTAAAGTGGGCATTTTGATGTTTTTAGTATATCCACAAGGCTGTGCAGCCATCACCAGTATCTAATTTTAGAGCATTTTTTGTCCCCTTTGAAAGTGGTGCCATACTCATTAGTTGTCACTCCCTCCTTCCCTCCCACACTGCCCAGGACAGATTTGCCTGTCCTGGACCCTTCGTACAGATGAGATGTTTTCTGACTAGCTTCTTTAACAGAGCATAATGTTTCCAGGCTCATTATAATGTGTTGATTATAATGTGTATAATGTGTGGATATTTCATATCATTTCATTGCCACATAACATTCCCCTGTGTGACAGTGCCCTGCTTTATCTACTTATTGAGCAGTTGATGAACATCGGGTTTGGTCTTACCTCTTGACAACTGTGAATAACTCTGCTATGAACATTTATACACAATAAAAGCAATTTGCATCCTAAAATGTGCATGGAAAATTTTTTTCTCATGATTCTGGTGGCTTGGAAGTTCAGGGTCAAGGTGCTGACAGATTCTATCTGGTGAGGCCCACTTTCCTGGCTCCTAAGTAGCAGCATCCTTGTGCTGTGTCCTCATGTGATAGAAGACAAGAGAGCTCTCTCTGGGGCCTCTTTATAAGGCCACAAATCTCCTTGGTGAGATCTCCTCTGTAATCTGCCAGCCTGGGCTTCCTCTGTGAAGGCTCTAGCACTCACTTCTGTGAATCCACTTCTCAGAGGCCCTGACACCAGTCATAGAGACACTCTCAGTGGTGCAAATAGTTGTTTCCAGACCCTGTCCCCTGCACAGAGGATGGGGAACAACCTTCAGAGCCAATCCGTGCATAGTACCATTGGCTCTTCTCCCAAACACTTGCATTCTGGAAAAGGTGTTACTTTTGATTCATGTAGAGCATCTTCCTGCATAACTTTTCTCCATTTGCAATCATTAGTGTGATTCCTGTTTCCCCCAACTGAATCCTGACTGGTTCACTATGTCTCCCAGTTTGTCAACCACAGTGGGAGCAGAGATGGTGTGTATGTTTCTCGGGCTGACAAACAGTGAGCTTCAATATTTTTCAACTCACTAATGCAAAGTGCATAGTTTTTGGAAATCAGCCACAGATGAAGGCTTAAATCTAAGCACTACCTCTCACAATTTGGTTAACTTCAGCATGCTTTTTGGAAATAAAACTAATATTTTCTGAAGACTTTTTTTTTTTTTTTTTTTTTTTTTTTTTTTTTTTGAGACAGATGGAAAGAGGGTCCCTTCCTGTTGCCCGGGCTGGCCTCAAACTTGTTCTGTGGCTCTGGCTGACCTAGAATGCATAATCTTCCTGCCTCAGCCTCCCTCGGGCTGGGATTACAGGTATGTGTCACCATGCCTGACTTTACAAAATGGTTTTTGACAAATCCAGGCATGTGTAGAAAGTATTGTGACTACATTCATCCACATAACCCTCTCTTATCTTCCTCCCATTCTCACAAAACCTTTTCTTCTTCCCTATTAATCCCCTTTCACATTCATGTTTTAT
This sequence comes from Orientallactaga sibirica, assembly GCA_036365145.1. Taxonomy (NCBI): domain Eukaryota; kingdom Metazoa; phylum Chordata; class Mammalia; order Rodentia; family Dipodidae; genus Orientallactaga; species Orientallactaga sibirica. The sequence goes on from JAEOAD010000031.1 coordinate 19,918,774, forward strand.
TTCGTGGGTCCAATTTATATTGTACAATCCCATTATGAACACTTCAGACTCCTTCCCTGCCCCACAGCAGTGGCATCTAAACACCTGAGGTGGGAAACGAGACTTTTGGCACAAACTCAGCACTGGTGACACAAAATGGCCTGAATATCCATGACCTTGCAGTACCTGGTACTACCTACACAAGATCCTCATAATAGGAGGAAAAGATGATGACATCAAAATACAAGACAGACTGAGAGGAGAGCACATATGATGGAGAGTAGATTTGTGAAAGGGAAAGTGGGGGAGGGGAGGGACTTATCGTGATTTATTGTCTATAATTATGGAACTTCTCAATAAAAAAAGAACAGCAGGGGCCAGGTGTGGTGGCACACACCTTTAATCCCAGCACTCCGAGGCAGAGGTAGGAGGATCTCCGTGAGTTCAAGGCCACCTTGAGAATACATAGTAATTTCCAGGTCAGCCTGAACTAGAGTGAGACCCTACCTTGAAAAAAACAAAAACAAGAACAGCAGGGGCCTGGAGAGATGACTTAGTGGTTAAGGTGTTTGCCTGCAAAGCCGAAGGATCCCTGTTCAATTTACCAGGACCCACATAAACCAGATGAACAAGGGGGTGCATGCATCTGGAGTTCATCTGCAGTGGCTGGAGGCCCTGGCACACTCTCTCTCTCTCTCTCTCTCTCTCTCTCTGCCTCTTTCTCTCTCTCAAATAAATGAATAAGTAAGTAAAATATATTTAAAAACGAAAAAAGAACAGCAGAAGATACGATTTTAAAATCTGTTGATTTTTGTCTCCCTCTCCTTTTTCTTCTCTCTTATTTAAGGGGGCGATGAGAGCCACTTGGTGGTAGGGTTTATGACCAAGAAGGACAGGGAGGGTGGACAACTTGACTAGCTTCTAGTAAAAGCAGCAGAGAAGCCCGAGACAGCAGCCCCACGTGGCTTCATGGGGACTCATTGCAGTTTCTGTTAGAACAGAAGCTGCTGCTCACAGCAAGAGATAAGCTGGAACATCTGCTCACTCATAGGTTCTACGACTGAGCAGTGGCTGCTCACAGGGACCCAGGGAAGCCAGTGGACAAGGCTGAGTGGGACATGGCTGTCACTGTGGGAACAAGAACACTGTCAGTGGAAGCAGCCTGCTCTGCAGTATTCTGAGGCTAGCCTTGGGGAGTAAGTGGGAGGTTCCCCTGCACTCTCAGGTGGGCAAACCACAGCCCCATGGCATAGACCACTAGCCCTGTGTTCTAATGACCATGCCCCAGATGTGGCAGCAAGTGACAAGGACCTTCACCATGGAACCAAATGGCCAACCAGTACTGACACTTTAAGTGAGACCCCTCTCCTGGTTGGATCTAGGAATTCTCTCTTTAAAAATATTTGTTTTTAGGGCTGAAGAGATGGCTTAGTGGTTAAACGCTTGCCTATGAAGTCTAAGGACCCCGGTTTGAGGCTCAATTCTCCAGGACCCACATAAACCAGATGCACAAGGTGGCGCATGCATCTGGAGTTCGTTTGCAGTGGCTGGAGGCCCTGGCACACCCATTCTCTCTCTCTCTTTCTCTCTCTCTCTCTGCCTATTTCTGCATCTCTCTCTCTCAAATAAATAAATAAAAAATAAAATAATTTAAAAATGTTTAAAAATTTTAAAAATATATTTGTTTTTATGGGATGGAGAGATAGCTTAGTGGTTAAGGCACTTGCCTGCAAAGCCTAAGGACCCAGGTTCAATATCCCAATACCCACATAAACCTGATGCCATGATGGTGCATGCATCTGGAGTTCATTTGCACTCTTTCTCTCTCTTTCACTAATAAATAAATAAAATAAAATATTGAAAAATCTGCATTTATTTGCAAGAAGAGAGGAAGAGATGGACAGAGAAAGAGAAACAGACACACAAAGAGAGAGGGAGAGAGATCATGCCAGGGCCTCCTGCCACTGCAAACTAACTCCAGATGCATGAACCTCTGTGCACCCGGTTTTATTTGGGTCCTGAGGAATTGAACCCCGGGCAAGTGTCCTCAACCACTGAGCCATCCCCCTAGCTTCCAGGTATTCTCATTTAAAGCTGACTCCTGTAGTAAGACTCAGCAGTGTCCTGCTGCTTTCCTTGCAAATCACACAAAGCAATACTTAGCAAAACCACCGTGGTGGGAACAGTTTGTAAAGTTCTTCAGTTAGTCTACCTCTGTCTTTGGTCAAGTATGTGCTTGAACAGTTTTTTTTTTTTTTTTTTTTTTAAGCCTTGCTTGTCTTTTCATCCTCCAAGAGTTTTTTGGTTGTTGTTGTTGTTTTATTTTTATTTTTATTTTTTTTGGCGGGGGGGGAGAGACAGGGCCTTGTTAAGTGGACAAGATGGGCCTTGAATTCACTCTGTAGTTCAGGTAGGCTTTGAATTTGCAATCCTTTTGCCTCATTCTCTGAGCACCTGGGATGACAGGTCTATGTGAGCAGGCGTGGCTTTTTAACATTTCTTTTTCTTGGTATTTATACTGTATGTCTTGTTAAAAAGAGAGATTTTTTTCCATTTTATTATTAAAAACTTTATTAAAAATTTATTTTTAAGATTTTTATTTGTTTATTTATTTGAGACAGAGAGAGGGAAAGAGAGAGAGTGAGAATGGGCATGCCAGGCCCCCTAGCCACTGCAAATGAACTCCAAACATGTGTGCTCCCTTGTGCATCTGGCTTACATGGGACCTGGAGAATTGAACCTGGGTCCTTAGGCTTCACAGGCATGTGCCTTAACCGCTAAGCCATCTCTCCAGCCCAAGAATTTTATTAAAAGTTTATAGAATCCCCTCCTGCCACTCTCCTTTGTATCCCTCCCCATTCTTTCTCCAGTGAACTCCCTCTTCTTTCCAACTATCCCTTAAAGGGATTTTTGTAAATGTATTTTGGTGCTCTGCATTTGCATTTGGTGTGATTACTGATATACTTCGATTAAACCTACCATCATAGGAGCTTTCTGTTTGTCTTGTCTATTTGCCTGCCTTCCCTCCCTTTCTGCTTTACCTTAGTTAAGCATTCTGCCTCTCCCAGCCCAGGGTGTGTGACGTGCTCGCAGCAATAAGGTCAGTGGGGCTGCTCTGCTGAAATTCAGACTTGCTTCTCCCCCAGAAGTACTGGATCAAATGGTGCACAGGGTGGTTTTCAAGCTTTACAGGTAATTCTGATAGACATTTCTCTTCCTACAGCTTCGAAGGTAGATCAGAAAAATTCCTTTGGGATCTGCACCCTTTCTCAGCACTTCAGCTGTCCCTACATGGCTCACATGCTGTTCTGGTTAGACTTCAGCCCAGGATGGCTGGCCGTGTCCACTGTGCACAGCCAGAAAGCTCAGTCTTAAAGTTACAATCTTAAAATTTTCTCCTATGTATGTCTGAGATGTCTAGAAGAAGCAAATATTCAGGGGTTGGGGGGAGGTGGGGGACTGCGTGGCCAGTGGTTTGCTAGCTGGCCTAGCTCCTCCTCAAGTCTAAGGTCTAGAACCCCAAGGCCAGAAGTCCAAATGTCTGCACCCACCTCCCTTCTTTCCAGTTTCTCTCAGATTCCCAGTAGGTTCTTTCTGGAGGACTGGCACGTCTTCCTCTCCACTACATGCACAGATCTGTAATTATCTCTAAGAGCCTAGCGATGTATGTGTCAGATCTATTCAATCACCATGCACAGTGGGCTTTATTTTAGTTTTATTTAGTTTTATTTATTGTCATGACTATTACAATCTTGATGGCACTGTGGCTTGGAATGAGATACAGTCACCTTGTGTAGTCCTGAGCCCTTCCTTGTTGGCTGTATAAAAGGAGGTTACCTTTAAAGTTGACCACTTAGGCCTGTGCTGTTTTGGGGTGTACCCTGACCTCTTCTGAAGTTAGGTGAGTGCTCTCAGTCTATCAGACAGTGTTGAAACTGGTCGATCAATTTCATTTTCAACAAGTCAAATGCAGAAAAAGAAAGTGGAGGACATAGCAATACACAAACAATGGTTTACCTAAAGCAGGAAGACCTTCTGAACTGAGATAAGACCAAAATAAATCAACGAACAATACTCTTCACTGGACACATAAAAGTAATATAATAATAAATCAACAACTATGCTCTAAAATGAGTAGAGGCATTTTAGATATTATATCACATTATCCATATAGTGCATATGGTATGGAACTCATAAAAGTACATATGCAGAGAAGGTTTGAGCCGTGTTTTTCTATTTTTACTATGATTCTTCAACAGAAGTATTGTTGGGGAAAGATCCTGAAGGGGTTTTGCCTGTTTTCTTGTTTTTGTTTAGTCTGAAGTTTTAAAAACACGTTTTTATTAAGAACCAAACTCCTTGGACTATTTAGTGTGCATGGGACCCTTTCTATTCAAAAGGCCTGGTGGCTTGCATCGGCTGTCTCATGTTATGTAGTGTGATTGGGCTGGATAGTGAGATGAAATTGTGTGGCTTCCCCTTCCTATTTCCAAGAATTCCTCCAGGGCAGGCAGTTTCCACACATGCCACCCCGGAGATTCTGGCTTCCTGGTGGTGTGGCTCAGTGAGCAACCTGACTCAGGTTTCCTTCCCCCCAGAGGCTGCTGATGGACCCTCACAGTCCACAGCAGCTCTGTGGCCTATAGATGTGTTCCAGAGCAGCACAAGGCAGCTTTTCTCTTAGAAAACAAGTGAGAAGCCAGCAAAACACAAGAAGAAAGGGCCAGCACTCTCTGCCCTCACCACAGAACCCCAGGCAAGAGGACTCGGGTGATCTCAAATTATCTTTTGGAGAAACAGATACGTTGTGATCACCTCAGGTAGAAGTTGTCTTCTGCGTATTTCCTGAGGTATCTCACACAGCAGAATAATTGTTACAGCTGTGCCTTTCATTCAGCCTCTTCACACCAAGTTCAGTCAGTGTCTGTCTTCCAAACTGAGCTGGGATCACAGTGCAAAGGGGGCCAGTCAACACCAACACCATAGGAGACAGGGCACTCCCACTTCTGTATTTCACTTGATGCTTACTCCAACCCTGTGAGGTAGCAGCGTGGATACCATGGGGCGCTGTGCAGATGCAGTGCCTGGGCTGCCCAAGGTAGCAAGTAGCCCTGGAAGCCTGTCTCCTCCTCTGGTTCTTCTGCAACTGCCTCACTGCCACTTTGAATACACCTTCCAGGAGTGGTTGGCTGTTGTGGCCAAGCACCATGAGAAAGTGGGTGTCCTTGGCACATACCAAGCCACCCGGAGGATGCACGTGGTGAGAAGGTGAAAGGGCCAAAACCAAGTGAGCTCCTGAGGAAGTCAACTGCTCCAAGTGTGTGAGCAAAGGAGCAATGGAAACTGACGGCTGCTTGAGAAATCTCTGACCAGCCTGAGTCCTGGTTGCAGGAATAGTCACGGCTATGCCTAGACCTATCATTTTATCACAAGGCAACAACATTCTGTTAAACACTCTTTGAAGGGAGGGAAGGACCAGGACAGGTGGGTTGGAGGCTAGCCGAAGCAACACAGGAGACCCCATCTCAAACAAAAGGAGGGAAGGGCGAAGGATGATGTCTGTGTGCCCGCAGCAGTGGAGAGGAAGCACTTCACTCCCGACAGTCCTTGCTGCACTCCAGGTGGCTTCCCGCTAATGGCAATGCTGACCATTGGGGATGAGGTGCCCGTCGGCCCCAACGCCATTCTTCACACAGTCGGTCTCTTTGCCTTTGGTGTCCTCTTCCTCTTCTTCCTCTTCTTCCTCTTCTTCAACATCACTTCTCACATCCTGAATGTTCTAGACAAAGGAAAGAAGTGAAAAGTGAAAGAAGACAAAGGCTGTGAGTGGCAACCTTCTAGGAAGAGTCTTAAGTGAATATGGAAACAAATGGACCCAGGTCCAAGGGATTGCTCCCAGTAAAGAAACCCAGTGACCCCGTCATGAAGACAGACCACAGAATGGGCCACAAAACAAACCTTAGCAAACTTAAATAATGGAACATTGATTGCATCAGTGGTTACCCGACTAGACACATGTGTTCTAACTCACAGGACTAAATACTGATCAGAAAAGTACACGTGGGGCTGGAGAGATGGCTCAGTGGTCAAGGCACTTGCCAGCACAACCTAACGACCCGTAAAGCCACATGCATAAAAGAGCCACATGCATCTGGAGTTCATGCAGCAGCTAGAGGTCTGGTGCTCCCACATTCATTCATTCATTCTCTCTCTCTCTCTCTCTCTCTGTTTGCCAATTATAAACAAAAATATATATTTTTTAAAAACTACACCTTCTGATGATAAGATTCCCTTCTAAAAAACACCTCAAAGGATTTCTTGTGTTTCTACATGTAGTATGTATGGTGTGGTGTGTGTGTTGTGGTGTGTGTAGTGTATGAACATGTGAGCCCCATGCATGTGTGGAATCCAGAGGGCATGTTGGGTGTTCTTCCTGTCTTGCTCAGCTGCTTTCCTTTAGACAGAGTCTCCCACTGAACCTGGTGCTATCTTTTTTGTTTTCTTGTTTTTTGCAGACTGGTTGACCAACAAGTCACAGTAATTCTCCCGTCTCTACTCCCCACAAGATTGGAATTACCTCATGTATGGCCATACCCAGCTACTTACATGGGAGCTGGGGAATCAAACTCAGGACCAATCAGGCCCTCTCAGGCCCTCATGCTTGTTCAGCAAGTGCTCTTACCTGCTGAGCCAATCCCCGACTTCCAGGATTTCTTTTTAGAAAGCAGACAATGGTTTTCTAAGCAAAATGTTATTCATGTGGGTATTTTGCTTATTGGTGCATTTTTATTGCTGATAACTAGGATGTTTTCTATTTTGTTTTTTATGTATATGTGTGCACAGGATCATGTGTGAGGAAGCAAGTGTGTACAGGTGCATATGTATGCTAGTGGGTATGTGTGGGGAGGCCAGAGAACAACTGTGGTGTCATCCTCAGGAATGCCATCTGCTTCCTTTGAGACAGGGTCTCTCACTGGTCCGGAGCTCACCAATTAGGTTAGTATGTTGGCCAGCGAGCCCCAGGGCTTCTCCTGCCTTTGCTTCCCCAGTGCTGCCATTACAGGTGCATGCGATCACATCTGGCATTTTCACGTGGGCATCTGGGATCTAACTCAAGCCCTCATGCTTGCGAGATAAACACATGACCCACACAGCCATCTCCACAGCCCCTCCATTTACTTTATGGAGAGAGCTCTTCCAAGACAGCTCTTAATTGAGTTTTATGTTCTTCGTCTTTTCTTGTGGCTTCTTAACATGATTTTGCAAGGAAATCTGGAAGTATAACAGTGTCCCCAAGGACGGGGAGTGAAATCACTACAGATCAATTCTTATTATGAAAAATAAAAAATGGTTAAGATTGCTAAAACAGGAGAATGCTGCAAGTCTAGTGCTGGACATGGCCTCAGGGTCACCTGCTAAGCCAGTTCACAAGTGTTTCCACTAAAACCTCAGCTTAGAAGAAGAGAAAAAAAACCAAAACCATGGACAGTGAAGGCCATTCCCTCACACATCAGTTTTCAAGATGATAGCCATTACCACATGACTAAGCCCAGTCTCCCCGGAAGAGTCTCGGGGGAGATATGATCAAACACCTCCTCTGGGCCAATTCCCACACAAACAAGACTTTGGAAACCATCAGCATCCACATATTCCTAACTTCATCGGGCTGTTCTCTGTATAATTTGTGTTTCACTACAATGCAGAACATCTTAAAATAAAAATTAAAAAAGCATCACTGCAAATGTTGAGGAGTATACTGAGTCTACACAGCAAAGAGGCAACAGAGAAAGATACCCTTACTCTGACCTGCTGAGGTCAGGATCGTGGGGGCTCCCCTAGACAGATGGGGCCTCCCAGGACAGGATGATGGGAGCTGCCACTTCTTTCACAGTCAGTGGCCCTGACACTACCTTCTTTCTTAACAGACTTTCACAGAGGACAAGGGAACTTGAGCAAGAATAAAGACCCCCCCCCTTTTTTTTTCCTCCAGAAAGGTAAACTAGCATCTACCCATCCATTTTTCCCCCAGGACTTGATGAGCTGCATTAGCAAAAAGAGAACACTGGCCTGGCCCTAAGGATGCCATTCTGTCTGCCCCTGGTGACATGCTCCACTCTCTCATATCTACAAGGCTCTGGACCATGGGCCACAAGGAATCTTACTGGTCACAATAATTGGGATCATTAGCAACTTCTAGTGAGAGGCTTTGGATACTGGCATCCTGCATATACCACACATCCCACCAGGATGTGTTCATGACAGTCATGCATAGAAGGTAACTCTACTTCATATCCAAGTTCACTAGTTCCTGCATGATTTTAATATGTGCTCTGTCTGTCTTCCGTATCACTGAGTGCCACATCAGCAGATTCAACAAACTAAAGCCAAGGACTATTTGAATAAAAATGAATCTAGGGCTGGGAAGATGGTTTAGTGGTTAAGGCACTTACCTGAAAAGCCTAAGGTCCCATGCCCCACGTAAGCCAGATGCCCAAGGTGACACAAGCATGCAAGGTGCACATGAGCACAAGATGGCACATGCGTCTGGAGTTTGATTGCAGTGGCTGGAGGCCCTGGCATGTCACTTCTCTCTCATAAAAAAATTTAAAAATGCATCTGTACTAAGTATGTACCTTTTGCTATTGTTTCCTGAACAATATAGCATGGCAACTCTTTATATAACATCATCACTGCATTAGTTATTGTGAGTTAACTAGGATCATTTAAGTATAGGTGAGGCAATGCACAAGTGCCCTATAATGCCTAGGTCATTTTATTGAAAAGCCTTGAGCATGAATGGATTTTGGTGTCTTTGGCAGCTATAGAGGAATAACTAACTGTGTTCTGAATTTTTCAGAAATGAAGGTGTAGATATAAGTCAAAAGAAGAATACATTTTGTTGGAGTCTGAACCTCAAGAAAATTCCAGTAAACCATGTCGCTGATGGCATGTGAGTCACTAGAAAAACACATCAATGTCAATCCACACCTGCACTTTCCCATTCATGTGACTCCATAAATGCCCAAGTATGAACCTGCCACCATGTACTTCCTGGTGTGGTTGTGAACACATGTAACAGAGAAAGTGTATAAAATTGTTAAAAATGTCTTTCATTGTATCCTTCTCATGACAGTTGGGGCATTATATAATGTTTTGAAGTTATGTTTACAGGTAAACTAACATTACCTAGGAATTGAACTTCAGGCTAGTGAAGGAAGGGTTGTGAGTCTGGTGGGATTGTGAGCCACTGGTTTCCAAGATGGGACAAGCCCTGACAGAAGCCCTGTGGATTGACCGGTGGTAAGAGTTTGTTGAGATAGGCATATAAAATTTTTTTCATGTAAGACTGTATAATGTAGGTTGGAAAGTATGTTATTCAAATATTATACTAAATGTTATATATTCAGTGTCATCATGTGCATGCCATCTTTAGCAGGACAGCACTGAGACTTGAGGGCTTCCCCGGGTGGCACTGGACTGAGCAGTCAGAATGAAGAGTCATAGTTCTCTTTACACCAGCGGACCTAGGAACCCTCCTCTTTACTTTAAAACAGAAGATATTTGAATTGTTTTATTTTTAAAATTTTATTATTATTCTTATTGACAAATAAAGAAAAGAAACAACATCCATGTAAAATATAAACTATTAAAAATTAAAGGTACAATACCTGAGAACCAGAATAAGTTTACTTTACTAATTGTGGTGCAATACTAGATAGTCTTTTCAATTTTTAAAAATTTTAATAAAAATTTTGTTTTTTATTTATTTATTAGAGACAGAGAGAGGGAGAGAGAGAGAAAGAGAGAATGGGCATACTTAGAAACTCTAGCCACTGCAAACAAACTCCAGACGCATGTGCCACCATGTGCATCTGGCTTACGTGGGACCTGGAGAACCGAACCAGGGTCCTTAGGCTTTGCAGGCATGCGCCTTAACCACTAAGCCATCTCTCTAGCCCTAGATAGTCTTTATGATATGCTGCTTTGTTGCAGAAATTAGCACTGGCTGGTGGATAAAATTATACAGAATCATAGTGTTCATTAAAATATGTACAACATTTTGGTTGTGAAATTAAACAAAAACAGAAATGCAAAACAAATGAACAAAAAACACACAGAGGAAACCAAGGCTCAGCCAGGTTAAGTGACTTTAACAAAGCCACACAGCTATTAGACGCCCATAGGGTGCAAACACAGTGCTCTATGGACCCCTGCTGGAGAGAGCAGGTGGTGCAAGCAGGCAGTGAGGTGGAGAGGGCTCCAGGAAGCTGGTACCCAGCTCTGATTGAAGCCAGTTCTTTGCCTCAGAATGTGGATCCTGTCCTTTCCTCTCCACCTTCTAATATGAGCACTGGTTGTCTCTCCACCCTGACTCACCCTGCTCTTCATACTGTCAGGACTGACCTGTAGGCACCCCAGTGAATATTTTAATTAGGCGAGACAAATAATTATATGTTCTGTTTTATTTCAATTAGAGTGGACGTGCAAGACTTTGAGCTGGGAGTGTATTTAGCAACTTAGTAAGGAATCACAGCCCACCATTTAGAAAACACTAGCTGAGGTACACCAGCAAAATAAAGTTTTTCTAATTAGCAGGAATCCGAAATGCTTAAGTTATAGACCACCATCCATATCCTGAAAAACAATCACAGCTGCCAATCTTTTCCAGCAATTGTAATACTTAATAGAAATAAAACAAAATCAAATTTGGATTAGGGAGAACCAGGAAGATACACACTTGAAGGTCAGTGTTTTCTGGAATTCTGCTATGATTTTTCTTGCACTAACAGCAACCAACTTCTTTTAGTTTTCTACCCTTCCCACTGCTGTATACCAATCCCCCTTTCTGGGTGTTGTTACAGGTTACCTTTCTGGGCAGTTAGAACTTGTCTCTTGCAAACTGTTGGCCCTGAACTCTGCAACAAATCATTAAACTCCCAAGAACATACACAAATGAAAAAAAGTTTTAAAAACTCTTTTGAAGAGTGAAGGGGTGGGCCTAGGCTTCAGTAACCAAAGGGCTGTGGGGCTTGAGGTGCTGGGATGGATTCCAGCATCTGCTCACTATCTGCAGCCCAGGCGCCCAGGGAAGGTCTTAGTAGTCATCATTAAAGACAGCATGTTTTGATTTGGAAAGCTGGAGATAACTTCCTTTCTAGAACTAGCAAACATGCATTCTGTTCAACTGAACTTTTTCCAGAAATTACTTGGGTCCTTCAGAACAAAGTATTAACAATATTATTCATCCCACCTCACTGGAGATGGGGGAATATCAATACTTCAAGGTCTCTTAAGACTTGTGGGGCTAAGGAAATGGGTCAGCAAACAAAGACACTTGCTTGCAAAAGGCCTGCTGGCCTGGGTTCAATTCCCCAGCTACTCACACAAAGCCAGACAGGTGTCTGTTTATAGTGGTAAGAGGCTCTGGTGCATGCACATGTGTGCACACACATGCATACCCACTCATGCACATACATGCAAGTGGATAAGTGTTAAAAATATTCGTTTCACAAAAAGCTGATTGGAGGTATGAGGAACACGTTGCTGGCTCTGCCAATAGGCAAGATGCTGGAGTGCTCACATCACTAAACGGCACAGTCTTGGCAAGTGCTGCACATCATATGGGCAAAAGCTTGACGTTAGTACTATGAAGGAGTGTCTTGGCCAATGAGAGAGTGCCCATATACTAGCACAAACAGAAAATCCAAATCCGGAACCAAAACTACCTTCTCTTGATTTAAATCCTATCAAAAACCAAGGCTGACCTTTGAAGAAGCAAGGGCATAGAGATGAACACATCTAGAAACTCACTTATTCCAAGACTTGGGGTGTCCCTAATGCACGGCAACACTTCCCGTGGCTATGCTCCTTTTCTTTGGAGACTCACGAAAAGAATGAGTAAACCCATACTATCATATGGTCATTGGCTTTGTCCGGTGTCAAATCTCTTTGACCCAGAGCAGCAGGACAAGGTAATAAGCCCTGGCTTCTTACACTCTTGCTTAAAGTGCCAGTCTCTTTAACACACTCTTTAAAGTCTTTTAAAGTACTGTTTTGTTGTGCTGGTGGTAGTGCACATATAGCTATTGGCTATCTTAACCATTTTAAGTATGATCAACACACTGCTGTTAAACACATTTGTTATGTTACACAGTCACCAGCATCCCCTGATCCCAGAGCTCTTTCAATCCAGTGGAAATAAATTCTATACCTGTTAAAGACAACTTCCTATTCCACCTCCCCCCTAGTCCCTGGCAACCACCATTCAGCTTTTCTGTCTATGTATTTGACTAACCGGGTACCTCATATACATGAAATCATACAGTATTTGTCCTCATATGCTTATTTTATTCACTTAGCAGATTATCCTCATATCCATGTTGGAGCATACTGAGAAGTTATCTTTCTTTTCCCTCCTTCCTTTCTTCCTTCATTCCTCCCTCCCTTCTTCCAACCCTCCTTTCCTCCCTCCCCCCTCCCTTTTTGATGTGTGTGCACAGGCATGTGTGTATGGGCATGCTTGCCACAGGACATGTGTAGAGATTAGACGACAACCTTGGGGGTATTGGTCCTTGCTTCCCACCTTGTTTAATTTTCATGAAGTCCAATTTGCCTGTATTTTCTTTTGTCACTTATGCCTTTGGTGTCATATTTAAGAAATCAGTGTCAAGTCCAATGTCATAAAACTTTCTCCTATGTTTTCCTCTAAGAATATTAGATTTTACAATGAAGCTTTTGATCCATTTAAAATTCATTTTTGTATATGTTATTAAATGAGAATCAAATTTTATTCTTTTGTATGTGGAATGCCCAATTTACAACAAATATTTGCTTAAATGATGGTTCTTTCTCTACTGAATGGTCTCAGTGGCCTAGCAGAAGTCTTTGCCCAGGTGTATGCGACTGACTTCTGGGCTCGCTTTTGTTTGCTGCTTCTAACAGTACCATACTTGTCTTCATAAGTGCAAGGCTATGGTGAGGCTCAAAATCTAGAAGTATAGTTCACCAGCTTTGATCTTTTTCCACATCATTTGGCTGTTCATATTAACTTACTGACAGTGGCCCATTTGTGGAAGGAAAGTGAAGAAAATACCTATGATCGGTTCATGTATATAGAATGCTTCCTTTCAAAGTTCAGAACCAGACAGTCTCAATTCACCAATGTAGAATATATCCTATTTTGATTTTTTTAAATATATAAACAAAACTTACTTATTAAACTATAATCAAAAATTTTCATTTAGTTATAATTTAATTGTTTGATTATTAAATTATGTTATTTTATTTGTTTTTGATTCATTACCAGTTCTTTCATTTTGCTAAGACATAGAGACATTTATTTATTTATTTATTTATTTATTTATTTATTTTAAGAAAGAGAGAGAGAGAATGGGCATGCTGGGGCCTCTAGCCACTGCAAATGAACTCCAGATGTATGCACCCCCTTGTGCATCTGGCTTACATGGGTCCTGAGTCCTTTAGCTTTGCAGGCAAGCTCCTTAATCTCTCTGGCCCTGACTTAGAGACTTTACAAAATGATCTTCAAGAAAAGTAAGTTTTAGTCCTAGACAGACTCTGAAAATCTCTTCATTTTTAAAACTTATTTATTATTTAGTTGAAAGAGAGAAAGAGGCAGTTAGAGGATGGCCTCTAGCCATTGCAAATGAACTCCAAGTCATTTCTCCAGCTCAAGTCTTTTCATTTTCCAGAGAGATAAAAATTGCAGACTTCAATTGACACAGCTTGGTGACAACACAGCCCCAAGCACACAGAGTCACTTTTGATTTAAAAAAAACAACAACAACAACAACAACAACAAAAAAACATGGGTTTCTTTCATTCTCTTTATATTATCTAAAATACATAAAAATGTACCATACTCTATTGTGATCACCAAATTGTGGTGGATACAAAATGACCTGACTACATATGTATATTTTACTTTGGGATTTAAGCATAGAGTTTTCTCTAACCACCACATTTTACCTCCTTTAGCAATGGCTTCAGGTTCTATAGTGAAGGTTACTCAACTCTACCTGAGTAATGGTATGCAAGATCATTAAAAAATATCCACTGAGGGCTTGAGAGAAGGTTTAGCAAGTTAAGGTGCTTGCCTGCAAAGCCTAAGGGACCAGGTCGGATTCCCCAGCATTCACGTAAGCCAGATGCATGAGGTGGTACATGTGTCTAGAGTTTGTCTGCAGTGCCCGGAGGCCCTGGTGTGCCCATTCTTTCTCTCTAAGTCTCTCTCATGCAAACAAATAAAATATTTAAGATATATATATTGAAAGTTAAGGTATGAAACACTTAGGAGATAGCCCTGGAAATGTAGGGGGTTAAGCCTGGAAATTTTTCTTTAAGCCTTAAATGTTATAGCTCATTTCAAAAACTAATACTCAAGAGATTAAAAAAACTCAAAGAATTCATATGCACCTTTAATAAGGAAAAATACCATCTTAATAGAAAAGCAGACAAAGGATATGAATAGGCAACTGACAGGAGAGGCAACACTAATAAACTGTACAAGAGGGCCTGGAGAGATGGCTTAACAGGTTAAGGTGCTTGCCTTCAAAGCCTACGCACCCAGGTTCAATTGTCCAATAAGCCAGATGTACATGGTGGCACATGTGTCTGGAGTTCATTTGCAGTGGCTGGAGGCCCTGGTGTGCCCATTTTTTTTTCTCTCTCTCTCTCTCTTTCTCTTCTCTCAAGTAGATAAATAAAAATAAAAGTATTTAAACTGTACAAAACACTCATGGGGAAATGCAACCTGAAATAGCAAGATGAAACTTCATTCCTCAAGCTGAAAACCAATGACAAGTCTGTCAGTGCCAAAAGGTGAAAAGGATGCAAGGAAGAAGGAGCTCGCATATATCTGGTTTGTAGCATTGTTGATGACATCAGGCAAATTTTTCTAGCAATTTCACTTTTCAAAGTATTGACATCCATGCTCACAAGAAAGGATGTATCAGTATGAATCATCTTATAAATAATGAAGAAAGAGGTGCATGGTTTTACATATTAGATCACATCACTTATGACAAGTTTTAAAATAGAGAAAACACCACTCTGATAATAATTATCTAAACATAATAAGCATGGGCAGAAGGACCCTATCTTGAAGAGATGTCCCGTCTACAGAGAAGAAAGGAAGAGAGGATGACAGAAAGAGTCAGGCTGTGCTGGAATGGCCCCTCATCTTTGGTAGGTTTTTTTTAGGTGATTTCATCAAGTATATAGTAAGCATTCAATAGATTTTTGTTCAGTGATGACTGAATGAAGGAATGAATTTATACCACAATATTAAACACCATCTAAATGTAGATGACCTGTCCTCCAAACTCAAATAATGAAGCTAGCAATCGCTTGGCTCTTCAACAGCTCTATCCCAGGTGGTCTCCTCCTGTAGTCTCCCACGTTTCAGCAGATGGAAGTACTACTTACTCAGGTGCACACAGCAGATCTCTTAAAGTCCACATCAACTGCTGCCTCTTCTGGGAGACTCCATTTTCCTTTCTAACACAGTCCTGCAACCATCAGTTCTCCAGAAGTTGTCTCTGTGGCTTTCAATTTGTATCAAATATCTGTGGCTAGGTTCCAGATTCTGAACGGCCTGTGACCTCAGAGTGAGCCACACAGCAGTCAGTTGAGCTGAGACACAGCTGCATGTGATTTGGTCCCCAGATACCTACTGACCTGCAGACCTTGGCAGCAGGACTTGTGACCAACATTTTAGACAGTTCCTGCTGGACCGTGCCACTTCCCTATCTCCAAGGAGCAATAGTACTTTTATTGGCAAGATTTCTGAGTAAGGAAAATCCAAAAAGTGTCACGCCTGCTCTTCTCTAGGGACAGGCAAAATATGATTTGTTCTTTGACAACTCCAACTCACCAGCCCATCTTTAAAAGGAAATGGAAACTACGTCGCCACCTACTGGCCCTTAACAGAACAGCCACTACACAAGGCTGTTCCACACCAGATTCCTAGCCAGTCGGCTTGAAAGGTGTAACAGAGCACGCCAACTAATGACAGCATCAGTCGGTACCACAGAAACCTTCCTCCAGGATAGCAAACAAAAAGATGTGACCCTTAATAAGGGGAGGGGCACTTGGGCAGAAGGGCCCTGGAGAGGGTGGAGAAAGCTTAATTCTAAAACCATGGGCACTGGCTAGTAAATCCCAGTGCCAGAAGTGGATTATAGCCCACACTGAGCTGTTGATCAGTTGGGGAGACCCATAAAGTCCCCAGAATATTGAAGGTCATTTACAAAGCACTTGGTTTCCCTCCAAGTCTACATGGTAAGACCCTACTGCTGAAGACATGACAGGCCGCGGACACAGGACAATGACAGATCACACTGAACTAAGATGGAAGCCAGCTTCCTGCTGACTAGTCCTCACTGTGCTGGACAGTGCTGTGTGAGCTTCTGGGGGATAATGGCCACCCACAGTGTGAACAAGCAGGGGACCCTGCAAGCTATGAAATCAACCATCCACACAAGATGCACACACCTGTGCAATAGCAGCATGTGGCCTGTGCAGGTAATCAACAGCTCTCTGGTTAGATATGAGGCCTGCTCAGTGAGACAGAACTTACACCCAATACTGAGAACCAAGTCTGAACTCTATGGATAGGAAGGTCATGGATTCCACAGAGAAGCTCCCACTGGTCTTTGGCTAAGAAGAGTGACTACACCCATCAAAAAGTCTCTTAAATAACTACACTTACCTCCTTTAATCTAAGCTGCTCTCACTCTTGGTTAGAGAATCTGTTTTACAGATGGCAGTAAAAAAAAAAAAAATGGAGAGAACCAAGATCCATCAATATGACAAGAAAATACAGCCCACTGCCTAGCCTGAGATAAGCCACCTTTATCACACCAGCCAGGGCGCAGGAGACATCGCAGAGGAAGTGGCGATTTAAGCACGAGTACCAGGGAGATTGTGATAGACACTGAGGAGAATCAAAACTCATCAAAGCAGAAATGCAGATGTTTCAGAGAGCTCAACACTAAAGCAGACTTATAACACATCCACCAAGGCTCAGGGAACATTACAGATGAGGTAACGGGAATATGGCAAAAGCCACGGGGTGGCAAGTAGGATCCTTAGGCATTGTCCCTCCCCACCACAGAGACTGGCTGATTCATAAGCCCACAGTGAATACCAATAACCACATTGAGCAGAGTAGAAGCTCACCGAGGACAGGCGACCAACGCAGAGAAGATGCCTGTCCTCGGTGAACTTCTACTCTGAATAGGGAACGGGCATATACAGTAGTGTTCTTTGTTGCTATGTTGAGATGGCTGGAGAGACACTGACTGTTCACAGCAAGTGCACTTAGGATGGGGTCATCACCTATGCCCTTTATCAATAACCTGAGCAAATGATGCGCACACTTCTGCCTATGCATCTCTAGTCATTTGTAGCCTGCTTCTTCATTCTTTCTTTTTTAACACTATACTAAAACCTACCGCCTCACAATTTCTATCCATTACTCCAAGTTCTATCTTGAACTAGCCAAAACAAAACAAAACAACAACAAAAAAACTCGGGCTGGAGTGATGGCTTAGCAGTTAAGGCACTTGCCTGTGAAGCCTAAGGACCCAGGTTTGATTCCCCAGTACCCACCTAAGCCAGATACACAAGGTGGCACATGCGTCTGGAGTTCATTTGCAGTGGCTAGAGGCCCCGGCGTGCCTGTGTGTTCTCTCTCTCTCTAGTTGTCTCTCTCTCTCTCTCTCAAATAAATAAATAAAAAAGAAACTCACGCCAGGCGTGGTGGCGCATGCCTTTAATCCCAGCACTTGGGAGGCAGAGGTAGGAGGATTGCCATGAGTTCAAGGCCACCCTGAGAACTCCAGGTCAGCCTGGGCTACAGCAAGACCCTACCTTGAAAAAAACAAAAAAAAAAAAAAAACCCAAAACCAAAAAACAAAACAACAACAACAACAAAACTCTGTACACTTCTTTCAAACATTTTTTTAAAAATTTCAAACATTTTGGGCTGGAGAGATGGCTTAGCGGCTAAGGTGCCTGCCTGCTAAGCCTAAGAACGCTGGTTCCAATCTCCAGTGGTTCAAATCTCCAGGTCCCATGTTTAGCCAGATGCAAAGTGATGCAAGGGCGTGATGCCACACTTGACCACAAGGGGGCGCACACATCTGGATTTCATTCGCAGCAGGTGAGAGACTGCTGGTGCGCCCATCTCTGTCTCCCTCTCCCTCTCTGTCTATCTCTCTCTGTCTCTCTCTCCAAAAATAAATTTTAAAAAATAATAATAAAAATTTCAAACATTTAAAGACAGTTAATTCTTCTTTAAGCCAAGTATTCTCATTTGTTAAAGGTTTGAATGTAGTTTATCCTCAGAAGGTAGATGTGCTGGGAGCTTGCTTCTCAGGGTGCTGCACTTGAGGAAGGTGAGGCCTAGTGGAAGAGGGCAGGTCACTGGGGATGTCACTTTCAGAGGGGATTCATGTAATCTCATAGAACCTCAGCTAGTTCCCATGGTACTTGAGTGCCATAAAAGGGGCAAGATTGGCCCCTCCGACACTCCGACAGCCCAGCCTTTTATCTCTTCCAGATGTTCTCTTCTGCATGTGCTCTCGAAATTTTGATGCCACTCTTCCACCTGAAGGTCTCAGTAGGGGCTAAGTAGATAGAGTGTGCCTGATCTTAGACTTCCAGCCTACAGAACTATAGGCTAAATAACTTCGTTTCTTCATAAAGAACCCTATCTTGGGTATTTCTTATAGCAGTGGGAAACAGACTAACAAACTTCAGCTGTTCCTCATGTGACACAGCACCACCCCTGAATTAGGAATCATTTGTCCCCTGCCACTGCACAATGCATGCAGCATAGCACAGTTAATCCAAGACCTCCAACCCAGTTAATCTCTGCTTCCCTCCCCCAAAGTGAGCACATAAAGTAAAATCATAACCTTAATATTCATGTTTCGAGCTTAATTTTGACATATTTTTAAAAGATATTTTAATATTCTAGATGTATGGTCTTATCAATTACATATGATATATCTATTAGTTACGGCATATATCTGAATCTGCCCTGTATGTCTCAAAAATGTCCAAGAAAATCAAGCCAAATAAACCATGAAAATAAGAAAAACACATATCCTAATGCTAGGAGGATAAAATGCTCACTTTCAGTAAATGAATAATCTGCCCACAGGACTTCCACACATCTCAGGGAATGAATCTGTGACTATGGCTTCCAACAAATCGTGGCTGTGTTTCTCAACTGCTGTAACTAAACTCTGTGCCTGGGACTTTGTGGCTCTGTAGTAATGTCAAAAGCCCAGGAGGTTGTGAATGACTCATAATGTCCCACTGCTTTGTGAATGATCCGCGTCTAAATCCACACTTGGCAATGAAACAAAGAGTAATATAATAAGCATTTTATGCTATTTTTAAAGCAAACTTTAGTTCTCGCTGTACCAAAAAAAAAAAACATATTCAGTCAAAGAATTCTGCGCTACTAGCAAAATACATTCCTTTAAAAATATTAGCTCTTGTTATCCAAGTTGACAAGGTCACAAGAAAAAAGAGCAATGGAGTTTTTCCTTTTTTTCTCTCTTCAAAGGCATTACATTAAATTTAAATTGGGTTCTTTGTACTCTGGCTACTCATGGACATTTTTTCTTTTAGTAATGTGGAATATTGAACACCATTGTTTTTCAAACTTTAATGTGCACACATATAATCAGTGGTTTTGGATACTCAATAGATTCTCAGTCATGATACTGCTAATGGGCTTAGATGTTGCACTTTTAACAATCTCTGGGCAATAAAAGGTTGATAATGATAGTCTGTACTTTGGTTAGCAAGACTGTCTGACAGTACACAAATTCTCTTTAGATTGTTTCTCTTACTGGAAAGATAATGTTAAACAGAGAGTCACCTGGGGCTCTTTCAAGTCTTAAAATTTTGATGTTTTCAAATAATCTTGTACTTTAGTCACCATAGTTTATGAATAACTTCCCAGTCTAGAGAATCAAAATGAAATTGTAAGCATGTGCTTCCTAATCAAGCATGAGGGTTTGAATTTGGATCCCCAGAACCCACATAAAACCAGATGCATTGTAGCAGGTCTGTATCCCAGTCCTCTCATGGCAAGATGAAAGGTAGAGACAGGGGAATCATGGGAGCTCATGAGCCAGCCAGCCTGGCCTTCACAGCAGTGAACAAGAGACAGCCACAAACAAGGTGGAAGATGAGGACCTACACTTAGGGCTGTCCTCTGACCTCCACATCCACACTGTTGCACACAGGCCTATACTTGTACATACCCACACACACATACATCATATACACATATAAAAAGATAGTTTTAAAATTACAAGTATGTTTCCTTTATATAATAAATGAGGAGTTCTTTTAAAAATAATTAGGAAGCAGACTTGATCATACCTATAATCCCAAGACTCAGAAGGCCAAGGCAGGAGGATCACAGAAAAGTCAAGATCAGCCTGAGCTACACAGTAAGTCTGAGGCAAGTTTTGGTTACAGGATGAAACACTGTCTCAAAACAGCAACAAAAATAACAAATCATTTAATAAAATGAACCCTGTTTTTATCTCTCCAGAGAAATATACTGTTGGAAAATTCTGGTTTTCTACTATGTGTTCATCTTAACAGATTAAATTTTCATTAATAGAGCTTCTCGGCTGGGCGGGGTGGCGCATGCCTTTAATTTCAGCACTTGGGAGGCAGAAGTAGGAGGATCACCCTGAGTTCAAGGCCAACCTGAGAGTACATAGTTAATTCCAGGTCAGCCTGGACTAGAGCAAGACCCTACCTCAAAAAACCAAAAAATAAGTAGAACTCCTTGTCTTTTGTTAACAGAAAGCACTATATAACACGAAAGTTTGACTTTTTAAGAAAAGGTTACAGGAGTGTTTGTTGAGGCTATTCCAGCGAATCTTACAAAGGTTGGGTGGTCCTAACCTCTGGTTTTATAGTAAAGAGACCTCGTAAATGGAGGGGCATCTATAGCCCTTTTCCAGGGATAGAGGACACACACAGAGCTTGTTTTCTCTCCTTAATCCAGCCGATCTTACTTATGATGTAGAGTCACTTAGGTTGGGGAAGGAGACTGTTGAAACATCCAAATCTGGATCCTACATCCTACATTCTAATTTAATTTAATTGGTCCAAACAGCGGTCGGCTGTGAAAACCTAACAGACTTTTGACTCTATTGTAGTAAACATAGTCAGTATGTAACAAGTTGATCTAAAGTAAAATATGAGGAGCTCTTCAAGGTGTGAGCAGTATGCCTTATTCTATCGTGTTCTTAAATGTGGTTATAATCCTTGTCTGATTAAAATATATAGCAGGAGCTGGATATGTAGCTCAGTGGTAGAGCACTTGCCTAGCATTTGGGGGCCCTATACTCAACCCACAGTACCACAAGAAAAAAAATGGATTTGGCCGCAGAGATAGCTTAGTTGGTAAAACGTTTGTCTGGAGAAGTTAAGGATCTGAATTTGATCATCATTATCCATGTAAAATGCTGGGCATGGTGACATGAGCCTGATACTCAAGTGCTGGGAACAGACAAAGGAAAAGCCCTGGAGCTCACTGGTCAGCTAGGTTCCCCTAACTGGTGAGCTGCGGCCCAGTGAGAGGCCCTGTCTTAAACAAAGTGGAAGATACTCTTGAGGATAACAGCCTACGTTGTCCTCGGACCTGCACATGCATGTGCCACCCACCAAACACAAGCACCCACACTATATAAACACACATATCCACACTGGAACACATACACATTGCACCAAAAGATAGATGGATGCATAAATACATAGATACCAGGCAAAATTATAATAACTTTTCATGAGCTAGCACGAATTTCTTGAAAGGTTCTCAAATGCACTTAAGCAAATGTTAATGTTTTTCCATTTTCTCATTTTGACAAAAAAAAAAAAAAAAAGCTCAAATGATAACCAGATCAAACAAAACAGAGTTTGACAAAAGGCAGTTAGTCAATTTCCAACAGGTAAAGAAAAATTGCCACCAACACATGTAACTCACAAAAGAAAATGTGGCAGGACAATAGCCTGTATGAAAAACCATTGGTTTACATCAGTTCCAAGCTCAATATTAACAGCAACTAATAACAAAAGTAGGCTGCACCAATAGGAGAAGAGCTGTCAAAGCTGTCAAAAAAAACAACTAACAGATAGTGCCTCAGTTCCATATGGAACATTTACTGGACCTGGAAAAAATGGATCTGGAGAGTTGTCAGGCACGGTAAAGATGCCACGGCATACCTCAGGTTGAACATGTTTCCCCTAAAGGGATAGATGATTTGGTATTGGCACAGGACATCAATGCCTACCATGAGGGTCAACAATGTTGTCTGTGCTGTTATGTGGAGTCCTCCGTCCTTGAGACATCGCTGTGAGGCAGGTCATTTGAAATGACTCAAGCACACAACTTTACCGATGATTTACTGGAGGGCTTCTGGACTTGAACAACAATGGGGTTAGCCTGATTCTACATAGCCTCTACTCTTTCCCAAAGAACTACAGAAGCACCGAGGACACACGCCTTCAGCTTCCTTTGGAATGAAAACACAGTACAAACCATCTGTAAGAACAACAGTTTACAAATTCTAGCATAGCTCCCATAGCCCTCAACTTGAGGCTGCTGGGAGAATGGAAGGGAGGTTGAGAAGACCCCTGGACCCAGGAAAAATGAGAGTGCAGGACTGAAGCACAATGAGAATCACCCCAGGAAGAAAGGGGGAAGCTGTATACACCACTGCTACTTCTTTGAGGCCCCAAACTGCGAGACAGGATGTAGCAGCCCCAAAGAGGATAAATTTTATATATATATATATATATATATATATATATATATATATTCAAAATTAATTTTGCCTCTATTTTTAGACATAATTTATTAGATAACTTTAAATGTATATATAATTTACATTATGTTTTTACTGGACAGCACTGGCCTAGAGGGAAAAAGTCAGAAACAAAGAAGGAGCCACTTAGACATTATATTTGGTTGAAAACAGAAACAGGCCACCTCGGGAAGTACATTAACTATGATGATTTAGAAAATATAACACTGTGATTTCTGCTTCTGTCCATGATGGAAACAAAAGTGACAGATTACCCTAGCACTAAACCAACTAGAAAACTAGATACATACATAGAACAATGGCTTGAGATGCTGTCCAAAAAACAGCTCAGGACTGGTTCTTGAGAAGAGGAAAAGAAAGGAGAGTCCCTGGCCACTTGGCTTCCTGCTTGGGGAGTTTCTAAGGCAAAGCCCAGCCCAGAACCCAGAGCCCAGAGGACATCTGAGTTGAGGAAACTGAGACTGGACTGCGTGTGGCAGAATACTGAAGAGAGGAATGATGGAGGCAGCAGAGGGAGAGAGCAAGTGGCCGAGGGCAGAGAGTTCCTTGTGATTGGCTGAATCCTCTCTGTGCACATGATGAGGAGTGACCCAAGGCCAGGTCCTGGCCTGCCTGTCAGAAAGGAGTTGGCAAACAACCCCTGGAGCTCACAAGAGGTTGGCATCTGTTGTCTTTACAGTGGCCAGAGTGAGAGGAACTCTTGGTACATGGGCATGCAGGTGAGTAGGAAGAAGGTCTCAACAGCCACAGACTAAAAGCTAGTCTAGCCTCACTTTAGCAAATCTACATGCAAGTCTTGAAAAGATTACAGTTACTGCTAGCTACCTAATTGCATTAAAAACAAAAAACAAAATCTGGACTGGAGGGATGGCTTAGTGGTTAAGGTGCTTGCCTGCAAAGCCCATGTTTGACTCCCCAGGTCCCACGTAAGCCAGACACATCAGGTGATGCAGGTGCAAGGTCACATATGCGCACAAGGTGGCACACATGTCTGGAATTTGATTGCTGTGGCTGGAGGCTCTGGCATGCCAACTCTCTCTGCCCCCACTCTTGCTCTATTAAAAAGGCCAGTCTGAAGCCGGGCATGGTGGCACGCCTTTAATCCCAGCACTCAGGAGGCAGAGGTAGGAGGATCGCCGTGAGTTCAAGGCCACCCTGAGATTGCATAGTTAATTCCAGGTCAGCCTGGGCCAGAGTGAGACCCTACCTCGAAAAACCAAAAAAAAAAAAAAAAAAAAAAAAAAAAAAAAGCCAGTCTGGGGGCTGGAGAGATGGCTTTGTGGTTAAGGCGTTTGCCTGCAAAGCCAAAGGATCCTGGTTAGATTCTCCAAGACCCACGTAAGCCAGATGCACAAGGGGGCACATATCTCTCTCTCTCTCTAAAATAAAAAATAATAATAGTAAAGAAAGGACACACAGCCTGAGAGAAATGAAGATTAAGGTGTAGGAAACAACCACTGGAATTGAGACCAATCTGGAAACTATGGTATGCATGGACCCACGGCTCTGACACTGCTACTCTTTACTCCAGACCTCACAGTCTAAGACAAAAAGTCCACATAGAGCATTTTATCCTCACCACCGCTCTGCAGGAAAAGTAGACAGTTACTATTCCCAACAAGAAAACAGTTTTTAAAAACAGTCTTCTCCCAGGCCTCACATCAGAGGAAGTGTTTGGGATTCCAGACCCTGACTGCTATGGTGTCATGTGACACAGAGAAATGAAATCTCGAGACTAGCATCAGGTGTCAGCAGAGAGGCACAAAGGTACAAACAGAAGGTCATATGGTTGTGTGCTGCCCAGAAGCCCCTCAGGACCACAGTTCTAATGTCCCCGTGGTGGGAGGCTGATGGCCATCTCTCTCTCTGGTGTTATCCCATGGTAAGCAACCCCTCCAACAGAAAGCAGCTCATATTAAGTGATAATTTAATGGTGGAGTTGCCTCAAACAGACATCTCTGAAAGGTCACCAAGCTCCACAGCTCTCTGTGGGGCTGGCAAAGGCCTTCCTTGCAACTGCATCATATCCAACTTCTCTCTCTATCCAAAGGCGCTCACGCCACACACACACACTGGACATAGGATGAAAAATCAAGGTACTGGAAGGAAAAACAGAAAGCTTCAAAGTAGGCCATGCTCTTTCAGGATTCCTGTCCAGTCACAGGAGGTTTACTCTCCCCTCACTCCTCTCTTCCTCTGGGAAAGAAGGGTCCTGGAGCCCCTCCGCAGTCTGGTGTTCCTTTATAGCCTTCACCCCATCTCATACTCAAGTAAGTGGACATGACTTATGCAAATGCACATGACTTAGCTACCATGAAGTCATCACTAATGGGTCAATTCTGACATTGGCCAATGTTTCTCCTGTAGCTTGGATGGGTCATTGATTCTGACCCAGCTAAGTAACAGAGGGTAGCCAATTCCACTTCCTTGAACAATGTGCATGTTTCCAGGTTCACATTGGAACAGACACATACCAGTTGTCTGGAACAACAGCAAGTCCAAGACCCAATGATAGTAACAAATCTTGGGTCAGATCTCAGCGCAGGCCGTGGAGTCATGTGAAAAGCACGTGCCCAGCGCTGCTCTCCCTGGGATTCCCCAGCTGTACCATTTGGTAAGGAGACACCGCTGGAAGAAGACAGCCCCTCTGAGGGCCTGCGTGCTGCAGATGGCATGCTTGCTGCTCTCAAAACAGAGCTCAGGAGCAAGCCATCTGCATCATCAATCATTCAGGCACTAATGCCCATGTGATAAATCAAAATGAAAGTGTTTTAAAAACTAATATCTTTTACTTTGTCTATGTTTTCAGGAATAATGTTTCTTTTGTGCTACATGAAGCTCTCTTCTGTGACAGATTTAGTGAGAGTGAGGAGGCAGACACAGGATATGGCCACCGAATGTAGTGGGAGATTAACAAGTAGAGTGTGGACCAGCATGGAGTCTTTCCCACACCTGTTTTTACCAACCTCTCTGGCCTAGGAGCCCCTTAATAAAACGCTTACTTCCTGGTGTGAATGTGTAGATTTATTAAGAAGTCATGAATCGTGCTTGTCCCCTTGTCTGAAGCTCAGATTCCACACAAGACATTTCTGTGTGGTGTTTATGTACATGTACGTGCAAGCCTGTTTCACTGCTAAGAAAAGGGAGATGATCTGTTCCTTTTGGGATTATATGAAAATTCAGTGCATTCTTGGGAAATGATTTTTAAAATCACAGGTACAAGCAATATGAGAGATTCTCTAATTTGTTTTTACTTGTACCTTCCCCACCCTCATTGTCCTTTCCAATCAAAACCAGATGTGAGAGATGGCTCAGAGACCATCAGAGTCATTGATGTGAACCCACAGGCACCAGTGAGATGCTTGCATTAGGCAGCTCCTCTTGAGCAACAGCTCAGTTTACTTCCTATTGGTCAAATGACTTGACTAGTCTAGTACTAGTATTTTAAATTGGTATTTTTTAAATGTGAGATAGAGAGAGAGAGAATTGGCGTGCTAGGGCCTCCAGCCACTGTAATCGAACTCCAGATGTGTGGTCACCTAGTGCGCATGTGAGGCCTTGCACACTTGTGTCACCTTGCGTCTGCAAGTCAAACATGAGTCCTTAGGCTTTGCAGGCAAGTGCATTAACCATTAAGCCTCCTCTCCAGCTCTGAAGTAGTATTTTTGAAAGCCACTGTCAGAAATCATGATAGACAAGAAATTGAACAATGTGCAAAGGGAGCTAATAGATGATGAAGCAGCTATGCAAATCATGTAGTTAACTCGCAGGCGATCTAATCTCATGGGTGAGAGGCTGGAGAACTTCACATGGAGATTTAGCAGCTGAACTCTCCCCAGCTCTGGTATCCAGTTACTTCAGAGCTATTTCCAAAGAAATAGAAGAGCTGAAATGACATGCTGTTTTACTTTATCCCTTTCCCCAGACCTTAAGTTTAACTTTAAAAAAATCCTAATATAATCTTTTTCCACCAGAGGCTTCTTTGCCTGGAGTTAAGAGCTGAGAAAGACATGCTGGTGTCATCGGCAATGGAGAGGCACGGCAGCACCTGAATGTGGACATCACACCACTGTCCCAACAAAAAGAAGAATCTTAATAAAAACAAGCCTGCAAAAGTAAATTAATATCCTAGTATAAGAGAATGTTTGGATAGTGTTATTCTGGGGTAGAAAAAATGTATATGACTGAACATCAGATAACTAACTATGTGGTCTCCCCTCCTGATCTGTATAGCCATGGGGTACCCGTTTCCTCCTTGAAGCCTTTGTCTCCTTGCTTGGAAGATGAACCCTTCCTTTCAGCTCAGCTTCCATACCAAAAAGGGAATGTGTGGTTGAGTCTTTCTCTGAGACTTATCTTGATTTTCTTATTGTGCCTGTGAGTCTAATATAGACCAAGGACAAAGTAACAGAACTTCCTTGGGGTCAGGGCAGCCGAGAAGAGATGGATTCACCCACAAGCCCTGCCTCTCCTCATCATACATTTCTTTAGTTTCTTAGACCATGAAGATGAGGGTCTATCAACTCTGATTTCTTTAGTCAACTCTGCCCTTTCAGGTTTATAAAACACAAACTTATGATTGTGTTAAGCCAAAAAAAAAAAAAAATCCCCCAATGGGATGGACAACATTTATGCAAATTCCTAGAGTACGTTCTCAGAAGGGCTAGCATTCATTCTTCAAGTATTCACAAGGTAATGATAACAGAGAACAAGAAGAGTTAGAGCTCAGCACAAGCCAAACTAAACACACACGAGAGAAACACAGAAAAACGCGCTTGCAAAATGCCTGCTACTCACGATTTGAAGCTACACACTCACAAATCTTACACTGCTAGAGAAGCAGAAAGGCACACCATTACAACCAGACAGTGTGAACCTCGCTGATGTGAGACCCTGGGCAAGTGAGGTAACTTCTCCACCCCTCCTTGTTCTCTTCCTCGGCAAACAGGAGATAATGTGAAGTGACCATGAGTTTACATATGTGGATATGAGTGCTAAACTCAGTACTACAGCAAGGCATTCAGAAGAGGAGCCCGGGTCACTGAGGATCATTTAACAGCCCCTTTTCACACTAAAAACTCTGTGGGGATTCTATTTTTGTATTGAACTGAACACACAGTGTGGAAGGATATTCGAATTTGAACTTAACACAGTTACTTAAAAATTTCACTGCTATTTCTTGAATAAGTTGTCAGTTAATCTGCTTATCTATTTAGGCATATAAAAATATAAATTGAGAGTGTTTTTATAATTCTTGATTTCAATCATTAGTCTTTGCAATACATTTATGAAGTTTTATTCATCAATGGCAGTTTTTTAAAATATATTTTTTAAATATTTTATTGATTTGAGAGAGAATGGCAGATAGAGAGAGAGAGAATAGACATGCCAGGGCCTCTAGGTACTGCAAATGAAGTCCAAACATATGTGCCACCTTGTGCATCTTGTTTTATGTGGGTTCTTGGGAATGGAACCAGCATCCTTAGGCTTTGCAGGCAAGTGCCTTAACCACTTCCCCAGCCCAAAGGGCAGGTTTATATCTACTACTATCTAGTAAAAAGAGATGTGGAGACTTCACAGATGTTACAGATTATATATTTATTGTCTAACATGCTGATATCTGAGAAAATGTGTCAAAAAGGATCATCTGGAATGTATGTCTTGAAAGTCAACTGGCAGAAGACAACTCAGGAAACTGTCACTGGAGCCCTTGGCTGGCAGCCACAGATCCTGGCCCCTGACACTAGCAGCTGCACAGTCTGCATGAGCAGAACTCAAGGTCTAACCAAGAACCAACTGCTGGGCAACTTGCCATTTTCAGGCTCTCTGAAATCAGTAGAAAGAACCTGTGTATGAAGTAATGCCAGTGATGATGGAAGCTACATTTATCATGTGGTCACCATGTGCCCAAGACTGAAAGACCACTAATATCATCTCCAGCTTACAAGTAAGGAAACTCAGGCAATAAACAGAACTAATAGGCCCACAATCAGTCAGGAAGGGGAAGAGCTAGAGTTTGACTCTTTATAGCCTGTACTTTTAGCTGCCTGATTAATTAAGCAGAAGTTATTTGAATAACGGAAAATTTCCTTATGCTTTTAAGAAGTTCAGAAGTGGGCTGGAGTGGACTAGAGAGATGGCTTAGTGGTTAAGGAATTTGCCTGAGAAGCCAAAGGACCCAGGTTCAATTCCCAGGACCGACGTAAACCAGATGCACAAGGGGCACATGCGTCTGCAGTTTGTTTGTAGTGGCTAGAGGCCCTGGCATGCCCATTCTATCTCTGTCTCTCTGCTTGCAAATAAATAAATAAATAATTTTTAAGAAGTGGGCTGGAGAGACAGCTCAGCAGTTGAAAGTATTTGCTTGTAAAGCCTCATAGCCTGGGTTTGATTCCCCAGAACCCACATAAAGCCAGGTGCATGCATCTGGATCTTGTTCTGGCACTCCTATACTTTCTCTCTCTCTGACTCTCTCTCTCTCTTACACTTCCCTTGCATCTAAATAAATAAAAATTTAAAATAGAAGGAAGTTCAAAAACAAGGTAATGCATTTGTACTGAATTTTAATATCATATTTTGATTACTTGGTTTGTTTATGTACTTAATAGTTTTAACTTCATTCAAGTATATAAAATGTTTTATTTATTTATTTAAAACACACACACACAGAGAAAACGGGTGCACCAGAGACTCCAGCCACTGCAAATGAAACGAACTCCAGATGCATGCACTACCATGTGCATCTGGGTTACGTGGGTTCTGGGGAATAGAACCTGTATCCTTAGGCAAACACCTTAACCACTAAGCCCCATGCAAGTTCTTTAAATTATTGTCCTTGTTATTAATTTTCTATCCCTAATTCAAATGAAGAACAAGAAAGAAAGGTAAATATTGCAAGTTAAGAGACTCAAGTTCCAGTTGTGGCTTTGTCATGAAATCACCATGTAAATTTGGTCTAGGCCTGTTTCCTCATGCTTACTAGCATATTCCTTTCATTATAAAATCAGTGCAGGGCATGTAAAGTGTCATTCTGTGAACTTAAGAGACGCTGCATGTTGCGTTGCAGATGGCTGGGGCAGGTTGCCAAAAGGCTAGCGTCTCCAACCTGGCTTTAATGGCTGCATGCTCTAGCTCCCCTGCACTTCTTGGCTGTTCACCAGTGTGAGATGTCACAGAGACATATGTGAGTTGGTCAGGACTCAGTGTGACATTTAGAAAGGAGAAAATAAAAGCTCAAGGATGTTCAGGTTCTCATAAGTAATATTAAATAAAAGTGTACCATGTTGCTTCTAATTTCCTCTATCTATCGTGTTAGCAGGCAGAATGACAAGATGAATATGTCACCCTGTCGTGGTTTCTGATGTGATGCTGGGCTTAGGAGTTCATCACAAAAGCACCCATTTTCTCAAGTTTCAGTGCCAAGATGCCTGCTAAGCAGGGTTTTTACCTGTCAGAGTCCTGTGATTATAGTGCTAGTCTCATTTTAAGATATCATGAGCAAAAGCAAATAGTTGGAAGGCCCTCAGGGCCGCTGTTGTTTAGGGAAAATAAGCTGTGACTGTTATAAAAGTATGCTCATTGGAAAAAAATATGCTCTTTTCAATCTGCTGTCAAAATCCATGGAGAACAAAATGATTAATACTATTTTGTAACTTTTCAACTTTCCATCCTCAAAATCATTTACCAAGAGCCTGCATTGTGTAAGGAACTGAAAGGACAGATTTTCAATCCCTCTTGTAGGAGTGAAAAGCAATTTTGGAAGTCTGTGAACTTCTGTAATTCCATTTTTTTTAAAGCAGGGTCTCACTCTAGGCCCAGGCTGATCTGGAACTCATTCTGTATCCCAGCTTATGGAAATCCTCCTACCTCACTCTCCTAAATGTTGGGATTAAAAGCATGTGCTACCATACCAGTTTTGTAATTTGATTTTTCAAATATCCAAAAATAGTCACCTTACTAACAACTGAAGTTGCATTAGATGCTAAATGCTTTTTAAATAGAGTTGGAATGGATTTACTTATTCTCCTAAGAATGTCAACTTCTGCCACTCCCCTCTTCTCCTTTGCAACACAACTCTGCCTTTAAATACCATTCTTTAAAAGGAGGCTTTATGGCTTTGGAGGAAAAAGCTGATTTCACAGCCAGTTTTGCCACTGCTGTGGAAAAGAGAGTGCATATGCAAGCCAGCTGAAGTCGTAGGACCAGCAAGAATCAGGGCTTTGGGGCCTCCACCATTGCTGTCAAATGGCAATTGGAAACAGCTTTTCTCCAGTTCAGCATGGGAAATCAGGGACCCCTGCCCACAGCTTGTGAGGCCACGGGGCTTCTAATCAGGCCTGGCGTGACCCATTAGAGCCCAGAAATGTGGAAATCACAATGAAACCAAACAAGGGTGTCTTTTGGCTTCCCAGGTTTCTCTCCATGAGGGCTGTGATTGCTGTCACTCACCAGTTAATAAGAAGACAGTTTCTTCACGGGGACCAGGAGTCCCTGGAGGCTAGGCTACATGGAATTACAGGTTTAGCTGAAGGCTCTCCAC
Source organism: Orientallactaga sibirica (assembly GCA_036365145.1). Lineage (NCBI taxonomy): Eukaryota > Metazoa > Chordata > Mammalia > Rodentia > Dipodidae > Orientallactaga > Orientallactaga sibirica. Next base: position 19,950,181 of record JAEOAD010000031.1, read on the forward strand.
TTATGCCAACTCCTGGATGCACGAGTTGTCTAACTGCTCCAGTTCTTAACCACACCTCAGCTTTTTCAAATGTATCAGTCACTTTGAGATCACATCTTCATAAGAAAATTGTTTAGAACTTCTATGAGCTAGAACCATTCAACCATTCTTTTTCTTGGCACTCCAACTTTAGAGGAAAGAGTCAGTTCTCAAGAAAACAAGCTCATGTCAGTAATTTAGATTTAAAAAAGGACTCTCAGGGTTTGTTGTTTTAAAAAATTATCCCAGATGTGGCACTGTTTCCTGTATCGCTGTCTAGATCTAGCAGCTGAGAGGTGGCTGAAAACTCGGAAGTCAGTGATCACAATATCTAGTTCATTGTCTTCTGTGACCGGGAAGATACATTTACTTCAGGAGATGAGTCATATTTGACCAAAAAATGAATCTATCCCATGAATACCAGCCTTCTTGTTACATGTAACTTCTCCATGTTACTGATGATATAATGAAGCTATTTAAGGATGGTGGCACCCCAGGCTGCATCAGCCACCACTGCCAACATGTATAATGATGATATCATAAGAACATGATAAAAATGAAAAAAAAATTTTTGAGGTAGGGTCTCACTCTGGCCCAGGCTGACCTGGAATTAACTATGTAGTCTCAGGCTGGCCTTGAACTCATGGCAATTCTCCTACCTCTGCCTCTTGAGTGCTGGGATTAAAGGCGTGAGCCACCATGCCCGGCTAAAAAATGAAAATTTTTATCATCTAGTGAGGCTGTAGCTGTCCTGACATGGTAGCATAATACATTACTCATATATGGGGAGATGCTGAAGTGAATAAACTCATTGTTCTGCCAGTTGTATAAAAGTATAAAACTCATGAATTATATATAAGACTTGATTATAAATTATTATGATAGTGGTTTAAGTGTTTTCTGTGCGACTAATCATTATTTTAGAATGCAACCCTTGCTAGAGAGATGACTTAGCAGTTAAGGTGCTTGCCTGCAAAGCCAAAGGACCCAGGACCCATGTAAGTCCGATGCACAAGGCAGAATGCAACCCTTGAACATATTAAAATCAAAGTATATTGTAAAGCCTTATGCTCTGCTGCCCCAGCAGTGGTCTCATATAGCTCATGCTTACTACGCCTCATTAGGTTTTCTTCTGCTTGATTTAATCTCATTTTGTTTTGTTCATCATGCTCTAGGAGCGATAGGCTACGACATAAACCCTATGTGTGTAATAAGTCATTCCAACTAGGTTTGTGCGAGTAGACTCTGATATTCAAACAAAGACAAACTCACCTAACAACCATCTCTCCAAATGTGACCTATAGTTGGGCATTGCATGGCTGTAGGTAGCAAAGATGTTTTCAGAACCAAAATACAGACAAACGGTGGACATTATTTCAGCGAGTAGAAGTAAACTCAAGGAGAGAGCATTACATGCAATTTGGACGTTCAGTCAAGAAACATAGGCTCATTAACTATTAATTACTGTCAAAAAGTTTGTATCAACTCAAGCAAATTCTGACTCATTAGAGGATCCTCAAAGAAACAACTGAGGAGTCTCCTGTCTCCACATCCCGTCTTGCTATAAAAGCATTGAGATTCGATACATATTAGACATATGCTACTGCATCCAGCTTTACATGGGTTCTGGGTTTTCAACCCATGACCTAACAGTTGTGTGATAAACACTTTACCACTAAAACATCTCCCCAGCCTTCCTTCTTTTTTCTTTTCCTTTTTTTTTGTTCTCATGTTGAAGATTAAATCTAAGACCTGCACATGCTAGGAATTCACTTTACCACTGAGCTATATCCACCTAAACCCCTAAAAGCAACGTTAGAGACTTACTTATGACAAATAACTTATTGTGAAAAAATAATTAATAACAATTAGACAATAGTTTCTTGGTAAAATACCACCCTAGCATGTGCAGAGTATGATAACAAGCACTTCAAAATGAAATAAAGTTCGATCCATGATTCTGATTAAAACTCTGAATAAAACCAAGTTGAAGATACAGCTCAGTGGTAAAACACTTGCCCAATGTATATAAGGGCCTACATTCATTACCCTGGACCACAAAACAAACAAAACAATGATTGAACAGAATATTCCACTGTTTGAATCTCACCTTTAATCCGGCAATAATGTCTACTACTGAGGAGCCCCAGTTCTTGGGCAGCACTTACCTTCGTGAACACACATCTATTAAGCATCTTCAGGATTAAATATCCCCAGTAAAGGTGAAGGCCCTGTAGAATCATGAGCTGTAGGTTGAGGAAGATGTATGAGAAGAAAGGCTCAAGGTAGTACAGAGGCAGAATCAATGTGCAGTATAAAATCCTGAAAAACCAAATAGATAAGTGTTCATTGTGACCAAAGCATTAAAACAAAGGTTTCATGCCCCAAAGTAAACATTGATTTAATTTCTAATGATGCCCATAAAATTCTCAAAGGAAAAAAATCAATATTACTATTTTAATCATTATTGGCAAGCAACAAGAAAGTAAAATGTGGCCAGTTATGGTGGTGCCCACTGGTAGGAAATTGCTGAAGAGGTGGAGGCAAGAGGATCAGGAATTCAAGGCCAGCCTGAGGTATACATTTAACAAGAAAGAAAGTAAAATCTGTCTCTTGCAATAATTGAAATTTAAACAAAAACAAATAATACTTTTTGCCCACTGCTTACCATAGAGTTCCTGTACACGATGTACCCATACAAAACATCTTGCTAATAATAATAAACATTAAAAATTTTAGAAAAAGGTTGTTAACAAAGCACAAAGTTCATGATTTCTTTCTAAAGTTGATTGTCTATTTGATCAGTTTTATAAATAGACTCCTAGACACAAGTTCAACTGCCCCAAGGCACACGGTGTCTTCATATATTACTGCAGAATGAAAGGCAATAATATCTGAAGACACTGTATGCCTTCTTTTACTTGGCACAGGGCCTTCATGATTCAGCCAAGTTGTCAACACTATCAGTGACATGCTCTCTTTTGTTACTGAATGGCAGCCCACTCTGGATAGATTATACTTCACCTGTTCACCTACCAAAGAGCACAGGAGATTTTTCCCAGTGTGTGACAATTAGGAAGACAAATGCTATAAAGATCCATATTCACGTTTCTGTGTGAACTTAAGTTCTCATTTCTTAAAGACAAGTATGTAGGGTGGATTGTGATGCAGCTTATGGTAAGTGCAGATTGAACTTTACATGTGAGTGAAGCACCATTCTCTGAAAGGGATGGTTTGCATTCTCACTGGCCATAGGGAATGTCAGCTGCTGTGTGGCCACATCCGCACTGGGAATCATCCTGTAGAGAGCTTTGTCTCCATGGTAAACACAGCACTTAGATTTTATGTTCAGATCCATTTATGTCACAAACATTTTACACTGTTTTAGTGTATAAGGTTTTTCTCAAGTGGAACCTGGTATCTTTAATCATATGTGTGTTTCTTGAAAGTGAGAGGACTGTTTTGAAGTGTACACTAAAGGTACAAAAATCCAAAGTGGGACTGGAGAGATGGCTTAGCGGTTAAGGCATTTGCCTACAAAGCCAAAGGACCCAGGTTCCATTCCCACTTAAGCCAGATGTACAAGGTAGCGTATGTATCTGGAGGTTGTTTGCAGTGGCTGAAGGCCCTTGTGCGTCCATTCTCTCTCTCTTTCTCTTTCTCTATCTCTCTCAAATAAAATAAATTAAAAAATAAAAATTTAATCCAAAGTGCATAGTAAAAAATATTGAAACATTAACAAATTATTTTATAAAGCTATAAAATTTTGTAAGGCCACTAAAAATTTATGAAAGTTTGAGTCTTCCAACCAGTATCTAGTGGATTTAAAGTTTGCTGATTTAAAACTCAAACTAATTTCAATTGGCATTATTTATAACTTTTTCCCATTTTCCCTATGTTTTCTCAATAGCTCAAATTCTTTTCTTTTTTTTGTAGGTTATCAATTCAAGTCCTTTGTCTGTTTAAAAACAATGATATAAATGTTATATAATAAATATATTACCCATTTATCCATTTTTATGCAGATATCTTGTAAGTTTTCTTTTGAATTAAAATGTAACTATCATGTTTAGAGATCCAAGAAATACATAAAATTGTAAAGAGGTTAAAACTGTGAAGAGGTTAATTCACAAATACCCCAGAATATTATTTTCCATCATATGATTATTACCACACAGAGCACACTATACACGTGATCTTGTATCACACAGAGCACAATGTACTTGTGATTTTCACTAACATATGTTGTTTTCACCCCATGATGTTACAGAGACCTGTCTATGTCAACGAACAGAGCAGTATGTCAGAAGCAAGCAAACATGTTTGTAACGAAGATATAATACATACTTCGGCCACTGGGGCGGTCAGTTTCTATGCAACTTTGTCATTGTAATCAGAAAGCAACTATATGGCACTTTGCACTACATAAATTAATTTGTATGCAGACAATTACATGAATTAATGGATATGGCTGTAGTCCAATAAAACTTTATTAACAGAACTAGGGCATGGTCTAGATGTGGCCTGTGACCTAGTTTGCTAACCTTTTGCATATATAATCTATACAACAGCTGCATAAAAATCCATTTCATAAATATACCATAACATAATCAATCCCTAATTGATAAGACATTTAAGTTCTTTCCAAATTTTCATTATATTACAAAGAACACTATGAGAATTACTTGAAAAAACAATTTGATTAAATTGCTTGATTTAAATAGCTAAAATCTGGAACCTGAATCAAAAATCATATTCATTTTACATTTGGTGATATATTGCTAGATAACTGCTTTTTCGCAAGACTGTTATTTATATACAGATAGATGATAAGATAGACAGTGCTTGTGTGTTCATGTACGTGTGAGTGAACATGCATGTAAACACCAGAGAACAACATTAGGTGTCATCCTCAGGAGCACCACCCACCTCTTTAGGATGGGGTCTCTCAGTGACCTAGAGCTCACCCATTAGGCTAAACTGACTAGCTAGTGAGCCCCAGGGATCCTCTGTCTCTGCTTCCCTAGAACAGGAATCACAGGCATAAGCAAAATTGTATTTTGTCAGTCTCTATCTAAAATAACATAGTGCTGCTTATATTTACAATTTTATTTTACATGAGGGGATATATTTACATGGGACTGGTTTATTTTATATACATGGTATTTGCAAATTTTTTATACTCATTGTACAAAATAATGGGCTTCGTTGTGACTTTTTTTTTTTTTTTTTTTGCAGAGCTAAGAATCAAACCCAGAGCACATCCTAGGCAAGTGCCCTACCATTGAACTGTATCCCCTAGGCCACATTATGACATTTTTCTATCACAGTGGCTAACTTTTATGTTTACTCCTAAGTGTTCTTTACATACTGATTATATCAACACTATTTTAAAATCATTATAAATATCATTACATAGTCTTTTCTTTCAACCCAATTATATGATTTTGGCAAAGTAATTTTAAAAATAACCTTGTTTATTTTTTTACAAGCAGAGAGAGATAGAGAGAAGCAAGAAAGACAAAGAGAATGAGTATGCCTGGGCCTCCCACCACTGTAAATAAACTACAAATGCATGTACCACTTTGTGCATCTGGCTTTACGTGGGTACTAGGGAATCCAACCTGGTTTGTTGGGCTTTGCAGGCAAGCATCTTAAGCACTGAGCACTAATTTTAAAAATATTGATAACCCAGTCTATCAATTATCTCCTTGATACCTAGCTTAAATGCTGTGCTTTAAAAGAACTTTTTGGGAAAAACTCATCAGAGTTATCATGCCCTCCAAGACTCAGGGAACGCTGTGGAAGAGCGGGTCAGAGGATGGGGAGAGTGTTTTGGAAGACTGTCTTCTGGACACAAAGTGACCTTTGCATTCATGACTTCACAGTGGCTTTTGTTACCTGCACACGATCAGCACAATACTGAGCCCACCAACATTCTGTCATGGATGATAGAGGAGGGCCAAAAAAAATTTTTAAAAGATATCAAAACAGAAAGAGGACTAGTTAGAAAGAAGAGGGGATTTTGTGAAAGGGGATCAAGGATAGAGCAAAAAGGTAATGGGAGAGCATTATGATAATAACTCATTATGTACATATGTGAAAATTGTCACTAAAAAGTTTTATTCATTTATTTTTAGAGAGAGAGAGAAAACTGGTGGGCCAGGGCCTCAGCCACTGCAATTGAGGTCCAAATGCTTGTGCCACCTAGTGGGCATGTGCAACCTTGTGCTTGCACCACCTTTGTGTGTCTGGCTTACATGGGATCTGGAGAGAGATCAAACATGTGTCCTTAGGCTTTGCAGGCAAGCACCTTAACTGCCAAGCCATCTCTCTAGCTCAAAAGTTTTATTTTAAAAAAGATCTTTTTCAGGGACTGGGAGATGGCTTTATGGGAAAAGCACTGAGGAGCCTCAGAACCCATGTAAAGCCAGACACACAGCACTAGTACTGTCGATCTCAGAGACACATAGCAGTAGCATTGTCAATCCCAGAGAGCTTATGGCAAGAAAGTAGGCAAAGACTCAAGAATCTGCATGCTCAAAGGCCAGCTAGCCTGGCATATGCAGTGGGGAGCAACAAGACAGATCCTGACTCAATCCGAGCAGAAAGCAAGGACCAACACTTGAGGTTGCCCTCTGACTTCCACAGACGCTCCAGGCATGCATGCACCTGCATTCACGTACACAAACACACAATGATCTTTTTCATCTTCATTTAAAAATATACTTTCTGACCAGGCGTGGTGGCACATGCCTTTAATACCAGCACTTGGGAGGCAGAGGTAGGAGGATGGCCGAGAGTTCAAGGCCACCCTGAGACTACATAGTGAATTCCAGGTCAGCCTGGGCTAGAGTGAGATCTTACCTCAAAAAACAAAACAAAACAAAACAAATAATAATAATAATAAATAAATAAAATTTAAAAATGAAAATAAACTTTCTTTTCTTTTTCTTTTTGATGATTAAGGTTGAATCCTCATTATGGCTTTTTCACTATGTCTATGGATATTTTTCACATTTCCATACATATACCTATTATGTGTTGAATGTATTTTCCTTCAGGCCCCCTTTCCTCCCTTTTCTCACTCTTTCCTCCTCCTGTTTATCCCTTTTGCCCCTCGGGGTAATTTTATTTCTACTTTCAAGCCGTAGAAACATACATGATTGTACATATGTATATGCAATCTAGGAACCAAATGAGAGAAAATATGCAGTATTTGTCATTCTGAGATTGGCTTAATTCATTTAATACAATTATCTCTACTTGCATTCATTTTTATACACATGCCTTATTCAATTTCTCTTGAGTATTTCAGTTTTCTTTATAGAGGCCATTCACTTTCTTGGTTAGGGTTATTCCTAAGTACTAAATTTTTTGAGGCAATTGTGAATGGGGTTGCTTCCTGATTTCTCTCTCAGCTTGTTTGTTACTAGTATATATAAAGGTTTCAGATTTTGTGTATTAATTTTCTAAGGTGCCACTTTGCTGAAAGCATTTATCAGTTCTAAGAAGAGTTTTCTACAGTCTTTTAAGGTATCATATATATAAAATTATATCATCTGCAAATAAGGACACTGATTTCTTCCTTTTCTATTTGTATCCCTTTTATTTCCTTTGCTTGTCTTATTGCTCTAGCAATGGTGTCAAGCATGGTATTGAAGTATGGAGAAAGTAGACACCTTTATCTTATTCCTGATCTTAGTGGAAGTACTGTGAGGTTTTTTTTTTTTTTTACATTTAGTATATGTTGACTATAGGTTTGTTGTACATAGTCTTTATTATAATGAGATAAGTTCCTTCCACTCATAGTCTTTTTAAGTTTTTTTTAATCATGAAAAGATGTTGGGTTATATTAAAGGCTTTTTCTGCATCTAAGGGATTTCTATATTGAGTCCATTTATGTGATGCATCGCACTTACTGATTTTCATATGTCAAATCATCCCTGCATCTCTGGCATGAAGCCAACTTTATCATGGTGACTGATTTTTGATGTGCTCTTGAATTCAGTTTTCAATTATTTATTAAGAATTTTTGCATCTATGTTCAACAGGGAGATTAGTCTACTATTGTTGCTGTTGCAACTGTGTCTGTCTAATTTTGTTAGCAAAGTAATACTGACTTTGTAAAAAGAGCTTGGTAGTGTTCCTTTCTTTTTTTGATTTTTGAGTTAGGGTCTCACTCTAGTCCACGGTGACCTGGAATTCACTATGTAGTCCCACGGTGGCCTGGAACTCACGACAATCCTCCTACCTCTACCTCCTGAGTGTTGGGATTAAAGGCCCAGCACTGTTCCTTCCTTCTGTATTTTATGGACTCATTGGAGAGAGACTGGAGTTAGTTCATCTTTAAAGGTCTGACAGAATTCAGGGGTGAATCGATCTGAGCCTAAACTTTTTTGTTGGGAGGTTTTTAAAATCATTATTGTTGTTGTTTGAATTTCACTGCTTTTTATAGATCCACTTAAATTGTTTATCTCACCTTGTTTTAAATTTGTTAAGCCATGTACATCTAGAAATTCATCTATTTCTTTTAGATTTTTCAATTTAGTAGAATATATGTTTTTAACATATGTCCTTCTGATGCATGTTATACTATCTCTCTTTTTGTTTGGAATTTAATAATTTGGGACTTTTGAGGTAGGGTCTCGCTCTAGCCCAGGCTGACCTGGAATTGACCACGTAGTCTCAGGATGGCCTCGAACTCACAGTGATCCTCCTACTTCTGCCTTCCAAGTGCTGGGATTAAAGGCGTGTGCCACCATGCCTGGAAGGACTTCACTTTTTTGGTTACTTTAGCTAAGGATTTGTTGATCTTTTATATCTTTTCAAATAAGAAACTCATTGTTCCATTGATTCTTTATATTTTTTGTTCCTATTTCATTAATTTCTGCCCTTATCTTAATTACTTCTTTCTATCTATGGCTTTGAGATTTGGCTTGTTCTTGTTTTTCCAGGGCCTTGTGGCATATAATTACATATCTTCAATCTCTTTGAAGTGTGTGCATGTGTGGGTGGGGGTGTGGGTGTAGATATACATGACCCATGAGCACTCAGGCAGAACTCAGGTAGAACATCAGCTGTCCTTCTCCATCACTCTTCTGCCTTATTTTCTTGAAACAGAGTCTCTCACCGAACCTGGAGTTGTCAGTTTTTGGTCAGACTGGCTGACTAGCAAGCTCCAGTGACTCTCCTGTCTTCAGCACTAGGTTATAAGCATGTGTGGCCATGTCTAGCTTTACTATGTGGGTGCTGGGGATCAAACTCAGGTCTTCATGCTTGTACAGCAAATGCTCTTACCTGCTGAGCCATCTCTACAGCTCTTCTCTGGCTTTTTTTGGTGAGTATGTGTGTATGTATGTAGTATGGTGTGGTGTGTGTGTGATATGTGTCTAGTGCATACACATACATGTGCAGATGTGCATGCCCTGTGTGCACATATGCGGAAGCCAGAGGAGATTGTTGGATATCTTCCTCTTTTTGCTTGTTCATCTTTTTCCCTGAATTCAAGTCTCTCACTCTATCAGAGCTTCTTTTTTATTTGCTATTATCAAAGTCCTAATGATTCCCTCATCTTTGTCCCTCTTAGAACTGAGGACATAGACATGCATGGCTATGCCCAGGTTTATGTATGTTCTGGGTAATTAAACTCAGGCAGATTCAGGATCTCTCAGGCCCCAATATTTTCACAGCAATCAATCTTAACTACTGAACTATCTCTCCAACCCCCTATTATGGTTTTTAAGTTTTTTTTCCAGGGAGGTTCTCCTTCTAGCCCAGGGTGAACTGAAACTCATTCTGTATTCCCAGGCTGGCCTTGAACTCACAGCAATCCTCCTACTTCTGCCTCCCAAGTGCTGAGATTAAAGGCATGTGCTACCATACCTGGCATATTCATGTTTTAAAAATTTTTAATTATTATTATTATTAATATAGGCATTTGTAACTATGAACTTCCCTCTTAGGATTGCTTTCATTGTATCTCTTGGGTTTTGATATATTTCCATTCAAGTCTAGGAATTGTTTTTTTACTTCTATTCAAAGTATTCTTTCTAGTATCTTCTGTGGATCTGGCTTACTGGTCAGGGATTCCTTGAATCTATTTTTATCATGGAAAGTTTGTCTTTCTTCTTAAATGATGACAGGTAGTTTTGCTGGGCATCAGAGTCTAGGTTGGTAGCTATGGTCTTTCGGAACATCATCTCAAGTCTTTCTGGCATGTAAAGTTTCTACTGGAGAAAACATCAGTTATTATTTTGATGGACTAGTATTTGTATGTGGCTTGGTCTTTTTCTCTTGCAACTTTCAATATACTTTCTTTGTTCCATGTATCTAGTGTGGTAACTATAATATGATATAGACAGCTTCATTTCTGATCACAGCTGTTGGTGTTCTAAATGCCTCTTATACCTGAATGGATGGATATCCTTTTCCCAGATTTGGAAATTTTTCTGCTATGGCTTTATTGAAAATGTTTTTTATGCCTTTGACATGAAATTCTCCTTTGATGCCCATAGTAGTATACCATACAGGTTCCATTTATACATCATTAATTTATCTTTACTGTTGATTGAATGCTTCAATTTCTCTAGTTTATCTTTAAGTCCTGATATTCTAGCCTCCCTGTGATCCAGTCTGTTAGTGAGGCTTTCCACTGAACATTTTGACTTAGTGAATCTTTCATTCCCAGTATTACAGTTTATCTTTACTGAATACCATTTTCAAATCCTATATTGGCTTATTTCATTCAGCTAATTGTTTTTCTTGGAATACATTTAGGATTTTTTGTCCTCTAAGTTCTTTGAACATATTTACGATCATTCTTTTGAATTCTTTGTTAGAATTTCATCTAACTCATTCTCACTGGAGCCATTACTGTGAGACTGGTAATTTTTGGAGGAGACATGTTATCTGGGTTTTCATGTTTCTAGTATTTTTTCACTGAGACTTGCGCACCTAGGATTAGGTTGTTTTTAAAGTCATCCTTATTGTTTCAGTAGTGGTGTTTGCAATGTTCCAACAAGACAAGGTTTTAGTAGGGTTGAGGTGTCATTTTTCTTTGTTAGATCGGTGGTCAGAGCACCAGCTCAATCCACAATACTCCTCTGAAAGTAGAATGCTGTCTGCAACAACAATCACCATCAAGGGGTAGTCCTACTATGAAAATACACAAATAGTCAAATAAAGAAAATGACCCCTTAAGTGTCAATAAGTTTGGAAGTAAAGGACACTGACAATACTGTGTATTCTAATATATTAGTTATTGCCATTTAAGTTGAAAAAAAAAAAAGAACAAAGTCAGACTATTCATAGAAGGTACAGGAGGGAAATGTAAATAAGAAGGGGAATGGCAGGAACAAAAGTAGAGGGAAATGAGTCAGTTTAGAATAAAAGTAGACTAGAGGGGAGAGAGAATAAATGATCAGAGATAACAGAACATTCTGAGCTCTCAGAAGGACAAGACACAGATATCCTGAAACCCAGGCCAATCTGGTTACTTTGACAGAGGAAAAAGAAAAGAAGAAAAAGAAGAACAAAGGGGAGAAAAATAAAAAAGAAGAGGGGGAGGAAAAGGGGGGAAGAAGAGAAAGAAAAAAGGGACAGAGGACAAAGAACAGAGCAAAATCATGCGGGCCTACTAAATTGGGTATTAAATAAAGGAGGAATAGATGTGGAGGAGAGAATTAAATGGGATGTAGCATATGGATGTTGCATGATCATACTGCTAGATTCAGTCTTGAGTCTCTCCCTGATCCTTCCTGGGCAGTGCTTCACAGGTGGAATCTCACACTGGTCATACCTCTGGGCAGACCTTCAGGAGTCAGGTTGCAAATGCTGACTTTGTCCCTGGATGATTCTTTCCAATGTTGGTTGTACTGCTTGGAACTGTTGAACAATTTGCCCTGCAGACTCTGGCTCCTATCAAGTTTGCAGCTCTCAACTTTATTTTTCTTTTTTTGCTGGCCAGGTTTCAGGTTTTAGCATGTGATCCTGTGACACTTGCTCTGAGTTTCCTGAGCCTTTGATGCAACAGGGGTCTTTCTAAAATGCCATCTTGCTGCTGCTCCATTGATTGGTAGGCATTGAGTATTAAGAAGAGCAATGCCACATTGTTCTGGGTACAGCCTTTTTTCAGCTCTTTAAAGAAGTGCTCATTACTGAAAGTAAAGTTATCTCTTAAACCTCTCTGGTGCTCTTCAGTGGGAGTGAGAAGCTCTCAAAACTGAGCCAGGGGCTGGAGAGATGGCTTAGTGGTTAAGGTGCTTGCCTGCAAAGCCTAAGAACCCAAATTTGAATCTCCAGATCCCACATAGCCAAACACACAGTGATGCAAGCGTGCAATGTTGCACATTTGCCACTAGGGGACATATGCACCTGGACTTTCTTTACAGCTGCTGAAAGGCTTTGGCACACCTATTTCTCTCTCTCTCAAAAATAAAAATAATAATAATAAATACTTTTAAAAACTTAGCCAGTCTCTCTGGAAAACGCTTTGGACTTTCTTTTCTCCTCTGTAAAGTTTGATATTTTCCTTTTCTACTTGAGGTAGAAATATTTGGGTGTCACCCTTTTCATAGGTTTGTGCCACCCATGTTTTTAAAATACTGGCTTTGTTTACAAGGTGTATGACTTTGTGTCACTTTCTTGTTCATTTTCTCACTTGTAAAATGAAAGAGTGCCTCCCTTATTAACTCAACAAGTACTTACTGAGTAACCACAAAGTACTATTGGGTACTTGGCAGAAGTCAGTAATACAGGACTGTATAAAGAGCCAGTGGGGTCATAAGAGGCATAAATATGTGAACTCCTCACCATTCCAGTTTGCTAGGTCCTTAGGCAATTGTGTGCCTTATTCTGTATACAATCAGCCCAGAATGTACTTCACTTTTTCAGTTAAAGCTCTCTTCATCCAGGCCTTGCCCCAGTAAAAGCCTCCATGCTATTCTTATCCCCCCTGAATTTATAACTTTCCTCTCAGTTCCCCTGCTTAGTGTCTGGGCTGGCCTCAGAGCTTTTTGGCCACAGTTGCTTATACATCATCAGGCAGATGCCCAAAGGCCATGGCCACAACTTGTGATCATCTGTGTCCTCCTTCATTAGACCAAGGCCTTGCTCCTTACTAAGTCCCCTGCTAGAACTTCGTCAGTGTCAAAACTGACCAAAGGGGTGCTGGAGAGATAGTTCAGCAGCTAAACACTTGCTTGCAAAGTCTGACAGTTTGGGTTCAATTCCCCTGTACCCACTTAAAGCCCTATGCTCTAAGTGGCCCAAATATCTGGAGTTTGTTTGCAGTGGCAGCATTCTCTCTCTCTCAAATAAATAAAAATATTTTAAACAACTGACAAAATAACATATTTAAAAAATATTTTCCTCCACAGTCTGCCAGCTAATGTGAATTAGCAAACATAAGTGCTCACTCTAATTCTCACAAAGAGAGGAAAGGGCATGGGGCCTACGAGAGGTTCTCACTGACTGAGACTGATTTCCCTGCTCCCTCTCATGGAAGGGAAGAGAGGGTTCCATTTTTCACTACATATACAGACACCCTCAGGTGAGGGACATGGTGGAAATTTCAAGGAGCTAAAAACCTGAAAGGCAGTTTCTTGCATTCTGACAGGTCTATAATTTATAAAACTCCTAATGGAGTTTTTGAGGGAGAGCAGTGGCAGGGAAGGATGGCATAAGAGGAGGTGGAGAGGTAAATGGAGCCATCTCATGTATGCCTTGCATTTCAGGGTCAGGGGTGTGGCCTTTGTTTGAAGCACAACAGGTAAATGCTGGGTTTAGAAAGGGGAGTGACACACACTGACTCATCACAGCTGGGTTTAAGATCTCATGCCATGCATTTCTTGCTTCAAACCCACGGGAATCACTCAGCCCAGAATCCTTAGACTCGGGGTGGGGTGGAACTAACCACACCTCTGGGAGACTTCAGGGAGATACACAGCAAGCATTACAACCCTGTGGATCTCTCAACGTGGAAGAGACAGCCATTAGAATGCAAATGCCCTAGGTGTGGGCCCTGGAGCCTATGATGTGTGTGATGAACTCCCCACCCACCTCATTGGGTTGTTATGAGCACTGAATGTAGTGACACATGGGAAGAACTTAGCATATAGGAAGTACTCAAAACATGATAATTACAACTATTATTCTTACTGCTGTCATGACTTCAACTACTTCCTGCCTCCCTTCTGCACAGGAGATACACCCCACCACAGAGCTACAGAACCGGGTAGATTGTCTGCCCTGTGGAAAGGAGGAAGCCACTTCGGAGAACAGCCTCTAGAGGAGGGAGTGGGGCTATGCCTCCTGAACATTTCTCTGTGGGAAGACAGAGGAGCAGAGAGAGGAGCTGTTGTGGCACTGGCCACAGTGGCTTAATTTTTCACTCTGCTTCGTCTTCTCCTTCACTCAAAGGATATAAAGAAGAAAAAAAATACATGCATCTGCCCTTCCTGAGAGGCTACTAAAATGCATGCACACGCATGTGAATATATATGAACACTCACTTGCACACTTTATCCACAGTTACTACTTTACAGTAACTGAATGGAATTTTTTGCAGGGAATGCCAAAGACTGACAGACTTCTGAATTCCTAAATCTATTGGGCTCTTGTCCTCAGAATCTGCATCTTTCCAAATTGATCAACTGCTACCATGGATGTGGGCTACAGAGTTCAATTCTCTCTGTTTTTAGGTTGGTTTCCTATCTTAACTCTCCACCACTGGTGTCTATGTGGTTTGAACAAATTATGATTTTGGTAGCTGGTTTTGCCAGCCTAGATAGGTCAACCACCCAAAAGTTATAATTCTCAAATGAAAATTTAAAGTTGAAGGTGTTACTGTTCTTGCTAATTGTAGGTGTGAATACTGTCTTTTGATAATAACAAATATTGCTTCTTCAGATGAGTCACTGTCCAGCTCAGAAATGTCTTAGATTTCAAGGTGGGAAAGTGAAGTTGAAAGAAGTATAATAAATAACCTGTGAAGCCAATGTCAGCTCTTACTATCCAATTAGTAACTTAACTGGAATGCTCTCTGTGTTGGGGTAGTGGTTTGTAGCAGTGGTAGAGAGCTTGTTAGCATATACAGGTTCTGCTGTCAATCTCCAGTATCATAAAAAAGAAAGAAAAAAGGTGCCTATTCTATGTTTCTAAGGTCCTGTTTCTAGCTATTTTTTGCCTTGGTTCTTTTATAGCCAATTATGTGATCCTTGACATATCCTGACTCCTTATCTGAAAAATGACTATGGAGTCTTATTGTTTCAACATGTACAAAAAGACAAGAAAGGGGCAAGGGACTGTTCCACATGAATGTCAACTAAATACAACGCATGACCTGTCTTCCAAGTAGGGGTAGGCAGTGAAGAAGCAATAGAAGACAGTACTAAACTGATCAATAAAATCGGAATATGGAAGGTAGATTGCTATATTTCCTGTGATTAATAACTACACTATGATTAAGAGAATGTCTTGGGCTGGATAGATGGTTTAGCAGTTAAGGCACCAGCCTGCTAAGCCTAAGAACCCGGTTCCAATCTCCAGGTCCCATGTTTAGCCAGAAGCAAAGTGATGCAAGGGCGCAATGCCGCACTTGACCACAAGGGGGAGCACACATCTGGATTTCGTTCACAGCAGCTGAGAGACTGCTGGCGCGCCCATTCTCATTCTGTCTTCTTCTCCCTCTCTGTCTGTGTCTCTCTCCAAAAATAAATAAAATAATTTTTTTAAAAAAGAGAGAGAGAATGTCTTTGTTTCTAGGAAATTCGTACTGAAGTATTTAGGACATGGAGAATGATTTAGTTGACGTTTGAAGGTTCAAGTGATTCAGAAATAAGTGTATGTGCTGACCAGGAGATGGTGAACATACATGGGCAAATTTATCGTCTTCTTCACGGGGTGTGTAACTGAAAAGTCTGCTTCTAAGATTCACATCTGCAGTAGTGGCTCAATGCATGGCTTTGGCTCCAACAAGAACCCACTGCACAAGTCCCCTTTCCTCAGCTGGTAGCACTGGGGCACCACGCTGACGTGGCACCATTAAAACCTTCTGCAGAAGGACCATTGTGACTTCACCCTCCTTTCCCTCTGATGACCATCAGCCACGAGCACTTCGAATGTTGTTAGCTTTATATTTATTATTTTTTAAATTTTAAATTCTCCACTTACCATTACTAGTATGATGTGGTCTCATTGCCCATAGTATTTCCTTTCACATGTGGGTTTCTCAGAGCATCATTTGTTTTTTTTTTACTCTGATAGTGATAGTCTGGTCATTAAAAGTGAGGTCTGAAACCCTGTGACCGATGGTGGGGAAGAAAGGTGATCACAGGCATAGGAGCACTTGGCAATGAGGAAGCTAGATGTTTGGCTATTATTTATGGCTTGAAACAGTTTAATTTTTTTTCATTTTTGAACATCCAAGAGACAAGGTCAATGCTAATGATCTTCAAGTATATGAACAAGAGGTGTATACAAAGATCTCTTCTACTGCTAGTATGCATTCTTGGAGAGTAGAAACTGGGTCTCTCACTTCCTGTACTCTACAACACCTAGCAGGAGCATGAAGCAACAAGCCACCCTGCCACCTACAAACTGAGGCTGAGATAGACATTCAACTTTGCAAATTGCAAAATCAGTAAAACAGAGGGTTCCTTCCATGTGGATCAACCAGTCTGGCGATCAGTACTGCTCTTGTGATTTATGGAAGAAAGTGGCAAGAGTGGGGGAATAATTTACCTCACTACAAAGATCTTTCTAGACTAGTGATTCTCTGGTGGTATCTCTATAATGTTCAAGTAGATAAGTACATCCAAAACAACAAAAAAAAGTATCATTATTTGAAAAGAATGGTTGGAAATACAATATTAAAACTAGTAGATTCAGTACCAAGATGAAGAAAATGTCAAATGCTAGCAACTAATTCTTCTCAAAATTCAGAAATGCTGGCATGAGAAGCGAGGATTTATGAAGTCACCCAGTGCTGAGCTGTGTAGGAGGGAGAGCGAGCTTGCTTACTTGAGATATTACTGGAGGTCTATTGCTGCATCAAAAGACAAGCCCAGCTCCACACTGAAGAAGCTCCTCAGAGTTCCTGAAGTGCGGACTCCCACAATGTGTGCTTTTCAATGTGTTGGCCAATGCTTTGAAGCCACCCATCCAGAAACAGCCTAATTTTCTTTTCTGTGAATACTGTGCTGACTTTGGGATCTGGTCCTCATGAAGCCTGGTGTGTGGAGTGATGTGATGTGACTTCTGGGGCTGGATTACAAAGGGAGATACAGATTCTGCTTTGTTCTCCCTTAGGGTGCTTGAAATGAAGTTGCCAAAGCCAGGTGAAGGAGCTATAGGTAGATGTCCTAGCCATAAGCCTGGCTCAGTCCAGCCAACAATCACCACCATCAGCTGGTCTTAAATGTGTTACTTCAACAATGTGACTGGGGAAGGCTTCAAAAAAGTTCCATAATCAATCAAAAAAAAAAAAAAAGGCCAGACATAGTGGTGCTCACCTTTAATCCCAGGGCTTGGGAGGCAGAGGTAGGAGGATCATGAGTTCAAGACCAACCTGGGACTACAGAGTGAGTTCCATGTCAGCCTGGGCTAGCGTGAGACCCTGCCTTGAAAACTAACTACCTAGATAAATATATAAAAAGATGAGCCCAAAGGGAAGGTGGTAAGAAGGAACTATGATCATGATAATATTGCTTATATTTATGAAAATTGTCAATAAAAATGTTTAGGAAAAACAGAAAAAATGAGAAAGTTCCAACATTAGCCACTATCTGCCTGTCCAGCCTCCATCTGACTGTAAGTCCATGATAGACCCTAAGTAAAAAACATCCAGCTAAGGTCAATCAGCCCTGAGAACCATGCAGGTACTAATAATCAACAGGAGACTTTATTCACAGAGGTCTGCAAACTGTAGGCCTGTGGATAAAATCTGGCCCACAATGTGTTATTATATAGCTCACAGGCTATATATATATATATATATATATGTATATATATATATATATATAATATTTAATAATAATATATAATATATTTATTATATAGCTTGTGAGCTAAGTATAGCTTGATACAGTTTTTTTTTTTGTTTGTTTGTTTGTGTTTTTTGAGTAGAGTCTCACTCTAGTCCAGGCTGACCTAGAACTCACTATGTAGTCCCAGGCTGACCACAAACTCAACAGCAATCCTACCTCGGCCTCCAGAGTACTGGGATTAAAGGTGTGTGCCACCACACCTGTCTTTGATGCATTTTTAACGAGTTATAAAAGAAAACAACAAAATACAGAAACATATGCAGCAAAAACCTAAAAGCCTAAAGTATTTGTTCTCTGATCCTTTACAGAAAATGTTTGCCCAGCACTGTTTAAACCCCCAAGGTTTTAGATGGTTTGCTCTCCAGGAATTGCAAAGGGAGCATGAGATTTCTTTGGAACAGGAGAGGCACTGCTGGGAAAATGCCAGACCTGGTGCTACCCAAGCTACACAGTGAGGCTAAGACAACTGATAACTGCAAGTCAGTAACTATCCTATCAATAAGCCGGGAAAATGCCAAACCTGCTGCTATCCAAGCTACACAGTGAGGCTAATCAATAAGCAAGTCAGTAACTAAAATGCCAAAAATGCCAAACCTGCTGCTATCCAAGCCCCACACTTATCTGCAAGTCAGTAACTATCCTATCAATTACTGCTATCAAGGGCTTGGCAGGGGTATGGCTCTTGCCTAGCCTGCTTGAAGGAGGCTGTAAATTCCATTAAGCACCATAAAAAGAATAAATACATTACTGATTTTTACAAATGTACTTGTGCAAAAATAACCAAAATAGGATTTGCCAAACAAGGAATGTATATGGCATATGGCTTGGATTTGATTCTAGATTAAACTCCAACTTTTGAAATACTCAGTAATTTTAATGAAGTATATAATTTACTATTTACTACGTACCAGGCATTTTTCTAAAACTATTTTGTTGGTCTTCCTTCAGCTAAGCTTCATGTCAACTCTAGTTTCCATTTTTCTAGTTGAGGAAACTGAGGCACAGAAAAATGAGTCAATCTGCTCAAGACCAAAAAGGTATGTGGAGGCAGGGTATGAATCTAGGCCTGGCTCTCATTCATGAACTTAACCTGAACTGCCCCTCTCCAGAAAATGCTTATTCAAGACACCTAAATCACAGTTTAGAGAATGTACCTGGCTCCATGGAGAGGGCAGCTCCCCCTGACCTCTCTGGCCAGACCTCCCTAGGTGCTGGTTAAAGGTATTATCCATCTACCTAAGATAAATTGGAACAAGTTTCCATTTGTTTCTCATTCTTCTGGTAAGAGAACCTGAAGCTCTCGGCCAGACCTAACCTCCAGTTGCCTAAAAGCTGTTCCTTCCAAACTATCTGAAGCTTTCTCATGTTTACTCTGGTTTCTATCAGTCAACATGTGAGGAATTATGCTCACCAAGGAAGGACTGTCGTGGGAGGCATAATATGGGTCCATAGCTAAATAAAACCAATCAATGGAGCAGAGCCACTCAATGCCTAAAGGATTCCCAGAGGTCCTCCCGGTGGGCATCCGTGTCCTCATGTGTGAGTAGGAAGGACAACATCCACCTCTGCCATCTGCAGCGTAGGCGATGCTGACTCCATGTAGGGCTGATCCAATGCCTGGCACGCTGGTGGCAGCCGTGACTACTACAGCACAGAGCACACTGTTCTTACAGAGAGACCTGAGGACTGTACAGTGGCCTGTCACTGAGTAACCAGGCCAGCTTCTCATCACCAAGAAAAAAACCACATTCATAAAACAAGATGCAGAGAACAGCTGCTGCTCCCCCATTGGCTTACCCATCTTCTGTCTTCCTCTGTAACAAATGTTTTCCATACTGGAAAGTAGTGTTCTCTTTTTTAAATAAAATTATAAGAGTTTTTTATATATAGTATATATATTCTCCAGATGAACTTGGCACAAGTAACTGGAGATAGTGTAAGGATAGAAAGGGCAGTGTTGTTAGTATCTCGGTATGCCAAAAGCCACCTGGACACACTGACAAAGAGAGGGCACAGCACTTGTCTACTCACCAGAAAGGAAAAATAATGAAGCGGCTGATGAAAAATACGGCAGAGAAGATGAAAAACAGGGTGTTACAGGTTTGCTTCCATCCAGCATAAGAAAACATCTTAGCAGACTGAAAACAAAGAAAAAAAAACTGCTTTCAGATAAAGTGCTGGTCACATAAATTTTTAAAATAAAGGAAATGACATGATGCTCAAGATTTGCCTCAAAAACAGTCTGGAAAAGATGTTGACATGGGGTATTTTTCGTAATAACTCTTTTTTTGAATAAGTGAGGCAGGGACTCTCACATGACCCAGAGCCTGCTAATTCAGCTGGTCTCGCTAGCCAACTTGCCCGAGGGATCCCCTGTCTCTACCCACTGAGCACTGGGATTTAAGGTAGGCTTCCACGCCCACCCAGCACAGACATGGGTTCTGGGGAGCCAAACTCAAGTCAATTGAGGCATCTCCCCAGCCACAGAATGGTGACTCTTAAAATGAACTAAAGCTCTTTATCTTGCCCTAAGTTTGAAAATCTCAAAAATCGTCTTCAAAAGACATGTTAAAAATGACTCCAATAGGACTCCTGTATTTCAAAAATAATAGAAGATAGCATAATAAATCTTAGCATGTGTTTTATATGAGAATTTATTTACTGTCTCCACTTCCCTGAGAGTAGACCTGGATTGGGAAGAGGCTGGGACAAGAGTAAGATCTGGCCAGGCAGAGAAGGCTGCAGTGAGCATGGCCACGTTCAGGAGGAAAACAGAAGAGAGACCTCTGGTTTAAGTCAAGTTTAAGCACCCTTTCTACTAGTCTATACTGCTCCTATGTGTCTGTTGAATAAAAGGAATATTAGAAAGGATGTTTAGCATAGGGCTGGAAGGTTCCATGATACTCTATTGCAGTGTCCAGCGCAGCCCAAGGTTGAAGTGGGAGGCTTTTGGAGGGTGGACAGGGAATGGGAAGTACAGACTATCCCTATAGAGAACATGGCTCAGACCTAGATAGATTCCGAGACGATATCATCCTGGAGGCACAGCTGATTTTAGAGCAAGAATGGCAGCATACATTTGCACTGCATTTTCCATGTGCTCCCAACCTTAGCCATGGATGAAAGTATGAACAGCCTATGGAGACTGCAAAGGAATCAGTGGAATAGGGTCAGCTGATAACATGGAAAGCCAGTACACCTGGGAGGTGGGAGGTAGATGCAGAGGCACAAGGCAAAACCATAGAATGACTGGAATGGAGTGCATCTGGAAAAGGTTGGAGGCCAGGCCAAGGAGGGAAGTTAGAGATGTATAAGACAGGCAATCTCTGTGAGCCGACTTAAGAGGGGGAAAAGGAAGAAACTCCTCTCATTCCTTTCTGGACTGTGTAATGAAGAAGTGCCAAACATAAGCCCTTTCAATTCAAGTATCAGTTAGAATCCTGCGTCAGCACTTGACCATGTAGAAGATGGGAGAGGTTGTGAGGATGCAAGGCTGGAGAAAGCTCTACCTTATGCCTGAGCAAACACTGTAGGTGTTGAGGGTGATTTTCATTGCAAAGAAAGAGCTAAGAACTTCACCAACAATTGTCTTGAGGAAAAGATGAATAGGCTCCATCTCAAGGAGGTTTAAACAGTCAAAAGTGATACCATGTCTGGATTCAATTAGAACTTGATTGAGAGAGATGGAATGAACACTTAAATAGCTACTCAAGGAAACCATGGGGCATGCCTTCTTGGGAGAATGCCACAAGTAGGCCCCTGCCACCATGTCATGTTGATGGAAGGTCCCAGCACACTAGCCCTGTCTCCTAAATCTCATGACTTGTGAACCAAGAATGATTCATGATTAATGAGCCTGTTCATATAATTCAGTCATGAAGGGACCTCTAAGTCTGACATTTCAATTTTCTTCTTTTCTTCTTTTTTAACCTAAAGACTCAGAGTATTTTCAAACATTAGAGAGCTAAACTTGTATATACCAAAAGGAACTGGTGTGCCTTCTCATGTTACAATTGGGGATAGAAAACAAAGCAATAGGTGATTTGCCCCAGTCTCTTAGGGAATTAAGTTATGCTAGTGACAGGGTAGGTGTGGTGGCTGGGGAAAACCAAGCTTCTAGTCCCAAGATGAACATCTTACTTTCTTTTAACAACACAATGGAAGTGTTTCTACACCAAAGACAATCACATTAGTGTGTCTAGAAGCAACAGATAAGGATAAAATTCTTAAGTCTTGGCAAATGTGGTCCTGACTGCCAGCCAGGATTGCTGAGATGTGATCAGAGAAAGTGATTAGAGCAGAGATAGCTGCATACAAAAAGCAGCATGTGAGAACTTGGCACAGCCCTGCTTTGCTGAGCCATTTGCTACCCTGATGCACACATAATAATCTTGAGCTTTAGAATGAAATTTACCCTCATTATGAAAACAGACAAAGTAGAAACAACACCGCATAGTGAAAAGTTTTTACAAACATTTGATAGCAGCCAGTTGCTTTGAAATGGCTCCAAATGACTTCTGGTTACTTCTTGAACAGAGTTGGGCAAATCACCATCTAGCCCATGGGCTAAAGCTGGTCAGTCCTTAGAAATGGTTTCCACATTTTTAAAGGGGTATACAAACACACAAACAAGGAAGAACATATGACAGAGATCATATGAAGCCCACAAAGCTATATTTACTATCTGGCCCTCTACCAAAAAGCTTGCCCAACCCCAATCTAGAAGAATAAGATTCTATTAAATTTAATTTCTTCCATATCAACCTATATTCAATTATTAGCTCTCTAAGGAGCAACCCCAGATGTGAAGTGGGTCAGCATCAATTTCTCTGGGTTCGTTATAAACAAGTATACTGGAATGAGTAAGTAACTGGGTCTGGGAAATGTGGCTCTATCTACAGCAGGAGACCTGGCAGTGAAAGGGCCATTCAATCAGAGCCCCATGCTAACAAGACCAACAGAGAACAGAAGCAGGTTGAGAACACAGTCTTAGTTCTGCTTTGTCCTTTGTATTTTATATGACTGCAATTAAGAAGACTCTTACTTTAATATTCCTCGCTTCAAGAAACAGCCAAAGCCCTGTTTCTCCCTTAGAAAAGGAATGTCATTAAAAAACAAAACCCCTCAGATGGCATTCGCTAAAGCAGGAGATGGACCTGGAGGAAGATCAAGGCAAGCAGCCAACACAGTCAGCCACTGGCTTGAAGTAAGTACTATAGGGTGCCCTCCAACTTTAAGAATCCAGAATATAAAAATTCCAACCTTTCCTTCTAAAAGACTTGAGATTGTTCCCTCTTCAAGTACCTCAGGTTACTACTTCCTAAACTAGCATCAGCATGCAACTTGCATAGGTAGAATCCCACAGTGGGCTTTGGGTGTTTTGGGGACAGAGAACCCTGATAAGTTGCCCACAGACCATTCTTTCTGTGAGCCATTACAGAAAACCAGGATGTGGTATCATTGTTATTTTTTAAGTGGAAAATGTTTACCTCCAGCCAAATGTCAGCCACATCGTGCACAAACATCACAAGGGTCCCACTGCGGATATAATTAGCACACCAAGAGAAGCTCATCAAACTAATAGCAGCCAGGTGGTGGATGACATTAGCTAGAAAATCCTATGTAATGAGAGAAAAATGGAAGGCATTAAGAAAAAGTAGTTATTTCACAGTGACTGAAAGAGATAATAATAATACCATAATAATAATCATCATAGCAATTACTTATATTTGCATGTCTTGACATTTAAATCTGAAGCTCACCAATATGGCTAGACAAACCAGCTAGCAAGCCTTGGGGATACTCCTTTCTCTGTCTCGTAAGCATTAGGATTATAAGTACACACTGCCCTATCCAGCTTTTACTCAGGACTTCATGTATAACTAGCACTTCACCCATGGAGCCATCACCACAGCCCCATGTTATAACTTCTTCTTTTTTTTTTTTGTTTTTCATTTTTCAGTTTTTCAAGGCAGGGTCTCACTCTAGCCCAGGCTGACTTGGAATTCACTATGTAATTTCAGGGTGGCCTCGAACTCACCCTGAACTCACCCTGCCAGGCACCACCACGCCCAGCAGCCATGTTATAACTTCTTAATCCTCACAAAAAACGGAGGAGGTAGAACTATTTTTAGCTTAATTTTATAGATGAAGATACCAAATTTAAGGAGTTTGAGCAACTAGAACAGTATGTTAGTGTTGACACCCAAGCAACTGACTGCAATGTATGCAACAGCCATCTCCCGGCAGGCTCATATATCTGAAGACATATATTTATAAACATAATCACATACTTAAATTTCATTCTAGAAAAGGAGTTCAATACACCTGCCAGTAATAAAAGGAAAGTCAACTAGCATGTATAGAAACAAAGGATCATGATGGGATCCATTGACCTAGCCAGGAAATCTTCCTTTAAAAACTATCATTTTCCATTTAAGAAAAAGGTCCCATCAATTAAATGTTGATATACTCTTAGCTTAAAGTTAGTATTAGTGCATCTGTAGCTTTTACTGAGTCACATGGGAATGGAGATCATTTCTACAGGACTTTTCACAGTGTGATGTTAAGTCTATGAGCTTTCTTTGAAGATGTCCAGCTGACTGAAGTGTGCTCCCTGGTGGTGGGCAGCATCCACCATTAAACTCAAACATCATTTAATCAAGTCTAGTTCATCTTATCTAATATTGAACAAATCTTAATTTTATTTCTTATACAAAATTTTCAACAAACCAGAATTGTATGCCTAGATTAGTTTCTGAAGATCTGAAGTACCAAGAGCATTTATTAAGTACTTAGCATTTGATGAAATCTTGTGATTGCATTCAGGTTCTAATTTGGGGACTGAACTGGCAATAATATTAACCAGACAGTTCTGAAGTGCTCACTTTGAGACTTCAGAGGGAGCATTTAGAATGTCTATGACTCAGTTTCCCTGCAAATAAAGCAAAGGTAATAATGTTTGAAGCAAGTTTTCCTAACAGGGATAATAAATGATTTGGAAACATCACACAGTAACATATGAAGTGGTCCTACCAACCAGGATATGTGGTTGCAGAGTGAAAACTCCTAGCATTTATTTCCTTTACATTAAAGGACACTAATCATCAAACCCAAATGGAATAAAAAAGATTTATTTTGTTATTATCAGTGGTATAGATTCAAACTTAAAGTTTATGTTTCTCCACAAACATTATCACGGCACTAAAGCATCAGCATGATGTGAATTATTTGATGCACTATCAAATTTTTTTTTAAAAAGCCAATGATCCAGAGCTAAATACAAAAATACAGTTTCAGTTAGAGCTAAACAGACACAAAAATACATTTTCAGTTAGAATCTGGGGCCAAAGGTAAACATTCTAAAGAAACTGATAAAAGAAGTTTTGTAAGACACTCACCTTCCTCTTGACATCAGAGCCCAGGCTAAACAACAGTGACCAATAAAAACTCATTTCTATAATGTAGTACCAATACTGGGATGGCAGCAAGGGCTAAGGAAAATAAAGCATTTGTTACTTTGTTACCTCAGAAGCAACATATTTAATCCAAAATCTACTTATAGTCCATAAAAATTCCAGAAAATAACAAGGACTTGTTTTAACTTCCCCAAAGGAATTACAAGTGAGATCTCAAAGTGTTTTATTTTTAAGTGTGGACAAACCCCACCCCCACTAAAGACAATGGAAAATACCTCTCAAGCACTGAAGGAAGAGCCTTGATTGCTAGAATTCTATACCTAGCAAAGCTGTCCAAAGTCAAAGGCAACATAACATTTTCAGCAGAAAAAAAAATTGCCAGACTAACTGCTAAAAAAAAAAAAATCAAAGAGAACCAATAATTCTACATCAAAGTGTAAAGGTGTGGAATGCAGAAAGTGATAAATAGCAGGGAAAGGATAACTTGAGTGATTAATGATAAAGAAGAAAGAGCATTGAATAAAATTATACATGAGTCAGGGATATATATGATAATCTCATAAAGAATAAAATCAGGCTGGAGAAATGGCTTAGCAGTTAAGGCACTTGCCTGAAAAGCCAAAGGATCCAGGTTCAATTCTCCAGGACCCACATAAGCCAGATGCACAAGGTGGTGCATGTGTCTGAAGTTCATTTGCAGTGGGTGGACACCCTCACACACCCATTCTCTTTCTCTCTCTTTCTCTCTCTCGCTCTCTGCCTCTCTCTCTCTCTCTGTCTCAAATAAATAAAATATTTAAAAAGAATTATTAGAAAAGAATAAAAATCATCCAATTCTAAATTTCAATATAAGGGAAGAAATACAATAGTGATTTAAAAAGAATAATTTTAATATCCCACAGAAGAGCAAATATTTAATTACATTAATTGTCAACAAATGTGAGTAAGGAGATGAGGCAATAAGGATACAGAAGATCAGGAAACAAAGAGCAAGACTATGGCGTAGAGGTGGATACAGAGCAAGAAGGGGATGAGGACCTAAGCCAGGGACAATTTGACAGGCCTGGGTACTGAAATTAGGAAAAGCCTATGTCAAAGAGAACTTACCTGTTTGGGATAACCATTCCAAACCTCCCACAGGTCATATGCCCATGGTTTCTAAAAAAAATAAAAATAAATAAATAAAAACAAGAAGCCAAGACAGAAGAAATAAATTATTCAGTCCAAGGCTGGTGCCAATGGACAACACAGCACTCCTTGGTGTCTATCATTGCATGGACTTATTTTGCATATTCTTGTTGTTCTCTTACACATATTTCTCCCCTGTCAGCATTTATTCATATTCCTATATAACATTCCTATGAAATTCACCACTTCTAGGGTATCTGGAGTCAATAAATAGTACTGACTCTTTGAGGAAACTGTTTTGAACAACTAAATCTACTAACAAACTATTTCTGGATCAATTTAATTACTCTATCTCTACCATAAACATACCTTGATCTAGCTGTGTTAGTAAAATACCTGTAATCCCAGCACTCAGGTGGCTGAGACAGGAGGATCATAGGTTCCAAGCCAGCCTTAGATACATAGCAAGAACCCAACTCAAAAAAAGAAAAACTTGAGACAATGGTAACAATAAAATATTCAAGAGAAACATTTTGGGCCTTGAGCATGCTAGGCCAGTGCTCTGTCACTAAGCTGCATGCCCAGTCTGAGAGAAATCTCGACTTTTTTTTTTTTTTTTTTTTTTTTTTTCGAGGTAGGGTCTCACTCTGGCCCAGGCTGACCTGGAATTAACTATGTAGTCTCAGGGTGGCCTTGAACTCACAAAGATCCTCCTACCTCTGCCTCCCAAATGCTGGGATTAAAGGCGTGCACCACCACGCCTGGCGAAATCTCGACTCTTGAGGTAAGTTTATAAACTAACTGACTGAAAGTATTAAATCCTAGAGGAATTCACAGGCAAGAAAATTTAAAATTAAAGATAAATTCCAAAGATATAAAAATGACCAACTTACATCATGAAGAAATACAATTCCAGCAATAGTAATAAATAAGTAAAATGTAAACCGCCAGCTGCCAAAAGAAAAAAAAGTCTTTACTCCTTTGTCAAAATGACATCTGAGGAAAAAGGGATTTGGTATGACAGGGTCTTGAAGAATACATATCCAGGACTTAGAAAAATCTGAGTTTATATCCTACATGTCATTTATTACAAAGCTAGAGTCTACAGTTAGCCATTTAATTTCAGAGGTTTTAATTTCCTCATATGTATAATGGGAATAACTCATCTCAAAATAAAGGGATAACTGAAGATAATTTGCAAATGTATCAATCATTGTTGTAGGACAAAGAAAGCAACAATAAATGGTGGCTATTAATATTTGACTAGACCAGTTCCAGAGACACAATAAATGATTTTATATTAGGATCATCATTAATGTAACATGGAATCTAGTTAGTCCAAACACTTAAAACTTACTCCTACTTAATTCTCATTTGGAAGATTTCTATGTAGCCAGACTTAATTCTTTTCTCCTAAAAACAGAATTTGAAAACAAATGAAAATAATTTTTCAATGTATGGAACATTTCTGAGATTTATAAGACAGAATTAGGTATGGTACACAACTGTAATAAAAATTCCTTTTTAAAAAAATTTATTTATTTATTTTTTTTGAGAGAGAGAGAGAGAGAGAGAAAGAAATAATGTGTGCATCAGGGCCTCCCATTCTGCAAATGAACTCCAGATGCATGTACCACCTTGTGCATCTGGCTTATGTGGGTCCTGGGGAATAGAACCAAGGTCCTTTGACTTTGCAGGCAAGCGCCTTAACCACTAAGCCATCTTTCCAGCCCCTAAAAATTCCTTTTGACTTGATATTGAAATTAAGCTTAAAATAGAGATCACTTACATGTTAGTGTTATGTACTAAAATACTTATAAATAAAACTTTGATGGTGTCTGATATTTTCTTCAAAAATAATATATGATGGATGAAAGAAGTGGGTAAGGACATAGAAGACATGGGTTTGCCTTCAGCTGATAACTCTTTCATTTATTTATTTATTATTTAATAGAGAGAAATAGGCAGAAAAGGGGTGGGGGGCGAGAGAGGGAAGGAAGGAAGTGCACCATAGCCTCCAGCCTGCAAATGAACTGCAGACACATGCACCACCTTGTGCACCTGGCTTATGTGGGTCCTGGGGAATCAAACCTGGGTTCTTTGGCTTTGCAGGCAAATGCCTTAATTGCTAAGCCATCTTTCCAGCCCAGAGCTGATAACTCTTAATGATACTAATAGGTAGTTGGCTAGGAACTGACTCACAGAAACATGGATGTCACTTTGCCTGCTCTGGCAGGACTAGAACTTATATGTGATTTAGTCTCATCCAAGATGGACATAAGCAGCAGCCTCCTAATTCCTCCTCAGCAACAGCAATAGCTTCCTGTTTCTTCCCCCACTTTGTGGGTTTAGCCACCATGGGTGGGTCCTTCCTAAACCAGTGTTTCTCCTAGGCCCGCCAACCATTCAGATCCCTCCTTACAGACCTGAGCCTGATAATGAGGTTCACTCACTCTAGTTGGATGCCTGATTCATATAAAGGGACCTGAACCACTTGGGAGCCCCTTCCCCAGAGGGAAGAGACTTCTGAGACTTCTATTCTGCCTGTGAGGAATTTCTCTTTCCTTCTTTTTTCTTCTCTTCTGATTTCACCCTCCCCTTAATAAATTATCCCAACACACTCTTCTCTGTGTCTACATTCTTCAGTTCTTTGCTAATTTGGACAAAGGCCTGAAATTGGGGGTCACAAGCCTGAGGGTCTCCTGCATCATTATGGAGGTCTAACCCACTTCCTTCTGTAGCATTCAGATTGGTGATAGGTAACAGCCAGAGTAGCTAACATAAATTATAGGCTTTCTTCATGTCTTGGTTTTTATCTTTTGTTTGTGATGGGTTGAATATGTAGCCTAGAGTGACCTCAAGCTTCAATCCCCTGCCTCTATTTCCCAAGTGCTGGGATTATAGGAATGTGCTGCTATACATGGCTCATGGTTTGTTTTGATAGTGGGAGAAAAGATTCAGTAATCAGAAACTAAATCATATGAAAGGTTATTTTAAAAATTGAAAGCTGAGACCTGGCTGGTTGTATCTACACACACACACACACACACACACACACACACACACACACACACACACACGGTATTTCCTTGGTTTGATGGGCTACCTTGTTCAGACAAGAAACCCCAAAATTAAAAATAAGGCCAGCCAAACCCAATAATGCAGCAAAAAGTCTATGCAGTTCATCTTATTTTGTTTGTTTCTCAAAGATTTATTGATATCATGATTCAGTACCAGGCACTCTGCTAAACATACATTTGTTATCACATTTTAATCAAAATCCTAACACATATTTTAACAAATTATAAGGTTGACAGTATAATTAGTCCTTTCTTAGAGACTGTTTCTTGACTCTTACAATCCTAAAGAATACATCGAGAAATACTAAAGAAATTGAGAGATCATATAACTTACCTAACGTACAGCAATAATCAGATTCAAGAGTACAACTCAAGTTTCACATTAGTCTGAACTAGTCCAGCTCAGGTTAATTGCACTAAGCCAGGGGTTCTCAAAGTGTGTGCCAAGGGTCCTTAAAGTCAGTGTATTTTCATAATTATTTTAAAAACATGACTTGCCCCTTTCCCTCACATTCTTTCACAAGTGTACAGTAGAGATTTTCAGAGGATCCATGATATATACATGTAGCATGAGTGAATGAATGTGCACTGATAAAAGGTGTACTTGTTTGTGAAGGAAGCAAGTTTCCTTAGGCAAAAACTGATATACTGGTGAAAAAAAAAAAAAAAAAAAAAAAAACAGCAGGAATCTGGGTAGGGGCCCACAGACACAAAGGTAAATGCAAGCATTGGTGTGCCTTCCAAACCCCCCCTAAAAGCCATTTTTGGAAAGTGAGACTGTCTCAATACATTAGAAGGAAGGCTGAAACTAGAAGAGGAGACTGAGACTGGGAAACTCCTATAGAAAACTGAATTCCACATAGAAACTCCTCTCAGCAGGGAAGACAAACCACCTAACTTATTTGAATTACAGAGATGAACAGCCTTCTCTCCATCTGCAGAGCCACCTACAAAAGACAATCAAGAAGGTAGGGGAACCACGCTCATCCCAGCCAGGAAAAACTACTGACCGATACCATTTCTATTTCATTTTATTTCAGACTTACATTTTTATTTTAATTTACACTTTAATATTTCAATTGTTTGTTTTATTTTAGGTTGTAGTTTGCTTGCATAGGTAGTTATGACTGTTCTTTTTTGTTCTGCACTTATTTTATTATGTCTTCTCTATTATTTCTTATAATGTTAATCCATATACTTTCCTTCTTATTCATACTTTACTCCATCTTTTCCCTTTCTCCATTTCCTCCTCTTTTTCTTTCACAATTATGGATAACCTTGGCTCTAAAAACCTATAAACTACATTTTTTCAAACAGTACCTTAGACCTTTTGTCTAAGTTAAGTTTACAAGTGTCTGTTAACAATAGACATACATTCAAACCATTGTTTCTGTTACCTTCCTCTGCTTTCTCCCTGAATGGTGGTGGTGGGGGGTTGACTGTAAGTCAAAGCAAAAAACATCTTGCTAGGAAGACTATCATAAAATAGAACTAATGAAAGGAGTGACAAAAAGGAAAAATAAAGCCAGATGTGGTGTGTGGCGCATGCCTTTAATCCCAGCACTAGGCAGAGGTAAGAAAATTGCCATGAGTTCGAGGCCACCCTAAGACTACATAGTGAATTCCAGGTCAGCCTGAGCTAGAGTGAAATCCTACCTCAAAAAACCAAAAAAAGAAGAAAAGAAAAGAAAAGAAAAGAAAAGAAAAGAAAAAAGATGGATGACATATCCCAACAGGTATGTAAAACACAACAACAACAAACCACAAAACAAGCTACTATTGTGCATGTTATAACTTCACAACTCCTCAATATCTGAGCACAAAGCTAATGAGATAGCTGAAATGCCAGAGGTCAGACCCTATTTAAAAAAATGGTCCCTGACCCCATACATGACTCAAAGAAACAGAATAAAAAAGAAATCAATTTGGGACCTAGATAAGAAATTTACCAAGTTGGATGAAAAGCTTTGTAATATGGAGGAGAATTTTAAAACATGGTGGGAAACTGAGATTCTGAAAAAGAACCAAACAAAAATGTTAGAAAGTTATCAATCAAATAAAAAACAGAGTGGAAGTCATCATCAACAGATAAGATGAGGTATAAAAAAGATTAGAGATGGAGGACAAGGTTAAGGTAATAATGCATTTAGACATACACAATGAAAATAATAAATGAGCATGAACAAAACTTCTAAGAATTATGGAACACATTCAAGAGACCAAACCTAACATTTCACAGAGTAGAAGGACCTGATATATAACTAAATGTATAAAACACTATGCAATGAAATTATAACCACAAGTTTCTTAAATCTAGAGAAAAAAATAGATATTCAAACTAAAGAAACATTCAGAGCCCCAGATAGACATGACTAAAGAAGTATTTTACTATGATATACCTAATCAAGATGTCAAAAAAAAATCAAAGAAAGAATACCAAAAGCTGCAAAGAAAAATGCCAGCTCATGGGCTGGAGAGATGGCTTAGCGGTTAAGGTGCCTGCCTCCTAAGCCTAAGAACGCTGGTTCCAATCTGCAGGTCCCACGTTTAGCCAGATGCAAAGTGACGCAAGGGCACAATGCTGCACTTGACCACAAGGGGACGCACATATCTGGATTTCGTTCACAGAAGCTGAGAGACTGCTGGCATGTCAATTCTCTATCTGTCTCCCCTCTCCTCTCTCTCTCTCTGTCTGTCTCTCTCTGTGTCTCTCTCTAAAAAAAAATAATAATAATAAATAAATTTTAAAAAATGCCAGCTCACCTACAAAGACAAACTCATCAGAATAATACATCTTTTATCAACAATCTTAAAAGACAGGAAATCATCACAATGATGTACATTTAATTTTTTTCTAAATTTTTATATTTTTGTTTTATTTAGAGAGAGACTGGGTGCACTAGGGCATACAGCCAGTGCAAATGAACTCCAGACGTATGTACCCCCCCGTGCATTTGGCTTACATGGGTAGTGGGGAACTGAAACTTACACCTCACAGGCAAGTGCCGCCATCCATCTTCCAGGCATATATGTATATGGTGAGGCAAGCCCAACAGACTGGGCTTTTTTTTGGGGGGGGGGGCTTTTTTTTTTTTAAAGAGAGTTTCACTCTAGTCCAGGCTGACCTGGAATTCACTATGTAGTCTTCTTAGGGTGGCTTCAAACTCATGGAAATCCTGCTACCTCTGCCATCCAAGTGCTGGGATTAAAGGCGTGTGCCACCATGGGCTTTTTTTTAATGAAAGAGAGAGAAGGAGAGACAGACAACTGGTGCACAAGTGGCCTCCAGTCACTGCAAGCAAACTCAAAATGCATGCATCCCCTTTTGCACAAGTGCAACATTGCGCTTGTGCCACTGTATGTCTGGCTTATGTGGGACCTGGAGAGTCAAACATGGGTCCTTAGGCTTCACAAGCCTTAAGCATTAAGCCATCTCTCCAGGCCCCTATTTTTTTACTTTTTAAAAAAAAAATTATTTATTTATTTGCAAGCAGAGAGAGAGATAGAAGAGCGGCAGACAGAGAGGGAATGGGCACGCCAGGGCCTCTAGCCACTGCAAATGAACTCCAGATGCATGTGCCCCTTGTGCATCTAGCTTACGTGGGTCCTGGAGAATCAAACCGGGATCCTTTGACTTCGAAGTCAAACGCCTTAACCACTAAGCCATTTCTCCAGCCTATTTTTTTACTTTTGAGGCAGGGTTCCACTCTAGCCCAGATTGAGAGAAAGGAATGAACAAACAATAATCCAATCAATGAGAGAAATAACTACACAACCATATGAATTACCAAATCTCTCTCAATGCAAACATTAAATGGAAATGACCTCAATTTACCATTTAAAAGATGTAGACTGATTTACTGCACTAAAACAAAAACATCCAATGATATGTTGTTTATATTAAGTGCATCTTCCTGGCCATGATAGCTAAAAAACTAAAAGTTGAAGGACTGACATCAACCAATCAAGAAAATGGAAGCTGAAAACAAGATGGCATAGCTATTTTGATATGTGCTAAAATAGGCTTTAAAACAAAATAGAAGAGATAAAGAAGACCACTGCATATTAATAAAGGGGATGAGTCATCCAGAAGATACTAAATTTAAAATATATATTTTAAGTATATATGCACTGAACTGATTTCATAAAATAAACACTAAAGGACATAAAATGTCAGAAAGATGTGTACACAGTAATAATTGCTGATGCCAATGCTTCTCCCTCATCTTTAGATCCAACTAAAAATCAAGAAATGTCAACTAAAAATCAAGAAACTTCAGGGATTTTAGTTTCCAGACCCCTCCTCCCATGAGAAGCCTGTATATCTCTGCCTCTTTTGCTTTAAATAAATTCTTTTCTGCAGAAAGAAAGAAAAAGTAAGAAAGAAAGAAAGAGAGAGGGAAAGAGAGGAAGAAAGGAAGGAAGGAAGGAAGGAAGGAAGGAAGGAAGGAAGGAAGGAAGGAAGGAAGGAAGGAAGGAAGGAGGGAAGGAGGGAAGGAGGGAAGGAGGGAAGGAGGGAAGGAGGGAAGGAGGGAAGGAGGGAAGGAGGGAAGGAGGGAAGGAGGGAAGGAGGGAAGGAGGGAAGGAGGGAAGGAGGGAAGGGGAAGGGAAGGGAAGGAAGGGAAAGAAAGAAACTTCAGAGTTAAACTACACCATATGCAAGTGGACTTAACCTAGATATATAAGAACATTTCATCTAGTGGATATGGAATATACACTCTTCTGAGCAGCCCATGGAACATTCTCTAAAACAGATCATATTTTAGGCCACAAAGTATGCTTTAACAAATACAAAAAAACTCAAGAGTAACTTATTGTTTCCTATCAGATCATAGTGGAATAAAACTACAAAATTATAGCAAGAGAAACTGCTAAAACTATACAAGTACTTGGAGACTGAACAATACACTCGTGAATGACCTGAGTCATTGAAAAAGTCATGGGGGATATTGAAAAATTGCAGAAATCAAATGAAAATGATAGCACAGAACCTCTGGGATACAGCTAAGGCATTTCAAAGAGGAAAGTTTATAGTTGTAAGTGCTAATATTGTAAAAAATCAAAACGATTTCAAATAAACTCATGATGCACCTCAAGGTCTTAGAAAAATAAGAACAAGCTAAACCAAAAATCAGTAAGTAGAAAAAAATAATAAAGACCAGGGTATAAATTAATGAAAGAGAGATTAAAAGATACATAGAATCAACAAAACAAAAAGATAAAAAATAGGATCTTTGAAAAGACATCAAAGATTGACAAACCATTAGCCAAACCAAAAGAAAGAGAAGATCCAAATTAATAAAACCAGAGATTAAAAAAAAGGATGTTATAACAGAATCTAATGAAATTCAAAGGACCATTAGTATGGACCATTAGTATGCATGTGGAGTGCTCCCATATAGCCTCCTGTGTTTGTGATTAAACCTGACACTTACTCCCCAGCTGGTGAAGCCTTTGGGAGGTAAAACCTTGCTTGTGTCACTAGGGGCAGGCCTTGAGATTTATTAGTCAAGCCCTGCTGGGTGGTCACAAGAGCTCATTCTTGTTGCTTCTTTCCTGATGATGTGACAAGATATGACAACTTGGCTGTCTGCTCTGCCATGCTCTCCCTGCCATGATGAAGCTTCTCAAACTGTAAACAAATTAACTCTTCCCTTCCAAATACCTGCTTCTGTCCAGGTATTTTTTCCTAGCAATGAGAAGGTAACTGCTACAATTAGGGACTACTTTGAAAACTTATATTCCAAAAACATGGAAAAGCTATGAAAAAAATGGATAATCCCTAAAACTATGACTTACCAAATTTATTTATTTTTTTAAGGAAGTAGAGAAGTTTATTCATCCATTTCCCCAGGAGCACAGTATTTTCTTTTCTTTCTTTCTCTTTTTTTTTCCTTTTTTTATTGACAACTTCTATACTTACATACAAAAAATGCATGATATTTCCCTCCTCTGCCCCCATACCCTTTTAGAACTCCAATCTCCATCATATCCCTTCCTTCTCTCGACTTACCAAATTTAAATGAAAAAGATATAAATAACTTAAACAGAACCATAGGAAGCAATACAATTGAAACAATAATAAAATGTTTCCCCATGGGGGCTGGAGATATTGCTCAGTGGTTAAGGCATTTGCCTGAAAAGCCTTACAATCCAGGTTCAATTCTCCAGTACCCATACAAAGCCAGATGCATAAAATGGCACATGCATCTAGAGTTCATTTGCAGCTGCTTTAGGTCCTGGCATGCCCATTCTCTCTGTCTGTCTCTCTCTCTGCTTGAAAATAAATAATATTTTTTAAAGTATCCTCATAAAGTAAAGCCCAGGACAAGATCCATTCACTGATGAATTCTACCATACCTTTAAGTTAGAGAGCATAGTAATATTTCTCAAACTGTTTCACAAAATATAAAAAGAAGAAATGCTACCAAACTCATTCTACAAAGCTATTACCCTAATGCCAAAACTAAATGAGTACACAAGAAAAAATAAACTATCATTGAATAAAGAAGCAAAAATTCTTAATAAAACATTTTCAAAGTGAATTCAAGAATACATTAAGAACATTATACACCATGACCAAGTTGGTTTCATCTCAGGGATGTAAGATTGGTTCAACATATGTGAATCAATAAATAGATTGAAGACAGAAATCACATGGTCATCTCAATAGATGCACAAAAGGCCTTTGGCAGCATTAACATCACTTCATGGTTAAAAAAAGAAGAAGAGGGCTGGAGAGATGGCTTAGATGTTAAGGTGCCTGCCTCCTAAGCCTAAGAACACTGGTTCCAATTTCCAGCGGTTCCAATCTCCAGGTCCCACGTTTAGCCAGAAGCAAAGTGACACAAGGGTGCAATGCTGCACTTGACCTCAAGGGGGCGCATACATCTGGATTTTGTTCACAGCAGCTGAGAGGCTGCTGGTGCGCCCATCTCTATCTTCCTCTCCTCTCTCTCTGTCTCTCTCTGTCTCTCTCTGTATCTCTCTGTCTCTCTCCAAACAAAAAGAAGAAGAAGGAGGAGGAGGAGGAGGAGGAGGAGGAGGAAGAGGAGGAAGAGGAGGAAGAGGAGGAAGAGGAGGAAGAGGAGGAGGAGGAGGAGGAGGAGGAGGAGAAGAAGAAGAAGAAGAAGAAGAAGAAGAAGAAGAAGAAGAAGAAGAAGAAGAAGAAGAAGAAGAAGAAGGAGAAGAAAGTAGGAGAACAAGGAATAGATTTTAACATACCAATGGCTATATATGACAAATCTGTAGTAACAGTATATTAAATGGGGAAAAGTAAAAGCATTTCCTTTAAATGAAGGCACAAGACTAAGAGGTACACACTCTCCTCTCTTATTCAGTATTATGCTCAAAATCTTAGATAGCACAGTAATTAAGAGAAAGAAATAAGACAGATAATAGGAATGCAAACACAGGCAGCCACTATGGAAATTCGTATGGATGTTTCTTCAAAAACTAAAATTAGAACTAGATGCTCCAGCTATACTTGGGTGCATACCCAAAGAACTCTAAATCAACATCCCACAGAGGTGTTCTTAGACCAAAAAGTTTGAGAACTACTGCACTTCTCTGATAACTGCATGCACAGAGATATACATGCCAGAGCCGTTTTTCTTGCTTTTAATGAACCTACGAGCAATACTTCATTTTCCCTCAGGAAAGACTGAGATCAACTAACTGTGGGAAGGGAAAATGTTGGGGAAAAATAATAAATTGATTTATTGGGCAAAGGTGGAAACAAATCATGGGAGACAATGGTACTGCAAGGAGGAGCTTAGCAGTGAGTTTGGGCCAACAGTGAGAAAGGCTGGTGAAGGCCATGGGCTTAGTAGAAGGAGAGGTGCACTGGTCAGGTAGGGCACCTGCTGGTCAGGCAAGGGCAAGAGAGCAGTCCACCCAGACAAGGAGCGCCCTCTGTCCTAAGCTGTAATTTGGTCTATATGCCCTGGGTACTTGGGAGTTACTTCTTATTGCAAGATAGCAGTGTTACTTTAAAAAGAAAGATGGCCAGCTAATATGGAATTTGATGTTTAAAAATGTGACCCACTGTGGGCTAAAATCTTAAATACTATGGAACATGGCCAAGGAATCACTCTTAAAGAAAGTAGCTAAAGAAGCTACACACAGCAGCTCAGAGTGTGCAGAGACTAATCCATCTGGATAGTGTAGAGCTCTTTCTGCTTGTAAAGAGTATTTAGCAAGGGTTGGTGTTATTTCTCGAAAAGGTCAAAATGCCTAGAGGTAAAGACCTCGTCCTATGATTTTTGTGGTCTGTCCCATGACTGAATATAATAATAAATAGTCTCTCTCTATAATTGTGCAGCATGGCATTTGTTTTCTTCTTGTTGTTTATCTAGTCCATAAAAAGCTTTACCAGTTACTGACTTAGAAGAAATCTGTGACATTGCTAAGACATAAATAAGCTTACATTTTATGTGTGGGCCTTATTACTATTTCCTAAAGATACTGCACAATTCTCTATCTTGAATCTCTCAATCCTGCCTTCATTTCTTATGGAAACTTAACCTACTCTTTAGCAATCAGCTAGTATCTCCCCTGATAGTATGTCCTCACAATCCGACTGCACATCTAAACATGACAGTATTCCTGATGGAGTACAGTCCCATGTCACTGTAATGGAGTAACAATAGACATTTTAGCTTCATGTGTGATAGGCTGGTCTCTCCAATGTGCTGTTTAAGGATAGTGGTGTCATACCCTGGACGTATACTTTGCTCTTAAAATGCACAGCTCCATAAATACAGGATACAGAGAGGATAACATAAGCCTCTTCACTGCCTGACTGATTGACATGGATAACTTGAAGTTTCCTTTGCTAGTTTGAACTCTGTGGCCTGGTTCCAGTGGATTTACTGACTCAGTCCGATTTCCCAGTGCTACTCCATGTCAGAGATGCTCTCTGCTTGCTGACAGCTAGGCTGCTGGCAGCCAGGGTAGCATGATGCAGCCAACACAGAGTAAGAGCCAGAAGAGAACTTGGGCACAACAGCTCCTCAGACAACTAGGCCAATTCCTTAAACTAAATGGATGTACAGTTTCTCATTCTTCATCGCAGTTAGCCCCACTTCCCCTGATTGTCTCACCCTGTTAATGGGAAAATTGAGCTCACATTTATATACTGTAAGACAATGTGCAAGAAGTAAAACAATGTGCCAGGGAGTTTTGCTGCAATATGATTCTACTCAGAGACAGAGAATTTATCTCAGCCTGGAGACTTTAAGATATGAATCGTTTGTTAGCAAGAATGAATAAATGTCAGCAGGAGAAGAGAAGGGTGTAACGTGAGACCAAATCCACTTTACATTGTTCTGTGGCGATGGTCTAGGAGACAACCTTGTGCTAAGCTGACATTAGTTCAACACAGTATTATCTACACTTTAAAGAAGTAAAAATCAAAGAGGCTGCTTAGGAGAGGAGCAAGGCCAGACACATCAAGCCACTGTAGAAAAGGCAGCTGAAGCCTGTGATTTGACCTGAGTGTTTATTTTACAGCATCCTAAAGAAGTGATCTGTCCTAAACACCAGCCAGCAGCACCACAGTTGGTTCATGGTCCTCAGGGACGAGCAGGGAAAATAAAAGGAAGTCATTGAAGTTTTCACCCCAGGCTCAGGTTCTTTATTTGAGTGTTAGCCTTTCAGTTCACCACCCAAACAAACAAACAGTTGGTGGAAGTCGCCAAGCAATGGGAAAGTTTTAAGAAAACAGGCAGAAAGAAGGAAAACATTGATGTGCAGAGTGTGGCATCAGGCCCAGCCCAACTAACACCCTTATCTGGACATAAAGACGGGGAAACAAAGTAAGAGCAATGACATGGCACACTTTTTTCCCCCTCACAGGTGCCAGTTAATTCCTCTAACAGTGTGACCCACAGCACAAGACTCCATAGGAAGAAAAAGCTGGAGGAAAACCAAAACCAAATCCACGGCAGCTTCCGCCTGCAGACTGCAATCAAGGTAGCTGACTGTGCTGTGGCTGTGCTAGATGCTCCAGCCCATCCTAACCCTCCTGCTCAGCCTCTGGGAACTCAGAGATGCAGGCCACATAATCCTCAGTCACAGGGCTGGGCTCACGAACCAAGTCACACAGAGAGGTCTTCGCACCAGTGTCCTGAGATGAGCCCCACAAGGATGTGTTCTCACCCATACCCTGCTCTATAACCATAATGATTGCCGACCTGGGAGGGAGACTTGTGACCTAACTTCAACCCTCGGAAGAGAGACTCCAGTTAAGGCACGCTTATGACTTATCTGGGCTTCATACTAACTACATAATGTCTGCTTAGGTACTGGGTTCACCTTAGAGAGTTGACACCTCACCCATGGAAGGTTAAGGAGTGACAAGCCTAAAATGCCCTGCTAAAAGTGGAGAAATGTGTATGAATGCTCTCTGCCGTGCCCAGCCCACCCTGCTGTAGCTGAAACCACACACAGCCCAAGCACTGCACATCCTTCTTACCAGGCTTCCTGAAATTTCTTCAGCCGACAAGGCTTCTCTTGATTCCGCCGACTCCTAAACCATCTCTCAACCTGGCGCTCTGTCAAGTTACACTTCTTTGCCAGTCCATAAATATCAGTCTGAAAGAAAAGATGAAATGAATGAATGAAAGATAAGTAGCATAGACAGATGGGCAGGCCGTCAGGAGACAGTGAGACCAGGTTATCAGAGCCTGTGTACTAAAGATAAAGGAGTCAGCCACAGGATTTGGAGCCAAGAAATTTATCTCTGCTGCTTATGAAATCACACGCGCGCATACACACACACACACACACACACACACACACGTCCAAAACAAAACCAAACAAACAAAAACAGACAGCATTACTATCCCAGATCACTGCGTTACTGAGAAAGGTCAACAGCCCATGAGTTGATAGTAATCCACATAGTCAAGTTGTGCATGTGAACTCACTCATTCTGCTAGGACACAGGGCCTCCTAGGTCCCATGTTGAGTAGGACAGTTTAAAATGACCATTGCATCCTTCTAGTTTTTCTTACAGGGAAAATGAAGCTTGAGGGATTGTAGTGACTTGTGCAAAATATGCAAATAGTAGCAAAGCGCCGACAAAAACTGGTGTGTTTTCTGTTATTTCATACCATCTATTCTAAGAGCTACAGAAGATAATGCTAGAAAACTCCAGTAGGTGCTAGCTATCCACTTTCAAGTTCAGTCTCATGTGTAACCTATTTTAAACTAACCCAATCTAGTCCCAATCATTAAAATAATGATTATGTGGTACAATAATGTTGATTGCTTCTCCTCTGGGAAGTGGGGTTATAGGCTATGCGTTAACATAACAATATGGACAGTGGATTACAGCTCAAAGGCTATAAATTCCCAGGGGTGCTATGGCCAGACAAGAAACACTAATGACCAAGAGGACCACCAGGTCAATTTCATAGTGGGATTTTACCATAGGAATGTTTTTTGTACACTAATCCTATGGTAGCACTTTTTGACTTCTAAAAAGAAATGTGCTTTGTAATTTTTTTTAAATTGCATTGACCACTTGATCTTTTACTTTCTTATAGAAGAAAATTTACTTTTAGTACCTTTATAAAAAATAAAATCACATAAAATTGACCCTCTACTTTCATTCTGAGGAAACAAACTGCAGTTAATGGGTACAGCAAAAAATAAAGCACATCTCTCATCCCAAAGGGCCGACTATAGCCAGAGAGAAAATGTAGCCCTAGAATTCTGACGGGAAACCACTATGTTTTAAACACCATCATCAGTACCTTGAAGCAAATTTAAAGCAACTACAGATGAGCACTCTGAGGGCCATGCAAAGCCTATCAAAGAGCCAGATGGCTGCACACCCAACAGCTTATGCCCAGCCAGGTAGTTTCTGTTATACCATCTTGTATGGTCCTTGGAACCATCCAGGGGCACAGGACTATAGCAGATCAAGTCATCAGAAGTTACATGCTGGCCAATGGCAGAGGATCTCTTGTATCCCTACTAAATTGTTAGCCTATTACTAATCTGAAGAGAAGGAAAGAAAGAAAAATTGTATATGGAGGATGGGAAATGGCTCAATGGTTAAAAGCACTTGCTTGCAAACCCGCCAACCTGAGTTTGAACATCCTTGGTACCTACATAAAAGCCAGATGCAAACTGGTCCTCATGTCTGTAATTCCAAAAGTGCCTACAGCGATGGAAGGCAGAACCAGGATAATTCTGAAGCTTTCAAGCAGTAGTAGCAAAAGAGACCCTGTCTCAGAAGGGTAGGAGAGGAGAAATATGCCAAGGTTGTCCTCTGACCATGGCAAGCCCATGCATATGTACACATATACATACACACACACACATATATACACATACAAGTAGTTTTTGTTTTGTTTTGTTTTGTTTTGTTTTTGGCTTTTCAAGGTAGGGTTTTACTCTAGCCTAGGCTGACCTGAAATTCACTATGTAGTTTCAGGGTGGCCTCAAACTCACGATGATCCTCCTACCTCTGCCTCTCTAGTGCTGGGATTAAAGGCGTGCACCACTACACCTGCCACAAGTAATTTTTTTAAAAATAGGACATGTCCAATAATATTCTATTTTCTTATAAAGCACCCTCTCATGTATGTGTGTTCATGTGTGTGTGGTACAGGCACATGTGTGAGTATGTGTGTGTGAATGTGGAGCTGAGAAGTAGACATTGGGTGTTCTCCTAAATTGTGCTCCATCTTTTTATTTTTGTGGTACTGTGGATTTAGCCCATGCTAGGAAAGTGCTTTATAACTGAGTTATATCTCCAGACCCTGTTTCTTTTCATTGTGAATCAGGGTCTCACTAAGTTGCTCAT
The DNA here is from genome assembly GCA_036365145.1 of Orientallactaga sibirica. Lineage (NCBI taxonomy): Eukaryota > Metazoa > Chordata > Mammalia > Rodentia > Dipodidae > Orientallactaga > Orientallactaga sibirica. The sequence continues at coordinate 19,992,692 of JAEOAD010000031.1, forward strand.
GATGGCCTTGAACTCATTCTAGTCCAAGCTGAATTTGAACGTGTGATTCTCTCACCCAGTCACCTGAGCAGGTAGGAGTACAGGCCTGGGCCACCATACCTGGCTCATTTTATATTATTTATTATTTATTTTATTTTGGCATAGCATACTCCCTGGAAGGAAAAAAAGAACATGCAGGTGTCCATACAACAGAAGATATGGGAAATGTATGAAGGTGAAAAACCAAAAGTCTGGTCCTGCTATCTCCTAGCGATGGAGCCTTGAGTTCTGCACTCTGTCCTGTGGGAAACGATGTTGTAAGTAATGAGTTAGCTACCTACCTCACAGGAGTGTTACAGGATCAAGGTGCATGCACATCTATGTGAACACTGAGTGCTATGTTAACGTTGGCTATTTTTACGCCCAAATACATTTAATAAGAAAATACTTTCTTACTTCTAAAATGACTTACAGACATGATTGCTTCCCCAGGCAGAAGAGAATTCAAAGTCTGCTGCTTGATGCATATTCTCTTATAAGATATATTCTAGGTAGTTTTACAGTGAAATCACCCTGGGTCTAGTTTTACCATTTCAAACATTTTATTCATTCATTAATTATTTCAAAAACACTTAATGAGCCTGCCCTCAATAACAGTGTCGGGCACAGTTCTAGGACTTGGAAGTTCAGCAGTGAGCAAAGCAAACATAAGTCCTTGCCTTTGATCAGGAATTTCCCCAAATCTTAAAGAATCAATTTCTGCTATTAGTCTACCACTTCTGCTGGTGTCTGCTTAATACATGCATCTGGACGACAGCAACCACATGGGGTTTTAATTTTTCTGTTTACTGTTTTGGAGTACAGATGAATCTAGTTGAAAGTCATTCTTGACAACACTGTCCATGTGCACTACAATGTTATTGTGACAGAAGTGCACATAAGTCTCCAGCCTTTTTGCCAAGATGGCGCCAAAAGCTAAGAAGAAGCTCTTGCCCCTCCCAAAGCTGAAGCCAAAGCAAAGGCTCTGAAAGCCAAGAAGGCTGTGCTGAAAGGCATCCACAGCCACAAAAGAAGATCTTCACATCACCCACCTTCTGGCGACCCAAGACACGGCACCTCCACAGGCAGCCTGACTAACCTGGGAAGAGCATCCCCAGGAGAAACAAGCTGGACTGCTATGCCACCACCGAGTTGGTCATGAAAAAGATAGAAGACAACAACACATTGGTGTTCAATGTGGACATCAAGGCCAATAAGCACCAGATCAGACAGGCTGTGAAGAAACTCTATGACATTGATGTGGCCAAAGTCAGGCCTGATAGAGAGAAGAAGGCATATGTTCAGCAGGCTCCCAATTATGATGCCAACAAAATTGGGTTCATCTAAACTGGATCCAGCTGGTTAATTGTAAATACACTTTTTTCACTATAAAAAGTCTCTAAAAATGTTTGCTTTAAAACACAAAATAAGCATTTGTTGAACATCTAAAATGCACAGAGAATTGGACAAGATATTATGGGAATGGAAGCAAGTACACTTAAGGAAAAGTAATATTACCATGGGATAGCCTGAGTTGAAAGATATGTATTCTATAACATACTTTCATAGAAGTCAGTATATATGCTAGATACAAAATTAATGTTATAGACCACAAACAGTCATCACTGACCTTACTCCTGTAAGAAGCACAATTGCATGCATGTACACATCTTAATTCATTCCTCATGAGAACCTTAACAGAGGAGCTTGAGGCTAGAGGAGTAATCTGCCCTCTCCACACACAAAGTTTATAGCAGCTGCACTCTGGGCCCACACACTCTGCCCTTAGAATACTACTATTAGCCTCAGCTCTAGCACTGCCATTCAGGAGTGGATTGGAGAGAGAGAGAAAAAGCCCCACTGCAGGGGCCTCAAGCAGCGGGAAGGTTACCCTAAGAAAGAACTGAATGGGGCCAAGACACCTGAGTTCATGATTGTGGAAGAATCACTCAGCCTCTTTACCTCCCCCAGGTTTCATTTGTAAAAACAAATGGTGCTGGCACTGGAGAGAGGCTTAGTGGTTAAGATGCTTGCCTGCAAAATCTAAGGACTCATGTTCAACTCTCCAGGTTCCATATAAGCCAGACACACAGTGACGCAAGTGCAATGTCACAAGGGGGCACATGCATCTGGATTTCGATTGCAGTGACTGGAGGCCCTGGCACGCCAATTCTCGCTCTCATAAAAAAGGCCAGTCTGTTGGGCTTGCATCAAAAAAAGAAAGAAAGAAAGAAAGAAAGAAAGAAAGAAAGAAAGAAAGGGAGGGAGGGAGGGAGGGAGGGAGGGAGGGAGGGAGGGAGGGAGGGAGGAGGGGGGAAGGAGGAAGGAAGGAAGGAAGGAAGAAGGAAAGGGAAAAGAAAGGGAAAAGAAAAGAAAAGAAAAGAAAAGAAAAGAAAAGAAAAGAAAAGAAAAGGCTGTGCTGGGTGAAATTTTTGCTTTAAAAATGTTTAAATCCATGGATGAATCTGGTCAACTTGAATACTCTTTCAGTAGGTCTTGTTTTTTTTTTCTGTTGTTTGTTTTTGGAGACACAGTCTGAATATGTAACCCAGGCTGACCTTGAACTTGTGGTCCTCCTGCCTCAGCCTGCTGGTGCTAGGATTACAGGAATGCACCATTACACTCAGTTTAGTTTAGTATTCAAGTGCCACATTCTCTTTAGCTCTCTTCTGGTCTTGTTCTGTATCAGCTCTTATTTTTTTTTTTTTTTTTAACTGAGTAAAAGGGCTGAACAGTAAATTCCACCATTACTTCATTTGATCAGTGGCAGAATAATGGATCAGTTGGTCAGCACTGTTGATCTGCTTCATGGCTCTTCCCCAGTGCATCTTGAAGTTGTTACAGACACATGTATCACAGTTGCACAAGAGAAGTGTGGAAAGTCATAGATCAACACTTTCCCTGCAAGTTCACATCTATGATATGTTGGCCCCATCCATTCCATGTTATGCTTTTCTGTGGTAACCATCCCAGGACATATACTTTTACATTGAAATGTTGTTTTTACTGGTGCAATCCACAATATATGAACAAGCAGCCTCAGATGCATGAATTGAATTGATTAAATAGTCATATGCTACCTACATGGCTTACAATGCACTGTGCTATCATTCTAGGATTAGAATATGATTTCATTGGTAATGCTTTTGTCTTTTAGGGCACCCAGCCACTTGCCTTATTATCCTTCAGCTATAAATTAAGAAAAATACTATCAGCATAAAAGTGACCATTTGTTTGAAGTCATGTTTCCACATCTGAAATTAAAATTAAGTCGTGAGTTCTACCTTCTTGTATTATAGTCTATCTTCTTAACCTTGACCTTCTAGAAACTTGGGGCTGGAGAGACTGCTTAGTGGTTAAGGCACTTGCTGCAAAGTCTAAGGACCCAGGTTTGGTTCCCCAGTACCCACGTAAGCCAGATATGCAAGATGGCTCATGTGTCTGGAGTTCGTTTGCAGTGGCTAGAGGCCCTGGCATGCCCATTCTCACTCTCTGAAATAAAGAAGTTAAAAAAAAAAAAGAAAAACATATTTTTTTAAAAAGTCTAGAACCTTTAAGCAATAACATTTTACCTGTTCTGTTACCTGGATCTACCTGCTACTCAAATACTCCTTCAATTTTATAATCTCAGAACAATACAAATTACAAATTAGGACATTAGGACTCAATCATTTCCATTTCCCATATTGTTTTAGTAAGTAAAGATTTCTAACACTTTGGGGATAATATATAACGTTTTTTCCTCTTACTTGGAGAAACTGTCTGAATTATATCTATGTTAAGTTAGCCTGTGTTCTATGTTGAGTTAGAACAATGTACAGAGCTCCCGCCTTTTAAGTAAGTACATCTTTACCCTGCTGTGGACAGATGACAAAGTCCGTGGAATAGAGTAGGAAGCGTGCTCAGCGCTCTGGTCAGTCACATACTAGCTGCATGACAGCTCACTTTCTCTTGCTGCTCCTTACTTTCCTCGTCCTAATCACAAAGATCACTTACTTACTCTAATTCCCTCCCAGCTTCTTTCAATTTTCCTTTCGTTGTCACATGGTCATTTCCTTTCCATAGCAGAAACAAAATTTCTTAGATTATTTTAAACATCCTGTAAAACTGAACTGAAGGTCTTAGCCATAGCAAATACAGCACACAATTGATAGAACAGCACTAAGCATTTTATACAAGGTTTTATTAAAGTTGGTTATTTCCAAAGAGAAAAAGAAAAACTATCAGAACTCCCTGAAAGAGCCCTATCTTTTCACAAACACAACCAATTAATTTCCCGTTTTGCATGTGTGCATGTGCGCATGTGTGTTTATGCTGTGTGTTGTGTGATGTGTGGTGTATGCATGTGTGTGTGAGCCTCATATGTATGTAGACGCCAGGGGAGAACACCAGATGTCATTCTGTTATTGCTCATCCATGTATTCCCTGTGACAGGGCTCTCCTGCTACCCAGAGTTCTGATCTCCACCCCTTGTGGAATGGGGTTACTTACAGATGTGCACAGCCATGCTCAGCTTTTTACATGCGGTCTGGGGAATTTGACCGGGTGGCTGGTTTCTGACCTGAGAGGCCCTCATGCTTAAGTGGCAAGTACTCAGCTTCTGATCCAACTCCTTAGCCCTAATTTCCTTCTTCAAGGGTAGAAAATGGCATTTCATCATTATTACCACCAGTGGGAGCAAAGGTATTTGGATGAATGACTGTGATCATCCATCTGTGATATGGAAATAAAACATACCAGAAGACAAATTGCTCTTAGAAAAGCAGTCAAATATAAACACTAAGGACAGAAGAAGCTGGAGACTGGCCCTGACTATATTATGTGCTAGGCCTCATGTTGTGTAGTCAAACTCTAGTGTACCTTCAGGTGCAAGGAGCCCACCAGAGCAGTGATGTCAATGTCAGTCAATAGACACGGTCAAATTCAAGTAAAGATGTGATCCCTCAAAAAGGTACCCTAAAATTGAGGTAGCACATCCTCTTTATTTTTAGAATGATGGGTAATAGCTGTCTGCTTATCACAGAGATGTGTCACTTTGGGACAAGTTGTGTTTCATCTGTCATTTTAACTATGAAAATACAATAAAACGGAAATGAACTCTAGACCTACCAGGACACTATTTTTTAAATTTATTTATTTATTTATTTTATTTATTTGAGAGAGAGAGAATGGGTGCAGGGCCTTTAGCCACTGCAAACAAACTCCAAAAGCACGCACCACCTTGTGCATCCGGCTTACATGGGTCCTGGGGAATCAAACCTGGGTTTTGGCTTTGCAGACAAGTGCCTTAAGTGCTAAGCCATCCCTCCAGCTCCTACTTTTCTTTAATTATGAAATTAAATATTTGGGGATATATAAATATATAGTGCACTACAACATTGTCATTTCATATTGCAAAACGAGCTGTGACTTTTGAAAACTCTATCTCTGAAGAGCCATCAGGGCTGCTACGTTGAGGCCTTGAGTAAAGAAGGAGTACTTATGAAGAATGATCCCATTACACTTTCTGGATGTATAAAATATATTTTGATGGTGCCACACCCATCAAAAGTGTCAGATACAGACTTCTCTGTTTTTATGATTTAAACCTACCACTAAAAATTAAATTTTGGGGCTGGAGAGATGGCTCAGCAGTTAAGGCTCTTGTCTGCAAAGCCTAATGACCTGGGTTCAATTCCCCAGTACCCACGTAAAGCCAGATGCACAAAGTGGCACATGTATCTGGAGTGCATTTGCAGTGGCTAGAGGCCCTGGCATGTCTATCCATTCTCTCTCTCTCTTTCTCTGCTTATAAATAAATACATAAAATATTCATTTATTTATTTGCAAGAAGAGAGAGAAAGAAAGAGAGAGAGAGAGAGAAAAAGAAAGACAGACAGAGAATGGGCATGCCAGGGCCTCTAGCCACTGCAAATGAACTCCAGACACATGTTCCCCTTGTGCATCTGGTTTACATGGGTCCTGGAAAATTGAACCTGGGTCCTTAGGCTTTGCAGGCAAACGCCTTAACTGCTAAGCCGTCTCTCCAGCCCCCATAAAATGTTTTTAAAAATTAAACTGTGGGGGTCTGGGGAGATGTCTCAGTGGCTAAAAGAGTTCAGATCCCCAGAACCCACATAAAACTGGTTGCAAAAGTGGCCCATGTGTCTATAATCACAATGTAGGTGCCTATGGTAATGAGAGGTGGAACCAGAAGAATCATGTGAAACTCATGGGACAGCTAACCTGCCCTTCCCAGGGACAAACAACATGAGAGACCCTGTCTCAAACAAGGTGGAAGAAGACAGCCAACATCCTGGGGCTGTCCTCTGACCTCCACACATGCACCATGGCATGCACACACATACAAACATCATATACACACATGTGCATACATACACACAAAAAATTGTGATATTACATTTTTGTTTTGTTTTTGAGACAAGGTCTTATCATATATTTCAGGTTGGCCTGGAATTGTGTAGCTTAGTCTACTTCAAACGTGATCCTGCTGACTCAGCTTCCCCTGTGCTGGGATTACAGGTTTGAGTCCCCATGCCCATATTAAATAATGATCTTTATAACCAAATCACAGCTTTTATAGCTAATATGCAATGCTTCTGTTGAAAACAATACTTGAACTATTAATGTTGGTAATTTGATAATACATATTTATAATTTTACATCCTGCTTGGATGCTAGATAAACTGTCACCAGAGCAAAGCAATAAAACCACACGAATCAAATCCTTTGCTGGTCACCTGACAGAGATTTCTTCCATGGACAAAACAGCCAAAGATAACTAAAGCATTTAGAAAATACATTGTTACATCACAACAAAAGGATTTTTACTTACATGAGATGGCTGTCTTGTGGAATACTTGAAAAAATTCTCTAAGATAGCATTTGGTTTAATTTTTCGAACAGTCTTTTCAATGCCAAATGCTTTTGCTAGAGGTGTGGCAACAAACCTAAAAAAAAATGAGAAGAAATCAAGCTCAAAATATAAGAATAAATCCACAATGACACCAAACAAATTCACACTGTAATTTTAGGTGTTCAATGAAAGACCAACCTTGTGCTTGAGTTGCTTTAGTTTGGATGTGGAATGTCCCCCTCATGCCAACATATGACCAGCTTAGCTGCCTGTGCAGTGCGGGTAGAAGTTGTAGAGGAATTTTAAGAAGTAGAGTCTAGGGGGAGGTCCTTAGGTCATTGGAGGGCCTTGGTCTCTTTCCCCTCCTTTGTTTCCTCAATCATGAACTGAGCAGCTTGTCTTGTCATAAAATGATATCTCATCAGAGACCCAAAGCACTGTGGCTATCAAATATTGGACTAGAAGCTCCAGAACCTCAATTCAAAATAAGCAGCTTATCTTTATAAATTAATTGCCCTCAGGTAGTTTTGTAGCAATGGAACTCTGACTAATATACATTGTCCATGGTGCCAACATCTGCCTGTCAAAAGTTCAAGGAGAAAGCCAGGCATTGTGGCTCTGCCTGTAATCCTAGCACTTCGAGCACTGAGGCAGGAGGACTGTCATGAGTTCAAGGCCAGCCTGGGCTATATAGTGAGTTCCAGTTCAGTCTAGGCTATAGAGTGACACCCTGTCTCAAAAAAAAATCAAATTTCAAGGAAAGCAAATTTTTAAACCTTATATATAAGTGATAGTTTTAAGATATAAAATAAAACATGTAATTTTAAAATTCATTTTAATGTTAATTCAAGTATATTTATAGTATCTAGGAATTAGGATGAACTGTTCTACTAAGAACTTCATGATTTTTAAGATTACTAAGGATTAAATAAGCATGAGTTTAGCTTTGTAAAAAGTTAGCATATAGGTTTGCAAAAGGGCTGAACTACATTGTACTGTATCTATGAGGTGTCAGATCGTCAGCCATTCCATACCCTCCAACATCTAGTACTTATGGTCAGTTTCAGCAGTCCTATGGGTACATAATGGTTTTGTGGCTTTTCCACCAGAATCTTTATTACTTGCTAAGTTCTGCTTATTTTAAGTTCAGATTGTTCTTAATTTTTTTAGTTTCTTAGTTGGGTATTTAGTGATTTAAGTTTTTTTTTTTTTTTTGACTGAATAAATGGATGACTTTATTAAGAGAAGACCAGATATGTGCTTATCTCAAACCATCCAGGAGAAGAAAGCACACAGACTTACTTATACAATACTTTGGTTTGATTATTCATAACATCAGTGTTAAACCTGATATTTTAAAGAAACAAATGGGACAGAAGGGGTAAAATACAAACCAAGTTTGCATAGATGAATTAGTGTAGACATACAAAAGTCATTTAAGGAAGGCTTGAGCACTGATGAGTTCCTTAATGTTAACCACCTCAACCTCCCCAAACACATGAAAGTAACCAGCACCATGCTTCCATCTTCCTCAACGAGGCTATGGTCAGGAACAACTGTGCCGTATGAAGGTAAACTGAAAGGCTGCTTCCATCAGCCTAGTTCCCATGGGTGCAAACAAATCACCAGTGCCCAACAGCAGTCACAGTAAGGCATTTATCCACACAGTATCCCACCCCCAGTTTCACTTAATCTCTAGATAGGCATGTGGTTTGAGGTGACCTGTTTTCTGTCCTCAGACAAACTATATTCTATCGAGTTTCAATTCAGCTCAATGAAATACCTATTACATAGCTTCTTCCCCCTCCTCTCCCCTGGGGCTTGGCTATAAATTGATGACCACTTAGGATAATATTTCATTTGTTTCATAAACATATCCACATACCAAATATCTAAAAGGTTCTCACTCAAAATGCCCAAGCCCTGTGTAATCTCACTCTCAAGAGATTATTTTTCCAAATTATAAGACAAATGACAATATCACCTCACATTTCCTGAGATACTTGATTTATTTAAGCAAATTCTTATACATTTTAATTCAGCACCTTTTCAATATGTTTTGCTGGGATAGACTGTTTTTAGAAGAAACTTGATTACAGAGAATTCTTACTGTGGAACATCATGTATATATGCTATGAGGGCCTTTTTTTTTGTTTTTGCTTTTTTGTTTTGTTTTTCAATGTAGGGGTCTCACTCTAGCCCAGGCTGACCTGGCACTTACTCTGTAGACCCAAGCTGCCCTCAAACTCACAGTGATCCTCCTACCTCTGCCTCCTTAGTGCTAGGATTAAAGGCGTGTGCCACTGGGCCTGACAATTTTTTTTTTTTTAATGTAGAGCCCAAAGCTATGAACTTCACTTCAAGTGCTGCCATTGCTACATTTCAGGGCTCTAGTATGCTATTTTCTTTTTCATTTATTTAAAAATAATTCTAGGGCTAGACAAATGGCTCAGCAGTTGAAGGCACTTGCTTGCAAAGCCTGCAGGCCCAGGTTCAGTTCCCCAGTACCCACATAAAGCCAGATGCACAAAGTGATACATGCATCTGGAGTTTGTTTGCAGAGGCAGGAGACTCTAGCATATCCATTCTCCTCTCTCTCTCCTTCTCTCTGCCAAATAAATAAAGTTTCTAATTTACCTTGTGATCTCTTCTTTGATTATTAAGAACAGAGTTTCATTTTCATATGTGTGTTAAGATCTGGATTTCATTGTTATTGGTTTATAACTTCATTTCACTGTGATTACAAAACACATTTTGTGTAAATTTTGGTTCTTTTATATTTATTGAGATTTGGAGAGTGCTCATTGTGCACATGAGAAGAAAGTACTTTGCTGTTGCTGGATGCAGTGTTCTGTAGATGCTTGTTAAGCCTACTTGCTTCAATGTTCAGATCTTCTCAATTCTTGCTGACATTCTGCCTACTCCTATCCGTTATTAAAAGAACAGGGCTGGAGAGATGGCTTAGCTGTTAGGGTGCTTGCTTTCAAAGCCTAAGGGAACAGATTCAATCCCCAGCACCCACATAAGCCAGATGCACAAGGGGGTGCATGCATCTGGAGTTAGTTTTCAGTGGCTAGAGGCCCTGGCAAGCTCATTCTCTCTCTCTCTCTCTCTCTCTCTCTCTCTCTCTCTCTGCCTCTTTCTCATTCTAAGAAAGAAAGAAAGAAAGAAAGAGAGACAGAATTTTTTTTATTAAAAAGCAGAATGTAAAAGCTGGGTCGAGCCCAGAAGCAGAGAACCAGCCTAGCATTCATGAGGCCCTGGATTCCATACCAACCACTGAAAAACAAACAAACAAACACAAAAATAAACAACACAACTATTATTATTGAGTTCTCTCTTTCACTCCCTTTATAACACCAGGTTGTTTCATATATTTTGTGACTCTATTGCTAAGCCATATACACATGTTTACAATTGCTGAGCTTCAGTGGTGCAATCAGTTAGCTCACAGTACTTATATAATTAATTGTTACATCTTCTTACAAGTGTCCTTTGTCTCTGGTGACATTTAAAAAACTCTATTAGGTTCAATTTGCTTTATTAGTATAACCACTCTAGATATCTTTATGTCAATATCTGAGCAATTTATTCCTTCCATCCTTCCAACCTATCAGTGTCACTGAACTTAAAGTGTATCTCTTGAACATAGCATATAATTGGATCATGTTTTAAATCTGTTCTTCCTAGCCATGCTTTAAATTAGAACATTAAATTCAATTACATTTAGTTACTGATAAGAAAGGATTTATATTTGCTACTTGCCTACTTATTTTTCAAGTAGATCTTATTCCTTGTTTCTCTATTATTAAATTATTCTCCTTTTAAAAATATTTTATTTTTAAATGAGCATGCCATATTTTATTTACATGTGCTATCTTGTACATCTGGCATTGTGTGGGTACTGAAGAACCAAACTTGGGGACTTAGGCTTTGCAGGCAAGTGACTTAACTGCTGGGCCATCTCTCCAGCTCAAATTAGTCTCTGTTGTGTTTGATATTTTCTAATATGTTATTTCAATTCCCTTGTCATTACTGGTACTGCTTTTAACATTATTTTCTTAGTGGTTAACCAAGATTATAATTAGCATCATAATTTCTAAAATCCTAGTTCAAATTAATACCAAATTACTTTCCATGAAATTCAAAATTCCATCTTTTCTCCCTTTGTGCTATTATCATCATACAAAATTACACTTTTATTTATATATTGTGTTCTTATCTTAAGCAATTGAGCAATTGAAAAAGTTACAAATAAACTTGCAGTTATGGGGCTGAAGAGATTGCTCAGTGGTTAAGGCACTTGCCTGCAAAGCCTAACAACCCAGGTTCAATTCCCAGTCCATGTAAAGCCAGATGGGAATGCCCATTTTCACTCTGTGTGTGCTTGCAAATAGATAGATAAAATATTTTTTAAATGCAGTTATTATTATCTGTGCAGATTTTTAAAATTATTTTTAAATATATATTTTATTTACTTATTTATTTGGGGGGGGAAGAGGCAGGGAGAAAGAGAGAAGTGGGTATGCCAGGGCCTCTAGCCACTGCAAACGAACTCCAGATGCATGCGCTCCCTTGTGCCTTTGGCTTATGTGGGTCCTGGGAATGTGAAGATTTTTAATGCCCAGCCCTGTGAAGATTTTTAATGCCCATAAATAGTATAATTAATATCAAAACATTTTGGTGGGTGATATCTATGTGTGTGGTGTGCATGTGTGTTCATGAATATTTGTATGTGTATGGGCACATGTATGTGTGGTCCATGTGTCTGTGTGTGTAGACTCCAGAGGTTGATATCAAGTGTCTTCCTCTATCACTCTCCACCTTATTTTTTGAGATAGGCTCTCTCACAGAAGCTGGAATTCACCAATTCAGATAGCCTAACTAGCCAGTAAGCTGCAAGAGTCCTACTTTCTCTACCTTACCAGTAAGTGAATGCCACCACACTTGGCTTTTATGTGAGTGCTAGTGAGCTGAACTCGGGTTCACGTGCATGTGTGGCAAGTACTTTAGCAATTAAGCCATCTTTCCAGCCCCACCTATCAAAACCTTTAACTATTTCATTTTTCATTTCAGGCATATCTGTCTTAACTCTATAACCTCCATTTTGTCCTCTGTTATGATTGTTATTACTTTAGAAATGCTATCCTATTTTTATTACTTTTAATTATAATTCATAGGCTTCTATTATTCTATACTTTCTCCTGTTTTTACTGATATTGTTGATTTGGTGACACCCTGTTCTCCCACTTTCTTTTAGTTCTTAAGCCTGGTTTTCTCTAATTTTTTAAAAAATATTTTAAATAGATAATATTGAAGCATTTGTCTACTCCAATATCTAGCCTCAATGTGTTGTTTGTTCCCATTGTTACTGTAGTCCATTTGTGAGTTTAAATATTTTATTTATTTATTTATTTATTTATTTATTTATTTATTTATTTATTTGAAAGAAAGAGAGAGAGAATGGGTGCACCAGGGCCACTAGCCACTGCAAACGAACTTCAGATGCCTGTGCTCCCTTGTGCATCTGGCTTATGTGGGTCCTGGAGAATTGAACCAGGATCCTTTGGCTTTGCAGACAAATGCCTTAACTGCTAAGCCATCTCTTCAGGCCCTCATTTGTGAGTTTAGATGCTTTTTAAAACATAACTGCAAAGTCTATATTCTTTATACTGAGTAGCACTGAAGTCTCTATTAGGTTAGTTTAGTAGTCAGCTCGTCATTAGACAGAGTCCCTTAAAGACCTAAACCAATAGTAAGACTCTTAGTCTTTGCTATGGACTCTGTGGACATGGTGGGATACACTGTAAAACTCAGCCAGGCGATCCTCACATCCTATTTATAGTGTCTCTCAGAAGTGAGAACTTAGTGCTTCCCTAAGTCTAGTAAGGATGCTTGTTAGCAGTGTCTTCCAGGGAGCCACTAGACAAGTCAGGTGATGACCATCTTCAAGTAAAAGTGCCTTAAGGAGCTCCAACTCTTTTTTCTTTTTTTTCAGTGGCTGCCAGACTGCTACATTTCACTGTATTTCTGAGCTACTGATTCTTCAGGTCTATCACAGAAGTGGAGTGGACTGGTCAGGAACAGGGTAAGTTAAAAGTCCCACAAAGATTGGTGCCCTTTCCAAGACTTGGCTCTTTTTCTTAGCTAATAAATACTCCCTACGTGTTGTTCTAAATCATTGACTAATTATGAATGATGAAAAAGTTGATTCAGAGCACTTTAGAATTTTAGAGGTCCTTACTTGTGACATTTTTGCCAAACTCTTGTGCACAGTGTTTTTGATTTGCATTTTCCTAGTAATGAATGATGTTGATCATCTTTTCATGTTTATTTTCCATTTTTTACATTTTCTTTGGTGAACTATTGGCTCAAACCTTAGTCATTTTTAAAAATAAATTTATTTCTTTATTATGTAGTTATGAGGTCTTCTCAAATCTGAACTTAAAGACTTCATAAGATACATGCTTTACATATATTTTCTCCCAGAAATATCTTTAAAAATAAGCCAGGCGTGGTGGCGCACGCCTTTAATCCCAGCACTCGGGAGGCAGAGGTAGGAGGATCGCCGAGAGTTCAAGGCCACCCTGAGACTACATAGTTAATTCCAGGTCAGCCTGGACCAGAGTGAGACCCTACCTCGAAAAACCAAAAAAAAAAAAAAAAAAAACTTTAAAATATCTTTAAAAATTCCCGCGTGGTGGCGCACACCTTTAATCCCAGCACTTGGGAGGCAGAGGTAGGAGGATTGCTGTGAGTTCGAGGCCACCCTGAGACTACAAAGTTAATTCCAGGTCAGCCCAGGCCAGAGTGGTGAGATCCTACCTCGAAAAACCAAAATATATATATATACATTTTTTTTAAAAAAAATAACATCTTGGCTTTTTAACATATCAACTAATTCAACTTTTTCGAGCATACATTCCAATGATGTTTTAGTAAACTTACTAATTATAAAACTGTTACCATGAGAGCTGGAGAGATGGCTTAGTGATTAAGGTACTTGCCTGCAAAGTCAAAGGACCCAGGTTCGATTTCCTAGTACCCACATAAACCAGATGTACAGGTGGCATATACATCCAGAGCTCATTTGCAGTGGCTGGATGCTCTGAACCACCTGTTTTCTCCTTCTCTCTCTCTCTCTCTCTCTCTCTCTCTCTCTCTTTCTCTCTCACTCACTTACCCTCTCTCAAATACTTAAATAAATAAAACATTTTAAAAACTGTTACCACGAATCAGTTTTAGAACTTTTCTATCACCTTACCATGAGCCCCTATGCCTTTTACTGCCAATCCTATTCCTCCTCAAACTTCCCAGGCAACTACTAATCTATTTTCTGTCTTTATAGCTTTATGCTTTCTGGATATATAAGTGAAATCATTTAAAGTATAATTACTTGTATCTGGCTTCTTAAGCTAAACAAAATGTTCTGGGGTTCATCCATGTCCCTCAAGTACTTAAAGTTCATTCTATTTTATTGCTGAATAATATCCATGGTATGTATGCCTTGTAAATAACAAACATTTTAGCTCTTTCCCACATGAAACAAAAGCCTGTGTCAGAGCATATTCTTTGTACCCAATGTTCACAGCAGCTTCATTCAAGATAGCCCAACACTGATCAACAGCTCCATCATACTAAAGTATAAATAAATTGTTGTATGGTATATACATATACTGAAGGGACTACTCAACAAAAACAAGGAACCACTGGTGAATCCATAACAATGTGAAGAAAACCTTAAAAGTATATTGAATGAAAGAAGTCACAGAAAAGTCTACAGGTTATAATCCAATATATGAGACCTCCTAGAAAACATATAGTTATAATGATAGAAAGCTAATCAGTGATTGTTAGGGCTGTAGATTGACAGAGATAAGCTAAATGAGAGTAAAGGAACATTCTGGGTTGATGAAACTATGTATCATAAGCATGGTGATGATCACATCAAATATTTGATGACCTTTTTATAAATAAAATTTCAATGAGGCTGATTTTTAGGGTTTGGGGGTTTCGAGGAAGGGTTTTTCTCTAGCCCAGGCTGGTGTGGAATTCACTATGTAGTCTCAGGGTGGCCTCGAACTCAAGGCAATACTCCTACCTCTGCCTCCCGAGTGCTGGGATCAAAAGCGTGTACCACCAAGTGATTTTTTAAAATAACAATGTGTGAAGTCAGATGTGGTGGTGCATGCCTATAGTCCAAGCTACTGGGAGGCTGAGGTGGATCACTTAAGTTCATATGTTCAAGACCAGTCTGGACAGCATACAGACCCCATCTGAAAAAATGAGCAAATAGGGCTGAGGATGTAGCTCAGTTGGTAGAGTGCTTGCTTAGCATTCATGAAGCCCTGGGTTCTCCAATATCACATAAACTGGGCTTGGTGGTAGCACATGCACACAATCCAACCAGTTCAAGGTTATCCTCAGCTACATAGTGAGTTCAAGACCAGACTTGATACCTGTCTCAAAAAAAAAAAAAAAAAAAAAAAAAAAAAAAGAATGTTGAAGAGATGGCTCAATAGCTAAGTGTACTTCCTACACAAGCATGAGGGAATGAAGGGGCCTGAGACCTCCCAAGTTCCAGTCTCTAGAATCCATACTAAATAGCTGGGTGTAACCACACATGCCTATAACCCAGTATCATAGGGGAGCAGAGACCCAGGGATTAATGAAGCTAGCATAAAAACAGCAAGTTCCAAGATCAGTAAGAGACTCCAATTCAAAACAGCAATGAGAGGAAGAACAATGGAGCAGTTCCCCTGACTTTTGGCTCTGGCCGCCACAGGCATGAACTTTAAGGACATGCTGCAGGCGAGTGCATAGAGTACCTCAAAGTCACTTACACATGTATACACTGTACACACACCACACCACACACATGCAAAAGAATAAATAAATAAGAATAATGATGTCCTCCTATTCTTCCTTCAGTTGTGACAAAGGCTCAAACTTCTATCGCAGTCTTATCTATCCCAGTACTTAGAAGAGTTTCTGTGTTTAGTTAAAGTCTACAAATTTAAGTTATGAATGATCATTTAGCCTTTTACTTCATTTTCCATGTCCGTGGGAGTTGAATAAAACAATTCATAAGATAATATGATAAAATGTATAAGCTAGTCCAACTTCCAGATGGACTGCATTCTTTTGGAAAAGGTCCATCCATGTATTTCAGAGACATATAAAGGCAAGGCAATTATGTGCCAGATGTACACAGAACAATGTAGGTAGATCATAAAACATAATGTTGAATTTCAAAACTAAATTAAGAAAGAATTAGGTCTTAGTGCCATGCCATTTATGCCAACTAATAATTCATGTAAGTTAAGTTTTCCTGGATCATATGAATAAAAGATTATCAAGCACATCAGAACACAGCAGGGAGATGAATAGGAGCAGAGTATTGAACTAAATGGTAATTAATGCAAAAGTAATTCAAATCAATCAATCAAAAGAACTCTTACACGGATGGCAATGCGCTGTGCCTTGTGACCTGGATATGTTCCATTAACTCCTTCCTGGCCTAAAAGGCTCCAGTTCCCAAACACTACCGTGTCCTTAAATTTTTCTAAATTAAAAACTATATTTTCTGGGGATTTGATAAATAAAGTTGTTTTATCCAAATTAGTTGAAAACTTTTACTAAAGAAAATACTCATTATTTGTACTAGTAAAATAATATAAAATGAATGTTTTATAGATAGTGTTTTCAATCCTACTCAATGTAATCTCCTCAGATATTAGAAATTTAAAAAACCGAAAATAAAAAAGCAGAACTGAATCAGAAATTTATGCAGTAAGAGAATAAAAATAATCATAAAGTAAGAGGCTCACTGAGAGCTAGACATGTGGATATGTATACATGTTGGGTAAGTACACATTCCATGGCAGACTTAACAATATGAGGGACAAATATGCAGTAAAATCATTAACTTTAAAAGTGCATATAAAATTCTCTCTAAAATAACTATGGCCATTCTATCTATCTGGTACTAACTTCTCCCTCCGTTGGAGAATTTGCTTCTTTTTTTCAGATGGACGACGAACCTGAAGGAAGGATCAGCCTATTGCACCTCACCAGGGCCCCAGCTGAAACAATAGAGTAACGGGGGCAATGGGCAAGAGTGCAGCCTTCTTGATGAACCTGACACCAGCACAAGGCTGAAGGAGATAAACACAGTGAACATCCAACTCTTATTAAGCCAAATATCCAGAGACACAGAGGCTCCCAAGACCTCACCACTGAAGTAGAACTAAAATGAACCCAACGTGGCTCAGGGAAATTCATGGAAGAGGGGGTGGAAAGAGTGTTAGAGCCACAGCTTGGGTCATTATGCACAGAGACTTTGCCTCTCCCCCATAACTGTTGGCTACCTCCACAATGCACAACCCACATTCCCCAATGAGGAAGGTCCCTTCAGAGGGGGGAGAACAGGGAGGAGGCTACGGGAGGCACCAACATGAATGTAAAATTAAAATAAATAAATTTTTAAAAAGTGTAAGCTTGTTTCTCTGAGTTAACTTCAAAGACAGAAGTAAGTTTTAATAGAACAGACCAAGTATATAAATAGTTACTTAATTCAGTTCTATTCTTCCTTAAATAAATCTAGGATATTGATTACCTTATCTAAATATGATAAATACAAATAGACACTTAATTAAGATCTATTTTTAGAAGGAGAGAAGAAAGCACAATAAATATTTAGTAAACCGGGGAAGGGAAGCTACAAGCCTTAGCCCCCAAAGAGTTTAACTTGTTTGAACTATTGATACAGAATAGAAAATATAGAGGAAGAAAACAGAGTAGTCAACTCCTGCTTCCATGTGAGAGGTTCAGAGTTAGCCTAATTCCCAGGAAGGAAGCCCTTAGGTTGCTGCTATTGCAGATCTTAGTCTTCAATCTGTCCCTTCAGAAAACTCCTCTTCCTCTAGCATCACATCAGTTAGCCAGGTAATCCTAAGGTTCCATCATCCTTTTCTTTCTACTGTACTTTATTTTCTATGTGTAGATGTGTACATGATGTGCACATATGTGTGGATGCATGTGAGCAGGTACACGTGTGCGTGCGTACATGTGCACGTGTGTGGAGACCAGAGGTGGGTGCCTGGTCTTCATGTAATAGCTATCTACCTTATTTTGGGGGATGGTATCTCCCACTGAATCTAGAGCTTACAGATCCAGCTAGTCTGAGTATCCACCTATCTTAGCCTCACCAGCATTGGTTTTATAGGCACATGCCACCATGCCTGGCTTTTCCCTCAGTACCAGGGATCCAAACTTAGGTCTTCATGCTTACACTGCAAGCATTTTACTGACTGGAGTCCTGTAATATTCTAAGAATTAAAAAAAAAGAATTCATCCCTAGGCAGGCATTAAGTATGAACTGTTTGGCTGCTTCTAAATAGATGCAATAGCTAACTGACATAGGACTGACTCCAAGTCCCTGAAGACTCAGTGGCTTTGTGAGCAGAGAGGGTTGCACATGTAAGAACAAAATCCCCAGATCAGTACAAGTCTCAGGTAACACTTAAGTTGAATGTGCCAATTTTGAGACTATTTCCATTTGTTGTAATTAGGAACATTTAATCTTTTCTCAAGACCTGTAAATCACTGTGAATGAGTTACTCCGCCTCACCTGGCTTTCTTGAAGGAATGAAGGACAGCATTCTCTCCCATCAGGACTCTATGGTGCAGAGTGGAAGTTGTAGAGTGGGGAAATCTGGTCATTGTTTAAGTAAGTGAAAGAAAATGTGACCTGATTTTATTACATCTACCTCTGCCCTAGACTTCTGGGGCCATAATCCACTCTGATACTCTGTTATTTTACAAGTGTTGTACTTTATGTAGGTCCAATCTCCTTTAAGTCACACTTCAAACAAATAAAAAATGTTTAAGAGGCAAACTAGGTACAAACTACTATTCTTAACAAAACTAATAAATGAATACTTAAATAAATAATCAAAACAGAAGCCACACACACACACACACACACACACACACACACACACACACAATCTTGTAAGGAAAGGAAATCCCCAATACAAAGCACACTTCGTACACTTTCAAGTTGTCTGTTTTGTTTTGCATGGGGTCTGCTCCTATTTTTCTAGGAGGGATGTTACTTCCTGATCTTAAATGCTCTGTGGCTAAGACTAAAGCCAGCTAATTCACAACTCCTAATGATGTCATGTAAGTAGAAAGTGCAACTTTAAATATAGCCTATGACAAGTGAAGGAAGCTTTCTTGTGATAAGTATATCACAGGATGTGATAAGAAATCGTGTCAAATTTACAAGAACTTTAAAGACAGTTTGGAAATTTGGAAACATGCAGCCATCTTCTTAAACCATGGTTTCTTTATTCCCAAGAGATACTCTCTTACTCTCTTTAACCAGCAGAAGCATTTCACTGTGATAGTGCAAGAAATACTGACAGAATGGGAAAACAAAATACTTAACACAACAACCATGAACCTGGTGTCATACACATGGGTTTGAGTTCTAGATTATCACCATTTGGTGCTGGGGATCAAGCACTGAGCCTCAAACGTGCTAGCCAAGTACTCTGCCACTGAGCTACATCCCCCAGCTTCCCCAGATATATCACTGTGACGAGGCCAAGTCATTAACCTCTCATTTTCTCGCCTGCAGACTGAGATCATATGACTCATGCTTTTATATATTATTTAAACTTTAAGTTCTTATCAAATGCAAAGTGTAGGTGATACTTTAGGATATAAATGGTTTAATCAGAAACAAATGAGATAATATCCCTCAAAAAACATAAACTTATAGTTTAAAAAGTATGATTTCTCTCTAATATTTTTTCTTACAAAGGTTTCTGTACTGTTCCTGAATGGAGAAAGCTAAGGGTAAGTTATTGAGAGTTAAAGTTATAAGAAGGTAGAAAAGAGATGCTGATCACACCTAATTCCTTGAGAAGAAGCAAGAATGGCCCCAGAAATTATAAGAGAATTAGATTTATTCCTCATTGTTTGTCCTCCACAGCTGTACTGCTTTGGCAACCAAAAGAATATTCTGTCTCACTGTCTTGACCAAACTGTAAAAAATAGGGCTGCCCGCTGAACAATAGGAAATCTGCAATGGGAATAAGTACTGGACCTAGATGCAATCATCAAGGATCACTAGATACATGCAAGAAAAGCAAACATTTCAGAATTAAAGGAATAATATGTTAATTTAAATGTGCAATGCCAAATTCTACTTTTATTAAGCATCCTTTGGCAAATTAAATTATGTAAGTAAAAAGTAGAATTCACTGTTAAAAAGTTAGAAGGGCCGGCTGTGGTGGTGCACGCCTTTAATCCCAGCATTCAGGAGGCAGAGATAGGAGGATCACAGTGAGTTCAAGGCTACCCTGAGATTACATAGTGAATTCCAGGTTAGCCTGGACTAGAGTGAAACCCTACCTCGGAAAAATAATTTTTTTAAAGTTAGAAGGACATTTTCAAATGTGCTCAACCACAGTTTAATGCTATCCAGGGGTTTCTCTTCCTCCCAAGTCACAGTGCACTATTGGTCCAAGTGAAGCTGTTATTTGTACAAAAACTTTTTGGCAAGTCTATGCAATAGAGTTGGTCAAACAAACTCTCAAGATAAGGACCCTGCAAATGGTTATAAACATGTGATCTGTATTACAGTTAGTCGTGGACACATGATCTTTATCAGAGTTTGTCTTAAGTTTTTCCAGCTCTTGCCATTCAAACATTCTTTTTTTGCTCCAAATGAATTAATGCGCTAATAACAGTTTTTTTGGAACAGAGACAACTACAGAGATTATGGATGAACATTCATCTCCTGTTATCAGAACACTAAAGCAATTTTAATAAAAAGCTGGAAGAAATTCCTATTAAAATTAAATCAAGAAGTTTACTATTTTCTGAGAAAGCAAATTAAGACCTTTTCAATTTCCTTATACTTTGGGAAGAAGGGCAGCTATAAAACTTTTAAATAAACTTTAAAATAAGCTGTGTTGTACAGAAGTATTGCTTTGGTTCTTACTGGGGCATTTCTGATATTTTCTAGGCATTCTAGAATGATAGTTCATGACTAGGTCACAGATATTCCCCACACTACCCCACTGAGAATATAGAGGATTTGTAAGACACCATGGTATAATGGAAGTCAACTGGTTTCCATAGTGTAATTGTCAGAAAATAATACATTCTGTGATTCTTAATCTGTCCTTTATTATCATCACTATTAACATATGTTAATTGTACAAATGAATAATTCACTGTGCTATTTCCATCCAGGCATACCCCACACATAGGCTCTGGCCATCCATTTTTAATCTGCCTTCACCTCAATTTTCTTCACTGTAAAAACTAAAGCACTCAAGGGCATCCACATATCTAAATTTTTCTTATTCAGCCTGTAAATAATGTTTGGTGTGCTCATTATTGCAAGAATTCCACCCAAGAATCTGCAGTCCATTAAGTGGCAAACTCTGAACAACAGATTCATTAAGGATAAAATATAAGACTTTCATTACAGAGTTGGAGGGAAGAAGGGAAATGAAAAGTAAGGAGACAAAGTACTACTTACTTTTCAAAGAAATATCTGATGATCAGCAACAGAAAAGCATATGGGATTGTCATATATAAATGAGAAGGTTTAACAAAGACGAGTCCATCGCGATCTTCAAGATCCGACCATTTCATCACTGGAGGAAGCCAGAACTTTTCCATCCAGAACCATTCTTTAAATGTCTGAAACATCCTAGACAAACAGAAAAAGAATGCATTAGATTTGTCAGGTCAACATTTAAAACTGAGATGACATTGAGCACCTTCACTCAAAATACCTAAGACCAGAATTATGAAAATAAGGAATTAAGTAATATTATTTCAGGAATGTCATGATGCTTCATTGCAATTAAACAAGAATTATTCTTCTGACAGTCTTAGAACCATTCTGGCCAAGGAATAGAGAACTAAAGTTTAACACACTACTGACCACACTTTGGACAGCATGTATGTGAATATTATGGGTATATAATTTTCTCTAATATGACTTATGATATAAAATAATTTAATAAGTTTTACAATTTCAGAATGTCAAGTCAAGTCTTAAAAAGTTCCAATCTATATATATTTATCTATATATGTCTATGCCTGACTGTCTATCATCTATCTATCTATCTTCATTAGCACTCTATGAAATTTTCTTAAAAATAGACACATTTGACTTCATATTACAAGGAGCTCAGACTAGTCTGTCAGGCTTTTTGTTGCTCATGTTTTGTTTTGTTTTGTTTTGTTTTGTTTTGTTTTGTTTTGTTTTGTTTTGTTTTATGTAGTGGGTACTGCACTTAGAGCTGCACTCATGCTAGACAAGCACTCTACTACCAAGCTATATCCTCAGCCACCTTCTTACTTTTTATTTTGAAACAAGGTTTTACTAAGTTCTCAAGACTGGCCTTGAACTCGGTCTGTAGCTCAGGTAGCCCTTTAACTTGCAATTCTTCTACCTCAGTCTTCCAAGTAGCTAAGATTAGCAGTCTAAGCCACCAGGGCTGGCTCTGTGTCAATTATTATTAATAGAGTATCTTTTATTGATGAGACACTAGCAGGTACTGGATATACAAGGATTGATAGACCAGGCTACTGTTTTTGAGGATCAAATAGTCTCATAAGCAAGGAAGGCCTGAACAGGTGACTTGGATACATTTTTTTAAGATATGATAAAAAAGTAAATATGGGGTACTGTGAGATAATGATGAGAGTCCAGCGATTTTATAAGTTGTCTGCAAGAAGCAGATGAAGATCAAATACACATATTTCATGATACCACTGAAATATTTTAATCTCACCATTAGGCTATGATCTTGGTATGTTGATTTTCTCTTTAAAAGTTTAAGCAGAAAAAGGAGTCAAAATGCCATCAGATAACTGGGCATGGTGGTTCACGCCTTTAATCCCAGCACTCAGGAGGCAGAGATAGGAGGATCACCATGAGTTTGAGGCCACCCTGAGAATACAGAGTAAATTCCAGGTCAGCCTGGGTCAGAGTGAGACCCTACCACGAAAAACAAAACAAAAAAGCCCTCAGATTCCCAATAAGATAGTCAAAATCCTTCTACTAAGACCTCTTGACCCGTAATTAAAAGGGTTTATATGGAAAACTATTAGTACTTGGGTGCTACCACAGTGGCAAAAGCCAAAGTGAACTACAGATCACAGATGGGTGCCCAGGTAGACACAGTTTGTGTTCTGGCATAATTATTAATGAGCCCTTTCTTTCAGAAGTGTTCTGATTTGGACAATTAATCGTATGATATCTCATCAAAAGGCAGTAAGAGGGCTAGAGATATGGCTTAGCAGTTAAGGTGCTTGCCTGCAAAACCAAAGGACCCAGGTTCAATTCCCCAGGACACACATAAGCCAGATGCACAAGGTGGCACATGTGTCTGGAGTTCGTTTGCAGCAGCTGAAGGCCCTCGCATGCCCCTTCTCTCTATTTGTCCCCCACACCCAAATAATTAAAATAAATTCTTTTAAGAAGGCAGTAAGAGCTGGACATGATGGCACCTTTAATCCCAGGACTTGGGAGGCCAAGACAGAAGGATTACTATGAATTAAAGCCAGCCTGAAACTACATAGTGAATTCCAGGTCATCCTGGGCTAGAGCAAGACTTTTTACCTTGGAAAACCAAAAATAAAAAAGGCAGTTAGAGAGGCAGAGCTAGAATATCTAGGGTGTATGTTTTGTGCTAAGAGTGTGGACTATAGCTAGTAGGATCACATAAAGAGCAGCATTAGCCAGAGGAATAAAATACTGGCTATTTATAGAAAGGTTCCTTTGTAGCCGGGTGTGGTGGCGCACGCCTTTAATCCCAGCACTTGGGAGGCAGAGGTAGGAGGATCACCATGAGTTTTGAGGCCACCCTGAGAATACATAGTGAATTCTAGGTCAGCCTGAACTAAAGTGAGACCCTGCCTCAGAAACCACCCCCAAAATAATAATAAATAAATAAATAAATAAATAAATAAATAAATAAATAAATAAATACAAAGGTCCCTTTGTCAACCAGGCCCCACGTGAGCCTGGTTGGGCATCTTTGTGCTGAGCAGAAGATACTTCCTCTGGGCAGACACAGTTTTTTAGCCCATTGGTCTGAGCACTGGGTCTCAACCTTGCTACATCACAGCCCTTCCCAGACAGGGATATGCACGGTAGTGCTATAGGCAGTGCAGAGGATGGTGATGGAGAAGTTAAAGTAACATTAGTTGCTTGCAATTCTAGGTGCAATCAAGAATGGGAACCAAAGATGCTGGTAATGATGTCATTCATGGGATCCAAATTAAACAGAGGATAAAGAGAGACCAAGAAAGAAGTGAGAGATTAAAAACAAACAAACAAAAAAAAGAAACAAGCCCCAGAGAACTCAAGGAATTTGAGGTCAAAGAACAAATATGGTGAGACTGAGACTAAGAAACCAGAATAGAGTGACTGGCCTGGAGGTTGGGATACAAAATGGATGACTACAGTGACTTCAGAAAGGAAAGATTCCAGTGTATGGAGCTCATGTCCTTCAGAAAGAACATCACCCAATTAAGAACTGAACTTGTGAGACCATTTCCTGCTCATCTCAACTCTTGCCCGTGGGTATGAGGAGTGCTCTTTTGGAAGGGCACTAATCCAATCACAAATCCACACCTATGAGACTGTGCCCTGGAAAATGCAGCCTTCTTTGAACTTCATGGATTACCATTTCACTATATCTTTTTTTCATCTTTTTTTAAATTATTATTATTGTTTTTTATTGACTTTTATACTCACATACAAAGAAAAACCCACGTGATATTTCCCTTCCCTCCCCCCATTCCCCTTTAGAACTCAAGTCTCCATCATATCCCCTCCCTCTCTCCATTAGTCTCTCTTTTAATTTGATGTCATCATCTTTTTCTTCTATTTTGAGGGTTTTGCAAAGGTATTGCTAGACACTGCAAGGTCATGGATATCGAGGCCAGTTTCTGTCTGGGCAGTTGCATTGTAAGAGGTTATACCCTTCCTTTGGCTCTTCCATTCTATCCGCCCCCTCTTCTGCAATGGTCCCTGAGCCTTGTAGGGTGTGACAGAGGTGTTTCAGTGCTGGGCACTCCTCCATCCCTTCTTCTCAGCACTATGTTGCCTTTTGGGTCATCCCAGCGGTCATCACCATCTGAAAAGAGAAGCTTCTCTAACCAGAAGTGAGAGTAGCGTTAATATGTGAATATGAACATTAAGTGTAGTGCTTTCAGGGCAGCTTGGTGGGAATAATATATACATTTAGTCAGATGAGAGCAGGCTTATATCCCTAAGACTCATGACCTCACCTACCAAAGACTTTTACTTAGGTTTTTCAGTACCAGGTATGTATTCCCTCCCGTACAGAGGGCCTTCAGTCCAATTATGGAACAGTTGGTTACCCCAAGAATAGACATGCCACTATTGCACCCATTCAGTCATTGGGCCTGTCTGGCCAAGCTTGAATATTCAGCATCCACTGTTTTCACTGTAGATGACTTCTGTCTCCCATACGCTGCGTGCAATGCAGCTTTTTCCAGCTTTCAGTTGGCTGGTCTACAGGGAGAAGATTTTCTGCTCCACACCAGGTTGCTTTCTCAGTGACCATGCTTCTCAGGCATGAGATGTCTTCAGCAATAGGGTCTTACTATCTGTTTCTCTAGGGAAACCAAGGGCTTTGGCAAGAGCTTTTAATGTTTTGGAGGCTACCGGGACCTCCTTGGCCAACAACTCACTGGAAGGTATTCCATTCCAAGTACTGAAAATTTTCTAGTAACAGTCTACAGCTTCTAGACGTGCCCTTATTCAAAAAAATAATTTTACATATGTCTTATTCACAATATTTTGAGTTTAGATTGACCCTCCCCCTGCCCTTCTTGTATGCATTCTCTTCCCATGGCCTCACTTAGGACATTCCCCTCCCTGAAATCAGTTCTTCTACTTACATATGTGCATTACCATACACTTAAGTCCTTCCCTTTCCTCCCTCCCTTATAGCCTTTTACCAGCTTACTGGTTTCTGGTACCTATTTTTGGTTCCAGTTCACACACAAGTCTATACATTGGTAGCTAGGATCCACATATGAGAGAGAACATGTGACATTTGGCTTTCTGAGCCTGGGTTACCACACTTAGTATAATCCTTTCCACATCCATCCATTTCCCTGCAAATTGCATAATTTCGTTTTTATTTACCGCTGAATAGAACTCCATTGTGTAAATGTACCACATCTTTATTATCCACTCATCTGTGGAGGGACATCTAGGCTGCTTCCATTTCCTAGCTATTGTGAATAGAGCAGCAATAAACATGGTTTTGCAAGTATCTCTAAGGTAGTGAGAAGAGTCCTCTGGATATATGCCTAGGAGTGCTATAGCTGGATCATATGGTAAATCTATCTCTAGCTGTCTCAAGAACCTCCACACTGATTTCCACAATGGCTGGACCAGCTTACATTCCCACCAACAGTGTAGAAGTGTTCCTGTTTTTCCGCATTCACGCCAACACTTATTGTCATTTGTTTTCTTGATGGTAGCCATTCTGACAGGAGTGAAATGGAATCTCAAAGTGGTTTTAATTTGCATTTCCCTGATGGCTAAGGATGTGGAACATTTTTTTAGATGTTTATATGCCATCTGTATTTCATCTTCCGTGAATTCTCTATTTAGTTCCATAGCCCATTTTTTAACTGGGTTGTTTGAATTCATATTATTCTGATTTTTGGAGTTCTTTGTATATTCTGGATATTAATCCTCTGCCAGATGTATAGCTGGAAAAGATTTTCTCCCATTCTGTAGGTTGTCTTTTTGCTCTATTCACAGTATCCTTTGCTGTACAAAAGCTTTGTAATTTCATAAGGTCCCAGTGGTTGATTAGTGGTTTTATTCCCTGAGCAATTGGAGTTATATTCAGAAAGTCTTTGCCTATTCCAATATGTTGAAGAGTTTCCCCTACTTTTCCCTCTAGCAGTTTCAGAGTTTCAGGTCTGATATTAAGGTCTCTGATCCATTTGGACTTGAGTCTTGTGCATGGAGAGAGACAAGGATCTATGTTTATCCTTTTACATACAGATGTCCAGTTTTCCCAGCACCACTTGTTAAAGAGGCTATCTTTTCTCCAATGAATATTTTGGCATTTTTGTCAAAGATCAGGTATCTGTAGCTGCTTGGATTAATATTTGGGTCTTCTATTCTGTTCCATTGATCTACCTGTCTGTCCTTGTGCCAGTACCATGCTGTTTTTGTTACTATGGCTTTGTATAACTTAAAAGTATAACTTAAAATCGGGTATGGTTATACCCCCTGCCTGATTTTTGTTGCCTGGGCCAGAGTGAGACCCTACTTCGAAAAACCAAAAAAAAAAAATTGTTTTGGCTATTCGAGGTTTTCTGTGTTTCCAGATGAATTTTAGTATTGTTTTTTCTATTTCTGTGAAGAATGCTATTGGAATTTTAATGGGGATTGCATTAAATGTGTAGATTGCTTTTGGTAAGATTGACATTTTCACAATATTGATTCTTCCAATCCAGGAGCATGGAATGTCTTTCCATTTCCTTGTGTCTTCTGTAATTTGTCGCTTGAGTTTTTTAAAGTTCTCATTGTAGAGGTCCTTCAGTTCCTTGGTTAAGTTTATTCCAAGGTATTTTATTTTTTTTGAGGCAATTGTGAATGGGAGAGATTTCCTGATTTCATCCTCTGCATGTTTTTTGTTAGTATATAGAAAAGCTACTGATTTCTGTGTGTTTATTTTGTATCCTGCTACATTGCTAAAAGTGTTTATCAGCTCTAACAGTTTGCTGGTAGAGTCTTTAGGGTCTGTTATGTATAGAATCATATCGTCTGCAAATAATGATAATATGATCTCTTCCCTTCCGATTTGTATCCCCTTTATGAGTGTCTCTTGCCTGATTGCTATGGCTAAGACTTCCAGTACTATATTAAATAGTAGTGGGGAAAGTGGACACCCTTGTCTTGTTCCTGAATTTAGAGGAAAAGCTTCAAGCTTTTCCCCATTTAGTATTATGTTGGCTGTAGGTTTGTCATAAATAGCTTTTATTATGTTGAGATATGTTCCTTCTATTCCCAGTTTCTGTAATACTTTCACCATGAAGGGGTGTTGGATTTTGTCAAATGCCTTTTCTGCATCTATTGAGATGACCATATGATTTTTGTCCTTCAGACCATTAATATGGTGTATTACATTTATGGATTTGCGTATGTTGAACCATCCCTGCATCTCTGGGATAAAGCCTACTTGGTCAGGGTGAATAATCTGTCTGATATATTCTTGTATTCTGTTTGCCATTATTTTGTTGAGAATTTTTGCATCTATGTTCATGAGGGAGATTGGTCTATAATTTTCTTTTTTTGATCTGTCTTTGTCCGGTTTGGGTATCAGGGTGATGCTGGCTTCATAGAAGGATTTCGGTAGAATTCCTTCCTCTTCTATTTTATGGAAAAGTTTGAGAAGAATTGGTGTTAGATCTTCCAGGAATGTCTGGTAAAATTCAGCAGTGAATCCATCTGGGCCTGGGCTTTTTTTAGTTGGGAGACTTTTTATGACTGCCTGGATCTCTGTGGTTGTTATAGGTCTATTTAAATGGTTTATCTCATCTTGATTTAATTTTGGTAGGTCATATGAATCAAGGAAATCATCCATTTCTTTCAGGTTTTCAAACTTAGAGGCATATATATTCTTAAAGTATGTCTGTATGATTTTCTGAATTTCTTTGTTATCTGTTGTGATGTTGCCTTTTTCATCTCTAATCTTATCAATTTTTGTCTCTTCTCTCTTTTGGTCAGACTTGCTAAGGGTTTGTCAATCTTGTTTATCCTTTCAAAGAACCAACTTTTTGTTTCATTGATTTTTTTGATTTTTTTTTGTTTGTTTCTATTTCATTAATTTCTGCCCTAACCTTTATTATTTCTTCCCGTCTACTGATTTTTGATTTGCCTTGTTCCTCTCTTTCCAAGGCCTTAAGGTGGAGCATTAAATTGTTTAGTTGTGAACTCTCTGATTTCTTAATATAAGCACTTAGAGCTATAAATTTCCCTCGTAGGACAGCCTTCATTGTGTCCCATAGGTTTTGGTATGTTGTATTCTCATCATCATTTGATTCTATGAATTTCTTGACTTCCTTTTTAATTTCTTCAATGACCCATACATCGTTCAATAATGTACTGTTTAGTCTCCATGAATTTCTGTATGCTCTGTAGTTTTTCTTGTTGTTGATTTGCAGTTTAATCCCATTGTGGTCAGATAGCATACAAGGGATTATTTCAATTTTCCTGTATTTGTTAAGATTTGATTTGTGCCCTATCATATGGTCTATTTTAGAGAATGTCCCATGTGCTGCTGAGAAAAATGTATATTCTGCAGCATTTGGATGGAATGTTCTGTATATATCTGTTAGGTCCATTTGTTCCATGATATCATTTAATGCAGATGTCTCTCTGTTTATTTTTTGTTGGGTAGACCGGTCAAGTGGTGAGAGCGGGGTATTGAAGTCATCCACTACTATTGTGTTAGGGGTTATCTCTGACCTTAAGTCCGATAGTGTTTGTTTGATGAAATTGGGGGCCCCTGTGTTGGGAGCATATGTATTTAGGATTATGATGTCCTCCTGTTGGAGTATTCCTTTAATCAATATAAAGTGACCTGCTTTATCTTTCCTCACTAATGTTGGTTTGAAGTCTATCCTGTCAGAAATTAGGATGGCAACCCCTGCTTGTTTTCTAGGTCCATTTGCTTGATATGTCTTTCACCCTAAGAATGTTTCTATCTTTTAATGAGAGGTGAGTTTCCTGGAGGCAACAGATGGTAGGATCCTGCTTTTTAATCCAGTCTGCCAGTCTATGTCTTTTGGTTGGGGCATTGAGGCCATTGATATTGAGAGTTATTATTGAAAGATATGTATTTGATCTCTCCATTTTTCTTGTTTTGTAGTTCTTCCTGGTTTTCGTTTTACTCACTTGTTCTAACTGTTGAGTATGATTTCTTTTTTCCTATTTCCTGTTGTGTGTGTGTTTTGCTTTTTCTTCAACATGAATGATTCCTGCAAGTATTTTCTGTAGAGCTGGTTTAGTTGTCATAAATTCCTTTAGCCTGTCTTTGTTGTGGAATGTCCTTGTTTCTCCATCAATTTGGATAGAAAGCTTTGCAGGATAAAGTAATCTTGGTTGGCAGTTTTTATCTTTCAGGATTTGGAATACATCACTCCAGGCCCTTCTGGCTTTTAAAGTTTGTGTTGAGTAATCTGCTGTGACCCTGATGGGTTTCCCCTTGTAGGTCATTTGCTTTTTCTCTCTAACTGCTTTCAATATATTTTCTTTGGTTTGTGTATTTAGTAGTTTAATTATAACATGGCGAGAAGAGGATCTTTCTAGGTTTTGTCTGTTTGGTGTTCTAAATGCTTCCTGTATCTGCATTGGCATTTCTTTCCCAATTTGGGGAAATTTTTCTTCTATGATTTTGTGGAAAACACCTACTAAACCTCTGGATTGAAATTCTTCCCCTTCTGCTATACCTTGAATTCTTATGTTTGATCTTTTCATAGAGTCCCGCATGTCTTGGAGTTCCCATTCATACCTTTCTATTAGCTTGTCTTTCTCTTTGTTGGACTGTGATAGGTCTGCCATCTGGTCTTCTAGTTTAGATATTCTGTCCTCTCCTTCATCCATTCTACTAGTGACACTTTCCACAGAGATTTTTATTTCACTGACTGTGTTCTTCAGAGCTAGGATTTCAGCCTGGTTTTTCTTCAGTAGTTCTATTACCTTATTCATATCCTCCAATGACCTTTTTATTTCCTTAAGCTGTTTTTCTGTAATCTCTTTCAAGAGTTTGTTTTCTTCTTTAATTCCTTTGTTTTCTTCTCGTATTGCTTTCATTTCTTCTTGTATTTCTTTGAGTATAGATAACATCATTCCTTTGAAATCTTTGTCAGGAATTTCATCTAAAACTGTTTCATTGGTGAACAATTCTGATCGATTTGTAATTTTTGGTGGGATTGCATTGTCTTGATTCTTTGTGTTTCTTGTATTATAATGTAGTGACTTTTGCATCCCAGATTGATTTAACGCTTAGGGTTTCTAGTTATCTGCAGTGTTTTTATGTGTGGATATGGGTTTAAGGTGCCAAGTGTAGCACTTGTACCCAGGTCCACCTCAGAGGTAATCCTAGATGTTGACTTTGCTTGGTAAGCAAGTATTGTAGTGGACTGGTGGAACAATTTAGTAGCAAGTTCTAAACTTCAATTGAGCCAAATGCACATTCAATTAGCATGAGCAAAGAGTATACAAGTGTGTGAAATGAAACAAGGAGTCTTATAATGTCAAAATCCCTAAGGGTGTGTTTCTTCCACACCTTTAATCTTGTCAGCTAGGAATCAGACCCTGCCCCCAATAATGACAGAAGCAAAAGATAAAGGCCCTTTAAATCCAAAAGTATTACAGGCAGCAATATTCAACACCTCATATTCAGCTTATTTGAAAATGGTAAGGCCAACCACCAATATGTAACCCATAACCTGCCCTGACCTGGAAAGGGAGGTTAGCACTTCCAATGCAGGCCTTTGTTACCTTTTGGTGTGGCTTCCAAACTCACCAATGCTGAGTGCCCACCTCGTTCCCTGAGCTGTGGAGCTTAGCTTAGCTGTGCTGGGTCAGGTGTTGGTGATGTAGTACAGGCTGCTGCTAGTGGTTGATTTTTGCCAATTCGCTGGGGATCTGATGGTTGAGGGATGGGCAAGTTCAGGAAGCTTGTAGTGGCTCACTGTGTTCTCCTGTAGCTCTTTCAGTTGTTCAGCAGACTTTTCTTCACTTTCTGGGCTCTGAGAGGAGACTGATGAGGTTGGAAAGTTCCCCATTTATTTATTATTTTTGTTGTTGTTGTTGTTTGTTTCTGCGGCGGCAGTGGCAGCGGCAGCAGCACCCGCAGCGGCTGCAGGGGAAGCTCAGCGAGTCTCAGCTGATCTGAGCAGCGACTTAGCGCTGCGGATTGGGGCGGCTGCTCCAGCCGCTGTGGAGCGTGTCGGGCCACAATCCCCAAAGTGAGATTTCCGCTGTTTCCCGGAAAAAAATATTCTGATCTTTTCCGAAGAAGAGTGTAGTTTTGTTTAAATCCCTCCCTGATCTGGTTTGGCGTGGCTCCTATGCCGCCATCTTACCCGGAACCCATTTCACTATATCTTGAAGGGGAAAAATAAATCCCCTTGATATAGCTGTCAAATTATGCAGATATGGTAAAGAATTCAATTCAGATCTATAAAATCTTTTCTTTGTGCTGGGCTTGGGTACTACAG
Source organism: Orientallactaga sibirica (assembly GCA_036365145.1). Taxonomy (NCBI): domain Eukaryota; kingdom Metazoa; phylum Chordata; class Mammalia; order Rodentia; family Dipodidae; genus Orientallactaga; species Orientallactaga sibirica. The sequence continues at coordinate 20,024,895 of JAEOAD010000031.1, forward strand.
AAAGGAAAAGGTGAAGGTGTGATGCTGGACTTTATTTGCAATTAAGTCAGAGTTAATGTGTCTGGACTAGGAAAGGGCACTGAGAATTAAGCAAGGAACTGTCAGGAATCAAAGTTAACAAACTTCAAAGGTCTGACTATAAACAGAATTCAAGCTTGGTTGCCTGGCTATCTGACAAAACCAACTAAATAGAGGAAAAGAAGGGAGATCCTCATGAGCTAGAGATATAGCTCAGTGGCAGAGTGTTAATTTTGAGTATTCAAGGCCCCGAGTTTGATTGTAGCATGTATGCATGTATGTGTATGTGTGTACACATGCACACACGTGCACACACACACATACACACCCCTACTTACATTCTCACACCTAGATACAGCTCAAAACAAGAGCAAACAGGCCTTTGAGTCAATCTCCAATTCCTATAGATTCTAGAAACAACCCAAGCTAAAGCTTCTCAACAGGCCTGGATTCTTCAACCAAATCAGAAGTAAATACACGTATAAGGACAAGAAGAATTTTTCTAGCTTTCCATAGCATTTTTATGACATTACTAGCTCTGAACTTGAAAGCCAAAGACTGGAGGCCCGGGAACAAGTGGCAATGACAGTGATTCTGAGTTTTCTAATATTGTTATAATAATTAGTACACAAACTAACCTGTTCACTCCTAAAAACAACTCATAGCAGTAGAGACGATCTGTTCTGTGAGAAGCATAACTTGTCAAATGGCTTATGATAGTGGCATAGGGACAACTGCTCTGGACAGTTGCTAGTACATTAAATGCAAGCACTGAGTCCAAATCTGTTGAAAACAATGATATCTTCAATGTCCAATAAAATAAACTTAAAATAGTCAAAAACATTCAATGAAAGAGAAAACGAACCCAGAAGATGAGGCCAGGCTCTGGAAAATTTATCTGAGACTGAGAAAACAAGTCAGTGTGTTATTCACTCTTTCCCCAGAAGCTGCCGTCACACATCAGTTGCTGCTGCTTTAGGAGAATTTAAAACCCATCTTTGCTATCAATCACAAACATTAACTCAAAATGAAGCACAGACCTAAATGTAAAAGCTAACACGTTAGGGCTGGAGAGATGGCTTTTAGGGGTTAAGGCGCCTGCCTCCTAAGCCTAAGAACACTGGTTCCAATCTCCAGCAGTTCCAATCTCCAGGTCCCACGTTTAGCCAGATGCAAAGTGACGCAAGGGCGCAATGCCGCACTTGACCACAAGGGGGCGCACATATCTGGATTTCGTTCGCAGCAGCTGAGACAATGCTGCCGCGCCCATCTCTGTCTCTCTCTCTCTCTCTCTCTCTCTCTCTCTCTCTCTGTCTCTCTGTGTGTGTGTGTGTCTCTCTCTCTGTCTCTCTCTCTGTGTCTCTCTCCAAAAAAAGTAATAAAAAATGAAGAGTTTTTTTTTAAAAAAAAGCTAACACGTTAAAACTCTTGGAATGAAATATAGGAAAGAATCTTGATCACCTTGTCTTGGGACAGGACTTCGTATATGACATCAAAAACATAAGAGAAAAGAAAAAAACAGGTAGATCAACTTCACAACATCAAAATTAAGATCTTTTGTGCTTCAATGGACACTATGGAGAAAGTGGAAAGAAAATGTATACAAGGGAGGAAATATTTGAAAATTGTGTATCTGATAAAAGACATATTTCAAATACACAAAGAATTCTTACAACTCGGTAACAAAAAGACAAGTAGGCCACCCTTGTGAATAGACCGTTAGCTCAAGACACACTTGTGGCCAATAAGCACAAGAAGAAATGCTCATCATCACTGGCCGCGAGAGAAATGCAAATCAAAACCACCCCAAAGAGAACTCATCCTTCCCACTGAGTGAAGTAATGAAACACATAACAGGTGCTGGTGGGCCATGGGGAAGGCCTAAGCCGCACACACCACTGGTGGAAAGTTCAGATGATACAGCTGCTGGGGGAAATGGGCAGATTCTAGAATTGTTAAATAGAGTTTTGTTTTCTTAAACATGGTCATGAATCTACTTGTAGATACCAATAACATTGCAAGGATTCATGTTACAATGTGATGACATTGTTGGTTTGTTTGTTTGTTGAGGTAGGGTCTCTCTCTAGCCCAGGCTGACCTGAAATTCACTATGGAGTCTCAGGGTGGCCTCGAACTCACAGCGATCCTCCTACGTCTGCCTCCCAAGTGCTGGGATTAAAGATATGTGCCACCATGTCTGGCCTACAATGTGATGACTTCTGACAAAAGGACTATAGGATTCCATGTATGTGGAATATTCAGAACAGATACATCCTGAAGAGGTTCCATGGATGTTGGTAAGGGTATGGCTGGAGGGGATAGGAGGTGATTGCTAAGCAGGGGGTACAGTATTTCTTTGTGGATAATGAAGACATTCATAAACTGATTGTGTTATCACAGAATTGAGAGTACAATAAAAAGCACTGGGATGCACACTTTAAATAAGTGAAGTGTGTAGAATGTGAATTATATGTAAAAATAATAGGTAAGGTCTCTTCTTCTCTGTTCCATCATCTTCTAATCCTCAGCTCACCCAAAACCTAATACTGGAGATTCCTATTATTTCATTCACCAGGCTTAAGTTTTTTGCCTCCCAGATTCACATGAATGAAGAATGTATCTACAGCACTAAAAGAATAAGACTATATCTAGGTCTAACCTTTAGCATTATTTTAAAGTTCATGACTTTCTGGAAGAAAAAAATATGCTTTAAAAACATAAAGTCAGGTATTCTCCCAGTGCTTGAAAGGCAAAGTCAACAGAATCATGAGTTCCAGACCAGCCTGGGCTATAGTGTGAGATCCTGTCTCAAAACTCCAAAAACAAGCCAGGTGTGATGGCGCACGCCTTTAATCCCAGCACTCGGGAGGCAGACATAGGAGGATCGCTGTGAGTTCGAGGCCACCCTGAGACTCAATAGTGAATTCCAGGTCAGCCTGGGCCAGAGTGGTGAGACCCTACCTCGAAAAAAAAAAAAATAAAAATAAAAAAAATAAAAACCTCCAAAAACAAATCAATAAAATGCTTAACAGTTAAGGTGTTTGCCTGCAAAGCCTAACGACTGGTGTTCGATTGCTCAGTGTCCACGTAAAGCCAGATGCACAAGGTAGCACATGCATCTGGAGTTTGTATACAGTGGCTGGAGGCTCTGGCATGCCCATTCTACCTCTCTCTACTTGCAAATAAATAAATATTAAAAATAAAAAAGATAAATGAATAAGCTTTAGTGACAATTATCCAGCATCTCAGAAGCAGATATGTTACTGCTGGGTTACTTCAAGTTCCTTTTATTCTCATCAAGTATTCAATCCCCTTTTCTCATCTATTGTACATTTTCTGAAGATTGTAATTTTGATGGATATAAAAAAATAATTGAATTAGTTTTTTTTTTTTTTTTTTTTTTTTTTTTTTTTTTTTTTTGGTTTTCTGAGGTAAGGTCTCACTCTGCCCCAGGCTGACCTGGAATTCACGATGTAGTCTCAGGGTGGCCTCACATTCACAGCGATGCTCCTATCTCTGCCTCCCAAATGCTGGGATTAAAGGTGTGCTCCATCACACCTAGCTAGTTGTATTTTTATTGATGCAAAAAAAATACCTGCAAATAAATATTTTCAATCAAGATGCATACAGGCTGGCTCTCTCTCTCTCTCTCTCTCTCTCTCTCTCTCTCTCTCTCTCTCGGGGAAACATTGATAATGGAAAGGACATGTTGATCTCAGCTAGGTTTTCCCATCTGCTAACACTATAGAACTTTTCAAGCACCACTTTCAACTCCAGCTGCCAGACACTCATAAGTGCTGTAACCAAGAGTCTACCAGCTCATCATCATGGGCTGGGGAGCACTGTACCCAAAAGACCAAAAGGAGCCCAGTGAGCCACTTCCTCAGAGGGAGGTAACATTTACCCTGAGGACTAAAGCAAAGGGCCACCAGCTTATCACAATTTGAAGAACATTTCTGTAAGAAAATTTTTTAGAGATAGCTCCACAACTTTCACAGAAATAGAACTACAAGTCAGGCAAGTCTGCATAGCTCCTGGGAACGACCAATCCAATCCCTGTTGTTAAGTTCCCCATCAATTTGACAATGACTCTATAGAACATTCGTCTCAGGTAGAGAAGGGTGGCAAGAAAACAGTTCTTAAGGATAGAAACTCTCTCTCAGATAGAGGACAGTGATCCAAAATGGGAAGTGAACAGTCACGTTTCAGAGGGATAAAGTGAGGTACTCTTGAAGCATGTGCGATGATGAGTGACCAGGAGGTGACAGCTGGATGAAGGAGTTCTCAGTGAAGAAAGTCTGCCGAACCATGTGCACCATGATTGGCTACATGGTAAACCCTCGGGAACTCTAATGGTTTATACTATAATGGAACTGAGGCTAGAATATTTTGAACAACACGGAGTGATACTACAGCCAAACATGATATTTAATGTTATCTAAGTTATCTGCAAATAACTTCATTTTTCTTAGCTGCAAAACAATTCTTACAATGTGGGTCCAGGGTCAGGTAAATATGATTATCTACATTTACTACTTTCTTTGTGTTTTCTTTGGAACTAACTCTACAAACCCAGCCAAAAATACTGGTTATGCCTTAAGATAAAACACGAAGGATATTATTTGCTATTCGCTTCCTGTGAACACTATTAAGATGGAGTCAACTGTAACTTCCAATTCTAAAAGCATTTAAGATTGTTTTGTTTCAAATAAATAAGATAATGTAAGGTATAGAAATTAAACCTAAATGATATTTCTTATGACTAAATTAGTGCATTAAAAATAAAACAACCCTATATCTACCTGGGCTTATGACTATTAGAAAACTGAGGCAAAATAAGAAAAGGAAAACTCATATGCTTTGTATACAGAAGCAATTAACTTACAAGACTAAAAAAATTTAAGCAATTTTCTTATATGTAATTTTATAATTATACCAATTTAAAGTCTGAGAAAAATTCAAAACAGACCTAGAGATTTAAAAAATAAAATTTCAGAGTGGACAAAAATGTGATATCACTTCAATTATGTCCTTAAAGGGGTATCTAAATGTCCCACATATTCATTCATTCCATCTTTTCATCACATACCCCTACCCATTTCCCTGGGCAAGTGGCTGTCCTGTGTGCACATGTGGCAATGATAAGTATGTCAGTGACACAGGGATGGGACTAATTTGGGGAAACTCTTCAAAGACCAAGCTTCATGTCCCAGTTTCTCTCTTTCTGATAGCTCCAGAGGAGAGTGACAAGAACAAACTTTCACGCCAACTAGATCTGGAATATTGGCCCAATAATAGTTAGACTGGCCCATACAAGAGGAACAATGTCTATCCTAATTGAGTCTCTATTATAACAGCATAATAACTCTAATTATACATAGGGAAGACTATAAAGGAACTATATCTGAGAACTATACTTTGTATTACTTCCAGGTAGATTATAAAAGCGGAGGCAACTACTCAGCAAAAGTCCCATTAAGAGTATAAAATATAAGCTATACAATATGATAAAATGCTTGAAATATTTGATATACAGAGAACTTGTATCTAAAATCTATATCTAAGGATATATAGCTCAATAAAACTAAATCAGAGAACTTCTTTCATAGTAAGCCAATTGGGGACTAAGGTTTCCATTAACATTTTGCCTAGTGAGGCATATTTAAGTATTTGTTAAGGCTATAGGGTTTCTTTTATATAGCTTCTGCCAGTTATCAACTTAATGCCTCTCCACTCCAAATTTACCATTTTGCCTGCTCTGGAAAATAGATTCAATCACTTTATGTATTTTCCCATTGCCGGCTGGCCTGGAAGCTTGGTCAGTTGTGAGATAATGGAGAGGCATAGAGGGAGAAAAGGGTTTTGCTTCCAGGTTCCAAAGTTCAAGGTGAAGGGCTTCCAGAACCCCAGAGGCCAGTGGAATCCAGACCATTCCTCAAAAATAATGCCACCAGTGACCCATCTCTCCCCAAGGAGCCTAGAGAGCAGTGTTATGGTAAGTTCCAGAGGCTTTCAGCAAGTTCCACTGGTACTCAAGGGACTCCTTTCGGCATCCCAGTCCTCTCAAGTCTCTTCAGTGGGTACTCTCTGTCCCAGGGCTAGTAACTACTTCTTACATCTGCTACTTAAATATTCTGTAGAGTCCTTCCCACTGTCTAATCCCTCGTTAGTTTAATTCTGACTGGGTCCAGTCTGCCTTGCTAAGGAAGACCAGCCATCTTCATGAGCTTATTCTAATACTAGCTAACAAAAGCTGAAGCTCCACTGAGCAAGTGAAAAAGACCTTTGAAGTGCACATGAGAAAGGAAGCCCTCTCCCTTTTCCTTTCAGCTCTGTTGTAGACTTCACTATGCTTGTAGGTTAGACGATCACTAGAAGTTCCAGGAAGATGTGAATCCCTTTGTTCCCACTAATTCCAAAACTTAGACCAATGCCTCGTGTGCCTATTACTTTCCACAAAGGAAAGTCTTTCATTGCTACTAAACATAGTTGGAGTATTTTCCCATCAAAATAAGTAAACCACTATAATGCCATTTGCTACCTAGAATCTGTATGGGGTTGTGAACCCTTTCAGGACAGAGCTATTCCCTAGTGTTCTTCCCTTCAAGCTGTGCCATACAACTTCACAGAAAGCCTAAATCTGTATCAGCATTACATCAGCTCCTGCCTTACTTAACCCCTGAAGCAATGGCATGTAATTCTTAAAGAAGCTCTAGGAAGAGTACCTGTCTGCTACTATGTCAGAAGAAACGGCCTGGGCAATGTTTCTTAAGAGGCCTGTGGTCCACATGATTCACCCCACCTGTAGGTAAAACTCTCCTGAGTGGAGAAGCTTGTAAGATGGTCCTGGTTAGTGAGATCCCTGCCTGCTTCTCCAGTCATCCTGATGCACCTTTCCATTCATGCTGGCATCCCGCAGCAGCGACTAAGTCTCTCTCTGATCCTTCAGAGTAAAGATGGAGCTTTCTAGTCTAGGAACATGTACACAGGACATCTCCTCTAACAAGAATGTTCTTTCCTTGAATATTCTAGCTCTTCTCATCTCTCCTTACTTTTCTAGAAGGTCTCCATCCAGGCCTTCCAGACCCTTGCTGCCCCACTGCCTCAAAGCTAGATGAAGGGAAGACCTATGAGATGCTGCTACCACAGCCTGTTCTTTTTCTTCAAAACATATCAAGCTTGTACTTGCGTTGTTATATCCTAATTTGATTTAAGGTCTGGCTGGGTGTGATGGTGCACACCTTTAGTCCCAGAACTTGGGAGGCCGAGGTAGGAGGATAGCTATGAGTTCAAAGGCCAGCCTGAGACTATGTAGTGATTTAAGGTCTGGCTTTTTTAGTAGGTTCAAGATCATGAGGGCAGAGATTCCCATGTAGTAGCCCACAGAAACATCCCAAACTTGGCATCCAGTAAGTGTTCAATGCATTTCAGGGGAGACAGAATAACAAAGAGGCCAATCATATGGACTTCAGAGCCAAAGTGCATGCAGCTACTGCCCAGCTTTGATGCTGAACTATGAGCTTCTGGATACCTAACTGGTCCTGGTTTCCCCATCTATGAAATACAAGTATATTTAATTTAACTGCACTTTCCTGTAGGGTTGTTAGAATGAGTCAGTGGGTAAGTACTTGTAAACCACTTTATTGTATGTCTATTAAATGATAAACTAAAGGCAAGCTACTAAATGTCGTGAAGTTATTCTTCTAATGAAAAGGATTGAATGAACTTTTAGGTCCCCAAATCCTAGAATTAATAGCTATTAAATGAGAAGTTATTTAAAATAATATTCAGTGCTAATTCTGATACCATAAAACTATGAAATTTTATATATTACTGGTGACAGCATAAATTATACCACTCTTTTGGAAAATAGATAATTTTAGGAGTCACTAAATTGTTTAAGACTTACCTATTACATACTCATAAAAATGAATTAATTTTTTCCTTTTGTCTTTTTTCATCATGCTGAGGCTCAAATCAAGGCTCTTGTGCATTCTAGACAAGCTTCTACCACTGAGCTACATCCCCAGCTCCACAACTTTAAAAAAAAACTATAGTTCATAAATAACTTCAGCATTAGTAATACTAGTTTTTTAATAATTTTTTAAATTTTTATTTATTTGAGAGAGAGAAAGAGGAAGAGAAAGAATGGGTGTGCCAGGGCCTCCAGCTGCTGGAAACAAACTCCAGACGCATGTGCCACCTTGTGCATCTGGCTTATCTGGGCCCTGGGGAACTGACCCTGTGTCCTTTGGTTTTGTAGGCAAGCACCTTAACCACTAAGCCATCTTTCCAGCCCAGTAATACTAGTTTTTAAAAGGAAGAATATTTAGGTACATTTGAAATGTTAATTCAAGGTAATAATATTTAGCTCATATTAAAATATGAATTTAGAGCTGGGGATTTGGCTCAGTGGGTAAAAGCACTTGCTGTGCATGCATGAAGACCCAGTTACATCTTCAACACTCATGTCAGTGTGGCCATGCCCACCTGCAACCCTAGTGCCAAGTGGACAGAGACGGGAGGATCACTTGGGTTCCAGCTAGACTAACTGACAGTGAGTTCCAGCTTCAGTGATAGACTCTGTCTCAAGGAAATAAGGCAAAAGTGAGGTAGTGGAGAACACTCAATGTTTTCCTCTGGCCTCTGCATGCATATGCACAGGGCATGTACATTTTCACACACACAAACACACACACCACCCCCACATGATACATGCTACACATACATACAGCAAAAATTATGAAATTTAGCAACACGAAATATGCTTATGAAATCTAAAATAAAACCAAATTCAAAGTTACGTCTACATTATGCTCATATAATAGCATATGATCTCACTGTTTTATGCTATTTTGTGTATCTCTAAACATGTATATACAAAGACAAAATTCTAAAGCAAATATGAAAAAATAATTGACATGTTAAAATTCTGGATAAGTTATATTTTAAATATTGTTATTGTTGATTTACTATTAGGGAAATTTATATTTTTAATTTAATTTAATGATTCAAATCAAGCAAATTTTGTTCTAAAACCATAGAGCATACAGTCTAACCCTATAAGCTGCAGAGAAACTGGGGCCCAAGGAAATAAAATTGGCTAATCCAAGTAAATACAAGAAGCTTGTGTTTTTCCTGCATATTCAGCTTCCCTACATATTTCCTTAATTAAAGGGCCCAATAAGGGCATTCATTTCACATTATTACTTTTTTGAGAGGCTAATTTTTTAAAGAAATGCTTGTTACACAAAATCTAACATCAATACTAGTTACCTACATGAAAATTATCATTACCACATCCTCTTTACATGCATTAACAGTTAACTATTGGAATCTTGAGTTTTAACAATTTCTGAAACAATACAAAGTGGTTCCTTACTAGCTTGGGAGACAGACTATGAGAATCTACCATAAACTGACTTTATAGTCTGAAAGTCATAAAGGTGAGATAGACACCAAGGTTGAGGAGCCATTTGCCCAAAATGCTCTTATCCTGAAGCCTCCTCGCCTGTTTAGACTCTGTGGTTTATCCCCGCCCCCATCATTAACCAGCCAAATTGCCAAAGTTTGCTCAGTACTGAAGGAGATAAGTGAGCCTGGTAACATGGGTAGAAACTTGCAGAAAAACAGGTATGACTGCACCAGAAGGATATGAAGCAAAGTTACAGAAGAGACAAGAGAATGTAAGTTGTAGGGTTAAAGAAGAGCAGTTCAGGATGACTGGAGGACACTTCATGAAAACGTTCCACAGGGTGGATAATTCTGCCTTTTAAGCTAGAACTCCATTCATCGCCTTCTCTTTTGTTACCTTTAGGAGACTGAAATGTAAATTGGTATCTGGGTAACTAGGCAATGGTGTCACAATATGAAGAAGTTTTAACTCAAATAGTATCACATCAGCATTTCCTTTCTAACACTTGATTCTTCTTTAGCAGGTCCTTCCTTGCAAACTCTCAAGTGAGTCACATATTGCTTCACAAGTTACCCTGCTATTAGTCTCCAGCCCAAGTCAATGGTCTGGGCAAAAGCAAGGCAGCTGGAACCTGCTGCCTGACTCATAAAGGGATAACAGTGAGTCACCTGGCTCTGTCTCAGTTTTCCAACAGGAGAGACTAAAGGTTTGGCAAAGACCTCCTGCGTTCTGTTCTCAACGGTGCTTCCTCCTCTCTTCGTCCTGTGAGAAGAGAGTCATCATACAAATGGCAAGTTGGTCAGTGTTGGGTAAAGTTAAAAAAAAAAAAAAGGAAAACCATCTCAAATAGCTCACCGTCTTTCTTTAAGACAACCTACAAGTTTAAGAGATTTAAAATATAAACATAGATTTTTTTTTTTTCAGGGAAAAATGAGTTAAGAGAGAAGTATGGCTCTAGAGCCAGGAAGCACAAGTTAAGAGCTGGTCTGTCACCTAATGGCTAAGTGATCTTGAGTAACCCCATCTCTCTGACTCTTCATTTGCTCAGCAGCTGAATGGGGCTAAGTCCACCTATTACAAAGACCTATTGTAGGAGTAAGGGGGATTGGCAAGATAGATAGACCTGAGCACACTAAAATACAAGATAAATGTTATATAGTAATCTTAGCTTATTATTCTAATCTGTATTGTTGGTTTCAATACAACAAGTAGATACTAATTTTAACAGAATTCCCAAGAAGTGATAGACCACCCATCCCATAGCACAGACTATATACTATTTTTTTTAGTGAAAGCAGCCAGCAGGTACCAACTGTGCTAAGCAAAAAAAAAATACAGAGAGGGCTATATGGCACAAGGTGATGTATACACGCACATTAAAAAAAGAAGAAGAAAACCTAGTGTAGTGACGCACACCTTTAATCCCAGCACTCAGGAGACAGAGGTAGGAAGATCACTGTGAGTTTGAGGCCACTCTGAGACTACATAGTGAATTCCAGACCAGCCTGGGCTAGGGAGAGAGCCTACCTCCAACCCCACCCCCACTAAATAAATAAATAAATAAATAAATAAATAAATAAATAAATATTAAAAACGGGCTGGAGAGATGGCTTAGCAGTTAAGGTTAAGCCTCAAGACCTATGTTTGATCTCTCTCCAGATTCCACATAAGCCAGATGCACAAAGGTGATGCAAGCGCAAGGTCACACATGCCCACAAGGTGGCACAAGAGTCTGGAGTTCAATTTCAGTGGCTAAGGCCCTGGCACACCAGTTCTCTCTCTCTCTCTCTCTATCTATCTATCTCTGTCTTTCTCTAAAATAAACAAAATACTTAAAAATTAAAAACAGAATAGAGATGTGGGACTCAGCGATCTTCTATCTTCAGCCCTTCTCAGCTACATAACCTAGGGCCAGTGACATTACCTGGGTTTTGAATTATTAATCTGTAAGATATATATAATATCTGTTTTGCAATGTTTAAGTCAGGATTAAATAAGGTCACCTACCTAAACCACTTAGTGTAATGCCCGCCATAGTACAAGTGCTCATTCAGCTATAGGTATTATTACTGTAGACAGTGTTCCCCTTTTGTCACCTATAGCACTGTGGCCTTTCATATGGCACCATAGCCAGGCGCTTGTCATCCCTGTTCTGTTCCAATATCCTGACCAGTGTTTGGGTCACTCAGGGCAGGTTTTAGTGGGGAGGAGCTTTTTGAGGTATGAGTGTCACTTGACAGTCACTTGCTATCAGTGTCAACAGGACTTATTACATTAGGGAACCTGTCTTGGGAAATGTCATTAAATGCATCATTTTATCAGCGATAACCGGGGGAAGTTGTGAGGACACACCTTGACCAAGCAGGAATTCAAATCTTCTGTCCTGCCCACATATTCAGAGGAAGTCAGGTCACTTTTAGGAAAGAACTAGAGTTACTAAAGCACACTGATGAAGCAAGTCCCTAGTTTTATATTTTAAAATATGGACTTATGCAATGCTTACAGGCAGAGTTTCTTGTTGTACAGCCTGCTACCCCCGCAGAATGAAGCACCCCTTGGAAATGAACTAGATGACAAAGATTCTGGTAATCTCCAGGTGGGGGTAGGTATAGGTGGGTGTGACCCTAAGGAGGAGGGCAAAGAGAAAAGGTGCAGAAGTCTGAGCTGCAGTCTCAAACGTTTCTTCTTAGTGTCCAAAATCATTAGAAAGTTAGAATTTTTTAAAAGCAGGGTTTTTCTCTGGCCCCACATTGTCAGCAGTGGGCTGGGAAATTGTTTTCTCCCTTGAGTAAGGTAGGTTATTTACTTCTCTCTCTTGGCTAAAGCATACTTTGCCTCCATCAACAGTCACCAGCCCTTGGTATTTATTTACCAAGAGATCAAATTGGAAAGAGTTAGTCATTCCTGCCTACTTCTTTTATAAAATTTTATTTATTTATTTATTTATTTATTTATTTATTTATTTATTTATTTATTTGAGAGAGAGAAAGAAAGAGGCAGAGAGAGAGAGAAGGAGAGGGAGAGAATGGATGTGCCAGAGCCTCCAGCCACTGCAAACGAACTCCAGATGCATGCGCCACCTTGTGTTTCTGGCTTACGTGGGTCCAGGAGAATTGAACTGGGATCCCTTGGCTTTGCAGGCAAATGCCTTAACTGCTAAGCCATCTCTCCAGCCCATTCCTGCTTCCTTCTAAGGCAAGAATCCCCGCGTGGGGTGTGTGTGTGTGTGTGTGTGTGTGTGTGTGTGTGTGTGTGTACATGCGTATGCCACATGTGCAGCATGGGTAGTCTATGTGTGTATGCATAGTGTGTGCACGTGTGTGTGTGTGCAGATATGCATGCTCTCTGTGCACATGTATGGAGGCCAGAGGAGACCATCAAGTGTCCTCCTCTACTGCTCTTACACTTTATTTCCTTGAGAACAAGTTGCACTAACCAACAAACTGCCTTCTTTTTTTGGTCAGACTGGATTAGCAGTGAGCCTCTGTAATTCCTTGGTCTCACCTCTCCCCCTCCTGCCCCACAGAACTGTGGCTGTAGGCTTGTGCAGCCATGCCCAGCCTTTTTCTTTTTTTTAATATGGGTGCTGGGGAACGAACTCATATATTCTCAGGCCCTCATGTTCTCCTGACAAGCACTCTTACCTGCTGAGGCGTTTCCCCAGCCCAGGAATCCCCTTAAAGACCATAAAAATGTAAACACCCAGATTCAAGTAGATACAGGCAGGTGGACAGAGGTTAACTTATATGCAGTTTATAATTTTATGCATTTATATACATTTTATATTGTGTATTTACATATACATACATATATTGGTTGATCTGAAAAGCCTGGAATAAAGATATACTCAATATATGGTGAGGGGGCTTTATAATTACATCCATTGCTTTAAATTTAGACCACTTTGCCATCAGAGGTGTGAGAAAAAATCCAGAGAATATTGTTTGGAATTAATCTATTTTTTAAAAATAAAGATGCCCCAGGTTTCTAAATTTTTTTCCAAACAGACACTTTTTCTCAAAAAGGGTATCCTTAAATTTCCTCTATATGTGTTTACATAATTTCCATTTGATCTCTCTGATGTCTGCCTATAAATGAAAATCAGTAGGAGTCAGAGAAAATGCTGAGCTAACAAATGGTTTCCCATCTCAGAACTGTATCTGGCACCTTATCAGTTCCTTTTCCCCTGGGTGGTGGAGGGGTTCTGGGAAACATATGCCTGTGTGATTTTCTGATTCCTCCTCCACGAGCCTCATTTAGTGTCTATGGGTCCCTATGCTTTCCCTTCAGAATTTCTTATTGGGCTGAGGGTACCTCTCAGAGATAACACATATGCTTAGCGGCCCTAGGTTTAGTCCCCAGCATCAAAGATAAATGAAATAACATTTCTTCTTTAAGACTTACTGAATATTTCCTTGAATTTTTTTCTGCCAAAATACAGAGTTGACAGAAGGGCTACAGTGGACCATTTTGTGAGAGCGCCAAGAAGAGAGTCATGGAAATGGGGTTGAGCTGACGGCCTGCATCAGAAGGTGGCTCCAAGTGCTAGATGAGGGGAATCTCAGTTCAGAGTTTTCCTATGTTCGTGTTAGTGAACATAAACATAAACAAAGCTGGGGTGATCCAAAAGAAAGGGGCAACCCAATATATCCAAAATATTATCATTTCAACATACAATTAATATGATGTGTCCATTCTGTCTCTCTCTCTCTCTCTCCCTTAAAAATAAATAAAATTTTAAAAAATCAAAAAACCCAAGGAACTGGGGAGATGGCTCAGCAGTTAAAGGCAGTTGCTTGCAAGCTTGTCTGCCTAAGTTCAACTCCTCTGCACCCATTTAAGCTGCATGCATAGTGGTATGTGCACCTATTATCCCACTGTGCCTATAGCAATGGTAGGCATAGCCAGGAGACTCAGGAAGCTTGCAGGACAGCTAGACTGACATACACAAGGCAAAGTGGCAAAAGCAAAATAACAACAAGAGAGACCCTGTGTCAAGCAGGGTGGAAGGAGAGGACAGACACCCCAAGGTTGGTCCTTAGACATCCATACATGTGCTGCTGTGGCCTGCACACACACACACATAATTAAAAAGTACTAATATCTGGAAATGTCCTAGATTCTCTAGTCCATTGCACTGGCTTGTAATGTCTGCGTTTAAAAGTTCCCCAGTTAATTTTTCATTCTCATCCGGTATTGAGAACCATTTCCAGTGGAACACCAAGTTAGTTAGGTCATAACAAGAAATTTTACTAAGTGAAATTGAGGTCATAACAAGAAATTTTACTAAGTGAAATTGAGGATGAAAGAAAACTCCAATACATGTGTCAATATGATACATATTGATGTGTGCGTATGTGTTTGAGATCTGAAAGTATTTATTTTTTTTACATATTATTAGTACACTGCAAAGGGCATAGAGTTAGGCAGTAACTACAACTTGTCTGAAAAGTATTTCTTCCTATCAGCAGTGGTTTAAAGAGTTTGAAAATGATGGCAATGATGCCATCTATGAAACAATCACTTAGAGACTCCAACCTACAGAGTATTTTATAGTCATCATTTAAGTGAGCCATGAAGTTTTGCTCTTGCACAGTTGGTCATAGAGCAGAATTCCACGCAAAGCAAATGTTTCTTGGACACAACCCAGGTAAAGCCAGTTATAGTTAATGGAACAGGAGGAGCTCATTAGGAGGCCCTATAACTTTGACCTAAAGTAGAATATGGCAACAGACCTATGATGTACACAGCATTACAGACGAAAATTGCTAATGTGCATAATTTAAGTATTTCTCTGCATCAGCATTTTTATGTTATTAAAGTTTTAATCCTAGGTCAAACAAGAAAACAAACACTCAATGGAATAAATTGAAGCCAATTTAGTTATTAAACTCAAGTAATCTTGGTTATTATAAAAAAATGCTCTCAGAAATTTTTGCTTGAATCTTGAAATGATTAGTTTGTTGCTAGCTGGTGTCTAAGTCAATCTAAACATCAAGTATTTATTGAGTAACCTATAAAATAAATCTGGCAAAGGAATCAAAATAAGATAAATAGGCCTTGTTTCAACATACAAGTACCCCATAGAGAATTAAACAGACTGTCACATATGATTTTTCTTCACTAAGTATTTCATTTTAGAATATGGATATAGTAAGTAAAAATTAGCTCAAGTCCCTTAATACTTTTTCTTGTCAAATAATCTAAATACATGCCTTTCCTGTGAATTTTGCATTTTTCCCATGAGAAATATATGCATCTTTTTATTTCATTTTCATATTTTGCACATGTACACAAGTTCTTTGTATGTGTGTATGTGTATTCCAATATTGAGCTGTGAGCTGCATACCTTTGTTTTTTGATATTTCCTAAAGCTATAATTCAGAATCCTAATACTCAGGAGGCTAAGACAGGAAGATTGCTGTAACTTTGAGGCCTGGCCTCCAAAGTGAGTTCAAGACCAGGCTGGGAAGTGGTGTGTGAGAGAGAAAGATTCATAGTCACTGCCAGTATGTCTTAAAGTCATAGCACATACTTAGCATGTACCAGGATTTGGGTTTAATCCTCAGCATTGCGGAAAGGAGGGAAAAAATGAAAAAGAAAGAAATGAATGAGTGAATTTGGAAAACGATGAAAAGAAAACTTTCCATTAAATTAGAATGTCTATTAGTCAAACACTAGCATGACTCCTGTCCACAGACCTTCCAGTGGCAATGTATATCAAAAAGTAAAACACAGCTGGACGTGGTGGCACATGTCTTTAATCCTAGCACACAGCAGGCAGAGGTAGGAGGATCACCATGAGTTCGATGTCACCATGAGACTACAAAGTGAAGTCCAGGTCAGCCTGAGCTAGCTAGAGTGAGTCCCTACCTCGAAAAAAAAAAAAACGCAAAAAAAAAAAGTTTACCAAAATAAGCCATAACCCATTTAACTTTATATTTGAGTAGAATGTAGGTACAGAAAAACTTTTACATTCATATACTTAGGAAAGATAAAATTTGTTTGACGGTTACCTAAGTCAAATTCTCTTCCAGAACTATCTTATATTATTAATGGACCTTCTCAGACTTTAAGATTGAATAGTAATGAAGTGTGTAGATGACCGTTTTAGAAACACAGTGACTGACTGATGAGTCTGTTTACAAGTTAACATCAGAACACCATCAACAAAAAGGCCTGCGGAGAACTTTGGCTGTTACAGGCAAAGATTCTTAAATCTCCACTCCCTTGCTAACTGGGGATTTATGCATATACCCTATTTATTTATTTTAATCAATAAATTCATTAGGTTTCAGTTTAGTTTATGTTGCCATTATTTAAAATCACATCTACAAGGCAAATCTCAAGGCAACATGCATAGTAAGGCAATAAAATGATTGAGCTGATTGCTGGACTGGGCTAAGGTAAACAAGACCCACTACTTATTTAAGCCTTCTTTCATATGGTCAATTGTCTGGCCTGTCTAGGGCTGAACAAAGATATCTTCAATCATCTGGATGATTGAAGTCAATAGAACTGCACACTTGTGCTGTGTAAGAGCAGTATGGTAGGCAAACTGGGTGTAGAGGTGTTTCAGTGAGAGGGAATATGGCACCATTGTAGGTTCCAGAGGGAGTGTGCCAGTATTCCTTTCTCCTGTCTCCACTAGGGCCTACAGCTTCTCAGGATTTAAAGTTAGGGACAGATTGTCAATAACATCGTTCTTGATGCCAACTAACCTACCCAATGAATGTGAATAAAACTTATTGCCAGTAAATACCTCAAACACTCTTGTCCCAAATCCATCTTTACAAAGGTATCTATCTCTGGGTCAGTCTTGGCACTGCTTCTCTCAATCACACTGGAGAAGCCCTGTGAAGCCTAAGGCTGTTGCCTGGGTGCTGCAGCCACTCCCTGTCATATGCCTCTGCCAATTCCTACCAATGCCTCTTCAATGGCTTTGGGACCCAGGGAAAATTCATATCAGGAATCTGTGTATGCACATATGTGTATAACAACATCTCTCTTCTGGTCTTTCTAATGACCAGTACAACAAATTAACTTTTAGACAAACTGATTTTTTAGAAAAGAAATATCTGATGTCCTTTCATCTTGATTGCTTTTACTAAGCTTTAAGAGACTTTTACATTATTTGCTACCTTTCTTCAGAGACTAGATCAGAACTACAAAGTGGTTTCCAAAAAAAGTCTTCCTAGGATATAACAAACTAGTACCAGTGGCAAGTGAGGTCCATGAGGTCAAGATTTGTCAATTTTGAACTGCTGATGATCCCATACCTTGAACATGATCCAGTGTACTGGAAGTATTAACAAATGATTGCAAAATATAGAAATAAATACTGCTTGTCAAGAGCCAGTTTGTCATGTCATGTAGAAGGCATTTAACATACTTTTTCTATTCTTCGTAGCAAGCAATTACAAGTGATGGACATTAAAAAAGTAAAATTAAGGCTGGAGAGATGGCCTAGCAGTTAAGGCACTTGTCTATGAAGCCTAAAGACCCAAGTTTGATTCCCCAGTACCCACATAAGCCAGATGTACAGGGTGGTGCATGTGTCTGGAATTTGTTTGCAGTGGCTGGAGACCCTGGCATGCCCATTCTCTCTCTCTCTTTCTCTCTCTCTTTCCTGCTTTCGCTTTCTCTCTCTCAAATAAATAAATAAAATATTTTAAACTAGATTATAAATAGGAATTTTACTGGTTAGCCAAGGTGATGGCTAATTAGTAAGAAGCAGTGATTCACATTTAAATCTGCCTTTTGGGTCTATGGTGTACCCAGCCCATCATGTCTTCACCCCAATCCATTTCAAACTATAGCTTGATTCCTGGCCTTTTGTTATATGATACCAAGTTGGCATGTTGTGTTATAAGATCTCAATAACATAGGAATAGGCCTAAGACTTCACAAGTGGGATGGATGCAATTAAAAAGTATCTGCACAGGAAAGGAAACTATAACCAGAGTGAGTAGAAAGCCTACAGAGTGGGAAAAAAAAATCTTTGCAGCTACTTTTTAGACAGGGGGTTATTATCTAGAATACATATAGAACTAAAAAAAATAAACACCAAAATACAAAACAACCAGTCAATAAATGGGTCAATGAACTTACCACAGTCCTCCAAAGAAAAAAATACAAGTGGAAGATGGGTGTGGTGGTGCATGCCTTTAATCCCAGAGTTGGGGAGGGCAATAGAACACATGCTATGTGCAAATGGACAGAGGAATAGTGGGGGTAGAAGGGCAGAAGTAGGATAGGAGACAGGGAGATGAAGGAGCCAATGGGAAAATAGGAGAAAAACAAAGCTATGTATGAAAATGCTATTAAAAATCTTATTACTTTGTATGTTATAAAAAATTTAAATAAAAAGATTCCAAGTTGGAAAGTTTGAATGTTGAAATGTTTGCTTAAGGCCTAGATTGCATGCCCAGAAAAAGAAAGAAAAGGTATTTAAACATCATTAATTAATTTAAAAATTAATATTCATCACAGAGAGGGATAAAGATTTATTGTCCTGGGTCTGTACAAAGATTCCAAGTTGGAATGTTGCAAGGTTTGGGAACTCCCCTGCATGACAAGGACACTGTGGAGGACCAATGGAATGCGAAAGGAAAAAAAGAAGCTCACATCCTGTATTTCAGTATGTAATGGGGCAATAAAGTTTTTCTTTAATTCCTAGCTATGCCTATACTACAAATCTCACTAAACTTAAATGTCCTCATATGAAAAGTACATATTATAAGCCCATCTCATTGAATTAAATGGAAAATTGCATGTATACACAACAAGGGCTATAGATTGCAACCATTTTAACTAATAAGTGTTTAGAACTACTAAATCATCAGCAGTAAATTATAAACAATAATGTAGACATTACTAAGAATTATCTTCAAAATCATATAAATTAATTTGGTTGTTATTTTAGAAGCAGCATGTTTTTAATAGGAGGACTACATAGTTATTATCTATATGATCAGGTGCCTATCTCTTTAAAGAATTTGGGCAATAATTCTACTGGTGAAATTATAATTGGAGCCCCTCTTTTAAACTAAATAAAATAAATGTGGGTATGAGAAGTAAAAAAAGCAAAACGTTTGGATCCTTAAGCATAGTAGAGAAAGCAGTCAGGTCTGAGGATGTAGCTCAGTGTAGATCACTTCCCCAGCTTGCATAAGGCCTGCACTGCATGCCCAGAAAGAGAAAGAAAAGGTATTTAAACATCATTGATTAATGAATAAATTAATATTCATCACAGAGAGGGATAAAGATTTATTTTCCTAAGTTTGTATAAAGATTTTTCAGAAAAATTTAAAAAATGATTAAAAGAACATCTTTGTTAAGTATTTTCTCAAATTAGGAAAGATGAAATTTTGTTTTGTCTAGCTTAGAAAAGTTTGTCACTGTGAGATGAGCAAGTCCTGCCTTGTTCTAAATTTATGGCACTGTAAAATGGTCTGGAATGGCCAGGCCACATCAGAGCTGTGGCCACCCTGTTCAGTTCACCCAAGTGGTTTTCCTCAACACCCAAGCTACACTGCACATTTGGCCATGTGCGCTCACTGCATCCTAACCCAGCCTCCTCATCCCTTCAATGAATTAGCTGAAACTCACCAGACAGTAACAGGAGTCAGAAGTAGGAATCTGGACTCAACATTTACTCTGTCCTGCTGAACTCTGCTGAAGTAAAACTCTTCAAGCAGGGCTCTCCAAATCTCTCTTTCTGTATCTCTCCCACAACATCATGTCAAAAATGAGAGCATTCATCATTTCTTTCGTCCTGTCGCTCTCCTCCCTTCCCCTGCCAACTAAGGGCACACAGAGTCAAACCACCTTGTTGGAAAGTTCTCAGATACCATCAAAGAGCTGGCGCCTACCTTTCAAAGGGTCAGTCCACACAAGATGCCCCTGGCTCGTGGGGAGCAGTGAGAGAGGTTTCCAGCCTTGCAGCCAGCTTTGTTCTCATCGGAGAGCAACACACCTCTTCTACGTGTAAGCCCTGAAATTCTTTCAGAGACCCACCCTCGAAAGTTGCAAGTCAAGATTTCTGACTGAGGGCAGTCAGTCACGTGAGGCGGCAGAGCTACTGGATGGCACGGTCAGGTTCTTCCTGATGGGACGCCGCTTCCTGTTTCACTGCTGGGAGAAGAGGAGACTGGAGTCCAGTCAGACACCCAATTACAAATGCATCAGTTGCCTCATCGTGGCTGCCTTTGGTGCGCGCAGGCATTAGTGAGCCAGGGATCAAGATGGTCTTTGCTCTTTTTTACATTGAAAGGAATGGGCTTAGATGGCTAGCCACAGACAGAAAGCTGAAATACTTTCTACAACTCTGTACTCTGGCATGAGCTGGTTTGACAACTATAGTACTCTCTAGAAGTTGCAACTCTTGGCAGGCTTTTTTCAAACTAAATCACCACTAGCTTCACCACAAAATTCATAGACCGGGAAGCAACAGCCCACAGAATGGGATCTTGCTGCTTCTTTCTTAGTCATGGAAAAAGGAAACTTTTTTTTTTTAACTATAGCAACCAAAAAAATTTTTAAAAAATACATCAGTCTGGCAATCTTTACTTTGTAAAGCAGTCAGATGCAATCCACTTTGTTTTTGTCTTAGTCTCAAAGACCAATCACAGCAAAGAAAAGTAAGCCTATTCGTATCAGGACATAAACATGGTCTCTGCTTGAAGCACCTCGGTCTCAAAGCGAGTGTGCACCCGTGACTTGCAGTTTATTTGAGGCGATGTGCTTTTAGGGGCCATTCCACTTTCCCTTGCCAAGATGAAAAACTCTGGGCTTGGATTATTTAAAGGTGTTTTGACAAGCACGAAAGCTGCAACATGTTGATTCATGTACCACTTGTAAACCAAACATGCATCCTAGGATGTTTGGTAGCACTACCTACTCTGCAAGTCTGATCCTAAGATCACCTCATTAGCTATCCTCAACTACTGAAATACTATTTTTTTCTGTCAGATGACAAATGACAGCAAATTAAAAATGGATTATGGCCAAAGGGAAATACCAGTTTCAAATGCATTTAAACTCCAAGTTTCTCAGATTTCACTAATGAATTTAGTTTGCAGAAAGTGGAGAGGCAAAAGCTTTTTCACTCAATGCTTCCCCACTCCATTCTTCCTATTCTCTTTGCAGACTTTTTTTTCTAACAAAAAGTATTCATTTCGGACTGGGGAGATTGCTCAGTGGTTAAAGGCACTTGCTTACAAAGCCTGTTTGGCCAGGATTGGATTCCTCAGTGCCCATGTAAAAACCCAGATGCATAAAGTGGTGCATGTGTCTGGAGCTCTTTTGTAGTGGCAACAGTCCCTGGAGTACCCATACTTCTTCTCAATATCTCTCCCCCTCTCTCAAATAAATAAAAAAATTTTTTAAAAGTTAGTAATTTTAGGAGATCTTCAGGAGGCATGTGTGGTGGCTATAATTCCAGCATTTGGGATATGGAAGCAGAATGATAATATAAGGTCAAAGCCATCTCTGGCTACACAGCAAGTTCCATGCCAGCTTCAGCTACTAAGATCCTGTCCCACAAAACCAAAACAAGAACGTAAGCATTATTAGACAGAAGAGAAAACTTCCAGCAGATTGATCACTAAAAGGGGCCACTGTCACTTCAAGTCAGCTTCACTAATTCTGAGATGGCCGCAGACCTGCCTGGGCTTCCTGACATGGGCTTTCTAGTTCTGGTCCACTTTCCATTGTTCCCTAGCCCACCTTCCCAATCAAAGTAATTTCTTTCCTTTCTCATGCCTCTTCTCCCTTACTGATAAGCCTCTACCATCTACTTCCTCCTGCTGGATCAAGACCAAATACCTGACTGTTGGTTGCAGCCTGCTGCTCCAGGATGTCTTTCTGCCCTTTCCTACTGTGATCCAGGCTTTTGTTGCTTTTGCAGCAGGCAACTTCTGGGCTCTTCCCACTGGCTGCTCTCAAGTTCTTCCAGCCAGAAGTCCTCCTGGTGTTCTCATTATAGTACCACACCAGCTGCCTGGGATAGCTTAACTGTTTCTGCATTGGCTTCTCCATTACACTAGGAATCTTCAAGGCCAAGCCTCGGACACTTCTCTATCCCTGATGCTTACTGAGCACAGTGCCTAGCTGTTGTCAAACAGCACCCCAGATGGTGAACATTTCACATTCTTTTTCACTCCAAAGATCTCTGGGGAAGAAAATACTCCTAAACTCTTGATTCCTCTCCCCAGTTTAATAAGCCAAGAGGATTATAGAACCACATTGTCACTTGTATAATGAAATTAATATTATCTGCTGATGAAATGTAATGTTCACATCAAATGGGAACTAGTTATACAAAGCTCTATACTCCCATATATCAAAAAAAAAAAAAAAAAAAAAAAAAAAAACCTTACTAGTAGCTACTTTCTTTTTGGGGGACATGTTGTGGGGATCAAAGGCAGGACCTTATCCATGCTAGTGTGCACATAGTTGCAAGCAAGTATGTGTTCTACAACTTAGAGTCAGCCCCAGTATCACCTACTGTATTTCTTGAGTCACTGTCAAGGCATAATTCCTACTCTCCTTTAGGCACATGGTGAAATGAATCTGTTGCACAAGCTACACTAAAGGGAAGAGATGAGAGGACTTCTGAGGGTTTGCAGATTGAGACCTCTCTGGAAGCTGGGGATCTGTGTCATCACCTTGTGTAAGCCACATGGCTCCTCCTGGAAGATGACTTCAGGGCACAAGGGCACAAGGGCACAAGGGCACAAGGGCAAAGACAAATGGGAACAGATCCTGTCAAAAGCTTCAGGGAATTCCTTTCTTTTTTTTCTTTCTCACTTGTGCCCATATCCTACAGTGTATTTATCATTTCACTACTAACAGAAAAGAGAGAGCAGAAGATGTATGACAGACACCACAAGATATCATCTAAGCAATACTTACTTAGTTCATTTTATTAGCAAACTTTAGGAGTGAAATCTTTAAAACAGTGTTATATTTTGAGTCCTCGTTAATAGATAGGAAGTCATAAAGTCAAATGCAATGTTAGAAAGTTACTGCATTTAAAAAAGCAACTATCAGGGCTGGAGAGATGGCTTAGCGGTTAAACGCTTGCCTATGGAGCCTAAGGACCCCGGTTCGAGGCTCGATTCTCCAGGACCCACGTAAGCCAGATGCACAAGGGGGTGCATGCATCTGGAGTTCGTTTGCAGTGGCTGGAGGCCCTGGCGCACCCATTTTCTCTCTCTCTCTCTCTCTCTCTACCTGCCTATTTCTGTATCTCTCTCTCTCAAATAAATAAATAAAAAATAAAATATTTTTTAAAAAGCAACTATCAGATCTGTGAGAAGTAAAATGCAGACTAAGATAACATTAATGGAGCAGTTTTATGGGGACAAGAAGGGTTACATTACAAAACTGATGAGTTTTATACAGAGAATAAACTTGTTACTTGCAAATGTTACTAAAGTGAGTTAGTGTGGAAAATACCTCCTAGTCCATTTTACATAGTAACTTAAACAAGGGAGAGGAATGAAACAGGGGTGACAGGCACATGTCAACAGAGGAAGCCCAGTCAAGATTTGGGAGTGACACTCAGGAACTCAGAGAGCAGGGTGCAAGAAAACGGACCCTGGGCGCAAGCAGGGAGAGTCACTGTGCCAATAACTGCTAGCCATGAGCAAGGAGAACACAGCACATGCAGTGCAGCATGGGAGAAAGGAAGGTAGATGACTTCTAAGCTGGGAGTTACACTGTGAACAGACCCGAAACTGAATTTCTAGAGAAGATGAATCTGTGCTTCCCTCAAAGGAGGGACTCCTTTCCAAGAAACTTAATGAGTGCAGTGTTTGCCACATTGTTCTTAATCTAATCAGGCAAATTTTCTGAGCTGTTACTATCAATAAACACTTTTCTTCCAATGTTTAATCATCATTTTCATAGACTTTTCAAATAATAAGGTTTGCTCACAAGTGGGAATTTTAAGTCATTATACTACCAACTCATGTGTTCTGCAATGTGTGTATATGTGAAACTCCTACAAGATACAATGAAACAAATGAATGTTTTCATAAATGCCTCCTTGCTACAACAGAATTGTGTGTGTGTGTGTGTGTGTGTGTGTTATATGCATGTATGTGTGCGACTGTGTGCATACACGTGGAGGCCAGAGGAGGACATCAGTTCTCTTCCTCTATCACTCTTCCACTTTTTAAAACGTTTTTATTTTAGAGATAGAGAGAGAGAAACTGAGAGAGAGAGAATTGGCATGCCAGGGCCTCAGCCATTGAAATCAAACTCCTGATGCTTGTGACACCTAGTGCTTGTGTGACCTTGTGCTTGCCTCATCTCTGTGTGTCTAGCTTATGTGTGATCTGGAGAGTCAAATGTGGGTCCTTAGGCTTCACAGGCAAGCACCTTAACCACTAAGCCATCTCACCAGCCCCTCACTCTTCCACTTTATTTCCTTGATACATGGTCTTTCACTGAACCTGGAGTTCACTATTATTTGTTAGATTGGCCGACAAAGGAGCCCAGCAATCCTCCCACCTCTGTCCTCCTCAGTGCTGGAGTTTAAGGCATTCATGGCTATGTCTAGCTTTTATACATGCTGGAGATCAAATTCAGCTCCTCATACTTGCATAACAAGAGCTCTTACCCACTGAGCCATCTCTCCAACCCTTACACTTGGATTTCTTGAGGGATGTGTCTTGGGCATATACATCCCTAGATCAATATCTAGATTGATAGAATGTGAAGACATAAAACAGTCCCCCTCTCATCATGATTTACCCAAATCCCCATGTGGATTATAGGATAATGGGGCCTGAAATGTATCTTCCTCCTCCCACTCCATCCAGCTTCCACTCTTGCCCTGGCCCAGTGATGAAAGGCTACCTGGCAGATAATCTGAGCAGTCACTTTTTGAGGATTTGAAGAGATTATCAGCTGGAGACAAAGAGTTCTCTTACACCAAGACTCCGAGCTACCCTGCCTCATCCCAAAGCCCATTCACTTTCCTGCATTCCTTTTCGCTAGGTCACCTATTCCCTTCTAACTTAGCCTCTACCAATGTATTTGTACATTCTCTGTCACATCCCATGTAGTTCTCAGGAAAGCTGGGCGCCCACTCGCTCACTCGCTCTCTCCCTCTCCCACTGATGAATCCTTGGGAGATAATCAGATTCATTCCTAACAGATTGGTGCCCAATGTCAACAAGGTAAAAAGATTTTATCAAAATTTTATTTATTTCAGAGAGAGAGAGAGGGAAAGAGAGAGAGAAGTGGGTATGCCAGGGTCTTTAGCCACTGCAAACTCCAGACACATGTACCACCTTGTGCATCTGGTTTATGTGGGTCCTGGGGAATAGAACCTGAGTCCTTTGGCTTTGCAGGCAAGTGCCTTAAATACTAAGCCATATCTCCAGCCCTTCAATTTTAATCTATACTGATGACTGTCCCTTTTCTATTTGGGTTCTTTTAAAACTTACAGATTATAATGTATAATGAACAGGGACAGTTTTTCTGTGAGTTTCCTAAGAGATGGGGTCTGTTATATACTGTTATATACTGAGGACCTGATACAAAGGATTGCTAGAATCGCTTTGGCAAATACTATGGGAAAGTCATGATGTTCTATGTGAGCCAGACCACAGTATGGTATAAGCAGGCTCTCAATACAATTGTCTCTTAAAGGCCCGTCATTCACCACCTCAGCTGAGGTTTGTCCAGACAGCCATGGCCACTTGCTCATATAATCCCTGGCCATAGGTGTGGCCATCAGTGATGGACTATGACACATCTCAACTTGCTTCCTGCAGAAAGTTTTGGTTGCTAAGGCCCAGCCCATCTCGTATGCACCAACAGACCTTATTAGCTGTGTGACTACTTAGCCTTTCAGACTTTCATGTTTCTCAACTGCAAAATAAGGAACATAACAGCAATCACATCAGTGCTGTAAAAACATTAGTCAGGCTATTAAAAAAATCTCCTAAGCCGGGCGTGGTGGCTCACGCCTTTAATCCCAGCACTCGGGAGGCAGAGGTAGGAGGATTGCCGTGAGTTCGAGGCCACCCTGAGACTGCATAGTGAATTCCAGGTCAGCCTGAACTAGAGTGAGACCCTACCTCGAAAAAAAAAAAAAAAAAAAAAAATCTCCTAAAATGACACTATTTTAAAGGTGAGCTATATCTATGATGATGAGAAATTTAATTTATAGGTTTTAATTCTTATGTCATTTTGTAACAGACTTTTTTTTTTTTTGAGATAGGGTTTCACTCTAGCCCAAGTTGATCTGGAATTCACTGTGAAGTCTCTGGGTAGCCTCAAACTCACAGCTATCTTCTTACCTCTGCCTCCTGAGTGCTGGGTTAAAGGTGTGTGCCACCATGCCTGCCTGTAACAGACTATTTGGTGCTTATAGACTTAGTTTCTTCAATTAAATCTTGAGTGCAAAAACTATGTAAAGCCTCTAAGTTGCAGCCATTACTGTTCTGTGAACATACTACTCATTGGATAATTATTCATATGGCAAATGTTTATTGGAGTGATACTGTGTGCTAGACACATCTATTCTGAAGGCACTAAGGACCTCAAGAGTAAATGTACAGCCTGACTACCACATAAGTAGAAGCATCCACTTACACAGATGAGAACAAGCATCCACAGACCTTTAACACAGAGGTGTATAGGGAAAGTCTGTATATATTTGAGGCATGGTTAAACTTTTATTGTCAAACACAGTTGAGGGGAGGGACTTGCCAACACTTGCTACCTCGTATCCCATATGTATGGAAGCATAAGCTGTAGGTTTTAAATGAAGAGCTGAGACTGTATAATATGAAAGTGGAAAACAGAAGTGGGCAAATCAAGTTTCATCCCCTCAAATAACCAATCCCGTGACTGTCTCAATCTGCAAGCAGAACTCTTTAGGGTTGATCTATCTGATCCCTTTGCCTGATATTGTGCTAGGGCATCTCAGTAAATACTCTCTGTGCTCTAGGTGGACTTGTGAGAGTTGCATCAGCACTAGATAGGTAGGAGAACTAGGAGATAAGGAGGAGATTAGTGCTTGAATAAGTATTTGAGGACTCAAAACTATGTCATGTGTGAACAAGACAATGAGGAAACAAAACACATCTTACTCCTCTCTGGCTGTGCTTCACCTAACACATACATTGTACAAGATCCTTGAACTACAAAGATTAAGACAATATCCCTGACCTCAAGGAAGTTATGATCTACCTCATTCTTCTTCCCCCCAGTTTTCTATTTGTTGCCCTCCTAGGTCAGCTGCTAACAAAGAACCGCTGAGAGACCAGAGACAGCTGAGAATGGATTCCCCCATGAGGTAGTTTTACAAAGCAGAGTGGGGTACTATATGAAAAACACAAACTAGATCAGGTATCATAATGTCAGCCTAGCAAGACCCATCCTCAAGACCGGACTTTCGTGGTTGGCTGTGCCATAAGCCACTAAAGCGATGCAGGTCTGGCTTGAGGATTGTGGCTGGTCAGTAGACTCTGTCACTATTTCCACATTCTCAAGGAAGAAAGCTAAACCAAATGCCTTTCCCCTCATTAGTTGTTCTGGGGATGTTAAAACATCCATGGGGACCTGAATATCCCAGGGCAACTGGAAGTGGCATTGAGCTAGATTCCAATGCAGCGAGGTTTCTTCCCCCTTTTACTCACAGAGGGAGAGCTGCCCTCCTGCTTGCTACCTCCAAGTAATTTCAAAACACAGTCCCCATGAAATTATTTCTTTGCTGCAGAAGTTAGGGCTTGCTTTCCCTTCCTCCCTCCCTTCCTTCCTTTCTTTCCTTCCTCCTTCCTTTCTTCCTCTCTCTCTCCCTGTCTCTTTGTTTACTTACTTATTTTCCAGGCATTTGGGAATAGAACCCAGGGCTTTGCACATGTTGGGCAAGTGCTATATCAATATGCTACACTCCCCAGCCCAGAAGTTAAAGCTTCTCTAAGCTAGCTGCAGTAAATCTAAACTTCTGAAACTATGCATTTCTTACCCTTCAATGTGACTCCCACCTTATTCCTCACTATACTCCAATGTTAATGTCACCTTTAGTTGAACCAGGGAGTATACTCAGAATCATGACCCACTAGTGACTCTTTATCCAAGCTCCCACCATTCCTCCAGGAAACCTCTTGAATCAACCTTTCTCTTCCTTGTCCAAATCACACCATTAGCTGTATGTTTATATGCAAACCCATTCTTTAATGCTACAGCATACATGACTTCTATAATACACCTTGATCTGAGGGTGTGTGTGTGTGTGTGTGTGTGTGTGTGTGTATACGCACAACACACATGAATTCAGGCACATACCCTATCTCTACTAGGATGTCAACCCTATGAGCCCAGATATCTCCAAAGAAACATTACAGAATTTGTAAGAGACCCTCAAGATCTATTAAACTGTGATGACAATCTCTTACCTGAGTATAGTGTCACAGTGATATTCTATCTCACAGTAACCCACTCTTTTCCTCCTCCTGTTGCTTTCCCTCCTTCCACTAAATTTTCACCCTTCTAGAATAACATCTTTCGTGTTGGAAAGTAGGCAAATCACAGTCTTTGCTTTCTGTCTACTTACAGCCTGAAGCTTTGACTATGGTTATGAAAAGAACTTCCATTCCTGAAATGGAATTTCCTAAGTATGAGACTAGCAACAGACCAAAGGAGCTACATGGGTAAGGGTGAGGGGGCCCGATACTTTGGAAGTCACTAAAGGATATGAACAGAACACTGCATTTCAGGTGAATTATAAAATGTTCCTTACTGACTTTTACTGAAACCTTATAAGGAAAAGACTCTTTTTACACATCTCTGTTTCTTTAGACTGGTTTTGAGGTTGAAATTCAGGTATCACCCTGGTTCTTTCATTTTAAGTGCTGTTGGAAAGTGTTCTACAAGTTTGGGCAATCTATATTACCTTATTTCTTCTCAGATGAATGACTCTTAGTATCAATAAAATAATCTTTCAAAAAGTCTCCTTATAAAAGAAAGCAGATGTCAAAATTAAGTTTACAAAAACCTTACAATGTTATCAAATGTTTAGATCAATAATTTATTGCATTCCTTTTTATTGCATCTATTATGCATGTATTTTATGCATGTATTGAGTTCTAATCATAGCAATTATGACATAAGTATAGGTAATATAAAATGGCTTGCTTAGTTATGTTAAACTGTTTACAAGACTCATGTACAAAACAGGATAGTAGTAATTTATAAGTAAATGTGTAGACTGAATAGAAGGTAAATGAC
The DNA here is from genome assembly GCA_036365145.1 of Orientallactaga sibirica. Classification (NCBI taxonomy): domain Eukaryota; kingdom Metazoa; phylum Chordata; class Mammalia; order Rodentia; family Dipodidae; genus Orientallactaga; species Orientallactaga sibirica. The sequence continues at coordinate 20,054,584 of JAEOAD010000031.1, forward strand.
ATAATGGAAAATTATCTCCTAGAAATGTGGTACAAACTTTTAGCTAGTTAAATCTTTAAACTCAAAACTAACCATCCAGCCAGTTAATAAATAAGAGAACAAAATACAAAAATAAGAGAACAAAAAATACAAAAAAACAATCATTACAAAAAGTATTAAGTATTTCTAACTTAGTTAAAATTGAAAATATATTTTACCATAACTGAAATAAGCAAGGCATGGTGGTACATGCTTGTAATTCCAGCACTCAGAGGTGGAGACCAGAGGATCTTTAGTTTAAAGCCAGTCTGAGTTATATAGTGAAACCTTGTTTCAAAACCAAAATGAAACAAAACAGACTGAAATGAAGGGGTAAAGTCTGGGGCTGTAGGACTATAGTTAGTAGTAGCAGCATGTTTACCTAGTATGGACAAAGCCTCGGATTTCCATCCTTAACACCACACACAAAAAAATAAAATTATCTGTCAATAATGAAATCCTTTCAGCCTCAAAACTTTCTGAGTAATAGAACTGGAAAAAACCAGAACATTCTTGGACCATTAAACTTCTTTACTGGGTTTCATCAGGGACAATGCCTAACAAAGGTATTTGTATGGTTGCACATGGCAACAGTAGAGGCAATCTACAAGGCATGCACATTTTCATGGTCATGGTAATAAGGATGCTCATGGCTTCCATAATAAGCAACCACCAGAGTAATCTCACAGATTCAAGCAATTCTGTCATTCTCTTCTTCACACAAATGATCTACATGTAAAAGATGGAGCTAACTCTATGAAAAGTCAGTGTAAAAGATGGAGCCAATTAGGGCCATAATACAAATGACTACTACAGTTCCAATCATACAAATAGTTAGTATTCAAGATAGATTATCACTACTGCAAAGGCACTTTTGGTATATGTATCTATCCTGGTCCAAATAAATGATTTAATTCCAGATGCCTTAAAGAAAAATGGACCCACAAATTGTTTTCTAGCTCATCAATGGATGGGACATAATTTTCAGTGTATTGTTTTACTCTTTCTACAACCTACACACTACGTAGACCTTTCCTCCCTTGTTCCAGGTGATTAAAAGATTTTTTTTTCCTTCCCTTTTGTGGGGGATTAGTGGAGATAGAGTGCTGGGAACTGAACCCAAGGCCTACCACTTGAGCCAAACCCCCAGCCTCAAGCTATTTTCTAATGAGACGAAAGAAAACTAGGTAAACAGCAAATGTCAGCGTGATTTAGGCCTCCAGATTATGAGTACACACAAGAGAGCTGGTGCCTTGTTCACTTCTGAGTTCCCAGTGCCTAGAACTGTATAATAAGCCTTGGGAACATAGTGGGCCTTGATGAATTTTAAAGTAAATAAAGGGGGCATTTTTAGTATCGGTTTAGAGTTGTTATGAATTGGGGGGGGGAATAACAAAGCTCACTCACAAAGAGGCTTTGTGGCCAGGAGTACAAAGGTGATGGTGGCATGGGGCAGGCAAGTCTAGATCACAGTCAGTCTCCAGGGTTTCCTGCTAAATTCCTTACTTGAGCACCGGGCAGAAATCCGGGTTAGATCTGTTCACCTACATTAAGGTCGAGCCAACCCAGCAACTCTTCTTTGAATTCACACATCGCGAAACTGAGGCCGGCGCAGACAAAGAAAGATGGAAAAAGCCCGGGCTGGAGCCCCGAGGGGCAGGACGTCGCTCTGCAAGGGTGTGCGTGCACAGGAGCTGCGGCGAGACAGCAAGCACAGCCTGGCTCCCCCCGGATCAGGGCTCAGGACCTGCGAGGCTACAGGGATGTCCCACACTTGGTGGAGGACCAAGGACTTTGGCCTGCGCGGGGACAGGGCCCTGCTGGGCCTACCTGGCCTAAGGGTTCCTCCTGGACCAGTAAGGCACGCGGACCCCGCCTTGGCAGGGACTTCAGAGGCACCAAGTTGAGTAGCCCAGCCCAAGCACGGGAAGAGGGCCTGCAGGGCACGCTTCACGACCCGGTCCCGGTACCCTGGCCTTCTCCCTGCCCTCCTCCAGCGTCTTGAGGTGAGCTGCTCTGCCAAGCCACGAGGTGGACGCAGTGCATCCTGGGAGGAAGGCTGTGATGGGGCAGGGTCCTGACAGGCCTCGCAGTGCCGCTCTCAGGTATCAACTTCCTTGACGGACACTCCCTCCCTTTGGGGACGCTATCTGCGTGATGCTTGTGCCAAGAGCCGCATGACCAGATGATACAGATGATACCGGCATCACTAGGGGTTCAGAGGAGCTGGTGGAGCATGGCCAGGTTTGAACCTGTCTTTCATTTGAGGGTTGCTGCTACACAACCTCTTCTAAGGCAAATAAACACTGGTCGACGGAGTGTTCACATCTTCCAGAAGTAGTGAGGGAAAGGGCAGAGTTCTAGACAATTCTTTAAGTATCCATGCGCTGCCTCAGCTGGCAAGCTCAGGTCTGCAGAGATCGCTCATTACAAGGTTGAATGAACAGAAACAGATGGATAAATAAAAGATAGACTAAAGGGAGCCATGACAAACGTCTCCAATAAAAGAGGGACTGCTATTTTTCTGAATATTTGGTTGAAATTAAATCTATGAAAACTGTTTACAGAGGAGATGGTAAAAGTAATATAGGATCCCAGGCCTTGGAGCCAGGCAGCTCTGTGTTTAACCTCTGACCTTTCAATTCACTAACTTTAGCTTTTTAATAGCCTTTTAAAATGTCAACTTCCTCATTAGTAAAATGAGAGCAATCATTCCTCAGTGTGTCCTTAGGGTTAAGTGAGATAATGGCTATAAGTTATTAAGACTCATAATCTGGTGAAATTAAGCACCCAGAAAAGATAGGTACTTTTGCTACCTACGGACACAAAAAAATTAAATCTGCTCCGATATCATTAGTAAACATCTGAATTGCTAAGTCTTTAATTCTAAAGTCTTATATTCCCCATGACATAAAAAAAAAAAAAGGCACTAGGGCTGGAGAGTTGGTTTAATCGTTAAAGGCACTTGCTTGAAAAGCCTGGTGCCCAGGTTTGATTCCCCAGCACCCACCTAAAGCCAGATGCACAAAACAGCACATGCATCTGGAATTCATTTGCACTGGCAAGAGGTCCTGGTGTGCCCATCATTCATATTCATCACCCCCTCTCTTTCTCTCCTTGTCTTTGATTGCAAATAAATAAAAAATATTTAAAAGCCATTAAAGAGAGTTTAGTATGATATAAAAAGGCAAGGAGTTTGGTATATAGATTAACAGATGGACAGGCGTGGGTGATAGGAGATTACAAGAAAGTAAAAAAAAAAAAAAAATCACATCTAAAACCCACTAGGTTAGGGAGATAGATCAATTGGAAGAGTGCTTGCCTAACATGCTGCAATCCCAGAACGTGAGAGGTAGAGGCAGGAGGCCAGCCTGGGCTATATGAGACCATCCATCCATCCATCTATCTATCTATCTATCTATCTATCTATCTATCTATCTATCTATCTATCTACATGCTTTGGAGGACCAATGCATTGACACTGGAGATCAAATCAGGAATGAAGAAGAATTCAGATACTCTCCCAAAATGCACAAGAGAAAGAACAAAGGTGAGAATGATTAAAGTGAGCAGTGATAAAGATTGGAAAACAATAACTCAATCTACAAATAATGATTTGGAACAATGGAATAAAAATAATAGTGAGAGATGGCAAAAGAACTAACACAAAACGTCACCTACAATATAGAAATGCTCACCATTGTACAGACAAGAGCATGCAAAAGAGAACCACATCAGACATAAACTCAGGAAAACTTTGAATTTCAAGGATAAGAAATTCGTTGAGAAATACCTTCGAGAAGGCACAGTAAACTTGTGAGATCAAAAGAGGCTGGTCTGTCTTTTCCTTAGCTTAGGACAACAAAGAACAAACAATATGTAGCAAATGGTAGCAGGTGGAAAAAAAGCTCTGACCTAACGTTGTCTCCAGACAGCTTCATCATTCAGATCAGCAAAAGGAATGGCAACAAAAGACATCCAATGATACCAGAAACCTCAGGCAATTTTTACCTGGAAGAGTTGTGGAGAGGAATTCCTAGCTGTCCTTTCTGAAAATACCACTTAGAGGAGAAGCCAAATTAGCATTAGCTTGTTGTAAGTTAAACTAGCTTAAATTAACTTATTGGAATTAAAATTAAATCATACAGATGGTGATGACAAAAATGGGTTATAAAAGTCAAAAGAAATGGGATTTAAAAAAGATATAATGTAATATTTATGGATACCAATTTGGTTTATGAATTCTGATGGAATTAATAATGGCTAAAAAGCTGGAGAAGGCAGAAAAGTAAGTAACTACATGATGCCATAGAACAGAATCTATGACTTCAATCTTGACCTGGAAGACTAGGACCCAGCTTCTTAAACTGTGGGTCATGACCCCATATAAGGTTGTATAATTGAATGTGGGGATTGTGAAAAATTTGGCAATGATAACAGTTTTCTGTAGAAACAATAAACACAATCTAATTTACATAATGAACCTGGAGTGTCTCCTGCAGTGGTTGCCTATGTGGTACAGTGCATTGTGTGACTTCACTGAGCCTTGGTGTTAAACACACAACAGGTTACTGTGCCCTGTGCATGCCATCACACCACACAGTGCCAAAGATTGTTACCTGAAACATCGAAGCTCAAATTGTAAACCATTGTATTTTACTATGTATACAAAATTTTCTGCTCTCATAGAAACATAATGTTTTAACTACAAATTAGTTTATCCTTGGATTGTATTGTGTTAGAATATTGATTTTCAAAATGGCTGTTTGAATTACTGAATTGACATGTCTGATCCTGAACACCTAGTCAAAAGCCTATAGCTTGGAAGGTCATAAGCCCTAGGGGGCAAATTATGACTATTGCTTGGCTACATGAATATATTGTATCCACCAAATTGCCTTCTAAATGCTTATGGTTATATGCCTGTATGTTAGAGCTGCTCTCTCACGTTCAGTTAGAAAAGTTTTACTTTTCAGATGGCAGCGACTGCTGGGGAGACGCAAATTTCATCAGTGCTGAGAAGAACTAATAGTTTTGCGTTCAGCATTTAATGAGACATCTCTATCACATCCTCCAGTGATTCAGAGACTGTAGCAAAAGAGGTCATGGAAAGAGTGTAAAAGCCAAAGGATGGGGAGGACTGTTGTCTCCTAGACATAAAGTGTTACCTCACAAGACCTGCATAATTTGGGGCCCATCAACAGGTTGTTGTGGACACTAGAGGAGGAAAATAAAACAGAAGTCAATATAAAAGAGAGAACAGTAGGAAAGAAGAGGGTTCATGGGGGGATAGGGGAACAAAAAAGGGTGGTTTTACTCTTTTTTTTTTTTTTGGAATGGGCGCACCAGGTTCTTTAGCCACTGTAAATGAACTCCAGATGCATGCACCACCTTGTGTATTTGGTTTATGTGGGCCCTGGGGAATCAAATCTGGGTTCTTTGGCTTTGCAGGCAGGCACCTTAATGGCCAAGCCATCACCCTAGCCCTTGTTTTACTTTTTACTTATTTATTTATTTTATTATTCTATTTTAGAGAGAGACAGAGAAAGAACTGATGTGCCAGGGCCTCAGCCACTGCAATCAAACGCTAGACACGTGCACCACTTAGTGGGCATGTACAACCTTGCACTTGCCTCACCTTTGTGCATCTGGTTTATGTGGGATCTGGAGAATAAAACATAGGTCCTTAGGCTTCTCAGGCAAGCGCTAAGCCTTAACTGCTAGCCATCTCTCCAGCCCTGTTTTATTTTTAATCAGTGACCGAGGGAAAAACAAAATAATGAATTACTGAATTAAGTTTCATAATGCCATTAAATAAATATTGGCTTGAATTTAGGACGGAATTTCCAAAAACTTCTGGATGGCTCTAAACGTACTCCTGGAATTTTGTACTATGTATTTATGTGAAGTGGCTTTCTCAACATTGATGATTACCAAGTCAAAATATTGATCAACTCTGAAAAATGTCCAAATACTCAGCCAAAATTTAATTCACTACATAAAAATAAGCGTGTAGGGCTGGGGAGATTGTTTAGTGGTTAAGGTGCTTGCCTGTGAAGCCTAAGGACCCAGGTTTGATTCCCCAATACCCACCATATGCAAGCCTTATGCACAAAGTAGTGCATGCATCTGGAGTTTGTTTGTAAAGGCTGGAGGCCCTGGCAAGCTCATTCTCTCTAACTGCCTCTTTCTCTCTCTCTCTCAAATAAATAAATAAAGTGTTTTTAAAAAAATAAGCATCTACATATGTCCATGAAAATTTGCCTCCATCTTTGATAGATGGAAAAGTTGCATGTATTCCAAGTAATTGTTTTAAAATAAATTTATTACCAGTTTGATTTGAATACCTATTTTATATAGTTATACACCTAAGGTTGTGTAAAAAAAAATTCTTGGGCAAAAAGAAATTATGAGTGGAAAAAAATTTAAGAAGCTCTGAACTAAGAAAATGAATTTTAAGCTTTTTTTTTTTGTAGTATTGGGGATTGAACTTATGTCATACACATGGTAGACAAGCACTCTACTACCAAGCCACACCCTCAGTCCAAAGCATGCATGTTTAAAAAGCATAGAAACCTTATGATTTGTACAGTCTAAAACAATACTGTATTATCCAAATAACTTTCCTGACCGACCCAGCTTCCATAGCTCCATGGATGTAACTAGACAGATGTAGTGGTGCAAACAGCAAAGAGCTCATATTTGTTTTTCATTTTGGCTAACAGATTTGTCTGTAGAATGAAATTCATGTATTTGTCTTCAACATCATATAACAAGCACATATTTTATAACAAGAAAAATCATAATGACTACTTTTATATGTTATACTTCAATGAAAAGCTTTATGGTTATGTTCATAAAATGCATTTATTATCTACTTCTTCTAAATGATCAGATCAACAAAATTATACCCAGACACTTACATTAAAATTGCTGAGCTGGGGCTGGAGAGATGGCTCATGGGTTAAGGCACTTGCCTGCAAAGCCTAGTGACCTAGGTTCGGTTACCTAGTACCCACGTGAAACCAGGTGCACACAGTGGCACATGCATCTGGAGTTTGCAGCTGATGAAAGCCCTGGCATGCCCATTCTCCCTGTCTCTCTTCTCTCTAGCTCTCTCTGCTTACAAATAAATAAGTAATTTTTCTTTAAAAAATTATGGGCTAGAGATGTAGCTCAGTGGTAGAGTGCTTGCCTAGCATGGGTGGGGTCCAGAGTTCAAATCAGTACTGCAAATAAATGAATAAATAAATAAATAGTGATGTGATGTAATGATGGAACCTCCAAGCTACCCTGAACTAACCCAATGCCCTTTTCTCTAGCTAGTGCAGTGCTATTTTACCTGCTAGGTCACACCTCAAGCAGCACAGCCAGCATGGTCATGCTGATTGTATCAGCAGGGGTTTGGCATCAGTCCTCTACTTTGCATGCCACTATTCTAAATGGCATGCTGCTATGTTTGTGGATTCTGCCTCCCATAGTTGGTATGTCACCATTGATCTATAACAATTGTGATGACACATTGTCTATAGAGGTGACCCTTGGCCATTCTCCACAGCAGGCTATTAAGGAATAAAATAAGCAATCTTGTTTATTTATCGTGTGCATGGAATCCTGGTGGCCAATCCAGGAAGCACAGTGCTCATTTCAGATTTTTTTCCAAAACCCAGAATAAAAGTAGGTCGACATGCCCCCTTGCTCACAGAGACTTTTCAAACTTGGGCTATTTGTGACTACTCCTAAAGCCTCTTCTGACTCCATTATTAATTTGCCAAACTCATCCATATAGGGGAGAAGCTGTTGTCAATTTTAGTTTTCAGTTAACTTCTCATTTCCCTCTTCATTTGCTCATCAATCATTCATTGTGCATATCAAAGATGAAACACAATTAAGAGGGCATAGTCAGGGACTGGAGTGGAGTTCAGGGGCAGAGCAATTGTCTAGAATATATGTGGCTTTAGGTTCAATGCCTAGCCATAAGAAAAAGGGTATTTGTTATATCCAAACAAAGGTTAGATGACAACAGAAGTAACTTACTTGTCAACAACTTACTAACGGATACCTTTTGTCTTTATTATTAAGAAAAATAAGAAAAATTAGAAAAAATGTTTAAAAGACAATTTACAGAAAAATGAAGAATTAAAATTTTGTTTTACACATGCATTTATTTAAGGTTTACAAAAGCAAGGAAACAAAACTACTCAATGATTTAGAGACACTTTGGGGAAACCTGCTCATTCTTATAATTTGTTGAAGGACTTAAAAAAAAAAGTAACTAGGGCTGGAGGGATGGCTTAGTGGTTAAGGCATTTTCCTGCAAAGTCAACTGACCCAGGTTCGATTCCCTAGGACGCACATTAGCTAGATGCACAAGGGGGCACATGCATCTGGAGTTCATCTGCAGTGGCTGGCGGCCCTGGCATGCCCATTCTCTCTCTGTGTGTCTTTCCCTCTCTCTCTGTCAAATAAATAAATAATAAAATATTTTTTTAAAAAAATGTAACAATCAATCATAAATTGCTAGGTCTCAAGAGAAAAAGAGAAAAGAGAGAGAGAGAGAGAGAGAGAGAGTATTTGGCAGGAGACTTAAAGCACTTAAGAAACACAATGCAACCCTACAACACACACACAAAAAAAATAAAAACAACAAAAATTAACAACTTTGGGCTTGGTGGTGCATGCCAGTAGCCCAGAACTTAGGAGGCAGAGACAAGAGGATCAGGAATTTCAAACCAACCTGGACTTCACAATAAGATTCTATCTCAAAAATACAATAAAATAAAACGAGAAACAAGAATACATACAGACAAGCCTACCTATACTGTTACAAAGTGCCTTTAATGTAATTTCAATGAGTAGGTGGGGTCTTGTCTTAAACACCTGAGCTTTTCTTAATGGAAAGGAACTCATGCACAGGATACATGCCCTTCTAAATATCATAGAACCGTACTTTGAAAACGAAGCACAATTCATGAATTTAGCGTATGCACAGGCATGCCCATGTTAGGCATACCAACAGTGAAGTTCAGCCTCAACTGAAGATTTAAATAAGGATCAGTTACTTGTACTGGGAACAGTGAAGTCACTCAAAGGGAATACATGGTATTAACCATATAGGCTTTGGTCTGAGTTCAGCTCCATCTTCCTTAGAATAATCAGAAAATTCTGAATTGGTTTTCTGCTCTGATCTATCATAACATAGCCAAGAAAGGCATTCTAATCAGTTACAATTTTTCAAATAGCCATTTTCGTAAAGCAAAGTGTGAGAGTTAATAGTGATTGTCAACTTGGAAGGTTCTAGAATCACCTAGAAGACAGGCCTGGACATGTCTATGAGGGGTTTTCTATATTGGGTTAAGTGAGGAGGGAAGATCCACTGTAAATGTGAGTGACGTCACTCCATGGGCTGGGATTCCAGACTGAATGAAAAGGAGAAAGCAAGCTTAGCACCAGTATTCACCTCTCTCTGCTTCCTCACTATGGATGCAATGTGACCTGCTGCCTCAATTCCTGCCACTTTTTTTTAAGTCCTTCAATAAATTATAAGAATGAGCAGTTTTCCCCAAAGTGTCAGTAAATCACTCAGTAGTTTTGTTTCCTTGCTTTTGTAAACCTTAAATAAATGCATGTGTAAAACAAAATTTTAATTCTTACTTTTTCCTTAAATTCTTTTAAACATTTTTTTCCTGATTTTTCTTATTTTTCTTAACAATAAAGATGAAAGGTTTCCCTTAGTAAGTTGTTGACAAATAAGTTACTTCTGTTGTCATCTAACCTTTGTTTGGATATAACAACTTCCCTCCCATGATGAACTGTACCTTGAAAATGTGACCTGAAATAAACTCTTCTTTCCTTAAGTGGCTTGTGTCGGGTATCTTATCACAGTATTGGGAAAAGTAGCTATTACTCAAAGATACTTTATGTACTCACATAAATGAGAAAGCCAATTGAAGTTCAGTATGTAGGTCACATTTCCAAACATCTGTGCAATCCAAGTGTGCTAAATAAAGCTCCAGTGGGTTGTGGCAAGTTGTGGGAAGTATGCGCCCAACATGCTCAGCGGAAGAGGTAGGAGGATGGGAAGCAGGTAAAGTCAGTGACGACGAAAATGGCTATGGACTGGAATGTCCTCCCCTCAGTGACTGAGATAAATGATCTGATTGGATGGTGTTGCCAGCCTGTCATTTCTAAGCTGCCACTCAAAATTTCAGGACTCCTGGGATGGAGAGATGGGCTTAGCAGTTAAGGTACCTGCCTGCAAAGCCTAAGGGCCCAGGTTCAACTCCCCAGAACCCATGTAAGGCAGATGCACATGGTGGCACATGTATCTGGAGTTTGTTTGCAATAGCTAGAGGCACATAGTCTCTCTCTAATAAATATAAATATATATATATCCAGTATTCCAATGGTACAAAAAACAAAAGAAAGCTTGGAAGTCACTGTTCATGTGTTGTCTACCCTCTCCTTTTCCATGAACACTTGGATCCAACTAAGTTTGCTCTCTAAAATGCACCGATAACTTCATGTATGTAAGAGTGTGTGTGTGCATGCGTGTGTGTGTGCGCACGCAATTGTGCATGTTTAGAGGTCAGGAAACCACCTCAGATGCCAGTCCTCCCTCACACTTTGTTTAAGGCAGTGTCTCTTCTTATTCACCACTGTGTTTGCCAGGCTTAGCTGTCCCATAAGTATAGTTCCAGAGGGCAAGAGCAGGATACCAGTGTCACATCATTGTATCAGCAGGGAGAAAGTAGAGTGAGAACAGCAAGGCTCTGTTGTAACACCTCAGGGCCCACGCCAATGACATATTTCCTCCTGTAAGGCTCTATCTTCTAAAGGTTCCATAGCCTTGCTGAACAGCACCAACAACTGGGAACTAAGCATTCAAACACCTGAGTCTATGCAGGACATTTTATATTCAAACCATCACAGCCTCCATGTGGTGGTTTCAATCAGATGCTCCCCATAAACTTACGTGTTCTGAATGCTTGGTCCCTAGTTAATGGCAATTGGGAGTTGGAGACTTGCTGGAGAAGGTGTGCTGTTGGGGGTAGGTTTAGGGGTGTTATAACCAGCTCCCTCTTGCCAGAGCCTAGCTGCTGTTTTCCACCTGCTGTGGTAGAAGTGATGTCCAGTCTCTGTTTATGCCATGCTTTCCTCTACCATCATGAAGCTTCCCTTCAAGACTGTAAATCAAAATAAAAAACTTTCCACCCATCTGCTGCTTTTGGTTGGGTGCTCTTACCCCAGCAAGAGACGGTAACAACAACACTCCAAATCACCACAGGTATGCTAGGATTTCAGACACCAGCTGTTTAAATATTAATTAGTTTATTTATTTAGAGACAAAGAAAAAAGGAATGCCTGGGCCTCTAGCTATTGCAAACAAACTCCAGACACATATGCTTCTTTGTGCATCTGACTTTACGTGGGTACTTGGGAATTGAACCCAGGCTGTGAGGCTTTGCAGGCAAACACCTTTAACTGCCGAGCCATCTCCCCAGCCCATTCACTGTAGGTTCCAGTGTACTATTTCCATCGTTAACCATAGCTGCGGTTCCCCTAGTCCAAACACTCTGTCTTATTCCTGGGAAATACATTTCTGTTCTGCCAGAGTTGGGTAAGAGAATAGTGTTTAAGCTTCATGGAATGGAGCAAGATATCTGGAAGTAAATTTTTTGAGCTGTTAGTGATCAAACCCAGGGCCTTGTGCATGCTACAATAGAGCTCTACCACTGAACTATATCCCCAGCTTTTCCCCCTTCCCACCCTCCTTTCCTTTTCATTCATTTTGTTTCTTCATTTTTTTTTTTTTTTTTTGAGACAAGCTCTTGCTATGTAGTTCAGGCTAGCCTTGAACTCTCAGTCCTCCTGCCTCAGCTTCCTGTGGGCTGAGATTACAGGCATGTACCACTATGCTAGGCAGGTAATTTTCTCTTCATTTTTAGGTTTATTTTGTTATTCTTTTCTAGTTTTTTCTTTCTTTTCCCAGCTGGGTTTGGGGTATATATGACATTTTTCGTAGGGTCTTACTTTTTTTGAAAATGTATCTTTACTTGTCTTATATATGTTGGTCTGTCATTTTTTTTTCCTCTCTTCACTTACCCTTTTTACCCTTCCCATCTCTTCTTCCTTCATAGTCTCTCTTCTTTTTCCCCTTATTTCTTTTCATTTCTTTCTTCCTTCCATTCTTTCTGAGATGGGGGTCCCGCTAAGCTACCTAAACTGGTTTTGAACTACAAGGTTCAACTGACCCAGCTGCCTCAGCCTCCTGAGTGCTGGTGTTGCAGATTTTCTTACCATCAAGTCCTCGTCTTGTGACCACAAGGAATGAGGCACAGGACAACAATGAATGAGTAAAGCAAAGGCGATTCATTGAGTGAATGAGAACACTCCCAGCACCCAAGATGGGGCCTGGAAATGAGGTGCCAAATATGTTATCAGGGAACTGGAGTTCCCTTTTGCGGTGTCCTTAGTTTCATATATAAAAATAAAATGGATCCTGCTGGGCGTGGTGGCGCATGTCTTTAATCCCAGCACTCAGGAGGCAGAGGTAGGAGGATCGCCATGAGTTCAAGGCCACCCTGAGACTACATAGTTAATTCCAGGTCATCCTGGACCAGATTGAGACCCTACCTCGAAAAACCAAAAATATAAAAAGAAATAAAATGGATCCAGAAGGAAGCTCATGGAAAATATAATTAAAGAGTGTGAGGAGAAAAAAAAAGGGGGGGGCACGTAAGCTGTAGATCTTAGCAGTTGCTGGGAAGAGGGAGATGGAGAAGAGGAAGAGAGAAAGCCAGGTCTTTTGAGTCAGGGTCTGTAAGCAGCTGTAAAAAAATGGGAAAGATGACTGGAGAAATGGCTTAGTGGATAAGGCACTTGCCTGCAAGGCCTAAGGACCCAGGTTTGATTCCTTAGTACCCACATAAGCCAGATGCACAGGGTGGCACATGTGTCTGAAGCTCATTTGCAGTGGCTAGGCCCTGGTGTGCCTATTCTCTCTACCTCTTCTTCTCTTTCTAATAAATAAATTAAATTTTAAAAATGTTTAAAAAATGGGAAGGCGTCTTCAGAGAAAATAGTGAGAAAGAGTGTCAGGGCAAGCATATTTAGGATTTAAGCCAATATCAAAAGAAAAGATAGACAAGGAGAAAGGACAGTTTACACTTCTTGAGTTAAAACTCAATAAACAGGCTTAGTAGTGAAGATCAGCAAGTAGCTGATTCTCTTTTCTTCCTCCTCCTTTTTTTTTTTTTTTTTTTTTTTTTAGAATATTTTATTTATTTACTTGAGAGAAAGAGGCAGAGAGAATGGACACACCAAGGTTTCTAGCAACTGCAAAGGATCTCCAGACACATGCACCACCATGTGCATCTGGCTTTACACGGGTACTTGGGAATAGACCCTGGGTCCCTAGGCTTTGCAGGCAAGTACCTTAACTGCTGAGCCATCTCTCCAGTACCCCCCCCCCACTTTTGGGGGGAGCTGGAAAACTGATTATTTTATTTTATTTCATTTTTTAATTTTATTCTCTATTTTTTTAAATTGACAACTTCAATTGTAGACATATCCCATGCTATTTCCCTCCCTCCCCCCATTTTCCCCTTTGAAACTCCACTCTCCATCATATCCCCTCCCCCTCTCAATTAGTCTTTTTTCAGTTTGATGTCATGATCTTTTCCTCCTATTATGATGATCTTGTGTAGGTAGTGTCAGGCACTGTGAGGTCATGGATATCCAGCCCATTTTGTGTCTGGAGGAGCATGTTGTAAGGAGGCCTACTCTTCCTTTGGCTCTTACATTCTTCCGCCAACCTTCTGCAATGGACCCTGAGCCTTAGAAGGTTTGTTAGAGATGTTTCAGTGCTGAGCACTCCTCTGTCCCTTCTTCTCAGCACCATGGTGCCTTCTGAGTCATCCCAAGGTCGCCACCATCTGAAAAGAGAAGCTACTAACCAAAAGTGAGAGTAGCATTAATATATGGGTATGGACATTAAGAGAAGTGCTTCCTGAGTAGTTTGGTGAGCACAGTATATACATTTAGCAAGACGCCAGCAGACATTACACCCTTAGGACTCATGACTACCCCTGTCACAAATTTTCTGTATCAGGGATGTATTCCCTCCCATGGAGTGGGCCTCCAGTCCAATTAGAGAGTGATTGTTTTCCCCCATAACAGACATGCCACTATTGTACCTGTTGGTTCATTTGGCCTGGCTGGCCAAATTTAAAGCTTGCAGTGTTCCCTGTTGAGTATCTTCATTGGTGATTTCTCTCTCTCCCATTGAACTGCATGCAGTGTAGCTTTTTCCAGCTTTTTGTCAGCTGGTCCTCATGGAGGCCTTCAGCTCAGCTCCAGCAGGATTTCTCAGTGATCTTGCAGCCCAAGTATGTGGAGTCTTCAGCAATAGGGTCTTACCATCTATTCCTATTGGGAAACCAAGGGCCTCGGCAATGGCCTATAATATTTTGGGGGTATCTATGACCCCCCCCCAGCCAACAACTCACTGAAAGGTATCCCAGCCCTGGCATTGAAAATTTTCTAGTAACAATCTATGGCTTCTGAGTGTTCCATTGTCCAGAAAAGTAGGTTTCCATATGACTTGTTTATATCCTCTTAGATTTTGATTAGCCCTCCCTCTACCTTTCCTTTATTCAGTCTCTTCCCCTGACCTCACTTAGGCATTTTCACCCCCATTAATCTGTTCTTCTACTTACATATATACAATACCCCCCTCCCTCCTTTTCTACTCCCTTTATATCCCCTTTCTAGCTTACTGGCTTCTGCTACTGAGTTTTATTTTTTTTCTCACATAGAAGTCCAATCATTTGTAGCTAAGGATCCACATATAAGAAAGAATATGTGACATTTGGCTTTCTGGGCCTGGGTTACATCACTAAGTATAATCCTTTCCAGATCCATCCATTTCCTACCAAATTTCATAACTTCATTTTTCTTTTCCGCTGAGTAGAACTCCATTGTGTAAATGTGCCACATCTTCATTATCCACTCATCAGTTGAGGGACATCTAGGCTGGTTCCATTTCCTAGCAATTGTGAATAGAGTGGCAATAAACATGGTTGAGCAAGTATCTCTAAGGCAGTGAGACGAGTTCTTAGGATATATGTCTAAGAGTGGCATAGCTGGGTCATATGGTAGATCTATACTTAGCTGTCTCAGGAACCTCCACACTGATTTCCACAATGGCTGGACCAGATTACATTCCCACCAACAGTGTAGAAGGGTTCCTCTTTTTCCGCATCCTCGCCAGCATTTACAGTCATTTGTTTTCATGATGGTAGCCAAACGGACAGGAGTGAGATGGAATCTCAATGTAGTTTTAATCTGCATTTCCCTGATGGCTAGAGATGTAGAACATTTTTGTAGATGTTTATATGCTATATGTATTTTTTCTTCTAAGAACTCTCTATTTATTTCTATAGCCCATTTTTAAATTGGGTTGTTTAATTTCTTATTATTTAATTTTTTGAGTTCTTTGTATATCCTAGATATTAACCCTCTGTCAGATGTATAGCTGGCAAAGATTTTCTCCCATTCTGTAGTTTGCCTCTTTGCTCTATTCAGTGTCCTTAGCTGTACAAGAGCTTTGTAATTTCCTGAGGTCCCAGCGGTTGACCTGTGGTTTTATTTCCTGAGTAATTGGGATTATATTCAGAAAGTCTTTGCCAAGTCCAATATGTTGAAGGGTTTCCCCTACTTTTTCCTCTAGCAGTTTCCAAAAATTCATTTGGAAGCCCAAAAAACCTTGGATACCTACAACAACTTTGAGCAACAAAAATAAGACTGATGGCATCACTATACCTGATTTTAACCTATATTACAGAGCCATATTAACAAAAACAGCATGGTACTGGCACAAAAACAGACATGTAGATCAGTGGAACAGAATAGAGGACCCTGATGTAAGTCCAGGTAGCTATAGCCACCTGATCTTTGACAAAAATGCCAATAATACTCATTGGAGAAAAGACAGCCTCTTCAGCAAATGGTGCTGGGAAAACTGGATATGCATCTGTAGAAGGATGAAAATAGATCCTTATCTCTCTCCATGCACATGCACTAAGTCCAAATGGATCAAAGACCTTAATATCAGAGGCCCCCTTTTTAAGACAAGTTTCAAGGATCTCAGAATGGCTGTGAGAATGACTTTAAACTTTATGCTTTTTTGTTTTGAGGCAGGGTCGTAACATTAGCCTAAAAGGTTCTGGAACTCACTATGTAGCCCAGGCTGGCCTTGATCTCACAGCAATCCTCCTATTGGACCGGGATTGTAGGCGTGAAGCACCACGCTTGGTGATCTTGAATTCCTGATCCTCCTACCCCCACTTCTCAGGTGCTAGGAAGGTAATTCTTGCTAGGATAGGTACAGGGCAGCACAAACTCCGGCACCTTCAAGCAGATCCCCCTTGAAAATGAGGCTGCCTCTCAGCTTCCCCTAGGCCAGACTAAAGAGCCCTCTTAGGTCTGCCAAGTCTGCTGTTAAATCACCCACCATCCTTTCTACTTTCAAAATTCGTTCCTTGCCTGCTTCTCATGTACATCTTGCTGTGCCTGGTTTTGGCCCTTTTCTTTCCATCACAGTGAAGGTTTGGATGTGGAGAAACTGGATTTGACTAAGATTCAGCAGGAAGGCCTGGATCCCCCCTCTTCTATTCCCACTGCCCAGACTTTGGGGCACTTTTACACTCTGACCACTTTGTTTGTCCACTTAGCCACAGAGGTTACTTTCTTCTTTTACTCAAAAGCCTCATCAAGTCTCCATTGTCTTAATCAAAACTGCCAGCTGGGTGTGGTAGCGCACGCCTTTAAACCCAGCACAAGGCAAAGGTAGGAGGATCACCATGAGTTCAAGGCCACCCTGAAGGGTTAATGACTCCCTGAAAACTAGAGGGAACTAAAGAGTTAATAACTGTCCCTAAGATTAAAAGGCCTTAAAGAAACATCAGAGACATTCCGTCCCAGACAAGCCTGATAACTCCTGATTGATATACTTCCCTTAGCTCAGAAGGCCCTGAAGGAACTGAAACCAGCTGGGACACTCTCCCTTAGACAATTCTTGCTGGAAAAGGCCTATTCTGAGCAAAGACACAAATAGCTACAAGTTTCTTATCTACTTCCTTTGGACCTGCACCTGCTCCAGTCTGTTTTTCTTATGATCCTCCTTTTAAGCTTGAACCCCAGCCTAGCTCAGTACTTCAGCCTCCAACCTGCGGGAAGGCGGTAGCCCCTCACTATAATAAACAGTCTCTGTCTGTAGAGATCAAGTCTGGTGTTTCACTTTCCTTACACACCCTAAGATTACAAGGTGAATTCCAGATCAGCCTGGGCTAGAGTGAGACCCTATGAAAAACCAAAAAAAAAAAAAAAAAAAAAAAATCCAGCAACCAGGGTCATGAATAATCTGACCTTAATGTACTTTTCTAGTGTGACTTGTCACACCACCCATATGCCAACATGCAACAATTTTAGTTTTAACAGTACAATTCTATTACCTTGTGTCTTGAGGAAACAAATTATGAAGAGGAGCATGAAAGGATGCCAGAACCAGACTACCCGGCTGCATTCACTCAGCAGTGCCACGTTACCAGTTGGATGACGTTGCGAGTGACTTGACATCCTTATCCACAAAACATGGCTCCTAACAATGCCCATCTTCTAATGTTACTGTGGGGTCCAAAGAGCACTTTGAACAGTGGCTGCTCTCTAGGAAGTGTGAAATAGGCATGGATATTTATAATTCCCAACACACATGTCTCCTCAGGAGATTGCCCAGTTCTTGGAGAGTAATCCCTTTGTTCAAAACTTGTGTGCCTGTGATGGGACAGCTGCTCGCCACGGTGGACCATGGAGGAAGAACTTGGCAAATGGAAAGTCTGGTGACTCATGATTCAAATTCATGATGAATGCTACACTACAGGAAGGAGGGGTGTACAACACAGACCCTGTAAATCTAATAGTTCAGAACAGGTGGGGACTACTTCCCAGCCCCAGACCAAGCACCTGAGACAGGGGCTCCAGGAGGGCAGGAAAGGGCTGGGCTGCTAACCGCCGATGAGGAGAGCTGTGGCTGAGACTGGAGTCTAGGCTTTGTTTGACTACTGTTTGCCAATCTCCTCATCCTAGTACATATAATTTTAAGGAGTCAAAGGAATTTGTAACTAATCATAGCTGAAATGTGGCCACTTGGCATTTCAAAAAGGTAAATGAGGACTCCTGAATGCCATTGTGTTTGTATGTGGATGCTGGTTCCACAGGTGTACTGTTCCTGAAAATTCAGCCACCTGTGCCCTTACTTGTCTGTATTTCTTGTGCTTCAAGTTTAATCAAGTGGAATAGGTTCACAGCACTGCTTACTGAGAACTTGCTGGGCAGACAAGTATTACTCGTTGTGGCCTGATCTGGGAACAGGCCTCAGATGCTCTGAAAAGCCAGAGAGTCGCCACCTAGTCACTGGGTGCCTTGAGCAACAGCAGGGCTTGTACACTGAATTGATTTATATTTAAGTGTGACTTATATATGTAGAAATTCTGAAATACCAACAGTCAGTATACTGTACGGGGGCTTTTCCTCCACTGTATCAAGAAGGGTTGATGTCTCCTTCTTAACCTTCTAAAGAAATATAGGTCACCACAAGACCTGAATAAAGGAGAAAAAAAATGATGACATCAAAATAAGAGAGAGACTAAGTGGAAAAAAAGACACAGCAGAAGGGAGATTTGGGAGAGAGACCAGAGGGTTGTGTTGGGGATTATGATCATAGTGTATTGTCTATATGTATAGAAGCTGTCAATAAAGTTTGTTATGGCTGCCTAGAAAACTAATCTACCAACCACCCCACAGTTTGGGTGGGTCTAAACTACCATAAGTTTCAAATGCTATGCAGCCACATCTAGTGACTAGTCATATGATACTTTTCAGATACTAAGGTGCTCCAAAAACAGCAAATAGTTTGAACAAATAACAACTTGGAAAAACATTTTTGCAGTGGGTTTTTTTTTAAAAAATTACTTCCTTAAGATGTAATTTATATTAAGGAAATGTAATTCCTGGAAATAAAATTTCACTGTTTTACAAAGGGCTCAGTCACACTTTATTATTTATTGCTTCTACCTGTTTTAACAATTTCAAGAGTGCTGCTGGATTATATGGGAAGAGATTTCTCTTTTGCAAACGGTAAATGGCACTGTGTAGCTCTTGAAAGCATTTTCCTATTTTGTCACACATTCCCACTTCTGAGATAGCATCACAATCAACAGAGAAGGGAGAATTAGATGCTTTAGGATCCAGAGGTCTTGGCAGAGGCTCCAGGCTAGGTTCTTCTTCATCCCTACTTGTCCCAGGTAGGTCTTGCATTTCCACAGTTGCTTCCTGGTGTAAAGATGTTTGTGGACTGTTTGCTAAACACTGGTCCATGGGTTCTGATTCAGACTCTTCAGAACTCTCATAGTCCACCAGGCTTTGCAGAGCCTGCGGGGAAGGCAGGCTAACATTTCTCACAGTGTGGGTCTCCCTGGACATCACAACCTGGTTCAGGGCTTCCGAGGAGTCATCAGAAGTCCAGGCAACCCATGCACCAGCACTTCTGTGACAACCAGAAGCAGTTAAATCCTCAGGTGCTATTTGGTTGGTGGTCTTGTCTTGGACCAGTGAGGAGTCACAGCCAGACACACTTACTCCATGCTGGGATTCAGCTGCATCAAAGAACTTACAGATGGTAAAAAAATGATCCCAGTCTTTTTGCAGAAATTTTAAATATCGGACAAAATACTCAAGAAAACAGGTTTCTGATGAAATCAAAAAGTCAAGAAGAACTGTAGGATCAAATGCTACATTTTTTAAGAAGAATAAGAAAATGCAGTGAGGATTATAACCATTTTCATGTGTGTGATAGATCCATGTTTCTTTTTCTCCAATCAAATTTTCAGTAGCTTCACATTCTCTGAAAATGAGAATAATGGAACAAGTTTTAACATATGTAATTCACATACCAAATAATCTACACACTACTTTAAAAGAAAAAAATATTCAAAATTAAGTCTTTGCCCCACAAATTCTAAATAAATTTGACTCAATAGGAGAAAGTTCACTAAATTTAGCAACTTTATTGTTTGTTAGCAAAACACAAGTGCTCTGGCCTTCTCCCTTCTCATTCTAAAGAGCAATTAATTCCATGTGTTCAGGTGGGGTTCAAGCACTTCTCACCTGGGGTAAACATGTGTCTCAGACTGACCATTCAGAGCACCTCATGCTCTAGGTCACATGACTAATTCTGATGAGAATCTGGGACCCAAGCAGGCTAACGAGCTCTCTCCCAGTACCCATACTGGGGCTATGAAAGATTATAACTCTTTAGATTATAACTCTAAGACTGCTATGAGCCTGAAGCTGCTGGTGGCCATGCCTCAGAAAGAAGTCAGAGCTACGAGATAGCCAACAAGAAATATCTGACGCCATCACTGGGGTCCGTGCAACATAGATGCTGACTCCATCCCTTGGAGCTACCAATCAGGAGCCCACAACATCTGTTTTTTGCTTAAACCAGTTGAAGTTGATTATTCTCACTCACAACCAAAAAATCTTAACTGCATTTTCCTAAAAGTACACATGCATGAGTTCATGTTCCCTGGATACACTGAACTGAATGAAGTTAAGACACTGAGAAACTCACATGTAAGGCAAACTGAATTCAGAGTCTTCCTCACTCCTGAGGTGTGAGAAGTCAGTTTGGGATAAAATTAAGATACTCTTATGGGCAATGTGCATTTTCAGTCTGAAGCTGTGTTTCATCTTTTTTTTTTTTGTTTAAAGTATAATTCAAATCACATGCAGGGACCGTGTTTCTTGATCAGAACTATTAGAAAATTGGTTCCAAACACTCCCAGCCAGAGTGCAGCCATTGGCAGCAGGGTCCTAACCCAGTGTGTACTGAGGCACAGGCTGCCCTGCCATCATTTGTGAGAAATCCCTTTTTCCCAGGCCAAGAAAGATGGAAATAAAGCAAATACTCCTGGGTTTTCATAAAGCCAAGCAGAAACAGTGGGAAGGGTCATCAGCCATAACTTCAGAAGTAATTACAGAACCTTGCCACAAGAAGCTATTGCCACAAGTACAGCTGCTTTACTAAAGCAGAAACAGAACTGGAGTAACATGTCATGAGTAATATAACTCCATGACCAACTTCAGACAGCTGCCTCTACTAAGTAACAGCCCAAGTGTGGCTATAGATGAAAGTGAAAATTTGGAATGGTCCTTTTAAGATTATGTAGGTAAATATTCACTTTTACAAAGGCAAAACTTATCCTTTAGAAACTGAATTCAGAAACGTAAGAATTAGAGGTAAAAAAAATGTCTTCATCATGAGTCAAGGTTCTGGGAAGGTACTAGCTTTACCTGATCACACTTGATGGAGATTAAACAGGAACCCAGGGCTTCAGGTCCTGGTCTAGCCCTGCTATCCCAGATCTGCCCAGCCACTCAATCTCTCATTATCACACAAATGCCATCCCATTTTCATGGAAGGCAGAGTTAAAGAAAGGAAATGGAACTTATGAGGCAACTAAAAGACATTTCCACTGAAAGAGGGAATATCAGTAACACACCCAACACATTTTCTGACATGTTTCTTGCTTTGTGGCTTGAAGGCCGTCTCCATTACTTGAGAAACACTAACCTGGTCAATGTGAGGTAGATGCTCAGGGATGCTTTGGCCGCCTCTAGCATGTCATCATCCTGTTCTATGAAGACTCTGGACAGCCATTCACATGGATTGTGTCCTTGCAGAGAAGGCTGAAGCTGAGGCTTTAAGAAGGTCAGTAACTCAGACATGAACTTCTGCAAGTTAACTTTGAAAAATGTAAATTTCAGAGTGTAGGCAAGGGTTTAGGAACATAGCAAGCAACATCTTGTTTATACACATATTTCTACACTTCTAGTGTCTAAAATACTGTAGTGCACACTGTCAACATTCACATCTCAGAATGCCCTGAGTTAGGGATTATCTGTTCTGCAAACAAAGACACAGGCTCAGAGAAAACAAAAGTGACTTACTTACCAAAGAGCATTCACTTAAAATGTAGTCAGGTTATCTATTTGTCACAACTGCCAAATAACTAATTATAGTTTGAGAAATAAATGTGATTTCATGATAAAAACATATAAATAATTGAGGAGACAACAGAGATCTCTTCATTGGACATCCTAGCTCTGTTCAGTTAATTACAGACAACAAATGTTGCCATCTCCCCCCCCAAAAAAAAATTGCCTTAAAACTAATAGAATATTTTTTGCTTACTTAAAGCATGGAAGGAAGCACTGGCATCAAACAAACAAAAAGAAATCCAATTCTGTGAGTTTTAATTGCAACCTAAAATTCTGAAATTATATAACAGATGCCACCTAGTGTTGTAAATGGTAACTGCCAGAATTATATCATGCATTGTTATACAAAGCTAAGAGATGACCCAAGCAGTTCAGGCAGCTCACTTTTTCCAAGTCACACTCTTCATTCCCTTTGCTGCTTGTTTAGAGACAATTAGTGTTCATTTATTTAAAAAATGGTTTTTGTGGGGGCTGGAGAGATGGCTTAGCAGGTAAGGCACTTGCCTGAAAAGCAAAAGGACCCAGGTTCAATTCCCCAGGACCCACATAATTGCAGACGCACAAGGTGGCACATGCGTCTGAAGTTCGTTTGCAGTAGCTAGAGGCCCTGGGGTACCCATTCTCTCTATCTGCCTCTCTCTCTCAAATAAATAAATAAATACATATTTTAAAAATATTTAATTTTTTTTGCATGTGTCTGTGTATCTGATGTGTGTGTGTATCTGTGTATCTGATGTGTGTGTTGACATCGGGTGTTTTCCTCAATTGCTCTTTCTTCTACTATACGAAGGAAGTCTCTTACTTGAACCTGCAGCTTGCTCATCTAGCTAGTCTAGCTATCCCGCTTGCCCAGGTGTTACAGAGGAGCCACATTAAGTTACTGTTCATTTTTTCAAGTGAAATAGGACACATCTTCCTCAACACCTACACTAAAATCATAGTTTATAAGGCATTTTTTGAATTCTTCAGCTAAAGTTACATGCAACAATTTCTTCATCATAACTTCCAACATATCACTTTCAATTCATCCTCTAATGTGAAGAATGCACATAAGCCAGTATATTGCTTTTATGAATGGTAGTCTAAATAAAATTCTACAAATATTTAAATATGAATTGACTCCTACTGTTTGGTGATTATTCATCAGTAATTTTTCCCCCAATCTAAGCCATTCATTATGTTATACTTATTTAGTTTATCCCTCTAAACTTACATGTTTCTTAAAAGTAATTCCAGTCTCTTTCCCTAAAAGACATTTGATAAATTACAATCAGGACAACATATTGCTTATATTAGTAGAATGATACTGGTTCTGATATTTAGTAATTATGAATCATTTTATTTAATAATTGCATATTACGTTATGAAAAGGAACTTGGAGAATTACCTTTCATTTCATTTGCCGACATAGAGTTTTGGAACTTGATTTCTAAGGATTTCACTGTAACTAAGCTGGCTGCTCGAAGGATCACATGATCAGGACCAGAATTATGTCTACATCCAAGCTGCCAAACCTCATCACCTCCAAAGTAGGAAGACTTTTTGTGAACAGAAAATGTCCCCAACAACCCCAGCTGCACGGCACGTAAAACTGCATTTGCTAAAGCCAACATGTCCCCATCCAGAAAAGGGTCTGGGGACACTGAGGCCGACACAGAACTGTGACACAGGTCTTCCCCAACTTTACAGAGAAGGCATTTTTTGATGAACACAATCAACTGCCTTTTGACAAAAGTCGGGATAGGCCAGGTGAGAATGTCTAGAACTAAAGGTTTCAAAAATAAAATCCTTTGGCTCCTAAAACACAACTTCAGGTAGATTCTGGAGGCTATGAGAAGCTCAAGTAATTCCAGGCAGCACATCACACTGTTCATCCTTTTAGAAAGGTCCTGGCAGGCTTCAAATTGCTGAGAAAATAAGGAGTTGTAGAATGCTTC
Organism: Orientallactaga sibirica; assembly: GCA_036365145.1. NCBI lineage: Eukaryota > Metazoa > Chordata > Mammalia > Rodentia > Dipodidae > Orientallactaga > Orientallactaga sibirica. The sequence goes on from JAEOAD010000031.1 coordinate 20,078,661, forward strand.
AAAAGGAGTGTCCAAGGGAGTCAAGAATCGCCTTACAAGTTCTGCAATTACAAAACGTGTAATAAGCAACATCTTCTTAAAACACAACTTTACAACTTATGTTTTGGTTTTATTAAGTTTGTGTGTGTGGGGGGGCACATGTGCAACATACATGTAGAGGCCAGAGGACAATCTAGGGTGTCAGTTCTTCAGGGGCCACTGACTTTTTTTGAGACAGGTATTCCACTGACCTGGAATTCGCATGAGTGCACTAGAATGTCTGGCCAATGAGCTTCAAGGATCTGTCTCTGCCTCCCCAGTGTTGAGATTACAAGGGCATGTCATCACACCCAGCTTTTTTATATGTGGATCTGGGGACTTAACTCAGGTCCTTCTGCTTACAAGGCAAGCACTTTATTAGCTGAGCTATCTCCCAGCCATGTAATTCAATTTTTATACATAATACTTTGTAAGATTTAAGACCAAATGGATACATGGGTTAATAGCTAATAATTAAAATTAACATTTGCTAAGATTTAAGCTCAACATAAAATGGATGCATCATGTGGTTAGGCCCTGGCGCACCCATTCTCTCTCTTTCTCTCTCTCTCTCTACCTGCCTATTTCTGTATCTCTCTTTCTCAAATAAATAAATAATAAAATATTTAAAAAAAAATTAACATTCGTTTTATAAATATCATCAGCATCAAACTATGCAAGAGATACTTGATAATGAAGTTTTGATTTTTATTAAATTTTTTTTCTTTTCATTAATTAATTAATTAATTTTTTTTTTTTTTTTTAGTTTTTCAAGGTAGGGTCTCACTCTAGCCCAGGCTGACCTGGAACTCACTATATAGTCTCAAGGTGGCCTCGAACTCACAGGGATCCTCCTACCTCTGCCTCCCAAGTGCTGGGATTAAAGGTGTGCGCCATCACACCTGGCTAAATTTTTTTTCTTTTAAAAACAGTTATCGGGCTAGAGAGATGGCCTGGGTTCAGTTCCCCAGTATCCACATAAAGCCAAATGTACAAGGTGGTGCAGGTATCTAGAGTTCATTTGCAGTGGCAGAAGGCCCTGGTGTGCCCATTGTCTATCTGTCTCCTCTCTGTCTCTCAAATAAATAAATACATAAAAATATTTAAGCTGCCCGGTGTGGTGGTGCACGCCTTTAATCCCAGCACTTGGGAGGCAGAGGTAGGAGAACTGCCGTGAGTTCAAGGCCACCCTGACACTACATAGTTAATTCCAGGTCAGCCTGGACCAGAGTGAGACCCTACCTCAAAAAAAAAAAAAAAAAAAAAAAGGGCTGGAGAGATGGCTTAGCAGATAAGGCGCCTGCCTCCTAAGCCTAAGAATGCTGATTCCAATCCCTAGGTCCCATGTTTAGCCAGATGCAGTGATGCAAGGGCGCAATGCCACACTTGACCACAAGGGGGCGTATATATCTGGATTTCGTTCTCAGCAGCAGCTGAGAGGCTGCTGGCGCACCTATCTCTATCTGCCTCCCTCTCCCTCTCTGTGTCTCCAAAACAAAAACAAAAACTAATACATACATACATACATACATACATACATACATATATATATTTTTTTAAGCTGGGCGTGGTGATAGACACCTTTAATCCCAGCACTTGGAAGGCAGAAGTAGGAGGATCGTGGAGAGTTTGAGGCCACCATGAGACTACATAGTGAATTCCAGATCAGACTGGGCTAGAGTGAGACCCTACCTCGGAAAACCAAAAAAAACAACAACAACAACAACAAAAAAACCAGTTTTCTTCAGGGGTGGGGAGATGGTTCAGCAGGTAAAGCACTTACGAGGCAAGAAGGACTTGATATCCCTAGGATCCACATAAAAAGATGGCCATGCATGGCCACCTTATAACCTCAGTCCTAGGAGGTGGGGGGAATGAAGACAAGAGAATTGCTGAAGCTTACTGGTCAGCCAGACTGACCAAAACCCAGCAGATCCAGATTTAGAGAGAGAAAGAGAGAGACACTGTCTAAGGACACACTGTGGAAGAGCGATACAGGAAGATACTGGCTGTCTACTGGCCACTGCATACAGGTACATTCTAGGGCAGACACACATGCACACACTTCATAGTATACACACACACACACAGAATACATTTTTTTAAAGGATATATTCAATTAAACAATATGGGGAGAGATTTTTTTTAATACTTCAAGAGGGATCAGACACAAAGTAAGTGTTATTCTTCATTATAACTACAATGCTACTGGGGGCTAGATGAAGACCATTTACAGGACGATGTAACTCATACCTGGAGTTTGTGAACATGCATCTTTAAGGATTTCTTTCATTACAGCTGAAACAATCCAAAGGCAATGGATGGATTCATCACTCTCCAAGTTGTCACAAAGATGTTTTTGACAAAAAGCAATCCAAGAATTACTTAATGTCATCTACATGTGAGGAAATTTGTTTTGAAAAAGGTACCTAAAATACAATTCTTTATAATTACAAATTGCCTATAATGTACAATGTAACTATATACAATAATTTACTCATTTGCCTAAAATAAAGGATGGTAATACTTGATGAAACAAATATCTTAAGATTATTTAATCCAAGAAATTCAATATACTACAGAAGTAAAGGATTAAAGGGAACCATGAAAACATTCTTATGTTTATACATAGTACAGTGATATATAATTTTTATTGATTTATTCTTTTTTCAACTTTCCAAGTATTCTATTATGAAAAAAACTTCTGTTTTAAAAATATTATTTTAAACAGTGGGTGCTTACTTTTGTTTATTAACTAATTCAGACAGAAGTAAATAATCTGATTGTGAATTTATTCACATTACTTTCCCTTATGCTGAGAACCAGTCTAAATTAATTGTATCAAACCTGTAAAAATGATCTTGGCTCTCAAGCAGAGGTTCCTACAGTGTTTTGGGGCGGGGTGGGGGTTAGCTGCTTCTTTGAGGTTTTAAAGGGAGTTATGTAGTCCTTGACATGAAACCCATCTCCTGTGTTGAGTTAGATTTATTACAATTTAAAACAGACTTAAGATTCTTATCCTTGATACAAACCCCATCATATTTTTCATTCTTGTGGGTTTTTTTTTAGATTTACACACTATCATGTGAACAAATATCTTATTAATTCAGATATTTGCAGGAGTTAGCCAAGTGCCAAAGAGCAACTTTGAAGAAATACCAGCTTAATTTGATTACTAACCTTTTCTCTTAGCTGGAAGTAAAGAAGCAATGAAAGGGACTTTGCAGCCATGTGAGACAACAGTTTATCTGCATTCTGGAGCAGGCAGATCTATAGAAAACAAATGCAATTTAATCACCACTGCTAAGGCTTTTAGAAATTCCATTATAAATATCTAAATCTTGTGTAAAAAGGGCTTACTAGTTTAGAATCGATTTCAGCTGACTGTAAAAGAGTTTTCATTATATGTCTGTATTTCTCCTTTGCATGGGCCTCAGTTTCCACGGACAGTCCTTTGGTGATCATCACTCTGATCACGGTTAACTGAAGGAGTGTCACCTCTTGGGCACTGCTCATCCGAGAATGTCTCTTCACACACCCCCGTGTGTCAGGAAAGGCAGTTGCCATACCAGAGGATGGCCCATGCTGGCTCTGCACACCATCAAACACACTAGTGGCATCCGATGATTTGAAGGAGAGGGCTGTAGAGTGAGCTTGTTCTGAAAGATCTGGGTTGAGATACAAAATGTAATCCTGGCTGTCACTTTCAAGTGTGATTCCAAGAAGTACCTTCTTATAAAACTGGTCCAAAACTTTGTAGAAAGCTTCCATTTTGACTTCCAAAATGTATCTTGTATGAAGGTTGTCAACTTCAAATTGTAAATGTTGATAACTTAGGAATGTAAAAAATCCTTGGTCATCACCCCTATAAATAGAAAAGCAGTCCAAACATAAGCAGACTATGGTTGTAGCTGAAGCACTTCAGATACTGTGGTTACTCGGGACTGCCTCTGGCATGATGGAGACAAGAAACGTGTGTGTTGAAGAGGCAAACACACACATATGACACATCTACATCCAGACAAGGCTTTTAAGACAGAGAACACAGGCAGTCAACCAGCGTCACAGAAAGCCACACCATTACTATAAAGACACTGGTATAAGCAAAAGAGACAATTTAACAAACTTTCCATGGAATACTGGAGCCTCTGGCAATGATCTGATCCTATGTAATCTTATGCAGGCTGTATCTGATAGCAACACACATAATTCTCACTTATGGACATGTAAATAATTGTCTGGTGGGCACCCAACCCTCCTCCCAGTGGAAAATGGCAATGCTTTGCTTCCTTTTGTAAATTCATTTTAACATTCTTGTTCTCCATACCCATAGTTCATAGTACTCTTACTTCTTTAAATGGGTTGTAACAGCTGCCCGATTCATTGATTAATGGGTTAAATAAATTTTTTACATGCATGCATTTTCTAAGGGTGCTGACTTTGTCTCTTAAAACTTACCCTGTAACAAAACCCCTAGACTTCTATTTCCACCATGACCCATATATAAGCCCTACATACCTTCAACCTCCTTCCTCAGAGGAGGGACTTTGAAGGTGTCCACTTACACTGGGCCTTGCTTCTCTCTTCTTCTCCTTGCTTCAACCTGCTAACCTGGCCTTGGTCTTTCACCTCTTGCTTCTTCTTCCTATTTAGCTCCTAGGGAATTTCAAATACTAACACTCCGCCAGGCAGAGTTACTCTATTTTAGTTCTCTACTGCAGAATTAATAGGAAACCTAGATTTTAAATTTATGAACAAAACTTCCGAATGCTACTTCCAAACCACAGTGTGTGTTCCTTGGTATTTATTAAGAAATATTGGTTACTTTGTTCTATCTGACAATGTCAAACTTTCCTGGGCTCCAAAGCACCATGTCGTGTGTAGTCCAACAAAGAGCTAACCAGACAGGGCAGTCTGGTATTTTTGTACCTAGATAGGACCAACCTCCCCACTCTCCTTCAATAGCTCCCCTTTCCTTTTCTTAAAATTTATTTTTATTTTAAAAAACATTTTATTTATTTATTTGCAAGGAAGACAGACAGACAGAGAGACACAGAGAATACATGAATGGATGCACCAGGGCCTATGGCCACTGCAAACAAACTCCAGATGCATGTACCACTCTGTGCATATGGCTTTACATGGGGACTGAGGAATTGAACCTGGATCTTTAGGCATTGCAGGAAAGTGCATCAACCACTAAGAAATCTCTCTAGCTCCCCTACCCCCACCCTTTTAAAACATGAGTGCTGGGGAATTAACTCAAGTCCCCAAGCTTGTGCAATAAGCACTGCTAAATTGTCCAGGCTGGTCTCAAATTTATCCTTCTGCCTCAGTCTCCAAGTAGCTGATATCAAAGGGACTTACCAACCCTTCTAGCTTCCTTTGGTCTACAAACTCTACTTCACCTCTGCCCTCACTGAGAGATTTGCCACTACAGAACAGTCTCCTAATCCCAAGAAACTGAATAAAACCACCACCTCAACCACTGACATATTTTTACCAGTCACATTTTAAACTGGTTTTCATATCCCTTTTCAAAGTCTAACTCCCTTTTCATAACATTTTTTTTTCTCAATAATACTGACACTCTGAAGTGGAGTATTTTAGGTTTTAATCAGTATCATATGCTCATAATAAAGTTTATTTTAAAAACTGTAGCAACAAATATAAGTATTTTCATTTCAATGCTATACCCATAAAAATTCTTCCAGTAATATTTCTGTGAGTCATAAAACTTCAGATTTTACAAAATGAGAATGAAATCTCCATTTGGTCATTTTGACCTATAATCATTCCAGCATACAGACTAAAAAGCAAATGTCAGTTAATATCAAGCATTTTTGAGGAAAAACAGGTTTTTTGGTTTTGGTTTTGTAATGGTGGGGCCTAGGTTCTTTGGCAAGAGTGATTCTAAGAAATCAGACTAAAGGGTTATAAACTTCAAGTGAAGAAATCTATATTCAACTGGGGAGATAACTCAGTTGTTTGGCACTTACCTAGTATGCACAGACTTGGGTTTAATCTCTAGCATCAAAATAACATATTAAATGTCCAGGTGGATCTTTTACAAACAAAAAATAATGGGGTAAAAACTGCTCACGGGCAAGGCAGATAACACAGATAACAACCAAATGAGAATCAGTGTTCGGCTGCTTCTACTGGGACCTAACACAAAACTTCCATCATTGCATTGTCTTTTAAAAGATTTATGCTGGCCAAAGCAATCTGTATTGAAATAAATGTCTGTGGCAACCTGTTGAAAATTACTAGTTTTTTCTTTTTTGAGAGAAAGTGAGAGAAAGAGAGAGAGAATTGATGTGCCAGGGCCTCAGCTACTGTACTCGAACTCCAGATGCTTCCACCACCTAGTGTGCATGTGAGACCTTGTGTTTGCATCACTTTTGCGCATCTGGCTTATGTGAGATCTGCAGAGTGATCGAACTTGGATCCTTGGGCTTTGCAGGTAAGCGCCTTAACCATCTCTTCAACCTTTTTTTTTTTGTTTTAGTTGAAGAATCAGTTGACCGGCCCCCCTCCAAGAAGCTGATCCACTGCAAGTCACATTTCCATGCTGGCCTGGAAGGAGAAGTACCCTTCAGACATCAGGCCTGTGGAAGTACGGACAAAGCTAGTTGTCTAGTGAAGGACCCTCTGCGTGCTAAACATCTATATAGACCATAATAAAGAGTCCACAAAGGAGGTCACCTAGCCTGGAAGGGGAGCAAATAACTGGAGGGGTCTCGTTGAGTCAAGTGAAAGGGCAGAGTTTCTCTTGGTGTCGTGCTGGCTCCCATACTTGGTCTCCTAAGGGAATACTCACTAGGAGACAAGTGTAGCCCCTGGGAGGTGGGGGCAAATCTATAGATGCTCAAGTCCTTTAAATAAAACACTGTAGTGTTTACATCTAACACACCCATATCTTCTTATTTACCTCAAATCATTTCTAGATGACATAATACTAAGTACAACATAAATTCCATGCCAACTACTGTAGTTTAGAGAATTACAAAAAAAAAAAGCCACGCACATGTTCTGTAAGGGTTCCATTTTTTTTCTCAAATATTTTTCATTCAAGGTTGGATGAGCCCATAGACATGGAACCTGCCAGTAGAGAACCCTGACTGCACAGTGTCTGAAAGGTCTTCTTTTTTTTTTTTTTTTTTTTTTTGAGGAAGGGTCTCGCTCTAGCCCAGGCTGACCGAGAATTCACTCTGTAGTCTCAGGGTGGCCTTGAACTCACAGCGATCCTCCTACCTCTGCCTCCCAAGTGCTCGGATTAAAGGCGTGTGCCACCACGCCCGGCTAAGATTTTATTTATTTATTAGAGACAGAGAGAAGGAGAGGGAGCATGGGCGCACCAGGGCCTCTAGCCAAGGCAAACGAACTCCAGACGCGTGCGCCTTGTGCATCTGACTTATGTGGGACCTGGAGACTCAAACCAGGGTCCTTGGGCTTCGCAGGCATGTGCCTTAAGTACTAAGCCATTTCTCCAGCCCTCTATTTTTTTAATTACTATAAGTGATTTAAATTTTGCATTCTACACCCCACAGAAACATGTATGTCCAACTGGATGCGGTGGCTCATACTTATAATCTAGCATTTGGGAGGTTAAGTAAGGAAGAGAGGACTGCTGTGAGCTCAATGCCAGCCTGAGATACATAACTAAGTTCTAGGTCAGTCTGAGCTAGAGTGAGACCTTGCCTCAAACAAACTAACTGAATAGCAAAACACCCCAAACAATAACAAAACCATCCTTCCCACTTACCTTTACATAAACCTGACGCTTTAAGGAATAATTACTAAACTTAGACTGAGTGCCTACCACACATTTCTAACTGAGCTTCCCAACCTCACACAGTGGTACTTCATTACCATATCCATTTTACTGACAGGAACCTAAGGTACAGAGAGGTTAAGTCAGGGCTAGTTAAGCAGCAGTCAGGACTTTAAGCCAAGGAGTCTCATTTCAGAGCTTCTGCCCTCCACTGGCACTGTATAGACTTCCTGTGGTACCTTAGGGCCCAGGACAACATCCCAGGTGTCAACAGTAAGTCACACAACGAATCTTTGACTTTCTACCTCCCATAATGCCATCAGATAAAATACCAATCCTCACAATCATTTTTACAAGCTGCACAGAAACTAGGTGCACATCAAGACTCACTGCTTCAAAGGATAGTTAGCAGCCAAAGGTTGATACGTTAATCAGGACACCCAGTTGACTGAATGTTTACATTAAATCACTTTTAGCAGCTACCCAGCAAGCTTGCCAATTCCTCACGAGACACGAGGTATCTACTGATCCTATGTTGCTATTAGGTTACCAACTCCATCAATGGTCTAAGATACATAATGGCAGAAGGGCACTATGAACATGCATGACTTAGACCTTGATTTTACTGCAATTAAAATAATTTCAGGGCTGAGGAGATAGCTTAGCAGTTAAGGCACTTGCCTGCAAAGCCTGACAACCTAAGATAGATTCCCCAGTATCCATGTGAAGCCAGATGCATAAAGTGATGCGTGCATCTGGAATTAGTTTGCATTGGCTACAGGCCCTGGTGTGCCCATTCACTCTGTCTCTCGCTGCTTGCAAATAAATAAAATTTAAAAGAATATTTTCAACCTTTTACAAAAATTAACAAATAAGATATGGCTATAAAAGTGAAAGTGGATTATACTTAGTGAGGTAACCCAGGCTCAGAAAGCCAAACGTCACATGTTCTCTCTTATATGTGGATCCTAGCTACAAATGATTGGACTTCTAAGTGAGTAAAAATAAAACTCAGTAGCTGAAGCCAGTAAGCTAGAAAGGGGATATAAAGGGAATAGAAGGGGGGGGGGACTTAATAGGATGGTACTGTATATATGTAAGTAGACGAACAGATTAATGGAGGTGAAAAGGCCTAAGTGAGGTCAGGGGAAGAGACTGATTAAAGGAACGGTGGAGGGAGGGCTAATCAAAATCTAAGAGGATATAAATAAGTCATATGGAAACCCACTTTTCTGGACAATGGAACACTCAGAAGCCATAGATTGTTACTAGAAACTTTTCAGTGCCAGGGATGGGATACCTTACAGTGAGTTGTTGGCCAAGGAGGTCACAGATACCCCCCAAAACATTATAGGCCATTGCCGAGGCCCTTGGTTTCCCACCAGGAATAGATGATAAGACCCTATTGCTGAAGACTCCACATACTTGGGCTGCAAGGTCACTGAGAAATCCTGCTGGAGCTGAGCTGAAAGCCTCCTCCATGAGCCCAGCTGACAGAAAGTTGGGAAAAGCTACACTGCATGCAGGTCAATGGGAGAGAGAAAACACCAGTGAAGGTACTCAGCAGTGAACACTGCAAGCTTTAAATTTAGCCAGCCAGCTCAAATGAGCCAACGGGTGCAATAGTGGCATGTCTGTTATGGGTGAAACCAACTGCTCTCTAATTGGACTAGAAGCCCACTCTGTGGAAGGGAATAAATCCCTGATACTGAAAATGTACGACAGGGGTAGTCATGAGCCCTAAGTGTGTAATGTCTGCTGGAGCCTTGCTAAATGTATATACTATGCTCACCAAACTGCCCAGTAAGCACTTCTCTTAATGTCCATACCCATATATTAATGCTACTCTCACTTCTGGTTAGAGAAGCTTCTCTTTTCAGATGGTGGCAACCTTGGGATGATTCAGAAGGCACCATGGTGCTGAGAAGAAGTGACAGAGGAGTGCTCAGCACCGAAACATCTCTAACACACCTTCCAAGGCTCAGGGTCCATTGCGGAAGAGGGGGCGGAAAGAATATAAGAGCCAAAGGAAGAGTAGGACTCCTTACAATGTGCTCCTCCAGACACAAAATGGCCTGGATATCCATGACCTCACAGTGCCTGACACTACCTACACAAGACCATCCTAATAGGAGGAAAAGATCATGACATCAAACTGAAAAGATATACTGATTGAGAGGGGGAGGGGATATGATGGAGAGTGAAGTTTCAAAGGGGAAAGTGTGGGAGGGAGGGAGGGAAGTACCATGGGCTATTGTCTACAATTAAAGAAGTTGTCAATAAAAATAAAAATTAAAAAAAAAAGGAAGACAAAATCTTTGGGTTCTAAGACTAGTCAAAACCTTGACCCCATACCAATGACTGATGAAAGTGAAAATTGATTACATAGACTTAAATTAACCTAGACTTAGACAAAAATGAAAAAACATTGCTCTGTGAAAAATCTTATCTAACAGGATGAAGTCAAGCTATAGACTTACAAAAAGTATTTGTAAGTCACATATCTAAGAGCTACACATAACAAACTCTCAAGACAGTATAAAACAACCAACCAGTTCAAATAGAATATGGGCAAGATACCAGGCATGGTAGCTCAGGCCTATAATTCTAGCAGTCATGAGGCTGAGGTAGGAGCATTGTCATGAGGACAAGGCCATCCTGGGCTATAGAGTGGGTTCAGGTCAGCCTGGGCTAGAGTGAGGCTTTGCCTTGATAAATCAAAAAGTAAAACAAAGCTGGTGTGGTGGTACATGCCTTTAATCCCAGCACTCGGGAGGCAGAGGTAGGAGGATTGCCATGACTTCAAGGCCATCCTGAGACTACACAGTGAATTCCAGGTCAGCCTGGGCTAGAGTGAGACTCTATCTCAAAAAACCAAAAACAGTAAAAAGAAAGAAAATGGAGAAGAATCTCAGAACACTGAGAGTCAACGTGGGAACTGAGAGGAAAAACAGTCCTCACCTGGTAAACCTTTATGGTGCTGGATGACAAAAGTCACCACCAGCATGAATAAGCAAGAGACCCTGAAACCCATGCAATCCACCAGCTGGACAAGAACTACACATATGCAATAGTGACACACAGCTTTTGTGGGTAACCAACTGCCCTCTGATTGGACATGAGGCCCTCTCAGTGGGAGAGAAGTCAACTGGTACTGGGAACCAACTCAGTACCTGATGGTCAGGAAAATCATAACACCCAGACAAAAGCCCCCAGTGTTCCCTGTACAAATCGAATGGGTAGCCTCAGCAAAATGTCTCTCAGCTTCTACGCCTATCCCCTTTAGTAAAAGCCTCTCAACCTTGGTCAGAGAATCTCTTTTATCTTACAGATGGCTGAGAATACTGGAGAGACCCATCAATACAAGAAAAGACAGCACATGCCTTTAATTCCAGCACTCACTCAGGAGGCAGAGGTAGGAGGATCAGTGTGCGTTCAAGGCCACCCTGAGACTACATAGTGAATTCCAGGTCAGCCTGAGCTAGAGTGAGACCCTACCTCAAAAAAAAAAAAAAAAAAAATAAAAATAAATAAATAAATAAATAAATAAATAAATAAAAACTAAAAACTAAAAAATAGCTGGGCGTGGTGGAACATGCCTTTAATCCCAGCACTCCAGAGGCAAAGGTAGAAGAATCACCGTGAGTTTGAGGATACTCTGAGAATACAGAGTGAATTCCAGGTCAGCCTGGGCTAGAGGGAGACCCTACCTTGAAAAACCAAAAAAAAAGGAAAGAAAAGAAAGAAAAGAAAAGAAAAGAAAAGAAAAGAAAAGAAAAGACAGCTGAATGGTCGCAGAGATGTGCCACCTCTACCACATTTGTTGGGGCCCAGAAGACAGTGCACAGGAAGCAGTGATGTGAGTATTGCTCCCAATGCTAGCCTGACATCCATACCCAGGATAATAACATCACACACTGAGGTGTTTAATAGAAATATAGAGACTACAGAGAAGTCAACACTAACTGATAACACACACACCTGCTAAGACTCAGGGATGATGGTGGAAGGGGGGGGGATACGTAAGCACTACAAGGCGGGTAGAAACAACCCAAGGCACAGTCCCCACCCCCAGACCGAGAAGCCCTAATTACCCCACAGTGAATACCAATAATCCTATTGAAGAGGGCCCTAAAGGAAAGGGGGATGGAGGAAGGGAACATATTACAACCTATGTTAAATAATTAATTACATAATTAATTAATAAAAAAGAAAATGGGCAAGAGATATGAACAGACAGTTCAATGACAGAGAAGGTAAACACACACATGAAACGATATTCAACTAAATTAGCCATTATGAAATACAAATTAAAACTATCATGACTGCATTCTGCTCATTAGAGGCCAGGCTGGGGACCTTCGTCCCTAACTAAGCCAGTACAGAATGCAATAAGCAAAAGAGGTAATGTCACCAAGCCTTTCCCTGGAATGTCACTTTTTCAGATGGGACCAGTCCACTTTAAGGAACTGAGGAATGACTTTATGAAGCCAACAGTGGCCCTGGAGAAACCAGCAGTAGCTGGTATCAGTTATCAAGAACCTGAACCGAGGCTAGCAGCCTCATCTGTCTACAAAAAGCAGACATTTCCCTCATTCTTAACCTGTCCTGGAATCTACAGAACAATCAGAGGAACAAATCTGTTCAGATATAGGAAAAAGACAGAAAAAAAAATTGATTTTCATGTTGAAGGAAAACATTGTGCAGAGTTGTTTCACCCAAAGTGTGGGCACCAAGACATGCCACCCAAAGTCCAGTCCTCATGATACTTTTAGATATGATCCGATGTGTGCTGTGCATGAACCTGGTGTTGTCTAATCAGATGATGGTCGAGCTCGGATCACCTGCAGAGTGCACTTGCTGTACATGCTGTCGTTCTTTCTCAGGGCCATGCTTGTCATCCTCAAAGACCCCTTGCTGAATTACCTGTGCTGGGCTCTGTAAAACAGAGAGAAAAAACAAATCAATTTACATGCAGAAGAGAAGGGACAGGAAAAAGCTGAGTTTGCTGGCTTTTACAAGGGTGCGAAGCATCCAAACTTGGGTAGACTTAGTCATCTACCCAGGCCCCAAGAAAGTACTGATGAAACAAAGATATCAACTTCTGTTTTAGAATATATGCATCGCTCAACTGCATTTAGTACAGCAATTACAGAACAGTTATTCCAAGGATGAGATGGTGCTTCCAAGGAAGAGGACCCCTATATAACTTGATGCTACAATTTGTAAATGTCCTCTGGGCAAATGACTATTCTTCAGTGATTATAGGAAACCACACCCTTCCTCCCCCCTACTACAGAGCTCACCTGGACCCTGGCCAGCCTACTCAATGTCTAGGCAGTCTCCACACAAGTCTGGGCTGGGGAATGGCACAAGTCAGGGAGGACCTAACTTACCTGTCCCTACTCAGGGCGGCACAGGTGGGCAGACTGGGTAGTGAGGACGGAGCCAAATGGGCCTGATCCCTAATCTGTGTATGAGGGCTGGGGGTTGTATCCTCTTAACTGAATGGGTTTGTGACGAGTGCTCACCTAGACCCTGGGTAGCCTACTCAATGTCCAGGCAGTCTCCACACAAGTCTGGGCTGGGAAGTGTCCTATGTTACATTTCGTGGAAGTGCTTGTCAATTTAATAACCTAGAAGTAACAAATTTAATTTAAAAATACAATTATTTCAGTCAGACATGATAGTACATACTTACTTATATCCTGACTACTCAAGGGGCTAAAGACAGGAGGATAACAAGTTCAAGGTCTGCCTGAGAAACCTTAAAAGCATGTGTGGGAGGGGCTGAGATACAGCTCAGTGGTAGAATGCTAGCCTAGCATGCTCAAGGTCACAGTATAAAGCCCTAGAACTATTAAAAGAAGCAAACAAAATGCAAAAAATTTGGGGGACGGTTTTTATTTGATTTCTTGCATTAATATGTATATATTTCATTAATATCCATCAAATGTTACTGAAAACAAATTAGGTATTTTTTTTTGAGATAGTCTCTTTTATAGCTTAGTCTGGCCTCAAATTCACTGCATAAGCTTTCCAAGCACAAGTTCTAGAATTATAGGCTTGTACTACCATGCCCAGCTTAACAATAGTCTTGATTTTTTTGTTGGCGTGTTTATTATATGTACCTATGTATGCCCCCATGCACAGGCCAGACGAGGATGCTGGGTGTTTTCCTTTGTTGCTCTTCTGTCTTATTTCACTGCAATAGGGTCTCTCTTTCAACCTGGAGCTCATACAGTTTTTCCCATTAGACTGACCAGCAAGTTCCAGTGATTTCTCCTCTCTGCTGGTGTGTGCAGCCTTGCCTGGCTTTTTAGGTGGGTGATGGTGGGGTTGAGCTCAGGCCATCATGCTCGTCCAACAAGCACTCTTACCCTCCAAGCCATCTCCTCAAGCACTAAAATCCACTTTTTAAAACTACAGAAAAACCAAAACAGAATGGTTTCTGAAAATATGTTTAAGTGTGTGGTGGTTTGAATGTAAAATGTCCCCTATAGGCTAATGTGTTTGAACAGTTAGTCCTCAACTGGTGGTGCTCTTTGGGAAAGTTACAGAGCCTTTAGGAGATGGACCATGACTGGAGGAACTGTGTTACTGCCAGCCAGGTGTAGAGATTTTATAACCCAGCCTTGCTTGGCTCTCTACTTCCTCTCTGTTGATGTGATCGTGTGACTGCAATGCCAATTTGCTGCTCCCGCCATGCATTCCTGGCTATGATGTAATTCCCCTTGAAAATGTCCTCAAATAAGGCCTGAGAATTTAAAGACACTGAGACATCTTAAGCTCCGCCCATGTGTTTTACGTTGCCTTCCTATTATGTTAAACCCTTATTCTGGGATTCAGATGATGGTCATTAAAGAAAAGGCTAGCAACGTAGTTACAGAACAAAGACTTAATGTGTAAAACTGTTTTCTTGTTAAAGAGGTAGATTTAAATTAAACACAAGTTTTCCTCTAATAATGTACTCGGAGTGACCCTCACTTTCTTTTTTTGCATTTCCTTGTTTATGTATAGTATAAAGTTATAAAAAAACGAATAAATGGGGCTGAGCTAATGGCTCTACAGTTAAAGCTGCTTGCTTGCAAATCTTGTATGCCCAGGTTCAATCCTTAAGCCACCCATGGAAGCCGGATGCAAAAACGAATACATGCTTCTGGTGTTCATTTGCAGTGACAAGAGGTACTGGCATACCCATACACACACACACTCTTTCTCTCTCCTCTCTCTCTCTCACACACACACATCACAGAAATAAATTTCAAAAAGTGAATAAACATGGTTAGCTTCCTTTATTGTGTTTCTCTTTTCAGGGAGTGGATGCAACACAGTGGCTAACAAATTCAGGGCCTCCAAATGCAGGCTGTGATCTTAAAGATGGGAGACAGTGCAAAAGCAAGAGGTTATGTAACAACTTGCCCGGGGTTCATTTCATTTTACCAGTAGCTGGACAGATGTAGGCATCAAGAGATGCAGAGCTGCTAGATGGACCAGGAAAAGCCTGCACTGGTTTTAGATGAGTAAGGAAATTGTTTTATTCTTAGAAGTCTGGAACAGCAGAGGGATAGTAACTTTTCATATGAACTTGTTTAAAAGAATACTTACACGGAATCTCTCCCAGATAGCTCTAGTACTGGGCCACTCCAAAGGCCTTTTCTAATCTATCCCAGATTTAGACTGAGCATTACAGTGAGTTTGAATTGGAGCATAGTTAAGTGGTAGAACATTTGTCTAGCACATGTGAGGCCCTTGGCTCTATCCCTAGCCTAACCAAAAAAAAAAAAAAAAAATCAGTTTTTGTGTCAGAGGAACCTTGGGTGTGATCTAAAGATGAACAATTTTCAGTTCTAGCATCAGAATTCCCTGGAAGGCTTGTTAGAACACAGATGCCATGGCCACCCCAGATTCTGATTTTGGGGGGTCTGTAATAAGCACAAGAATTGGACCACTTTCTGATGAGAAAGCTTCATTCCCTAAGTTTATACCACACTATTCTAATGCTAAGCACTTTAAAAAATGGGAAACCCTGTGTATTGATATAAAAAAAAATTAAAGGTTTTTACTCATAGTGACTAAAATATGATTCTATGTCTTCAATGGTCCTTTAGAAAGAAATTTTTCATGGACAGGCTTTTACTCATTCCTCTTCACGTTTCTTTCTTTCTTTTTTTTTTTTTAAGATAAAGGAACTTCTGTAATGACATTGAGGATCATTCCACTGATCTTCCTAGAAAGAAGAACCCTAATTTCACTAATGAGAACACGAAGGAGGTTAAGAAATCTCCAAAGCACCTGGCTGTATAAATAAGTAGAACAGTTGAGAAATCTGTGAGAAGTCCAGAAAAAAAACTACTAAGATGATGTATCACAGAAAGTTCATCATCTCTTTCCAAATCCTGTTTGTTACAGAAACAAATACTCCCCTCAGAGTAGGTGCTGACATGGCAAATGAAGAGAATGAACTGGCCTGTGCCTGAAAACTTAACTCTACAGAAGTCAAACATACTTGGTTAACTCCAGTGTTTCTGGTTCTCCAATCACACAAAGGAGAGCAGGGGTTTTCCTGAAGTTTCTTAGGATCATGAAAAAAAAAATGGCCCAAGTTTTGCTCAGTCAGAATTTGAGTGAATTTAACCTTCTGAAGAGATACATATGTGAACTTATAGTTTATTTGCAGAGGATACAAAAGCTTGGAATATCTTACAATAGACTGCCTTCTTTTTCTAACAGTAGTGTATAGGAAGAAAAGCAATGTATCTTACTTGGCTGCTATGTAGACTTATGGCCTCCAGGAGGGCCATGACTTAACAGCAAAATTGAAGAATATGCAATGGCTTCAGGCAGCAATAAAGAGGTGGTGGTTAGAACTATCATCCAAAACAAGATTTGATAAATGATGGGAGTATTAATATTGTAAAACAACAATTAAGCAGAGTAAGGAAATAGGAAAGCCATCTTATTCTGGTCCCAGGCTATAATGGTAACATAACTACAGCTGCAGATGCTCATTTGCTACAGCTGCATTGAGACATTCCACTAGAGAGAATCTGGTGATTCAGAACATTGCTGGACTATGTGATTTCCAAAATGAGGTCTCTTCTGAGGACTGTGAACTATAAAAGCAATCAAAACTGTCCTTTTGTTTTAAAAAGCCACAAAATGAAATGAAACCCCAACAATCTACTTTACACTGAGATGGAAAAATGCCCAAAAAGAACAGCTTGACCTGTGGGAGGTGAAAGTGCATATGAAGACTGCTCACCTCTGCTGCATGCAGGGTCACGTGATGACCTGGCATCTACTGCAGTTCTGCCTTCAAGTACCACAGGACTTATAACTAGAGATTTAAAAGACCAATCATAGCCGGGCGTGGTGGTGCATGCCTTTAATCCCAGCACCTGGGAGGCAGAGGTAGGAGGATCACCATGAGTTTGAGGCCACCCTGAGACTACATAGTGAATTCCAGATCAGCCTGGGCTAGTGAGACCCTACCAAAAAAAAAAAAAAAAAACAAAAAACAAAACAATCATCACTGATCTTTATTGTCGTTTTTTTTTTGGAGGGGGGCAGGTTTCAAAATAAGTTTTTGCTTTAGCCCAGGCTGACCTCAAACTCAGAGTGATCCTCCTACCTCAGCCTCCCGAATCTGTGTGTATGTGTGTGTGTGTTTGTGAGAAATGTTCACGCTGTGCAAGCATGAAAACTGAAGAAAGTTCAGATCCCAAGAACTCACATAAATGTCAGGTGAATGTAGAGGCCTGTCTAAGCCCAGTGAAGGGGAGGTGGAAACAAGGATCCCCAGAGCAAAAGGGCTCGTTAGACTACTGGAATCAGTGACCTTCAGATTCAAGTAAGAGACCCTGCCTCGGTAAAATAGTGAACCAGGAAAACACCCAACCCTCAGGTCCAAATGCACATGCACCCCTTCCAAACACACACAAGAAAAAAATAGTTCAGTGTATACTGCTATTTTTTTATATTGAAAAAAGCTGAAACTTTAACACATAGCAGATAATCAGTGTTAGAAATTTTGGCTCACACTGATACTGTGTGTACAAAGTGTCTTAACTAAGCCAATGTGTCAGTTAAGTTATAACACCAGTATCTCTTAAAATAATTAAATCATCCTTTCTTTTGGCATGATAAATTTGTGGAATTAAATCAGGCATTTACATTCACGTACACAGCTGTTGTTGAAACACATTCCACATTAGTTTTTAAACTTGAGAATGTTTTTAGTATCTTTTTTGTCAAAATCTTCATGCTTGCATATATATTATGCTTAAATAAAGAAAAAGGTGAGCATATATTTGTATAAAATGTTTAACTGGAAATGTCCATGGGTTGGCTAATTTATACTGTTTTTATTGTATACAAATTTATAGGGCCAAGATGTAGCTCAATGATATAGCTCAGTGTATAAGCCTCTAGGTTTGATCCACAAAAAATGGAAAAATGAAACAAAAGGAACCTCTGTTCCCACTCCTAACCTCTGTAATCTATACCAAAAGAAGATTGTCAATGTAAGAGAAAGCAGAACTGATAGCTCCAATTCTATAAAGCAAGTTGAGGTTATCTAGTAGCACATCCTGTGAAATTCTGGCCACATAATGTTCCTTGGTTGATCTCTTAATTATTCGAAAAATTGTTAAATTGAATGTAGGGTTTTAAGTGCAAAACATAGTTCCACAAATCCAGAGTAGTTGGCCGAGGAGACTACCCAGTGAAGTACAGGCCCCTCCCAGAGGAGCTCTTAGCCCTCCATCCCTCCTGAAGTAGCTAGCATTTAGCAAGCAGATTTATCTGTGTGGATATTATGACAGGTCAGTTTGTTCCCCATAGCTATTTATATATATTCATTTCCCTCTCTTTCTTTTTTGTGGAGTTTAAAACTGCCTCTATAATTAGTAAACATTCTAAAGCTTACTTTTTTTACATCTGAACTGTTAAAAGACAAAATTTCAACACATTTACTTTATAAATCCAGTAGGCTTTTTCCAGTGAGTGATGAATTTAGCTACATCTTATTTAAAGATTTGCCCCCTCCCCCTTTCCTTTTCTTTTCTTGCAGAACACAGGACTGAGCCCAGGGCCTTACACATGCTATATAAGCACTATACCAATGAGCCACACCTCCAGTCCTCATCTAAGATTTCAAAAGGTGTTCTAATGAGCTAGGTAGTGGAGCTGTGTCTTACAGGTAGAAACACAATAGAAGAGTACAAAACCTGGATTGATCATGTCATAGTCACTTTCCCTACAACATAAGGGACAATCTTATTCTGGCTCATGCTTACTGGGACCCTACTGATTCCTTGCTGTGAATTCCCTGTGATTTATTGTATTACCTTATTACTTTAAGAAAACAGCCTATTTCAGAGTTCATTTTGATTACTGGTACTTAGCATAAGTGACTGCTCTGGTTTGCTATGGCCTGTTGAGCCTGAGACAAAACATGGCCTCCTGTACATTTCTTTCAACAGTTCCAATAAAATGCTACCTTTAATCCATAAGTCATAAAACACTGTGTGGGGGGGATCTGAAAGTCACTATAGATTATTCCTAAAGCTTCTTGCAATTGTCCAATTCCATAACCCTAAGAGTAGTGGAGACATAAGATTCCTAATCTTGTGTGAAATTAATTATAATCACTTGAGGCAGACTGTACTCGCTAAATTCAGACATTCATAATGTAAGTATGTTACAAGCATAAATATATTTAAAGAAAAAATAACAAGTTAAAACAAAGGTGGTATCTTTACCTTTTTGTTTTTTGAGGTAAGGTCTCACTCTAGCTTAGGCTGACCTGGCATTCACAAAGTGGTCTCAGGGTGGCCTTCATGATCCTCCTACTTCTGCCTCCTGAGTGCTGGGATTAAAGGCCCAGCCCAAAGGTGGTATCTTTAATACAGGTCAGGTATTGTTTTATAAACTTCCTGGGATGTTTTTTGTTTTTACCTAAAGTTACTAAAACCATCCATTGAATAGTCCTTGATATAACTGTTATGGAATTATAAGTGGTTATATAGTGTAAGGAGAAAGAAATGTCAAGATTTTAAAGTATAAAACATGATTGATGAGCATCACCAAGGATGCAAAACAGATCATTTAACAATTTTGGAAAATATCTGCTTTGTTTGTGTTCTTGGTTTTCTTTGAAGCACCTTATTTTACACAGAATACCACTGTTCTACTTTCTTGGTAAACTCTTTCTTCTGAAGCTGCTTGCAGAGTGACATATGTTCTTTGGAATACAGCTATGTAACTCTTGTTTCTAGATGCATTTGGTCTCAATTAGTAGTTGGAAATGATTAGAAACTTCTTGCATGACTTGCAACCTGGCTCTTCCTGAAGCAAAACGTCTACATTTTCTAATCTAAGCAAATGGTTGGTAAGAATTTGTATTTTCTGCAAACTCTTAGCTTGGAAGTAGGGAAAGAAACCTCTGGAGCTCAATAAAGATGAGTTATTAATCATGGATCCATTGTCATCAGGTGCCTTCTCTATCATGTATGGGCTTTAGACTTAAGATGAACCTTTCCACTCCCCTTTCCTACTGCAATTTCATTTGCTTTTTCCTTTTATAGTTTCAGCAATAGAACTACAGGCCAAAGGGGCTTATTTTCTAAAGGAAATGAAATATGTTCATATAGATAACAGTGGTGTGGTTTTTCCATTAAAAATATTTCTGCACACTAATCTTTGGCAAGACAATCTGTCTTGTAGTGCCTCCCTCTCTATAGACTCCCTCCACCATCATCCTTCCTGAATCCTTTCTCCTCTGGCCTCTTCTTACACACTGGTACTTTTCAAGTTCAACCCTCCCTATCCTTTCCTTAGAACAATGCCATGGACTTTCAATGTCTTCCATTTAACTTTACACTTGGGAGTCTAGCTATTTTCTTGACAGATGTGCCTTTTCATGCATGGGGTTACATTCTAATAAACCCATCTTTAGCAGAAAATGCATTTACTACACATAACCTACTGACCACCACCTTAACCTACTAAACATGCCTACCTTAAACATGCCTACAACATTTATATCAGTCTGAAGATGGGACAGTCTCATCAAACACAAACCCCATTTTATAATGCAGTGTTGAATCTCCTATGTCATTTATTAAATACCATACTGACAGTGAAACACCATGGCTCTATGGGCAAAGGAGACATGGATAGGGCTTTTGAAGACAGGATGGGGTATGAAAGCACAGAATCCAATAAAAATTGGAAATGTAGTACTCTACAGAGTATTGGCTCCTTCCCCTGGTGAGCCATGGCTTGCTGCCACTGCCCAGCATCTTCAGAGAGGATAGGACTATATATCACTATCCCAGGAAAGTTCAAGTTTCATAATCTGGGGTTTGGTTTCCACTGAGGACTAATGGTAAGTCTATGTAAGCATCCACATGCCTCCTGCAGAGGCCACTTGGAGACCCTCACACTTGCTTTCTCTTATTCTCCTAGCACAGCATATGGTATAGCATCCATGTCTTCTATTTATCCCAACCAGAAACTTGGGCATCGTGAAACCCTTCCTCACCCAATTTCTCTCTTTATTCTCACTGCCACAGTATACCACTTCTACCCTAGAGAGTGGCAACAGATCCCTTCCAAAGTAGTTGTATTAAGATCTACCCTCCATCCATGACCTGAAAACCTTTCTACTTTTCTTGAAAGTTCAAACCCCTCAAACATGGCCTAGCAGGTCCGTCAAGATCTGATGACTGGGATCACTTCACTTCTGTGTCCACAAACTAATTTCTGAGCTTCTGCTGGGGTCAATGGAGATACTGTGCACTTTGAAGATGCCCATACATCCCCCACCCCTTTTTTTATGAAATCACACTGAATTTTCTCTTACTACCCTCAACCTTCAACTAGGAAAACACCAATCCCAGAAAGCCTTTTACATATTCAAGCCAGGACTGGGCAGCTTAGCCAAATGCTCCCTGTCAAAAACCACAGTATTTACCAAACTGCATTGACTTCAAGTGTTTTCCTGTTTGTTTGCCCTCTATCACTGCCTTTCCCAGGACTGTGCCCAGTTTAATCCCATAAAAATAATGAAAAATAAAAAAATAAAAAAAGACTACACAGCTCTCCGGCAATAGATGCCAAACAAGTATTTTTGGATAAATAAACCACGTAGAAAAACTAGCAAGAAGCAAATTGAACACTGATTCCTACCTGCAACCAAATCTTAAGACATTGCAACATTAGTAGTTACCCAGCTACTCACTACAGCCTTCTTTGAGCAGCCAGTAATCTTTTTTTTTTTTCTGGTGGGAGGGGGTGGTGGTTAAGGTAGGGTCTCATGCTAGCCCAGGCTGACTTGGAACTCACTTTGTAGTCCTAGGTTGATCTCAAACTCAGTGGTGATCCTTTCTAGTGCTCGGATTAAAGGCATGGACCACCATGACCAGTTGATCTTTTCAAAACATAAATGAGAGGCTGTAATTCCTCCACCATAGCCTTTAAGTTCCAGCATGATCTGCAGCCTATCCACAGCCCTTAATTCTTTCCAGACATTGCTCCCTTGTGGTGGTCTCTCTTCAGTTTCTCGAAGGAGCAAAGCTTATTCCAACACTAGAGGCTTTGCACTTTTTACTACTGCATCTGTCAATGTCTTCCCCCAAATCTTGGCTTGGCTAGCTTTTTAATCATTCAAGCTGCTCAAAATGTCATTCTCTCAGAGGCCTCCCCTGACTATCTAAAGGAGCCCATCAGGCTGGAGACATGGACCGGTGGTTAAGGCGATTGCCTGCAAAGCCTAAGGACCTCGGTTCGATTCCCCAGTACCCACATAAAGCCAGATGCACAAGGTGGCGCATGCATCTGGAGTTCGTTTGCGGTGGCTGGAGGCCCTAGTGCACCATTCTCTCTCTCTCTCTCCTTGAAAATAAATAAGTAAAATAAAATCTAAGAGAGGCTATCACATCCTATTCAAAGTCTGTCCCATTATTTTTCTTGATTTTCTTCAAATAATTCCTGATTCTGTCTCCTTGATCAAATGAAAGCACAAATAACTGCAATTCTATCGCTCACGTTGTCCCTCCAACGATTAGACAAATGCCAGGCCAGTAAACACTTGCTGAATGAATAAATACGGTTAATAAACATGCTTTAATAAGTCCATTTCGCATCCCGCCCTTCTCCGCGCGCTTTATTCGAAAAGTCCTCGAACCCGCATCGCGACCCGAGGCAGTGCAATCTTCCAGGCTGGGCGAGGCACCCGCCCCTTGGAAGCTCACCGGGTCCCAGAGGCAGAGACACCAGGACAGAGCTCTCTCTCCTCGCTTCGTTAAGACCGCTGCTCCCCAGCCCCAGCCCAGTCCTTCAATCTACGGTCCGCATGCCTCTCACGGCGCCTAGCTCAGCAATCGCTTGGGTTTACCTGTCAGGCAACTGGCTAAGGCCACGCTGCTTTGGCACCGCCATTCGCGTCCACAGCTACCCCCTCCGGGCCACCGTACTCTCCGGAAAATACACGCTATCCGCCTCCTTTCCCGCACGCGCGCACCATTCCTAGTACAGTGTCGCTTAGCAACCACTCGGAGTCTCTTTGCTGTGGGGGGGAGGGAGGAGGGTGCAGAACCTCGGAAATCAACGCGGGGAAGCCGAGGAGGAAATGAATGTGACCAATCCGAGAGAAGTTCTAGCCCCTATCGTCCCTCCTCTTCTAACTGTCGCGAATCCACCGGCAGCTTTACGGCACCCAGGGGGTGGGGGCTGCTGGTGTAAGGAGGAGAGAAGGGAGCAACCAACCAACCAAGTCGCCCCCGCCCCCCGCCCCCACCCACCCCGGACCTGGTTTACGGCTCGCAGCTCGGGCTCCAGTGCGGCCGCTGATTGGTTGCTCAAGGCTTGGTCCCATCCCAGTGACCCCAAAGTGCTGGAGGGAGGGGGTGGGGGTGGCCCAGTGCAAAGTGCATCCCGAAAGCCCCCTGTCCGGACATCCCGCTGCTGGCACTTCGGACCCCGGTAGACTTTTGGACCTCGGTGTCTCCCGACCTCCTGAGTCTCTCGGTAGCTGGAAGCCTCCGGCCCGGCGCGCGGCAGCCCCCCTGATCTGAGCCCCTGGACCGGGACTGCCCTCCCCCTACCCCAACCCGAGCCGGCACTTCCTCCCTGCACCCCTTCCCCGAGGCTGCTGGGCGGCCGAGACCGTCGTGCCCCCCCCCCCCAGCCTGCTTGGCTGTCTGGATGCTCTCCGGGCTGGAGCCGTGAGGCACGGAGGAAGATCAGGAACACGGTGTCCGGCCCTGCCTGTGGTGTTTCTTCAATGGAGAAGTTGGTGAAGGTGGAGGAGGCTGAAAGGAGGAAGGGGACCTGCAGCTGAGGAGACAGGTAAAGTCAGTTACCTCCCCCGAGGGGAAGGGGGACTAGCTGGGAAGTGTGTGTGTGGGGGGTGGAGGAGAATCACCGCTCTTGCTGCCTTCCCTGGCCACACTCCAGACCTTTCCTTTGCTCCCCCTTGCTCAGAGCCCTCTCCTCGTCCCTGGACCACTGCACCACTCGCGAGCAGGAAGGGGTCTGCCAAGCCACCAGAGAAGCAGCAAGCGGAGGACTTGGGTCCAGCATCCTCTATAAAGGTAATGAGCCAGCCCTCCCCTCCCCCACTGTTTATTCCTGGCCCCTACCTCATTAAGCAATGCTGTATTTTCTGGGTGGTTGCTTGAGAATGCAAGCTTTCCTAGACCCTAGTTTCCTGGCAAAATAAAAAGCATGATCTTGTAAAATCCTAGTATCTTCTCTTCCCCCAAGATGTATTTCCTCCCTTGCAGTTCAGTGTTTCCGTGTTTTGCTTTATCTTCTAGTACACTGTGCCATTTACTCTGCTCTGAGGCTTTGAGACCTTTTTTATAGTTCCCCCGCCTTCCTTATTCTCATGGGAATTCTTCAATTCCATGTTAATTGCTTGTTAATTCTGAATGACTCTGCTTTTTAATTAAACCACAACTTACTGTTTTCTCCCATTTAATCTTTCTATCACTTTTTCTGTATCTCCATCAGAAAACCTTTGACTTTACCTGATAGTGGTTTAACAGGGGCAGGTAAATTGATGGCTTGAAATTTAATGAGTTTCAGAAATAATTTGATTTTTTTTCTCAAGTAAAAAGTGAATCTGTTTGCACCATAAGCGAGTGAATTATGTGGTACAAGTTTATCCTGGGATTTTACATGTTTGTGTGCAATAAATTCACATCGTGAATTGAAATTGTTATAAAGAAATATATAATACTTGTTACACTCAGGCATTCTAGGCCAAAGTAGAAAAATTTACATGTAGCTGTTTAACAATTGTGACAGTCAGGAATTTTTAAAACTAAGTAATGTTTCCATGTGTTTAGATATGCAGGGCCTAGTTTTGGCAGTTGCCACACTAGTTTTCTCATTTTAAAACCCTGTAGAATTTGCTGGATTGAAATTTAAGCACCTAGTTCGTGTGGTTACATTTCTGCTGCCTGTGACATGCACTGAAGGTAATTTTAGGACATTAATGTAAAGAAGGAATAGCACACAGAAATTATGCAAAAGTTAATTCGGAAACTGCCTAATGAGTAACTTTGTAACACCTGTTATCAAGAATTAAAATATTTGTTAATCTCAGAGTTAATTTTAATGTCAAATGTTTAGGGAGTTTTTGGTACAAAGTATTTAAAATAGCAGAGCTATTTTATTTTTACTTACTCTGTTCCTCTGGACTTTATGTCTTCCCCAGAAAGAGATTTAAAAGAGAGAGTGTGGTTTTATTTCTCAAGACATAACTAAAGGTACTTTTAAGGGCTCCTGAGGGCTTGCACATTTTGGAGACCTGGAACTGGTCCCCAAAAGGAGAGTGTATTCTGAATGGAATTTAAAATTAGTATCTACTAACCACACATAATAAGGCATATGCCTGTAGTCTTGGAGGCTGTGGTAGAGGGATGGAGTATTTGAGGCCAGCCTGGGCTGCATAGTGAGACCCTGTCTTAAAAAACAAAACAAAAGAAAAAAAGTCATTATCTATTAGTGACTGTTCCATAGCAGAAATCTAGGGCAGCCATCAAGGAAAAACTAGGCAGAAGTCTATCAAGTTAAAGGCTGTTGCTTATTATTTAAGTATGAAAAAGAAGAGTGATACCTAGTGATTACTTTAGAACTTTTCAAAAAATGTTCAAATATTTAGAGTGTGTTTTAAAGATCCAATGTAGTATGTATTGTCTAGTTAAACCTTCATTTTTTTTTCTGCTTTTGAGTAGAACTTACCTATTGTTTATAAGTGAGGGATCTCTTCTCTTGCATTAGTACATAGGTCCGTAGTTGAACTTGTACAGAGGGAACTGCTTTCTCCTTGTTCCTAATCAGTTTATGCATGGATCTACTCAGCTTGTAGTGGCTTTCCTAAGATTGAGGAAAATTATATATATATTATATGTGTGTGTGTGCATATACATACACAATTATTAAGAAATACATATGAAGGTTTCCTCATAATTAATATGGTTGAAGATATTTGGACTAGGTTATGCCAGATAATTACTTATTTAATGTATTTACTTAACATCATGACCAGTTAGTTTATATTTCTCCACCTGGCTGATACGCCTGCTGATGAGCTCCACTTATAGCTAATTTTATTGCAAGTCACATAGTTTTGGAAAATAACTCATTTGATTTATTCGGTAACCACTTATAAGGAGAAAAGTCACGTAGGAAGAACAATTGTTGGTGCTCTGTAATGCATCTTGAGTATATTTTGACCAATTCTTACATTCTTATACCTAATGATGTCATTCACAATTAGTGTGATATATGTGATGACTTTTTTTCACATTTAGCTTAATTCCAGCCTCTCATTTCATTCGCAATTGAATGTACTTCCTAACTGTAATGTTCTTGCAAACTTTTGAGGCACAAGAGGCTGCCAACTTTGAATTGGTGTACATGGGTTAGTAAGACCATGTCCCCAAGACCTCATTGTTATAGCTTTGAGTTGAGATAGGCCAGTGAATTCTAAAATTTTCACTTTTGTCTCATCTGTACTTCATGAACACTATTGATACAACTTACATGAAGTTATGAATGTTAGTAAACACAGAGGCCCAACCATTGGAGGGAATATGATATCCTTGTTTCAGATCATGAACCTGTGGCATGTTGAGTGATACTAAAATAACACTTGTGTTTTATTTTGGGTGCCAGACTCTTGATTGCATGAGTGGAGCGCGATAGCATACATGCTGTGTATTTCTATTGGCAGTATATTTCTGCTTTCTCTTCTGTCATAGGTCTTAAGAGTTCTTGATGGATTTCTTCCACCTCTCAGCCAGTATCTGTAGAGCTGACTGTGTCTTTGTTTAGCAGCTGTATCTTTGTTTACTCTGCAAAGAAATGTTGGTTTCTCTTTTTGAGTAGTAAGCTATCACCTAAACCAGGTGATAGTTTTTACTAGGTATGAAATCAGAAAGCACAGGTCTAATTTGTATCACTCCAAAACTGTGAAAGTGGTCACTGGCCTATAGTCTGAGGGAAGAATATTCTAAATTCTGCTCCAGCCTGAGGGAGCTACATGGGGAGATGCTGTCTCAACAAAACAAAACACTTTGAGTGAAAATAAAATGTAAAAACCATTAATGTCCAGTCTTATGCCAATGGGAATTTCAGAAATGTGCTCAAATTTGGTGAAGGCATTCTCTCCTCCTTCTCTCTCTCTCTCTCTCTTGCTCTCGCTCTCTCGCTGTACACACACACACGCACGCACACACACACACACACACAATTTGTTTTGCTTTTTAAGGTAGAGTCTCGTGCTAGGCCAATCTGACCTGGAATTTACTCTGCAGTCTCAGGCTAGCCTTAAAACTCACAGAGATCCCTGTACCTCAGCCTTCTGAGTGCTGGGAGTAAAGGTGTGCTCCACCACACCTGGCTTAGGCTATATATATATTTTTAACAAGTTTTAAACATATCTTGTTTCTTGGATATTTTCTGCCTCAAACTTATTCTATCAGTATTAATTTTCTTTTAACTTTGTGAAGCAATAAGTTTTGGTTTAAACTAAATGAAGTTCACTTGGCACCTATAAGGAAATTAGTTGATAGATAATTTATCTTAATTCCTACCTTTGAAAGTTCTGATGTGGTCTTCAGCATAAACAGTTCGAAGCCTAGATTGTCATCTGTGAGTGTGTAGAGTGGAAAAGATGAATTAGCCAGACAAAAACACAATATTAACATCAGGGATAAAAGCAAATGTGAACCACATATTGGGGAAATGATTCATTTTGAAACATAACTCTAAAGTCTCATGTTTATATGCTGATGGTTCTTTTTCTGACTGAAAGCACTAGTAGAATTTGTAAAGATTTTCCTGTAAAGTGTCAGTACTTCCTGAGTCCCTAAGTCATCATTTGTTTAAGGGAACCTTACATTGAATGTGTGTTCATTAGAAAAATTGTCTCTTGTGTCATAACACCTGTGTTTTAGAGGTGACTGTCCTGAGCTGTCATGTAGTTAAGCTTGCAGTTAGGCTTTTCTCCATTCTTCATCTGTGGCTTTCCTTGTAGGTTTTTAATAGTCACCTTTGTCATTGGCTATTGTATTTGTCAAGTTCCATGGTCATTTTTCTCCTTATTTATATATACCTGAGTACCTGTGCTGTATTAGGTACAGTTCCCCTAAGGTTCCTCCAAGAGAAAATTCATGATGAATTCATGTTTCAGACTATGGGGACATTTTGGTGATAGTCACTGTCTTTCTAGTTCAGAATAGTAAAGCTGACAGAGATCCTGTGTGCAAGGAACATGTGTGCATTTCTCCATAATAATGGATGCAGCAGCTGCATGCAACGAGTGCTTTTGTGGTTTAAAATCTATGGTTGTTGGCTGGAGAAGGTGGCTTAGCAGCTAAGAAAACTTGCTGCACAAACATAAGGACCTGAGTTTGGTTCCCAGCACCCATATAAAAAGCCAGGCATAGTCATGCATGTCTGTAACCCCAGTGTTGAGGGGGGGTGGAGACAGTAGGATCACTGGGGTTCCCTGGTTAGCCTGCCTAACTGAGAAACAAGGAGCTCCAGGTTTAGAGAGGGATATTGTCTCTGGAAAACAGGGTGGAAAAGTAATAGAGGAGGACACGGGACATCTTCCTCTGGCCTCTGAATCTGCATGCATGTGTAAATACACCACATACACATAGATACCAAGAAAACCAAGCAGCGATGATTGTCTCAGAAAGGAGGAAAACCTTAAATTTTCTAGGATTACAAAAATTCATTTTAAATGTGCAGAACTGTTTTCTAGGACTGCACTGTGCTGATCACACAGCAGGTATTCTGCGGACATCCATTTTCTCATTGGACTACAGAAAGGAAAGGAGGAAGTCAGATTATTCCTTTGATGGAATTGACACATTATATTTTTCGTGGATCTTTCTTGTGGGAAGAAATAATGTCACTATCTTTTAAAAAAAAAAAATTCATTATTGGGCTGGAGGAATGGCTTAGCGGTTAAGGCGTCTGCCTGCAAAGCCAAAGGACCCCGGTTTGATTCCCCAGGACTCACGTTAGCCAGATGCACAAGGGGGCACATGCGTCTGGAGTTCGTTTGCAGTGGCTGGAGGCCCTGGCATGCCCATTCTCTTATCTCTCTCTCTCTCTCTCTTTCTCTGTCAAATAAATTAATAAAAATAAAATATTTTTTAAAAATTCGTTATTTACTTGCAAGCAGAGAGAAAGAATGAGAATGAGTACACCAGGGCCTTTTGCCTCCTCAGGTGAACTCCAGACACACATGCTACTTTGTACGTCTGGCTTTACATGGGTACTAGGGAATTGAACCTGAGCTGTTAGGCTTTGCAATCTAGTGCCTTACCTGCTGAGCCATCTCTCCAACCCATCCCTTCATCTTTTAACACCCAGCCCTTTCCTGATATTATTAGTAAATGCTTTCTTCAATTCCCAGCCTTGTGTCTCTTCTCCATCATGCTAGCTGCCTCTGAAAGTGCAGATGGAGAGTTGAAGGCAAAAAAAAAAAAAAAAAAAAAAAAAAAAAAAAAAAAAAAAAAACAGGATTCTATAGGTTTGAAGTCACATTGGGTCATTTCTTGTCTCTGGGTAGGCCAGGGGTGCTGAGGATCTGCTTAGAAGTCAAGTATTTGATAATGTTCATTCTTAGCATGTAGATGTTATATCAGTGAAAACTGGTTCAGGTCTTGGATTTGCTTTGTCCCTGTGGCGGTGGGACATTGCTGGGGGTTTCCTTGAGCACTTCTTTGCCTTCTGGCACTGGGAGATTCTTGGAATCAGCCATGTCTGAAAAGATTGTTCTGCTCTGTGGTTTTATACTTTGCCTTGAAGGAGTTGGTCTGATCATAGCTACTTCGTTTGTTTGGAAATAGGTAGAGTTTGAACTCATTTTAGTTCTAAGTGCAAGTGAACAGTCTTGTTGTCGTTGAAGACTTTAGACAGCTTTAGACATGGAAAGGTAAGACATGAAAAGGACCAACGAAGGTGGGACCATTCTAGTGTATGGCTAGCAGTGGCTACAACTGTCACTTTTTTCTACAGTGTGTCATGCACATGAACTGTCCTTCCTTGTCTGAAAGTTTAAGTGATAAAAGGCTCTTTTCCCTCCACCACAAGAAGAGATGGCAGTTCTCCCAACAGGTATTTCTTGGAGTGATCTGAGGATGTCACTTTCCATGTATCCTTAACCTGAATGGGATTTACAGAGCTAGCATTCTCTTGGAATGGGGAAAGAGTCCTTTCTTTTTCTTTTAGTTGTTGTGGGTTTTTTCTTCTTCTTCTTCTTCTTCTTCCAGAATTTATGTGGAGAAGCTGGCAAACTCTTGTTAATGTTTTACCTAGCTCCTTGTATGCAGAAGGAACACTACTGACTGGATGCCTTCCAGGGATATGAAGAACCTCCACTTAAAGATACAATCTTACCCTAGTTTACATTTTGCCCTGGGCACCTATTGTGTTGAAAGCATACATTCCCCCGCCCCCTTAAGTCTTGTTTAGAAAGAGCAGGTGACTAGAAGTGTCAGTTAAAAAGGAAGTCAGGGCTGGAGAGATGGCTTTGCAGTTAAGGCCCTTCCCTGAGCAGCCTAGGACCATTCCCCAGTACCAACATAAGCCAGTTGCACAAGGTGGCTCATGCTTCTGGAGTTTGTTTGTAGTGGCTAGAGGGCCTGGTGCACTCATTTCAGACCCCCCCCCATTCTCGCTCTCGCGCTCTCTCTCTCTCTCTCTCTCTCAATAAATAATTTTTTTTAAAGGAAGGGAGTCTGAAGAAACATTCTCATTGGCATCCAAATTCCATGTGGGATTTGTTGTTTCCTTAATTTTCTCTTTTTACAAATTGTTGGGGATGGGGTTCCTGACAGGGAATACATGTGATTGTACCTGGTATTATATGTGTATTATATGGTATTATATAACGAACAAGATCGTTTTTCTCTAAGAGTTTCTCTGAGTTCTTTCTCTATAAATTTGTTGTAAGACTGCTGAAGTTTAAGGTCACTAAAAAGTAGGCCATTCAGGCAACTATGATTCTTTATTATTTTAAGGAATTTCTTGTATTGTTTGATTTGTTTTCAGGTGAAGAAAGCGCTTTTGCTCTGTAGCCTGGACACACTGAGAACCCCTTCCCCATGATGCTGTGTCTGCACGATGATTATTAGACAACCCGTATACCAGGAAAAGAGATACTCTTCCATAAGGTGAGATGACTCAGGGTCATTGGTCATCTGTACTTATTATAGGAAAACCTATTGGACTTTAACTTTTCTCCTCGAAATCAGCCCAAGGGTGTAACTGTAGTAGGGTATATGCTTAAAATGTATAAGGCCTTGGGTTTAGTCTTAGGCAGGAATAGAATTGATAAGGTAGAATAGTTAAAATTTGTTTAAAAAAATAAACTCACTAAAAGGAAAATGTTGTTTGTTTTGATATTGTTTCCATCTTTTTCTTGTATAGTAGACCTATGATAGCTGCCAAGATAATCTTCCTGTTTAAAAATATTCTGTTAGCAATAGTTGTTTTGAGTGAATAGTAAGTTTCCATGAATTCATTCTGATAATCTTCAACCTTTTCTCTATAACACTGACAACACTCAAAAACCCATTCTGAAAGCTTATGTTAACTTTGTTGTTTGTTTGTTTGTTTGTTTTGTTTTCCGAGGTAGGGCCTCACTCTAGCTCAAGCTGACCTGGAATACACTCTGTAGTCTCAGGGTGTACTTGAACTCATGACAATCCTCCTACCTCTGCCTCTCAAGTGCTGGGGTTAAAGGTGTACACCACCACGCCCAGTGCGATGTTAAAATTTTAGTACACTTAATTTCAGTGAAGTAATTAAGTGAAGAGTAGGGGAAACTTGTTTATTAAGAGAATAAATGGTCAAGAAATTTCTCATTTCCTGATTTTCTCTAGAGAAATACTATTTGTAGCAGTACTTGATATTTTTAAATTCCATGACTGAGTGATATTTATCAGTATGTAATGGCATCGTTTTTATATGTAAAACCACATCAGAGATATGTGTCCTTAAGCTGGGATGGACCACCTTGGTTTACCTATATACAGTCCATAATGAGAAAGTTAGCAAAAATTATTGGTAATAAAATTATCTTAGGATGTTTAACCTACATATGAGAATAAAAGGGCTTCATTACATAATTTTGTTTTTTGTTTTTCCGATGTAGAATCTTGCTCTTACCCAGGCTTACCTGGAATTCACTATGTACTCTCAGGGTGGCCTCCAACTCATGGCAGTCCTCCTACCTCTGCTTCCCAAGTGCTAGGATTAAAGATGTGTACCACCATGCCCGGCTTAATTTTTTATTTTTATTTTTACTTTTTAGAGATGGAAGCTAATAATTAATGAGATTAGTCTATTCTTTCAAATTAGCTCACTTTGATTGCCTTCCTAGATGCTTGTTAGTTTAGGGTTTTGTATGAGTTTCAGAACTTAAAATCATGCAAAAATATTTTTGTGCACATATAAGATACAACATCTACTTTTGTTTGCATAAACCAGATTTCATTTTAAAGGTTTGAGTACACAATGCTTTTATGACCTACTAGAGATTATGGAGTTCTCTGTACTACCTTATTTTTCATTCATTCATTTATTTACTTACTCATTTGCATTGCAAGCAGAGATAGAGAATGAGAATGGGTACACCAGGGCCTTAGCTGCTGCAAAAGAAGTCCAGGTGCATGCACTACTTTGTACATCTGGCTTTATGTGGGTAGTGGGAAATTGAACTTAGGTCATAAACTAAGCCACCTCTCCAGTTCTACTTTATTATTTTTTTAATAATTTTATCATTGTGGTTAATTGACAGGTTGTTTATCTTGTTACTTTGAATATGCAAAGTAAAACTTTTGGAAATAGAAATTAGAAAAATATTAAAGAGGCTGTGACAAGAGAATGGATACAGTACATCATGATCAAATAGCTCCTGAGAGAAATGTGGACAAGAAGAAAGTAAATGAAGTCTAGTTACTCTCATTCACTTGACACCTCCAGCCCACTTCTCCCCTCAGCCTTCAACACCTTGACCTAAAAATACCATTGAACTACTTCAGAGATGCAGCCTAAAGATTTTTCTCTTTTTTAAAAAATTCACTTGTCCTTAGTCTTCATAGTTTAATTGTTCATTAATTCTCTGTATTTGCTAGCCCTGACCCTAGATAAAATCCTTGAATAATCTGTCAGGTTCTTTGTTTTGAGTTTTCAAAAGGCTATAGAAGAAATTTCCTCTTCTGATTCAGGGGTTTGCACCTGGCTTTCTTTTTGAAGTAATTTGTACTCTTGGTGAAATATTAAAAGTTTTTGTCTTAACAGTTGTAGCATTGAACCATCATTACTTCTTCTCATGATTTTGTAAATGTACAGTTGTGTGATATTTAACGGGCATGGTATTGGGAGCCACATATTCTAAATTTCCTATATCCTACTTTCCCTGAAAGGCTGATTCCTGTGACCTAATGAATCCTTTGTAAGAAGTGCACTCTGCTAGGATGTTACACCACCATTGTCGAAGGAACCCTGAGCTCCAGGAAGAACTGCAGATTCAGGCTGCAGTAGCCGCTGGGGATGTTCACACTGTACGGAAGATGTTAGAACAAGGCTATTCTCCAAACGGCCGAGATGCTAATGGCTGGACCTTGCTTCATTTCTCTGCAGCAAGAGGAAAGGAAAGATGTGTTCGAGTATTTCTAGAACATGGAGGTGAGTTTCCCAAGCAGAAACTTGAAATCATGTTGAGTTGAAAGTGTTCGTTTGCATATGTGCATGCAATTTTTAATGCTTCCCTTCTGTTAATATTCAACATCTTATTTTCTCAACTTTTGGAAGATTTTTGTTAACAAAACCCTGATTTGTTTTTTTCAAAGCAGATTGTTAAAAAGATGAGGTTTTTTGAGTATGCTTTGTCCCTGCTATTCATAGTGTCCCCATTTATTTCAGCAAAGTGGACCTTCTTGGGGCTGTGTGTGCAGTCCTTTTTGTTTTGGAAGCAGAAACAGTTGCCTATAGATAAGGAATTGCACAGGTTTAAGTGTCTTGGCTCTCCTGATGCCTTGTATTTGGAGTCTGCCTTCCTTTTTTCTTTCTTTCTTTTCTTTTCTTTTTTTCTTTCTTTTTTTTTTTTTTTAGAGAGAGAGAGAATAGGTGCACCAGGGCCTCCAGCCACTGCAAAAGCACTCCAGATGCATGTATCCCCTTATGCAACTGGCTTATGTGGGTACTAGGGATCTGAACTTGGTTCCTTAGGCTCTGCAGGCAAACACCTTAACTGCTATGCCATCTCTTCAGCCCTATTTTGCATGCTTTTTTTTTTTTTTTTTTGGTCACTGTTGTTTAAGAGCACTTGCCTTTTCCAGAACTGTACCTAGTTTGTAGGCATGCTTCAAGAAGATTGGTTATCTTAAGTCTGATTTTGTAACAAACATAAAACAGTTGGAAACTACCTTTGTCATCTTACACTTTGTCTTCAGAAAAACTGCCCATGTCCATAAGGTTTTGAAACTGGTAATCTCAAACCAACTTACTTTTCTTTACAGTTAAATTTCAACTTCTTTTATGTTCATAAAGATGGTGTGTGTGTGTTACATCATTTATACCTACATTATCTTTCTCTACATAATGTAGTGTATAATAGCTTGTTTGAGACTTAGGTTATGCATGTGCCATTCTAAGGCCTGAATTACTCATTAAAGTGTATGTGTGTGTGTGTGTGTTACATCATTTATACCTACATTATTTCTGTATATATAATATATTGTATAACAGATTGTTTGAGACTTAGATTATGCATGTGCCTTTTCAAGGCCTGAATTACTCATTAAAGATTTTGTGTATGTGCGTGTTACATCATTTATACCTACATTATGTCTCTCTACATAATGTAGTGTATAATAGCTTGTTTGAGACTGAGGGTATGCATGTGCCATTCTAAGGCCTGAGTTGCTCATTAGCAGTGATTTAGTTTCATTCCTACAGTGTGCTTTGTTACAAGACTGGTCAAACTTGTTTGCATTCTGAAGTGCAAAAAAAAAAAATGTTAAAAGTACCTTAAAGCTTCTGCGGGCTGTGTGCATTATGTGACTCCTTTAATACAAAGGCCACCAGCATACACTAATTTTAAGATGAAACTCAATCTGAGTCTGGAAGTAGTCCTCGTCCTAGGGCCCCGAAATGGGAATTATATGTCCCAAATCCATCGGGCTGACAAGACTGAGAAATTTGTTAACCTGTGTGCCTACTTCATAGCTGTTGTTCACATCACTTCTCCTTATCACTTGAAAACCTTAGTTCTGAAGTTAATGAAGGGGAAATGTAAGTAGAATGTCAAATAAAAGATCTAAGGAAAAGGTGGGTGTAGGATCAGAACACTTAAAATTCTGTCAGTACTTAGTAAAATTAGGACCAAGATCAGAGCTAATGTTACTTTATTTCACCTGGTCCTATTACTGTTACCTTGTGCTTCTCTGCTAGCCACTTTGGAAAGGGTAAAGGAAACGTTTGCATATTTAATTAATGCATGAATATTTTCTCCTTAAGACAAAGCACATCTTCACATGTCCACTAATATAGTCCAAGTCACCTTCGATCCACTCTAATTCTTGGCTGCCTGCTATTGCCCAGAAGCATCCTTGGTCATCGGGGAGTTTGAGTGCTAGATATTTCCTAGTGCAATCGCACACATTGTGTTATATATTGTGTGTGGTTTTTGAACTAAATATCATACTGACTTACTATGCATTAGTTGTTTTTCAATCAGCTATATGACTTAGAAGACTTAAAAAAATATTAGTTGTCTGCTGTTGCCATGTAAAAGCAGCCATAGAAAATATGTAATGGATGTGGTTATGTTCCAAGAAAACTTTATTAAAAAAAATTTAAAAAGGAAGCTGTGCATGGTGGTACACACCTTTAATCCCAGCACTTGGGAGGCAGAGGTAGGAGAATCACAGTGAGTTTGAGGCTAACCTGAGACTACATAGTGAATTCCAGGTCAGCCTGGGCTAGATCAAGACCGTATCTCAAAAAACAATAACAAAAAATCATAGTGGGAAAAAAGAAAGCCAGTGATGGGTCATATTTGACTTGTCAGCCAATCTCTAAACATTGTTCTCATTTTCTATTCCCCCCCAATGTATGGTGTGTGTGTGTGTGTGTGTTTGTGTATGTGAATAACTTTAATGAAATAATCCACAGGGCTGAGTAATTAAATGGTAGGGTATTTGCCTCACATGTATGAGGCTGAGTTTGAGACCTGGCACTACAAAATAAGAAAACCAAAAACAATTAGATATTTCACATAGTTTAAACTAACAATATATCAGTCATTCATATAAAGTGTACAATCCACTTAGTACATTCATATACTTAGGTATCTACATTTAATTTCTAAAATTATTGCTATTACTCCAGAAAGAAACCTCATGTGAACACTCTTATTAATACTGATTTACTTTGTTCCTTTCAGTTTTGTATTTATTCATCTGAATATACTATCATTATTTTATTCTTTCTTTTTGTTTTTTTTTAACTAAGCATGAAATTTTCTTAGCAGGAGATTGTATTTTGGAAAGGTAGTATTATGTGCATTCGTGCTTGAACACCAGGTTAAATGACATGGGGAAGGTGGGGAAATGACTGTTCTTTAGTCCCAGTCCTAGAATCTCCTTCCTATAGACTGTCACTTTCATTGCTTTCCTTTGTGTCTGCAGAAATAGTCTCTGTTGGGTCTAGACATAAGTATGTTTCTATCCTTTAACTTGCAGCCTGGGCCCCTTTTTAATGTTCTGTCCGGCATCTTGATTTTTGTCATGTAACAGCTTCATCATCATTCTCTATCAGTACATGGCTCTGAGATTTCTTGTGTAGATATAATTTATTTGTTGCTAGACATTTTAAATGGTTTGCATTTTTTCTGCTGTTACAGTATTGCAAGGAATGTCCTTGACTGATCTTTTTACCTTTGTTGGAGTTTCTTTCCTTAATAATTCCTAGAAGTACACTTGCCAAATCAAACAAGATTTTATAGACATTGACACATTGTCCTCCAAAATGGTTGTAATTTCTCATGTCTCTCACTGGGTGGACAGTGCCCAGTCCCTGTCAGCAGTGCATTGCCAAGTGGCTTGCTCCTCCCATATGACATGCTTGCCTCTTTTTTTCTCCCTAACCCCCCTAAAGTGACACATAACTAACAAAACATGACCGCACAGTTTGTCTTTTTCTTATAGTCTTGTAGTTACTGCTCAGATAGAGCCTTGGTTGTTCTATGCTGTAGTTAATGCTCAGGTAGAGCCTTCATTATGTTTATGTTGTAGTTACTGCTCAGATAGAACCTTGGTTAGTTCTGTGTTGTAGTGACTGCTCAGGTAGAGCCTTCATTAGTTCTGTGTTCTAGTTACTGCTCAGGTAGAGCCTTCATTAGTACTGTGTTCTAGTTACTGCTCAGATAGAGCCTTCATTAGTACTGTGTTCTAGTTACTGCTCAGATGTTGTTCTGTGTTCTAGTTACTGCTCAGGTAGAGCCTTCATTAGTACTGTGTTCTAGTTACTGCTCAGGTAGAGCCTTCATTAGTTCTGTGTTCTAGTTACTGCTCAGATAGAGCCTTCATTAGTACTGTGTTCTAGTTACTGTTGCCTTCATTAGTTCTGTGTTCTATTTACTGCTCAGATAGAGCCTTCATTAGTACTGTGTTCTAGTTACTGCTCAGGTAGAGCCTTCATTAGTTCTGTGTTGTAGTTACTGCTCAGATAGAGCCTTCATTAGTTCTGTGTTCTAGTTACTGCTCAGGTAGAGCCTTCATTAGTTCTGTGTTGTAGTTACTGCTCAGGTAGAGCCTTCATTAGTTCTGTGTTGTAGTTACTGCTCAGGTAGAGCCTTCATTAGTTCTGTGTTGTAGTTACTGCTCAGGTAGAGCCTTCATTAGTTCTGTGTTGTAGTTACTGCTCAGGTAGAGCCTTCATTAGTTCTGTGTTGTAGTTACTGCTCAGGTAGAGCCTTCATTAGTTCTGTGTTCTATTTACTGCTCAGATAGAGCCTTCATTAGTACTGTGTTCTAGTTACTGCTCAGGTAGAGCCTTCATTAGTTCTGTGTTCTAGTTACTGCTCAGGTAGAGCCTTCATTAGTTCTGTGTTCTAGTTACTGCTCAGGTAGAGCCTTCATTAGTTCTGTGTTCTAGTTACTGCTCAGGTAGAGCCTTCATTAGTTCTGTGTTCTAGTTACTGCTCAGGTAGAGCCTTCATTAGTACTGTGTTCTAGTTACTGCTCAGGTAGAGCCTTCATTAGTTCTGTGTTCTAGTTACTGCTCAGGTAGAGCCTTCGTTAGTTCTATGTTCTAGTTACTGCTTAGGTGGAACCTTCATTGGTTCTGTGTTGTAGTTATTGCTCAGGTAGAGCCTTCATTAGTTCTGTGTTCTAGTTACTGCTCAGGTAGAACCTTCATTAGTTCTGTGTTCTAGTTACTGCTCAGGTAGAGCCTTCATTAGTTCTGTGTTCTAGTTACTGCTCAGATAGAGCCTTCATTAGTTCTGTGTTCTAGTTACTGCTTAGGTGGAACCTTCATTAGTTCTGTGTTGTAGTTATTGCTCAGGTAGAGCCTTCATTAGTTCTGTGTTCTAGTTATTGCTCAGGTAGAACCTTCATTAGTTCTGTGTTCTAGTTACTGCTCAGGTAGAGCCTTCATTAGTTCTGTGTTCTAGTTACTGCTCAGGTAGAGCCTTCGTTAGTTCTATGTTCTAGTTACTGCTTAGGTGGAACCTTCATTAGTTCTGTGTTGTAGTTATTGCTCAGGTAGAGCCTTCGTTAGTTCTGTGTTCTAGTTACTGCTCAGGTAGAGCCTTCGTTAGTTCTATGTTCCAGTTACTGCTTAGGTGGAACCTTCATTAGTTCTGTGTTGTAGTTATTGCTCAGGTAGAGCCTTCATTAGTTCTGTGTTGTAGTTACTGCTCAGGTAGAGCCTTCGTTAGTTCTGTGTTGTAGTTACTGCTCAGGTAGAGCCTTCGTTAGTTCTATGTTCTAGTTACTGCTTAGGTGGAACCTTCATTAGTTCTGTGTTGTAGTTATTGCTCAGGTAGAGCCTTCATTAGTTCTGTATTGTAGTTACTGCTCAGATAGAGCCTTCATTAGTTCTATGTTCTAGTTACTGCTTAGGTGGAACCTTCATTAGTTCTGTGTTGTAGTTATTGCTCAGGTAGAGCCTTCGTTAGTTCTGTGTTGTAGTTACTGCTCAGATAGAGCCTTCATTAGTTCTATGTTCTAGTTACTGCTCAGGTAGAGCCTTCGTTAGTTCTGTGTTATAGTTACAGCTAAGACAGAGCCTTTGTTAGTTAAATGTTGCAACGGTCTTTGAAGACTAGTTAGGAATAGGAAGCAAGATGATGTACAGGTCCAGGAGATCAATTCAGCAATTCTGATGTTTGTAGAGTATTCACATTCTTAATGTCCTGTTGCTAATATCAGCTTTTGATAACTTTTTTTTAAACCAAAAACTATTTTGGAGAAGCCCTTCATCTTTAATCTGCTTCCTTTACCCAAGAGAAAGATCTGGAGAATATTTTTTCCTGGCCATTGTGAACCAGTTTAGAAAATGGTGCCACACAAGAGGCTTAGGCATATTCTGTATGCAATATCCAGTGCATCTGTAAATGGTACCACTTCTCTGTACCAGCAGTCTAGAAACCATGCTGGACACATTTATCCTCACTCCTGATGTGACCAGGTGCTGACTTTTGTCTTATTCCATTTCATGAACAAATGGCTAAGAGATCTTTTACTAGAAATCCTGTCCTGCTTATAGGCAAGGAAACCTCTTTTCTCATCAGGACTGCTGAGTTTATCTTCATCCTCACATCTTACCTCCTGTCCACAGCATCTTCAAATAATGTGATCTGTTAGAAATGGAAATTAAAACATTTTCCTTTAAATCCAATAGAAGCATCCCATGTTCCTAAGAATAATGGTCCTAGCCCTTTGTGTGCTATACACACTTGTCCCTGCTTTTCCTTCAAATTTCCTCTGTACTTTCTCAAGGAACTCACCTCTTTTCAGCTAGACTTGGTCAGATGTGAGCCTCTCTCTCTCTCTCTCTGTATGTATGTATATGTGTGTGTGTGAGAGACAGACAAAATGAATGAATTCTGAGATGTATAGATAGATATTTGGTTCCTTACAAATAATTTACTTACATATTTATTTAGAAGATATTTATTGAGCACCTAATATATGTCAGGCCCTGGGTTCAACACTGAGATACAGAAGTAAACATGTTCCTGGCATTTCATAGTTCAGCAGGTGAATAGGTTTATAGCAACATTTCCTGAGTATTGACTAAGCCAAATTCTTTATAACTCTTATGCGGGTAATAAATTTTCAGTTTTCCCATTCAACAAAACTGAGTCACAGAAGAGAAAGTCACTTAAAGGCGCACATTCATGATGACAGTAGAGCTGGAATCCAAACTGTTGTCAGAACTGTAACTCTGTATCGTCTGCAAGAAACAAGGTCTTTCCAAAAGAGTTAGTTAAGCCATGTATAAGTACCGTGTATATCGTAAAGCCCTAACTGTGTGCTGGGGTGCAGTGTGGAGCTGTCAAGGATGGCTTTCCTAGAGAAAGGAAGGTTTGGATGAAGTTCTTGAAGGTATAAGGCAGGAAGTGTTGCTGAAGAGTTAAAGTGTGGAGTAGGCCATCTGCATGGGACACTGAGCATTAGGGGTTGAAGGAGGAGGAGGAGCATGTTTGGTTTGAGCAAATAAAAAAAGTTGAGTAACATATTGGTACATATTCAGCAATTTAGGCCATTGGTGAACTGTCAAAGCATTGATGGAGAGGAATAGGAGAAGTAGTTGTATGTTAGGAAGTTCTCTGCTTACAATATCAGAAACCCCCAAACCTAAGGCAAGAAGAGCAGGTCAGAATGAGGTGAGAGTGAAAAGTATCAAGAGTAACTGAAACTTAGGGTCTGAGGCCAGGAAAAAGTTGCCATTTGCTGAAATGGCAACGATTAGCCAAGAAGTGGGGAAAGTTAACCAGGTGGAGTTTAAAAAACAGGACATGTTTAATACAAGCCCCTCACATAATCAGCAATTGTGTATCAGAAGTCATTAAAGGATCCAATTTTACCAATTCAAATCCACATAAGTACATGCTAAGACCACTGATGACGCAGAGCAACACTCAAAGCTAAGAGGCTGCTGCTGGGTGAGAGTTGGTGTTGGGGGAGGGGAGGAAGAGACAAAACCTCAGTAAGAAAACTGATGGGGAGCAGCTATACTAATGTTATGGGAGAATCCAATATTGTTCACAAAACTGAGCAAGTTTTGAATTGCATCACTGGGGATGAGTTCAATCTAAACCTGAGTTATCTATAGTAAGGAAGGCTAGTTAAATTTCAGTGACACAAGACAAAATCTTTGTAGTAGCCTCCTGTGACTGATGTTAGTCAGCAGATATAAGCACTGACCATCATGTATAAATGGTATTTTATTTCCTTAACAATCTGTTCAAAATAATGAAAACTTGGGATTTTAAAATGTGCAAAAATATTTGAGGTTTCCAGTACAAGTACAGTGCATATTATAGTACCCTTACACAAGTTCTGGTAATCTTTCTAATCAGGGCTGTAAGGGTCTATATAAAGGTAGGAATTATAAGAAACCCATTATTAGACTCTTCATTTCCAATTTGTTTTGTTTTGTTTTGTTTTTGAGGTTGGGTCTTCCTCTAGCCCAAGCTGACCTTGAATTCACTATGTAATCTCAGGGTAGCTTCAAACTCACAGTGATCCTCCTACCTCTGCCTCCCAAGTGCTGGGATTAAAGATGTGTGCCACCATGCCTGGCTTCCAATTTTATTGTTGTTTTTTCTAATATTTATTTATTTATTTATTTAAGAGTGACAGAGAGAGAGAGAGGGCACGCCAAGGCTCCAGCTACTGCAAACGATCTCCAGACGCATACACCACCTTGTACATCTGGCTTATGTGGGTCATTGGGGATTGATCGTGGCCTTTTGGCCATGTAGGCAAGCACCTTAACTGCTAAGCTATCTCTCCAGCCCCCTTCCAACTTTGAATCATTATAGATTCTAAGACCATGTTGGACCTTTCAAGAAAAACGATGAAGAGACTGTCTTTGTGCAGTTACGGTGCTTTTGCAAGTGGCCTGGGTGGGCATGTGACAGAAGCTGTAGAAGCTATGCATGCTGAACAAATCCCCAGAGGAACCAGGTCCCCTCCATTGAGGGAAGCCTCTTGTGAGGCACATGAAAATAATTAAAAGATAAGGGAACAGAGACACCACATGAGTATGGGGGTAGCTGTTTTAGCTTTTCAGAAATGAAAAATTTTAGAAATGATACTTCCAGATAATTTTTTAAAATCACATTAATGAGAAATTGTGAGAACACTTATAAATCAGTTTGGTAGCATGTATTAGAGCTTAAAAATAATAGAAACATTTGCCCAGTAAATCTGTTAATTTAAATTTTATTTAATTAATTACTAAATTCTGTTAATTTTTTTAAGGATATAGTCTTACAAACAGGAAAAAAATGCTATATTAAAATGCCACTGTTATTTCTCTCATTTCATCAATGGCAGAGGCATAAAACAAGTTATTTAAAACCATGATTTGGTTTATGATCTACAAAGAGTATAGCAGAGGAGAAAAGGAAGGAGGTTACATTGAAGTAATTTCTAATATGCTCCTGAAATTAAACCTAGAGTA
Source organism: Orientallactaga sibirica (assembly GCA_036365145.1). Lineage (NCBI taxonomy): Eukaryota > Metazoa > Chordata > Mammalia > Rodentia > Dipodidae > Orientallactaga > Orientallactaga sibirica. The sequence continues at coordinate 20,121,706 of JAEOAD010000031.1, forward strand.
AAAGTAGGGATGAGATAATAAAAAGGGAAATGAAAACCAGTGTAATTGAAGGGAAAGTCAATCATGGGCAGAAAAAGAATTTGCAAACCAGTATGTTTCCTGATAGCAGATACCTAAAGCCAGTACAAGCAACTCTAATCCAGCAGTATATGATCTTTCCCTTGTGTGTATGTAGTGTGGGGTGTGGGTTTGTGGTTTATGTGTGTGTGTGTGCCTTTATGGCACTCCAAGCAGTCGCCTGTTGTGATTAGAATAGAACATCAGGTGTCCTGCTCCATCACTCTACTGCCCTTTCTTTTTTTTTTTTTTTTTTTTTTTTGGTTTTGCGAGGTAGGGTCTCACTCTGGTCCAGGCTGACCTGGAATTAACTATGTAGTCTCAGGGTGGCCTCGAACTCTCGGCGATCCTCCTACCTCTGCCTCCCGAGTGCTGGGATTAAAGGCGTGCGCCACCACGCCCGGCTTACTGCCCTTTCTTGTTTCAGCTGGAGTCTCTGTTCCAGTTATGGGTGCTTGTGGCCACGCCCAGCTGTTTACATGGGCTCTAGACACTTAAATTTGGGCCCTCGTGCTTGTATAGGAAGCTCACTTTACCACTGAGCCATCTGTCCAGCCCAACATATGTTTATGTTAAAATTACATACTGGCTAAGTAGTATTTACCTCAGGAATTCAAGGTTTATTCAACATCCAAAAATCAGTAGTATAATTTACCATGTTAACAGAAGAATAAAAGATAAATGCCAAATGATTATTTCAGTCGATGCAAAAAGAAACAAACAAAAATCCCTGGGAGAACACTACTCATTCAAGATAAGGACTGAAAAGACAGAATAAGTCAGAAGGTAACTTAGACCCTAAATGCTTTCCCTCTAAAACAGAACAGGAGCCGGGCATGGTGGCGCACGCCTTTAATCCCAGCACTCGGGAGGCAGAGGTAGGAGGATCACCGTGAGTTTGAGGCCACCCTGAGACTACATAGTGAATTCCAGGTCAGCCTGGGCTAGAGTGAGACCTTACCTTGAAAAATCAAAATAAAAAATAAAACAAGGGCTGGAGAGATGGCTTAGCTGTTAAACGCTTGCCTGTGAAACCTAAGGACCCCGGTTTGAGGCTCAATTCTCCAGGACCCATGTAAGCCAGATGCACAAGGGGGTGTAGGCTTTTGTCATTTCTTTTTTTTGGGGGGGGGGTTTCAAGGTAGGGTCTCACTCTGGTCCAGGCTGACCTGGAATTAACTATGTACTCTCAGGGTGGCCTCGAATTCTCGGCGATCCTCCTACCTCTGCCTCCCGAGTGCTGGGATTAAAGACGTGCGCCACCACACCCGGCTTGTCATTTCTATACAATGTTTGATTGTAGATTGTAGTTTTTAGTCATTGGAGTAAGAGAAGAACAATAAATAAATTGGAAAGGAAGAAGTAAAACATCTTAATTATGCATATAAGAATATTTAAAAACAAAAATGTGCTTGAACTAAAAGTAGGTTAGTCTGTATTATAGGTCAATATTACAAAACTCAATTTCTCTCAAGAGAAAGGGAAGTTATAGCTCATAAGAGCAATAAATTTTTAATTTTATTAACAAATTTGATATATTTTAAAAACCTACCTAGTGAAGGGAATTAAAGAAGACCAACCATTGCTTTTTTTTTTTTCTCAATTTTTGGTATGTATATATGGAGGGGGAGTGTATGTGTACAGATGTGTATGTCTTTGCAGAGATCAGAGGACAACTTTCAGGTGTCAGTCTGTGCCTTCCTCTTTATTTGAGGCAAAGTGTCTCTCTCTCTCTCTCTCTCTCTCTCACACACACACACACTTTCTCTCTCTCTCTCTCTCCCTCTCTCTCATTTACTTTTTCCTTTGCCACTTCTCAGGCTAGTTGATTGCAAGCTTCAAGGAAATTCTCCTGTCTCTGCCTCCTATCTTGCCATCAGAGGCTAGGATTAAAAAAGCATGCCATAGCTACTGGCTTTTAAAAATACATATATATTTATTTTTGTTTATTTGATAGAGAAAGAGCCACATAGAGGGAATGACAATGGCTGTGCCAGGGCCTCCAGTCACTGCAAACAAACTCTAGACGCATACATCACCTTGTGGGTCCTAGGGAATCAAACCTGGGTCTTTGGCTTTGCAGGCAAGCAGCTTACCACTAAGCCATCTCTCCAGCCCACTTCTGGCTTTTTACATGCGGTCTAAGTTCTGAACTCGGGAACTTCAGCTTAAGCAGCAAGCACTGAGCCTATCTCCCCAATCCCAGCCTTGGGTGGTATTTTCTTTTTTATTTTAATTTATTTGTTATATATGCACATATGTGTGTTTGTGTGGGCATACTAAGGCTTCTTGCTGCTGTAAGCAAATATTCATTGAGTGGCTGGAGAATTGAACCAGAACCAGCAGGCTTCACAAGCAAGTGCCTTTAACTGTTGAGCCATTTCCTAGCCCCCAGCCTTTGGTTTTTGAGATAGGGTTTTGCTATAAATGCAGTCTAGCTTTGAACTTGCTGTGTATCCCATGGTAGCCTCAAACTCAGCATCCTCCTGTCTTCACCTGCTAAGTTCTGTGATTTCAGACATACGTCACCATATGTAACTTAGACTTTTAGATCAATGGAACAAAATAGTTAAGAAATAAAACTATACTTACATGATAAATTGAACTTCAGCAAATTGAGCAGGGTCAATCATTAGGAAAGGATAATATTTTTACTAAATTGTGCTGGAACTAGTAGATACCTATATAGAAAACAATGAACCTTGACCTTCCTTTATGCCATACATAAATATTAACTAGTAGTAGATCATTTACTTATATGTAAGAGTTTAAAGTGCAAAATATCTAGAAAAAATAGCATCTTTGACAAAGCTTTCTTGAACTAATAAACTGTTAAAAGAAAAAGTTATAATAGGTTAAATATAGCTGTAGCTCAGTGGTAGAGCGCTGCCTAGCATGTGCAAGTCTTTGGGTTCAGTTGCCAGTACTGTAATAAAGTTAGTAAGTAAATCTCTATATAAAAATTTCTCTTTAAAGCACATTGTATAAATGAAAAGGAAAGCAATAAGCAGGAGAAAAGGCATACTTGGCCTATGTGTGGAATATATAAATAAATTTTGTAACTCAAATAATGAGACACCCCAAACAAAAAAGTATATGAGCAAGCCCAGTATCACGAGTTGTCTGAGAAATGTGAATTAACAGGGCAGTAAGCCATGATTTTACTCTTTCAAGGGCAAAATTAGAAATAATAATGCTGCTGAGGTGTGAACAACTGGAACTCTGCAAAATGTTGGCGAGGGTATAAGGTGGCAAGCCACTTAGAAAGCTTCCAGTGGGCAGTTTCGTGTCAAGTTCAGTACGCGCTGAACACACGAGTCAGCAGTTCTCTACTAGGAGTGTGCCCACCTGAAATGCAGGATGCATGCACTTCCACACGTAGCCTCAGGTTGGAAATAACTTACATTCTCCTCCTCAGAGGCAGATAAAAAAATACTGGATATGCATATACTGGAATCCTGTCCAGTGATACACGGCATGAATTTCTAATACAGCAATATATTTGGATTTAAGACAATCATGCATGCTAAGTGTAAACTAAGTCAAGCACAAAGTTTTTCATAGGAATCCTTTTATGTGAAATTTAAGCAAAAGCAAAACATTATTTGTGTTGATCAGTGGCTTGCCTGGGTCTCAGTCTCAGCAAGAAACTGTAAAGACATGAAGGAACTTTTAGAGGCGGATAGGCATTTCTGTATTTTGACTGTGGTTTGGGTTATGTGACTATGTATGTACAAATTCTCAGAGTTTATGAGTTTTAAGTGAATTTTACTTCAACTCAGTAAAGCTTTTATAAAATAAAAAGAAGCTTAATAATGTTTGTTTTTATTTAAGACTGTATTAGTTTTTTTTCATTAGGCTTAAAATAGGTTATGCTTGTGAGCCTTACCTGTGGGGAAAGTATTGGTGAGAAGACAAAAATAATAAACTTGATGGTGGTGTTATGGGAAGTCTTATTGATCAAGGGACATCTGAGCAGACAGATAAATGTTAAGTAAATCCGGTCAAAGAAATTGACTTTGAATGTACTTCACACATTTCTTACTGAATTTCTACTTCTTCTAGGTGTTCTGTAGTTTGCATTGCTATTGCAAATGGTATCTTTTTCTTATTATGTTGTTTTGGTTAATACTAACCCTACAGTTGAGTTTTGTTTGCATCTTCATGTGTTTTATTATGTCATTTTGGCATTAATTTCTTGGGAACACTTAACTACATAGACTTTCCATCTTATTACCTGATTGCTTTTCACTCTGTGCTTGGTTCCCAGGGAGCTGTTGGTTCATTCATTTGAATGATTTTTTACTGAGACCAGTTATGTCACTGATGTTAGTGTAACAAAAATATAAGTAGAGCCTTAAAAAAAAAAAGACTTTCAGTGTAAATCAGATACAAGTGTAACTTCATGTAACGTACTTTCAGTTGTGTAGTTCAATAGAAGAACTATAGGATGCAGATAAGAATGTTGGTCGGCACCTTTAAAAGTATCCCTGGTGGGTGAAAGGTGGGGGAAGTGAATAAAAAGTATTCTTAAATTTTCCTTGCAGATCAAGAGGGAGTATCTGGAAATAGCCTGTCAGGTATAAATTAGATATACTGCCCTAGCAAGGTTTATTTTTCTACTTGAGTTGGAAAGACTCTTAGCTCTCCTGCTGGTCATCACGTCCTCTAGACAAAGCAAGGTTTGTATAACAGTCCATGGGGTTTGCCTGAGCCGTCTGTCAAAGCGAACTTCTCTAGTTCATATTCACACTGTCCAGTAGATGGCAGCAAAATGCTTTACTACAGCATCCTGCCTGTCTGAAGTTGCAGGGTGTATTCTTTTAGTTATGACCTTGGCAGACACCTTCATTTTCTGTGAACAGAGAAACGTAATGCTGCTGCCATTGACTGTTGCTTTATGTTAAATGTTTTGAGAAACTCAAATAAGTTTACTTTTTATAGGTTTTATTTGCTAACAACTCTAACTGAAATTTTTATCCTGAGCTGTATTAACATTTCAACATACAATTTTCTGCCTTACAGACTTTTTAAGAGAATACAGATGTTATGTTTTAAAACTAAATAATATTTTACTAAATAGTAGTGTTTATAACCTGCAGGCATTGTTGTGTGTGTGTGTGTGTGTGTGTGTGTGTGTGTGTACACATTAGTGATTTTTTTCTTTCATAAACAAACCAAAAAGTGACTTATAAGAAGAAAAACTGATCATCCTAGTCATTAGGTCTGACCCCCCCCACACACACACACTGGACTGCTGGCTCCCAGGAAGTGGCTGCTGTACTACAGGGAATGCAGTTCTTGCCCTGTTCTGCCAGCGGGATGAGAGACAAATAACTGACCTTTAACACCATGGAAAAGCTGGAGCAGGTGCCAAAAGTGTGTGCGTTGAATGCAGCAGATGATTCTTACAGCTCTCCCCCCTGGAATCAGTTAATTTAGGAGAGATTTTAGAAACTTAAAAAAAAATAATATAGTGCTTAGCTTTCTCCCAGTTTTTCACATAATGTGCTACTTAATTCTTATAAAATCTCAGGACCTTATAAAGCTAAGAATTCAGCCTTGTCTTATGAAAACATTGAGTTATCAAGATCATTTAACATGTATCTCACAGGCTTTGGAATTTTTACAGACCACAGGGAAAGTTTCTTTTTCCCTTTTTTTTTAACCTGTTATGCCCCAAAACAAGTCTGTCAGACCATAGTACAGCCATAATTCAGGTCAGCCGATGTTGCTACATGTGCTTCTTTTTAAGACCAAGAAGCACAAGCTAAAATACAACAAAATTAAGAATAAAAGAGAAATATGAAATAGTGTAGATGAAAGACCTGAGCAGCCAAAGGCACTGGGCTAAGTTAGCAGGAGAGGGAACATGGTGACATGAACTCTACTTTTGCTATCTTGTAAATTCTTTTTTTCTTTTTAAAAATATTTTATTTTTATTTATTTATTTGAGGGAGAGAGGGAGGGAAAGAGAGACAAAATGAGCATACCATGGTCTCTAGCCACTGCAGAGGAACTCCAGACACATGTGCCACCTTGTACATCTGGCCTTCGTGGGTCCTGGGGAATCGAACCTGGGTCCTTTGGCTTTGTAGGCAAGTGCCTTAACCTCTAAGCCATCTCTCCAGCCCTAACTTTTAAATTCTGTCTTTTCTCCTTCCATTAACTCAGCTGTGGCAACTTTCACTAAAACACTCTCCAGTGAGACTTGACTTACTCAACTGAGGGGAAGAGCTTATGATGTTTTTTATAATGTTTAATCCCTTCACATTTTGTGTAGAAATAGGCTGAAGTGAGCCCTTGTGAAGTGCATTGTTTGTACTTGTTGCCACTAAAGTTTCATTGTGGTTTTCCCTCTAGCTGATCCCACAGTGAAGGATTTAATCGGAGGCTTCACCGCTCTTCATTACGCAGCCATGCACGGCCGGGCCCGGATCGCACGCTTGATGTTAGAATCTGAATATAGGAGTGACATCATTAATGCAAAAAGCAATGATGGCTGGACTCCCCTTCACGTGGCTGCCCACTACGGCAGGGACTCATTTGTCCGGCTCCTCCTGGAGTTCAAGGCCGAAGTGGACCCACTCAGTGATAAAGGTACAACACCACTTCAGCTCGCCATCATCCGAGAGAGGTCGAGCTGTGTGAAGATCCTCCTGGACCACAACGCCAACATTGACATTCAGAACGGTTTCCTGCTGCGATATGCTGTGATCAAAAGCAATCACTCTTATTGCCGAATGTTCCTTCAGAGAGGGGCAGACACAAACTTGGGGCGCCTAGAAGATGGACAGACTCCTTTACACTTGTCTGCCCTTCGGGATGATGTGCTCTGTGCACGGATGTTGTATAACTATGGTGCGGACACGAACACAAGGAACTATGAAGGTCAGACCCCACTGGCTGTTTCCATAAGTATTTCGGGAAGTAGTCGACCGTGTTTGGATTTCTTACAAGAAGTCACAAGTATGTAATATAATTATTACTATTATTACTTTTTTTAAAAAAATGACACCTCTGAGAAGCTTAAAGTGTTTCTATAATATAAAATGACTAAACATTAATCATTCCCAGAAGACCTGCTTGGTAAGTAATATCTCATTCATCCAGAATTTAATTGTGCTACTAAAAATGACAGAGGTAAGAGGAAATGGGAAAAAGGGCAGAAAGAACTTTCAGAATTCATGAAGCTCTGTGTCCATAAAGGCCTTTCTAAGATTCCATAGAATTCAGATTGAGGAATTAGGAAAAGAATTTTAGATTCCTTAGCTGAGAATATTCTAGACTTTGTGTTTTATTCTAAGTTCACATTTTAATTGTGGCTTTTCTGCTTTGGGTGAACCATAAGAAATGGAACGTCAGAATTAATTATTTAGGTATTCTAGTAGTGAGGTAAGGATACTTAAAAAACATACCATCAGTAAGTTTTGGCCCTTTTGTGCTGAAGTCACACAGCTTTCATTGGTATCCAGTCTGTTTTCTTAAAGAGCTCCTGTCTCTGCACTGTTTGCTGATGGGAGTATTAGTGTGCATGAATGGAGCCACTCGGTCTTGTCCAGCTTCTTTTTGAGTGGCCATGTGCTTGTAGCAGAGGCCAGTATCCACACACAAAGCTCATGTCTATAAGCAAAGTTGGTTTGCTGTCTGCTAGTCTTTCTAGTGACTGTTTTCTCCTTTGCTGATTTGAAAATTTTACTTACTGTTACAGAAAGAGCTGTGTTAACATTGAGTAGCAGGTACCAGTGGGCAAAGGGTTTTCTTGACCTGCATGAAGATTGTCCAGTTGGCCTCTTGAAACTAAAGTTTGGAGTAAAATAGTTGCTTTATGAAGAAATGAAATGTAATTTGAATTATGTGTAGTTATATTAGGAAAAGAGTTACTATTGTTAAATGTATTTGGACTAAACCATGAGGAGAAGTCACACTGGAGTTCAACTCAACTCTATTTGTGGCCAACAGACAATTTTGTGACAATGGAAAGGCATGTGCATGTGGCATTGTAGCTGCTGATCTCCTCGGGCTTCTTGTTTCTATTCTTTTATGTCTGTACTACAGAGTCTTGGATAAAGTAGTGTGGCTGCCTCAGAAAGTCAGGGACACACTCAGATACCTCGGCCCCTTATGATAACTATTTCACTCGGTGGTTAATGGCACAGGCTAGAGCTAGGCTTCCCAGATTCTGGCCCTAATGCTACCATGTTAGCTGTGACCTTGGGCAAGACACCTAACCTCTCTACATCTTAGTGTCCTCAACTTATAATTAGGGTAATAATCATAGATTTACTCTTGGTATTAGGATTAAATGACTTGATATAATACTTAGAACAGTGCCTGCCTATTTTAAATGCCATGTAAGCATTTTTCAAGGTAAAATATGTAAGCAATAAATAGAGCTTGGCAAGGATTGGCTTGCTGCCAACTGAGTGAATCCTTTACATTCTTATACTACTGAAGCTGGGAAGGTCTGGAGGGTATGTACTTCAGATTGAGACGGGCAGAAATGTCATCAGAGACCCCCCACTGTGAAGCTGTGAGTCTTCTATATGTAGAGCACAAGGGATAGATGCCAGAGGACTAGCTTCCTATACAAGCAGGAAGTGTGGGGCCATCTTGTCTTTTTGAGGTTGCCATTGTATTTGCCTCTGCACCTATCTATGTAAATTCATCCCTCTTGACTCTCTGGTAGCATTTTCTTCCCAAAGCAAATGTGAGGTTTCTGCCTCATCCTGGCATTCTTTGGCTCTAAGAGATTTTTTTTTTCCTGGTGAATGATTTGTTCCAAAAGGGGTAGATGTACTTTGTTGCTCTGAGGGGCCCGCTCAGAATCCAGGATGAAAGAAGGCTGGATGGTCATACCTTTGGACCTCTCCTGGTCCTTGACGCCACTGAGTGCAGAATTGTTGGCTTTCAGTCCTGAACTCAGGCAGCACAGGTGCTACATGGTGGTCTTTATTCAGGCCCACTTTCTGTTCATTCACCATTTTGAATAGAAGCAGAAATATATAAGTATAGCCTTTTGGAGATTTTGCATAAAAACCCTGGCTTATTCTAGGGCTGGAGAGATGGCTTAATGGTTAAAGTGCTTGCCTGTGAAACCTACAGACCCACGTTTGATTCCCCAGAACCCATATAAGCCATATGCACATGGTGGCACATGCATCTGGAGTCATATGCAATGGCTGGAGATCTTGGCTTGCCCGTTCTCTTTCTCTGTCAAATAAAAATGAAAAACAATTTTTATAAACTCTGGCATATTCTGTATGAAAATGATATCTTTTGGGGCCATGGAGAGAAAAGCTGTGAAGGGCTATTGTCACTGTTTCTCCAGTCAGTCTGAGCAGTCCAACAGCCAGACTTAGCAACTGCCACCATTCACCCTGGAGCTCAACATGGCCTTCTAGAAAGCCAGCCAAGGAAGGAATAGCTTCTCTGCCCAGGAGCAAAACAGCCAAGATCCACTGAAGATGGTGAGGGTCCCCCACAGAAGAAGGAAGATGGGCTTCAGGATATATGCTGTTGGTGAGAAGCCAGTTTTAGTTTTTTAGGTTTCTTCCTTGAAAGCTAGAGAGTGAGGGGAACATGTGAACTAAAAGGACAGCTTAGAGAAGGATGGAGGTGTGAGGAATAAGTCAAAGTGGTAATGAAGACAAACAGCAGCAGACTTCTAGGGTCAGAAGATAGAAAGCTCTTTGTTCCAGGGCTAGGATCAGGGAGAGGTAAGGGAGGTGCCTAGGGCATTGACTCTGAAAGCTATGCAAAGGCACACAGTTATTCAAGTGAAGCTGTCTATGTGCAGTGTCGGTATAAACACCATTCTGAAGCAGGAAGGGTGGTGGACCTGGGGATTCTGGACTGTGTGATTGGGGTACAATTCTCTAGCAAAAGTAGAAAGCAAAAGGTTATAGGAATATTTGCCTGACTCTAAAGAGGAACTTAACATTTATGCACACACAAGATAAGGACAAGCACAAGGAAATACTGTTCAAGAGGTACAATTTTGTAATTTTGTGAAAAGACTTTAAGTATAGCCTATCCTAAGGATATATTTCACTAATGATGGAACCCAGCAGAGGAATTAGATTATAATTTTGAGGGTTTTTTTCTCTAATTATCTTATTGCCCCACAGTATAAGCTTGTGGTTAATGTATGGGCCAAGGAGTTATTCAGAATATAAATTTTTTTCTATTTTATGAGAGAGAAAGAGGATTGGTGTGCCAGGGCCTCCAGCCACTGCAGTAGAACTCCAGATGCATGCGCTACCTTGTGCACATTTGCTACCGTGCGCTTGTGTCATCTTGTGCATTTGGCTTACGTGGGACCTGGAGAGTCAGCTTTGCAGGCAAACATCTTAACCCCTAAGCCATCTCTCCAGCCCATGATTTTTTTTTTTTTTCGAGGTAGGGTCTCACTCTGAGACAGGCTAACCTGGAATTAACTATGTAGTCTCATTGGCGATCCTCCTACCTCTGCCTCCCAAGTGCTGGGATTAAAGGCGTGCGCCACCACGCCCGTCTTTTCCATGAAATTTTTTAATAGAGAACTTCAGTGAGAAAGCTTAACCTCAGGTAGTTACTAACAGGAACTTTTATATTAAGAGATGAGATCTTAGTGGTTTTACACCTGGAATTTTGTACAAAGAGAAGTGATAAAGAACTTGCAGTTTGGAGGGATTGCTCACATCGGAATGCTTAAGCATAGATTATAGACGAGATAACTAGATATGGCCAGGACTGTTTTCAAATACCCACTTCTGGTAGCTGGATATGGTTGTACTCACCTGTAATCTCAGTGCTCAGGAGGTTCTTAGGTTTAAGGCCAGCCTGAGCTACAATAGAGAGACCTTTAGTTATGGAGAAGCTGGTAGGTACTTAGGTACCTCCATCTGCCCAAACCACAAGGGGTCGTTATTGTCTTTTCACTTTGAGAACCTGGAGGTTAAGAAATACACTGCTGAGCCTTCGTGACACTGTCTTTTACTCCCCTGCTTGGCCATACAATTGCTAGCAGTGGCATTTATAATTTAAGTGCTTCTGTTTATGGCAAGCGGGTGTCCTGTGGATCTCTGGGTTTATCAAAATCACCAGACTTTTTGGTAGAGATGCTTCCTACCTGCAATCTTAATTTTTGATAGCCCCGAGATAAGTCATTGATTTTGAGTTTGTGCAAGCTTTTCTCCTTTGAGGACAGGAGTGGCGACTTCTAAGCTCTTTGCATACTGGAACTGAAACCAGAAGAGAGATTTTTTTTTTCTTGAGGTGTGACAAGCATCTTCTCCATGGTCCTTTGAGCTGAGCAGTGTTTTGCACACTGGGATCAGAGAGGCTCACATACCCATGTCATCAAGCTGTTCTATACAGAAAGCCGCTAGGCTCCTGGCTGACCTGCCCAATAACCTTGGCCAAGCTGTTTAGCCCTTCCCTCTGCTCTGTAGATCTCAGTTTTCTCTTAGAAAAATAGGAGAACTGGACCTTTAAATAATCTTTGCCACTAGCCACTTTTAAAGGTAGTGATTTCCAACCACTTATGACTTAGCAAAACTGTTTTTGGATGTGTTGCATGTGAACAAGGCCAGAGGAAGATGCCATGTGTCTTCCTCGATCACTCATTTTCCTTGGATGGTCCCTTACTGAGCCTAGAACTCACTGGGAGCCCCAGGGACCTTCCTACTCCTGCTCTCCACCCCACCCAGCACTGGGGTTACAGGCATGTGTGCCGTCTTCACCTGGCTTTTTTCAAAATGTGGGTGCTGGGGCTTTAACTCAGGACCTTATACTTGTCCACCAAGCACCCCTACCTGCTGAGTAATCTTCCCACCTCCCCATAAATTTTAAAAAATATTTTATTTCTACTTGTTGAGAGAGAATGGGCACACCAGGGCCTCCAGCCACTGCAGATGAACTCCAGATGCACGAGCCACCTTGAGCATCTGGCTTATGTGGGTCCTGGGGAATCAAACCTGGCTCCCTAGACTTGTCAGGAAAGCGCCTTAACAGTTAAGCCATCTCTCCAGCCCCAAGTTGGTTTTTAATTCATGTAGAGCTGTGTTTTTCATACTGTGGGCTTCTAGGACTTCTTAAGGCCATACTTAGTGTCCGTAGGGTAGTTGTATAGCAGTACTAAAGTGCTTGCCTTTTTCATTGTGGTGACCTTTGCACTGATGGTGTACAAGCTGTAGAGTAAACTGCTTCTGAGTTATCATGACAGCCCACCCAGTACTTGTAGTCACTATTTTCTTCACCACCAGGCAGCCTCAGTAAACAGTATTCCAGCCTGTTTATGGATGACTTTGACAAAGCAGTAAATGTGATTTTATTAAATTTCATCCCTTTCTGTACATACCTTATTCTTATTATGTGGGATGAATGAAATGTGTTTTTATTGAGAAGAAGAACCTGATTGGTGGAAGCTTTACCAGTAACTTCTTTCTCTCTCTATCTCTCTTTTATGTGTGGGTATAAGATGCGAGGTGGTGGTGGTATGCCTGCATGTGGGGAATATATATGTGTGGTATATGCACATGCATGTGCTGATGTGGCACCCTGTGGGCTGCCTGTAGTGGCTGGAGGAGAAAGTTGTGTGTCCTTCACCTCTTGCCCGCTTGTCTTTCCTACAAGGGAGTCCCTTACCAATTCTGGAGCTTGCCTCAGTGATTCTCCCATATCCTCTCCCCATGGGACTGCGGTTACAGACATGCACACATGTCTGCACCCAGCTGTTCACTTGGGTTTGGAGATTCAGACTCAGGTAGTCTCAGGCCTTCATGCTTGTGCAGAAAGTGCACTTAACCACTAAGCCATCTCTACAGCCCACCAACAACTTTTCTTATAGAACACCATTTTTACTTGAAAGATTGACTAAGAGCCAAACTACAGCCATGTACTCACAGGTAATTGTCAGGTATTTTCTTAAAAATGAACGAAGCTCACTTGTCACTTTAAGGAAAGGATTGGCAATATTATAACCAGTCAAAATTTGGCTCTACGTGGATACTGGGGAATTGAACCCCGGCTGTCAGGCTTTGCAAGCAAGTGACTTTAATGGCTGAGCCATCTCTCCAGCCCCAGAAGTGATGTTTCTATCTTTTAATAAAATTGGCTAACAATTGGAAGACATGCATAACCTAGTTCCGAACGGGAATGTAAAATGCTACTATGTGTGAGTAAGAAAGGCATCCATTCAAAGTTCAAGATACACCAAGAGTATAAAAAGTTCATTATTGTGGGTTCAGTTTTTGCATTGCAGCTCTCCCTTAAGAAACCACTTGTCTGGTTCTGAGAGGGCATAGGATAAGATCCAGGGTTATGGCTGTCAAAATACTCCTTCCTTTTGTAACAACATACCTGAGTGAAGCTAGAGTTCTTCGGGTGTCCAACTAAGAGAGAACTTTGCAGAAGACAGCACAGAGCAGATCTTTGAAGCTAGATAGAAAAGGAGATTTGCAGAAGAGTATAGAAATAGTGTCATTCTTCTCAGGTGTTTTTAATCCTACAAAGTAGCTGGGGTTTTTTCTCAAAAAAAATTATTTCTACTGATGAATTTACTAGTGTTCTTTTAAATGAATCAATAAATATGTCTAAATTTTTGCAATCTTCTAACTGTGGTAAACATAGATAAATATAATGCACAAACACAAGAATCCTTTCTACCATTTGAAGGGTACAAAGGAGTCCTTTAGCTGTCAAACACTGAAGCCTGGCCCTGCTGTAGTTTCTACAGTTTGTTTCTGAGCCTAGGGCATGCGAGGCAGCCGCTCTACTACCACTTATATCCTCAGGCCTACGTTCAGATTGTTTTTAAGGACATTCTGTCAGCCTAGTGGTTTAGAATTTGGAAAATCTTTTGCTTATTTCTTGTTAAAGCTAAAATTTATGGATAATTTGAAGATGTCAGATTGCTGCCTGCCCTATACTAGCACGTTTACCATTTCCGGTACATAGAGGTCTATGAATTCTGAACTTTGTTCATCAAACCTTGGCTCTCCTGGGTATCTAGGGGGTGAATGATTCCTGACAGTTGAGAATTTTAGGACCTTGAATCCTGGGGCAGTTTTCAGAGATTCAGCATGTATGGGACACATGAAAAATGCCAGGTCTCTGAGTAAAGACGCCTTCAGCTTTTGTTGCTAATGTCAGCCACTTACTTCCAGTTTGCTTTGACATAGCAGCCCTTCATTCCTGTGGTAAGCTCTGATCTAGACCACTCAAAGTGCAAAGACTATGTTAGTGGGCTGGGTTTTTGTTGCCTGTCCAGAGAAGCCTGAGCTGAGGCAGTGATCTTTGTCCTCAAAGACACCGTTCAAAGGCTGAAACTACCCATTGCTATACTGTCAGTAGTGGCGAAAAGGTAGGGCTGGCTCAGATTTTGATTTGTATGTTTTGAGGAATTAAATGGCTCATGAAGCTAAAAGAAAAGGTTTGAGTAGATGGGAATTGACTTGTGTAAACTCTTTCACAGGAGACTTAATCTGTCAAGTACTTAAGCTAGTTGCTTTCTGGCACATTAATCACAGATGTTTAAAAATACTATTTTACAAATATCACAGTAACCAGAAATGGTTTTGTTTAGATTTCAGCAATAGTCAAGTACTGTGTTTTTGAAAAACAGAAGTACTAAGTTTATAGAAATAAAACTTCGAAAACAAGATTTGAAACTTTAAAAAAAAAAAACAACACTTTAAGCCTGGAAGTGTGGCTCAATAGGGTAGAACACATACTTAGCAAAAACACTTAAAAGAAAATAAGGGCTGTGGCTGTCTGAGAACTGAACAGGTATGTGAGCAGATATCCCACAAAGGCCTGACTGGCATTAGGTACCCTGGCTTCTGTTCCTTTCCAGTACTTCCTGAATTGTGAGATGGTCTGGATTGTGGGATGGTGTGGATATTTGTAGAAATTTGTGTGACATCTTTTTACTAAGTGGTTTTTGACCGGTTTTTTTTTTTTTTTTTTTTTCAGTAAACGAGATTTTCTTTCCATACATCTATATTAACTAGATTTTCTACTCTCAACTATTAAAAAAAATCCTTTAGAAATAAACAGTGCATAGTTTTAAGTCAAATTATACCACACTTTAAAGTTCTTTGTATCAGAAAATACCTTATTTTGCACAATTTTCATAATGTTTCCAACTTTTAGTTGTGGACACCTACAGATATCTCTTATTTGTAAACCACGGATGGTTTTGTTTGATTTAGCACAAATGGAAGATGAAAATCAATGTTCTTAACTGTCAGAAGGCTGATATTGTATATATTTGAATTCTAAGAGGATGCCATGATTGTTATTTTAAGGGAAGCTAGAAACTGCTTTTGGTAGTAGAAAATAAGATTTGTTTGGCTCAGTTTCATGCTGAGTCTCAGTGAAGGGACTTCAGAGGCAAGAGCAAATGGATAAGATAGGCATATAGTAGGATTTTAAAACAGGAGTTGAGGTAAAAGGGTAGTAATAGGGCTGGAGAGATGGCATAGCAGTTAATGCACTTACCTATGAAGCCCAAGGACCCCGGTTTGATTCCCTAGAACCCACATATGCCAGATGCACAAGGAGGCGCATGCATCTGGAGTTGATTTGCAGTGGCTGGAGGTCCTGATGTGCCCATTCTCTCTATATGCACACCTCTCTCTCTCTCCAATAAATAAATCAATAATTTTTTTAAAAGGGTAGTAAGATACAATTCCAGATGTTAATCTCAGAAGGAAAAGGAATGAAATGGATTCTAAGGCAATACAAAGGAAGAGAGATCTTCCCTTTTCATCTCATTACCCACTCCCCTCCATATCTCATCTCCTCCACCTCAATAAAAACCTGCGACTATATCTTGCATGTGTTCATTCACTTTGGCTGTTTTAAATGTTTGTATCTGTCTGATTTTATGAGTGTGAATATTTGTATACAAATAACTAATTTCAGCTTGTCACAAAACAAAACAGTAGTGAAGTTGAGTGGATGGGGTGTTGGGATGTTGATCTTTCTAAGTTATCCTGATGTGGCCCAGGTTACGCATTTATGCGAACTGGACCCTTCAGAAACATTTCCTATTTCCTACCAACCCAGTCATTAGTGATGATGGGCTTCTTCACAAAATGGAATGATTAACACCCTTTGAACTGTGAGGTAATTCCATTGTACTTCATTAGTCTGAATGCCTTGTAGTTTTTTCTGCATCCCCCAGTGCTTATAATTCCTTAAATTATAGTCTTTTGGGAGGTATTCTCCATGTTTCTCACAGACTGGGCAGTTGTTACTTAACATAGTAAGAATTAATTTTCTAAGATGCCTAGTGATATTTTTATTGATTTTTGTTTTGTTTTGTTTTCATTCTTCTCATGCTTTTTCTGCCTGCTTTTCTTCTGCCTTTTCCTCCTTCTGTCCCTTTACCCCGTGAATCTTTGGATACTGAGACTGCGCTGATGAGCATGTAGTAGATGCTCGATAAATACTGTGAAGTGCTTTGTTGACAAGAAACAAGCCCTTGTCTTTTCATCATAATCTTGTAGTCCTAAAATGCTGACCCTGAAGAAAGACTCCTGAGGTAGTCTGCAGAATAACAGATCACTGCATGCAGTCCTTATTATTTAGCCCTACTGTTAATTCAGCAATGCTGACAGATGGCAGGATAAGTTAATATCTCTGTGTAAGCAGAGAACCTGTAATTATCCCCCCACTCCTTACTGCATGTCTATTTATACATTAAAAAAATCTTCCTCCTTCCCCCCCCCCCATAGTCTTCCCAGGGCTGTGGAGATGGCTTAGTTGGTACAGCATTTGCTACATAACCCTAAAGACCTAAGTTCAGGTCCCTATCACCAACATAAATACTGGGTGTGGTGATGCGTGCCTATAACCTTAGTGCTTGACAGGTAGGTCCCTGGGGCAAGCTATCTAGCTAGACAAGTCAAATCAGAGAGCCTTACGTTCAAGGGAGAGGCTCTGCCTCAATAAATAAGGTAGAAAGTGACAGATTACTGGCTGCTCCTTATCTGTCTGTCATTTTAACATCTGGAAGGTGAACACCACCTTCTAAGGAGGGACCTTCTGCTTTCCTGGAAACAAGAAGCAAATATCCTTATAAAAATTTAGCAATTTATATTTTAATGTATTTACCAAATCCTTTCTGATTGCTTGACACTATTCTCAGAACTTTGCTAAAATTAGTGTTTTTAATGTTTGTAAAACCTTTGCAGTAGGTGCTATTATTACAAGGAAACTGAGGCAGGAGGCTCATGGCCAAGATTATGCAGATTGTAAGTAGTAGTAGGCTCAGGAGCCAAACCCAGGCAGTCTGGCTCCAGGGTTGATGATTATAACCACTATAACATGTCCCTATCATTAAAGGTAATTCTGCAGACAGGAGTTACATGTGGTCAAGAATTCTTGAAAAGATTATATTCTCCCAAAATATGTAAGGATGCTATAGTACACCGTTTAAGGAGAAGAAAATCAAGCAAAGCATTTTAATATACTTAAGCCTAGAATGTCCTCTGAATACAGTGTTCCAGTATGTTTAGGCCTGAACAGTCCTGTCTGAGCTCCCCGCTGACCATAGCACTAGCTCACCAGCCACCTAAGTGAGCCATTTTTAAGGGGAGAGGCTCTGATTGATCTGCTCCAGAAAGCACTATGTGGAACAGTGGAGGAAAGTAATCATTGTCTTAAATGATTAAATGTCAGAAGTCACTGACGCTAATAATCAGAGTATCCTTAGCATAATGATGATGGAAATACTACCATCCTTACAAGTTGTTTGGCTCTGCATGAGCCGATTGGGTCCCTTAGTTCTAGGAAGGTATAGGAGATAGTGTGGTTATATGTGCAAGTATATAACAAAGACCATCAGAAGATCTCCCAGGACATAACCTGTGTCTCCACTTCTTCTTTTTTTTAACCTCAGCTAAGCAGATTCCAATAATTTTTTTATATATTTTATTTATTTATTTGAGAGACATAGGCAGAGAGAGAGAGAGAGAGAGGGAGGGAGGGAGGGAGGGAGAGAATGGGCACACCAAGGCATCCAGCCACTGCAAACGAACTTCAGATGCATGTGCCCCCTTGTGCATCTGGCTTACGTGGGTCCTAGAGAATTGACCCAGAGCCCTTTGGCTTTGCAGGCAAGCACTTTAACCACTAAGCCATCTCTCCAGCTCTCTAATAATTTTTTATCACTTCGGTGATGGTGTGTTTTTACTTAATTATTCATGCATACTTATGTCTGTCAATTTGATCCTTGTTTGTTTGTCTTTCCATTAAAAGAACCTGCCATCTATTAGGGAAATGAAATTCTTGAATGAAAGAAAGAAAGAAAGGGAAGGGGAAAGATAGATAGATTACATCTAGTATGTTCTGGTTTGCATTTACAAATAAAATACTGAAGCATTTATTGAAAAATACTGACTGTGAAATTTTATTGGCTTCCTAAAGTTAACTCATGAATGGTGATGAAAAATAATATGAAACATTAGGAAATGATTTGTTGACATGAGTGTTTTCTGCAATGACTTGACTGTTATACTTTAAGGACAAGACTATTATGTATTTATTTCTTCAACTAATATTTGCTGAATGCTATGTCAGGCATTGGGGTTTACATTGGCAACGGATGTCAGGCATGTCCTGCCCTCACAGAACTTGTCATACAGTAAGGAAGATAGACATTGGTACCTAAACACACAATTCATAAATATAAAACCATAACCTTGAGCAATATAAAGGATGGGAACTCAGAATACGTGATGGGAAGCCAATTTCATGTTATTAGATGAAGGGAGTTTTAACAGAGATCTGGAAGTGTCCAGAGACAAGCAGGTGCATCTGTGTCACCTCCATGGATCTTGTGCAGATGGTTGTTTCTATGCATACATACCCCTACTTGGCAGCATGTCCAAGAAAGCGTTCACTTTGCTTCATCTCTGTTACAAGACTGCCTACTCCTACTCTTGGGAAGCAGTGTGCATGCAGCACCAGGCCTTCCAGAGTTGCTTTTCTCTCTCTCTTTCTTTATCTCTCTGTGGGTGTGTGCATGCACACTAGTGATTGAATTTAAGGGCCTTGTGAATGCTAGGATGGTACTCTACCGCTGAGCTCCATTCCTAGACCAAGAGGTCTAAATGTTAAGGAGTCTTTTCTACTCATGAAGAATTACTTACTGTTGCATAATCCTAATCAAAACAAGAACAGTTCAAGGGGTTTGGGGGCTTAGCTCAATGATAGAGTACTTTACCTAGTATGCACGAGGCACTGGGTTCAATTCCCAGTACAGGGTGTGTGTGTGTGTGTGTGTGTGTGTGTGTGTGTGTGTGTGTGTATCATGTGATACATGTGTGCATATATACATATCACCCGTATACACACAGACTTACAAGTTAAAGTACTAACCACAGTAGTGGTTATCCATGTATGGCCTGGTCTGTGTAGCCTCAGTAGTCCCCTGGACCCTTCCAGAATTCTGTGAGGTCAAAATAATTTTCATAGCAGTAATAAAGACATTATTTGCCATTTTCAAATTTCTTCTCTCCTCAGTGTAAGTTGGTAGGATTTTCCAGAGACTAGATGTTGTGATTTTTATTCCAACAAACTGAGTGCAAAAGTATATATGATAATTCTTCTTTCTTCTAGTAAGCCAGACTTTAAAGGCATTGTAAAAAATGTGAAAAATATTCCTCTCACCTTTTTGTGTTGTATATTTTTCATAGTGTTACTCATTCTAGTGCAGTGGCCTATTTTTATAACATTTAAATGAATTAATAAGTATCTCTAAAATGTCTGTCTCCCAATGTAGTTATTATCTATAGATAGAGCCCACATCAACTTTTTTTTTGTATCCTTAATAGTTTTTAAAAAGCATAATGTGATTTGAGACCAAATGTTTAAAAGCCACTAAAATGTGGCATCCACTTGACTTTTTAGGCATGTTACTTCATCTTTCTGAGATTGTTAGTAAAATGGAATGATGAAGAATTGTCCTTATAAAAGGATTAGAGGACTTAATATATATCAGGAGCTTACAATACCTGTAACATTAAGGATTCAGTATATGCTAGTTTCCTTAGTATTGCCTATAATGGAAGGTAGAATGGGCATGGTTTCAAATACTGATTGAAGCATTGTTAAAGAGTCTTCATATTGGTGATTATCAGTATTGTTATGATACAAAACAAAGTCATTGAAGTAAAGGAATTTGGGTTTTATTACTTTTACTTTGGGTTGAGTAATAGCAGTGGTATTGACAAGTGGTCAAAGTGTGAAGAAAAGTGAAATGTAGATTCAGACTGGCTTGCTGTGCATTTCAAACCCTGCTGCACCACTCAACCCTCATCCTTGCAGCCAGGGTTCTGCTCTGTCCAGAGTGACTGTGAATAGGGAGCAAACATTATTTGTAAAGCTTTGTAGGGATTGTGATGGGTTTCAGACCTCCAGCATCCTAACCCCAGAGCTGTAAGTGCCCACAGTAGAGAGCATAGTATTCAATGTACACTTTTCCAGTAGAGAACTGAGGCTCAAAATAATGTTGCTTACAGAGCTCATCTTCATATGAGAGTGCTCATCAGAACAAAAGCTACAGTTCTCTTGATGTGTGGTGGAAAGAATATCAGGCTAGGAATCAGAGCTGGTCTTAGCCTCATTCTAAGGCACAGTTGGTTATCTGACAGTGAGCAGGTACTTAAATCTCTGGCCCTGAATATCCTTATTTGTAAAATACATGTGGAAATATCTATTTGTGCTATTTTTCTATTGCTGTGACCAAATTACCTGACATAGACTACTTAAAGGAAGCAAGGTTTACTTTGGCTCATGGTTTCAGAGGGCTCTATACATAGCTGCTTGACCTCATGTGCTAGGGCAGAACATCATAGCAGCAGAAGTGTGTGGTGGAGGAGATTTTGTTCATATGCATGGACAGGAAGCAGCTAGGACCAGCTCTAGTGACTGGCTTCCTCCAGTTAGGGTCTACCTCCAACACACCAAAATAGCACCACCATCTGGGAACCAAGCATTCACATGATGAGCCTGTCAGGGACATAGCATATTCAGACCATAATATTGTCATAGTACAAAGGGTTTTAGAAAAGACCAGATTGGAAAGTCACCACATGAAGGTACCCCAGATACTTTGATTTCAGTCAGTGTTGAATTTTCAGTCCTGTGCATATAAAGTCTATGGAGAGTAGTTCCCTGTGAAATAAACAATTCTTTCCCAAAGTCAAAGCTGCATTAAAATAGGGTGTTTTGTTGCTTTATAACATTTTTTTTCTGTCATTTTAGGACAACCCAGAACATTGCAGGACCTGTGCCGAATTAAAATTCGACAATGTATAGGCCTTCAAAACCTGAAGCTGCTTGATGAACTACCAATTGCCAAGGTCATGAAAGACTACTTAAAACACAAATTTGATGATATCTGATCCACCAGGACTGTGAGCAAGATCAGGAGTTATTCCAGATACTTAAAGGCTTTTGGCCTTGCACAAAGTATATCCTATGCAATTTCTGATTTGCTGTGAAGTCAGAAAGCAGGTATACACTTATAGGTTTTTCATTTGTTTGGTTTTCATTGTAGGGGAGGGATATGTGTGTGTGTATGTGTGTGTGTATATATGTATACAAACACATACACACACACACACACCACGCTTGAAGGTCTTAATTTGGTTTCTTGGTCCAAGTTTATGAGGTCCAAACCTTTCTATATAATATTGCATTTAGAAAAATTGTGTTTCGTAAATGACAGAAGCAGGTTTCAAGTAAAAAAAAATTTCCCTTTCAATCTTAAAGTTTCATTCGTGAGCAAGGTACTAGAAACCAGTAGAACACTGTTCAAGTTTGGCCCAGTCTTACCCAAGGGGTCCTGGGTTATACTGGAAAATTCACTATGAAAAAATTTAAAGTAATGCTATCACCTCATTTATTTTTAATGAGTGCAGATTAGCTGTTTCAAACTGTTCTTTCTTTTTTCCTAATTAATGTAGCTTTCCATTACAGAAACCCAGAACCTCCGCTTCCTTTCAGTGTGCGCTTGTTTTTAACTTATTTTTTTAACAACTGTAGGACACTACCCTAAGATACTGTGTTTCAACTCCTGTCTCTTGTTCAATTGTGCTTAAAAAAAAAAAGATGGGAGAAGAAATAACTTTAAAAAGCCAGTGTATTCTGTTTTTGAAAACAGTACCTCTAGTGCAATACTCTTTCTCCATTTGTTCTCTCACGACGTCACTTGCTGTTCACCTTCCTCAGTGGCTGGGGTGTCCCCTGAGCAGGAGGCACCACTTCTGTTCTCATGACAAATCCAAGGTGGGCCATGTGTATTCCATTTTAAACTTTGTGTTTTTTTTTTTTTCCCCACCTTAAGCAGAAAATTTCATATCCTGGGGCAAAGTATTCCTTGGAAATAGTCTAAATTCTTGTGAAACCATTTGGCTTCAGTGGTTAAAAACTTTGTAGGGGGTTCATGATGGTTCTTTTTCCCCCTTCCTGGTAATATATATAGATAAATATTTTTAAGAGTGAATTCTTTAATGGGTGCACATTTGTGAGTCTGGCTAATTCCTAATATGCTAACTAAATATTTCCTGTCTATTTTAAGGGTAGGTACAATGAAGCTCTTCAGGACAAATTTCTTTTCTGGGTTGATTGGGCATATGTGTTCAAGACAAACCCAGATGCAACAAAGTGTCATAACAAGGGCAGAGGTCACAGAGGCACTGGGCATCAGATGTGGTGCCCTTGGAATGGGTTCTGTGCTTTGTTCGTCATTATGTTAGCTTCAGGAGAGACTTCAAATTCCCCATCACCCTAGTGCTTCAGCAAACTTCAAGATACTTATATACTGTTAGTAAATTTGTCTTCTCAAGTTGGCAAGAGGAAAGGCTTCCCTTTTCTTGTCCTAATGCTAGTTTTATGACACGGAGTGTAAAACTCCTCCACCTGGAAGTATAGCAGAGCAGAATTAGGAGTCTTCTCATGTCTGTTCTCTTAGTGAGTCATCACAGAGTCCGCTCGGCTGCAGCCACCTGGCCGCCAAACAGTTGCTCTGCAACAGGTTTCTAAAGAATGGGCTGCTTTGGAAAAACAGTGGATGGGGAATCACTGGTGTGGCCCATAGACCCTTGCAGGCACCTAGTCAGCATAAGGCCTGAGTCACAACTGTCCCCTACTGCAGCTGGAGGCTGATGGGTAGGAATGGGTAGTAATCTGACCTCATCAGAAAAGTTATCTTCGTGGAGATTTTGGAGTGAAGATAGCTACTGAGCTGTATTCACATTCTTTATTCAGGACCCAGGTCAGGGTTCCAGGTTAGCAGTGACTTGAGTGCTACTTCTATTAAAATCGAGCCCAGGGTGATGAGGAAACAGCAGGGAGCCCAGATCCTGTGCTCTGACAGTACAAGTAAGGTTCCAGTTGCACAGGGCCAATTTGCACATACATGTGTATTAATTTATTCAGTTAGCTTAAAATAATTCTCTCCCCAGTCATTCAGAAGTTTCCAAATAAAGTTAGCCACTGATTTGAGTCAGGGAATTTCACATAAAAAGATCAGACAAAGGCAAATTCTTTATTCTGCTATCCTGCTGTTGTGACTTCAGAGAAATTATGAGAGCTCTTCCTGGAATTGAGATTTCTATTTAGTGAAGAAGTATATCATTCCATTATTTATTGTTTGAGGTTTGAATTACCTGGAAGCTTAAAAAGAATGTTCTTTGTTAAGAGAATTCCAATCACATACTGTATTTAATGGTAACTGACACATCTTTCAATTGGTAACAGTGATGGTGGTGAATATGCAGGTCCGCACTTGAATTTGATTGTCAGAGAAGCTTTCTGTGGTCACACAATGAGCAGAGAGAACAAGTATTTTAGAAAGTCAACAATTGGTTTTCCCAGAGTCTTGACTAAAGTGTTCAACAGATTACCCAATTTGTCATTGATTCTTTTGTGTTTCTTTTGAAATTTATTATTTAAGCCTATTACTAAAATTTTATAAAAAATATATTTGGCAAGTACACCAAAGAAACCAGCTCATAAAAGATTATGATCATTAATGAACTGAAAACCTCATCTTTTGAAAACAAGGGTGTTTTTGTAAATATTTGTGTTTATAAATGTACAGCAGAGTAAGAGTGTTTTTTAGATTATTTAATTCCCATATTTCTAAACTATTTACTACAAAATAACCCACGCTCATTAGTTTGGCTGACTTGACTGTTTGGTTTTCAATTCATTATCAGTCATGCTTGGAACAACCTTTCCACTAGAGAATTCAGTGTTCTGGCAGTGGCCGGAGTGCACATCTGGAGCCTGAGGGAGTCTAGCATGACTTGTCAGGTGCACACCCTTGTAAGAAACAAGAACGTGTAGCTTCTTGCAGAGTGGACCATCCCACACGAGAGTCTGCCTTCCCTGCGGGACCACTCACTAGCCCAGGATGTGATTGGGACGAGGCTGTTTGCCCACAGATTAGCTTTCATGTAACTCCCAGTGTGTTATAGCATAATCTATTCTGTTCTTCCTTTGTAATGTAAGTTTTGCTTTGGGTCAGTTTGAATAAAAAAAAAACTTAAATCTGGTTTAAAAAAAAGTATTGGAATTGTGTTTTATTTCTAGTCTACCTGAATCTTTAATTTTTAATTTTTTGTGCATGTGTTGTGCATATTGTGTGTTCATATGTGTGTGATACATGTATGCATGTGGAGGTCAGAGGGCAACATTGGTTGTCATTCTCCACACATTTTTTGAAACCAAGTCTCGTGCTGAACCTGGAACTCACCCATTCAGCTAGACTGGCTAGCCAGTGAGCCCTGTGAATCCACCAGTCCACTTCTCCAGTGCTGGCATCCCAGGCACACTCCCCAACACTCTGCATGTTTATGTGGGCCTGGGGACCCCAGTTCGTGTCCTCAGATTTGTACAGCAAACATAGCTCCAGATGTTTGGTGAAAGAAACAAATATCACTCCTCAACTTCTAGATCCCTAGGAGCTGGGTAAGAATGTGCTACAGAACCCAGCTCCACCTGCATTAGCATGCAGCCCACTTGTGGCCTCACCTGTACTCACTCTTTTTTTTTTTTTTGAAATGTGCACTGTGCGAATCACAACCAACAAAAGACTCAGTCTTGATTGTATCAACCCAGCACAGCCACAGCCTTCTTGAGCCATATTCATCATGCGTGCTAGCTCCACCTTGACAAAAGAAGATGGTGCAGACTTGCAATTGAAATACAGAACAGTAACACAGTCACTGCAGTGACTCCATGGTAATATGTTAGCCTGGGAGAGATAGGGGCAAAAATAACTTGGATTTCACTTCCTTTAACAAGCACAGCTTGATTTGGGAGAGACCCCAGCCTCATAAATGATGGTGTGCTAGGAAAAAGGGAAGACAGACTATCCACTCCATGCAGAAAGAGGATGTGTTGGAATTATAACCTTGTTGCATATTTGTACAGGGTTTGGCACAAATGAAAGCCAGGAATGGGACACTTGAAACTATTTCTAATGGTCAACAGGGGAGTTTGGATTTGAAAAATAGCCGTGTTACTTGGAAATCTTGAGGTCATTCCTTTTCTAATATGATGTAAGGAGTGTATTGTTTTCTCAGCGGAAATACAGTTTCCAAAAATGGCTTACTAGCTATTGATAAAATGGATTATCTACTTGGAAAAAGAAGTATTTATTTGTACTTTCCTTATAGTTCGGTATCCAAAATGAAGGAGAACAGCTTTGAATCATCATCTGCTATATTGATATAACTTACTTGTTACCTAATTAAATGAAGCTTTACAAATTTTGATGTTAGTTTATTTTGTTTTTTGTATTTTTTAACTATTGATAACCTCTGTACATCTTAAAATATACCATGATTATAATTCCTTCCCACCATCTTCCCTTTTCCCCCTTCTGAATCCAAACTCTCCCCCCGAATCCCTTATTTTCAATTAGACTCCCTTCTATTTTGATGTCATCAATTTTTTTTCTCCTATTATGCAAGTCTGGTGTAGATAGCATCAGCCACTGTAAGGTCATGAATGTCATGGCCACTTTGTATCTGGAAGACAGGATTGCAAAGCACTCTTCCCTTCCTTCCTTCCCTCCCTCCTTCCTTCCTTCCTTCCTTCCTTCCTTCCTTCCTTCCTTCCTTCCTTCCTTCCTTCCTTTCTTTTTCTTGGCCACCTCTTCAGCAATGGTCCTTGAGCCTTGAGGGTGCTGAACATACCAACACACCACTGTGATTTCTTAGCACTGTGGTGAGTTTTAAGTCCACCCCAGTGGTCACTGCCATCTGAAAAGAGAAGCTTCTCTAACCAGAAGTGAGAACAGCATTAATGTATGGCCATAAACATAAGTATTTAGTGGGCAATTTGGTGCACATAACATATACATTTAACCAGACAATAGTAGCTTCTCCTGTAGGGTTTAAGACATAGACTTGTTTTGTTTTGTTTTTTTGTTTTTTTGTTGTTGTGTTTTGGGGGGGGGTTGTTTGCTTGTTTGTTTGTTTGTTTTGGTTTTTTGAGGTAGGGTCTCACTCTAGCCCAGGCTGACCTGGAATTCACTCTGTATTCTCAGGGTAGCCTTGAACTCATGGTGATCCTCCTACCTCTGTCTCCCAAGTGCTGGGATTAGAGGCGTGTGCCACCATGCCTGGCAAGTCATAGACTTTTGATTAGGTTTTCAGTACCAGGCACGAATTCCCTCCTATGGAATGGACATCAAGTCCAATCAGAGGGCAGTTGGTTTCCTCCAAAACAGACATGCCACTATTGTACCAGTTGGTACATTTGGCTTGGCCAGCTGTAAAACTTGCAAGATCCATTGCTGGATAAGACCATTGATGATTTTTCTCCCCCAATGGGCTGCATAGCTCTTTCCAGCATCCTAACAGCCAGTCAGTAAAGAAGCTTCCAGCTCAGCCCCAGCTTGATTTCTCAGTGACCTACAGCCTATTTTGTTTCATTTCATTTCTTTTCTTTTCCTTTCTTTTACAAAACAGGGTATCACTATCTAGCCCAGGCTAGCTTCAAACTCTCGATGTCCCTGCCTCAGCCTCCTGCGTGCTAGGAGGATTAAAGGTGTGAGCCACCACACCAGAATTTGATGTTAGAATTTTTATTAGCTTAAATACTAATAAATATTTTAAACATCCACAGCCACATCCTGAGACTCAGATCAGAGTTGTCATAGACTCCTGAGATGCAAGATGACTTTTCATTATTCTTATCACTAACTATACTGTCCCTCATAAATCTTAGGTCATCAGAGGGCCAGCAACATACTGTGCCAGCTGGATCTCCCCATTCCCTATTTGTTGCTGGTTCCATGTTCTGTAATCTGGTTTTTAAAGGCTCTGGTGCCTTCTGTAGATATTTCCTCATTTGCCAGAGGAATTCTTCCTGGGTGACAGTTCATGTTCTAAAGTAAATTTAAGAAGGTTAAAGCTATTTATGAATATTTTATAAGCCGTCATCAGTGTGGGACTAAAACGCTAATCCCTTGCCCTGTTGCTAGTGTATTTGGTCTCTTCTTAGCTGTCCAAAGTAGGGACCTTGCACTAAGTGATCACACGCCATTCTTTCAGGTGACCCAGGCTGCCTTGTGCTGATTTTCCACTGTACAGCTTCAGACAGAACAGCTTTTCCCTTCCGGACTGAACCATTCTATCATGGATGGTGGAGGAAGGATGGAAAGAAGTGGGGGGAGACCAAGGGAAGATCTAAGTAGAAGAGGGACTAGTTTATTGCAAAGAAGGGAGACAAGAGAAGAAAATGATCAGAGTGCATTATATACATGTTTGAAAATTTGCAATACAAGTTAAAGGTACATTAGAAGTAAAGGTTCTAATTTTAAAAATTATCTTTCTGTTTCAAAAATTACCATTGGAAAATTAGTAGTCGTAATTATAGATATATTTAATCGAATCTTGGTTTGTTTTATGATCTTAAAAAATCTTTTTTAGTATTGACTTATTTGGAAACTTTTAGACTAATATAAATGCAATTGAAAACATGTAAAGAAGTAGTAAAGTGATTCACTTTTCTGTGACACAAAATCCTATGAGTCAGAAAAGAGGCAGTTGTGTGTGGACAGCAGGGTTCCATTTAAGTTGAGAAATTTGTTTCTATTAAGAGTAGGCTGAACATTTGTGACTGACAGACACAAAGGTGACCCAGCTGCAGAGAGCTCTTCCTGTTTATCTGGTAGTAGCTGCTCAGCTGAGCCCATGTTGCTTTTCACCCTTTCATAGTTTTGAGTCAGGTCATTGCTTAGTTTTCTTTTCCCTCCCTCCCTCTTTTCTTTCTTTCTCTTTCTTTTTTCTTTCTTTCTTTCTTTCTTTCTTTCTTTCTTTCTTTCTTTCTTTCTTTCTTTCTACTGTACATGGCTATTGTAGATTTCTCTACAGGGCTTCTAGATTTTCCTCTCAGTTCCGGCTGGCATATAAGGTACAGACTGGGCATCATCAAGTTGCTTTAGGGTGCTGGTTATAGGTCCCAAATTGCTTGGTTTTCTTCCCTAACTGAGGAGAGATACAGCTCAGTGTCATTCTAAAAGAATGAATTAGTCTGGACCATGGCCATTTCCCATCTTGGGTAGTGCTTAAGGGGAACAAATTGCATGCCTTTCTGGCTAATTACTGGTGTTCATAAGAAACACTGAGCGTAGGGCTGACATGCTTTGTGGGCAGACACCTTTAACCACCTGGCCATCTCCTCAGGCCCTGATGGATTTTTTTTTTTTTTTTTGAGAGAAGGTCACACTATGTAGCCAACTGGCCAAGTACTCACAATATAGCCCAGGCTATCTTCAAACTCCTGGCAATCCTCCTTCCCCAACTTCCAAAGTGCTGGGATTGTGGGTGTGCAGACATTGTGCCCAGCTATTTTTATTTTTGATCTTGACTTTTTTTTTAATGAGGTAAGGTCTCACTTGACCCTAGGCTGATGTAGAACTAACTGCAGCCCCAGGCTGGCTTGAAGTCAAGTGGATTCTCCCACCTCAGCCTCCCTTGCTAATAAAGGTGTGTGCTAATACTCTTACCTCTTTTTTTAAGGTTTATTTCCTATCTGATCAATTAATTTTTAAAAAGAATCTGTGAGCCTATCCAAAGATGTCTGTGATGTGCATGACTAGCTTTTTTTTTTTCTTCTTGCTTTTATGACAGGTACCTACTGGATTAATAAACCTTCAGTCTTTGATCACATGGATAACATAGATTTCCATTGAAAGATAGAGATCTGGGGAAGGGGGACTTGAATATTTTTGTCTTAGATAAAAAGTTGAATTAAAACAAACATCCTTGGGCTGGAGATACGGCTTAGCAGTTAAGGCTCTTGCCTGCAAAGCCTAAGGACCCATGTTTGATTCTCCAGAGCCCATGCAAGTCAGACACACAAAGGTGGGAGGCAAGCGCAAGGTCACACATGCCCACTAGGTGGTGCAAGCCTGTGGAGTTCAATTGCAGTGGCTTAGGCCCTGGCACGCCAATTCTCTCTTTCTCTCTCTCATTCTAAAAAAATTAAAAAATAAAAATAAACATCCTTGTATCTAATTGTGAACACTTTAAAGTTGTCATTTATCTTGAAGCCTCTGAAATTTATGTAAGTAGATAGATAAATTATTGACCCATCTGGGAACTTCTGAAAGAATTTAACAGACTAGCCTTAGTTTGCAGACCTTTAGGTAATTATATGGTGAGAAAGGGGCAATTGTTGAGCTGACTTACAGAGTGTCAGGTATGTAGAGTTTGCCCTAATATGCCACTCCTCTAGACTAAGGTAATGAGGCTATATCCCAGAAAATACTGTTGGCTCAAATGTACTGCTCATAGAAACTTGAGGTCCTGTGATTATAATCACAGTACACACATCCATGGCAAGGCGGTCATTTCTCTTTCACTCTGTCAAACTCAACACAAACTAGATTTTAAGCTGACTACCACCCTCTCCCTGCCTTCATCCCTGGCAGGCCTAAGGTGGTTGGTGTGGTGCTTCGCCTCCTAGGGCAATACAAGTGAGAGCAAGATGAACATCCTTGCCGCATACCGCTCATGGGAAGATCCATCCTGGAAGGAAGGAATGGAATGGGACCCACAGCCAAGGTTGAAAGACAGATTCCTAGGTGCACCTGGAGCCTAACGTGGAGACAGCCGGACCTTGGAGTCTGTGGTGGTTTGATTCAGGTGTCCCCCATAAATTTAGTGTGCTGAATGCTAGGTCCACAGCTGGTGACAATTTGGTAACTGAAGCCTCTTGGGGGCAGTATATGGTTGGGGCAGGCTTATGGATGATACAGCTAGCTTCCCCTTGCCAGTGTTTGGCACACTCTTCCTGTTCCTGTTGTCCACCTGATGTTGGCCAGGAGGTGATGTCCACCCTCTGCTCATTCCATTGTTTTCCCTGCTATCGTGGAGCTTCCCCTTCTGTCTGTAAGCCAAAATAAACCCTTCTTCCCACAAGCTGTTCTTGGCAGGATGTTTTCTACCAGCAATACTAAGCTGACTACAACAGAGTCCTTCAAAACTGGAGTGCAAGAGCCGGGCGTGGTGGCGCATGCCTTTAATCCCAGCACTTGGGAGGCAGAGGTAGGAGGATCGCCATGAGTTCAAGGCCACCCTGAGAATGCAGAATGATTCCAGGTCAGCCTGAACTAGAGTGAGACCCTACCTTGGAAAAAAAAAAAGAGTGCAAGAGAGTTCTGTCACTATACTCTTAACTCACTGTGGTTGCAGCCACTCTGCTGCAACGAATTCAATTTCTCCTCAAGACACATCTGTCCTATTAATGTGTAAATGTCAGGTAAGTGTTGTCACTCATCCCGAGAGTATTGTATTGCAGCTTTAGGTGAACAGGGAGAAAGTGCTGATGGATGTGTTAGGGAAGGAAGCTGTGGCCACCTCCCTGACCACGGAGTGATGGGTAACCCTTGGCAGCTCTGCAGAGAAGCCAGCTGTGACTACGGGGAAAGGTTTCCATGCGGAGGGCCCATGGGTTTGCAGTGTTTTGGGCTTAGCCACTAGAAGGAAAAGGAGACGGAAGAGGTTGTGGGGACTAATGGTGTTCGGGTTCAAGACTCACTTTTAGTCTTCAGTCCTGCTGGACTGAACCCCCATAAAAGATGGCAGCCGGATGCCTTGAGCCATTTCTCTCAGGCCTTCCTATTCTGGTTTTGTGGGTGCATTGCTGTCACCTTCCCATCCTTTGTCCCTACCTGGAGCATTTACCAAGTCCTGGCTGTGGATTACCCTGCATTTCTTTGTAAGGGGGGAAAAAAAGGTTTGCTCTATTTCCACCTGCTGTGCCAGAAACCTCTGGAAGGCAGTATCCAGCATTGGGCCTTACAGCCCAACAACTGGAACAACACTCAGTGTAGTTATTGGCAGCAGGTTATCTCGAAAGCAAGGAGTGGGCATGGCTCTACCCAGCTCTGGTACCAGGTAAGAGAACCCAGAAAAGAGCCAGAGTTGGATTGCTCCAGTACCTACCCTGTGACGCAAGCATGCATGTAAGCATGTTCACGGATACTCACCAGTTACCTGGGAGGTAGATTTGATATCGCCATGGACCAAGAAAGCTGAGGCAAGTCTCCTCTCCCCTCACCTTGTGTGCTCTCCTTTATTTGCCTTCTTACCAGGAGGCAGCACCAAGCTTCCCAGGGTCCCCACAGACTTACTCCACGACACATGTCCCTGCTGCTTTGTTCTTTGTGTGTACTTGTGCACCTCAAGGTTCTCAGTTCAGGGCTGTGACCTTGCTGTGAGGATGTACACAGATAACCTCTCCCAGGAAGAGGACCTGTGGCACTGTCAGGGAGGCATCTAGAACCCCAACAGTGTCAAGGTTCAGCTCATTTGAGTGACTACATAGCTCTCAAACATCTGTCCAGTCTCCTTGAGGACTTTTGCCAAGTTCTGCCTATGCTGTGCCCAGTCCAGCAATGTGAATGTGCTTCACACTGTCTCCTGCCACCTGGGCCTCTGTCTCCACCTGCCCTAGTTCGGATGGGGTGAAATGCAGAACCTGCTTTTTCACCCATTTTTCCCCTGTGTTAGCTTAACCTGTGATAATTATAAAGAAAAGGCTATTTTCATAGTTTTAGAAGCTTCAGGCCATGGTCAGTTGATTCTGTTGTTTTGAGGCTGTGACAGTTCATCATGGTGAAAACAGAACTACTCACCCCATGGCTGGGATAAGAGAGAGAAGGAGACAAGGGTCTTTCAGTTCCCTTTAAGAGCATGTTTCCAGTGACTGGAAGACGTCCACTAAGCTCCACATCTTAAAGGTGCCACTACCTCCCAAGAGCACCATGCTGGGAACCTCTAGGGATCATTTTAGACTCAAGTTATGGCACTCCACAAGTTTTTTCTTGTGTCACTTAACTCTCCATGAGTTCTACCTTAAACACAAAGATCTCAGGAAGCAAAGAGAGTAGAGTGTGCCAACTTAAAGCCTAAAAGAATGTGCTGGTGCAGGTCAGCGCAGAGAGGAGAGGACCCCGAGACTAGAAGCGACTGGAGGGCTTGTGCACATGCCCTGCATGGTGATGAAACCTGGCCAGATGCAAGTGCTGGGCAGTGTTGCCCCATCTACTGAGTTTTCCTTCACCATGGCTTCTTGCTGGCTCCCATGTTACAACAGCCAGAAGTCTCCCTCTGCAAAAAGGCCCTTGACACCAATCCACCACGCTGTTAGTCTTGTAAGGAGCTCACCTGCTGGAAAGGACCCCTAGGAGGCCACTGCATTACCAGCATGGGGCTGCAATGGCCCATGGCCAGATAAGGTGGGAATACTGGCACCCAATTCACGCCTTCAGCTGGTTGCCTCATCCCTGAGCCAGGCTGGCTCCCCTGGGTGTTTAACTCCTCATTGCATCCTTTTCTGGACACCTTTGTGCATTAAGATAAAAGGGCTGGTATATAGACTCCAGCGTGGAACATCTAAACCCTATATTATACAAGGATCCTCATGATTCCTTTGAGAATTCCTTAGAAACACTTACTCAGAGCCTATAATTAAATAACTTTGGCCAGCTTCATGGAAACGCTTGATGTTTAGGAAGCTATTAGTGTTCAAAAAAAAAAAAAAAGCCCTACCCTGAGATTAACTGATACCATTGCTTCCTGCTCCATTTTAATAATTGTTTTAAGTTAAAAAGTGCTTTAATCACCTTCTGTTTTAACAGGAAGTAATAAAATGTCTGCTTAGTAGAAGCCCATCTTTGCAGGATATGTAGGTTGCCACTTTCCTCAAGGCAAGGCATATTTCCTAGAAATGATGGAATAAGGGCCCTGCGAGAAGTCCCTGGTCCACCTAACCCAAATGTCACTGTAGAGGAGATTGTACTTTTTCCCTGAATCGGCTCACCAGATCCCAGGGGAATATAGGGATGCTCCAGTTGAGGCTTGCTTTTTCATTCAGTACGAGGTTTTTGAGTGTCTGTGCCAAAGGAAGACAATGAGGCTGGCATTCAGTAGAAGCCAGCTGAGGGACAAGAGGAAGGAAAGGAGCTGCATTGGCTGAGTAGAGCAGAGGGAAGGCAGTACAAGGCCAAGGCCAAGGAGGTTCTATTTTCCAAGTTCCAAATGGAATGTGGAACTGTGGTCCCCTACTGTATGTGTAAGTGTCTGTAAGGAAGCCACAGAATCCCCTGGAGTGCTTGCTAAAATATTGCTGGTTGCCACCTCTAGACTACACCAGGTCTGGGTTGAAGCCTAAGAATCTGCCTTCATTCTGCCACTCCCCCCACCCCAATGATGTGGATCCAACCTAGGGTCTGTGCTTTCTTGGCAACTGCTCCGCCATAGGCAGGCAGGCAGACAGACAGACAGACAGACAGACAGACAGACGGATGATAGATAGATATCCTCTGCCAACAAGCTACGTCTCCGTAGGTACCCAGAGTGATATGGGTGCCACTGGCCCAGGGAACACACTTAGAACTAATGTGCTAGAGTACTGGATTCTTCCATGGCAAGAAGACAGAAGTCCACTGTCATTGAGAAGTGCTACAGATACTCCCACTTTTGCCCATGAGGTGTGAATAAGAGTCCTTCCAGCGATTCCCAGAGCCACATGAAAATGAGTCTCCTTATTTTACAGGCCAGCCTGGGATGGTTCCGTGTGTTATGTTAACAAAGACTACAGATCTCTGTTGCCACATTACAAGCTGACTCCACGTCTAGACCTTTATGTCTCCAATTATCTTTTGCAACTACTTAATAAGTTGGGCACAGACAAAACCGGTAGCATATAGTTCTGTTATCCTGCTGTTATTGTTCTTTAGCCTAGTTTAGTAGCTTGTAAATAAATGTGTGTGCCAAGCATTAATAATGACAGCCTTAGCCTGGTTGGGCAGGGGGGAGGGGAGAGACAATGGCTCTAGCTGCCTCAGCCAGTGTGGGCCTTGCTACCCATGAAGGAGGTTGCCAATAGCATGGCCCTAAGATGGACGCATTGGCAGTATTGCCCCCCAAGTGCTGTGAGTAGATAGAGAACACCTTGCCACATCCATCTGGCTAAAGCCAGAGCAGTCAGAGGGACCATAGCAGCTCTCACCCTGTTCCAGTCCCTGGATGCAACCTAGGCTTTGTGGGAGCTGAGCTCATGTTTCTGGTTTTAAGGAACAGATCAGGGCTGAAGAGGTGGCTCAGCAGCACTGATAAAAGCATGAGGGCCTGAGGAGGCCTGAGAGATCAGTCACATTCCATCCCCAGGGCCCACATAAACAGCTAGGTAGGTGTGGCTATGCGCTTTTGTAACCCGTTCCAGTAGGGAAGCAGAGTCCCCAAAATCACCAGTGCTCACAGGGGGGAAAAATGGCAGACTCCTGGATCAGTAAGAGACTCTGGCTCAAATAAGAACAGACAGGAGGATAATGGAGGGGGACAGCCGGCATTTCACTCTAGGCACCAGAGGCAAGTGCACCCTAGGTGAGCACATGGGGTACTGCCTGGGCATTTGTATATACATCGCACATACACCACATCATAAACACACAAACAAGAAAGGAAGGAAAGGGAAGAAAGAGTAAGGAAGGAGAGAAAGGAAGAAAAAAATCAGCTAAGGAGGTGAGTATAGTTTGGCATTAGAGGAAGAAAGGGAGGGAGAAGCCAGCTAAGGAGGTAAGTGTAGCCTGGCATTGAGGCCCAGGAAGCCTCAGACCCACCAACATTGTAACTTCTGCATGGAATCTGCCTGCTAAAATGAAGAACTTTTTCTTAGCCAGCCTAGATTGAGAATAGCAAACAACAAAAAAATCCACATATTTAATGTATTCAAGTTGAGTTAACCCATTCTCATTTGAAAGTGTCAAAGCAGATAACTTTACATGACAAAAGAGGATAGCCCTAGTCTGCCTTCAAAACATAAGGTTACATACAGCATATGACCTAAGCCCAGTAACCTCTTGCTCTGAAGCCTAACCAGGTGGGTCTTGGGATGGGTGACTTCTGGCCCTCTGCCCCAGCCCTTTAAGGCAGGCAGATGGCAAAGAGGCATGGATGAAGGGGGTCAGAAATCCTTCACTGACAGAAAAGCTTAATTAAACATGGAGAGTCTTTGAACCCATGGAATTTCAACAGTCATAATCTCTAACCTCTCTTATCTGCCTGACATACATAATGGGACATTTTTAAACAAGAAAAACAATACCCCAGACCTGTTATAATGTTCATTTTTATTCATCTTTTTGGGGTTGGGAGGTACAATGTGAATACGATAAAATGTCCATGTTTCGGACTTAAGTTTATGGCTGTGCTATTTGGTGAGCCATCGTTTTAATATTTTCCCCAAAATGAAAAATTGCATTAGTCATACTTTGTGTCACTATGACAAAACTACCATACCACACAACTTAAAGTGAGTCATCATTTCTTTTGCTCATGGTTTCTGAGGATTTGTTCACTATGATGGGAAATGTGTGGCAGAGGAGGCTGCTCACCTCATGGTTGACAGGAAGCAGAGACAGAGAGGGGCCTGTGGCAAGATACAGGAAATACCTACAGAGATCTACTCCAGCCAACTAGGCCCCACCTCCTAAAGTTGCCAGAATCTCCAAAATAGCACCACCATTTGAGAGCCACGCATCCAGAACATGAGCCTTTTTAGAACACTTTACCATAACAATTGTCGCCTTGCCTACTTGATTGGCATGTTTTGTGGACTGGGCCTCTTTTCTTCTCAGTTTTTGAATTCCAACACAGCAGGGCTTCTCCCTCTCCACATGTCATATCCAGTATGCTGCAGCTGGTTCTGGAGGTGAAATGGCATCAGGAACAGGCTTCCTGTTGTCAGGTCCTAACAGCAGAAAAGATAAAGGACAAAAGTAGCACAAGGCAGTAAGGCCCTGAAGAACAGCAGCTAAAGGGCTTTGCAGCACACCCAGAGGGCGAGCCCACTTTCCTTAAAGACAGGCAGGTTTCATGGCCAGCTTTGTTGGTGACCAGTGGCTGTGCCCAAGTCATTTACCCAGGATTACAAAGAGCTGAGGGCTCTGAGACCAACTTTCTGTAGGATCCTAACATTCTAGAGTAGCCAGAAGGGGAGCAGACAGGCACTTAGGGCAACAGCATGAGCTGGGGACTTCTGGTGGGTTGTCTGTTAACACATCCCCATCCTCCTGCTCCCCACACACACAGTCACTCTATTA
Organism: Orientallactaga sibirica; assembly: GCA_036365145.1. Lineage (NCBI taxonomy): Eukaryota > Metazoa > Chordata > Mammalia > Rodentia > Dipodidae > Orientallactaga > Orientallactaga sibirica. Next base: position 20,158,394 of record JAEOAD010000031.1, read on the forward strand.
TAATGGCTTACTAGGTGGTTTGTGAAAACACTGGAATCCACGCTCCAGGGCCCGCATGGCTCCGGCAAAGGGTTTAGCACCCGAAACCTCACTTTGTCAAAGTGCAGCAGCTGTGATAATAAGCTTAAGTCTCGGTAATCACGTTTCCACTTTTACCAATTACTCTAGGCTGCTTTGTGACAGAAGTTAATACCGAGTAAGGATTTTAAAGAAGCCTCATTTTCCTTGTCTAATTAAATTAAATACTTGAAAGGTGATTCCTGTATTGATTGTCTCCCCATTTAGTCAACTGAAAATTACAGGGTCTTTTAGGAGTTCAGATCACCTGATTTGTCCATTCAGTCTCTGGGGTCATAGAGCCCTTGCCCTGGACTCACTCCTGCCAGCATCCCACCCACTGGCTTTTGTGTGCAGCTGGCTTTCCTAGAGCTCTTGGACCAACTACCCAGGAACATTTAGGGATGGCATGCCTTGTTAGTTTTCTAATTGTACAAAAATCCTTTCGAGATGCCATTTTCTCCAGGTTTTTTTTTTTTTTTAATGTTTTTTTTTATGTCTGTTGATCTTTTAAATTTTTTTAAGCAGAGGAAATCATATGTTGAGGGTTCCACGGGATATTTCCATACATGTGTATAATGTGTCGTGTTCAAATCAAGGTAAGCATATTTACCTCTTCAAACACTTATCATTTCTTCATAGTGAAAACTTTCAAAAATAACCTAACTTATTAGCAAAACATAAGTATTTAGAAGCCAGCCTGTCTGTTTAACCAGCCCTTCCCAGCCATGGTGATTCGACCAGGTTCCCAGGACCAGGCATGAATTTCCTCCTGTGGAGAGAATATCAAATCCAATCAGAACAGCCTTGCTGCTGTTGCACCAGTGCTTGTCTAGCACGTTGGGAGTATAACATGCAGGGTTCACAGCGATGTACGGCTCTTGATGACTTTTCTCCCCGATAGCTGGCATAGTGCCTTCCAGCATGGGAGAAACCTATAGCTCAGTGGCAGATTGATTTCTTTCTGCCTGGCAACCAAAATGTGGAGATAACTTTTTCTCTGACACGAAATATCCTTTAATACATGAAGTAGACCCTTTAATAACAAGCGGAAAGGAGGTTGTACAACATAGGCATCATGTTTGTTTTCTAAAAATTCCTCTGACTCCTGACACAGTGGCCTCACTATAGGGTAACATGAAAAACACCATATTTCAAAGCAAACTGGAAAACATCTTTCCTACAAGGCAAGAGCTCAGTTCTGAGCTTCCCCCGTGCAGTCAGTATGCTACGCGAACTCCACAGAAGGGATCGAATCCTCTTTACTGCATTACCACCAGCACAGCTGCAGTCTTGTGGTGGTTTGATTCAGGTGTCCCCCATAAACTTAGGTGTTCTGAATGCTAGATTCCCAGCTGACAGAGATTTGGGAATTAACACCTCCTGAAGGCCAGGTATTGTTGGGGGTAGGCTGATGGGTTTTATAGCCAGTTTTCCCTTGCCAGTGTTTGGCACACTCTCCTGTTGCTACTGTCCATCTGATGTTGGCAGGGCAGGGGGTGATGTCCACCCTCTGCTCATGCCATTGTTTTCCCCCCAGCCATCATGGAGCTTTCTCTCAAGTCTGTAAGCCAAAATAAACCTTTTCCCCCACAAGCTGCTCTTGGTTGAGTGACTTCTGCCAGCAATATGAACCTGACTGCAACAGTAATGTTGGTACCAAGGAATGGTGTCATTTGCTGCTAGACAGCTGACTGTGTGGCTTTGGCCTTTTGGAGCTGATTTTCAAGAGGAATGTGGAAGGATTTGAAACCTTAGCCTAAGAGATGCTTTGCAGTGCTGTAAGTACAGCTTGATGGACTATTCTGGTCTGAGTTGAAAGACCTGAATGCAATAAGAACTAAGGACTGTGAGGTTTGGCTTATGAGGGTGAGAAAGAGCTTTGCCTGGACTGCGCTTATGCAGTTTGTGTGAGAGGCTTGCTGTTACAGCCATGTCCTGAGTGCTTGTGCAGAGTTGCTTTGGGTACAAACAGACTGGTGTGTGCAGAGGATATGGCACAGAAAGAAATCTTTGAGCTGAAACTGCTGCCTGTTCAGCTGCAATTAAATGAGAGATTATAACCATTGAGATTGGGCCAGCTGACCTGCATTGGGGGCAACAAGAAGAATGTAGACTCTTCTGAAGGGGTCTGAATGCTCAAGGAGGGTCTTGTTCTTCAAAGTCTCTTTATTCCCCCCTAGGTTAACAAATTGGCACCCTACCTGGTGTTGTGGAGTATAAGAAATGCAGGAAAGAAGCCGGGCGTGGTGGCGCACGCCTTTAATCCCAGCACTTGGGAGGCAGAGGTAGGAGGATCACCGAGAGTTCAAGGCTACCCTGAGACTACATAGTTAATTCCAGGTCAGCCTGGACCAGAGTGAGACCCTACCTCACAAAACCAAAAAAAAAAAAAAAAAAAAAAAAAAAAAAAAAGAAATGCAGGAAAGAGAGGGTCATTGAATTTGCAACACAGTCTTGTGTTTTGGAAATGGCCATGGGCAGTGTGAAGCAGGTTTGCTGGATGCCTGCATGGAGACCCGTTGGAGCCATGAGGATGAACCATGGATTGCAGTGGAGACCCAGTGGAGATGCTGGGACCACAAGATGACTGCTAAGGAAAGTTGCCAGCCTGGAATTGAAGTTTTCCAGGACTGTGAGTAGCCTACCTGGAGGGGCGGAATTGGAACTCCAGAGACTTGTTGCTGGTTAGACTTATCGGACTTGGAGATTTGTCACTGACTAGAGTTGTTGGACTTAGGAGTTACAGAGTTTGATGTTTGCCCTGTTTAAACATTATATTGATTGAATCTTTCTTTGCTATGCCCAATGCCATCTTTTGCAGTGTGTTTATTCTGTGCCATTATGGTTTATTTTATTTTATTTTTTTTTGTATTATGGCTCAATTAAAAGACCTTGGATTATGGGATGTTTGAACATCATTAGGATTGATAAAAAATTTGGGGACTTTTAAAGTTGGATTGAATGCATTGCATTTTACATCATGGATAGTTATCAGTTTATGGGGCCCAGGGTAGAATGTGGTGGTTTGATCCTTTTGCTCTTGCTACTGTCCATCTGATGTTGGCAGGGCAGGGGTGATGTCCACCCTCTGCTCATGCCATTGTTTTCCCCCCAGCCATCATGGAGCTTTCTCTCAAGTCTGTAAGCCAAAATAAACCTTTTCCCCCACAAGCTGCTCTTGGTTGAGTGACTTCTGCCAGCAATATGAACCTGACTGCAACAGTAATGTTGGTACCAAGGAATGGTGTCATTTGCTGCTAGACAGCTGACTGTGTGGCTTTGGCCTTTTGGAGCTGATTTTCAAGAGGAATGTGGAAGGATTTGAAACCTTAGCCTAAGAGATGCTTTGCAGTGCTGTAAGTACAGCTTGATGGACTATTCTGGTCTGAGTTGAAAGACCTGAATGCAATAAGAACTAAGGACTGTGAGGTTTGGCTTATGAGGGTGAGAAAGAGCTTTGCCTGGACTGCGCTTATGCAGTTTGTGTGAGAGGCTTGCTGTTACAGCCATGTCCTGAGTGCTTGTGCAGAGTTGCTTTGGGTACAAACAGACTGGTGTGTGCAGAGGGATATGGCACAGAAAGAAATCTTTGAGCTGAAACTGCTGCCTGTTCAGCTGCAATTAAATGAGAGATTATAACCATTGAGATTGGGCCAGCTGACCTGCATTGGGGGCAACAAGAAGAATGTAGACTCTTCTGAAGGGGTCTGAATGCTCAAGGAGGGTCTTGTTCTTCAAAGTCTCTTTATTCCCCCCTAGGTTAACAAATTGGCACCCTACCTGGTGTTGTGGAGTATAAGAAATGCAGGAAAGAAGCCGGGCGTGGTGGCGCACGCCTTTAATCCCAGCACTTGGGAGGCAGAGGTAGGAGGATCACCGAGAGTTCGAGGCTACCCTGAGACTACATAGTTAATTCCAGGTCAGCCTGGACCAGAGTGAGACCCTACCTCACAAAACCAAAAAAAAAAAAAGAAAAGAAAAGAAAAGAAAAAAAGAAATGCAGGAAAGAGAGGGTCATTGAATTTGCAACACAGTCTTGTGTTTTGGAAATGGCCATGGGCAGTGTGAAGTAGGTTTGCTGGATGCCTGCATGGAGACCCGTTGGAGCCATGAGGATGAACCATGGATTGCAGTGGAGACCCAGTGGAGATGCTGGGACCACAAGATGACTGCTAAGGAAAGTTGCCAGCCTGGAATTGAAGTTTTCCAGGACTGTGAGTAGCCTACCTGGAGGGGTGGAATTGGAACTCCAGAGACTTGTTGCTGGTTATACTTATCGGACTTGGAGATTTGTCACTGACTAGAGTTGTTGGACTTAGGAGTTACAGAGTTTGATGTTTGCCCTGTTTAAACATTATATTGGTTGAATCTTTCTTTGCTATGCCCAATGCCATCTTTTGCAGTGTGTTTATTCTGTGCCATTATGGTTTGTTTTTTTTTTTTTGTATTATGGCTCAATTAAAAGACCTTGGATTATGGGATGTTTGAACATCATTTCATTAGGATTGATAAAAAATTGGGGGACTTTTAAAGTTGGATTGAATGCATTGCATTTTACATCATGGATAGTTATCAGTTTATGGGGCCCAGGGGTAGAATGTGGTGGTTTGATACAGGTGTCCCCTTAAACTTAGGTGTTCGGAATGCTAGGTTCCCAGTTGACAGAGATTTGGGAGGCAGTGTATTGTTGGGGGTGGGCTTATGGGTATTATAGCCAGTGTCCCCTTGCCAGTGTTTGGCATACTCTTCTGTTCCTGTTGTCCACCTGATGTTGGCCTGGGGGTGATGTCCACCCTCTGCTCATGCCATTGTTTTCCCGTGCCATCATGGAAATTCCCCTTGAGTCTGTAAGCCAAAATAAACCTTTTTTCCCACAAGCTGCTCTTGGTCGGGTGATTTCGGCCAGCAATGCGACCCTGACTGCAACAAGTCTACTCTCATTCTCAGGGAGAAGAAAGGGACTCACTGTTAGGCACTGTTCAACTAACACATCACAACATGCCCTCTTAACTTGAAGGCTTCCAGAATATAGTCTTATTGCATCACACACAGTTCCAAGCACATGCCATATTACAGGAAGCCAAATTTCAAGAACTGAAAGTGCAGATTGACAGGCATAGGAGCACACTCCTGTAATCCCAACACTTGAGAGGCAGAGGATTGCTCTAGGATCACTGAGAGCCTGTGGCCAGGACTTCATAGCAAGACCCTCTCTCAAAAAGTTAAAAAAAAAAAAAAAAAAAAAAGAGGGCTGGAGGGATGGCTTAGCAGTTAAGGTACTTGCCTGCAAAGCCAAAGAACCCAGGTTTGATTCCCCAGGACCCACATAAGCCCATGGAGGCACACACATCTGGAGTTCATTTGCAGTGGCTGGAGGCCCAGGCACGCCCATTCTTTCTCTCCCTCTCTCTACCTGCCTATTTCTGTATCTCTCTCTCAAATAAGTAAATAAAAAATAAAAATATTAAAAAAAAAGAATGGGGGTGTAGAGAGATGGCTTAGCTATTAAGGTGATTGTTTATAAAGATAAAAGACCTAGGTTTGGTTCCCTGGGACCCACGTAAGCCAGATGTACCTCCTTTCTCAGACCCCACTGATTACTTCTGACACAACCAACCGGCAATGTTAACCTTGGCTTCAAAATTCTTTCTGACCCATATTATGTTACTAGAGTACTCTAAGCTCGTGATCCTCAACATGCACAGACCACTCCTTCCCTGCACCTTTCTTTGTTCTGTCACTCTGCCAGAAGCATCCTCCTCAGGCATGTAGTAGCTCACTCTTGCTCATTCATTCAGTCCCAGCCCCAAGGGTGCCCTCTCAGAAAGCTGGCCTCTGGCCCACTGGCCTAAAGTCAATCCCTTCAACATGCTTAATGTATTTTTTCAAAGTATTTGGCATATGTATATATGTCTGAGTGCATGAAATATGGCAGACCTCCTATATATGGCATTTATGTGATTGTATATATATAATAATCTAGATAGATATCTGTCATCTATCTTACTGCATCTGTCATATGTATTTCTTTTTATTAAAAATTTATTTATTTACTTTTTTTGAGAGAGAGAGAGAGAGAGAGAGAGAATAAGTATACCAGGGCCTCTAGCCACTGCAAACAAACTCCAGATGCATGTGTCATCTTGTGCATATGGCTTATGTGGGTACTGGGGAATTGAACCTGGGTCTTTGCAGGCAAGTGCCTCAACACTAAGCCATCTCTTCAGGCCTACATCTCTCATATATATGTCTATAAAAATCGATATATCCATCTATTATCTACCTTTTACTTATCGTCTTTTATCTATCTGCATCTATCATTTATCATCTATCTTTATATCTATATCTAGGTAGCTATCTGTCACCTATCTTCCATCTTTTATTTTTTATCTGCATTTGTCTATCATCTATCTGTATATCTATATATATATGCATATGTACACCTATATGTGTTTATCATCTATCAATCATGTATGCCTGAACAATGACAGATCCTTAGGGAATATTTGTGAACTGAAACATCCCATCACGAATATGTTTCTTTTCTTCAGTATCCAGTGTCACATCATGAGGACAGTGTCACATCATTGCCATACCAAACACAGGAACCAGGCAGTATCTTATTTATGAACCATCCTCATGGTCTATTACCTGTGTGCTGCCTCCCCAGAGGCCAGCAGTATCTCCCACTGGCGTGTGCTCCTCTCCAGCTTGAGACGTCTCCCCCTCGTGGGAATTTGGTTTTGTAATGATCTTGTTTCCTTTGTCCACTCCTGGTAGTTTTGTCATTCGTGAGTGCATGCTGCTGCTGTTTTCTTCAGAATGTTCTTCAGCTAGCAAGGTAGCAGAGTGCCTGGCTCTAACTAGAACAGACTTTGCAATTTCATTTTGTTCATTTTCATTCTCTTGGATGTCTCTGTGTTTTCCTTTCCCTTGCTTGGTAGTAAGAAAGCACAGTGGGTACCTGCATGGCTGTAGAGATGTTCACATCATTGCATCATCTCTGTATGTTGGTCTCTTCCCATCTTCCTTTGTTCTGTGCTATTTTACTTACTTGGTTTGTTGTTTGTTTATGCTGCTGAGGTTTGGGGGATGGAACCCAGGCCTTGCATTTGCTAGGTAAGCACTCTAGCCCTGAGCCACATCTCTAGCCCTTTCTATACTATTTGAAAAAAGCTTAGCGATATCATTATACTTCAACCAGGTCCAAGAATAGACATCTTCAATATAACCAAAATACCAATATCATTACTAAGAAAATAATAGTAGTTCACAATTTAATTTAATATATAGTCATAGTCAAATTTTTCCAAGTGGCATCAGACTGTTACAGCAGCTCTAATGGCACTTACTCAAACCAAGTTCTAATATAGGTTTCCACCGTGTATTTAGTTGTGTTCCTTTGATCTCTTGTGTTCTAGAACTGTACAACTCACATTAAAAATTAATCATAGGAAGCCGGGCATGGTGGCACACGCCTTTCATCCCAGCACTCGGGAGGCAGAGGTAGGAGGATTGCGGTGAGTTCAAGGCCACCCTGAGACTACGTAGTTAATTCCAGGTCAGCCTGGACCAGAGTGAGACCCTACCTCGAAAAACCAAAATAATAATAATAATAATAATAATAATCATCATCATCATCATCATCATCATAGGAGATCAACTGAAATGTCCAGAAGATTGTCTAAGAGAAAGTTCTACATGCTATACTTGTGTTTATTCCTGGTGTCATTCGGCTTGTACCTCTCCCTTTGCCATTTCTCATAGCTGGAGGTTAGTGTGGCGGCAAAGCTGGGCCCACAGTAAACATTCTTGGCAATGTGCTTCATAGCTGATGCTATATGTGAGAAAATAGTTTAAGCGTTACGTCTTTAAGGGCAATTGAAATCCAAAGGCTCCGGGCTTCGGAGGATGATAACTAGTCTACTACAGCATTAAGCACGCAAGAACCCCTTCTTCCCTAGGAAGGCCCTAATGAGGAAAACATCTGGCTCCTTCGCAGAGCCTGGGAAATGCTTGTGTCCCTTCCAGGAACTAAGTGTGTGGTGCGGCACAGCATTTTATCTGTCCTGCGTTTCCTGCCTTCTATGTGGACTTCAGCTGAGTGAGCTGAGGCGCTGGGTGCCCTTTGGAGACAGATGCCTGATGAGACCAGAGATAGTTTTTGTTTGGAGAAAAGATTTTGTTCCTCATTTCTCTCTACCATGATGGGTCTCTTCCTCCCTCCCTCCCTCTCTCTCTCTCCCTCTTTCTCTTTCTTTCTCTCTCTCTCTCTCTCTCATCTCTCAGGCCAACAACTGAATAACCAAATAAATAGATGGCTCAAGCTGGCTGGTTCTCAGAGTTGAAGCCGACAAAACATACTTGGAGATGGTTTGCCTTGGGTCTGAAATGCTCTGATTCAGCTCTGTACACTCTTCACAGAAGAGTGAGTGGTAAAGTGGAGAACGAGGAGCCCTACATGTCTGTATGTCTGCCCAACCTAGGTGGCCATTTGTAGATGCCATGCTGTGTGATTAAAGAAAACCACTTTCCTGACATTGTGAGTTATTGCCGTCTGAAAAAGAAAACTGGAGGGTGGGGCCTTTCTTGAGCTCCCAGGAATGGGGTGGTCTGGGAACCAACTTTGGCTCTGTTTTAGCCCTGGCAAGGTAGCCTTCCCTACAGGCCATCACTTCCAAGCTAGTCCTGACCACCTAAAAGCTGTGATTATTTTTTTTTTTCTTTTTATTTTCTTTCTTTGAGAGACAGAGACAGAGAGAGAGAGAGAGAGCAGATAGAGAATGGGCAGAGGGCCTTCAGCCACTGCAAATGAACTCCAGACGCATGTGCCGCCTTGTGCATCTGGCTTACGAGGGTCCTGGGGAATCAAGCCTTGATCCTTTGGCTTTGCAGGCAAGCACCTTAACTGCTAAGCCATCTCTCCAGGTCTCCTCCTCCTCCTCCTCCTCCTCCTCCTCCTTCTTCTTCTGCTTTTTTTAAGCTGTGGAACTTCCCACGGTTATGTTAATTAGAAACTGAAACATTTCTTCCCGGGAGGAGCTGGAAGTTTCAGAGACTTGGGAAGTCCACAAGGTTGGCAAGATCTTGCCCCGATGCTATATAAATGCAAAACAATGGCTTAGAGGAGAGACTGTCCAATTGAGCTGCCTGCGAGTGGTGCAGTGTGGTCCAGAGACCCAGCATCCATGGTCATTACCTATGCTGGAGTGGGCTTTTCAGTAATGCAGCTGCCTTTAAGTCATCTATTGTTCTATAAGCAACACTTCACCCTGCTCGCTCCACAAGTAACTCCAATAAACTCATTGGTTGACCAAAACTGATTTTGGTGTAATGGTCCTTTGGTCTGCTGTCTGTGCCCTATCTGGGGAGATGACATGTGTTAGCATCACCCCAGAGAAAAGGTTTCTTGCTACATCTGCACATACATAGACATAGGCACACACGCATGTAAAAACATAGTAATAAACAGCAGATAAATTGTCTGGGAGCCCACCCTAATGACCTCATCTGAACTCATGCAGTCTGGGAAGGCCCTAGCTCCTCCTAGTGTGGTGGTTTGATTCAGGCGTCCCCTGTAAACTTAGGTGTTCGGAATGCTAGGTTCCCAGCTGATGGAGATTTGGGAATTAACGCCTCCTGGAGGCAGTGTGTTGTTGGAGGAGGGCTTATGGGTATTATAGCCAGTTTCCTTTGCCAGTGTGTGGCACACTCTCCTGTTGATGTTGTCCACCTGATGGTGGTGAGGAGGTGATGTCACCCTCTGCTCGTGCCATTGTTTTCCCCTGCCATCAAGGAGCTTCCCCTCAAGTCTATATACCAAAATAAACCTTTCCCCCCCCCAAAAAAAAGCTGCTCTTGGTCAGGTGATTTATGCCAGCAATGTGAACCTGAATACAACACCTAGTAAGGTTCCATTCTGAGATGCCGAGGATTTGTACTCAACATATGGGAGCACAATTCACCCTGTGATACTCACCATACTGGGTCTCACAGGCTATGGCCTCCATGGTCCAGGCAACCTCCAGTTCCTCTTTGGACACTTGATTTCCATGGATGGCAGATGTGATAAAAGGCTATAGTGATCTATGTGAGTGGCAATGGCTGTAGATGTGACTTGCTCCAGAGACAGAAGACAGAGTGATCTGTAAGCTCAGCCAGAGGCTACTAGCTCCAGCTTTATTAGTAGGATATTTGGAAGGTGTTATGGTTTGAATATTCTTTCCAAAACTCACTTTGAAATTTAATTGCCATTGTGATGATTTGGGGAGATTGAACATTTAAGAGGTAATAAAGTCTAGAGGGTTCCACCCCCACGAATGGATGAATGTATTTAACATAGGATTGGCATAACTATAAAGGCAAGTTCTCACATAAATATTCTCTCATGTGGTGTCCCCCACTATATTGTGAGGCAGCAAGAAGGCCCTTTCCCGAAACCAGCACCTTGACACTGGACTTCCCAGCATTTAGAACTGTGAGCATTAAATTACTTTTACTTACAAATTACCTAGTCTTGGTATTCTGTTACAGCAGAAGAAAACAGACCAAATTAGTGAGCATTACATGTAGCCCCAGGTCAGGCTCTGGCACTAAAACTCACACTGTGAAAGGAAGGCTAGAAAGGGACCCCCCGCCACCCTGTAAGGCTTTGTGACAGCTGCCAGGTGACCATAGCAGGAAGTAGACATGTCAGCCCAGACTGACCTATTTCAATATAACTTTAACACTGTTTTCTCTGGCACCCACCACACAGGGATGAGCCCCGCCAGCTAGAGATATTAAAGGGACCAGTCCTATCACAGAGTTGGGGCCAGAGAAGGAAAGAATCTATTCTCGTGGCCTGCCTCCACTCCGTGGCTACTCTTAAACACAGAAGTGCTTGCCATACAGGGACGTGACCTCTACATGATGGTTTCTACTGAGAAGAACTTTGAGAAGAGCTGACATGTATGCTGGTGCTGTGCAGGTGCCACACCCCCCATCTCTAAGTGTCCCTTGGTGGGTGGGTGGGTGGGGTCTGTGCAGTTCAGTGCACCTATACTCAGTTTGACCTCACAGTGCATGGAAGCACATAAGCCCTCTGGCTTTCCTGAGACTCAGTTCCCACATTCAGACTTGGTCACAGGGGTCTGTGGAGATGACTGATCTGAGGTGTGTCAACAGCCACCACTAAACAAACGACAGCTGGTGAGCTAGGCAAATGATAGCCCGCCAGGCGCCCATCCGCTCTACTGGGCCTTCCCTGTGGTCCTTGTGATATCTGTGCTATTATTACATGTGGGGGCAGAAAGCACTTCCTAAAATACTGAGACGCTTCCGTCCTGCCATCGCCCACATACTACTTAATTTTTTTTTTTTTTCCTTTTAAGAGGAAAGCCAGGCAGGGTTTGAAAGCCCAGAACTTAAGAGAAGGAAGCAAAGCACAGTTGTTGCCTGGGGAGGCAAGAGGGGGATTGGAGAAGCTCACCTCGAGAGACTCACGTTGGGAATTTTTATGGGAGCCCCGTGGGTGGTCTAGCCAGTTAGGTTATCAGTTATCAGGTGTTTGGAGTCAGGTTTTCAAGAAAAGGGCAATCTTCCCAGAAATCTTAAATCTCTAGGAAGGGCCTTCTTAGAAAGGACTAGAAGGACTCCTTCCCTAAGGGGGCAGAGAGAAGGAAAAATGAGACCCTTCTGATGTTTCTGACTTGAAAAATGCAATGACAGTCTAGATTCACATCAGTAAGAGATCAGGCAGGAGAATGCTGCTTCCACATCCAAGATGCAAGGGAGGGAGCTGGCTCTTGGAGGGACTGCTTTAAAGAGCTCCGAGAACAGTTCTTTTCCGTCATGAAGTGGCCTTAGGTGTGGCAGGCGTGGGTCCCATGGGTACTCTGCTCCCCACCTGTGGCCCTGTCAGGGGCTCTTGGTCACACTAGGGCTGGGATAGCCATCCTGACTTGACACTGGCTGACGGGGATCCCTGGCTCAGATGGTGCACCTCTTTGGAACTCTGGAAAGCCCGCCGTGCTCACCCTGACTAGGACAACCATAGCCAGAAGTGACCATGCCCTGTCTGACTTGGCGTTATAAAGGGTTTTCCCTCTACTTCTCTAGGTGAATTTTAAACAGATTGGTGTCGGAGATTCCTTCTCAGGAGGGATGAAGAATATGAAGGTTTCCTGAGCCCTCGCCACAGGCTAGCTACTTCAGGAGTCTTACGCTTTGAAAGCTTGCCTATGAGCCTGTGGGACCAGCATCTTTCTACTGTTTATCAGATGCAAGAACCAGGGGAAAGAAAGGCTAGACCGTTGTCAGGGTGTACTTTGTACTTTCTTAGTAGAGCCTCACCCTCACCTTGCTCCTACCTAGCAGGGAAACCTCTTCCTCTTCCCAGAAATCCAAGCACCACCTCCCAGGCAGAGAAGGACAGAAGTCATCTCATTACAAGCGTTTGAAGTTCCAAGCCTCCTCCTGGCCCTCGGGATGCTGATTCCAAGTGCTGTGGGGAAATTGTAGGTGATGGTATCAAAGTGGGTGGCCACACCCAGGAAGAGGCCTCTGATAGGAAACAAACAGCTGGTGTATGTGGGGTGGGGGGAGTTAGGGAGAAAGGCAAAGAGGAGTGTGGGATGCTGAGACACGCTCTCAATGGACCACATTTCTCCTCTGCCTCACATCTGGATAGAAGAGCTGCTGTAACAAATGGTCCTGCACAGTTCAGTGGTCATATCGGTCAGCTTTCAGTCCCTTTGACAAATACCTGAGATCACCAATTTATAAAGAGAAAAATCTTATTTTGGCTCAGTTTAGAAGTTTCAGTGCGTGGTTGGTTGGCCCCGTTGCTTCCAGACCTCTCGTGGCAGTGTGTTAGAATATGTAGTTGGCCAGGGAGGTCCCTGTTACCTCCAAAACATTACAGGCTATTGCCAAGGCCCTTGGTTTCTCTTGAGAAACAGATGGTTAAGACCCTGTTGCTGACGACCTCACTTGCCTGAGCGGCAAGGTCACTGAGAAATCAAGCTGGTGCTGAGCAGAAAACCTTCTCCCTGTAGATCAGCCAACTGAAAACTGGAAAAATTGACCTCAATATCTATGATGTCACAGTGCCTAGCAATACCTTCACAAGACCCTCATAGTAGGAGAAAAAGATGATGACATCAAATTAAAAGAGAGACTAATGCAGAGAGGGAGGGGATATGATGGAGAGTGGAGTTCTGAAGGGGGATGGGGGAAGGGGAGGGAAATATCATGGTTTAATGTCTGTAAGTATAGAAGTTGTCAATTAAAAAAATCAGCAATTGCAAAAAAAAAAAAAAAAGAGAGAGAGAGAATATGTAGTAGGGGAAAAACCTCACCTCGCAGCCAGGATGGAAAAGAGAGAAAGAGGAAATGTCTGGAGTCTCATAGTCCCCTTCAAGGGAACATCCCCAATGACATAAAGAACTCCCACTAGGTCCCACTTCCTAAAGTCACCTTGTCACAGTAGCACCCAGCTGGGAACCAAGCCTGTATCACATGCGCCTGTGGAGGAGCACTTAGGATCTAAACCTTCGCAGTGGCTTTGCACCGTGAATCTTTCTTTACGTCTAACTCATGTGACACAATGTAAGTAAGGTTCTGTTCCTGCTCTACAGGTGACTGTCTTGTCCTATGTATGAGGGACTGGCTTCTTCCACTTTGCATCTTTGCTATCCCATTACCTCTTGTCATACTTGGTCTAGCTGGTGGATGGAATGCAGTCACATCTACTTCTTAAGGATCCAACCCAAGTGACACTCAGCATGTCTGCTTACATTCCACTGGCAAGGAATAGTCACAGCCTTGTCTATCTAGATGCATAGACGTGGTTCATGGAAGAAGTGTTGTCTTCTGGTGGGACTGCCTCCTAGGGAGCTCCTCACTCCCAATTCAGGAGTGTAGGGTAAAGGCCCAGAGAGAAGCCTGTGACTGTAAGAGAAGGCTTCTGCCTGAGCACCACGTGATGAAGAACAAGGACTGCTAGTCTTCACTCAGGAAGAGATGAGGCAGCTGCATCAGCCCACACTGGGGGGAGAACTGGCATCTATGCCTGAGACGGATGTGGGCCACATCCCTGCTCCAGCCTCTTGAGCCAGCACCTGTGTCCTAGGAGCACACTTATGTTTGAGATCCTCAGCAGGAATGGTGGCAAGCTAAGGAAGACAGAGGCCATGTCTGGGGAAAGGCAGTTATGGCAGGCAAATGGGATTCTACTTAGGATTGCCAAGTCTTCGAACACTTTCTTTCAGGTCAGGGCACCCTAGAGGTCAGAGGATCCTCAACAAATCCTCTCCTGAAGACAGCTGGGCCTGTGGGTAAATGAACACTGGATCTGAACAAGGATTGGTGTGAAGTTTATGAGAATTTTATTAGAAGTTGAGCCCACCCACAGATCCATGGAGGAAAGGAGATCATATGGAACTGGCAAAGATGCTTCTGAACTTGAACTATGGGACTGAGTGGAATGACAGAGCTATGATTTGGATTTTGATTCAACTTTATACCTCACAAGTGAGTAAAGCCAATGACTAACATTTTCCTTTCCTTTCTTTCCAGACTCTTATCTTTCTGATGTCTGGTTGGCTCCTTGGATGCACAAAAGATTAGCCATACAACAAAAACTATCTAAACTTAAGCAGGAAGTGATTGGACATGAGTAAGACAATGGGGCAGGGAATGGAAAGGAATTTTTTTCTGAAAACAGGAGAAAATGGATTTTTTTTAAAAAGGAATATTTGTCTAGAATTGTGGATAACAGATATTCATCCTTAGAAGAAAATTTTAAGAGCACACTATGGTCGTTAGCATGAAAAAATGTATTTTTCCCTTCTATAGTACCCCCTCACACACATGTACACATACTTAGCCAAAAATAATATAATATGTAAGGCCAAATATCTGAGTGGGAGCAAAACTTAATAATGATAGTTAAGTGGGCAAACATGTGCTCTGCCAAAAGTTTAGCAATGTTGTAATCAACCGAATGAGATCCTCAGAGAGACTCCGTGCTAAGCCACTCGGTTCATGAGAAATATTGTGAACTTTCCACGGAGCCAGAGATGGAAACTTGCTGTTCGGTGTTATTCAGAAACCTCAGAATGGACTGAAAGAGTGATGGAAAGGGAGAATAAAAGGAATAAATGGAGAACAGGCTGGTGAACCTCACTCCTTCATGTTAGCCAGCCAAAGAAATCCTCAGAGGAAGGAGTGGACAAAGAGGCTTACATTACTCAGCCCCAGGTTTCAAGGGCTGGAAGAATGAGTTCCAGGAAACGTGATTTATGCAGCCTGTCAGTGAGTGTGCTGCTGCCCCTGCTACCCGTGAAGAAGGTGGCCCTCATCTATAGAAGCCCCTGGCTTTTCCCATAAGCCAGGGTGTCTGATGGGAGTGTCTCCCATGGCTAAATTACTCTGCCCAGCAGAAATCACACCATCATCGAGGGAGGATGTATAGGGAGGATGATGGGAGAAACTGTAAAGGAAACTAGGATGTGAGGGGTTTAGGGCTCAAGGTAACACACCCTCAAAATAAATCAATAGACCTTAAGCTAATTGGAGAGGGGAGGCAGCCAACTCAACTAGCAGAGGGGCAGAGCCCCAACTCTAAGCCCTTCTTAGCTGACACTATTGGGTCCCTTCAAGGTGCCAAGGGCCTCACTCAGTGAAGGAGAGTCTCCCCAGAAACAGTCCTTGCTCTGCTCTTTGTCTCACAGCACGAGGACTGAGCAGGCCTGAGTGTCAGCAAGCCTGAGTTCCCGGCACCCCCGCCACCCATCACCCAGCAGAGGCACGCAATGTCAGGACAAAGCCCTGAATCTGTGTTTGAGGCTAGCAAACCTCAGACCCAAGGCATGCCTCCCTTCTCAACTTGCACAGGGCTCCCTGCCCTACCAATCCCTCCCAGGGGCAGCCGAGAAGGGGAATGGAGCCTTGTTAGACTCCCAAATTCATGCAAAGGGAGCCTGAGGCCAAAGAAGTTTTGAGGGTAGCTGAAAGACATGCTCTGTGGGCCTCACTGACACTGGGACCACAGAAACCTGCAGCATGGACCAGGAGGGATGGTGTTTCACCTAGCCAGAGGTCAGATGAAAATCCATCTGTCTTTGGTCAGGCAGGGGGGTGCTACAGTTAATGCACCTGCCCCGCTAGTAAGACAGGCCACAGACCCCAGAATCACTCAGGGAGGTGGTCCCTCGGCATGCAAGCAGCCTTCGGGATCCCAGAGTGCATTGCCCACAGCAAATGTGTTTGTTTTTCACACCTTCTCTTTCCCCTCCTCCCCCCATCCTGACAGCTACTTGAGGATAGGCACTGACTACCACTGTCAGAGCTAGGCTGGAGGCTCTGCCATGCCCTTTTCTAGATTGGTGACCTTCAGCCTTATCCTTACCTGGCAAGGTTTCCAACTGTGTAATTGGTATGTGGAGGAGAGCTCTCCACACACCCAATCATGGATGGCATGAACCACTGTCTTTTTCTGCCTACCTAGGCAAGGCTGGGACTGCTCAAAGGCGAAGGGCAACGGGGGTAGTAGGCAGGGAACACCTCTGAGCCAAGTCATTGAAGTACTTGTTTTCCACAATTCCTCTGGAGAGATGATGCAAGGAAAAGATTAGAATTAGGTTTAGGTGAGCCTAGATAACCCAATGGAACCATCCAGAATGCCTGTACACATACATACCAGTTACAGGATGGAACCCAAGAGGGTCAGTCCCAACAGTGAGCATTGCTGGGTGGCCCTGGTGGGTCATTCAATAGGTATATTGGGATGGGATGAGAGACAAGGGTCTTCTGTGAAGTCTGAGCTAGCCTCAAACATGAGCACCTTAGCATCCTGAGTCCTATTTCTACAGGCATGTGTCACCATATGTGGCCAGTACTGTGTGTGTGTGTGTGTGTGTGTGTGTGGTGCATAGTGCATGTGTGTGCAGATGTGTGTATGTCATGCACCTATGTACAGAGGAGAATGCTGAGTGTCCTTTTCATTGCTCATTCACTGTGTTTCCTTCAGGCACGGTCTCTTCCTCAAGCAAGAGCTGCTGTCCATCAGTGAGCCCTAGCAAGTCTCTGGTACCCAGTTCCACCTCTGCACTGGTTGTTACAGAGGTGCGCTCCCATGCACAGCTTTTCTTATGGGGGATCTTGGGAGTCCAATTCCGTAGTCTTCAGCCTGAGTGCCTCGTGTTGAAGAGGCAAGTGCTCATAACTGCTGAGCCGTCTTCCTAGCCTGGCTAGTAGAGTTTTAAGTGTCTAAAAGTGCTTGGGAGAAAGGACCCTGGGTGGCTTGAATGGTTATCACCACAAAGACAAGTGAATATGATGGATGCACAGGGCAAACTCGGGAGCTGCTAAAGTATGGCTAAAAGACCTATCATCACTCCGCTGTGCTGATGGTCCCCAGATCCTGAAGCTCTTGGGATATAAACCTAGACCCACTCCATGTGTGTGTGTGTGTGTGTGTGTGTGTATACGTTGCAAATGGAGCCCATTTTATCACACACACACACACACACACACACACACACACACACACACACACACTCCAAGCCAGGGTCTATGACCTGGCTCCAAGTCCTTCCAAATTCATTATAATTGTGTGCCAGCAGGATTTTTTAATGCAATAGGGTGGATAACTTTGCTATTTTCTTAAACCTCCCAAATTTTAACAGTAAGTGGATTAAGAGGTTAACGAATTGTAGGGATGATGGATTTGAGTCAACTGTGCCTAAAAACAGAAAGATATTCTTTGCCAATTGTTTCAGAGACAGCTTGTGGGAAGCCAATTCTAGTCACTCAGTCAACATTATTGTTACTTTCCTTACAAGTTCTGGCCTGAAACCCTCCCTTGTTACCACTTTCTCTAGCCAACTGGTGTTTTCTTCCAAATGCCTTGAGGTGCCTCTCAAATTTGGCCAGTACCACGATGTGGGGATACACATAACCACTCTGGATCTCCAAAGGGCCATGGAAGAGTCACCTACCACATATTGTGACTCTCCCTTTCCATATTGTTTAGTGGGGTTTTATTGACTCTTTTATATATATTTTTGGTATCATATTTCTAAAGAGGATTTGAAATATCTGTTTTGTCATAATGTAGGATTGTGAACGCTACGTGTATCTTACAAATGTCATTTCACTGAACCGTTCAAGCAGAGTCCAAGATGCTTGAGTGAGTTAATTAAATCATCTCATTTACTTGAGTGAACCCAAAGATGACTAGAGAAACGTTTCCAGTTGCCTCATCTATGACAGTGTGCGATGAGTGAGTCTTCTCCGTGCCCTGAAAATCAGCGATCCTCTCCAGAACTGAGTTTTCAGTTGGATGGCTGAGATGGTGGCTTGGGGATTTGGTGACCCTTCGGGTGGTGGCCCCTTTGTTGATGTGAAGATCTAGGCCATTTTGGTCTGTGACAGTTGGTGCTGTTCTTTTAATATATCCTTGATGTGAGTTTCTTTTTCATCATTGAGGTTGCACAGAAATGACCAAATAATAAATTTAGAATTTTGATTTTCTGGTTTGTTAAGGTTTTTACACTGTAGTAACAGCCCCCCACACACACACATGTTGAAAACACCAGAGGGGAGAGCTTGCAGGGAGCTTCCAGCTGGCCCTTGGCAAGGACACACTTGCCTATGTTGGCTGGCCCTAGCTGGAAAAAGACACATATTCTCCTCATTGAAGCCCGGGATCCTTGGATATGAAGATTTCTCCAGCCTTTCCCTCTTGAGTATTTCCCCCAAATGTACCAGTGTCTGGGGCTCTCGTTGAGATCCTGCATTGGGTTGTGTGCCATGTGCAGGCTCACATTCAAGGCTCTATTCCCAACTTCTCTGTGACTCCTGCTCAGGCCATCACAGCTTCTTTCCACTCAGAGAACAAGAACCCTACGTGGTCCTTGTCAATCTCACCTTCCTGTTCTATCTGAACACCAGGTGTTGCCTACGTGGAATACAGGGAACAAGGGACATTGTAGCTTCTTGACACTGGCTTTTGGGCCCAGCTGCCTCTAATGGGTCTAACGTACATTCAGTTGTAGACTCCAAAGGCTACAATACCCATCTACCAGGCTAAGTGTACCCACTGGTGCAATAATAGCAAGATTGTTATGGGGATAACCAATCTCTTTCTGATTGGATCTGAGGTTCACTCCACAGGATCGAGAATTCATGCTTTGTTCTATAAAACTGGTCAAACATACATGGCTAGGAAGGTCATAGGCCCCAACAGGCAATCTACTACTAGTATTGTTTGCTAAATGGACTTGTTGTCAAGCTGCCTTCTATATATTTATATTTCTACCTATAGGTTAATGCTGCTTCCAGCCTTAGTCAAAGAAGCTTCTTCTTCTTCTTCTCCTTCTCCTCCTCCTCCTTCTTCTTTTTCAGCAGGTGATAGTTAATGCAAAGATGCATAACTGGTCAAAGTGCTGAGTGAGTGACTATTGAGTACAAGTGCTCAGCCCTGAACGTCAGCATCACCCTGGCCTGTCCCCCCAGCTCTAATAGTCTTTCCTTCTTCTTCTGTGACGTTTCCTAAGCTTTGGGGGGGTGAGGCTAGGCAGGAGTGTTGTGAAACTGCTTTCTTCTGGACATGACATAGTCGTAGCAGTTGTGAGCTCAGAGTAGCATGGTAACTGTAGGAGACTGGGCCCATCAACATTCTGTCATGGACGGGGGAGGACCTAATGAGGCCCCATCCTCATCCTTCCCAAGGAGTTATCAGCAGTTAATGATTATCGGGGGGGGGACTTTTACCCCCCAACGATGTAGCCACTAGTAAGTTACCAGCACTCCAATAAATAACCCCCCACCCGTGCTTATGCAAGCAGCCCTAATTAAACTTAGTAGGTCACAACAGCAACAACAATAAGACACAAAAGTAGAAGGGGGACTGGGTGGGAAGAAGTAGGGGTTCAGCAGGAATGGGAGAGGGATAAGAGAGAGTAATGAGGGTGATTATGATTAAAATATGATTATAAGCATGAGTGAAATTGTGAAAAATAAATGAGGGGGCTGGAGAGATGGCTCAGTGGTAAAAGGTGATTGCTTGCAAAGCCTGATGGGCTGGGTTCAGTTCCCCAGTACCTACATAAGCCAGATACATAAAGTGGTGCATGCATCTGGAGTTAGCTTGTAGTGGTAAAAGGCCCTGGCATAACTATACTATCTCTCTCTCTCTCCTCTCTTTGCTTACAAATAAATAAATACAAAAAGAAAACATTACAAAAATAAATTTAAAATGTTTTTTAAAAGAAAAGACCAGTAGGCAAACAACACCATCATTCTAAATACTTACCGAGGGCTGGAGAGATGGCTTAGTGGTTAAGGCATTTGCCAGCAAAGCCAAAGGACCCAGGTTCAACTCCCCAGGACCCATGTAAGCCAGATGCACAAGGTGGTGCATGCGTCTGGAGTTCATTTGCAGTGGCTGGAAGCCCTGATGTGCCCGTTCTCTCTCTGTCTGCCCCTTTCTCTCTCCCTCTCTCTCAAATAAATAAATAAGAATAAAATATTTAAAAATATATTTAAATACTTACCGATACCTTGTATAAAAGTCTCTTGAGTGTCTACATGGATCATCACACTCATAGAAGTAGTGTGTGTGTATGTGTGTATGCACGCACATGTGCCACAGTGTATAAGACAGTCAGATGTCAGTCCTCACCTTCCACCTTGTTTGAGGGTCTGTTGTTAACTGCTCACCTTTGTGCAGCAATGGTTTTATGCATTGAGCCATCTCCCCTGTTCCAGAAGTAGTTTTTATAGACAAATGGTCAGTGCATAGACAGGATGACAGATGCTCAGAGAAGCTTTGTGAGGGTCCCAGAACCCTTTTGGTACTTGGTGGCAGTTCCAGGAATGGGTCTGGTGCGCAGTGGCTCCTCATGCCTGTTCACTGTTCCTTCACTCAGGACACTCCAGTCTGCTCCATCAGTATATTGTCCTGCGTCTGGTTATGGCTACTTCCTGTCTTCAGACAGCAAATGGAATGCTGACACCTAAACTGTTTCTCTAGGGTATTTGGAGTACTCTTGTCTTTGTCTGTTTTCTATTGTTATAGCAGAATACCACAGACTGGGTCCTTTGTAAGGAAAAAAATGTTTCTATAGTTTCAGAGGCTGTGAAGTCCAAGATGGAGCTGTCAGCATCTGATCAGGCCTTCCTGGCTATATTGTCCGATGGCAGAGGGTGAAAAGGTCCCGCATAGAGAAGAACCAAGGGGCAGTGCAAAAGAGAGCTGAGGAAGCCAAACTCAGTTTTAGAACAACCTACTGCCACACTACCCCACCCCTGTGATAAGACCTTGAGAAGAGCCTTTGATCCAAACATTTCTTAAAGGCCCCACTTCCCAGTGCATCTCAGTAGCAGTTCAATCTCAACATGAATTTTGGAGGAGGCATTCCAACCATAGACCCTCTCTGCAGAGTTTTACCCTTTGAGGGTGTCGCTAAGTTTAAAAGTAGGAAATTGAAAAGTTGGACATGTCTTACTGAGCATTTCCCCAACTTTCATTCATTAAGGGTTTCTAAGCGAGTCACATTTTCAACATTATCAGCCAACCTCTTTAGTGTTCACTAAGAGCCAGTTCCAAGAGCTGGTCTCGGGCTTCAGGCCACTGAGTCTGGGCTGATGCGCCCACCACTCTCATACATATCCTTGGGTATGTGAGTAAGACTTTGCCAAAGATACAAAGCTAAGCCGAGTGAGAAAGACTACAGGGTAAGAGAGTTTTCTTAGAACAGAACTGGAGCCAGGAGAGAGCAGCCGAGAGAAGAAAGGGCAGAGCAGTGACATTCAAGGTGAGGGGTCAGACCTCATGCATTCTTTGGAATCCGTTTCTCCCAGGTTATCTTCTCACTACCCTCAGGAAGATGTGGAAGCTGGCCACTTCTTCTCTTAGCTCTCTGACGAGCTGGGCCCACAACTCCGGCAGTGGGTATTGTCAATCACATGCTCTGGCACCAGTGAAATGATGGGGCTCAGAGGGAGTGCCTTGGAGAACCCTCTTCTCTTGCAACCTCAAAGTGATTCATATCCTATGACATTTTTTTGATAGCTGAATAAAAATCTCTGCCTAGCCAGGTCTGTCTAGCATGATGGAAACTTGTGCTTTCATTTTACAGAAAATCTTGGGGTTAGCATCACCTCCACAAGTGGTTTTTGAATAGAATCACCATGTTGAAAGGAGTCTTAAAACATGTCATGTGATACTGGGCACTTTGCCTTAAGTTGAAGCATTATCACTCATGGGTCCTTCTGAAGAAGGTCCTGTGATCACCTCTATTTTAGAGGTGAGAAGAAGAAACTTACATGGAGACATGGGGGACGTGGCAGAATGAGGCTGGAATTGGGTCTAGATGACTCCAGCAAACATATTCTCCACACATGCCAATCAGCCACTCGCATTGACAGTGCCTTGAGAGTTAGAGCGAATGATGGCATCAGAAGAACGTCCATGCAAACAGGTATTCGGAACTGGCAGAACACTGAGAGAGAAACAGAGGAAAACAGAGCACTGTCAGGTGGCATGGGAGAGCAGCAACCAACGTGGATTATGGGCTTGATAGATATAGAAAGAAGATGTCCCAGAATCAAGGAACATCCCTCGGCAGGGGCACTGCCAGCCTTGGTATGGGATAACACTTTAGTGTGTGGGGCTTACCTGGGCACTGGAGGGCAATTCTCATGCCTGGACTTTGTCCACTTTTTTGGCGGCCACCTCTGTCCTTATGACAATGCAAATGCTTTTGTGCATTTCCAGAATCCTCTAGGGAACCCAGGCTGAGACCCACAAGAACAAATGAGTGTTGGAAGCCCAGCTGGGACTACTGCTGGGATCAGATGAAGGGAGGTCTTGAAAGCCAGATGAACAAGTTTGGCCTTAGGCCTGGAGACTATGAGAAACCACTGATGGGTGATGAGCAAGGAAGAGTGTGTGGTGGGAGGAACTAGAGAAGGGGAGAGCCCAGACTCAGCAGAGAGCACATTGTCCAAGTGGATGAGAATCCTTGTGAGTCACCTACTGTCTATCTCCTTGTGGTCAGTCTTGGATTCATGGGACAAAGAACCCAGCAGAGCTGGTAATGAGGCAGAAGTGGATAAAATTTCCCAATCAAGCACTAAAGGAATCCTAGGGGCTGTGCTCAGGCCATGGTATTAATCCATGCTTTGTTGCTGTTATAAAAATACCTGAGGCTGGATAATGCAGAAAGAAAAGAAGTTTACTTAGCCACCGTTTGGAAGACCAGAAAGTTCAAGCAGCATAGGGTTAGCTCTAGCAAGGGGCCCTCCAACTGTATCACAGCATGGTAGATGGCACCATGGCAGGAGCACATGAGAGAGGACCGAGCCAGAACTGGAGACCAAGAACTAATGGCGTCCATTGATAACTACATCAATCCCTTCCAACAAACAGCATGCTCTCAGTGACCTGAGGACATCCCACTAGGCCTTGCTTCTACATGTCCAATGACCTGTTAGCATCCCCACAGTGAGGACCAAGGCTCTCCACATTGAACCCTTGGGGAACGTACCTAAACCATACACAAACCATAACCACGGGGAATTGAGACTATACAAAAGAGCCATTCCTCTGACATTGCTAACAGGAAGGAAGGAAGGAAGGAAGGAAGGAAGGAAGGAAGGAAGGAAGGAAGGAAGGAAGGAAGGAAAGCAAAGAAGCAGAGATGCCAAATAAGAGATGACTAGGGGATATTCCAACAATTATTTCTTTTCTTTTTTAGGCCAGTTTATTTACACTGTCTCTGAGCCTGCATCCCTTTATCCAAGAGGTCATTAACTTTATCGTATAAACTTCATTGCAAGACTAACTTGTAAATAAGGAACACACTGTACCAGCTATGAACTCTTGAGCCAGACATCTCAAGGAGCTTACTCTACACTTGTGGGTTCTCAGAAGCCTAATCCCTGGGGCCGTGATAGCTTTAGACACAGAAGAGTACGGGACTGTGGGGTTAGGAGGAATCCCTTTGACGTTCATGTGTAAGATATCTGAGGCCAGGCTGAAGAAGTCTGTGTCCATCCATATTGGTCCCGGGTGGGAACAGCTCCACTGGGGACCACTAGGCATTGTAATTTGTCCTGGAACAGTTGCTGCAGTGTCTTGCATTCCGGTTATCAGACAGCCTCAAGAATGATGTGTAGTTCTGTTTATAAGGAAAAAAGCCAACCCCTGAGAAAATTCCCAGAACAATGATTGTAACTCATGACAAGACACAGTATGTGAAGGTTTTCTGGCGCCTTGGCTTACATTGTTGATATAGGACCTTGTGGGATTTTCTTTCTCAACCTCTGAGGAAGTTATACTGATTTTTTTTTTTTTTTAAAGAAGCTTCATGGCTTTTGTGGGAAGGATTCAAAGGAATCCTAACCTAAGATTAGTGTTTCTGAAGAGTCTACCCGGTCCTCTAGGCTGGGAGTCATTGTTTCTCATGCAGAGTAGGGGCTGATTTTGCAATGTGTTATCACAGTGACCTTGGATTTTAACTCAAGGGTGGGGTGGGGTGATTCTTGTTTAATAAAATTTTAAATTTCATAAGTACTAACACCCACAATTATATGACGGATGGCAGAACAAATTTTGTTATGCATTTAGTAAGGAACACTATCTTGGAACATGTTCTAAAATTTCATCAATTCTGAAAATGTTTGGCCAATGTAACCTTCAAATATTAACATCATCCCATTCTTTTCCCCTCCTCTAGTTATGATTAGATGCATGTTGGCCTTTCCAGGCCAACCTCTGTATCTCTGAAGTTTTCTTTGATTATCTGGCAGGTTTTGATCTATGCTTCATTCTATATGATTTCTACTGACCTCACTTTCCATTCCCAAATTCTTTTTTTTTTAATTTTTTAAAATTATTTTATTTATTTTTGGAGAGAGACACAGAGAGAAACAGACAGAGCGAGAGGAAGATAGATAGAGAATGGGCGCACCAGCAGTCTCTCAGCTGCTGTGAATGAAATCCAAATGTGTGCGCCCCCTTGTGGTCAAGTGCAGCATTGCGCCCTTGTGTCACTTTGCATCTGGCTAAATGTGGGACCTGGAGATTGGAACTGCTGGAGATTGGAACTAGCGTTCTTAGGCTTAGGAGGCAGGCGCCTTAACCTCTAAGCCATCTCTCCAGCCCGCCATTCCCAAATTCTTTCTTCAGCTTTTTCAGCTCCTTTGAAAAACTTTTAAACTAGTTATAAATTTGTATTTTATTTTATTCTAAGAAGTTCCATTTGGTTCTATTTCAAGCTTTCTATCTCACTTTTTAGTTTCCCATTCTCTGGAGACATTTTTTTAAAAAGAATTTTATTTTTATTTATTTATTTATTTATTTATTTATTTATTTATTTGAGACAGAGAGAGGGAGAGAGAGAGAAAGAAAGAGTGAGAGTAGGTGCACCAGGGCCTCCAGCCACTGCAAACAAACTCTAGATGCATGCACCACCATGTGCATCTGGCTTATGTGGGACCTGGAGAATCAAACTGGGTCCTCAGGCTTTGCAGGCATGAGCCTCAACTGCTAAGCCATCTCTTCAGCCCTCTGGAGACATTTTTAAAGCTTCAAATATCTTCTCACATTTCAGGTAGGAGCATGGCCCAGAGGCAGAGCTCCTACTCAGCAGAGTGTCTCAGCAGCTTTTGTCTCGTTCCCTGACTGGGGTGGAGAGTGATTATAGCTGACTCATTCTTATTCTGAGGGCATAGCATTTCAGGCTGTGTTACTTAGCCTCTCATCACTGTTTTTTTTTTTTTTTTTTAGTACCTAAGATGAACAATTTAGGGGAGTATCTGGCCTCATGATTTCAGGGGTTACAGTCCATGGTTGGCTGGTCCATTTTTTCTGGGCCTGTGGACCCAGAATATCATGGTGGAACAGAAGAGCTACTGACCTCATGGTAGCTGGTTGGAGAGGAGAGGAGAGAGAGGACAGAGAACACCATCAAATTATCATTCCATCAATGGATTTCTCCATAGATTAGGTCATAACCTTCATGATACAAATACACCTCAGTGATTGGATCCACCAGCTGAGGACCCAGTCTTTAACACATGAGTCTTTCATGGCAGAGTTCATGCCCAAACCATAACAAAGCTTTTATAATTTATATGGGAGACTCAAACTATTATATTTCTCACTTTTCACTTTCAGTCCCTTGCTATCAGAGACCAACCAAAGATCAAGTAAGTTGGATGATCATATACTCTCAGAGCAAAAGCAATTTCAACACTGTTCTGACCTCTCTGAGGATCCCTCTTCCGCTTTCTCTTTTCTTTTGTCTATTAAATCCTTACTATTAGCTTAAATTGTGACATAAGCTAGTTTGACTGTCCAAATGCAAATCTAATGAATCTTAGATTCAGCCAGCTTCTGAATATCTTTGACAATGCTTCTATTTTACCTGTTGTATTTAATTGTTTGTGAAAGGAGAGTTGCCCCAAAATAGTGCAGTCCATAAATTCCCAGAAATGGAATCTATCTTTTGGCTTTCCCTGCTGCTGGTGTGGGAAGATATTCCCTTCCAAAGCCGTCAGCCCATTCATGTGTGATTTCCATGGACTTTCTCCTACATGCTACCACATTATCTTGGGTAACCAGAATTTCTCTTTTTCCTTTTTGACTTAATCATTCATGTTTCTCTCCTCATTGGAAAACTTTTCCAATGAGTAAGAATGATGTTCTCTTTCTTACCATCTCTCTTTTGTCTACTGCAAGGAATAAACCATGAAAGAAAAAGACCAAGAGAGATGGGAAGCAGGTATACAGGAAAACACAATCAAGCAGCACAAGGATGTTTTAAAAGATTCACAAGATCTCAGAAATGTAGTTGCCTATCAGAGCAGTTGATCCTATTTGGAGCATGAAGATACAAGGCCACAGAAAATGGATCTCCAAGAAAAGAAAGAAAAATCACTAGATTGATGAGTGTGATTAAATGTATTCCGAGAAGATTGTAAGAGATTCTGATAAAGCAATAACAATACATAACACACCTATACAGAGAGGACTAAACAAAAAGATCAAAGCCTGCTGGCCCAGGGTTCAACTCTTAAGCCACCCACATAAGCCAGATGCAAAAAAAAAAAAAAAAGTGGCACAAGTGTCTTGTGTTCTTTGTAGGGAAAAAATATAATATTGTGAAAATGTCAAAAGAAATAGCTGTCAGAGGTCAAAGTGGCTACATCTAAGGATTCAGAATCAAAAGTGAATGTGGCAAAAAGGTGATTGTACACAGTCCCCCTGCTAGCCCACAGGAAATACGTGAGGCCTTCATGCCCCATAGTGGATAACATGACACCAGAGGGGAGGACCCGCAGGGTGGCAGGGACTAGAGCAAGGGGATGGAAGAGTATAACTTGTTATATTATATATAAAATAAAATTTTAAAACGTAAAAGAAAAAAGTGATTGTATATCTAAGGATACAGCTCAGTAGTAGAGTGCTGACCTAATTCAGTTCCCAGTACAGAAAAAAAGGAGCATATTGAAGAACTGTCATTGTCACTTATGTCTTCTGTTATTATTTTTTAAAACTTTGTTTTATTATTTAGATAAAAAAATTAAAATACAACTATTTGAAATCAATACAAAATTATTTTATATGCAATTGTCATTTTTGATTGCATATCTTAAAAGTACCTTTCCCTCCTAAACAATTACAAATTAGTATTGATAGGAAAACTTAGTGAGCTTGCTAGATATAAGGTAAATATAAAAAATTAAGTAACCTTTCTCTATATCAACAAAACTTAGAAATGAAAATAGAAAGATCCCATGTTGGAGTATTTCATTTTGTATTTAACTCAAGTTATATCTTGTTATTTTGAAGAAAAGAATAAAGATCAAGACAGAAAAATATCAGAGATCGGGGTTATCACTAAGTGGTAGAGCATGTGGTTAGTAAAAAATAGTTCTGCAGGGCTGGAGAGAAAGTTTAGTGGTTAAGACACTTGCCTATAAATCCAAAGGACCCAGGTTCAATTCTCCAGGACCCACATAAGCCAGATGCACAAGGTGGCACATGCATCTGGAGGTTGTTTGCAGCAGCTGACAGCCCTGGCATGCCCTTTCTCTCTCTTTTTCTGCCTCTTTCTCTCTCAATTAAATAAATAAAGTAAAATAAAATATTTTTAAAAATAGTTCTGCAATATTTATATACATTAACCCAACAAAAATACATATAGAACCCTCTGGAAAAATTATACAACTTTATTAAAATAGGAATTCAAATGATGTTAAAGAGAAATATCAAAACAAAATTGCATAGAAACAAAAATGAAATGAAATTACAAAGGCCTATGCTGAAAACAATATATATATATATATATATATATATATATATATATATATATATATATTTTTTTAATTAACTTATTTTTATTGACAACTTCCTTAATTGTAGACAATATCCCATGGTATTTCCCTTCCTCCCTCCCTCCCCCCACTTTCCCCTTTGAAACTCCACTCTCCATCATATCCCCTCCCCCTCTCAGTCTCTCTTTTCATTTTGATGTCATGATCTTTTCCTCCTATTATAATGGTCTTATATAGGTGGTGTCAGACACTGTGAGGTCATGGATATCTAGGCCATTTTGTGTCTGGAGGAGCACATTGTAAGGAGTCCTACTCTTCCTTTGGCTCTTACATTCTTTCTGCCCCCTCTTCCACAATGGACCCTGAGCCTTGGAAGGTGTGTTAGAGATGTTTCAGTGTTGAGCACTCCTCTGTCCCTTCTTCTCAGCACCATGGTACCTTCTGAGTCATCCCAAGGTCATCACCATATGAAAAGAGAAGTTTCTCTAACCAAAAGTGATAGTAGCATTAATATATGGGTGTGGACATTAAAAGAAGTGCTTAATGGGCAGTTTGGTGAGCATAGTATATACATTTAGCCAGACACCAACAGACATTACCCCTAGGGCTCATGACTACTCCTGTTGTAGGTTTTCAGTATCAGGGATATATTTCCTCCCATGGAGCAGGCCTCCAGTCCAATTAGAGAACAGTTGGTTTCCCCCATAACAGACATGCCACTAATGCACCTGTTGGCTCATTTGGCCTGGCTGGCCAAATTTAAAGCTTGCAGTGTTCACTATTGAGTATCTTCACTACTGTTTTCTTTCTCCCATTGAACTGCATGCAGTGTAGCTTTTTCCAGCTTTCTGTCAGCTGGTCCACATGGTGGAGGCTTTCAGCTCAGATCCAGTAGGATTTCTCAGTGACCTTGCAGTGCAAGTGTGTGGAGTCTTCAGCAACAGGGTCTTACCATCTATTTCTGGTGGGAAACCAAGGGCCTTGGCAATGGCCTATAATGTTTTTAGGGGTATCTGAGACATCCCTGGCCAACAACTCACTGGAAGGTATCCCATCCCTGGCACTGAAAATTTTCTAGTCACAAACTATGGCTTCTGAGTGTTCCATTGTCCAGAAAAGTAGGTGTTCATATGACTTAGACCTTTTCACCCCCATTAATCTGTTCTTCTACTTACATATATGCAATACCATCCTATTAAGTCCCCCCTTCCACCCGTTCTATTCCCTTTATATCCCCTTTCTAGTTTACTGGCTTCTGCTACTGAGTTTTATTCCTACTCACATAGAAGTCCAGTCATTTGTAGCTAGGACCCACATATGAGAGAGAACATGTGATGTTTGGCTTTCTGGACCTAGATTACCTCACTAAGTATAATCCTTTCCAGATCTATCTGTTTTCCAGAAAATTTTACAACTTCATTTTTCTTTACCGCTAAGTAGAACTCCATTGTGCAAATGTGCCATATCTTCATTATCCACTCATCAGTTGAGGGACATCTAGGCTGGTGAAACCAATATCTTTTAAAGGTAATATAAACTACTAAAAGTCTGACAGCAGCCTAGAACACTTTGGGAAATAACCACATCAGGGAAGTGTTTTGCCCCAGCAGATTACAATTTACTTTAAGCTTGTTTTAACAAAATAGTATGGTACTGACACACACACAGAATCCCCACATAAATCAGCGAAATAGCATCAAGTCCAGAGCTGTCGACATTTTCTTCATCATCTTTGGCTCGTTGCACTTGTTATAGACATGTATTACTACATAATTTTAAAGTCTAATAAAAATAATTAGATGACAATCCAATGAGATTTTTATTTGCATGTATTTTAAACATCTCTTTAGAAAAACAATGTTTTTTTTTTTTTTTTGTTAGATGACCACTTTTCCTGCAAGTTTCTCTACTTCTTAAATTCCAAGGCTCATTGTCAAGTATCCCATAACTGAATTTCTCTTCAAGCCCCAACACTTGCTCCCTCCCTGGAGGAAATCCAAAGAGGATCCCCTCACTGACTTTTTTTTAAAAAAGATTTTATTTATTTATTTATTTATTTATTTATTTATTTATTTATTTGAGACAGAGAGAAGGAAAGAGAAAGAGGGAGAGTGAGAATGGACATGCCATGGCCTCTGCAAACGAACTCCAGATGTGTGTGCTCCCTTGTGCATCTGGCTTACGTGGGACCTGGAGAATTGAACCAGGGTCCTTAGGCTTCACAGGCAAACACCTTAACCACTAGGCCATCTCTCCAGCCCCCTCACTGATTTTCAAGATGGGTTACTTTACATGGTGTCAGGTTACATGATCATTTTTATTGTCCCCCAATAAGATGCAAAAGAAAGACTGCTGTATTCAAGCATGTGTCTTCTTAAAATTTAAATGGAATGGTTCTATACTTATTATTCTTCAACTTTTATTTTTTTATTTTTGGGGGCAGGGTCTCACTCTAGCTCAGGCTGACCTGGAATTCACTATGTAGTCTCAGGGTAGCCTCGAACTCACAGCGATCCTCCCACCTCTGCCTCCCAAATGCTGAGATTAAAGGTGTGTGCCACCACGCCTGGCTAACTTTTATTTTTTATTTTTATTTTTTGGTGCTGAGGACCGAACCCAGGACCTTGCACTTGCTAGGCAAGCGCTCATCCACTGAGCTAAATCCCCAACCCCAACTTTTATTTTTAATATAACCTCCTTAAATCAAAGACAAAGAATTAGTGATTGTTAAAAGCTCTTTCTTGTAGATCCATCTTCTCATATCACTTCTGAAAAGAATAACATTTTTTTTTCTTGAGGCAGGGTCTCATGTAGCCTCAGGCTAGCCTGAAACTCCCTGGTAGCTGAAGACGACCTGGAACTCTTGATTCTCCTGTCTCCACCTCCCAAGTGTTAGAATGACAGGTGTGCACCACCACATCCAGTTTTATTTAGTGCTGGAGATCAATTGCGAGCTTCCTGCATGCTAGCCAGGCACTCTACCCATGGAGCCACATCCGCAACCTTGCACGGTTTTAATTTTTATGCTTGTGCAAATGAGTGGTAATAAATCTATTGTCCTGAGGTTTAATGTCATCCTTTAAGAGTATGCCTTTGGTTTATTTCCACTAGAACTACCACATTCTTACAGAGTTCTGTGCATTCCATCAGAAGGCAGGAATACACCAGCATTTCTTTTGCCAATCTCATCCTTAGAACCATTTAAATTTCCCCAGTTGTTGCTGTTATCAATGATGTTGCAGGCAATGTTCCTGAATGCATGACCTTGAGAATGTGATTTAGGTCAGCTCATTCCCCCCTGAGATTGCTGGGTCAGAGGGCAGCTCATCACCGCCCCCTCCCAAACAAGGTCACTGTTCCATGTTCCCGTTAGCAGCTTGTAGTGGGTTCCTTTCTCCCACACTCTAACCCACATAGGATATTTCCAAACAGTTTGTTTTGTTTTGTTGTTGGAGCAGGGTCTCACTCTAACCCAGGCTGACCTGGAAATCACTCTATAGTCTCAAGCTGGCCTCAAACTCACAGGAATCCTCCTACCTCAGCCTCCCATATGCTGGGATTAAAGACGTATGCCATCACACCTGGCATTTTCAAACATCTTAAAATTTGTACCAGGGATGGAGGGATGGCTTAGCTGATGAAGCACCTGCCTGCAAAGCCAAAGGACCCAGGTTCAATTCCCCAGGACCCATGTAAGCCAGATGCACAAGGGGGCACATGTGTCTGGAGTTTGTTTGCAGTGGCTGGAGGCCCTGGTACACCCATTCTCATTCTCTCTTTCTCTTTCTCTACCTGCATGTTTCTGTATTTCTCAAATAAATAAATAAACATAAAAATGTTTTTTTAAAAAAAAAAAAAACTTGTACCAATCAAATAGTTTTTAAAATGTCATTTCATTGTTTGAATTGGTATCTCTATGTTTGATACTTAGCTCTTGTTGGGTTCTGTGAGTTGTTGTTTAAAATATATTTTGCAGGCTGGAGAGATGGCTTAGCGGTTAAGGCGCTTGCCTGTGAAGCCTAAGGACCCATGTTTGACTCTCCAGATCCCACATAAGCCAGATGCACAAAGGTGAGGCAAGCTCAAGGTTGCACATGCCCACTAGGTGTTGAAAGCATCTGGAGTTTGATTGCAGTGGCTGAGGCCCTGGTGTGCCAATTCTCTCTCTCTCTCTCTCTTTTGCTTTCTCTGTCTCTAAAAAAAAAAAAAAGCTTTAAAATATATTTTGCTATATAATTCTACCAAGTTCTTTTTGCTTCTATTAATTTTTAGAAATGTATGATAATTGGTGACTTGAACTTGTCCTTCATACTCAATATAAATATTTTCTCTCTAAGTCTCTCACATTACTAAATTTTGCAAATAATGTCATCAATGTATCTAGAACTTAAAAAATTATAAGTAGGCAAATCTGTATTATTGTTATGGGGATAACAAAGAGCTCTAATATTAGATTTAAGGTCCACTCCACAGGAGGGAATACATGCCTTGTGCTGAAAATCATGTCAAAATCCCGTGGCTGGGGAGAATGTAGGTCCTATGGAAATACCTACTATTTCTGTATTTCTAAATGGATGTGTTGTCAAACTGCCTTCTAAATATTTATCTATATCTCTACAGATTTGTCCTGCTCTCAGCCCCAAACAAAAAAAGCCTTTATTTTTTTTGCCATGTACTAAATTCCCACATAATCAAGGATCTGTATGAAAACTTGCTGTTCTTCCCATAAATTTGTCTATTCTAGTGTCAATATCACAATGTTTTAGTACTATACCTTTATATAATATTTTTATATTTTTTATCTCAACAATCTTCTATTTTTAAAATTTCTCAGACATTTGTGGCATCCTGTCAGATACATTTAAAATAGAATCCATGTCAAATCCTATAGGAATGCATCAAATATTTCTACTCAGGAACTTGAAGGTATTTGGGCTTTTTATAATGCTCTCTAATACATTTTTGTGTATCTATCACAAAGAACTAAAATTTTTATTCCTATGAAGCTGTTACATATACTGTTATGGTGTTCTTTTAAATGATATATATTTTTTTCCATTTACAGCTCTAAATAGTAGTTGCTGATGTAAAGGAAGTCTGTGCCTTTTTATTTGGTTGGATAGGGAGGCTGAAGAAGGGAAAGTATTGAGTTACTTCCTCATTTGTTTTCATGGAAGTGCTTAGACTGCATATGCATCACCATGCTTTTGCAGAGAAGGTGAGTCATGGATTCTCTTTTAAAATCCTTAGGTTCTTTTATTATTTTATTGTTCACATGTTCATTCAGATTCATGACTGGGGATGAGGTGGATATACCTTCCTGGGAGGGATAGCAATATGCCTTAGGAACTTTAAAATGTATCAACAGACTTTAATACATACAAAAATATATAGATGCACAAGGTGGTGCATGTGTCTGGAGTTCATTTACAGTGACTGGGGGCCTGGCACGCCCATTCTTTCCTCTATCTGCCTCTTTCTTTCTCTTTCTCTCAAATAAATAAATAAATAAATAAAATAATAAATTTTTAAAAATGTACATTGTCTAAGAAAACCGGCAATGTAATAATAATAATATAAGGAACTCTTCTACCCAGGACTTAGCTCAATAAGTTGAACATTTTAAAATCTTTGAAGACCTTTTGAAGGTCTTTCTAATTTCATTTTCTTCTTTCTTTTGTAGAAGCAAGCTGTATCTAGAACTGCTTATCATTCTTTTTTTTTTTTATCAAGAGTTGACTACATATGTACATACTGGAACACACACCTACCCCTTAACATCCCTTTCTGTCTCAGGCCCTCCCAGTAGAATCATTGCCTTCATAGACCACAGTTACTCTGGGAATGTGTGCAGAACCTTAGATTTGGGGGATTTGAAAAATTATGACCTTTATTTATAATCTTTTTGAAATTTATCTTCTAATGCCAAAGTACTGGGGTCTGTGTTATAATTTTGTGTATCTATGCATCCATTGATGGGCACATGGGCAGATCCTATATCTTAGCTCTTATAAATAATGCACTAATAGATGTGAGAGTGTGAGTGTCTCTCATACTTCCTTTTAAAGATGATCAGAGGATATTCATTTGCAAATGTTCACACAGACCATGTCGTTAGGGCACCCAGCTAGTATCAGATGAGAGGAAGCAAAAGATCTTTTGAACTGCACAGTACTATATGAACATTACTTGGTGTTGACAGAGGTTTGTTCCAAAGTCATTTCCCATTTGTACTTGTCAGAGAAGGGTATGCCATGATGTAACAGTAAATTAGCCCACTCAGGAACAAGTTCAGTTTCTGCTCACATGAGGTCCAGTGAGATTGGCAGGAATTCTTCTCCACTTGGCCACTCAGGGGTCCAGCTACTTTGTCCTCTGTCACTATAGTGGGAAAGATGGATGGAGGATACTCACTGACCCTTACTCTCATCCTGAAAACAAACCGCATCACTGGTACTTCCAATCCATTGGCTGGAATTGTCACATGACTTGGTCTTAATAGCAAAGGAGGCTGGGAAACTCAGTAAACACTGTTCGTTTTTCAATGCTGTGCCAAAATGACTCAAAGAAAGAAAGTCATTTTGGGTCATGGTTTCAAAGGTTTTGATCCATGGTTGGCTGACTCTATTGCTTTCTGGCATGCGGAAAGGCAGAAACATCATGACAGAAGCACACCAGAAGAGAACTGCTCCTCACATGGCAGCCAGGAAGCAGAGTAAGACAGACATGAAGAGGCCAAAGGCAAGATGTGTCCTTCAAAGGCAAGGTTCCTTGACCTTCCCCCAACTAGGTTTAACCTCCCAATATCCCATTTAGCTACGAAGCCATCAGTGGATTCATCTGTTGATGAGGTTAGCATCCTGCCTGCCCAGTCACTTCTCAATAGTGCCAGTAGCTAGGGTCCATGCCTTCAGCACACGCACCTTGTAGGGAGACACTTTGAGTTCAAACCATAACAAACATGTAGGTAGGTGAGCCCTGTTTCCGCCGTTGTGCTGACGGATGCGTGTGGTCTGGCTCCTTCACTGAGAAGTTTCAGCCACAGAGGATGGGCCTCACAGCTGCTGAGGATGTGTGGGAAAGAGTGCTGAACCCAAACAAACTCCTGGTCCATGGTGTATTTCCTGGATTTCCTGGGTTTCTCTTTCACACCCTTTGTTCTTTCTGACTCTGGCTTCCGTGTGTAAACAGTCGACTCACTCAGTTCTTTGCCTTAGTCATAACTTCTGACTCCTCATGGGGCAATGGTTTCTGAGGAAGTGTCTTAACACTAACCAAGACCTTCCCAGGTCTTAGGTGCAGTGGAAAGTCATATTGGGAGAGGTCACTTTGAATACCCTGTGAAATCAAAGACCAGTTTCAGCTGCAAGCTGTGGAAATCCACTTGAACTTGACTCTTCTCTTGGGCTTCATCCAATCTATCAGGAAACCCTGGTGGTCTTCCCAGGAGCATCCATTGGGTTGTTTATCATGCTGCTGCTCTTAGGTTTCTCAGAGCACCATCAATTCCCAACTGTATGTACAACAACGCCCCCAGCACATCCGTTTCTAGTCCCCAGTCTATCTTGACAAA
Organism: Orientallactaga sibirica; assembly: GCA_036365145.1. Taxonomy (NCBI): domain Eukaryota; kingdom Metazoa; phylum Chordata; class Mammalia; order Rodentia; family Dipodidae; genus Orientallactaga; species Orientallactaga sibirica. The sequence continues at coordinate 20,194,362 of JAEOAD010000031.1, forward strand.
ATGGCCAGAGGGGACCAGGGATGAGCTTGCAGGACAGTCAGTGAAATAAGCCAGACACAGGAAGCCAAATGCCTCATGTTCATGCTCACATGAGGAAACTTTACATGTCGATGTTATGGAAGCAGAGAGTAGATGGTGATCACCAGGGGCTAATAAGAGTAGTGGAGAGAGGGGATGAAGTCAAGATGGGAGCAGGTACCAGAACTTGAGAGGAGGACTGGATCTTAATGTTCTACAGTAGAGTAGGGTAATAGGATGCAAGAATTTACAGTCAATTTCAAATGAGCTAAGAAAGAGGATTTTAGACATTCTCAGCTCAGGAAAAGACTGGGGTAACTAGAAAGAGAAATGACTTTACCTTGATTATGGTATACATGTATTAAAATATTGCACTGTACCTTATAAATGTGCCATTACTTTGTTTCAATTAAAAAGTTCAAAAGTCAAAAAAAAAAAATCAGCCAGAAGAGAGATTTTGAGTGCACAGTAGGTGCAGATGCACATACACCCGACTTGAGTTGGGTTAAACAGACACAAGGTCCAGGACTCCCACAGGCCCTGTCTCTTGGCCACCTGCACGTCCGTTGGCTAGTGTGGGAGGTTGTGGCCATTGCTGCTCTCTGTGGTCTTTGCCTCCAGGCTTGTTGTCCCCATGCAGGGATCACACAGCAGTGGGGATATGCCCCACCTTTATGCCATCTCTTGGGACTCCTCGAGCCTTCACCTTTTTTTATGAGGGGGTGTGGGAGGGAGATAAAGAGAGAGAGAAAAAGTGAGAGTATTGGTGTGTCAGGACCTGCAGCCCCTGTAATTGAACTTCAGATGTGGGTACCACCTTGTGCATCCAGCTTATGTGGGATCTAGAGAGTTAAACATGGGTCCTTAGGCTTCACAGGCAAGCACCTTAACTGCTAAGCCATTTCTCCAGCCCATGCCTTCATTAATACTCACTTTTCTAAAACTTGGCCAGGACAGTTAGGGGAACTCATGATGCAGCTTAACCTCCTGATTCCAAAGAAGGGAGAAAGGTTTACCTCTCAGGAAAGAACTCTTCTTGTTTGAGGTGATGTGTGTAGCATGACCCAAGTGAGGCTTCAGCATGAATGGAAACCACAAGAAGCCCCTGCTGCCATGATTCAGTTGTAATCAATTGCCTATTGGGTGGGTCCCAATGCTGAGGCCAGGGGTTTTATACCTGCAGTTCTCCCCATGACTCTGTGAACTGTGCCTAGTGGTGTTCCTCAGAGGGCCCATAGGCTTACCATAACCACTGGGCTGGTGAAGGGGCAGCCATGCTGTGAGCCAAGCCTTCTCACTCCAGTTGTTTGATTCTTCCATGCCATGGCACTAAGTTGAAGCTTGAAGGGACACCTGACCCTGAAGACAAGACACCTCAGTCTAGAGCCCACAGGAGTAGCTGCTCTCTGTGGCCCAGGATTCCCTGCATCAAGAAAGACCATTGGGTAGGTGCCTGTGCCTCTGGACAGGACTATCCAGCATGGACCAGCTGGCCTGCCTGATCATGACACTGCTATTGGAAAGACACTGAGAGCTTATGCCCGCTGGCTCTGTGAGCCTTTGGAACTCTATAGGAAAGAGCTGCTGAGTAACAAAGGGTCACAGATCAGTGATCAATGCAACAATGATGTACGCCCAGCCTGCTCTGGAGGAGGGATGGAGTGAGATAGCCAAGACTGGGATCACAGAAGTTGATATTGGAAGTGGGTCTCACAGGACCAATAGGAGTCCATGGGCTGGCAACAGCACTGTGGGAAACAGTCCAGTGGTTGGTGTGGCTGGAGCAGAAGGCAGAGCCTACATATGTTGCTGGGACATAGTGAGGAAAGGCTGGGAAAGGCAGTGCTATTGGATAAATGCAGGTTCTTGAGCTTCCTGGGCTCTGGAGGACAGAGGGGAGGAGGGACAAGTAGTGGCAGGATGTAGAGCAACCAGCAGAGCAGAAGCAAAAATCAGACAGGGGCTGGAGAAGATGGCTTAGCAATTAAGGTATCTGCCTGCAAAGCCAAAAGATCCCGGTTCGATTCCCCAGATCCCATGTAAGCCAGATGCACCAGGTGATGCATGCATCTGGAGTTCATTTGCAGTGATTAGAGGCCCTGGTGCATCCATTCTCTCTCTCACTCTCTCTCTACCTCTTTCTCTGTAATAAATAAATGAATGAATGAATAAATAAATAAATAAATAAATAAATAAATAAATAAATAACAAAGGCCAGTCTATTGGGCTTGCCTCAAAAAATATAAAAACTAAAAGCAGACAGCATCATGTTGGGTTCTGGCCTAATCAGAGACCCTGTGGATGGGGAGTGGGACCTTTTAGAGAGCCAGTGGGAGTCAGACTGTGAAAGGAGTCAGGGGACAATGAGTGGAGATTGCGAGACAGGCCAGCTGAAGACACCTGCACGTTGGGGAGGCCAGAATGAAGATGGAGAGGCCAATAGGAGCCTAGGTACCTTGGCTTACTACTTTGAGGGTCACATGAGAATTGATGCTCAGAAAACTTGAACAGCTGATGTAAGTGCACTTTTAGGCTTCCCATACATGGGGAGAAACCCCCTCCCCTTGCATTGCAGCCCTCCCTGAAGTCTGCAGCCTTGAAGTGGGTCTTAAGGTCATCATAAATAATCTGAACCATGGAAATATTTTCTTCCTCTCATTTATCTTGCTGGTTCTGGGAAGGCCCTGGCTGGCTCTCTGTTCTTTGTAACAGGATGAGAAGAGAGGGAGGGCTGGCACCTTCCTCATCTGGGTATAAGTGGGCTGTGGGAGTCATGGCCTTGCTAGGCTCCAAGGTCAGCCCAAGAGACAGGTGGGGAGCTGGGCATGTACAGCTGAGCTGGCTTGCAGAGCTGTGGACAAGAGGTCTCAGAGGACCCTGGAAAGGTCCTTACCCAGTTCCTTCCTGCGAGATGTAAGAGGGCTGGCTCCCTGCCTGCTCTGGAGTAAATGAATATCCCTTTATTCAAAAATGACTTTCCCTGGCTAGGCAGAGACTAAGGGCCTCAAACATTGGCCACTCAGCTCTGGGCCTGGCATAGCGGCTCCATGTCACTAACCACAAAGGGACTTGCCCATGCCCACTTAGCCTGCTCCAGTCCCCTCCTCAGATCCTGTGAGCAAGCTCTGGTAAGGGTGGGATTTTATCTTCCCAGCACTGAAATTGAAGTTATAATGCCCTGAGCCTTGCAATCTGACCTTTTTGGGGAATAGGGCCATTGAACATGTGACTAGTTAGAGAAGGTCATATTGGAGTAGGGTAGGCCTACTTCACTGTGACCAGTGTTCTGGTAAAAATGAGAACTTGGGACCCCCATATGCACACACTAGAGAGAAGATCCTATGATAATGAAGGTGAGAAATGTCTAAGAGTGCTGCAAAGGACCAGAAAGACGGGGTGGGCAGGAATGGATTTTCCCTCAGCCTCAGAAGGAGCCAACTGTGCAGACATCTGCCTTGGACCTTCTGCACCCAGAACCATGAGACACTAACATCTGTTGTTCATACCACCCAGGCTGCGGGGCTTTCCTCCATTCTGTGTCTCAGTGGTGTGCTAGCTGAGAGCCCTGAACAGTCAGGAAGTGAACTGCAGATAGGGTGGACCTGTAGCCTTGCATGATAGGAAACCTGCCAGGATCAAGCACATTTATCCCTCTTTTATGACTGGGGAAACTGAGTCACAAGGCCTCAGTGAGAACTGAGTTCTGTTTTCAGGATTCTAAAACCTATTTTTTTTTTTTAAAAAAAAAAAACATACTCGGAGAAACTGCCACTGAATAAACAAAGCCAGTCGGGCATTCACTTCAGGAAGTGCTGGCTGAAACCACCTGGGTTTTTCTAGGTCTTGTGGAGATAGCATGTGCTCCTACCCCTTTGGCATTTGATTTCTGGCAGCAGAAGTGGACTCCAAGGACAGTTGCCAATGTAAGAAGCATCGGGATGGGTTTAGGAAGAACTGTGTGCTCTTACCGGATTGCGAGTAATCAAAGATCGGATGAAGGGGACTGGCTAACTGAAGTGATCTTTAAAAACTTCTTTATTTATTTAGCATGTATGTGTGTGTGCGGTATGCATATGCATGTGCATGTTCATATGTGTTTGAACATGCTTCCATATATTTTTTAAGATAGTGCTTCACTGAATCTAGAGCTCTGGACTAGCTATAGACTAGCTAGCCAGCAAGCCCTAGGGATATTCCTGTCTGTGTCTCCATATCACTGAGATTAGATTCATATGCAGCCACATCTGGCTTTTACATGTTTGCACAGCAAATATTTTGCTGGCTGAGCTATATCCCCAGCCCTAGGAGGTAAGGTCCAGGTTTGGTGAAAGATCCAGTCTCAAAAAGATAAGGCAGGGCTGGAGAGATGGCTTAGCAGTTAAGGCACTTGCCTGCAAAGCCAAAGGACTCAGGTTCAGTTCCCCAGGACCCATATAAGTCAGATGTACAAGGTGGCACATGCATCTGGAATTCGTTTGCAGTGGCTGAAGGCCCTGGTATGCCCATATTTTCTCTCTCCTCCACCCTCCTTCTCTCAAATAAATAACAATATAAGAATAAATTTTTAAAAAACTTAAGGCAGAGAGAGGTGAAGAAACATACCTGATGTTGACTTCTGGCCTCTACATACATGTTCACTGGCATCACACTCACCTTCACATGTATGTACATGCACACACACACACACTCACACATACAGAGAGAGAAAGAAAGAGAGAGAGAGAGAGAAAGAGAGAGAGAGAGAGAGAGAAAGAGAGAGAGAGAGAGAACAAAGTCTAGTTAGGGAGACTAACTATTGTGTGCCATCTCCCATGATGGGAAACTTATGGAAGTGAACTGGGTTTGACTGGGAAGGTCCAGAACTTGTATTTTGGCGAAGCTCTATGTGAGGCTCCCATGAGATATATAAGAGCAGCAGTCAATTAGGGAATTAATGAAATGAAGCCTGAAGGTCAGGGGAGGTTATGAGGTAGGCATCCCAGAGAGGGAGTCATTGGAGCCCCAGGAGTGGCTAAAACCAGAGGAACAGCTACAGAGGGCCAGGAAAGTGCTAAGGGGTAGAAGATAGCCAAGCCCTGCACTGACCAAAGTGGGAGAGAGTAGGGCCATACAAGGAGACCAGGACAGAGTGGCCACAGGGCAGGAAGAAGACGAGGTAGGGATCCGAACATCAGACTGTATAAAATTCTGTTGAGAGGGAGTGTTGACTGAAAACTGAAGCATACCAAGGTGAGTTTAATGGTTTGTGTCATTGGTGACATTAGCAAGAGCTGATGTGGAAGCTGAGACCTGGGACAGAAGCTAAGGGATGGGAGGATGAAGAGAATGAGTCACGCCAGAAGACTCCCAGCTTTGCTTCAGTTTGCTTGCCCAGATTAGCAAACATTCAGTGGGCGTTCCACAAAGGCTAACGGGGTGCCCAACCTTTTCTGACGCATCTGTAGCTTCATCAAGATAGAGGATGGAGACTTTTGCCCAGTCACTTATGAGCCACCCACTGGTGGGGAAGAATGCGTGCGTCATTCAAGAGGTGCAGGCCCTTTCCTTCGGTTTCTTGGTTTGACCCAGGCTGACAAGTCGTGGGATCTGTATGCGGCTCTGAAGATGGCTGTGTAGATCCTGTGCTCATTGGATCTATAGTTAGGTCACAGAGATGATCTTCCTCAAAGCTCTTCTGCCTGCGCTTTGCAGTGTGGTGACAGTACGAGGTCAGGGTGTTGGACGAATGTCCTGGAAATGGAGTCCCAAGCCAAGGCTGAGGTAGGGACCTGGTTCCTCTTTGGCTTCTTCAAACTGATGAATTAGTCAGGCGTGGTGGCATATGCCATTAATCGCAGCACTCCGGAGGCAGAGGTAGGAGGATCGCCATGAGTTCGAGGCCACCCTGAGACTACATAGTTAATTCCAGGTCAGCCTAGGCTAGAGCGAGATCTTACCTCAAAAACAACAACAACAACAACAACAACAACAAAACCCCAAAAACCCAAACAAAAACTGATGAGGGCCCCTTTGAAAGTGGGAGGAAGGGGAGGAGGACAATGGAACCAATTCTATGAATGTAAAATCAGAATAATATAAATAAAAAATATATATTGATTAAAAAAAAACTGATGAATGAGATGCCTACATCTCACTCTTAGGGAAAGCTGCTGCTGGAGGTGGGAATTCTGTGCTTCTAGGTTTGTGCGTGCCTTGTGAGTCTGGATTTCTGTACTCTGAGCATTGTGGGAAACAAGCCAGGAAGTCCACAGACACCATGGACATTTCACTGAGGTTTACTTGTTGAGGTCAAAACCCTTTTCACTGAACGTTTCTGTGCTTGGTTCTGATGTGTGTGCCATGTCCAGGCATGGGAGGAGCTACTGACCTTGAAGGTCTATAGTAAGAGCAGTTCTGAGAGGGAGGACTGAAGAGCTTCTGGGAGAGTCAGTGAGGAGAGCTGGTGCCACCAGGCTGCTGCTCATAGGGAGTAGATGACCTTTCCCAGACATCTTGCTCAGACACTCTTTCCAGACGGGTAGACTCCCTCCCAGATGCCAGCCCCCTCCTTTTTCCCCCAAATGAAAAAAGAATCATAGGCAGGGCATCAAAATTGTGCCCCCCTCCCAGACACGTGCATCGGATGTAGCACTTGTGCCTTCTATAGCCCAGAGAGTACAGATGGAGCTTGGCTTACTCTGGCTCTGTGCCCATCGTGCGTGAGGAAGCAGGTGAAACTGCCACACCCCAGAGTCCATGGGCAGACTGGAGGGTGCTTTCCCAGGCCGTGACATCATTCACCCCTGTTGTCCAGGCCCCCGAGCACAATCCTGCCTGTTGCAGCCAAGGTCTTGGGAAACTGGCTAGGGTCCCAAGTAGACCTCAGTCACCTCCCCTGAGGCCACTGATGGCCACCTGGCTATCCTCAGGTCACTTGGGAGGTGCTGGAGTGGGCATGGCTGTGTGGGCCAGAGAATTTCTGGAACTGTCTGAAGAAGGCTTGCACGAAGAAAGAAGCCTGACCCTCCCTCACTGGCAAGAGGAAACAAGAGGCGTAACTGAGAACAGGCTCTTTGCTTCGTTTCTCTCAGAAGTCTTGCCTAACTTTTAAAGGAGAAACGAAGATGGGAAAGGTTTGACATGTGCATCCCTGCTGAGGTGGATTTACAGCCACTTTGCTCTCTGAGCAGCATATTCCACAACAGACCACCTTGAACCCGAAGCCCGCTGGATTCTGGCTGGCTGTACTATGTTAAGAAGCTCTGTCTCCGCTGTGGTCATGCTGGGGCATCTGGGCCCCTGATGGGCCTGTGGTTAGCTGAAGGACCAGAAGCGCCATGATTCAGCTTGGATCCCTGTGCCGACTCAGCTGTTGAGATCCAGGAACTTGGGGAGAAGCCCCTCCGGCCTGTTTATCTGTCTCTAGATGGGGGAGAAGCCTGCTTATCAGGCATGTTAGTGTACTGATTAACCCAATGCCATCATATAGGTGCAGTTCCAGCCAGCACCTGGCACCTTAAGCGCACTTCCGCTTCCCAGCTCAGACTCTGGCACGCAAGGGGTTCAGGGCTGCCTGGGATAGGAATTCCCTCGGAGGGATTATTCATGGAGTCATCACTGCCTATCAGGAAGCTGCTACTACAATGGTTCTTTATTTTCTCCTTTCCAGTCCTGCCAGCAAGGCCTATTTATAACTTGAAAGATTCCCCAGGAGTGACTCACCTGCCCCATCACTCTCCTTGGGGGATCTCATCCACACACCACCTGCTTCACTTGCTTGCCTGGCATTCTCCCCAAGGAGCTCAGCCCAGAGGTGCCTATGGGTGCTCTTAGCTCAAGCACCTTAGGACCCTGACAAGTAAAGAGGCAGACAGAGGCCCTGGGTCAGGGGAAGAGAGCAAGGGGACCTGAGGCTCGACATGAGGCTTGATCTGGGCCCGAGTGACCATGAAGATGAATACATGAGACCAAGTTACTTACTGCGGGAAGCTCGGTGGTGGCCTGGCCTCGGCTCTAAACACCGTGACTTCTGAGGTCTTTCTTGGCTTACAGTACATCCATCTGTCATCCAGTCAACACAAAAGGTGTTGGCCTGGACCCAAGAAAAGGGGTTTGGTGCAAGGTTCACCTGAGCCCTTCTGAGCATATGTGCAGCTGACTCACATGGCAGTGGCCCCTGCCCAACCCCAGTGATGTCTAAGGTCTGTTACAGGCTGTAAGATGAGAGGCTGTCAGAGTGCCACCACTTCTTCCTGAACAGGAAGGGGCAGGGTGCCACGGTGGCCACAGAGAGGAGGACTCTGCTGAAGCCTTGTGCTGAGCCAGCCTTCTCCTGCGAGAGTCTTTGGTCAGGCCCTGGGCAGCCATTTCAGGAGGCAGATTGTATCTGAACCCTTGCCCTTGCCTTCTTACGGTCTCACTGGAGCCTCTCCATAGTTTTCCTCATTCCTACCCAAAATTGTTCAGGGTGGGGCGGGGGAGAGAAGAGGCTCTGCATTAGTTACTTTGAGAAAATGCCTGACAAAAAACATCTTAAGGAAGGAAAAGGTTTACTTTGGCTCATGGATTCAGACGTTTTAGTCCATTATCAGGGAAAGCATAGTGGGGATGATGGTAGCAGTAGCATGCAGCTGGGTTCTTCACATCATGGTGACAGACAGGAATCAGAGAGGGCAGACTGGAACCAGAAGTAAGCATAACTTTCAGAGGCCCACCCTTAATGACTTTCTTTTGCCAGTTAGGTCCCACTCCTTAATGGTTGTCCACAGCCTTCTAAATCATGCCACAAGCTAGGGGCTGAAGCCTAAGGGGGCCATTTCAGATTAAAACCCACAAAAACTGCCTGCTAAGAAATAAGGACTAGGATGCTGGCCATGGTGGCACACGCCTTTAATCATAGCACTCGGGAGGCAGAGGTAGGAAGAGATCCATGAGTTTGAGGCCATCCTGAGACTACATAGTGAATTCCAGGTCAGCCTGAGCTGGAGAGAGACCCTACCTCGAAACACAAAACAGAAAGAAAGAAAGAAAGAAAGAAAGAAAGAAAGAAAGAAAGAAAGAAAGAAAGAAAGAAAGAAAGAAAGAAAGAAAGAAAGAAAGAAAGAAAGAAAGAAAGAAAGAAAGGAGAAGTAATAGGGATTGGGGGAGCTATAAGCATTTTCAAGCCTTACCTTTCTTGGGGACCACTTGTCTTGTCTTCTATACAAGGTGAAGAGGCCGTCCAGGGGAACAAGCACTATGACATCTGTCCCCAGGTCCAGGGAGTGACTATGCACTGGGCCTCTTGGTGTTCCTTGATGCTGGTGGCTGCTAGCTAAGCTCTCAAGGTCACTTCAGGTCATCTTCTACTTCTCTACCTTCCTCCTTTATTATTTTTTAAAATCTGTCTTATTCATTCTTTTTTTTTTTTTTTTTTTGAGGTAGGGTCTCACTCTAGCCCAGGCTGACCCGGCATTCACTCTGTAGCTGCAGGATGGCCTGGAACTCATAGTTCCAGGGTGCTGGGATTAAAGGCATGTGCCAACCATGCCCGCCTAAAAATCCCTTTAAAATACATTTAAAAATTAAAGTTGGAGCCAGGCGTGGTGGCACACGCCTTTAATCCTAGCACTCTGGAGGCAGAGGTAGGAGGATTACCATGAGTTCAAGGCCACCCTGAGACAAATCCCAGGTCAGCCTGAGCTAGAGTGAGACCCTACCTTGAAAAAATAAAAAAAAAAAAAAATTAAAGTTGGGCTTAAATTGATCTGATCTCCAGAATTCAGACACCTCTTTGTAGGACTTGAAGGTGTTGTAAAATTGAAATCTAGAAATACACCAAGCAGTCTAGACTCTACCAGCTCCCAGACAGCTCCGTTCCTAGCAGGCACCAGCTAGTTAGATTGGTACAGAGGGCCGACTTTCTTCCACATGCTCTTAGTCTTATCAGGAAAACACGGAAGAAACACATTGGTGTTTGTCAGGTACTTCTTCAACCTTTTTTAGCAATGAGCCCACTGAGGTGGCTCCATGTCCCTGGCAGCAGGTATGATATAACCAGAACCGATGATAGTTAGCCATGGCTAAGTGCTGCCAGCTAGAAAAAACTGTCTGAAGCACTTAATGAGAATTCACCCACTCATTCTTCTTAACAACCTCATGGCAGGCAACTCAGTGATCCACATCATACAAAAGAGGAAATGGAGGCACAGAAATGGTACATGACACATTGGGACACAATAGGTGGCAGAGGTGGAATTTTGCCCCAGGCAGTTAAACCATTCTTGCCGGGGCGTGGTGGCACACACCTTTAATCCCAGCACTGGGGAGGCAAAGATAGGAGGATCTCCGTGAGTTTGAGGCTAACCCTGAGACTACATAGTGAATTCCGAATCAGCCTGGACTAAAGTGAAACCTTATCTCAAAAAACAAACAAACAAACAAAAATCTCAATCTTTTTATGTCAACTTGGCCCAGTGGCCAAGTCAGGATGTGAACCCAGATCTTCCTGAGGTTTCAGACCACATCTGCTGCTATCTTCATGTGCTATCACTCAAGAGCCACAAAGAACATGGTCCTTCAAGGTCCTTCCCCATACCTGCCAGGGCTATGATGAATCCCAGCATAGAACGTTAGGTTTCTGGGCCAAGCAAGAATGGCAGGTGGGAAGGGGCCAAAGGAGCATCTGGATTTTGTGAAGAGAGGGTCCCACACGTAGCCTAGTGCAGGAACCTCAATCTCTTCTTTGTATATTAATCTAGAAGAATCAAGTTCCCTGAAACCAACAACTGGCCAGGCAAGGTAGGTACAGGGCTAATCTCCCTAAGACTTTTCATTTCTCAAGCATGAGAGAGAGGCCATTGGGCTTCTCCATGAAACCATAGCCAGCCAAGCAGCTGGCTCTTCTATCTCCTCTCCCTCTACTATCAGCATGAAGTTTTGTCCAGGCAACTCTCTCTTGATGAGTGCAGAAGACATTGGGCCTATCTATGTCACATAGTGGTACAGGACCTGGCCATCAATTAATGTTTGTGGAAAGAATTCATGAAGCTCGGAATGCTTACCGGACAGAGGCCATTAACCAACCTGTGTTTCAAGGACCATCAGTCTTATTGTCTGTTGTCAGGTGAAGACTTGGTCAAGGCTTCTGAGGAGAACCAAGAACTTCTGGCACTGAACCCACAGCTTCTCATGGCACTGAACCACAGCCTGGTCAATGGCAGGGCTGACCTGGCTGGCAGCCACTGGGCCTGAGAGTAGGAAGCTGAGCGGCTGGACAATGCTCTCTTCCACTCTCTCAGCAGCACCCTGCCAGTCCTATGGGCTATCTGGTATCTCCCTGGCTGGCTTCCTATTCCCAGGGAGACAGGCTATTTCTTCAGCCATTTAGACTCCAGAGTGAGCATTACTGGACTTCCTAGAACGGAGTTAACAGCAGGAAAAGGCTCTGTGTTGGGATTTTTAGCAAAGCATGGCGCATAGATCATTGCCTGGCTACTGCTTATTCCTGGTCTGGGAGCCCACAGGCTCAGATATGGTGAGTTACCTGAGTCTGGAAACATTTGAGGAAGCTGATATTGCTATGACATTCAAATGAGCATAGACCGATCTTCAGCCCTCGGGACATAGGTTCATTCAGGAAGACCCTTCAGAAGAGCTGGTAGGAGAGGTGCCATGTTATGAGAGGTGGTCTCAAGAAAGGTATTGCCCTTGATAGACTTTTCTGGCCCTTCCTTACTGAGTAGGTGCCAGTCTCCCACCACTGATATCCAAATGCCTGTGGAGGCAGTTTCCAGTTGCCCTTCCAGCCCCATCACCTGCAAGCCATGTGACAGTGGGAGGGGTCTTGGTGCTCTGGCTTCTCAGTGACTGACTGTCAGAGAGTTCAACGAATTCCATAGAGTCAACCTGCAGGGAAATAGGGAACTTGGGAAAGGCAGCAGCCATATTCCAGGTAAAGGAAGATCAGAGAAGAGTTTGAGGAGTTTGGGGTGGCTAGGGATGGGGAGAGAACGAGGAGTTGGGTCAGACTAAGGAATGAATGAGTGGCTTGCAAGTGAATGAATCTCAGAGTTGTGCCACGTTGTAACCAGGAGGAAGCACCCTGGCGTCCCTCTGGGCCCATTGTGGGTGGTGATGGTGAGAGTGGCGAGGTGGGCTGACGGGAGGATGCTTTGTCCCATGGTGTGAAGTGCTTCTCTGGTGTGCCTTTCAGTTCTCGGTGCTCCTGTCATGAGCCTCATAGAATCTATTTCCTCAGCCATTTATATTCTTATTTGTGTAAGTGACTAACCCTTTCATGGGTAGAGCCGGGCTTTCTGTCTCAGTTACACAGAGATGCTGAGAATTACTCATGGATTTCAGAAGAGATGGGTATCTCGAAGTTATTGGGACAGATTCCATATGTAAATAGTATTGTTGAGCGTCTCATAGCTCTGTAAGTTGAACTAGACACAAGGAGTGGGGAATTCCATGCCAGTTATCCTCTTCCCACGTGGTGTGGTACCTTACCATGGTGCCGACCAGACTCTTCAGGCCAACACATGGCAAGATTGCTCCCAGAAGTAACTGGAGAACAGATGAGGGGCTACAGGCTGTGTCCTAGAGATGGAGGAGATGCCACTGCCCTGCGCTCTGCCCTGCCTTGTGTGTTACAGCTGATTAGTAGAACATTGTTTATTGGGAAAGAAGGATTGCCTAAATTCATTTTGTGGGCATTTTTTGCATCATTCTTCCGAGGTGATCATCGGTCCTTATAAACCTTGCAGAAGAAAGGCCTTGCCCGAGTGGAGAGGATCGTGTAGTCAAAGGCCGAGCCAGCTGAACCACCCACCGGGGAGAGGATGAGCCAACAGTGTCCATGTCTCCGGACTTTGCATTGCTCAAACCAACGTGAGTGAAAACACGGGTCCAGAACAGAACGTGCTGACATTCAGGATCAAGCTGCCTTCCCAAGTGAAGAGGACGTAAAATCAGCTTATGTGGACAGAGGTCTATGATCTGAGAGGGAAGGGATATGATGGAGATCGGAGTTCTAAAGGGGTATGGGGGCAGGGGAGGGAAATATATGCATTTTTTGTATGTAAGTATAGATGTTGTCAATAAAAAAAATTCAACAAAAATAAAGGTGAGTGCCAAAAAAAAAAAAAAAAAAAAACAAATGAGCTATGGGAATGAATCTTCACTTCTAACTACTGGTTATTGGTGTATAACTCTTGATTACTGATGAAGCTTGGAGTCCTTATTTTATTTATTTATTTATTTAGTTATTTTTGTTTTTTGAGGTAGGGTCTCACTCTGGCTCAGGCTGACCTGGAATTCACTATGTAGTCTCAGGGTGGGCCTCGAACGCTTGGTGATCCTCCTACCTCTGCCTCCCGGGTGCTGGGATTAAAGGTGTGTGCCACCATGCCTGGCAGGAGTCCTTATTTTAAAATTAAGAAATAGTTTTTTTTTTTTTCTTTTTAGTTTTTCGAGGTAGGTTCTCACTCTAGCCCAGGCTGACCTGGAATTCACTCTGTAGACTCAGGGTGGCCTCAAACTCATGGCGATCCTCCTACTTCTGCCTCCCAAGTGCTGGGATTAAAGGCATGCATCACCACGCCCAGCTTCAGAAGTAGTTTTGAAAAACCCATTTTTTTTCATACCTTGATTAGCTAAAGCATGGTGGGTGACCCTGATAATACTTGCCTGCACAAAGACACTCCTGGCAACAGAAATACAGGGGCCTGGTGAGTTTCCAGCTCCCCCATCCCCTCCCTCCCTGACACCTGTCTGCAGACCCTTCAAAGGATGAAACTCAAGCCAGCGGAGCTATGTTCTCAGTGGCAGCCCTCCTCTTCAGAGTCACGCACCTGTCTCTGGACTTCGTGACGACTAGGATTTTTGCCTCTAAATGAATGTTCCATTTGGCTTTCCTGAGAAGTTTTCTGCAGAGACAAGGGCAAAGCATTCTTAAAACCAGCTACTGGGGTTGGCAATCCAGATTCAGTCATGTGGAAAATCCTTCATGCCAGCAGTCAGGAGGCTGAGGCAAGAGGATGGAGACTTTGGGCTTAAACAGGAAGAATGTGAGTTTGAAGCCAGCCTGAGCTACATAGCAAGATCTTGTCCAATAAATAAACAAACAAACAAACAAACAAACAAACAAACAAACCACTAGCAGCAGCAACAACAACAAGAATAGGAAAGAGAAGAAAGAAAAAGAAGGAAGGGAAGGAAGGAAGATCCTTAGGAGGAAAAAATGAAAGTCTTTAACTTTAGCAAATCTGGGTCCTTTGAGTGTCCATTTGGTTTGTGAAAATGAAACCATTGGTGACTAAGCCCAAAGCAAGGTGTAGTTCTGACAGGTGGACTTAGGTTTTTAGGTAGTTTACAGAAGTGACCCCAAAGACCTTTTCAAATAAAGAATTGTATTTTGTCAATTCATTAGTTATTGGGAAAGTGAACAAAAACAAAACAAGTCATCATTTTCAGAAACACCCGGTTCAAATCCCATCTCTGGCACTTGTTAGCTCTGTGAATTTGAGCAAGTCACATAAGCTGCCTGGGCCTCATCTGAGCAATCTCTCTTCTAGAAGAACCAGCTCTACTCATGAGGCTGCCCCTCAGCATTTTACTGCCCTTCGCTCTGAGCCGATGCTTTTTCCCTGCAGGCCGTTTGCTTCGTTCTAAGTACACTCTTCCATCACTCTCCTCCTCATATCCAATGGAGTGTGAGTGTTTGCTATCTTCTAAACAAAACAAAACAAAACAAAACACAAGGTTCTGATCTGTGTCGTTTGACAATTTCTGCAGTGTAATTACCTCTATGGCTGAATTTAAGTTACAATTTAGCAACAGACTCACAAAATTCCACTTAGCAACTGGCAGTGTGGGTAGCAGGTATTGGCTGAGCACATCACTGCCTTTTCCCTCTCTTCTCTCTCTTGGCTGTCCCAAGAACACGAGATATTGCCTGTTCTTCTTGCTACACTTAACCAGTTTCCAAAAGTAGAGCCTGTCCTTCTGTCAGCTCCTGGCCAGCATGTGCCAGACTTTAGGTATTCTGCTGACTGTTCCACATCTTCCTGGACCCTCTTTGGCATCTCACCAGTAAGAATTTCAAAGGAGACACAAGGCTCTTTGTGTCTTGCAGGGCTGTGCCAATTTGCAATGTAGTTTTCTCATTCTCTGGTGCTGGATACACACCTACTACCTGTATCGTTGCCCCTTGCAAAGCCTCGGCACTCTTTCTTCTCCCCCAGCTAGTTATGTTCCACTTCCAACAATGTCCAGGTTAGCTACGGGAGTTCAGGGAATTGAGGGGAGAGCAGCTCTGACTCAAAGCCACACGACAATGTGTGAATTAAGGAAGTAGCATCTGTAGGCCTTCTCAAAGCACTGTGCCTATGTGTGAGCTTCCTTCCGGGGCCGGCTTGAGCCATGTGTTATAGTCTGTGGAGCTGTGAGAAAAATCCTGAGGGTACATGAAGGTCAAAAGAGTTGTTTCCTCTTATCCATGTTTTTTGATTTTTGTGGTTTTAATTACCTTTTTCAATTACAGAGATCTTTGGAAAACTAAAAATAGACCTACCACATGACCCAGCCATACCACTCCTGTGTATTTTCCTGAAAGACTTTAAGTTGACATATCACAGAGACACTTGCACATCCATGTTTGCTGCAGCATATTTATATTAGCTAAATGATGCAACTACCCTAGGCATCCATCAACAGGGTAATGGATAAAGAAAATATGATTTATATACACAATCAAGACTCTTTTCATTCACAAAGAGAAACAAAGTTGTATTGTTTACAAGAAAAATTGATGCAACTGGTGATAATCATGTAAAGTGAATTAAATTAGTATCATAAAGACAAATGTCATATTTATTCTCATTTTGTGAGTCCTAGATTTTATATAGATACATAATCTCTCATATGTACAGATGTCATTTAAATAGAAGTGAAACTTTCTAGGGAAACAAAGGGGACTAGCGGGGGCGGGGTGTATGAATGAGGAGCAAAAGGGGGAGCAGAAAATGAGGGAATATACTCATGATGCATTGTTAAACTTGTATGAAAATAGCCAGTTATATAGCCAGTTTAATAAAATAAACAATTAAATAGAAAATTCCAGAAACAGACCATTTCTAAATTTTAACTAACTTATTATAATTGTTCAATTTCATTATTATGTGCTATTGTTAGTCTCTTATTGTGCTTAATTTATAAATGAAACTTGCTCATAGGTATTCATGTATGGGGAAAATATAGGCACTATCAGCAAATTCAGTATCCATGGAGCTCATGGGTTTCCTCCCCCAGGCATAGAGGGACAACTTCAAACATTCACCCGCCCCCTTCACCACTCCCTTCATTTAGCTGCAAGACACCCTTGTATGGGTAGAGCTAGTATGCTTGTTTCTTAGGGGAGGTTATGACATATGCCTGGGCTGCTAGGGAGTTTTTTTTTTTTTTTTTGCCATGCTGTGGATTGGAATCAGGTCCTGTGTATGTTAGGCAAAAGCTGTACTACATAGCTACTCCTAATGCTCCTCCCCCATTGCTAAATCTTGCCAGGAGCGTGAATTAGCATAATGCTCAAAAAGGTAAATTTGCCTTCCATCTCAAAGTTTTCAAAATAGTCATCATGCAACGCTTTAGAAAAATCTCTTAATTGCATTAGTCAGTGTAAACTAACTTCTACAACAATCCCCAAATCTTTTTGCAGAGAGCAGGAGTTGGCACATGATCTTGTATGGGCCAGATAGGAAATACTTGAGGCTGGGCCTGCCAGAGTCTCTGTTGCAGCTGCTTGCCTCTGCCACTTTGGCTGCTGTGAGAAAGCAGCCCCAGACAGAAATAAATGAGTGTCATTCTCCAGTCAGACGTCACGCATGGATGCTGACATTTGAATTTTATATAATTATCATGTGTTAACAAAATAGCATTCTTGGTTTAGACCTTATTTGGATTAAAATAAATCCTAATTAAAATTTACACAATCTCCTTCCACTACCTTCCAGTGACCCCTTCTTCATCCACCTCCCCTGAGCCACATTTTCTTTCCTCTTCTATTTTAGTGTCTTTTTCTTTTACCTTCCTCCATCATCCATAACAACATGTTGATGGGCTGGGTATTACGCAATTCTTGTGCAGGTAACAACAGCCACTGTGAGAGCATGAAGAAAACAATTACTTTGTGTCCAGAAGACAGCCTTCCAAAGCACTCCCCATCCTTTGGCTCATATGTTCTTCCTACCACCTCTTCTGCTACAGTCCCTGAGCCATTGGAGGGTGTGATAGACTTGTCTCAGTGCTGAATGCTCAAGTGTCACTTCTCAACATTTCGACAACTTTTTAAAATGGTATTTAAAAAAATTTATTCATTTATCTGCAAGCAGAGAGAGAGAAGACAGGCAGAGAGAGAGTGGGCATGCCAGGTCCTTTAGCCACTGCAAATAAACTCCAGTTGCATGTCCCCATGTGCATCTGGCATACCTGGGTACTGGAGAATTGAACCAAGATCCTTTTGGCTTTGCAGGCAGACGCCTTAACCACTAAGCCATTTCTCCAGCCCTCAATGACTTTTTTATTTTTAATTTTTAAAATTTATTTACTTATTAGAGACAGAGAGGGAGAAAGAGAGAGTGAGAATGGGCGCACCAGGGCCTCTAGCCACTGCAAACAAACTCCAGACACATGTGCCACGATGGGTATCTGACTTTATGTGGGACCTGGAGAATCGAACCAGGGTCCTTAGGCTTCACAGGCATGCACCTTAACCACTAAGCCATCTCTCTAGCCCTCGACGACTTTTTGAGTCTTCTCAGCAGTCACCAACATCTAAAAAGAGAAACTTCTATAACCAAAAATGAAAGCCACACTAATATGGGCATACACATAAATATTTAGAGGGTGACTTGGTTGGCAGACTATTTCCATGTAGCCAAACAACAGGAGGAACTTCTCCCCTAGAGCTTGTGACCTTCCCAGCCATAGGCTTTTGACTGTTTTCAGTATTGGGGCCTCAAATCCAATCTGTGAACTGTTGGTTATTCTCATAATAGACATGCCACCATTGCACTTGTGGGCACATTTTGCCTAGCTGGCCAATTGTGGAGCTTGCAAGAGCCACAGCTGTTTAAAACTGCTAATGACTTTTCTCCCCCAGCAGGCTGCATACCACTTTCCAACACCCTGACTGCAGCTAGTCAGTAGGAAGAAAGACTCCATCCCCATTCTAGTTTGATATCTAAGTGTCCTGCAATTGAAGCACGTGGTATCTTCAGAAATAGGTTCTTACTACTTAGTCTGGTAAACAAACAAGAGCCTTGGCCTGTATTATTTGCAGAAGGGAGATTCCCTATCCAACAAGTTACTGAGAAGTATTCAACCCTCTTGGCACTGAAATTTTTCTGCAGCAACCTATGGCTTTTGGACACAACATTATCTACCCCACAGGGTACTTCTGCCCAAACTCTCTCCCCTTTTTAAAACTTACATATATATTTTTAACTAGCTAACAAAGAAGTAGGTTTCCATATGGCTTATAAATGAAATCTTTAGTTTTGATTAACCCTTCTTTCACCTCCTCCATTTAAAAAATATTTTATTTTATTTTTTTATGTCAGATAGTTAGCTATTTCCTGCTGGATGGGGTACGAAGTTGTGGCAGTTAGAACGTCTCTCTCAGAGAGGGGAACTGCTCTAAAGGACCCCAGAAGTGTATTGATGCAGTGCAGGAAGATAGTCTTGGAAGAGAATGTTGGGGAGAAAGAATAAAAGTACGGAGTTAATGAAAAGTGAGCACACAGCAATCTGGTCACCTTCAGGGTCGTCCTTGTTGTGGGCTTCTAGGCCTTAGGGAACATTTGAGGGAGCCAAGATAGGTGGAGTTGGATTGTCTCGGGACCATGTGAGCATGAACTGGCTGAGATTTTCTTCCAGAACTGTTCATCGAACAGCACAGTAGTGTCTGACATGGCCTGAATCTGTTTCTGGATGTCTTCTAAAACAGATGAGATGTTAGCAGAGTTATCAGGAACATATATACAATATTTAGCTTTGATACCATATTTTGCACAATAGCCTTTCCAAGTGTACCTTTTCAACTTTGTCCTGGGAGTATCCAGAGCCAAAGGTTGGTACCATAGAGTCACTGGGTGCCATTAAGGGCTGTACAAATACATTTTTGGTCTCATGACTTGTTTAAGAATGTCCTGGCACAAGTTAGAAGAGATTCACCATTGTTTCCAGTATAAGGAAATCTTTTGAATTAAGTGACCTTTGGTCAGACACACACACACACACACACACACACACACACACTCCAGATTTGAAAACAACCCTTTTGACATCAATGGTTGTTTTTCCTTATTATAGAATCAGAACTATTAGAGATGGGGACAACATGTCTTAAGGTCTTGCTTGTTTCCCCTCTTGGACAGCTCCTGTTGTATCACTTAATAGGCCATTCAGATATTTGAGGTATCCCTTTATCTTTGGTTATATATTTCTTTCTCAGTGTTTAAAACCAAGCAGATAGGCAAAATTTAATCAAGGATTAATTTTGGAGGTCACTAATGGCTCTCCAAAGGAGACTTTAGGGACCCAGGAGTAGCCCTATAGCCAACTGGTGTTTTCTGTCTGTTAGATTGAGTCAGGGTTGTGCTGACCAAGTAGTTTTCCCTGGGAAAGCCAGGAGGACTGATTGCTCCTCAGTTGTGACTCTCCTGTTTCAGACTGTACACTGATTTTTTGTTCCTGGGTCTCCATATCCTCCTGATCAGGAAGACAGGTGACTTACCAGGGGGCCAGTGAAGAAGTGTCCCATCATCTCCAGTGGCCTCATGACCTGGGAGCAGGGGCCAAAATATTGGCCTTTTTAGCACCAATGATTCCAATTGTCTTTGGCTTCTAATGGCAGTTAGTGTCTTCTCATGAGAGGGGGAATGAAGGAGGGTAGAGTTAGGGTGACTGGACCCCTAAAGGTAAAAAGGGCAGGAAAGTTTTTTTATCTCTTGCCTGGTTCCAAAGAACTGTTTTTCCACAAGCAGTCAGGACCCCTCCTGGGAGGGAGGTCTTTCATAGGATTTAAACATTGTGGTTGGTCAAGTTCAGCCCCTGGAACTCTGTGCCAGAGCTAATCTCTTCCTGAGACAGCCCCTAGTCCTAACCAACCAGCTGGACCTCTGGTTTACCAGTAGGCTCTCACTCTCTGATCACTTGGGAACTTCCAGCTGTGGGGGAGTTTTTCCCTAGGCTGGCTTGGTCCAGGCCCAGGCCCAGGCTCAGCCAGGAAGACCCCCTAGTTCTTACTCTCTGCATGGGCTCTTTAGCTCTCCCAGCTCCCCACATGGTAGGAGCTCCTTGAACTTTCTTTCCTCTTTTCTTTTCATGCTTTTTACCCAGATTACCAGATCCATATCTAGTCACATGGACTCCTGAGCAACACATGGGCTTTTGGGCTTCATGTGGTGTACTTCTCTTCTCCCCACTTTGTTTTCCCTTGCCTCTCAGCCTTCCCCTTTCTGCATCCTTTGTAAAATCCAAATAAAATGTAGTCTTTTAAAAACAAAAAATGATATTTTATTTGTTTTAGAGATAAAGAGGGAGAAAGAGAAAAAGGCAGACAGAGAGAGTATGGGCATGCCAGGGCTTCCTGCCACTGCAAATGCACTCCAGATGCATGTGCCACTTAGTGCATCTGGATTTATGTGGGTACTGAGGAATCAAACCCAGGCTGTCAGGCTTTGCAAGCAAGTGCCTTTAAAACATTGATCCATCTCTCCAGACCCTCCTCCATTAAAAAAAAAAGTCTTAAAAGTACTTGGGTTAACATACAAAAGTACCATATAAAAACAGTAGTGGAATTTGTTTGGCATGTGGTCCACAGTTGGCTGACTCCTGGCTTCAAGCAACAGAACTTTCTATTCCCTGCTGCAATGGATCCAATGTGGCACTGCTGCCTGGCTCTCCCCGGTGGCTCTTCTCCAGTGGCAGCCCAGGGCTGGATGACATTTCAGTCCTTGGTTGTACCCTGTCTAATCTCCAGAGTCTTCTCCTGGGTGGCCAGGAGGTGGCTCGCATCATTTCCCCAGCGTTCCATTGGTCAGAAGTCAGGCACACTTCATGAAAGACAGGAGAATTGAACCTGGCAGTGTGTCTGGTGGGAAGTAGACAGGGGGCTTCAGTAAGCCCTTGACATGCCACACGGTTCCACACTGTGGCATTACTTTCAAGGTATGAGGCAGAAGAGGAAGCTGGTCTAAAAGGGACTTTGCAACCATATTCTCTCATTTGATTTAGCATTTATTAGATGTTGGAAGCAGTCTGAGATTTGACCTAATTTTTGTAACAACCCTGTGAGAGATGTGGTATTATTTTCTGAATGGGAACACCGACTCCCTTCAGGAGCTCTTGGTTGAGGTTACTCAGCTGGTAGGTGGCATGCCTGGGATAACTTAGTCCCTCTAGTCTCTGCAGCCACCTCTCTAGCTTCTTCAGGACATCATGATCAGGTCCTAAATAATCCAAAGCTAACTCTGTGTCTCTCAGAGTGTTAGGGAACCCAGGGCCAGGCTTGCCTTGAAACCATACTCACCCTGGGGCCTGAGAGGGGCTCCTTCGTCTCCTTCCAGCCCTGTCTGTCACAGAGTTCAAAAGCTCTTCTAGGGTTGCTGAGGACCTGCCCAGACAGCTCTTCCTTCAGAAGGAAGGCAAGAAAGTGGGCCTTATTACCACTGTTGTTTCACAATGGAGATACCAAGTACTTGACTTGCCTGGTCCGCCCACGCTCCTGGGGCAGGAGGGAGCAGTCACAGCTCCCTGCTGCTCCAGAGCTGGGAAGACCAGGCGCCTGCCTTTCTAGGATTTCCCAATATTCTGAGACATCAGAGAAGGTGCAATTGATGAGGGTGAGTTTGGGGTTTTATTTACAAAGTGTATTTCGTCTCACAGATGTCAGTGGGCACAGCACACCAGCCTATGGGGACATGAAGGAATTTGGATGGTTATCCCTCCCTGGACCTCAGTTTACGCTTTATTTTTTAAAAAACATTTATTCTTTTTATTTATTTATTAGAGAGAAAGAGAGAGAGAGAGAGAGGAGAGAGAGAGAGAGAGAGAGAGAGAGAGAAAATGGTCACGCCAGGGCTTTCAGCAAACAAACTCCAGATGCATGTGCCACCATGTGCATCTGGCTTATGTGGGACTTGGAGAATCGAACCTGGGTCCTTAGGCTTCACAGGCATGCATCTTCACCGCTAAGCCATCTCTCCAGCCCATTTTACTTATACTTTATTAATAAAAGGAAAATATTAGCTGGAACTGAGGGTTCTAAAGTATGTGACCACAGAGGCGATAAAGCAGGCTGGGAGAAAACACTCAACTGTTGAAATGCACCAAGTGACCTTAACCCTCCAGACCTTGCTCCAGCAGGCCATTCTGAGATTGGTAACACCAGCCTTTCTGCAGGAAGCTCTGAGGCTGGGCTCATGGGGCAGTGCTATATCAGGCCAGAGACCAAAAGCTAGAAGTGAGATCTCTGAACCAGCCTGCTTTCCTTGGAGGGGGAGATGTCTCATGATGGCTACCAGGACCTGCCACCAGGAGATGAGTCCTCCCTCAGCAGAAATCGCTCCTACCTGACTCCTTGCTACCTGCTTAGTGATAGACAAGTTTGGAATTCCTGGCATACACCCTTTGAGGGGCAGGAAAATCTTCCAGGTGGGGCTAAGCACTGACAAGAGACATGTACTCATAAGAGCTCTGTCCTTATCAGCCCCACCTTGTAGGTGGGCCACAAAAGGCTGTCCTACCTGGCTGAGTGTGTCTATAGCAGGTGCCCGAGGGGCATTGCAGGATGCTTCCACGAAGATTTTCCCTCCTCTCCTTTCCGTCTGTTGTAGACAGCTTCACGTTGCTGGGATGCGCATCCAAACCAGACACAGTTCATGGGAGGACGGGATTTATTTCGAGCATACAGATCCAGGGGAAGTTCCATCGGTGGTGGGAGAAGCTACTTCTGTACCTCCAAGAAGAGAGGAACAACCAAACAGCCAGCAAACACCAAAAGCAGCAGAGGGAACTGGCAGCAAGCAGCAGGGACCCCGCCAGAGCTCAGACTTCTCTGCATACATTGGAGCTGGAACTTAGATCCACCTCCAAACACACCTTAGGGCTGGACCCCAGAACCTTCCCCCAGTGACACCTCCTCCAGCCAGGCAGCTGGAGGCCCAAGTTACAAGCTTTAATACAACACCTGAGTTTGTGGGGGACACACATTCAAATATCACAGCACCCTCGCAGGATGACACTCCCATGCACCAAGACTCCACCCTTCAGCTAACACTTGTCATGGGCATAGCCTTTGTTGCCAGGGATTCAGTTAGGAGACACCCAGGTTCTCTTCCTGCCCATGGGATGTCTCTGAGGCTTGAGGGGCTATGTCCAGAGGAGCATGGCTGTTCTTCCCAGCACTTTCACAGCAAGACATTACATTGTGCACTTATTAGCTTATTGGCTTTTTCCAGCCCCCTACTCTAGAAGCCAGATCTAGAAGGGCAGGGACTTTGTCACTTTTGTTCTTTGCCAACTGCTGTGGGTGGAATAATGGTCTCCAAAGATCTCAATCCTTGAAACTTATAGATGTCACCTTATAAGGAGAAAGGGTCTTTGCGAATGTGATCAAGAATTTTGAAATGGAGGGCTGGAGAGATGGCTTAGCAGTTAAGGCGTTTGCCTGCAAAGCCAAAGGACCTCGGTTCAATTCTCTAGGACCCATGTAAACCAGCTGCACAAGGGGGCATATGCATCTGGAGTTCATTTGCAGTGGTTGGGAGCCCTGGCGCACACATTCTCTCTCTCTCTCTCTCACTCACTCTCTCTCTCACTCACTCTCACTCTTTTCCCCTCTCAAATAAATAAATAAAATATTTTTTAAAATTAAAAAAATAAAAAAAGAATTTTGAAATGGAGAGAAAGAGACTGCTGGGTTAACCAGGGGAGTCTTAAACCAAGTCCTGAACGTCCTTATCAGAGCAGCTAAGATGAACTTCCAGACCAGGCACAGTTATGGAGGAAGGGATATTATTTATTGAAGCTTACAGATCCAGGGGAAGTTCCATAACGGCAGAAGTAGCGGCCTGCTCTCACAAGGCCAGGCAGAGAGAGCAAAAGCCAACCAGCCACCACAGCACACAGAGCAAAAACTACAGCCAAAAGGTCACACAGCACACTTCAGGAATTCCTGCTAGGCACATTTGCATATCTTTACAATGGACTCTCAAACCATCACCACACCTTAAGACTGGGGCCCCCAGTGACCTTGCCTCTAGCAAGGTGATTGCAGATACAAACTATAAGTAATAAACCACTGAATATATTGGGGGACATATATTCAAACTACCACATTCCGCCCCTGGCCCCCAATATATTTAGCTCCTGGCCCCCAATAGATTTATAACTATCACACATTGTAAATTGTACTCAGTCCAATTTCAAAGGTTCTCACAGTCTTGACCAACTTAAGATAGTCCTGTAAAATCAAACAAGTTAAATTCTTTCAACATGTAAAGGCACAGAGTAAACATTTTTAACTGTATAAGGAATAGCAAGGAGAAATTAGAACAATGCAAACTCAACCACCATCAGCCGTCATCAAACTTCTGCAGTTCAAGTTCAATATAACCAGAGACTAACAGTCTCCATGTTTACCAATTCCGCCCCTCCAGCTGGGCAGAGTCGCCAGGTAAAACTTTCATCCCATGCCAACACTGCACTCCATGGTAGCCCTTTTGCACAGTCCTGGTATATCCAAAACATCTTCAGGTCTCCATGCAAACCACGGTCCATCTTCCAAAAGGCTCTTCCAGCCTATTCCTCAGGGACTTCATGCCCTGCCTTCATGCTGCATCTCAGCAGCAGCTCCTGGAACCGTGTGCAACTCATGACCACTCCATGCATTTTTCATGCTTCCAAAACTAATACCAGGTGTGCAGGACACAGCCATATTCTTAATCCAGGAACAAAATAAATCACAGCCTTGAAAAGCAGGTTCCTTCTCCAGTCAACTCTTTCCAAGAGTTTGCATTTTTAACAGTCTTTCCTCAGGCATCCTCTCCATTGTTTTAATGTAAATCAGTCGTCAGGCCACCTTCCTTCCACCTTCCTTAAGATTGCTAATGTGGTTGACAATAGCAGCTAAACCAGTCTCAGTGCCTCTGCTTTTAACTTGCTTGAGGTTTTTCAACTTAAAATCTTGAAATCTCAGTCCGATATCTTCAGCCAAGCACATCAGTCCATTACAAATTTAAGTTTGATCAAACACTCTGGGCCTGGATAGCAGAACGTAGCCATCCCTTATGCCAGTAGCCCAGTTCCAACAAAGTCCTCTGCAGTCTTTCCTTCCCCTTAGAAAGCTCATAAGCCAAGCCTCGAAGTTCAATACAGTCTGCACTTAGCATTCTCAAACTCTCATCAGAATAGTCCATAAAACTTGGCTTACCACTCCAGAAGGCATCTTCAGTTGCAAGCACCAAGTCCATGCCCATTCCTCCAAAACAAAGGTTCCAAAAGACGAATATCCACACGGTCAGGTTCATCTCACCCCACACTCCTCGGTACCACTTTACTGTAGCAGACAGCTTCAGGTTCGCTAAGATGAACTTCCAGACCAGGCACAGTTATGGAGGAAGGGATATTATTTATTGAAACTTACAGATCCAGGGGAAGTTCCATAAAGGCAGGAAAAGCAGCCTGCTCTTCACAGGGCCAAACAGAGAGAGAGAAAGCCAACCAGCCACCACAGCACACAGAGCAAAACTACAGCCAAAAGGTCACACAGCACACTTCAGGAATTCCTGCTAGGCACATTTGCATATCTTTACAATGGACTCTCAAACCATCACCACACCTTAAGACTGGGGCCCCAGTGACCTTGCCTCTAGCCCAAACTATAAGTAATAAACCTTGACATATATTCCTCTACACACAGGACAAAGGTGATTGCAGGATGAACAAACTATAAGTAATAAACCTTTTAGGACCCTGATAGGAGCCCAGCTGGACTAACATCTTGGTTTTGGACTAGTGATGCTGGTTTCTGACTTCTCCCAAATTGGAGAATTCATTTCAGCTGTATGAAGCCACTGAGTCATGACACCGTAGCAATGGGAAACTGGCACACCACTGTATCCCAATGTCCAGCACACAGCAGAGAGTGTACCGGTTGAAAGAATAAATGATTGCCTTAAGCCAAGCATGCATTTTAAGCTGCTTCTGGCCTCTCTACCTTACGTTTCCCACAATGTTGGGTTGCTCCTACCTAACTTTGGTATGCCTCTCAGTGATGGACAGGTTTGGGCCACTATGTCCTGGGTTTTGTCACAAAGCCTTCAGACTAGGAGACTGTGACTAGAAGGTGTTTGTTCATGGCAGCAGACTCACTTCCTGACAGTACTGACAGCAGATGCCATAGTCAGTCTGACCTCTTATTTGGCTGACTTAGTGTTTTGCTTGTAAATTAGATACTAATAGTATAATAAAATTTAAGAGGTTTTACATAAAATCACTATTTCCAATTTATTATTTTTTTGAGGTAGGGCTTCACTCTAGCCCAGGTGACTTGGAATTCACTATGTGGTTTCAGGCTAGCCTTGAACTCACTGTGGTCCTTCTACCTCTGCCTTTTGAGTGCTGGGAATAAAGGGGTGTGCCTCCACACCCAGGAGAGATAGACAGAGAAAAAGAGAGAGAGAATGGAGGCAAAGCCTCTAGCAGCTGCAAACGTACTCTATATGCGTGCACCACCTTGTGCATCTGGCTTTATGTGGGTACTGGGGAATCGAACTCAGGTTAGGCTTTGCAGGCAAGCATCTTAACCACTGAGCCATCTCTCCAGCCCCATATTTCCAATTTCTGATGCAAAAACCAGACATTCTTTTCAACTACAGGCTATATCTCCATATTGCTCACTTGCAGGAACCTAAATTGGGCTCTGCCCACCACAGGACACATGTCAGCTAACTTCTCTGAGCCCCCTCAGGCTCTGTCTATACACCTGCTCCAACCTGATATATAAGATATGTAGGATATATATCATGGGTTTTCCTGGCCTTACATAAAGAGTGAGGCAACCTGAACCACATGCTCCCTTGGCAGCTGACTGATATTTCATGCCTCTTTCAAGAAGATTCTGGACTGAAATGCCCAGGAGTGCCCTACCTTTCTACAGCTACTTTTGGCAACCATGGCCATCTGCAGCCTAGGAAACCCCTGGTGGCTTCTTGGGATATTTTTCTCTTTCAGTCAGTATGCTGAACTCCCATAAGCACCCAGGCTGACCTCCCCTTTGTTTTTCTGTGTGCCCTGGTCAGCTCAGACTATGGCTCTGTAGTTACCAAAAGCACTAGTGCAGGGAAGGAGTACAAGTGGGACCCTGGGGATGCCTGTGATGAGAATTAGAGACTCACTTGGAAGACAAAGGGCCTTAGGTCTATAGCTCAAGGACTCATGGCCTTCAGCAACCACAGACCATGGGCTGGACATCAGTAGACACCCACTCCATCCACCTCAGGGGAAGGACCCAGACAGCTGCATTTAGAGCCAGGGCACTATGGTTCTGACCCAGGGCTGAGGTGTCACTGGGCACGGCATAGCTGTCTCCTTTCCAGGCATAGCCACAGTGGCCCAGAAGATCGATCTGATGGGGAGAGCATGCAGTGGAGGCCCCTGGGAGGTGAGCTCTACAGCTGCAGCCTATGAGGCTGCTCTAGCAAGTCTTCCCCAGGGTTCCAGAAAAGGAAATTTAAAACATGTGTCAGGGTCTTAATGAGACCAGTAAGGTCCTGAGAGCCCTACTCTGGCTAATGTTTGTTAATTCTGTGAGCCCTTCTGACCAGGAGTCGCTAGCATGGGGAGGATGGCTTGAATGAGGTGAGGAGTAAATTCAATTAGCAGGAGCTGCCTCCCTACAGGCAAGTTGTTTAACCTCTCTGAGCCTCAGTGTTTTTACTTGTAAACCGGGAACAATATTAATGCTGCAGGGATGAGCTGAAGCCGGGAACATTCTTGTCCTCTCATGGGAAGTCATGGAAACTGCCACACTTGGGCCCATATTTTAAGCTAAGGCTGGGGAATCACGTCTGAAACTGGGGCTTCCATCTCCTGCTTTCTCATCCTGCTTGAGAACCACTGGGGCTGGGGAGAACGTGAGTCGGGACCTCTGTCAGTCGTGGCTCATTAGTGGTGGTAGGTTGAAACAGCAACCCACGGAAACAGGCAGTTGATACAAGAGTGTGCATGAGGGTGCGTATTACACTAGACAAGTGCTCAGCCACTGAGCCATCTCAGCAGTCCTTCTGGGACATGTTTCTTTCATTATATCACAGTTTCTTCCTCCACCTGGCTCTCTGGGTAGCCCTGTGGTCAGGCCTGTAGAAGGCAGCTGATCTTGAACTTCCTTGCTGTCGTATCTTCAGTTCAGTTGGCTAGGCTCCTATCCCAGGTCCAGGTTGGGTTTTTCTGCCAAAGACAAAGCAGCTGCTGGGAATGGGTCTCAGCTTAACTGGAACAACTTGTTGGCCACTCCTTCCCAATAGAACTTTCTCAGAAAGGAGCAAGCTGAGCACCACCCCCCCCACACACTGCCCCAACACACACTGTTTTTTTCTAAGAAAGAAGGAGTTTTGCTGGAGCCAAGCCAGGGAAGAACCTGGTGTGTGTGTGGACAGGGGGTTACAAGCAGATGGTGGGACAGTGGGTTCCCGTGGTTGGAGACAGAGCACTGCAGGAGGGCCGGTGTCCCCAGTGTCCCTTGAGGTTTCCTGCATGTTGCTCCTCAGTTCTTGGTGGCGTGAGGGTCTCGAGACCATCTGATACTCCTCCCTGAAGCTAAGTGCAGTGTTTCCTTCTGTGAGACCTTGTCATATGATTTCCTACAAGAACAATAAGTGCCATTTGACTTCAGCTATTCAAAGCCTCCCTCCATCCTACAACCGAGGCAACTAAGTCCTATGAAGAGTTTGTTCTGGCTCAAAGCTCAGGTCAGCACCCTGCTCCTCGTTCCTGTGGGGAAGGAGCCTTCAGCACCCGATTGATTAGAATCTGGGTTCTGAACTCATCCTTAGGGACCATTTCACCACCAGAATGGCTGGTCACACTTTTAAAGATTCCATACTAGCCCAAAGCAGAGCCACATGGTTTCTCTGCAGGAGCATGTTTTGGAGAGACCGTTGACCAGTGAAGAACTAATGTCACAGATGAGTGTCCTTGCCTTCAGTTCCGATCCATCCCCAGCCAGTGCATTTGATGTGATGCAGGAAAGTGCAAAGGCACTGTGAAGCCAGATGTCACAGACACAGAGCCATGCTCCATGTAAATGGGGGGTAACAGGCATCAGGACATGGTGGGGCTGTGGCAAAGGAGATCTTCACTGTCCAGGTCTTCACGTTCTCTAAAGCACGAGCATCCCCAGGAGGCTTGTCAGAGCATGGCTTGCTGGTCCCCAAACCCCAGGTCCCAGCAAAGATCCTTCTGGGTTTGAAACTTTTCTTAATGAAAAATGTTATTGTTAATTGACTGATAATAATTTATACTTATGGGGTGCACTATGGTTTGAAGTGATCTCCAAATATCATGTGTTGGAAATATGACAAGTCAGTCACTTGTGGCTTTGAGGGGTGGGGGCTTCAGGAGGTGAGTGGCTCATTAGGGCTCTGTGTTCATGAATGGATTAATGACCTGGTGAGGCTATGGAGGGTGTGGCTTTGTTACAAAAGCAAGCTCTCTCTGGCACCTCGCTCTGTCTCAAGCTGGGCACAGCCCTGCACCATGCCATTGCACAGCAAGAAGGCACTGACCAGATGCCAAAGTCACGCCTTTGTGCTTTCCAGCCTACACAACTGTGGGTCAAATAAAGCACAAGTGAAACTTCTATAAAATACCTGGCCTTGGGTATCCAATGTCACAACAGAAAGACTAAGACAGGACACTCCATGATGCTCTGACATGTGACTTCTCCAAGATAATTTATCACATTCAATCCCTCATATATTTACCATTTTTCATAATGAGAACTGCCCTATTTGGGGGGTGGGGCATAGCCCTGAATTTATATAAGACTAACTCCTAGAATTTTCCTACCCAGGAGTGAGCTAGCTGCCTCTAGCAGCAGTCTGAGGAAAAGAGAAGCAGAGGAGAAGTTTAGCTTAAGCCATTAGTGAACCTGTGGCCACTCTGTCACTGCCACCCTGCTCTTAATGTACTGTTTCTTCTTCTGAATACTGGTACTCACTGGCTCTTTTACTGAACAGCCAAAACCAAGTGTTACGTGAACAAGTAGTACATTGTGCGAGCAAAGGGTAAGGAATGCTTGGCTTTGGATAATCCTTAAAATTTGTTAAAGGAAGGGATTTAGGGGTGTGACCTGCTGGACTCTGCTGATCCAGAACACACATACACAAATGTAATCGTATTTAGCCCATCTGTTGTCTTCAACAGAGCTGCGGGCACTTAGCTATAGACCTCATTGTCTTCTACGCTGTGGCCAGCGTTTCTTGTACGTTTTCTCTGAGTTGAGAGTCCAATCAAACCACTGAGGAAACTGGACAAAGAGCTTAGTTTAAGATCGTTCAGCATCTCTAAACATTGTTTGTCACTATTGGTCACCTGTGCTGTTCAGGCCAAAGATACACCAAAGCAGAGGAAACCTAGTCACTCTGCTTTAAGCAGGTGGATTGCACAGTTGTAAGATTAAATTTAGGACAAGTCACAAGTGAGGAATTGAGCACCTCACGGCAACAATCTCAGTAAAGTCCTTAAAAACTAGTCCCACAGTTCTTTTTTTTTTTTTTAATTATTATTTGTTTCTTGACAACATCTATGCTTACATACAAAAAAACATGATATTTCCCCCCATTCCCCTTTAGAACTCCAATCTCCATCATATCCCCTCCCTCTCTCCATTAGTCTCTCTTTTAATTTGATGTCATCATCTTTTTCTTCCATTTTGAGGGTCTTGCGGAGGTATTGCTAGGCACTGCAAGGTCATGGATATCGAGGCCAATTTCTGTCTGGGCAGTTGCATTGTAAGGAGTCGTACCCTTCCTTTGGCTCTTCCATTCTATCCGCCCCCTCTTCCGCAATGGTCCCTGAGCCTTGGAGGGTGTGACAGAGGTGTTTCAGTGCTGGTCACACCTCCATCCCTTCTTCTCAGCACTATGTTTGGGCCATCCCAGTGGTCATAGCCATCTGAAAAGAGAAGCTTCTCTAATGAGAAGTGAGAGTAGCGTTAATATGTGAATATGAACATTAAGTGTAGTGCTTTCAGGGCAGCTTGGTGGGAATAATATATACATTTAGTCAGATAATAGCAGGCTTTATACCCCTAAGGCTCATGACCTCACCTGCCATAGGTTTTGTTTAGGTTTTTCAGTACCAGGTATGTATTCCCTCCCGTACGGAGGGCCTTCAGTCCAATTATGGAGCAGTTGGTTACCCCAAGAGTAGACATGGCACTATTGCACCCATTCAGTCATTGGGCCTATATGGCCAAACTTGAATATTCAGTGTCCACTGTTTTCACTGCTGATGACTTCTGTCTCCCATACGGCTGCATGCAGTGCAGCTTTTTCCAGCTTTCAGTTGGCTGGTCTACAGGGAGAAGGTTTTCTCCTCAGCACCAGCTTGCTGTCTCAGTGACCTTGCCTCTCAGGCAAGAGATGTCTTCAGCAATAGGGTCTTACTATCTGTTTCTCAAGGGAAACCAAGGGCTTTGGCAAAAGCCTTTAATGTTTTGGAGGCTACCGGGACCTCCTTGGCCAACAACTCACTGGAAGGTATCCCATCCCAGGCACTGAAAATTTTCTAGTAACAGTCTACAGCTTCTAGATGTGCCATTATTCAAAAAGATAGGTTTACATAAGTCTTATTCACACTATCTTGAATTTAGATTGACCCTCTGCCTGCCCTTCTTTTATGCATTCTCTTCCCATGGCCTCGCTTAGGCCATTCCCCTGTCTATAATCTGTTCTTCTACTTACATATATGCAATACCATATACTTAAGTCCTTCTCTTTCCTCCCTCCCTTATAGCCTTTTACCAGCTTACTGGTTTCTGGTACCTATTTTTGGTTCCAGTTCACACACAAGTCTATACATTTGTAGCTAGGATCCACATATGAGAGAGAACATGTGACATTTGGCTTTCTGAAACTGGGTTACCTCACTTAGTATAATAGTTCATTCCCATAATTCATTCTTATACTTCATGCCTATAGTTCTTCTCCACAGAACACAATTAGGATAGTCTTTCAGCAATTTTGAAATATGCAATGCATATTTGTAATGTTTTATCGACAAGTTTAATGTACGTACGTAATGCATTTTGATCATAAGTCCCTTCCCTCTTGATTGTTCCTCCTTTGCCATACCCCTTCGATTGAACCCCTTCCTCCTTCCAACCACCCCTTCTTCTATTTTACCATCATTTTTCTCCTGGGCCTTCTTTTATCATGTGTGGTTGCAGTTTGATGGGCCCCATACTGTGCAGGTAATGACAGCTACTATGAGGTCATGAACACATTGGTCACCCTGTGTCCAGAACATAGTGTTTCAAAGCACTCCTTCCCATCCTCAGACTCTTCCATTCCTTCCTCCACCTCTTCCACAATACTTCCTGAGCCTTGGGAGATGGACTAGCGATGTCTCATTTAACTCTGCTCATTTAACTGGCACTTCTCAGCACTTATACATTACATTTTTGCTGACTATAGTTGCTATCTTGGGTAATAACTCTCAAAAACTTATTCCTCTTGTAAAGCTGAAACTTTGTACCCTTTGGTCAAACTCTCCCCATGCTCCTCTCCCACTCCCAACCTCTCGTAATTCCCATTCGACAATCTATTACTGCAAGTTTGAGGTTTTTAAGAATCACATTCCTAACATGCTTAGAGGATGGGCATGCTACCTGAAGGAGGCACGGATTCCTCAGCTCCACCCCCAGGGAGTCTGGGGAATTTGTATTACTTAGAGCTGCCCCAGCTCCCAACTTTCCAAAAGGAGACCGAGCACAGATTTCAATGTAATGTAACTTTTAAAACTAACAGCCAAGTTTAAGAAAACCCAACTGTATTAGGGACTAAATAAATTAATACCCCTAGGCCAAGTTACACTCATGACCTTTTGCTTGTGCACTCTTTCTGTATGTATTCACAGGTAGGGACCCCTTGTCACCTAATAGCATCCTACCTATTGACTCCCGACTATTGCCCCTCAATGCCCAGGAGGTGGGAAGATTACACTTGGGTCCACCTTACCCTACACAGAGAAGAAAGGATCCTCGTACAGACCTTTGAGCGTATCTCATGGGAATGTGTTCTGAGATGAGTGGGGCCTGAAGAACTCACAAAAGCTTCAGGGCACACGTGACATGAAAGAGGGACAATGAAAGCAAAAACAAAGCTGCTCTCTCCACAGGGGCCAGTGGTGTCCTTCATGCAGAAAAACTTTCTCCTGGCTAACAAGCAAAAACCCAGCCTTTCTGCTGGCAAGTTCCACTCCTTCTGGGCAGAGTCCTTCCTGAGCCTCACGGGACCCACCATCCACAGCTTTTGTCTTGTTTCCCCTTCCTTCACTTCCAATGGATGGAGGAATAACACTGGAGGCAGCAAAGGAGGGTGGAAAATTCAGTAGATGTGGAAGTAAAAGCCCATCCAGGTTCCTTCTCTCGCCAGCTGTGATCATGGGCAGATTCTGGAATCGGGCTAGGGTCTCAGGGACCCTGTCTGGGAAGTGGGAGCAGCACGCGAGGCACTGTCCATGGTCCTGTGGGGTGTGCCGTCATGGAAACAGGATGCTTGGCTTGAGGGAGTACACACTGATGGCGTCCTGGAAAGACAAGAAACACTAGGAGTTCCAGTCACTTGACATGTTCTGGTCTGATAGCTGGTTTGTTTGTTTAGGTCAGCAACATGTTAATGTGTGTTAACTTTGCATCTGTGGTGGTTGAGTGTAAATTGTCCCCCACAGCCTCAGGTGCTTGTGATTAAGCTTCAGACTTGATCTCCAGATGGTGGAACCTTTGGCAGGTACAGCCTTGCTGGAGAAGGTGTGTTACTGGGGGCAAGTCTTAGACTTTATAATGGAGCTCACCTGGCCAGTACTAGCTAGCTCATTCCTGCTGCTTCCTCCTAGCTGATGTGACAGTAGAAGCTAGCTCATTCCTGCTGCTTCTTCCTAGCTGATGTGACAACAGGTGGCATCATGGTATCTGTTCTTGCCATACTTTACCTGCTATGATGAAACGTCCCCTCAAAACTGTAAGCTGAAATAAACCCTTCCTTCCATAAATTGCTTCTGGCAAGGTGTTTTGTCCCAGCAATGAGAAGTTATCTGCTATAGCACCTATTATACTAAACAATTATGTAAACAATGTTAAATACAAAAAAGGGACTCTTGTCTGAGAACAGTGACTCTCAAATTTACTTATTTTAGAACTTCTTGCCTTTCTAACTCTATTTTCAAAAACAGGAAAGAAATAAGAGTAACATTGATTTACATCTTTGCAAATGTAATAAATATTTCACAAATTTTTATTTTTTAGAAAGAATGAGAGAGAGAGAAAGAATTGGTGCACCAGGGCCTCAGCCACTGAAATAAAACTACAGACGCTTGCACCACCTAGTGGGCATGTGCGACCTTGCACTTGCCTCATCTTTGTATATCTGGCTTAGGTGGGATCTGGAGAGTCAAACATGGGTCCTTAGGCTATGCAGGCAAGTGCCTTAACTGCTAAGCCATCTCTCCAGCCCCATTTCACAAGTTTTTGATAACTAGTTTATTATGAGGCAACTGGATTTGCACATCTGCTTCTACACTCAGAGTGCAGAGATGACTCACACTAGATAGACTTTGGAGAAAATAAGAGTAATGTGAAGGGTAAGTAATGTCTTGGTGTTGCTGTCAAAATAGTTTTGACCTAGAAAGAGCCATCAGATAACACCTGGAGAAATACTACCACGGAGCAACAAGTAAACATCAATGAGGAAAGTTCTACCCCTTTCTATTAGTTGCTTTTCTTATGTTGTGACAAACTACCTGGCAGAAGCAACTTGAGGAAGGAAGGGTTGACCTTGGCTCTCAGTTTTAGGGTACAGTCCATCATGGCAGGAAGGCATGGGAACAGGAGCCTCCAGCAGCAGGTTACATGGCATCCACAGTCAGGAAGAGAGAAGGATGCCTGTGCTTGGCAAGTTCTCTCCTTTCTATGAAGTCTAGGACCCCCAGCCCATGGAATGACACCACTAGTGCTTAGGGTGGATCTTCCCACCTCAATTCACCTGATCTAGAAACTCCTTTACACACGTGCCCAGATTTCTTCCCATGATGATTCTAAAGCCCGTCAAATGAGATGAACCACTGTACTCTCGAAGGCATTTTGTTTGAGATATTATTCAGGAGCACTATTTAAATGAGCCTAGATCAAACTCTTTCACATAAACAGCAAGGAATTTTTGTACACTTTTAACAAAATGCCTCACATGAGTTGAGAAAAGATGGGATGTTGCTTGGTTCAGAATTTAGTGAGTTATTAATCCTTTCAGAAAACACATTACTAACCACTGTGTTGTTTATGGAATTCAACAAAAAGCCCTGTATTAGCCAGCAGTTGGATTTGTCAACCCAACCTTCCCATGGAGATCAGTATCTTCCCTGCTATTGTCCATGTGACTTTTGGATTTATCTTTGTGTTTTGAGAAAATTCTAAATGTATATGCTATTGTACGACTTAATAATACACAGAGATCCCACTTCCTGCTTTGTCCAATGGCAATGTCTATGAAAGTTACTGCAAATTAGACTACTGACATCAAGATATGTCCACACGTATACCTCATGGCCTCCTGTGAGGGCCATCCCTGTTTCTTTCCAGCTATCTGCCTCCTCCTCGACCCTGACAGACACTACTATACTCCCCCTTTCTGCAGTTTTGTCAGTGAAAGAATAGTACACAAAGAGACCCATGTGGTGTGTGGCCTTTGGGGATTGACTATTGTTCACTCAGTATAGGGGAGATTCACCTAGAATGTTGTGAGCATGTATCAGCTCTTGGTGTTGTAAGTAATTTCTATTTTAGCCATTCTGATAGCATACAGCTCATTATGGTTTTAATTTATATTTCCCTAATGGCTGAGGATATTAAGTACCTTTTGTGTGTGTGTGTAACTTACCATTGGCATATTCCCTTTGGTGTAATGTCTTTTACCTAAATATGAAAAGGTTATTAATATTTTTCTCATTTAGTTATAAAAGCTATTCCGCATGTGTGCATTTTATTCACCAAGCTGTTATGAGATATGTGTTTTGGAAATATTTCCTCTCACCCTATAGCTCTTCTGTACTCTCTTGACAGGGTCCTTCACAGAGAAAAAAGTTTGCTTTTCGTTAGGTCCCACTCTTTCACAGGTGATGTGTTTGCTGTCCAGTAGAGGAATGTTTGCTCAGACCTAGACCCAAATTTTTTACTTCCTGGAAGTTTTATAACTTTACATTGCACATTTGAGTTCATGATGTATTTGGAATTGACTTTTGTAGAAGGTCGGGTGAGATACTTTTCTTTTCTAGAGATATCCAGTTGCTCCCATTCCGTTTGTTGTGAAGGCCGTCTTTATTATATCAAAGTGCTTCTGATGCTCGATCATAGGCTATTTGCATATGTGTTGCTTAGTTTCCAAGGTTCTGGAGACTTTTCTGCTGACTTTAGTTGGATTTCATTTTGATTAGAGGACACACTTCATGATTTCAAGTCCTTTAAAGGTTAATATTTTGATAGCTTGACTTTGGCCCATCTTAATATATGCTTTGTGGACACTTAAAATGTATTTTCTGTTACTATTCAATAAAATGTTCTGTGAATGCCATTTAGAGCCTGTTGACTGACGACGTTGTGTTCTCTATGTTGCTGATTTTTCTCTATAGTTGTTCTATAATTGGTAAGAGAGGAGTATTGAAGTCTCCGATTATAACTGTGTGTCTATTTTTCAGTTTTTAATTCACATGTTTTTCTGCTCTGTTATTAGGTGCATAAATACTTAAAACTATTATACATTCTTGGTAGATTGATTCTTTTGCTGTTAGATAATATCTCTCTTTGTGCATCTATCTTTATGTGGGTACTGGGGAATTGAACCTGGGCCATCAGGCTTTGTACGCAAGTGCCTTTAACTGCTGAGCCCTCTCTCCAGACCATATGTAATATCTCTCTATACTGGAAATTTTCTTTGCTCTAACATTTACTTTGCTCTATAACTATTCCTGCTATCCTCAGATTAATGTTTGCATGATATCCACTTTCTAGCCTTTAATTTTATTTTTAAAATATATATTTTATTTGTTTATTTGAGAGAGAGAAAGAGGCAGAGGAAGAGAGACAAAGAGAAAATGGACATGCCAGGGCCTCCAGCCACTGCAAACAAACTCCAGACTTATGTGCCCCCTTGTAAATCTGGCTTACGTGGGTCCTGGAGAATTGAACCAGGATCCTTTGGCTTTGCAGGCAAATTGCCTTAACTGTTTAAGTCATCTTCTCTCTAGCCCCTAGCCTTTAATTTTCAATATGCCCATATGTTATATTGGAAGATAATTTCTTTTAAATATTTATTTATTTATTCATTTGAGAGAGAGAGAGAGAGAGAGAGAGGAGAGGGAGAGGGAGAGAGAGAGCATGCCAGGGCCTCTAGCCACTGCAAATTAACTCCAGATGCATGTGCCACCCTGTGGAGCTGGCTTTACATGCATCCTGGGGAAATCAAACTTGGGTCCTTATGCCTTGCAGGCAAGGACCTTAACCACTGAGAAATCTCTCTAGCTCAATTTCTTTTAGATAGCATATAATTGGACCATGTCTGATATTGTTTAGTTTATTTGAAGTTAATTGAGAGGATGCCATTGAGATTTCCTAGAAGCCCAATGGCCCAATATGTACATGATCCTCCACATTCAGCATCCACCAAAGCCCTCTACCAGAGGATATATTCATTATAAATGATGAAGCTACCTTGAGATATCATTTACTAAAGTCCATAGTTTACATTAAGGTTTATTTCTGGGCTTATACATTCTATAGTATTGCACTATGCATAAGGACATGTATCCATTATAGTTTCATAGTGAGTATTTGCATTCATAAAAATTCTGTGTATGCCACTGTTCATTCATCTCTTCCCAGTAATCCTGACCACCATTGATCTTCTACCTCTGTAGTTTTGCTTTTTATAGAGTTTAGTGTTCCTCAATATGTTTTCATAGTTTAATGTTTCATTGTTGATTAATACTGAAAAAATTCCATTGTTCAGATGAACCCCAATCTATTTATCCATTCACCTATTGAAGACCATCTTGTATATCCCCAAGCAATGAAAAAAGGTGACCAAAACAGTATATAATTCTTAGGTAAGGCTTCTGTTGACATTAACGTGCAGGTTTTTAAGTTTCCAGCTCCTTTGGTTAAATAACAAGGAATGAGATTTCTAGATTGTATCATAAATACCTGGCATGATACCTGTTCATGTAATACCTGTATGATAAATACCTGGCAAGAAGCAACTTCAAGGAGGAAGAATATATTGCTTTAGTTTTATTTCCTTGGTTAAAGATTCATGGGCAGAAGGTTTTGTGCCCAGAGGGGTGATCCAATCATTGAGAGATGATTGGACCACAAGAACTATGCCTTCATCAGTGGACAAATCCACTGATAGACTCCTAATTTGATGATGTTACTGGGTCATGGAGCCTGGTTGGAGGAAGTATGTCACTGGGGATGTTCCCCTGAAGGCTATTTGTCCCTGTCTCCATTCTGCCTGCCTATTTCCTTCCCAGCAGGAGGTGAACAGCCTCTACCACATGTTCTTGATGTCAAGGTCTGTGTCACCTCTGGCCCAAAGCAGCGGATCCAGCTGACTTCAGCTGAAGTCTTTGAAACCATGAGCCAAAATAAATTATTTCTCCCTGCGTTGTTTCTATCAGATATTTGCCACAGTGAAAAGTCCAACACATATACCTTGTTTGATTCAATTTTATGTGTGTGTGTGTTTTGAGGTAGGATCTTACTTTAGCTTAGGCTGATCTGCAATTCACTATGTAGTCTCAGGGTGGCCTCAAACTCACGGCAATCCTCCTACCTTTGCCTCCTAAGTGCCAGGATTAAAGGCTTGTGCCACCAGGCCTGGCTTGTTGAAATTTTTGTGAGAGATATTGGTTATAGTTTTTTAATAATGTTTTTGTCTAATTTTTTTGCATTTTTATTGACAACTTCCATACTTACTAGATAATAAACCATGATAATTCCCCCCCCACACTTTCCCCTTCATAAATCCACTCTTCATCATATCCCCTGCCTCTCTCCATTAATCTTTCTCTTATTTTGATGTCATCATCTTTTCCTCCTATTATGAGGGTTTTGTGAAGATATTGCTAGGCACTGCGAGGCCATGGATATCAACACTAGCTTCTATCTGGACAGTTGTATTGTAAGCAGTCCTACCCTTCCTTTGGCTCTTACATTTTTTCCACCACCTCTTATGCAATGGACCTTGAGCCTTGGAGAGTGTAACAGAGATGTTTCAGTGCTGAGCACTCTTCCGTTATAATAGTTCATTCCCATAATTCATTCTTATACTTCATGCCTATAGTTCTTCTCCACAGAACACAATTAGGATAG
The DNA here is from genome assembly GCA_036365145.1 of Orientallactaga sibirica. Lineage (NCBI taxonomy): Eukaryota > Metazoa > Chordata > Mammalia > Rodentia > Dipodidae > Orientallactaga > Orientallactaga sibirica. The sequence goes on from JAEOAD010000031.1 coordinate 20,234,044, forward strand.
TCTTTCAGCAATTTTGAAATATGCAATGCATATTTGTAATGTTTTATCGACAAGTTTAATGTACGTCACGTAATGCATTTTGATCATAAGTCCCTTCCTCTTGATTGTTCCTCCTTTGCCATACCCCTTTCGATTGAACCCTTCCTCCTTCCAACCACCCTTCTTCTATTTTACCATCATTTTTCCTGGGCCTTCTTTTATCATGTGTGGTTGCAGTTTGATGGGCCCCATACTGTGCAGGTAATGACAGCTACTATGAGGTCATGAACACATTGGTCACCCTGTGTCCAGAACATAGTGTTTCAAAGCACTCCTTCCCATCCTCAGACTCTTCCATTCCTTCCTCCACCTCTTTCCACAATACTTCCTGAGCCTTGGGAGATGGACTAGCGATGTCTCATTTAACTCTGCTCATTTAACTGGCACTTCTCAGCACTTATACATTACATTTTTGCTGACTATAGTTGCTATCTTGGGTAATAACTCTCAAAAACTTATTCCTCTTGTAAAGCTGAAACTTTGTACCCTTTGGTCAAACTCTCCCATGCTCCTCTCCCACTCCCAACCTCTCGTAATTCCCATTCGACAATCTATTACTGCAAGTTTGAGGTTTTTAAGAATCACATTCCTAACATGCTTAGAGGATGGGCATGCTACCTGAAGGAGGCACGGATTCCTCAGCTCCACCCCCAGGGAGTCTGGGGAATTTGTATTACGTAGAGCTGCCCCAGCTCCCAACTTTCCAAAAGGAGACCGAGCACAGATTTCAATGTAATGTAACTTTTAAAACTAACAGCCAAGTTTAAGAAAACCCAACTGTATTAGGGACTAAATAAATTAATACCCCTAGGCCAAGTTACACTCATGACCTTTTGCTTGTGCACTCTTTCTGTATGTATTCACAGGTAGGGACCCCTTGTCACCTGATAGCATCCTACCTATTGACTCCCGACTATTGCCCCTCAATGCCCAGGAGGTGGGAAGATTACACTTGGGTCCACCTTACCCTACACAGAGAAGAAAGGATCCTCGTACAGACCTTTGAGCGTATCTCATGGGAATGTGTTCTGAGATGAGTGGGGCCTGAAGAACTCACAAAAGCTTCAGGGCACAGGTGATATGAAAGAGGGACAATGAAAGCAAAAACAAAGCTGCTCTCTCCACAGGGGCCAGTGGTGTCCTTCATGCAGAAAAACTTTCTCCTGGCTAACAAGCAAAAACCCAGCCTTTCTGCTGGCAAGTTCCACTCCTTCTGGGCAGAGTCCTTCCTGAGCCTCACGGGACCCACCATCCACAGCTTTTGTCTTGTTTCCCCTTCCTTCACTTCCAATGGATGGAGGAATAACACTGGAGGCAGCAAAGGAGGGTGGAAAATTCAGTAGATGTGGAAGTAAAAGCCCATCCAGGTTCCTTCTCTCGCCAGCTGTGATCATGGGCAGATTCTGGAATCAGGCTAGGTCTCAGGGACCCTGTCTGGGAAGTGGGAGCAGCACGCGAGGCACTGTCCATGGTCCTGTGGGGTGTGCCGTCATGGAAACAGGATGCTTGGCTTGAGGGAGTACACACTGATGGCGTCCTGGAAAGACAAGAAACACTAGGAGTTCCAGTCACTTGACATGTTCTGGTCTGATAGCTGGTTTGTTTGTTTAGGTCAGCAACATGTTAATGTGTGTTAACTTTGCATCTGTGGTGGTTGAGTGTAAATTGTCCCCCACAGCCTCAGGTGCTTGTGATTAAGCTTCAGACTTGATCTCCAGATGGTGGAACCTTTGGCAGGTACAGCCTTGCTGGAGAAGGTGTGTTACTGGGGGCAAGTCTTAGACTTTATAATGGAGCTCACCTGGCCAGTACTAGCTAGCTCATTCCTGCTGCTTCCTCCTAGCTGATGTGACAGTAGAAGCTAGCTCATTCCTGCTGCTTCCTCCTAGCTGATGTGACAACAGGTGGCATCATGGTATCTGTTCTTGCCATACTTTACCTGCTATGATGAAACGTCCCCTCAAAACTGTAAGCTGAAATAAACCCTTCCTTCCATAAATTGCTTCTGGCAAGGTGTTTTGTCCCAGCAATGAGAAGTTATCTGCTATAGCACCTATTATACTAAACAATTATGTTAACAATGTTAAATACAAAAAAGGGACTCTTGTCTGAGAACAGTGACTCTCAAATTTACTTATTTTAGAACTTCTTGCCTTTCTACTTCTATTTTCAAAAACAGGAAAGAAATAAGAGTAACATTGATCTACATCTTTGCAAATGTAATAAATATTTCACAAATTTTTATTTTTTAGAAAGAATCAGAGAGAGAGAAAGAATTGGTGCACCAGGGCCTCAGCCACTGAAATAAAACTACAGACACTTGCACCACCTAGTGGGCATGTGTGACCTTGCACTTGCCTCATCTTTGTATATCTGGCTTAGGTGGGATCTGGAGAGTCAAACATGGGTCCTTAGGCTATGCAGCCAAGTGCCTTAACTGCTAAGCCATCTCTCCAGTCCCATTTCACAAGTTTTTGATAACTAGTTTATTATGAGGCAACTGGATTTGCACATCTGCTTCTACACTCAGAGTGCAGAGATGACTCACACTAGATAGACTTTGGAGAAAATAAGAGTAATGTGAAGGGTAAGTAATGTCTTGGTGTTGCTGTGAAAATAGTTTTGACCTAGAAAGAGCCATCAGATAACACCTGGAGAAATACTACCACGGAGCAACAAGTAAACATTAATGAGGAAAGTTCTACCCCTTTCTATTAGTTGCTTTTCTTATGCTGTGACAAACTACCTGGCAGAAGCAACTTGAGGAAGGAAGGGTTGACCTTGGCTCTCAGTTTTAGGGTACAGTCCATCATGGCAGGAAGGCATGGGAACAGGAGCCTCCAGCAGCAGGTTACATGGCATCCACAGTCAGGAAGAGAGAAGGATGCCTGTGCTTGGCAAGTTCTCTCCTTTCTATGAAGTCTAGGACCCCCAGCCCATGGAATGACACCACTAGTGCTTAGGGTGGATCTTCCCACCTCAATTCACCTGATCTAGAAACTCCTTTACACACGTGCCCAGATTTCTTCCCATGATGATTCTAAAGCCCGTCAAATGAGATGAACCACTGTACTCGAAGGCATTTTGTTTGAGATATTATTCAGGAGCACTATTTAAATGAGCCTAGATCAAACTCTTTCACATAAACAGCAAGGAATTTTTGTACACTTTTAACAAAATGCCTCACATGAGTTGAGAAAAGATGGGATGTTGCTTGGTTCAGAATTTAGTGAGTTATTAATCCTTTCAGAAAACACATTACTAACCACTGTGTTGTTTATGGAATTCAACAAAAAGCCCTGTATTAGCCAGCAGTTGGATTTGTCAACCCAACCTTCCCATGGAGATCAGTATCTTCCCTGCTATTGTCCATGTGACTTTTGGATTTATCTTTGTGTTTTGAGAAAATTCTAAATGTATATGCTATTGTACGACTTAATAATACACAGAGATCCCACTTCCTGCTTTGTCCAATGGCAATGTCTATGAAAGTTACTGCAAATTAGACTACTGACATCAAGATATGTCCACACACGTATACCTCATGGCCTCCTGTGAGGGCCATCCCTGTTTCTTTCCAGCTATCTGCCTCCTCCTCGACCCTGACAGACACTACTATACTCCCCTTTCTGCAGTTTTGTCAGTGAAAGAATAGTACACAAAGAGACCCATGTGGTGTGTGGCCTTTGGGGATTGACTATTGTTCACTCAGTATAGGGGAGATTCACCTAGAATGTTGTGAGCATGTATCAGCTCTTGGTGTTGTAAGTAATTTCTATTTTAGCCATTCTGATAGCATACAGCTCATTATGGTTTTAATTTATATTTCCTAATGGCTGAGGATATTAAGTACCTTTTGTGTGTGTGTGTAACTTACCATTGGCATATTCCCTTTGGTGTAATGTCTTTTACCTAAATATGAAAAGGTTATTAATATTTTTCTCATTTAGTTATAAAAGCTATTCCGCATGTGTGCATTTTATTCACCAAGCTGTTATGAGATATGTGTTTTGGAAATATTTCCTCTCACCCTATAGCTCTTCTGTACTCTCTTGACAGGGTCCTTCACAGAGAAAAAAGTTTGCTTTTCGTTAGGTCCCACTCTTTCACAGGTGATGTGTTTGCTGTCCAGTAGAGGAATGTTTGCTCAGACCTAGACCCAAATTTTTACTTCCTGGAAGTTTTATAACTTTACATTGCACATTTGAGTTCATGATGTATTTGGAATTGACTTTTGTAGAAGGTCGGGTGAGATACTTTTCTTTTCTAGAGATATCCAGTTGCTCCCATTCCGTTTGTTGTGAAGGCCGTCTTTATTATATCAAAGTGCTTCTGATGCTCGATCATAGGCTATTTGCATATGTGTTGCTTAGTTTCCAAGGTTCTGGAGACTTTTCTGCTGACTTTAGTTGGATTTCATTTTGATTAGAGGACACACTTCATGATTTCAAGTCCTTTAAAGGTTAATATTTTGATAGCTTGACTTTGGCCCATCTTAATATATGCTTTGTGGACACTTAAAATGTATTTTCTGTTACTATTCAATAAAATGTTCTGTGAATGCCATTTAGAGCCTGTTGACTGACGACGTTGTGTTCTCTATGTTGCTGATTTTTCTATAGTTGTTCTATAATTGGTAAGAGAGGAGTATGGAAGTCTCAGATTATAACTGTGTGTCTATTTTTCAGTTTTTATAGACATGTTTTTCTGACTTTGTTACAAAGGGGAATAAATGCAGTAAAACTAGATTATAAATGGGTTGGTAGATTGATTTTTTTTTTTTTAGAATAATGAGTTTCTGGGGTTTGTGCATCTATCTTTATGAAGGGTCACTGGGGAATTGCCCCCTGGGCCATTTTCAGGCTTTCCTGTGTCAAGAGTGCCTTTAAATGAATACTCCTTGCTCAGACCATCAGGAATATCTCTCTATACTGGAAATTTTCTTTGCTCTAACATTTACTTTGCTCTATAACTAGTTCATGCTATCCCAGATTAATGTTTGCATGATATCCACTTTCTAGCCTTTGTTTTATTTTTAAAATATATATTTTATTTGTTTATTTGAGAGGAGAAACTCTTCAGGAGAGAGACCCCTGAAAATGGATGCCAGGGCCCCCAGCCACTGCAAACAAACTCCAGACTTATGTGCCTATTGTAAATCCATATCTAGATGGGTCCTGGAGAATTGAACCAGGTTTTTAAGCTCCTCAGGCAAATTGCCTTAACTGTTTAAGTCATCTTGGGAGCCCCTAGTTTTAATTTTCAATATGCCCATATGTTATATTGGAAGATAATTTCTTTTAAATATTTATTTATTTATTCATTTGAGAGAGAGAGAGACAGAAACACAGGGAGAGGGAATGGGAGAGAGAGACATGCCAGGGCCTCTAGCCATCTGCAAATTAAACCAGATGCATGTGCCACCCTGTGGAGCTGGCTTTACATGCATCCTGGGAAATCAAATCTACCTCCTTATGCCTTGCAGGCAAGGCTCTTAACCACTGAGAAATCTCTCTAGCTCAATTTCTCTTTAGATAGCATATAATTGGACCATGTCTGATATTGTTTAGTTTATTTGAAGTTAATTGAGAGGATGCCATTGAGATTTTACAATGGCCCAATATTTACATGATCCTCCCATTCAGCATCCACCAAAGCCTCTACCAGTGATATATTCATTATAAATGATGAAGCTACCTTGAGATATCATTTACTAAAGTCCATAGTTTACATTAATGTTTATTTCTGGGCTTATACATTCTATAGTTGCATCAGGACATGTATCCATTATAGTTTCATAGTGAGTATTTGCATTCATAAAAATTCAATGCCACTGTTCATTCATTTTTCCCAGTAAACTGACCACCATTGATCTTCTACCTGTGAGTTTTGCTTTTTATAGAGTTTAGTGTTCCTCAATATGTTTTCATAGTTTAATGTTTCATTGTTGATTAATAAAAAACAATTGTTCAGATGTGGGGACAATCTATTTATCCACAGGTGAGATTGAAGACCATCTATTTAGTGCCCAATGAAAAAGGGGTGACTCAGGCAGTATAACACTTAGTAAGTCTACTGTGTAGTGGGTCTGGTGACATTGGTAGGTGCAGGTTTTTGGCTTTCCATATTTTCAGTTTGGTTAAATAACAAGGAATGAGATTTCTAGATTGTATCATAAATACCTGGCATGATACCTGTTCATGTAATACCTGTATGATAAATAGCTGGCAAGAAGCAAGATTCTTCAAGGAGGAAGAATATATTGTTTTGTTCTGTTTTATTTTTGATTTAAAGATTCATGGGCAGAAGGTTTTGAGCTTGCATTGGGGTGATCCAATCATTGAGAGATGATTGGACCACAAGACCCATGCCTTCATCAGTGGACAAATCCACTGATAGACTCCTTATAATTTGATGATGTTACTGGGTCATGGAGCCATGTCACTGGGGATGGTTAAAAGCCTGTGTTTTACCAAGTAAAATGTCATTTTGTCCCTGAAGGCCATTCTTTTTTCCACCATTCTGCCCACAATGGACCTTCCCAGCAGGAGGTGAACAGCAGTGCTGACCACATGTTCTTGATGTCTTAGCACTATGGTGCCTCTGGTTGTCCCAGTGGTCACCACCATCTGAAAAGCTGACTTCAGCTGAAGTCTTTGAAACCATGAGCCAAAATAAATTATTTCAAGGCAGTTTGTGAGCATATCAGATATTTGCAGACAAGAGCAGGTGTTAAAAGTCCAACCCATGTACCTTTTTGATTCAATTTTATGTACCAGGCATGTATTCCCTCCCATAGAGCTGGCCTCCAGTCCAATTAGAAAGCAGTGATCTACAGGCATGATACTATTGCACCTGTTTGGTCTTTGACCTGGTTGGCCAAACTTCAGGCTTGCAGTGGCAATCCTCACCACTGATGACTTTGTCTCCCTAGGGCTAAGTGCCAGGATTAAAGCTTTCTGCCAGCTGGTCAGGCCTGGCTTGTTGAAATTTTTGTGAGAGATATTGGTTATAGTTTTTAATAATGTTTTTGTCTAATTTTTTTGCATTTTTATTGACAACTTCCATACTTACTAGATAATAAACCATGATAATTCCCCCCCCACACTTTCCCCTTCATAAATCCACTCTTCATCATATCCCCTGCCTCTCTCCATTAATCTTTCTCTTATTTTGATGTCATCATCTTTTCCTCCTATTATGAGGGTTTTGTGAAGATATTGCTAGGCACTGCGAGGCCATGGATATCAACACTAGCTTCTATCTGGACAGTTGTATTGTAAGCAGTCCTACCCTTCCTTTGGCTCTTACATTTTTTCCACCACCTCTTATGCAATGGACCTTGAGCCTTGGAGAGTGTAACAGAGATGTTTCAGTGCTGAGCACTCTTCCGTCCCTTCTTCTCAGCACTGTGGTGCTTTTGGAGTCATCCCAGTGGTCACCACCATCTGAAAACAGAAGCTTCTCTAACCAAAAGTGAGGGTAGCATTAATATATGAGTATGAACATTAAATAAAGTGCTTAAAGGGCAATTTGGTGAGCATAATATATGCATTTAGCCAGACAAGAGCAGGCATTACACTCCTAGTGCTCATGACCTCCCTCACCATAGGCTTTTGAAATTAGGTGTTCGGTACCAGACATGTATTCCCTCCCATAGAGCAGGCCTCCAGTCCAATTAGAGAGCATTTGGTTTTCCCCATAACAGACATACCATTATTGCACCTGTTCAGCTTTTTGGCCTGGTTGGCCAAACTTGAGGCTTGCAGTGTCCACTGTTTTCAGCACTGATGACTTCTGTCTCCCATAGGGCTGCATGTAGTGCAGCTTATTCAAACTTTCTGTCAGCTGGTCTACAGGGAGGAGGTTTTCAGCTCAGCCCCAGCTTGATTTCTCAGTGACCTTGCAGCCCAGGCATGTGGAGTCTTTGGTAATAGGATCTTACTATCTATTTCTGGTGGGAAACCAAGAGTCTTGGCAATAGCCTATAATGTTTTGGGGGCAACAGGAACCTCCCTGGTCAACAACTCACTGAAAGATATCCCATCCCTGGCACTGAAATTTTTGTAGTAACAGTTTATGGTTTCTGGGTGTGCCATTATCCAAAAAAGCAAGTTTTCATATGGCTTATTCACAATATCCTTAATTTTGATTAACTCTACCCCCACCCTTCTTTTACTCAATTTCTTTTTTTTTTTTTTTTTTTTTTTTTTTTGGTTTTTCGAGGCAGGGTCTCACTCTGACCCAGGCTGACCTGGAATTAACTATGTAGTCTCAGGGTGCCCTTGAACTCACGGTGATCCTCCTACCTCTGCCTCCTGAGTGCTGGGATTAAAGGCGTGTGCCACCACGCCCGGCTTTACTCAATTTCTTCCTCTGACCTCCCTTAGGCCATTCCACTCCCAGTAATCCATTCTTCTACTTACATATATACAGTCCCTGCTTTAGTATAATATTACCTCATCTAATGAGTTGGGAAATTTTTTTTTTTTCCCACACCTATCTTCTGAAAGGTATTGAAATCTGAAAGATTTCAAAGATATCTAAAATCTGAAAGATTTCTTCCTTAAATGTTTGGCAGACTTTATCAGCGATACCCATTTGGAAGTAATTCTTTTTTTTTTTTTTTCTTTTTTTTTGAGGTAGGGTTTCACTCTAGTCCAGGCTGACCTGGAATTCACTATGTAGTCTCAGGGTGGCCTTGAACTCATGGCGATCCTCCTACCTCTGCCTCCCGAGTGCTAGGATTAAAGGTGTGTACCACTACGCCAGGCTTGGAACTAATTCTTTTTAAAATGCTGTTGTTGGTTGAATTTCCTTAATGAATGTAAGTCTATTTAGATTATTTCTTATAAAGGTTGTGTCTTTCAAGGTTTTGGTTATATCCTTTTGCTGTTCATGAGATTTTTTTTTTTTTTGTGGTGCTGGGATTGAACTCAGTGCCTTGTACATATTAGGCAAGAGCTGTTCCACTGAGCTACACTTCCAACCCATCCATGAGATCTTTACCAATGTTCCCTCTTTTATTAATGATATTAGCAATCTCTCTCTCTCAGACTGTCTTTCTCCTAACATTGAGGTTATTGATTTTTTTTTTCAAACAACAGGTTTTAGTTTTATTCTATTAACTCCTGTTTTTTATTTAATTAATTGTTATTCTAATTATGATTTATTTTCTTATTTTATATTTAATTTCCCAGTCTTTCAGTATTTATTCTCACCTTCTGTTCTTTGTTTTTGTTTTTTAAGGTTTGGTCTCACTGTAGCCCAGGCTGACCTGGAATTCACTGTGTAGCCTCAGGCTGGCCTTGAATTCATGGCAATCCTCCTACCTCTGCCTCTCGAGTGCTGGGATTAAAGGCATGTGCCACCATGCCTGGGTCTCCTTTTCTAATATATGTATTCAATGCTATATCTTTGATTTTTTTCTTTTTCTTTTCTAAAAAAGCTTTCAGGTATGTTTGTGGTGTGTCATATGTGAGGTGTGTGTGCTGCATGCACATGTGTGTGCACAGATGCACACACATACAGAGGCCAGAGGAGGATGTCGGGTCTTCTATCACTCTACCACCTTATTTCCCTGAGACAGAGTCTCTCATGGAACCTGGAGTGAGCTGTTTTTTGATTAGAACAGTGAACCTTAGCAATCCTCCTGCTTCTGCCCACAGCAAAGCTGGGGTTACGGGCGTGTGTAGCAATGTCTAGCTTTTGTACATGGGTGCCAGGGATTGAACTTACCCACTGAACTATCTCTCCAGCCCTATCTTTGATTTTCTATATTTTAAAATTATGTGCCTACCAAGCTTATTATCCTGCTCTCCCTCCCTCTCTTCTTTCCTCCATCCTGCTTAGGGCTTTCTTAATTTCTTGTATTTGTGGTTTGAGAAAATTAGAAATCATAATTGTTTCAATTATTTCTTCTGCTCCTTTCTCTTTTCCCTCTCTTTTGGATTCCCATGGCATCTACTTATACCTTGTATAGTTGTGCTTGCCCTTGGATAGTCTTAGGGATTTCTTTTGCTCAGTCTGTGTTCTCTTTTTAGTTTGGGGGTTTCTACTGTAATATCCTCAAGCTTGGAGATTCTTTCCTCAGTTGTGTCTAGTTTGTTATGAAGTCCATCAAAAGCATGTCTCAAAGCAGGACACGATGGCACACACATGCACCTTTAATCCCAGCACATGAGAGGATGAGGTAGGAGGATCACTGTGAGTTTGAGGCCAGCCTGAGATGAATTCCAGGTCAGCCTGTGCTAGAGCAAGACCTTACTTTGAAAAACAAACCAAAAACATTTCCATTTCTGTTGGTGTGTTTATCTTCAACACTTCCTTTTAGTTCTGCCTTAGGAGTTCTCTCTATTTACATTACCTGTCTGTTCTAATGTTGTCTAGCTATCCATTAAGCTCTAGGGATATGAATTCTAATAGTCTCAGAATCCTGGCCTGATCATTGCTCCAGCATCCCTACCAGCAGCTACCCTTCTAATATTTGTTCTGTCCCTTCATTTTCTTTTCTTTTCTTTTCTTTTCTATTTTTGCCTTAATATTTTTTGATATCTAGAGATGATGTACTGGTCAAAAAAACGTTGATAAACAAACCTTTAATAATACTGTGGCGATTAGTTCTCACTTCCTTAATGACCTTATGCCTCTGGACTTTAAACTTTAGACATTTCTTAATATTGATTTTTCTCCCCGTTTAGATGAGAAGTGACAGCTAGAGAGGGCTGGATGGAGTATTTCCTGTTAGATCTCTTGGTAGTGCACTGGCTAACCAGTTTCTCCCCAGGGCAAGTCAGCAGCTGATACATTTCACATAGATTCCTGCCCCTGCCCCTCCCTTGCCAGAACATAAAAGATCATTCCCCTGATGTTTATTGTAAAAACCTGCTTGAGCTTCTGAAGGTAAATTTCACAAAATGGTAAGAACACTTCAACCACTGAGTCCTCCTAAGATTGTGGGGTGTCGGGGGGCAGTACATGTGTGCCATGGTACACATGTGAACTTCAGAAGACCACCTTGGGGTGTCAGCCCTTGCCTTCTGCCTTGTTTGAGACAGGGTCTCCTTGTTGGTTTGCTATTACAAAGGTCAGACCAGCTAGCCAAGAGTTTCAGGACTCTCTTGACTCCACCTCTCATTGCTGCAAGCTCATTGGCACCACTTATATCCAGTTTTACTTTTGTTTTGGAGATATGAACTCTGGTTGTCCAGTTTGTGTAGCAAGAGGTTTAACCACAAGTCATCTCTCCAGCCCCACCCTTGAGGTTTCTGACTCCATGACAGTAGTCATAGGAGCAATGAGAGTGGGCCTTTACATCTTAATCTGGATTTCTAAGGGAAAAGGTGTTTTACCATGAACAAGTGTTGCATTTCTCAAATGCATTTTCTGAATCATCGGGGATGGTTATATTATTTTTATCTTCAGGTCTATTAACATGGTGAATTATGTTTCTGAAGTTTCTATATTGAACCATCTTTGCATTCCTTGAATATGCACCACTTTCTCATAGTGTATTGTTTAAATATAGTGTTATATTCTGTGTGGCAAGATTTTATTTCACATTTTCATTTCAATATTATTGGTTTGTAGTTTGATTTTTTGTGAAACTGTCAAGTTTTTAAATCAGTGATATTCTTGGCTTCAGAGATGATTGGATATTGCCATCTTTTTCTGTGTTCTGGAACAGTCTATGTAGCTTTGATGCTTTTTCCAGCAGGGGAAGCACTAACTGCTTTCTGTATTGTTTCTGTGATCAATGGTCTCTTCAGACTTTCTCAAGATACAATGTTATAGGCACCCCTTCAAGAGGGTTATCACTGTTGGGAACTGAAGAAATGTAAATATTTTTAATGGCTTAGAAACCATGGAAACTGTTATTATGGATATATGACTTTGCTTACATACTTCAAATACTCAGAAAGAAATTTTTGGAAAAAGTATTTTTTTCTCGCAACTCAGTTATTACCACTGCTTAGAGGTAGAATGTCACTCAGCTTCATATCAATTCAGGAGGAAGATGAAAAGGCCTAGATTCAATTTGGGCTAAAAAATTCTGATAGAGTTACTCATTCATTTAAAATGCTGATTTAAAAAATATTTATTTATTTATTTATTTATTTATTTATTTATTTGGGAGGAGGGAGGAAGAGAGAGAGAGAGAGAAAGGGAGGGAGGGAAAAAAGGAGGGAATGGGCATGGCAGGGCCTCCAGCTGCTGCAAATGAACTCCAGACACATGCATCACATTGTGCATGTGGCTTATGTGAGTCCTGAAGAATTGAACTTGGGTCCTTTGGCTTTGCAGGCAAGCACCTTATGCTAAGCCATCTCTCCAGCCCTAAAATGATGACTTTTTTGGACTCTTTTGTTGGCACTTGCCAAATTCGAAAAGTATAATTTGATGTCAGATTTATAATTTTGCAATGAAGAAATAGCTCATGACGCTTTCAGTGCCACTCCTCATATTCTCTCTTAAGAACTCAAAACCCTCCACCCTCCTCTTGCCTCCCTTGCTTGTTCTTTAGGTAATACTTTCCACTAGAACTATGGGAAAATAAGCAAAGCGTTTTCTATTCCTTTGTCCAAACTAATGACTTGTTGCTGGACAGAAAAATGTTACCATCAACAGGATTTCTTTTTTTTTTTTTTTTTTTTTTTTAACAGTATTATACAGAGTTTGGTTGAGGCCAGCAGAGTGGGATGGGGATTTAGTCTCAGGATTTGCCAAGATGTTTATGCAGCAGGAATGTTACTTATGTAAGCCTGGAAGTGCTGCTGGTGTGCTAACCTCCCTCTCCCATCTCAGCTTTTTTTCATTAACAAGCCGCTCTTGCTTTCATGACACCACATTAAGTGGCTGAAAGAAAAAGAAAAAAAATTGTTTACTGTACAAAATAACCCAACTCTCCACAAAAACATCCATTTGGTCAAAGGAACCACAAAGAGTTCTGGAAAACTGGGCTGCAGATTGTTTCTATGCTCTTGGCTAGGCCCTTAACTCACTTCCTATTGCTCCCCAGAAACGATCAGACTCAGATGTGGGGAAGTAAAAAATGCTTTTAAAATAAAAGACAAAAATGAATAAACAAACAAAACGCCCTCTTTAGCATTGGAGGGAGGTACTGAAGTAACAGGAGAGTGTCACACGAGGGAGATCGTCAGCCTGAGGCAGTGATCAACATAAATTAGCTCTGTTCAAGAACTGTGAGAAACTCAAAAAGTATAGGGTTAGCACTCACCCTGGCGCAGAGCGGCAAATAGCTGGCTGTTTATGTAACCCATCAACCCAAGCTCGTGGGGAGCACACAGGATATTGGGGGGACTGAAGCGGACACTCCCAGCCCTCCCTGCTTATCTCATCCTCCCTCTTTTTTGTGGCTGCTGCCCGGTGAGTCATCTGAGATGAGAAACTTGGATCTTTTAAGCAGACTTGTATCAGCCCTCTTTGATAGAAGCATACTAGACTGTACCAGTTTTGGAGGATGGTTTTTCTGGTTAGAGTTTGGTGGCTGAACAGGTGCGTGCGTGCGTGCGTGCGTGTGTGTGCGTGTGTGTGTGTGTGTGTGTGTGTGTGTGTGTGTGTTGTGATTAACACTGGAATACATTGAACCATTTTCTTGTGGGCTCCTTCCAGCCTCTCAGATATTAATAAACTAATGCATTTTATAAGCAGAGCACTGGCTTATAATATCACTTAGGTTGGAACATCTGTTTGAGACCAAACAGTCAAAGCTATAAGGAGAAGCAACATGGTGAGAGCAGACATCAAGTGGTCTTTTATGCACAAGGTACCACAGACTTTCAAAGCAGAAACCAGAGGACACGGAAGCATCCTGCAGGCTTTCATTTCTGCAAGCTTGTCAACCTCCTCAGCCCACCCAAGCCAGACATTTCCAGACTCCTTTCTGTCACTGGGAGGTCATGGCCAAGCAGTTTATTGGCCCTTGCCCTACTATGACCTCAGAAAGAGCCAGCCATTGTGAGAGTTTAGGCAGCAGATAAAAGGCAGTGTGGCCTGCTCTAGATTTCTGCGGGCAAAATGAAGAGAGGAGTTGGTAACTGGTGGATTATCTGCTAAGTAGCGATTTATTGTTTGGTTGATTTGTGTGAGTGTGTGTGTGTGTGTGTGTGTGTGTGTGTGTGTGTGAGAGAGAGAGAGAGAGAGAGGGACTATGTATGTGCATGTGTGGGAGTTCCTGTGGGCAGGTATACATGTGTGTGGGTACTTGCACAAGTATGTGTGCTCTGTTGTGCAGATACAATTGGAAGTCAGAGGATAACCTCAGAAACCACTCTTCAGATATGCCATCCAACTTCTCTCTCTCTCTCTTTTCAGTTTAAAGGAGGAAAGGTTTATTTCAGCTTACACTAGAGGGTACAGTCCCTCATGGTGGGGAAGGCATGGCCCCAGGAGCTTGAGGCAGCCTGTCACATACAGTTGGGAACATCAGTGGAAGCTGGGACTCCGTCAGTACAGCCAACTTTTCTTTTTTTAAATCAATATATATTTTTTATTTATATTATTCTGATTTTACATTCATAGAATTGGTTCCATTGTCCTCCTCCCCTTCCTCCCACTTTCAAAAGGGCCCTCATCAATGGGGAATGTGTATCATGCATTGTGAGTTTGCTCAAGAGTTCTGGTGGATAGGCCCCAGTCTCTGTGCATAATGCCCCAACTTGTGACTCTAACAATCTTTCCGCCCCCTCTTCCGCGAGTTTCCCTGAGCCACATTGGGGCCAACTTTTTTTTATAAGAAGGGTTTTCTCACCAGCCTGGAGCTCACCAAGTAGGCCACACTGCCTGGCTGCAAAATGTGGGATCTTTCCGACTCCACCTCTCCAGCTCTGAGACAGAAGCTCCGGCTGCACACTTGACATTTTTATGTGGGTTCTTGGGGATCAAATTTGGGCCTGCACTTTGCCAACTGAGCCAGCTGCCTTTGCTCTCTTTGGCTTATGAACCAGTATTTTGGTTTGAATTTTCTGGTGTTTTATTTTTTGCATGTATGTGTTTCGATTTTCTGGTATTTTATTTGTTTGTGTTTTTTTTTTCATTAGATTGTTTTTTGTTTGTGGCTTTTGCCTTTTTGTCTTTTTTTTTCATTTTTTAGTTTTTAATTCTTGTGTCCTTATACTTCCATTTTGCTATAGCATCCATGGCTTTGTGGCCTAAGCTAGAGAGTCAGAGTCATCGGAGGAGAGAACAGGGCCATCCGTGGGCCTTGCTTGTCCAGTGAGGACTTCTTGGCTTAGTATATTGTCATTAAGGTCATAGGCCAGGGTGGTTATGCCCAAGTAAAGCTGGCCCAACACTGACTAAGAGGCATGCCAGGTTACTGTAAAAGTCCTGTGGAAAGGGTGAAAGTCTCCCCATCAGCTCAGATCAGATCTGAGGTTGGAGTAAGGGTGGTCAAATATCTCCATTCTCATCCAAATTATTAAAACCTAACACAGAATTCATCTGGTCATAGAACTGGCCAAAGGAGAAAGTCTACACCAGATTATCTATGAATGTGATTGCAAGATGCCTGGTAAATATTCCAACAGTTACTGAGTGCCATGTGCTACTGCCACTAATGAAATATAGCACATTGGGACATAAAACCAGACAATGTTATGATTGACATCAAGGACAGGGTTAAGACTTTGGCATGAATACCACATTCAATCTAGGGCAGATGCTTGACACTGACTGCGGCTCACATGAATTTAGTTCTCCCAAAGTATTCATCCAACAGGCACATGATACGTCCAAAGTCGATATGTGGAGCTTGGGCTCAACCCTGTACTTTAAGGGTTTTTAATTTTTATTTTTATTTGTTTATTAGAGACAGAGAGAGGGAAAGAGAGAGAGGGAGAGTGAGAATGGGCATGTCAAGGCCTCAAGCCACTGCAAACACTCCAGATGTGTGCATCCCCTTGTGCATCTGGCTTACGTGGGACCTGGAGAATCGAACTGGGGTCCTTAGGCTTCATAGGCATGGGCCTTAACTGCTAAGCCATTTCTCTAACCCTCAACCCTGTACTTTATAGTAACATGGGACCTGCCATTTCAAGTAGCCAGCCCATGAGAGCTTGTTCAACAAATCCTGAAAGGAAAATATAACCTCCCCATTACTTGTCAGAGGAGTTACGAAGTATCATCAACCAACTGCTAACTGCCAACCCAAAGTGGAGACCCCCGATGAAAGAAATCATGGGCCACCCTTACCTTTGCCAAGGCTCTACAGAAAGCTGTTGTGATAATATTTCCAGAGGCCCAGACCCTAAAATCATGGCTGCCATGACAAAGTATTGGGATTCATGCACAAAGATATCAAGTAATCCCTGCCACACAGAAAATATAATGAGGGGCTGGAGAGACAGGTTAGCAGTTAAGGCAATTGCCTGCAAAGCCAAAGGACCCAGGTTCAATTCCTCAGTACCCATGTTAGCCAGATGCACAAGGGGGCACATGCATCTGGAGTTTGTTTGCAGTGGCTCGAGGCCTTGGTGCACCCATTTTCTCTCTATCTCCCCTCTCTCTCCCTCTGCTTGCAAATAAATAAATTTAAAATATTTTTAAAAAAGAAAATATAATGAAACTCTGGCCACTGAGGCTGATACCATGTTCCTCCCCCCTCAGATCCTGCCACCTTCCCTGTGACCCTCAAGAGGCATGTCAGTATGCCTGACCTCAGACCTCATCTTCCAAGGACCAGTTACCCGAGACAGCCAACACGCAGGGGAGAGAGCTATCAGGAGCCTCACGATGCCTGGCACTTTCCTCTCCTGCATGCCAAGAATTCTTCCTCTCAACACAGCCCCCCGCCCTGAAGTCCCCTGACTGCTCCCTGTACCTGCACAGCACACAGCAGCAGGAGTAACCCGGAGAAAGCACTACAAGAAAGGACCCTCTCCTCTGCACAGACCACCGCCAGTGCCACCTGTGGCCTCGCAGGCAGGCCCAGGTGCTGGAAGAAATAGCCCAAAAGGTTTTTAATACTTTATTGCAACTCTGCTGTTGTGTACCATATAAAACTGCTGAAAAAGACACCCGAAAGGAGAAACTCCTCCCATGTCAGAACAGAATCACCCCAAAACAATGAGGGAAGGGCAACAGGTCAAATACCAGCAGAAGAAGCAGTCCAGTGGCTACAGAGGATGCAGCGCTCTACTGACAGGCTACGGAGACCTCATTCCAGCCGGGAGGAAGGAGGCACACATTGGATTTCACTCAGGGGGCTTCCAGTCAGAAGGGATGATATTGAGCAGGGTGTCCTTGCTGAAGCCCCTTTGCATTCCTGGGGACACTTCCCGAGGCCAAGTTTCTTTTTAAAAATTAATTTCAGGCCAGGTGTGGTGGTGCACACCTTTAATCCCAGCACTCAGGAGGCAGAGGTAGGAGGATTGCTGAGAGTTTGAGGCCAACCTGAGACTACATAATGAATTCCAGGTCAGCCTGGGATAGAGTGAAACCCTATCTTAAAAAACCAAAAAAAAAAAAAAAAAAAAACCTAAAAATAATTTTATTTACTTACAAGCAGAGAGAGATAGAAGAGATTATAGGTGCATTAGGGCCTCCAGCCTCTGTAAACGGATTTCAGATGCATGCACCACTTTGTGCATCTGGCTTTACATGGGTACTAGGGAACTGCAGCCCCCAACTCTCTTTTTCGCTGGTTAAAGACAGAGCAGACAGATATGGCATTACTTGTCTCATAATTAAATTGAACTTCATGAAAAACAAAAAGAGAAATGATGTGTTCAAGGTGTCAGACATGCCAACTACCCTAATCGGATCATTGGACATTGTATACGTGTGTTGAAGTATCATACTGTCCCCTATAAACATGTAGCACAAATTTGTATCAGTTAAAAATTATAAAAGAAAAGTAAGTGCCTTACTCAAGTCTCGTGACTCAGACAGTTTAGCTGGCCAAGCCTCCATGGCCACTGCTGCTGCATCATAGTCACCACTAGTCACTGGACTCAGTGGTGGGGTCATCTGCAGGGTCCAAAACATTGGCCAAATTTGCTGGCTATGATAGTGTTGGTGACCCTGTCATCCCATGGGGTCTGACTTCATGCCAGCAGCCACAGACAATGAAATAAGACCTAGGCTTAGATTGGACAGTTTCCTTCTTTTTCTTACATATGTCACAATAGCATGAAAGAGAAGAGCAGTGGGACTCTTTTATTCATTTCAGGGGTCATTTGGGGACATTGAGAAGGTGCTTTGTCCTCAACCAGGCATAGGCCCTCTAGTCCCTCTTTGCTTCTTGCTGAGGACCTAGCCCTTTTATGACCCCATGAGCCCCACCACAACCATATTCCATCACGTGCTTTTGTGAGCCAGTCCTTCTCAAGCTCTTGTCTCATGACTTGTGAAGAGTTAGCAAGTGCACACACACAGAAAGGCAAATCCAACAAGATTTACAAAAGTACTGAAAAAACAAAAACAACAACAAAAAAAAAAAAACAAAAACAAAAGCAGAAAAATTCCAAGCTGGGAGGAGCTTGGCAACTTGGATAGGCTTTTCTTCCAACCTTGGAGATGTAAATTAGACATCCAGTTGGGATGAACTTCAGCCCTCGATTGGTTGGTGGGTCATGAAGTAGAGTGCAGACGTAGAAAGAGCCTGTGGATGTGGAGTGGGGAAGCCCATAAAAACATTAAGGAGGAAGGACCAGAAAGCTGTTCCTGATTGTCATCTTGATTCAGACTGGACTGTGCTGGTTACCTTCTTGAGTCAAATTGGAATTGCCCTCTGGTCTTGCCAGGGAGGGTCAACATCTCTGTTCTTTCGGGCCTGTGTCCCTAAGTAACTACCTATAAAAGAAGACTGCCTTACTCCTAATTGCTGTTGAATGCATAGCTCAATACAAGGTGCTGGCCTCTTGTCCTGTGTCCAACCCATGCTCTGGCTTGGAGTCTGCCTGACCTGAAGCCAAGCCAAAGAAAGCTGAGGAAGAATGACCCCAGAGCAGCTGGAGCCAGCTGTACCTGAAGCTACTCTTGTCACTTTTCAATTGCATGAACCAGCGGGTTTCCTTTTAGCTTAAGCCAATTGGAATTGTGCTTTTATTCTTTGAATTTGCCAAGTTCTGGCTGGCCTAGCAGCCTTGCCAGGCCTCCTTTTCCTCATGCTCCCTGAGGTCAGTGTTAAAGAGTAGAGCTTTCCTCCACACCATGGAGTCCTTCCATTTGCCTCCAACCCTCAGGTAGGGCCTGTCAGTTAAGAGAATCTCATTCTGCTCTATGCAACCCCTGGCTTTGCTGGTCCACAGTTCTACCTGTACTTATCATCCTCACAGTGGGTGTCAGACACAGTGCCAATGCCCAGGACCTTGCACTCACTCTGACTCACACCTCAGCCCCTCGGATCCTGCAGGACAGGAGCTTCTAAGAGAGACTCTGAGAACTCCAGACCCCACTTCCTCCTGGGAGCATCAGGCCTGCTAACACTGACAAGCTGTGAACACACACTCTTGGGGGGATAGACAGGATTTTTTTCCAGTGGCCTTTTCCACTGGAAAAAAAAAAAAAAGAAGAAAGAAAGAAAGCCAGAAAGAAATAAAAAGCCAAAAAGAACTGGAATGTGAGCTCCCCCTGCTTTAACTGCAATCCAAGCTTCTAGGGAACCAGGCTCCTCCAGTGTGTGCTGGAGAAGGAGCCAGCGTGGATCTATATCCACAGAGAGCAGACGATAGCAGGGGTTTCCTGAATGTGGACTAAAGAAAACACAGGCCTGCTTGCAGGCCCGCGGGTTCTGCTATGCCACCTTCTTCCGTGAGTTGGAGGCCAAAGGAAAGCAGTTTCGCATCTCGAAGCTTCAGTCTTCCCGTGTGCACAAGCTGAATGTGCAAATACTTGCTGCTGGGCTTCTTGGGGAGAGGAAGGATGAGACCATCCGTGTGGAGGGCGTCACAGAACGCTAACACTCACTGAGTGCTCTAGGAATTACCCCAGCCGTGGCAACCTACCAGTGAAGCAGGGAACTCGGATGTACCGCTGTTTCACAGATAGGAGGCAGAAGCCTAGCAGGCAGATTGCCCAAATTGCCAGGAGCAGTTTGGGTCCCTAGGGCTGTGACACTTGGGGCCATTGTCTTAAATGGAAAGTACCAGGCAAAGACTGGCCGGGAATCATGGTGACTGGTCCTCCTCCAGGGGTATAATTGGCGCTGAGACTTTTGCAGAGAGCCAGCTCTGAGTCTGTTCATCTGGGGATCTGAGGCACCGTGTGAGGAGAGGGCACTCTAGAAGGAGGGGTGACTCGGAACAGAGTAGGGGGAGCAGCGTAGCCACAGCAAGCTTTTCTCTGGGCTTACGAGGAAGCGGGGCGGGCGGGGGGCACAGGCTGGGGCTGTGATTGTCTGGGGTGGGGGTGCTGAGAGCTGTTCTAAAAATAAAAACCGCTGTCCAAGCCAGGTGAGAGTCAAGACTCTGAGAGAAAAATTCAACAAAAGTTCCCAAGATCCCCAGACATGTGCTATTGGGTGAAATAATGAGGAAAACCTGCCGATCTCCCAGGGAGACATAAATCATCATATGACTCTCGGGGCTGAGAGTCACCACAGAACGCTCCTAATTCTTCACAGCTGTCCCCGAGAGAGGATTACAGGGGAGCGGATGAAAGCGTGAGGCAGGAAGGAAAGGAGGGGCACTAAAAGACAGGAGAGCTGGGGGAGGGGACAGAAAAGAAGGAGGAGATGAAGGAGGAGGAGGAGAGAGACACCCAGAAATGGAGAAGGCCTGAAAGAACCTGATGGATTTAAACTGGGATCAGAGAAGAGGATTATGGAAATGAAGATCAAGCCATGGTCTGGCTCTTGTCACATTGCTGACCTTAGCCTAGTACCAGCCTGGAGCCCCCTTTCTTGGAATCTCCTCCACAGGAGCCCTGGCAGCACTAGGTGGTCTGGGCAGGGAGGCCTTGGGCACCAGCCCCTGATCTCACCTCTAATTTCCCCACATGAACAGCTTGGAAGAACTTGGGCTTGTGCAGTATGTTCTCTGAGCTGGCACGGGGCTGGGCACTTGGTGGAGCTTCACCATTTACCCTGCAAGTGAGGAGGACAAGGTCAGAGATGGAGGGGCCTGGGGACACATATATGAGGCAGTGCCTGGGGCCAAGGAGAGAAAGGTGCTAAAAACACTCAGGTGGGCGTTCTGAGGACCCTCAGAACTGACCGCTCCTTCTGTCTTTGAAGACTTATTAAATACCTATTTGAAAAGATGTTAGAAGCCACTGAGGGCCAAACCCACTCATGTCCCTGTCCCCAGGAGAGCCTGGAGAACCTGGTCCTTCCCTCAGAGATCCAGGGACCAGAAGCAAAATGGGCTCGCCTCCCTTCTCCACATCCTTCCTTTCCCCAGCCACCCTCCCCAGCCCTCCTCCTGGCTTCCCTTGTTCACATTCACGCATCTGTCTGTGTTTCCCACAGTCTTGTTGCCTGATGACAGAAGGGAAGCAGACATGGAGAAGGTGGTGAAAAGAGCAGGTGGGGTTCCCACAGTGGTCAGTTCCGAGTCCAGCTCGGGGCATCTCAGCAATAAGGTATCAAAGCTGCTTTTGTAAGGTGACCGAAGACTGTTCCTCCACATCAGAGCAAGCTGAGCCGGTCAGTGACGATGGGGCCCGCAGAGAAGGATAGAGAGAGACCGCTCTTCCGAGCAGCGGGGGTTCAGAGCACACCCTGCCTGGTGCACAATGGAGATATCCGGAAGTCCAGTCTAGTCTGAAGGCTAAGACAAGGAGCTGGTAGGTGTCCCCCAAGCTCTCAGGGACTACAGGGCCAAAGATAGCCCAGCCAGCTGTGTCCAAGACAAGAATGGGTGGCTCCCCAGAGGGTGTAGGAACAGCAGAGTTCTTCCTGTCTTTAGAATGCCCTGATACTCTTTCCCCCATGGACTTCTCCATAACAGAGGAAGCTCCAGTCTCAGTGAAGCTATGAGCACATGCATCAAGAACCTGCTCACTGGATCCCAGCTTACCCCAGCCCTGGCCTCAGGCCTCACACCCTGCTTGGTCAGATTTTTTCTCTCCACCCACCCTACCTGGAAGCTGAGAATGTAAGTGGTAAAGTGAATTCACTTCCCTTCTAATCTGGTCTGTCTTCTAGTGGCCATAGGGTTTTAATGCCCAGATGCTGGCATTTGAATGTAAAATATCTCTCATCCATTCATGTATTTTAATACTTGGTCTCCAGCTGGTGGCACTGTTTGGGAAGGTGAAACCTTTAGGAGAAGGTAGAACCTTGTGGAGGAAGCACTGGGGGCAGGCCTTAAGGTATTATAGCCTGGCCCCACTTCCAGTTGGTTCTCTGCTTCCAGCCTCTGGCTGAAATGTGATGAGCTGGCCTGCCACGATTCCCCATCATAATGGATTGTATCACCTTGAAATGTAAGCCAAAACAAACCCTTTCCTTCTCTAAGTTGCTTCTGGTCATGTGTTTGTTCACGGCAACAAGAAAGTAACTAATACACCAGCCAAGTCCAGCATGGTTGCATTAGATCAGCATTTTAGCCTAGTGTGTCCAGCCAAGTCCATGACAGCACTGCCCTCCTGGGATAGCCAGCAGCTGCCCAGACCGAGGGCCAATTCCACAAGTCCCGCTTTCCTAAGAGCAGCCAGAATGACCCGCCCAGTCCAGCAGCATCCAGCTCCAGATGCAGAGGCCTCCTCTGCTATTAGCATGAGGCTTCCTGGGGGAATCTCAAGTTCCTAAGGGTTCTTCTATGGATTCCTCAGTTTCCCAGGATGAAACAGTGAGTAACACTCCTTAATAGGAAGCCACAGGGACATGTTTCCATCCCAGCTAAGAACAACTGAGTGTTTATATGTCACTTGTGCTCAGTACCAGCTATTGTATTTGTTTTGAGGTCTTGTGAGGGGAAGAGTACCGACATCTCCATTATCTAAGAGACAATAAAGTAGGGAGGAAATGGGTCCTACCTGATTTCCTGGGAGTATGTGGTTATGTGCCTAAGCCCACAAGCTCGGACCCCCTAGGAGCCAAAACCATTATGATCCCAATAAAAACCACGGAGGGCTGGAATAGAAGCCAGTAAGTGTCACTAGCATGAGCATGAGAGCCTGCTGGAAGAGAGCTGATTTGCACAACAGAATAAGTGACCACACATCAGGGAAAGCCTTTGCAAACCCACCATTTCCTTCTCTGACAGCCTTAGTCTTGCTGAAAAACTGGGACACTGATAGTCCTGATTCTGTCCATCTAGCCCTGCCACCTCTTGGTCACCTCTGAGCCCTGTGGGCTCTTCTCTTATGGCACATGTGCTTCCTCGGTCCTCTAGGAAGTCAATATGCTGAATCAGGCACGAATATGAAGACAACCCTTTAATTGAGCCGCTATAATTTGGAAATTGAGAAAAACAACCAAGAAAATAATGGGTGGTTATGTTTGTCTGTCTGGGGTGCTAGCCCTGTACTGAACCCTGTGGGGTTTGGCCTGGGGTTCCCTTTTGCCCAATCCTCCATGATTGATGGAGGAAGTCATTGCTTCTCTTTCAGTTGGTCAAGGGCAATTGGATCTGTATTGGAAATGCAATAGTGGATCAACTAATCAGATGCTTCAAGTCAGAAATGAGACCAGGCTACTTGACAACTCATGATTAGTTTCCCTTCAAATCACTTTATGTTTTTGAAAACATGATAAAACAATTCAAGTTTACTCTTTCATTTTTCCTTCTCCTAATTTGCCCAACTTCCCAAGATTTTGTCCTAGATTAAATGTATGAACCAGACCTGGTTGTGCATGACTGTAATCTGAACATTTGAGGGGGGCTGAGGCAGGAGGATTGTGAATCATAGTAAGACCCTTTTTCAGAATGAAAGAAAAAAAGGATGGGAGTAAAGGAGGGAAGGAGGGAGGGAGGGAGGGATGAAGAGAGAGAGGGAGGAAGCACATGGGGTCTTTGCTGTCACCGTGCCTCTCATTATGAAAGTATGTCTGTCAGGATTTGTCTTTTCTTGCTTCTCCCTCCCATACTGAGTACCTCCCTAGGTATGCAGCACTAAACCTGGGAATCTGGATAGAAGGCACCCTGACCCTGCCACCCTGAGTAACTGCATTACTATCTCTGCCTACTCTGGCCCACAGGAGAGGGTGAGTTCAGGTCAAGGGTGGCATGGGTCAAGGCTGTGTGTAGTTTCTACCAGGCAAGGAGGGAGACTTATGGGATGGTCTTCCTCTAGGCAGCACCACCCATTTTCTTATGATGATGCCCAAGGACCAGTGTTCTGTGGCCACTCCCTCTTCTCAAGTATGATGGCATGAGAGAGAGCTTTCTGTTACTGTATGAAAATACTGAGATAGTCACTTATAAATGGGAAAAAAAAAAAACGTTACTTTGGCTAACAGTTTTAAAGGGACCAATTCACTTTGGGCCAGGCAAGGCTACACATAATGGTGGAAGTCTGTGGGGGAGGAAAAATTGCCCATCTCTTGGACAAAGAAAAAGAGATGGAGGAAGGGAAGGGCAAGGAGGGAGGGAGGGAGGGAGAGAGAGAGCATGGGATAAAGCCTCATAGTATCTATTGAGGGCACCCTCACAATAACTCAAAGATCTCCCTCCAGGCCCTACTTCTTTTTTTTAAAAAATATTTTATTTTATTTATTTATTTATTTATTTATTTGACAGAGAAAGAGAAAGAGAATGGGTGCCCCAGGGCCTCCAGCCACTGCAAATGAACTCCAGACACATGCACCCCCTTGTGCATCTAGCTAATGTGGGTACTAGGGAATCAAACCTGGATCCTTTGGCTTTGCAGGCAAATGCCTTAACTGCTAAGCCATCCCTCCAGCTTCAGGCCCCACTTCTTAAAGGTCCCATCACCTCCTCACAGTGCCAGTGAGGGACAAAGCCTTTATCACATGAACCTTTGGGGGACAATTAGACTTTAAACTATAGCAGTGGCTCTTGGGCAACTAAACCAGGGGAACCACTCACAATCTCCCAGATGCTCTGCTTTCTGTGTTTGCACTCTTTTCCAGGGATGTGTGAGATGTTTCCATGTCTCCACCTGACCCTCTCACCAATGACGTTTCAGAAAGGCTATTCAAATTGTGGACATTTTATAAGCTGCTTGTTAGAACCAGCTTTTATGAAAAACTGAATCACAAGCTTATAGTGAAATAAATTGTGTAAAATCAATGGTATTGGGCTGGAGAGAGAGTTAGCAGTTAAGGCACTTGCCTGCAAAGCCTAAGGACCCAGCTTGGGCCCCCCAGAACCTACATGAGCCAGATGCACAAGGTAACACATGCACACAAGGGCAAGCATGCACACAAGATAGCACACACATCTGGAATTCTATTGCAGTGGCTAGAGGCCCTGGCATGCCAATTCTCTCTCTTTCTCTCCTTCTCATAAATTAAAAAAATGGTATTACTCAAACCATCACTTCCTAATTATTTTAATCCATTTTACTATTGAGTTTATGCTTATTTATAATTGACATGGTGTTCCTATAAAGGAAATACCATAAATGGGTGTCATATTTGATTGTACATCTCTTCTCAAATCAATGTCAAGGTGGTAAGAGTGTTTAGACCACACAAATTGGCAAACATTACACATCAGGGACTTCCCACCCCAACTCTGCACCTGTCCCCTGAGAGTGCTGGCTGTTGACCAGTTACTAGTGCACGGCTGGCTGACTTCCAGCTCCACACATGCAGTCCCAGTGTGACTCCTCCTCCTGCCCCTATATGAAAAGTGCTCAGGAGATGGGCCAGGTCTGCCATTGTGCCTTGACTAAACAAGGCAAAGCACAGTTAATTCCTTGGCAATCATGTTCCTGGGATGTTCCAGGATACTTTCCATTGAAAAAGTCTTTGCTCCATGGGAAATTGGTTCCAGAACCCCCTGTGGATGTAAAAATCCGTACATGTCCCAGTCTCCTATATAAAATGACATAGTGTTGGCATAGAACCCACACAGTGTTCCTCTGTACTTCAGATCATCGCTAACTAGCTTAGAATACTTAACGCAATGCCATGGAAATCGTTACTACATTGCATTATTTATGCAGTCATGATAAGGAAAAGGGTCTGTGCATGGTTAGTACAGATGCAGTTTTTCTTCAAGCCATTTTCAGCCGCGATTGGTAGAGGCCCAGTGCAGAAACTGTGGAGGTGAAGGTTTTCCCCATGGTCAGACAGAGGGACCATTTAGTTCTCAGAGGCAAGATCAGCCCCATTAAGACCACTGTGAGACAAACAGGTGACTTCCAGACTTCACCTGGCCCCTTGCCATCCCCACCACCATCACACACTCTTTTCTTTGCCCTTCAAATTCACTTCTAATCCCTCAAATTTAAGTTCAAATATCTCAAATCGCAGATATCAAAATCTAATGTTAAGGTTCAGAGGGGGAAAGAACCAGTCTGTACAAGGGCTAGATTTGAAAATAAATAATAATAAAACTCCCCAGCCATAAGATGTCCATTGCCTAAAACATGCAGCTTAAGTTTAAGATTCAAATGACTCACAAGCCATGCAGCTGGTGACCCCCTCCCTCCCAAGCTAATTGAATTTTTTTTTTTAAGTTGAAACTGCCTGGTCTCCAAAACGCAAGCTTCTTCGTGCACTTCCTCTCTTCCAGGCTCGAGGCTCGCTTGGCCACACAAGGCATATAAAAACCCCATTTGGAGAATTGCTTCTTTCCCATGTGGCCCCTCTGTCAGTGTAATTTAAGAAACACACAACTCCCGCACCCAGCTCTGGAAGTCATAGTCGGTTCCTAATTCCAAGGAAAGCTAAAGAGGGAGGGGTGGCTTCTTCTACATTTAAGCTCCTGATCTGGCTTCTGGAAACTCAAAACACATTCCACACACACACAAAAAGGTTGATATACTGACGATTGGTGAAAAGTACACCATAAAATCTGTGGGGGAGTCGGGATGGGGGGAAATTAGAAGGAAGTATGTCCATGTTAACCATGCTTATTTCTCAGTGGTCAGAGTGTGGAAGCTTCAGATTTTTGTTTTATTATTTTGTGTGTGTGTGTGTGTGCAGTATGTCCATGTGCACATGTGTGTATGTTGGATGTTCTCCTCTGACACTCTCTCACCTTATTTCCTGAATGCAGTCGTTCTCTGGACTTAGAGCTCACCATTCTTCAGCTAGACTGGCTGACTAGAGCGCCCTAGGGATGCTCTTGTCTCCACTTCCTCAGCACTGGAGTTGTGGTGCATAGCCACACCCAGTTTCCAGAAGGATGTTGGGGATCAAACTCAGGTCTCTGCGCTTATGCAGCAAGTGCTCTTACCTATTGGTCCATTTTCCCAGCCCTCGTTTATTCTTGACATCTTTCTGAATATGTGCCTTGCGGTGAAGAGGGATGGCATTTTCTTTATGAGTTAGGTGGGGAATTCTTGCCTGCTTGCTTTTAAAGAAGGACACAATGGAGTTCTGGGGTCATTTGCTATTTTCACAAATAGTCCTATTGGCTTTGCCTAAGTCAACCCAGACTCTGCATGTTCCTTGACTAGCAGCTGTGAAGGAGTTAGGGAGGAAATAGTGTTTCCAATGCTTGGCCACCTCAGGAAGGTGATATTTTTTAATATTGTATTTATTTATTTGAGAAAGAGAGAGAAAGGAGATAGATAGATGATAGATAGATAGATAGATAGATAGATAGATAGATAGATAGATAGATAGATAGATGATAGACAGGCCAAGAATGGGTGCACCAGGGCCTCTAGTCATTGCAAATGAACTTCAGACTCATGTGCCACCTTGTGCATCTGGCTTCACTTGGGGAATCAAACCTTGGTCCTTAGGCTTCACAGGCAAGCATCTTAATTACTAAGCCATCTCTCTAGCCGCAGGAGGATGATCTCAAAAAATATAAGAAAAGCATGCTTAATGGCACTGCAGTATTTACGTGGCTGGACTGTTCCTACACTGACAGACCTGAAGAGCCTGCCTCTCCATTAAGATCCTCTATGACATGTGATGCTAGGCCCCAGCCCAACCACAGCTCCAGTTTTCTTCAATGCTAACAGCTATTCTGTACTTGTTGTACTCCATCTAACTTGAATGCATTTGATATGTCCAGCAAGGATGTATTCACATTTCTTTTTTAAATTTCTTTTTATTAGATATGGACATATTTAGTATGTAAATAACACATGTTGGTACTATCCTTTCTCTCCTCCCTGCCCCATTTCTGAAGAGACCCTCCTCATTGAGGGTGCAGATCAACCCATGGGCATGATGGGTCATGCATTGTGGGGGCAGCAGTCAGTTGGGGGGGCAATGTCTCTGTGCATAATGTCCCAACTTGTGGCTCCAACAATTTTTCTGCACCCTCTTCCGTAAAATTCCCTGAGCCACATTGGGTGCATTTTAAGTCTACTTCAGTGATGGGCTCTTAGGAGCCTCTGGATCTCTCGTTTGGTCACATTTCTTTACTCTCTGACAGTTCAGTGGTATGTGGTCCAGAATTGTAGGGTGAGAAGAGGCAAGTCCACATGCTTCCTGTCTCTCCTCACCCTTCCTGCCTGGTGGGGTTCAGTCTTGAGCTTCTCTGTGGCTCTGTCCCAAGCAGAACCTGCCTCCATTGACATAGCCACAGATGGTTTCCCAACACAGAAGTCTCTCCCCCAGGGTGAAAATGGGCTTCTACTCCTGTCAAAAAGAAAGTGCTTTTCTGGCCTCTGTGTCTCCAGGACTCATGGGACCCAGAGATCCTGGAACACACCATTGACAGAGGACCCTCAACTGCTCAGCTCAGCCCTCCCTAAGTCTTCTGAGATTGGGACACAGCCTCTGGGACATGTTCCAGACTCACTAGAGATGCATTTTGTGGATGCCTTCATTTCTTCAACAATGCCTCCAGTCCAGGCAAGATTCAGCATGAACAAGGCAAATTGTGTGCATGCAAAGAAGCAAGACAAGACAATATATAGACAGAGCCATCTCAGCTATTAGAAGACCAGGAAGAAACATAAAACAGAGCAGTGGAATGGAAGATGTCCTCTTCTTTGAATGGCTGGGTAAGACATCATGCTGTGTGACAGATGACCAAAGACCTGACAAAAGGGAGATGGTGAGCAATTTTCAAATGTAAGAGAAGGACATCAGGCAGTGGGAACCGATCCCTAAGGTTTTGAAGCAGAAATCAAATAATAACACATGATGCAATGTGCTGGGCACTGGTGTCAGGGTTTTACATATTTTAATCCTAGAGCAACTCCAGGACATAGTACTGTTGTTATTTTCAACTTACAAGTAAAGAAACTATAAAGCAGAGAAGATAGGTCATTTGTCCATGGTGACATGGTGAATGTCATGTCTTACTTCATGGATCCAAATGTCAGAGTCAGGGGTAGTAAGCACTAAAGCTTAGCTGGATAAAATCACAGGAATGTATTTCAGCCATTAATATCTAGGAATGTTATAGTATACCCTGTCTCCTAGGAGATGGGACCAATCCTTTTTTGTCATAATCCCAAATATCTGGATGCTAATTAACATAAATTGGTTATCAAACCCTGATAAAACCCTCAAGTGTGTGGTCTGGTTGTGTGAGAAAAGAGATAGGGATTGAAAAAGCTAGACTACTGGGACTTGGGATTGCAGCTTTTTAACTTGTCCATTTTTTAAAAAAAGTTTCATTGTGATATGATTCACATACCATAGAACTTATCCATTAAAATATACCATTCAATGGCTTTTTTTTTGGAAAAAATTAATTTTTATTTTTTGGTTTTTCGAGGTAGGGTTTCACTCTAGTCCAGGCTGACCTGGAATTCACTATGTGGTCTCAGGGTGGCCTTGAACTCACAGTGATTGTCCTACCTTTGCCTTCTGAGTTCTAGGATTAAAGGAGTGTGCCAGCACGCCTGGCTTCAATGGCTTTTTAACATAGGCAAAAGTCATGAATCCATCAGTAAGTCAATTTCAGAACAATCTCATTCCCATAGAAGGAAACTTCAAATTCTAGACATTGAGGACACTCAACACCTACCAAACCAGAGATCCAGAGGCTCCTAAGTGCCCACCACTGAAGTAGACTTAAAATGCACCCAACACACCTCAGGGAATTTTGCAGAAGAGGGGGTGGAAAGATTATTGGAGCCACAAGTTGGGACATTACGCACAGAGACATTGCCCCCCCCCTTACTGCATGGCCCACAATCCCCATGGGGTTGACCTTCATCCCCAGCAAGGAAGGCCTCTTCAGAAAAGGGGCAAGAAGTAGGGAAAGGATGGTACCAACAAGTGTTGTTTACATACTAAATATGTCCATATCTAATAAAAAATTTTTTAAAAAGAAACTTCAGGGCTGGAGAGATGGCTTAGCGGTTAAGGATCCTGCCTGCTAAACCTAAGAACGCTGGTTCCAATCTCCAGTGGTTCCAAGCTCCAGGTCCCACGTTTAGCCAGATGCAGTGACACAAGGGCGCAATGCCGCACTTGACCACAAGGGGGAGCACATGTCTGGATTTCATTCACAGCAGCTGAGAGACTGCTGGCGCTCCCATCTCTATCTGTCTTCCTCTCCCTCTCTGTCTAGCTCTCTCTGTGTGTCTCTCCCCAGAAATAAATAAAATAATAAAAAAATTAAAAACTATTTAAAAAAAGAAACTTCAAATTCATAAACATGGCCCACACGAGATAGCATTCTGTCATACGGGTGCTCCACCTTTTATGTGTTCACTTAGCAGCTGATAGTTGTTTTTGTTCATTGAAAACAAAAGTAGTGCTGCTGTGAGCTCTCTTGTAGACGTTTCTGCAAGCCCATATATTCTTGGGTCTATCCCCAGAAGCGGGGTTGCTGGGTCACAAGGTTACTCCATGATTAACCAGTTAGGGAACTGGGCTGCAGCTGTGTTATGTGCAGGGCATCCTCCAACAGAGGCAGCTCTTCTCACCACAGTATGGCGCCCTTCACACCAGGACGGGGCGGAGAGAAGGTTGACCGTTCACCTCACTAAGGTAATCAGAAATACCTGACTTAGCTGACTAGTGAGGACTGGTGGCTCTAATTAATGTCACTTTATTACCAAGCAGTAGTTTGCGAGGTCGGCATTGTTTTGCTGCCTCTGAAAGCAATAACTCTACGCCTACCAGCACCAACACCTCCTCCTCTGGGAATTCAGACTATGTTCGTGTAGGTAATGTACTCTTAGCCTGAGGAGTCAGTGGATATAGGGGGATTTCTTTCTCCATAAGCAAAGCCTAAGGGAGCTTTGCCCCCACTTCCCAAAGTCAAAGCCATTTTGATGTTTGTCCATAGCTCCATGAGAAAGGCAAGGATGCTGCTTGCCTGAGACCAGCCATAATCCAGGAGCAGCTAGCGTTCTCAGTTCCTGGCTGTGGGTGTAGGCTGTTCCAGAGCCCAGAGAGACCCAGAATGGGCTGGACAGACCCTGCCTCCTCCCCACCCCTACCCAGGGGCAATAGGAGCACACATGTCCATCAGTGTGTGGGGAGCCGGGCTGAGGCCCTGGGAGGAAGTGGGCTGGCCTGGCCAGGTGCTTGCCCTCTCCCAGTCAGCTCTGAGCTTAGATGACACAGCCTTCCAGGTGGGAAGTACAATGTCCTGGCGTCTTAGGGGCCTGGCTACAGATCCAGATGTTTGGCGTGCACAGCCCGCAGACCTGGGTGATTGAATCTGACACTTTTTTTTTTTTTTTTTTAAATAGAGTGTAGGCACAGCTGTCCAAAGGAAGCTTGTCTATATTCATCCCTTCCCTCCTGGCCCCAGCGTGCTCCGAGTTCCGATTCCAGGCAACCTTTGGCAGCTCATTCTTCCACACTAATGCTGGAAACCCCCAAGAGTCCCCCCCAAACCGGTAAGAAGGGGGAACGGCAGCCTATTTCATATAGAGATGGAAAGGGAAGGAGGTAAAATCAATTCTGTTGAAAGGAGGACCCTGCAATGCTTTGGGGTTCAAGTAAATTATCTCTGTGGGCATTCACTCCATTCTTCCAGGACCCCAACACAACTTTGACAGATTCCCCCACCTAGAGGCCTAGCAGCCACCTTTCTGAGGCTTCCGAGGGGACAAAGGACAGGGGAAGGGAGGATCTTTTTATTTCCTACTCTTCCCAGACAGCCCAGCATTCCTGGGGTCCCTATTGTGGTCCCATGGGTGAAATGTCTGCCATTCCCAGAGCACACCGTGCACGCTGCTCCTCTGTGGCCCTTTTCCCATCCTTGGCTGCCTGTGGGCATTCATCATCTTTTCTTGGCTCTTCCCCAGCCTGCCTTTCACTCTGCAGTCTTTCCCAAGTTCAAATAGCACAATGGTCCCATCTTCCACAGGCCCATGGGCTAAGGGTGCATGTCTGATGGCATTCGTCAGCTGAGAACCTCCCTGGGAACAGGAAGAGCCCCATCCATCTCTGTGGCTTCTCCCCAGTCCACAGACCAGAATATCAGTAACACTAGCTCAGTGGAAGTTTGTTGACCGAAATGAGAATATGATAGAAGGCAAAGGGATCAGCAAGTAGAAGCAGATAAGCAGCGAGGTCCTCCAATGATTCAGGACTTCATGTTAGACAACATGTAATTCAGAGGTCTTTACTTTTGAGGGGGTTGAAAACCACTAACATATCAATCTTTGAGGATTAGGATATTGCATTATTTATTTATTTGAGAGATTGAGACAGGGAAAGAGGCAGACAGAGAGACAGAGAGACAGAGAGAATGGGCACACTAGGGCCTCCACCCACTACAAACGAACTCCAGATGCATGCACCACCTTGTGCAGCTGGCTTATGTGGGTCCTGGGGAATTGAACAGATGTCCCTTGGCTTTGCAGGTAAACACCTTAACTGCTAAGCCATCTCTCAAGCCCGAGATTGTATTTATAAATCCAGACATTCAGCATATGGTGTTAAAAAATCAAAATCTCAGAAAGAGAGCCAGATTTTGGCAAGGGCTGAGCATGCAGCTCAAGCCTAGTCTTGCAGACTCAGCTGCATTTCCAACCTTAAGAGGCCTCCAGTGTGCCTTACAGTGATCTCTTCAGCTCAGCATGCCTGCACCTCAGGGCAGGTGGCAGACTCGGCTCTGGGCAACATTGCTGGAAATCCTCCTGCTGCTATTAGTTGGCTTTGACATATCCTCCAAAGACCAGTGGGCTAATGGTTTGAAACCAGCCTGTGGGGCTGTTGGGAAGTGGAAGAATCTGTAGGAAGTGGGGCTCAAGGGGAGGAAGTTAGGTCATTGGTATGTGCCCTTGAGGCGACAATAGGACTCTGGTTCCCCTCCTGTCACTCTTCCCCAGCTAGCCTGAGGGGAGCAGCCTCCCCACCCCCCACCCCCCACCACCCCGCCCCGCAAGTGCTCCTGCCATTATTTCCTGTCCTACCCGTGACCCAAAGCAACAGAGCCATATGATTACGGCCAGAAACCTCTGAGACTGTAAGCCAAACTCACCCTTTTACTTTAGAAGTTGACTTTGTCAGGTATGTGTTCCAGTGACAGGAAGCTAAGGTCATGGCAGCTCTCCCAAAGACCCTCTGCCTGCAGTGCAGCCGCCCTGACCCTGTGGGCCCTGCTCTGATCTGGTTTATGTTTAGACTTGGCAGTTGGAGTAAGGGTATTGGATAAAAACTGAGAACTGGATACAGTGACTGTTGTTTTTTGCTCAGTACATCAACATTTATCACTGTTTCCCCTGGCCATGCGGGTTGCGGTGAGGTGGTGGCTGGATCAGTACCATCCCAATCCCAAAGGACACCTTTCTCACACTTCAGTCACTTAGTTCTGGCTGTCCACTGGGATCATCCAATGTGACATCTCTACCTGGCTCTTCTGGGTGGGGTGGTGAGGGGAGAGGGTAAGGGACTTCCTTATAGTGTGGCTGGCTGCTGGCTTCCCAGGACAAATGTCCCAAGAGAGAGCCTGCTGGATGCTCCTTCCTCCCACTCCATGCCATATCATTTCTGTCTTCTACCTGGCAGAAGTGATGAATTCAGCCAGGCCCCAGCTTGAGGAGAGGGAAATTAGATCTTTTTTTCTTGATGAGGGAAAGTTGTATTCATCAATTTTCTGTCACTGTGACAAAATACTTGAGAAAACCAGCTTAAAAGGAGGCAAGGTTTATTTTGGCTGATGGTCATTTGATGCTGTTGCCTATGTGTCTGTGGTGAGGTGGAGATGCATTGTGGAGGAAATGGCTCCTGTGATGGCTGCTAGGAAGCAAAGACATAAGTCTCCTTCATGGGAATACCCCAGTGATCTAATTTGCTTCCACTGGGCCTCCCTCTTAAAGGTGCCACCATCTCCCAGCAGCTCCACAGACTGGCAACCAAGCTTCAACATATGAGTTTTAGGAGGAAATTTATGATCTAACAGTTGTCAAATCATTTGTGGATGTTTTTCTAAACCTCCTGAGTGACTCCCACTGAGTTGGCCCCAAAAAGGAAGGTCATAGAAACTGAGGAAAATTTCCCAAACTATCTTGTTATCTATAGGAATCCCTCTATAACCTTCTTTCACAATCTACTCCCCTACTGATACTGCTTTTATCATAACAAATTTTTGGAGCTCAGGAATGCTTGTTCTTAGGACATGTAAACTGGGGGTTCTTTAATGGAAATAAATACCTTCTTTGGTGGGTACCAGGCACCTGCTCACCCAGGCAACATGGACATATGTTAGGGGAGGCAGCCCAGCTGTTCCCAGGGTCCAGTTTTCTCTTGGGAATCTTAGGGATGGTGTGCAATGAAGAGGACCATAAGGCACTCTTGTCCAGGGTTCTGGCCTTTGCAGGAGTGGACAGCACTTTCTCCCCTAGAATTTAAGCCAGTGCAAAGATGGATTAAGATGAGAAAGAAAAAGATTTAATTAAGTTCACATGTATGAGAATGTGACTCAAGAGGCAGTTGGGACTTAGGACTTGTGCACCATCTTAACAGAAGGCAATAATATATGGGAAATAATAATGCAAAAGTCAAGGGCTCTGGGCTTCTAAGGAAGGCAGATTGTGGTAAAGGTCATGCATGGACTAAGCCAATTGAAGATAAGGTTGATTTCTGTTTGTTCAAGTGATGAGTTGTCTCCTTGTCTGGTATGAGAGAATCAAATGACTGGGTTAAACAGCTCTTTCTGCACCTAGTGTTCCTCAATTACTTTTAGCTCAAAATAATCCTTATGCCAAAGAGGCATACTTTGGAGTGGCATATTCTGATCCCTTTCACCTTACAGGCACAGCTCCCGTGCATCTCTCCATTATAGTGCCTCTGCTCTTTGTACCTCTGGATGCACTTGTGCATGTGTCTGTTAAAAATGCAACCAGGAAGCCAGGCATGGTGGTGCAAACCTTTAATCCCAACACTCGGGAGGCAGAGGTAGGAGGATCACCGTGAGTTGGAGGCCACCTTGAGAATACATAGTGAATTCCAGGTCAGCCTGGGCTAGAGTGAAACCCTACCTTGAAGACAACAACAACAACAAAAAGTGTGACCAGGAGTGGAATTAGGTTTCTTTACTTTGATGAAAAACCACAGACGCTCTTCCAGTGTGTATATTCTGTGCAAATTGTATTAGTTATTCTAGTATAGTTGGTTCACTAAAATACCGGACACAAACAGCTTATTTTGGCTCAGTGGTTCAGGCCATCAGAGCAGGGAAGACATACAAACTGGCTCCGACTGTGGCAATAGAAGACTATAGGGGCAATTATTCACATGGGGCACGTGGGGAAGCAGTGAGAGGCCAGAACTAGGGACTGCTATCACCTCCATGACATGCCTAGGCTCCACAGCCCTCACTGGAGAGCAAGTGTTTGAACTACGAGCCTGTGGGGGTCTATTTCCAGCTGAAGCCCTAGCACAAATGCTGTAGAATTTTCTACGAAGAATATGAGCATCTCTGAGCACACTCTGCAGTCCCCTCAGGGGGCGCTTGGCGCTCACCCTCATGGAAGCTGAGGGGTGACTGTACTTGCGCCCTGATGCTTTATTCCTAATTCCTGGTTTTCTGTGGGTATCAGTGACTGTAGGAAGAAGCCCAGTGTCCAGTAGCCTTTCAGCCCCATGTGACAGTCCTGGAGGCACTGAGTTGGGCAATTTGAATTCCAAGTGAGATCTTGTGGACAAGGGTGATGGAAAAAGGTTTGGAGTGAGGAGCATTCTCAAGGTACCCCTGCCTCAGACCAAGGGGTATGTAGAGGCTATGGGGAGAGGGATGGCTCTCAGGGGATACCATGAGAAGTTGGGGTGCCAAAATCAGAAAGGTCAGATGAGCTGTCCCAGGTCACCAAGCTAACAGGCAATTCTAACATTCAGTTCAGGGTTTTCTGCCCTTAAATAAATTGTTCTTCATAGATACCACAAACTTAGTTTCCTGGCATACTTCTTGTAGAATTCAAAAACAAGTTAGGATACCTCTTTTAACTTTGGGGGGACTTAATGTACTTATATCAATTGAGACTTATTTTAAGCCCTAAATACAGCTTTATTCTGCATCTGAACCAATGTGCCAATTTGTAGGTGGTAAGTCCCAATGCCATCTGAGAAAATTCCTACATAATTGGTGTGTGTACATGTATGTGCGTGCACGTGTGTGTGAGTGTGTGTGTGTGTACACTGCTGTTAAACTAGGCTGTGTTTCTTCATCAATTCTTTATCATAGATATTATAGTGTGATCTGCGTTTTCCCCAAATCTGCACATTAGAGTCCCAAACCCTCAGAACCTTAAAATGTGACTGTGAAGACAGGACACTTACAGAAGTAATTAAAGTTAAATGGGTCATTTGGGTGAGCCCTAATGTAATCTGACTGCTTTCCCTTTAAAAGAAGAAATCAGGGGGCATCACACACACACACACACACACACACACACACACACACACACACACACACACACAGAGAGAGAGAGAGAGAGAGAGAGGCCCCTCGTGAGGCCACAGGGAGAAGGCAGCCCTCTGCAAACTAAGGAGAGTGACCTCAGGAGACACCAGCCCTGAAAACACCTCCAATTTAGACTTGCAGCTTTCCTAACTGAGAAAATAGATGCCTGTTGTTTAAGCTTCCCGTCTGTGGTGTTAGACAAGAATGGAATTAGATCTCCCTCTGGGCCTTAGAAGTAGGTGTGTCCCTTAGGCACCATCTCTTCGTCCTCACCCTTCTCCTTTGTGAAGGTTTCACCCCAAGAAGGGCTCCCAGGTCACAAAAGCCCCATGTGCAGACCACGCCTGAGTGCACACAGCCCTCACCAATTGACTGCCACAGCTGCAAGCTGGGGAGGGGGGCTCTTTGCTCTTCTCGTGCTCTCTGCATGTGTTCTGTGTGGTGTGCCGGACTGCAGGCTTCCCTCTGTCTTGCTACATCCTTCTTTGGCAAGTGATACTGTCAACGTGACTTTTCCCTAGAAACCCTCGGAGCTTTTGCTCTCCACGTTGAAACCGCGAGCCCTTTCTATTGTCATAACCGATTTCTCCAGGCATGTTGAGAGTGGCCCAGGTCCCTCCCGGCACCACACCTGCTTTCCCCGCACACCCAGGAGGGATGAACAGTCAACCACTCTGGGAATGCACAAGCAGAGATCAAAAGAGCTTGCCTGTCCTCTAGCTTCCCCCACACAACTGTGCACCGTCCGGGGTGGGGTGGCACCCAGGAGGCAGGGCCTGCCTCATGAAGCAGGCAGGCCAGGTCCAATGCTTGGATGTGCTCCTTAATAGTAGAGTGCTGTGGTCAATTGGCCTCACACTGGGACCAGCCACACCCAGCCCCACCTGTTGGATACCTGAGAGACACCGTGAGCCCAAGGAAGTACAAAGCCATGAGATACCTTAGTTGCTTTGAAGTTTATCTCCTGCCTCACACCATTTGGTATCCCATAAGCCATCGGTTCAGCCATCAGAGGAGGATCCACGTTACTAAGGAAGCCTTGCTCCTCGGGATCTTCCCCTGGCACTTCTTCACCAGCCCCCTGGAAACGCCCTGCCCTGCTTCACTTTCTGAGAACCTTCTCTGGGTGTTGGGGATTTAAACTCAGGTCCTCATGTTGTACATTGTGGGGCCTCGCAGTTCCCAGAGCTCATTGGCCACCGACGTCCCGGGGTAGGAGGAGTTGGGGGGAAGCAGGGTCCTGGAGCAATGGTTGATTGCTGCGACGGCCAATGAACACCTGGGAGGCAGTCTGATGGATAGCATGCTCTCATTTATTCAACGGGGGAGTGGGTTTATAAACACTTGAGAAAGGTTGAGAAGGCACATACAGACTATATGGCAATTGGATGCATAGTTTATGGGTTGCTTTTTTATTGGTTGAAAGGCAGAAGTACCCAGGCAAAATTCTGGGCATGGTGGCATTCACCTGTAATCCCTATACCGGGGAGATGAAGACAAGCCAACCCCTAGGGCTGTGGGCCAGCCAGTGTGGCCTCTTTGGTGAGCTCCAGGCCAAATGAGAGAGCCCTGTCTCAAAGGAAATGGATGGTGCGCCTGAGGATGTCACCTGAGATTGTCCTCTGGCCTCCATACACATGCCACGCACATGTACAGACATACACTTGAACATACACACACACATCACACATTTGAAAACAAAACAGTAATGAATCTCCTTGCTTTCTTTGCAATGGGTAGATGCAGGGTAGGCTCCCTTGACACAGGAAAATGAGCAGTCCGAGATGTCCACAGCTCAGAACCAGCTGGTCCAGTGGTTAGCGCGAGACAACTATTTTCTTGTCAAGTGAATAAGGCAGAGCAGGGCACAGAGTCTGGCAAACAATCTTCATCATTTTCCCGTGTGACTAATGTGCGGCACACGTCCTCGCAGGGACCGCCGCCTTGTGTCTTCTCTTCACTTTTAGATGTTTGGTGTACTTAACTAGACATTGATCCACTGTGACTTCCACATCTCATTTTCCTAGAATTCCACTGTTGCCTTCATCACAATATTCCCTCTGCTTGCTGTGGTGGGCCTTGCCCCATTTTTCTGGTTTCTTGAACATACTCGAAGTCGAGTATGGATTGAGAATCTTTTCTCCTTGAACATTTAGTGCTGCAAGTTTCCTTTTGGGTTCTGGCTATGCCCACAAATTCTGCTACACTGTCCTTTTGTTTGTAATTGGTTCTATGCACTTAAAACTTTTTTTCCTTTGACCCGTGGCTCACTTGGAAATGTGTGAATTCCTCCACTTGGAGAGTGGTCTTTGGTCTTTCTGTTACTGCTACCGTGAAGGTCAGAGAACAAACACCTCACTATGCTTTTAGTTCTGTTAAGTGTGTTCAGTTTGTTTGCGGCCATAAGACTGATGAATGTTTCATGGGTGTTAAGAAATGCTTGCTAATTGCAATGTGACTGGAAGACAGTAACAAGTGGGGAGGTTTGCCTGCAGAGGGCCACTTCGCCTCCTTTAGGTATTTGGAAGGAAGTACAATGATTATACGGTTATACCTTGACTTGGAGTTATGTCATGATAAACACGTTGTACACTAAAGTTGTTAAATTAATAGTGCTTTGAATATCCCTAACCTGCCCAGAATGGCACACCGTAGTGTTGGTTGGTTGGCCTGTGACCACAGAACTAACTAGGAAGTGCGATTCCTGCCACTGCTCACCATGAGATAGGACCATGATGTATATTTCTAGCCTAGAAAAGGAGTAAAATTCAAAACTCAAAGTATGATTTCTACTGAATGTTTATCACATCACCATCGAAAGGCAAAAAAAAAAAAAAGAAAAAGAAAAAAGAAGAAAAGAAAAGAAAAGAAAAAATATTAAAAAAAAGAAAAAAAATCAAATGTTAAATGCTAGGTCAGGGTCGCATATACTGACAATGATAATTCAATTTCAAGATGCTTCCTGAACTCATAATGCCTGCCTCACAGCCACCACACTGTAAGCAACGGTGCATTTTAATGTTCTTTAAAGGAAGGCTCTACTCACTGATTGACCTCAACTATGGCAAGAGAAGTGAGCTAAGTTACGCATAAGTGCTGGAAGTGTGTCTGTCTGTTTGGCGGTCACACTCCATTTCCTCCGTGCTGGCTCAGTGCTTCCAGTTCTGGGAGGATGTCCCAGAGAAGATGAGCGCCTCTGCCCACAGTAACATGATTCATCCACACAACCAGTGTGGCCCAGCTCCACTCTGGGACCACAGAAGCCTGGTCTGTGTGTAGTTCTGGTCATGACACTCTGAGGAAGTCTACTAGTGCCTTCAAGGAAAGCTTTTGATTTTTCTGGTCTATGTTCATGGTGCTAGAGATTCATCCCAGGGCCTGGCACATGCTAGGTGAGTGTTCTAATACCACAGCCTTACTCCAGCCTTTTCTTCTGAATTAGTCCTTCTAAGAGATAAGTTTTCTGTATCCAGCATTGTCAAGCCAGCTCCTGCCCCCTCTGCAGGGACAATGGGTGTTGGGAAGGAGGCAACACTGGCTAAAAGGCCCTGGAGAATGGTTGGAAGCAGAGAAATCCCTGAGGGGGTGGAATCAGGCAGAATCGACTGCTGCTGGGAAAATTTCTTCCTTTTTCCAATCGAGATCTGCATTTGTCCTGGTCCAAAGAACCAGAAGACAGAATTTAGGGCAGTGGATCTGCTAGAAAGGAGAGATTCAGGGAGGGGAGCCCAGACTCAGAGCACAAAGTCCACCTACTTGTGCACGGACCCATGGAAGTGCACACATGGGCAGGTTCAGAGCCGCACAGCCAAAGATTTTCCCAAGCTAATCTCAACTAGTTATACTTTAGCCTAGAAAATAAAAGCAAAGGAAAACCAAAGCTGACAGAAGAAAGATGTTAACAAAAATTGAGGCAAAAGTAAATGAAATAGAGAATAAAAACCAATAAAGTCAATAAAGCCAACAGTTGGTTCTTTGAAATGATTGACATAATTAATGAATGAAAGAAGAAAAAGAAAGGAAAGGAGGGACGAAGATATAGAGAAAGAAAGGGAGGGAGGAAGGGGGAAAAAGAAAAAAATAGACAAAAGTACTACATTTGGTAAACATATAAATTAAGAGAAACAAGAATTCCAGTGAACTTCAGGAAGAATAAAATCCAAGGAAAATGAAGCCAGAGCACATCTGATTCAAATTTCTGAGAAGCAACCTGATAAAATGAAGAATTCTAAGAAAAGCCATGGGAAAAGAAGAAATGAACACACAGGGAACAAATATTTCAGTTGTCACTAATATCCAACCAAAATAAATAAATAAATAAATAAATAAATAAATAATAAATAATAAATAAAAGCTGTAGAGGGTGTTGGGTGTGGTGGCACTGCCCGTCATCCCAGGAGATGAGATGCACGCAGGAGGATAAGGAGCACAAGGCCAGCCTTGGTTCCATAGTGAGTTTGAGTCCAGCCTGTGCTACCTGAGAACTTGCTTCAAACAAAACAACACAAAGGCCAAACAATATTTAAATGTTTTGAGGGAGGAAATAGTTTAGTGGTTGAGGGCCAATATAGCATATATAGGTCCTGGATTCAATTCTCTCCTCCTCCCTGCACACAAAACAAATAGTTAAGTTGGAAGTCTGTATCTAGTGAAAATGTCTTTCAAAAGAAAAGGTGAAATGAAGCTACCTTAAGATAAAAAATTGAGAGAATTTGTTACCAGCAGACCTTCAGTAGGAGAAATGTCACTAGATGGAAGGAAAGAACACCAGAACAGGTATGTTTCAGACTAAATGTAAAATGCTATTTTTGTTTTTTTTTTTTTTTTTTCAAGGTAGGGTCTCACTCTAGACCAGGCTGTCCTGGAATTCATTATGTAGTCTCAGGCTGGCCTCGAACTCAGTGATCCTCCTAAATGCTGGGATTAAAGGTGTGTGCCACCATGCCTGGCCTATTTTTAAAATTTCTTTAAAATATATAGAAATGTCTATGACAACACCTCATGGATCATGTATGAAGAGGTCATAAACATGCTAACCCTAACAAAAAGGCGGGGTAGGGGCACAGTACAGGGAAGTTTATTTCTGTGAGGATTCCACAATTTGGGGTGCTTAGTTGCAAATTACCTGCCTACCATATGTGAGCTCTCTTAATTCAATCATGCAAAAACAGTAAAAGGGGGGAAAGGTGAAAAAAGGGGTTTTATAATTGATCCAAATGAAAGGACAGTAACAAGAATGTATAGTGTAATCACTAAGATAAGCATCTAAAATTACAGTGATATAAAAGCCCAATTAAAGTGAAAATGTGAATTCCTAAAAATACTTAGTAATTGGGTTAGGGAGATAGTCTGTCAGCAAAGTGTTTGCCTTGTAAGCCTGAGAACTTGCGTTTAACCCCCAGAACCTACATTAACAAGTCCGGCACGGTG
The DNA here is from genome assembly GCA_036365145.1 of Orientallactaga sibirica. NCBI lineage: Eukaryota > Metazoa > Chordata > Mammalia > Rodentia > Dipodidae > Orientallactaga > Orientallactaga sibirica. The sequence continues at coordinate 20,276,340 of JAEOAD010000031.1, forward strand.
GCACGCACTTGCAATCCAAGTGCTGGGGAGGTGGAGATAGGCAGATCCCTGAGGTTCACTGGCCAGCTGATGTAGTCTACTTGACAGGCTCCAGGCTCAGAGACCCGATCTCAAAATAAAGCAAATGATGTTTGAGAGGAATAACATCTGAATTGTCTTCTAGCCTTCACAGGTTCATGTGCCCAGCTCTGCACGCACACTTGTGCATCTGGTTTATGAGGGTCCAGGGGAATCGAACCTGGATCTTTTGGCTTTGTAGGCAAGGGCCTCAATTGCCAAGCCATCTCTTTAGCCTAATAAATAGTAATTTTTAAAAGCATGAGAGGGGCTGAAGAGATGGCTTAGCTGTTAAGGCAATTGGCTGCAAAGCCAAAGGACCTCGGTTCAATTCCCCAGGACCCATGTAAGCCAGATGCACAAGGTGGTGCATGCATCTGGAGCTCGTTTGCAGTGGCTGGAGGCCCTGGCTCTCTCATATTTTCTCTCTCTCTGTCTATCTCTACTCTTTCTTGCTCACTCTCTCAAATAAATAAAGAAAGAAAAAATTTTTAAAAGCATGAGAGGACAAACAAAAACCAGGGAACAAAATAATGAAATAGTAGACCCAGATCCAACATAACAATAAACATGCACATAGTGATTGCTCCATTTAAAAGACAAATGTCATGATGGATAAAAGCAAAACTTAACTAGAGGCTATTTATAAAATATAGAAATTGTACATAACTCCACACAGAGTTAGAAAGTAAACACATGAACACAGATACACTGTGCAGTCAGGAAGATTGGAATGGCAATGTCCATATCAGATGAAACTGGCCACAAGACAATTAGAGGTAAAGAAGGCCCAGGTGTGACACAGGGTCAACTCGCCAGAACACATACCAAGCACACATGAGCATTTATGCCTAGTAAGAGAGCTTCAAATATATGCATCCAAAATGGACAGAACTCAAGAAAGATTGAGAGGTTGGGTTATAATTCAGTGGTGGAGTACTTGCCTAGGGTGTGAGAAGCCTTGGGTTTAATCCTTAGAACAAAAGAAAGGTGGAGGGGAGCGAGGGAGAGACAGATAACTATACAAATTCAGTAAAAATATGGGCATATTGAATAACTATTGACTATTCTGATTTAATCAATATTCTTAGAATGATAGACATGAAATGAGAGAATCTACATTCTTTGAAGTTCACGTAGTTGATTCATTGAGACAGACCATATGATAGGTCATAAAACAAACCTAAATAAACATATAAGGATTAAAACCATACAGACTATGTTTTCTGATCACTATAGAACTAAATAAAAATCAAGAAACTGTAAGATATCTACAAAAACTCTCAAAATTTAGATAAATAACTGATTTTTAAGCAACCCATGAATTAAAGAGGAAATCACAATGAAAATGTTAAATATTTCAAACTGGATGGTTGAAAAATTAGCGTTTATCCCACTAATACAGTTGCTATTGCTAATTACAAATTTGCTAGTAAGTGATAGACGTTACTGTTACTAAGGGAAGGGAGCACTGTAGAAGCTGTCTTCTGGCTGTTGCACTCATGAACTCACAGCAGCTGTTGTTGCCAAGACCTGCACAAGACTGGGCCTGTCTAGATTTAAAATGGTTGTGGGGGGGGGGGAGAAGGAGACATTTTCTTCAGTGGTATAGTCACTGGCAAGTTCCCATGCTCCCATAAATAACCCCTCATCCATGCTCATGTAAGCAACCCAAAGTAAACTCACGAGATCACAAAAAGACATGACAATTAGAAAAGGAAGTGGGAGGACAAGAGATGATAATGGTAAATAAATATGATCAAAATATATGAAGTCAACAGATAATTTTTAAAAAAATAAAGCATTACTAATTTACTAATGTTGCTTTTATTAACTTAGACTGACATATTTAGAGGAGAATATAAGTCATCTTCATGACTTGTGGGTTGGCCAAAAAGTCTTAAGCAAAACAAAGACCAATAACAATGAAAAGACACCTGATAAGTTAGATTTTATCAAAATTTTAAGTTTCTGCTCTTCAAAAGATACTGAGCACAAAAGTGCCATAGATGGGGATAAAATATGCCTCAATCCTGTATGTGAGAAAAAATAGTACCCAGGATAAAGTAATCCTCCACCTTCATGAAGGAAAGACAAGCTAATAAAGATGAGAATAGAAAAACAAAAGCCAGACTATAAATAGTAATGAAACACAGTTTAATTTTTTAAATTTATTTATTTATTTGCAAGCAGAGAGAGAGGTAGAAGAGAGGCAGACACAGAGAGAATGGGCGCACCAGGGCCTCTAGCCACTTGCAGACAAACTCTAGATGCATGCACCCCTTGTGCATCTAGCTTATGTGGGTCCTGGAGAATTGAACCGGGATCCTTTGGCTTCGCTGGCAAACGCCTTAACTGCTAAGCCATTTCTCCAGCACAAGTTTAATTTTTAAAATTTATTTATTTGCAAGAGAGAGAGAGAGAATATGGGCATGCCAGGGCCTCTTACCACTGCAAACTAATGAACTCTTGATACATGTACCACTTGTGCATTTGGCTTTATGTGGGTACTAAGGAATTTAACCCAGGCTGTCAGGCTTTGCAAGTAAGCCTTTAACCACTGAGCAATCTCTCCAGTCTGGAAACCAAGTTTAAAGCAAAAGTATTAAAAGATAGACATTTACTGGTGAAATGAATATTAAATCTATCAAGAAAATAAAAAGGAATATTATGGTAGATATTGCCCAATCTTTCAGAAACTGCAGCATAAAATAGACAAAAAAAATCATCATTGTAGATGATTGAATAATACATTCACAAACTTGATATAACCTTGCATCCAAAAATCAAATGCACATAGAACAGTTATGAAAATTGGTCACACATTTGGCTACAAAGTTCCAACAAATTCCAAATAACCAACATCATAATACTACATTCCCTTTACATGATACAATAAAATTGGGGATCAGCAAGAACATGGTCAGCTAAGAATATTCCAAATTCGAAAACCAGAAATGCTATTTTGAATAATTTATGGATTAAAAAGAATTCATGGGCTGGGATAGAGCACTTGTTAAAATATGCAAGGTTCTCTGTTCAATTCTAAGACCACGAAAAAAAAAAAAACAGATCATAAGTAATACTTATTGGAAGACTTTTATAATTTTAATATAGTTGCCATAAAATGAGAAAGACAGCAATAGGGTCTTACCATCCGTTTCTCAAGGGAAACCAAGGGCTTTGGCAATAGCCTTTAATGTTTTGGAGGCTACTGGGACCTTCTTGGCCAACAACTCACTGGAAGGTATTCCATCCCAGGCACTGTAAGTTTTCTAGTAACAGTCTACAGCTTCTGGATGTGCCATTATTCAAAAAAGTAGGTTTACATAAGTCTTATTCACACTATCTTGAATTTTGGTTGACCCTCCCCCTGCCCTTCTTTTATGTTCTCTTCCCATGGCCTTGCTTAGGCCATTCCCCTCCCTGTAATCTGTTTTTCTACTTACATATATGCAATACCATACACTTAAGTCCTTCCCTCTCCTCCCTCCCTTATAGCCTTTTACCAGCTTACTGGTTTCTGGTACCTATTTTTGGTTCCAGTTCACACACAACTCTATACATTTGTAACTAGGATCCACATATGAGAGAGAACATGTGATGTTTGGCTTTCTGAGCCTGGGTTACCTCACTTAGTATAATCCTTTCCAGATCCATCCATTTCCCTGCAAATTTCATAATTTCATTTTTCTTTACCACTGAGTAGAACTCCATTGTGTAAATGTACCACATCTTTATTATCCATTCATCTGTGGAGGGACATCTAGGCTGGTTCCATTTCCTAGCTATTGTGAATAGAGCAGCAATAAACATGGTTGTGCAAGTATTTCTAAGGCAGTGAGAAGAGTCCTTCAGATATATGCCTAGGAGTGCTATAGCTGGATCATATGGTAAATCTATTTTTAGCTGTCTCAAGAACCTCCACACTGAGAGGCAAGATCATTCAGAAAGCAAGCTGGTGCTGAGCAGAAAACCTTCTCCCTGTAGACCAGCCAACTGAAAGCTGGAAAAAGCTGCACTGCATGAAGCCGTATGGGAGACAGAAGTCATCAGCAGTGAAAACAGTGGACAGTGAAAATTCACATTTGGCCATACAGGCCCAGTGACTGCACGGGTGCAATAGTGGCATGTCTGCTCTTGGGGCAACCAACTGCTCCCTAATTGGACAGAAGGCCCTCTCTATGGGAGGGAATACATACCTGGTACTGAAAAACCTAAGCAAAAGTCTATGGCAGGGCAGGTCATGAGCCTTAGGGGTATAAAGCCTGCTCTTATCTGGCTAAATGTATATATTATTCCCACCAAGCTGCCCTGAAAGCACTACACTTAATGTTCATATTCACATATTAATGCTACTCTCACTTCTGGTTAGAGAAGCTTCTCTTTTCAGATGGCAATGACCACTGGGATGACCCAAAAGGCAACATAGTGCTGAGAAGAAGGGATGGAGGAGTGCCCAGCACTGAAACATCTCTTTCACACCCTCCAAGGTGCAGGGCCCATTGTGGAAGAGGGGGTGGATAGAATGGAAGAGCCAAAGGAAAGGTACGACTCCTTACAATGCAACTGTCCAGACAGAAATTGGCCTTGATACCCATGACCTTGCAGTGTCTAGCAATACCTTCGCAAGACCCTCATAATAGAAGAAAAAGATGATGACATCAAATTAAAAGAGAGACTAATGGAGAGAGGGAGGGGATATGATGGAGATTGGAGTTCTAAAGGGGAATGTGGGGAGGGGAGGGAAATATCATGCATTTTTTGTATGTAAGTATAGAAGTTGTCAATAAAAAAAAGAAACAATGAGAAAGACAAAGTTTAACACAGAAAAAATAAAAGGGAAGAAATTTAATAAAATGCAAAAAAGGAGTAAGTTGGAAAAATATAGATAACTTACATAATCAAAGCTTCTTTGAAAGCATCAGAACTTTTAGGGCTGGAGAGATGGCTCAGCAGTTAAGGCACTTGCCTCCAGAGCCTAACAACTCAGTTTTGATTCCCCAGTACTCACGTAAGCCAAATGCACAAAGTGGTACATGTATTTGAAGTATGTTTTGCAGTGACTAGAGGCCCTAGCACACCCATTGTCTCTCCCTCTCCCTCTCCCTCCCTCCTGCTCTCTCTCTCTGTCTCTCCCTGTCTATATCTCTCTGCTTGCAAATAAATATATAAAATATTTTTAAAAGAATGAGAATTTTTACAAATTCATTTGACAGGGCTAATCAATTTTAAAGAAGATATAAAAAACAAAATCTAAAAATTATAAAATGAAGTAATTACATTTAACAAAGATATCTATCAATCAGGAAATATATTATTAACAGCTATATGTCAACACTTTTGAAAAAAAATCAAAGAAAACATAGAAGATAAGTTACCCACACTGACACAAATAATTGAAAATTTGAATAAACCAATAGCTATTAAGAAAATTAGTCAATTCAAGTCTCATTTTGTTATTTTTATTAAATACTCAACTCAAAGAACAAATGATCCATTTTTATAAGTTCTTCTAGATATTAGGAATTAAGTTGTTTATTTTTGAGAAAAATATAACCTAGATTAAAATAAAAACTGGATAGTATCCATGAGAATAGAGGCTTATGAGCCGGGTGTTGTGGCACATGCCTTTAATCCCAGCACTCAGGAGGCAGTGGTAGGAGGATCACCATGAGTTCAAGGCCAACCTGAGACTACATAGTGAATTCCAGGTCAGCCTGGACCAGAGCAAAGCCCTACCTCGAAAAACCAAAAATAAAATAAAACAAAATAAAAAATAAAAAGAAGCCGGGTGTGGTGGCACACATCTTTAATGCCAGCACTCGGGAGGCAGAGGTAGGTGGATCGCTGTGAGTTCGAGGCCACCCTGAGACTACATAGTGAGTTCCAGGTCAGCCTGGGCTAGAGTGAGACCCTACCTCAAAAAACTAAACTAAACTAAACTAAACTAAACTAAAATAAACTAAACTAAACTAAAATAAATAAAATAAAATAAAATAAAATAAAATAAAATAAAATAAAATAAAAAGAATAGAGGCTTATAAGCCAACTTCATGTGTAACTAGAGATATTAAAAATCCTAATCAGGGAATGTCCTCAAGTAGTAATAATTTGTCCTGATAAAGTTATGTTTATGCCAAGAATGCAAAGATATGTCTACCACTAGAATACAGTAAGTATAATTCACCTGATTAATATGTTAAAGAATACTTCTCAATAGATAAATTAAGAGCATTCAATATAATTTAAAACACATCCACAAGAAAAATTTACAGCCTGCAACTGTGAAAGGAAGTGTCATGAAGTAATTGGTCCTTATTAAAAACCTATTGCAGCCAGGTGTAGTGGCGCATGCCTTTAATCCCAGCACTCGGGAGGCAGAGGTAGGAGGATCGCCGAGAGTTCGAGGCCACCCTGAGACTACATAGTTAATTCCAGGTCAGCCTGGACCAGAGTGAGACCCTACTTTGCAAAACCAAAAAAAAAAAAAAAAAAAAAAAAAAAAAAAACTACTGCACTTTTGCTACTGTTTAGAAATGAAAGAATGTATTAGTAGTGAAGATGTTTGTTATCATTGCTATTACTTAGTGAAATATTAGTCTTTCTTAACATGGTAATAAGACAAGCATGAGAGTGGAAAAGGCAGACAAAAATTAACTGATCTCTATAGAGAAGGACTAGAGATGTAGCTCAGTTGGTAGAATGCCTGCTTAGCACACACAAGACTCTGCATTTGCTCCCCAGCACTGCAGGAAACTGAGTATGTTGGTGGTGTGTGCCCAGAACATTAGCACTTGAGAGGTGAAAACAGGAGGATCAGAAATTCAGCGTCACCCTTGGTTACATAGGGAGATAGAAGCCACCCTGGGCAGTGGCGAAAATAACAGAATCAGCATGCAAAGAAAAGATGCACATGCAGGTACGAAATAAACATGAAATCGATAATACTTCTTTATATCTATGGTCAGCAACTCAATATGTAACACTGAAAGGATCATCATAAAATACCACTTGCACATAAACTGTCCAAAAACAAACCCAACAAAAAATGTGCAAACTTTGTGGCCATAGTTTCAACATACTGAAAATGTAAAAGAAAAGGAAAAACCAGGGCTCACATTAAGACTCAGTGGTAGAGCACTTGCCTAGCATGTACAAGGTTCTGAATTAGAATGGACAGCATAATTACAGAAGAGAGAGATTTGCTGTTCACATATTGAAAAACTCCACAGAGTATGGGCTGGAGAGATAGCTTAGCAGTTAGGTGCTTGCCTACTAAGCTTAAGAACGCCTGTTTGATTCTCCAGGTCCCCTGTTTAGCCAGACACAAAGTGAGGCAAGGGCGCAATGCCGTACTTTCCCACAAGGGGGCGCATGTATCTGGAGTTAGCTCACAGCAGCTGAGAGGCTGCTGGCATGCCCATTTCTATCCGTCTTTGTTTTTCTCTCTCTCTCTTTCTCTCTCTCAAAAAAAAAAAAAAAAAACTCCACAGTGTAGATATTCAATTCCTTCTAAAATAAATCAGTATATTAAATATCATTCTAATAAAATAATTTTTTCTTTATATCAGGAAGTTGCTTCTAAAATTCATATGAAGCAATGAAGCAATCTGAAGAACTAAATCAGTTTAAACACTATCATCACATAAAATTTTATATGACTAGGGATGTAGCTCAGTGGGTAGACACTTGCCTAGCAAGTGTGAAGCCATAGGTTTAATCTCCAACACCCCTAAAACAAACAAAAAGGCACCCTACTATACAGCAACCATTTTACAAAGGCAGAGTAATTAAAATGCCGTGTTCATGTGGAGAAACAGACAAGTGGACTGAGAGAATGGATAGAGAGCTCCGAAAGAGGCTTGGGCATTTATCAGAACATCCTAACTGGCAGAAACAGCATTACAATGCTGGGAAAGTAGTTCAGAGACAAAAGACCACTTCCAGATGACTGCCATTAGGGAAAGGAATTGAGCAGGCATTGGAAGGAAACAAGTAAACAAGATAGCTTATGGTTTTGGTTTTTAGGGTTTTTTCTTTTTCTTTGTTTCTTTGTTTCTTTGCTTCTTTCTTTCTTTCTTTCTTTTTTGGTATGTGGATGGGTGTTTAGTGTGTGCATATGTATTCATATGCATTTGATCATAAGTTTGTGCACAGGTGCACATGTGTGTATGTGCATTTGGAGGCCAGAGGGCAACATTAGATGTCTTCTTCAATCTCTCTCTCCACCTAATTTTTGAGATAGTCTCTCATTGAACCTGGGACTCACTGATATGGGCCTGGGCAGACCAGCTGGCCAGCAAGCCTCAAGGAGCCTCCTGTCTCTACGTCCTCAGTATGAGGATTCCAGGCCAAGGCTGGCTTTTATGTGGGTGCTGGCGATCTGAATTCAGCGCCTCATGCTTGTGCTGCATTACTTTACGAACTGAGCCATCTCCCCAGCCTGAATGAAAAAGCCTATAGCAAGAGGGTGAGCTTGTCAAAGAGGAAGTGTCATGCTGGGGGCCAAGTTTCTGGAGAATGATGGAGAGGTAGCTGGAGTAGGAAAGAAGTGGACAAGTTTGTATACCTTGCTCAGAATGAGGAGCGTCGTTCTCTTTTTATTCCCCGCTGTTCCTCGTGAGTTTTCTTTGCTTATTGTGATTACCTATATTTTGGGATTGTCAGGGAGAAAGCAGAAACTCCATAGGTGAGTAGGGAAGCAGCATTGTTTGTCATAGCAAAACTAAGGGCTACCTCCACTACCTTCAGGGAGCTTATCTGCCCTGGAGACTCAAGGACAAGGCAGGGCTAGCACAAGCCTCAACACCAGACGGAAATGCTGGTGGCAAAAAAAAAAAAAAAAAAAAAAAAAAAAAACCACTCTGCATCATCTGCTGTCTGCCAAAGTTAACAGCACATAGGCATGGGCCATGCGGCCCATGCGTGCAACTGAACTCTGGGAGTTCAGTGAGTGGGTGGGGCCTGGAAAATGATTCTTGAAGATCTAAGGTCTTCTCTAACCCTGATGGTCCCTTAACATATAGCTCACTTTATGCACCTGGACTAAACAGGGTACTGAGGTCTGAGAAGGTACTCAGTGTTCCTTCCCAAAGAAAGACAGCCACACTGGATAAAGGTCCCAAAGAAAAAATAGGTGGGGGAAAGAATATATATATATACTGTACTATATATATATATATGTTCTGTACAACTAGAGAGTGAAGCCATCCAGTAAATAAAAGCCAAATCAAGTCTCAGAACTTGCCCTGAGGGTCAAAGTCAAACCGACCTCAGTTACTGTATCCAAAGGGGAGCTACCTGGGATGGGAGAAGAGCCAGAACGGGAAGGAAGGAGGAGGCTCTGGGCTTTGAGTGGGGCTGAGGCATGGGCCGGGCTTGTGCCAATCCATCTGGCTACCTGGGACAAGTGTGGGTGGGCCAAAAAGAAGAGAGACCCAGTCTAGAGGGGCTCACACAGGCGCCAAATGAACTGTTAGCGAAACCAGTCATTCTAGGGATCAAAACCCGGGAAATGTGAAGCAAAATAAAAAGTAGTCCGTGGCTGTCCAGGGTCCAGGAACAACAGCTATAAAACCAAGCATCTGTTAGGACTCAGAGTTAATTTGGCAACGTCAACTGTGGTCCCAAGGAGGCGGGAGTGGGGGTTAGGTTTGCGTGTTGTTGGAATTCTCAGATGGCGCCCCCAAACCAAGACTCCTGGCTATCCAAAGGACATAATTGCTATCCGTGAGGCTGTTTTCTGCTCTGTTCGTGCATTTCAGACACCATATTTGGGCTCTAATGACTGCTGAAAAATTCCAGAATATTCTCTCCAAACAAAGGAGTCCTGGCTTTTGGAACTGGATTGCTTCAGACCTATAGGGGATGTGTTAGTGCTCTGGGATAAGTTTTATGTTCTTTGACAAGAAACTCAGTCACCAATGGATTTTATTTTGCTTCTTTTAAAAAATATTTAAACATAGCTTTTGAGCTGGGAAAATTGTAGAGCACATGCCTGTGCAAGTCCCTGTGCCTAACCCCGAGCACTGAAAAAAAAAAAAAAATGTCAATTAATGTATAATGTTTGTTCATGTTCAGGGATAGAGTACAGTGATTCCATGTATGTATAAGATGTGTAATAATCAAACTAAGATAAATAACATTTCCATCTCCTTAAATATTTCTTTTTATAAATTCTTTTTCCATTTTATTTATTTTAGTAAGATATAGACAGAGACACACACACACACACACAGAGCGAGAGCGAGAGCGAGAGCGAGAGAGAGAGAGAGAGAGAGAGAGGAAAGTATGGGCATTCCAGGTTGTCCTGCCTCTGCCAACAAACTCCAGAGTTATGCGCCACTTTGTGTGTCTAGTTTTAGTTGGGTACTGGGGAATTGAAGCTAGGCTATAAGGCCTTATAAGCAAGCCCATTTAACGACAAAGCAATCTTTCCAGCCCCTTTACTATATATATATATGTTGCATGTGTATGTAGTGTTAATGGGGGGGCACACCTGTGTGCAAGTGCACATGCTGGAGGAAGGAATAGGTTGACATCCAGTGTCTTACTCAATTGCTCTCTACCTTTTTCTTCAAATTAGGCTCTTTTGCTGAACCAAGAGCTCATCCATGTGACCCTCAGGATTTCTTTCTTCCTTCCTTCCTTCCTTTCTTTCTTTCTTTCTTTTTTTATTTTTCGAGGTAGGGTCTCACTCTAGCTCAGGCTGATCAGGAATTCACTATGTAGTCTCAGGGTGGCCTCAACGGCGATCCACCTACCTCTGCCTCCCAAGTGCTGGGATTAAAGGTGTGCACCACCGCACCCAGCAATTTTTTTCTTTTAAAAAATGTTTTATTTTTATTTATTTGAGAGAGAGGCAGAGAGAGAATGGGCATGCCAGTGCTTCCAGCCACTGCAGACGAACTCCAGATGCATGTGCCACCTTGTGCATCTGGTTTAAATGGGTCCTGGGGAATCAAACCTGGGCCCTTAGGCTTTATAGGCAAGTGCCTTAACCACTAAGCAATCTCGCCAGCCTCTTTTTAAAAAATATTTTATTTTATTTATTTTTAAAAATATGTCTTAATCTTTTTATTAATTTATTTATTTGCAAGGAGAGAGAGAGGGAGAGAGAGAGAATGGGTGCATCAGGGCCTCTTGCCACTGCACATGAACTGCAGATACATGTGCTACTTTGTGTACCTGGCTTTATGTGGCTCCTGGGGAATCATACCCAGGCTGTCAGGCTTTGCAAGCAAGCACCTTAACTGCTGATCCATCTCTCCAACCCAGATTTCTTGTCTCTGCCTGCCCAGTGCTGGAATTCTAGGCAAGCACCAACATGCCCAGCATTTTTACCTGCTTGCTGGGGATCTGAGTTCAAGTCCTCATGCTTACATGGCAAATCTTTTGTCCACTGAGCCATCTCTCAGCCTCTCCTCAGTATTTCTATGGGTTGGGAATCTTCAAACTTTGCTAGTTACTTTATAATATTGTTACGATTATCACCCCTGGCAGGTTGAAAAAAGCCTCTTCTGGGGAAGAGAATGGCCCAAATGTATGTGTGTGTGTATGTGTGTGTGTGTGTGTATGTGTGTGTGTGTCCCATCACCCCCTTGGGAGGTATTGGGTATCTGTAGGTGAACATTTGCCTGGAACAAACAAGGGCCTGCAGCCTGGGGTCTAATAGGAGGATCCTGAAGTCGCTCTGCTTTCCAGTCTCATGGGCCTTGCCAGCAGCCACCCCTGAGGTGTGAGGAACATAAACATGTTGGGCCACTCAACTGGAAAGTTGGGAGCAGGCCTGTGACAGGGCTCCAGGTGCCCCAGGTCACCGCGGCTGGAGATCAGACGCTGATCTTTTCCCCATGACATACAATCCCGCAGGCTTGTTTGCAACCAGACAATCAGCCACTGTCCCCACCTGGTGGGCTGCTCAGCTGCCTGCCTTGGACAGTGCTAGACACGGAATAGGAACCGCAAGTCTGGTGCTATTCCCAGCATCGCAATCTCCTGGGCTCCACTGGGGAGGGTGTCCTGGGCGTTGAGAGAAGTCCTTGCGTGACTGACCCTGCTGCTCAGGGCTCCTCTGCACACACATCAAAGGCAGGCAGCCAGGTTAGAAGCCACTTCCCCTTAGTCGTGGGCACATGTTTCACAGTCGCAAGTGTCCTTGCGTGCTTCCTCCCTGGGGTTTGTTTTTGTGTATATCCCCACAAACGGGTTGTAGCATTTCCCAGGAAGGCCAAATCATCAGAGTAAACAATTCCACGGCTTGAACAAGAAGCAAGGAGAAAACAAAACAAAATAAGGGGGAAACTGGTTTCGGAAGTCGATACCATGCTTCTAGCAACCAAGAAACAAGCACCAATCCCTGGTAAGCACGCTGCGAGCTGAACTAACAGGTCCTTGGAAAAGCACATCTGGACGGGTGTGGTGAGCCATGGCATGAAGGGGGCCTCTCTGTGGCCCTGTTATTCAATCATCGTGACCCCCAGTGGCCATTTTGCACGAGGTTGGTAGCAATAGATCAGATAGATTTTGGTGGTTCAGGATGTTCTCTGAATCATCCATTTGGATCTGGAGACAGGAGGGCAGGGTGGAAATTTGGCTGCAGTGTAAGATCAGGCCCTTGCCAGCTGTGTTCAGGCTGGGCCTGGCCTGTGGGTAGGGATGTCTCAAGCAATGCAATGGCCCTACCAGAAATCTTGGGATGGTCTGAGGGGGTGGTCTACTGAGTGTGGTTCTCCTGCCCAGTGGACTTGGAAGCTCCCTGCCACCCTCCACCAACAGAGAAGCGGGACATTGGCACCTCTCAAGGTCAAAGTCTTGATTACTCTTCCTTTTTCCTACCACACAAAAGGCCTATTGAGTTCATTAGGTAGTTGCTATCCTTATTTAGTTTAATTTATTTATTTATTTATTTATTTTAGAGAGAGAGAGAAAATGGGCATGCCAGGGAATCTAGCCACTGCAAATTAATTCCAGATGCATGCTCCCCCTTGTGCATCTGGCTTATGTGGGTCCTGAAGAATCGAATGAATTGCTTTGTAGGCAAACGCCTTAACCGCTAAGCCATCTCTCCAGCCCTCCCCAGCTATTCTTAAAGGAAAATTTAAGAGTATGTTCTGTGGCCTTCCATTGTGTCTAAGGATTTGTGAAATGGCAGCTTCTTGTGGCCCTAATGATGTGGCAGGGAACACGTTTGGCCACCCCAGGTCACCGATAACTGATGGCACTCACTGGTCATTAGAAGCCTCTGGGGTGGAGAAGGCTACTTCCATCACAATGAGTATTTATCGAGGACATCAATTCAGGCTCCAACTGTTTGAAGGGAGTAGGTGTTTATGAATAAAGGCGTTACGTTTATTTATAGGGATGGTAAACCAACCTGGAAAGTATAGTAAGAGTTTCTATTCACGGGCTCTGAATGAACCTGGGATATTAGGCTGGAAGGCATTACTTCCTGTCAGTTACTTAAACTCAAGTCCAACCAACCAGGAACACTATGAATAAACACACAGGGACCTGTTAAACACGCAGCTATGAGCTAAAGAGAGTTTATCCCTCCCCTGGGCAGGTATCAAATGTTCACTTCACGGTCCATGGGGGACCTGGTAAACAGCCGCAGGGGAGTTTTCTTCCCTTTAATTGGAATGGTTCTTGAAGCAGATGTCCAATGTGTAGGGAGACATGGATTGACAGCTCAGGGCCTCTGGACAGTGAGGTTGAAAGCTGTAGAAGGCTCAGCACACCAGAGCTGGAGAGAATCCCTCCAGGGCCAATCCACTGGGCCTCAAATCTCCTACCCAAGGAGCACCTTCCTTAAGTAACTACCTTTGGTGTAATAGGAAGAAATGTAAAATGTCCAGTGTGCTGTTTTCAAGCCAGATGCCATTTTCAAGCCAGATCCCATCAACATCTAGCAAAGGTCTGAAGAAAGCCTGTCTTTGTCTGTTTTGTAAATTTTACTTTCCAGAGCCTGACACAGGAGCAAAACCCGCTCCCACCCATCCCTGTGTGGCTAGCACATTCCACTTGCTCACCTTAGGGGACTCTAGGAAACACGTCCAACACTTGTCTCAAAATAGCTGGCAGTAAGGCTACAGGTAATAGCAAACCTCATGCAGTTGGTCTGCGATTGGAGAGCACTTTGTCGTTCCGTGGGAGTCAGGATCTTTTAGAAGTAAACACACACACACAGACATCCTGAGGCGTGAGCGAGGGAGAAAGAAAGCTGACTCCTCTTGACTGTGGCTTTGGGGGTTAAGGGAAAAAAAAAAAAAAAACCTATCCTTGATTTTTACGAATTACATCAACCAAAATGAGGACTTTTGCTAAGCAGATACAAACAAAAAAGATATTTAGAAAAGAAAAACCATGCATTTAATCAAACTTTAGTCCCAACAGCCTATAATGTAATGTGATTTCCAGAGGTTTACTTTTAAGAAGAGAGTGAAGAAATGAGGGTATACATTAAAAATAAACTTTTACTTTTAAATGGAGAATCTTTGTGCTTTTTTTAGTATTCAATATATTTCAATTCATTTAAAATTTCTTTTTTTCATTTTGTATTTTATTTATTTGTGTGTGTGCATGCATGCGTGTGCACATGCCAGGGTCTCTGCTGCAAAGGAATGCCTGTCTGGATTTTACATGGGTGGCTGGGGAATTGAATTCAGGCTGGCAGGCTTTGCAAGCAAGCCCCTTTAGCCACTGAGCCATCTTCCCAACCCCTACTTTTAAAAATCTAAAAGAAATCATAGGTATAAAGAAAACATAATGACCCTAAATGAACATGTTCCTAACCATAGGGCTTCAAAACACATAAATCAAATCTGGATAGATGTGAAAAGATGATACTTTTCTCTCAATAACAGTAAATAGACAGAACATTATCAGGTGTGCAGTATACCAGAAGAATGCCACAACCAACTTGACTTCATCACATATTTTTAAGTGCTCCACCTGACAAGATCAGAATGCACATGCTTGTAAGTGTATTTTGTGAGAGAACACTCACAAAATAAGACTACATTCTAAAAAAAAAAAAAAAAAAACTTCACTAAACTAAAAAGACTGTAAATTGTTCAAGTTTTGATGTATGGCTATAACAACATTAAACTAGAAATCAAAATCAGAATAATATCTGAAAAATAAACCATCCAACATGTAAAAATTAAAGAAAAGACTTCTAAATAATCCATGGGCCAAAAGGAAGCCTCCAGGGAAATTAGACATATGATATTTTGAGATGAATAAAAATAGAACATAAAAACTTGTGACCTGGATCTAACAATATTTAAAAGAAAATTTAATGTGTTAAGTTCATATAAAAATGAAAGGTCTCCAACCAATAATTTAACCTTTAACTGACTAGAAAACCTAAGTAACCAGAAGAAAATAAAATAACAAAGCAGCCCAACGTCAAGAGAAGAGAAATAACAAAAATAAAGCTGGAATCAATGAAAGTTCACATATTAAAACAATAGATAAAAATCAATGAAATCACGAAGTGTTCAAGATTTACAAGAAAAATTGACAAAAATGATAAGTCTATATCCATATAGAAAAAAAGGAGGGATGGAAGAAAGGAAGAAGGAAGGAAGGAAGAAAGGAAAGAAGAATGAAGGAAGAAAGGAAGGTCACCAGTGTTCTCTAGAGGAATAGGAAGATAGAGTAGATATATATATTATGACAGGGATCGATTAGATTGGCTTACAGATACAGGCTGTGCAGTCCAACAATAGCTGTCTGCAGGCTGGAGGGTCTGAGAACCCAGTAGTTCCTTAGTCCAAGCAGTCACCATCTGGCACTAAAGGCCTGGAGGACTCCTGGAGAGCCACTAGTCTTCAAGTCCACACTGGAAGGCGTCTGAAACAGTGTTCCAGTATCCACAAAGGATAGGAACAGGGTGGATGAACATACTAGCGCGTAGCATGGGCAGCCAGGCTTAAAGGTCCTATGCTCTCTTGGAGCTTCTTTGTATAGAGTCTGCCACCGGAAGTGCCACCCACCCTGAAGGAAGACTTCTTCCATCAATCCTTCCTGGAAACGTTCTCACAAACCTGCCAACGAGACATGCATATCTCTTACTTGATTTCTGATTTGACCAAGTAGACAATAGAAATTAACTACCACAGAGAGGGAGAGAAGAAGACAGGACTAATAATAGTCCAGACCCTTTAGGAATGGAGCTTATGGGTCACCCCACCAAGTCAAGAACTACTACCAACGGAGATACTTGCAGAAGGGAAAGGGAGGAAGGGGAAGGAAGGAAATTACCAACATGGAGGAGAAAGATATGTTTTAAAAGACATAACAAGGAGAATAAAGGAATCCTATGATCCGCTGTTCAACTAAATGCCACAGACTCCTAAAATTAAGTCAAGAGTAAATAGATTATATAAATAGTTGTATGTATATTTTTAAATTGAATTTGTAGTTTTAAACAAAATCTTCTGAAAAGGCAACCTCCAGGTCTCACTGAATTTGACCAAAGTATTGAAAGGGAAAATAACTACAGTTCTCCACAAACTCTTCCAGAAAATTGAAAAAAAGAGAACACCCCGCAATTCATTTTAGGAGGCTGATGTTATTCTTGGATTAAAATCAGGCGAAGGAAAGTACACAAAAAGAAAGCCACAGGTCCATATATCCCACGAAAATATAGCCCCAAATAATCCATAAAAAACTGGATATAGCATTATACACAGAGAATAACATATCATAATGAAACGGAATTTATCCTGAGGCAAAGATGGAGGGCAGGGAGTCCAGATCTACATGTGGACCCCCCAGCCTGAAGGACCAATGGTGTAGGTAAGGTTTGAAGGCAGCCACTAGTGAATTTGCTTGGGGAGGTCAGCCTGTTTGTTCTACTTGTGTCCTGAACAAGGTTTTCATACATTAGAAAGAGAAATTTAGGGGCTGGAAGAATAGATTAGCAGTTAAAGCATTTGCCTGCAAAGCCAAAGGACCCAGATTTGATCCCCAGGACCCATGTTAACCAGATGCACAAGGAGGCGCGTGTGTCTGGAGTTCATTTGCAGTGGCTGAAAGCCCTGGTGCACCCACTCTCTCTTTCTCTCCCTCTTTCTCTGTCAAATAAATAAATAATAAAATATTTTTTAAAAAAAGAATGAGCCGGGCGTGGTGACTCATGCCTTTAATCCCAGCACTCGGGAGGCAGAAGTAGGGGGATCGCCGAGAGTTCGAGGCCATCCTGAGACTAATTCCAGGTCAGCCTGGACCAGAGTGAGCCCCTACCTCAAAAAAAAAAACAAACAAACAAACAAACAAACAAACAAACAAAAAAGAATGAGAAATTTACTTACAGTTCACATCCAAAAACATTTCCAAATGACATATAAAATTACCTATCCTCAATTCACCTCTCATACACTTGGCACCCATATGCATCTCCTGTATGCACACAACTGAAAGTACATCCTTTACCCAGAAGAGGATATTATGGCCTTGAATGGTATTTACCTGTCTTTTTAATACCTCGTAATTTAAAGACTATGGTATAGAATTAGCAATATTTAAATACTAAGCTATAAGGTCACTAAAGATCTGAGCCATTGTTAGTCTTACCTACATTGGGTTTCTCTAGTTTTGCATTGATTCTAATCTTAGGACTTGATAATAACAAAAGATCCCTAGGGGGTCTCCTGTATCCCAAGAGCTGTTCCATGGACCACCGCTGCTCATTTTTGGTGTGTACAGGAGGGGGTGTGGTGTTGTCTATGTATATGCATATGTATGCATGACTCTGGAGGCTAGAGGAGGTTCTGTTGGCCTTCTGTATTGCTTTTCTGCCCTATTTCCTTGAGACAGGGTCTCTCACTGAAACAGGGTTTGCTCCATTTTTTATGGCTGGACTGGCTGACCAGAAAGCTTCAACAAGTCCCAGTGATCCTCCTGTTTCCACCCTCCTCAGTGCTAGGGTTATAGATATATGTGGCCACAAACAGCTTTTTACGTGGGTGCTAGAGATCTAACTTGGGCCCTCATGGTTGCACAGCAAGAGTTCTTATTTCCTAAGCCACTTCCATGGTCCCATATCACTGCTTACTTTGCAACCAGAATTAGTCATTCATATTTTTAAAAATAATGAGATCAGCCGGGCATGGTGGCGCATGCCTTTAATGCCAGCACTTGGGAGGCAAAGATAGGAGGATCACTGTGAGTTTGAGGCCACCCTTAGACTACATAGTGAATTCCAGGTCAGCCTGAGCTAGAGTGAGACTTACCTCGAAATAATAATAATAATAATAATAATAATAATAATAATAATAATAATAATAATAATACAGAGCCAATTACAGAAATCCCAGAACCAATTCAAAAAATTCATCTTTAAGATTCTGTTCCCTGATAACCACTCTCTAAATCTATATTTATCAGGATTTTCCACAGAAACACACCCAGTGGAAGATTTCTACACAGATGCTTCTTGGCTTACAGTAAGGTTACATGGAGAAAAACTTATAAGTTAAAAACTGTAAGTCAATGGCTGGAGGGATGGTGTAGCCGACAGCTTCAGATTCACTGAGATGAACTTCCAGACCAGGCACAGTTATGGAGGAAGGGATATTGATTGAAGCTTACAGATCCAGGGGAAGTTCCATAATGGCAAAAGAGGCTGGTCTGCTCTTACAGGACCAGACAGAGAGAGACAAGCTAAAAGCCAAAAGCCACACAGCATAGCACACTTCAGGAACTCCAGCTAGGCACACTTTGCATATCTTTAAATTGAAATCTCAAACCACCACCACACACATTAAGATCCGCCCAGTGACACTACCTCCAGCCAAATGGCTGCAGATACAAACTACAAACTAATAAAACACTGAATATATTGGGGGCCATCTATTCAAACTACCATAGATGCCTTAATGGTTAAGGCACTAGCCTGCAAATCTAAAGGATCAGGTTTGATTACCCAGAACCCATGTAAGCCAGATACACAAGGTGGCGCACACTTCTGGAATTATTTTGCAGTGGCTGAAGGCCCCGGCATGCCCATTTTCTCTATATATATCTGCCTATTTCTCTCTGTCTCTCTCTCTCTCTCACACACACACACCCTCTTTCTGTCTCAAATATTAGTAAAAATAAAATATAAAAAATTAAAAAACTGTAAGTCAAAAGTGCCTTTAATAACCTAACCAGCCAAACAGCATTGCTGAGCACAATAGCACAACAGAGAATCTGTTCTTCACTCTCTTGATCACTGACTGTATGACAGACTGGCAGCTGGAGTTTGTGGTTACTGCCTAGAATCACTAAAGAGCATTACGGTCAAGGTCAAAGTTCAAAGTATGCTTTCTACTGAGTATGCATCAATCAGTTTCCTACCTGTGTAAAATTAAAAATTTGTCAGTCAAGGGCTGGAGAAATGGCTTAGCAGTTAAGGCACTTGCCTGTGAAGCCTAAGGACCCATGTTCAACTCCCCAGATCCCATGTAAGCCAGATGTACAAGGTGACACATGCAGAAGGTAGCATATGTGCACAAGGGGGCTCATGCACCTGGAGTTAAATTATAGTAGTTGGAGGCCCTGGTACACCAACTCTCTCTCTCTCTTTCTCATAAAGGCATGTGCTACCATACCCAGAAAAAATAATTTGTGAGTAAAACTATTATAAAGTCAGGTTCCCTCTGTGTCTGTGTATTTACAAACACACATATGATAATCCTTATTGTATAGTATAATACCATCTGTATTATACATTACACAATATACTATATGTATAGTTTATAATATATATACTATATAAAGAGAATTATTTTAATAAATTGGCTCAAAATTGTGGAGGTTGGGAAGCCCAAAATTTGGAATGTGAACTGGAAGCCAGGACACAGAGCTAGTGATATAGTTTTATCCCAAAGGCCAACAGGTGAGACCGAGGGGAGCCCATGGTTCAGATGAAGTCAGAGGGCACTCTACTGGTCTTGTTCAGGGAAATTTGAGCTTGTGTTCTATTCAGGCCTATAGATGGATGAGGCTCACCTACATGATTATAGGCAACCTGCTTAAGCAGAATATCCAAATTTGAATATGACTCTCACCCCGAAATACACATTAAATTGACACAGAGACTTAAGGAAATTAAGATGGTCATATTCTCAAATGCAGAAGAGGCATTGGATAGAGCTTAACACTCAAATTATTCTAAAAATTTTAGAAAAAAATAAAAGTGAATTTGTTCAGCCTGGTAGAACACAGACATGAAATAATCTACAATGAACATCATTCTTAACAGTGAATCATATTCACTGAAGAGAAATGAAATTTATATCCACACACAAGCCTGTTCATGAGTGTTTAAAATTCATATATTTTTTTTCATTGTGAACATTTGATGCCTAAATTACAGTTGTGTGATTTCTTGAGTATAATTAGCTGTAAGAGAGCGGGCTGCATTGTAAAGAGGCAATGGGATAAATGGCTTTTCCATCTGGCTTAAATGACAGGTCAAGCTGCACAGAAATCTCTGGTTTTGGAAACTGGCATTTGGGTCCAGATTGTTCAATTATCTGGGCCTTCAGCCTTGGGTCTGGGCTGTCCAGAATGATGCTTTCTGGGCCCATGGCCAAGGTCTCTAGGCCAGTAAAAACCTTGACTGACGTCAGGAGGCCAAAACTCATGAAGAGGGAGCCAGTGAGAGACCTTTCCTGGCATCCTGGCATCCGTGGTGGGTTGCAAAATTTACCCACACTCCTCTGGGTAAGAATTTCCATCTCTCCAAAGACATTCACTGAGATGCTGCTATGAGCTCTCCAACCAAATTCCCAGTGCATGCCCAGGAAGGGTACAGCGTCGATTGTCTTTTTCAACGGGGTGTCTCCTCTTCAAAGAGCCCAAATGGTATGACATGGAGGGGAATGCACCCTAGGTTGTAGAACTGAGTCAGGAGGCCACATCATTTAGAAAGTCCCCATAACAAATCCAGCTCACTCAGTCATCTCAAAGAGGCATGACCTTTCCTACAGGTATATGAGAATCCTTTCTCCATGAAGTCTTCTTCAGCTAGCTAGAGCTGACTTCTGACTTGCCAAAGGTCTCCTTTGTCACAGTTCACTGGCTGCTTTGTAACCAGAACACAGATCCCTGCAGCAGCCCATGTGGGCTGATAGGCAGGCCCTGAGCACCACCCACTCCACAAAGTATCTCTTCTGTTAGCTTCCAAAGGTACTAAATGCCTACCATATTTACCCTTTGGACCAGAGTATTTAAGCGCAGAAGGAAAGGGTATGGAGTAACCGGTTAGGCCATCAGCATTGAGTGGGTGGCTGTGGCATCCAGGACAGAGCTGGGGTGGGGCAGTGAGTGGGGATGAACCTGATCACTTGGATATGGAAGAAGAGAGCAGCTGGATTAACATTAGGGGTCCAGGTGAGGAGCTCCTAGTGTGGGGATCCAGAGAGTGAGAGGTAGATCTGTGGATAGCCTGCGGCTTGCCATTCTCACCTGTTCTCTGGCCAAGATGGCTCTTCCTTCCAGAGCATCTGTCAGGAGTGGATCAGCACATTTCCTAAAGCTACCGCTGAGTCAAGGAACCGAGACTCTGGCCCTGGCAACTGTCCTGTCAGCACAGGTCGTGCTGCGCCAGGCTGAAATATCAGAAACAGATATCAGTAACATTCAAAGCCTTGCATTTTCACCGTAAAGAAAAGCAAATGGGTCAGCAGTTTGATAGAGGAGTGTGTGAGGAAGGAACGGTGATGGAACTCAACACTACTTATGTCAATAATTAGGAGAAAAAGTTCTGGTGAGTTACTATCTCAAAAATCATTGTTTAAGAACTTGGAAGATGCGTACTTTCATGAAAGGAGCTGGGAGAAGGCATCCCAACACATCCGAAAGAAAGGATGGATAAGAAACAGAATGTGGAAAGATGAAGCATTTAAATATCTGTGGCAGGTGGATCAATGCAAAGTGGGTGGATGGAGGACAAAGCTGGAATAGGATGTAGCTAGAACAGAATAGGTGTCCACCTTGTCCCCGTGGTGTCCACTTGGTAGGAGGTACCCATCTCAGATCACCAGCTCCTTAAAGAGAACGGCCTCTTACAAGGACTCCCTCTACCCCTGCAGCTCTGCTTGGGCCTGGGCTTCTGGCATCCAGAGCCTTGCACTGGAGAGTGAGAAAATTGTTTCTGGTCCATGGCAGCAACATTCCAAATCAAATACATGTGTCAGCCCAGCAGCAGCAGCTCCCTACCTAGCCCTGTGGGCCCCTGACCTGACCGAGATTCTTACACAAAGGCAGTTTTCTTTCTAGGTTACCTTTTGTTTTGTTTTGGTTTTGATTTTGGTTTCTTGAGGTAGGGTCTCTCTCTAGCCCAGGCTGACCTGGAATTCACTATGTAGTCTCAGGCTGGCCTCAAAATCATGGCAATCCTCCTACCTCTGCCTCCCAAGTGCTGCGATTAAAGGTGTGTGCCACCATGCCAGGGTTCTAGGTTATCTTTGGGGACTACATTAAAAAAATATAATGGAAAGTTTCAAATATACTCAAAAGTAGAGAAACACGATGAATGATCTCACATGAATCAATCACTGGCTTCCCACAGCAGTAAATTGTGGCTAATATCTTTCATCTACACCCTCCAATCCCCACACATGCTGCATTATTTCAAAGCAAACCTCAGCCATCAAACCACTTTGCTTGTAAATACTGAAGTAAGTGTATAAAAAATGTTAGAGTTATTTTTTAAGATATGTAAGCACAATATCATTACCATGAAGATTTTTAAACAAAAAACTCTTAGAACCATTAAATATTTGGGATTTCTTGTGAATGTGAACACTGGAACAGAGGCGGCAAGAGGTGCAGTTAGACCCAAGCTCACAGTTTCAAGATGTAGCCAGACTAAAAATCTGACAACCTGCCAGGATTCTGCAATCCTAACCTGTGGGTCCCCTTCCTCTTTGCACTTGCCTTGCCAGAAATGGACAAATATCTGACTATGCTTGGTACTTGTCCCTGATCCCTTAGTTACTAGTTTCCTGGTCTCAGGGAGGTATTCCTTACTAATGATATATAATAATGACCCAAAGCTGTGTGGGCAATGATGATTACTGAATGCACAGTGTCAAACTCTCATCATGAGAACTCAGAATTGCCCCTCTTAGATTTTAAATTGAATGACATCTCTGGTTTTGTGACTTAGCCTTCAAATTCAACTTTCACCCTGCCTCTCAGGTCACAACTATCTTCTCCTTTCACTTTCCCAACTACCTGGACCATTGTTTTTGGAAGCAGGTTTCTTGCAAACAGCATGTAGTTGGGCCATGCTACTTAACACACTCTACCAATCCCTAGTGAAGTTAGATTGCTGACATTTGATGTAATTACTGGTGTGTCAGGACTTGAGTCAATCAGTTTGTTGGTTCTCTCTGTTGCTTGTTACTGTTTTCACTTTCTTTTTTTCCTTGTGAGTTTAATACTTTATAGATGTTATGGTTTGAATATGAAATGTCTTCCACAGGTTCATTGGATCTTGGTTACTAGTTTGTAGGCTTTGGGGAAGTGATTGTGCCCTGAGGGGTTTAAACTAATCAATGGATGGATCCCTTGAATAATTCATAAAACAATGGCATTGGGAGGTTGGTGAAAAGTAGGAGGAAGTGAGCACCAATTGGAGGCAGTAGGTCATTGGAACATATCCTTAAAGAGCTGTATCTTGCCATGACCCCTTTTCTGTATGCTCTCTTCTCTGCTTCCTGTTTGTCATTAGGTGAGTGTCCTTGTCTGATGCTCCTGGTGCCATGGTGTTCTGTCTCATCA
The DNA here is from genome assembly GCA_036365145.1 of Orientallactaga sibirica. Lineage (NCBI taxonomy): Eukaryota > Metazoa > Chordata > Mammalia > Rodentia > Dipodidae > Orientallactaga > Orientallactaga sibirica. The sequence continues at coordinate 20,300,187 of JAEOAD010000031.1, forward strand.
TAATCCTGGATTGGCAAAGTCAAGGACTATGGACCAAAATCTCTGAAACCCTGAGCCAAAATAAGCCCTCATTTCCTTAAGTTATTTTTCTCAGGTATTTTGTCACAGTGATGTTAAGTCAATTAAGACAGCATTCTAATTTCACTTACTTGAAATATTTTAAGTATATCTCTTTTTATACTTTTCTTACTGGTTGCTTTAGCTATCTAAATATGCATACATTATTTGTTACACTCTACAGTTGATACTATTTTAACACTTCAGGCAAAATGTAGAAATAATACTCCCATGTAAGGTGTCTTTAGACTCCCTGCATGCTTTATAATACCATTATCTTAAATATTTCCTCTAAATATACTTATTTAGGTTGAAAATATATTATATTTTCATTGAAATGATGTCATAATTCTTACTTCAATCATCAAACTTAATTTTTAAAACTGCAGAGAAGAATGGTGAATTTAATTGTATTTTTATTCATTTTATTATTATTATTCTTTCTATTTGTTATTCTGGCTCTCCTGACATTATTTCCTTTGTGTTTGAAAAACTTTATTGATTCTTCCAGGGCAAGTCTGCTAACAAACTCTCCTGGTTTGCCTCTACCTGAGAGTGCCCTTCTTTTCTTTTCATTCATGAAGGATCATTTTGCTTGATATGTAATTCTGGGATGTCAGTTCTTAGCACTTCAAAAATGTGTTACTTCTTTTGTTCTTTCCATAATTTCAGTAGATAAAAGCCACTGTCATTGGAATGTAATGTTCTGCTATAAAGTGTCACTTCTCTCTATGTGTTTTTCCTATGTCTTTGTTTTCTAAAGTTTGACTGTGATATGCTTGGGTAAGGATTTTTTGAGTTCATCCCGTTTGGAGTATAACTTCTTGAATCTAGAGGTTTGTGCTTCTTGCCAAGTGCAGAGACATTTAAGCCACTGCATCTTCAAGTAGTTCTTTTTGCCACCTAGAACCTTGATGGCACAAGTATTAGATTTTTTGCTATTGTCCATAGATTCCCACAGACTATATTAATTCTTTGTTTCCCCAGTCTCTTTCCTATTACATCTTTTACATCTTCTTTTCTATTAAACACATCCAATGAGTCTTTTTAAAATTTTTTTATTTATTTATTTATTTATTTATTTATTTATTTATTTAGAGAGACACAGAGAGAGACAGACAGAGAGAGGGGAGAGGGAGACAGATAGAGAATGGGTGCGCCAGCAGTCTCTCAGCTGCTGTGAACGAAATCCAGATGCGTGCACCCCCTTGTGGGAAAGTGCGGCATTGCGCCCTTGCATCACTTTGCATCTGGTTAAACGTGGGACCTGGAGATTGGAACCGGGTTCTTAGGCTTAGCAGGCAGGCGCCTTAACCACTAAGCCATCTCTCCAGCCCAAGTTTTTATTTTTATTATTAAGTTTTTTAGTTCTATAATTTCCATTTCACTTTTAGAGCTCCCTTTTGTTATGAGATTGTATATGTTTCAATTCATTTCAAGAGTGTTTCTAGTTGATTATTGAAGCATTTTTCTGAGGGCTGATTAAAACTCCTTCTCAAAAAAAAAATTCCAACATCTGCTGGTTCTTTGTTCAATGGTAGCCTTCCTAGTCCTTGGTCTAACAAATGATGCTTTTAAAATTATGTCCTGGGGCTGAGTAGATGGCTCAGTGGTTGAAGGCATTTGCTTGCAAAGCTTCCCTGTCTGGGTTCAATCCCCCAGTGCCCACGTAAAGCTAGATACAAAAAGTGCCACATGTATCTGGAGTTCTTTTGCATTGGCAAAAGGCCCCTGGAGCATTTACACATACACATGCAAATAAATAAATAAAAATATTTTCCCTTGTATGGTGGCACCTTTAGTTCCAGCATTTGGGAGGTAGAAGTAGAATAAGCACCATGAGTTATAGACCCTACCTCTAAAAAAACAAAACAATAAATAAATACATAAATGGCTGGGAAACTTACAAAGCCTGCTGGCCTGGGTTCAATTCCCTAGCCACCCACATAAAATGGATGGGCATTCTTTCTGGTAGCAAGAGACTTTGTTATGCCCATACATGTATAAATGTATGCACATGTATGTATACACAAGTACACACACACACACACACACACACACAACTCTCATTTAAATAAATAAATAAATAAATAAATAAATAAATAAATAAAAATTTAAGATCAATAAATAAAATAATATTATGGACATTTTGATGTTACATTATGAGGCCCTTGAGTCCCATTTAGAATTTCCATGTTAGCAGGTGTCACCTGTTTATATTTAACATACAGCTCCCGTCTGCTTTGTGTGCTACCTACCTCCAGGCACATATGAAAACCTGACTGTTACTTGATAGTAGTTCCCAAATCTTCTGTTGTGCAAATTCTGATCAGCTTCATCATGTGTGGGTCACTTGGGTCTACTCAAGGCTTCCTGTATAGGTTTAGTAACATCCTGTCCAAACCTGCGCCCTCCACTCTGAAACCTTCTGAATTGTAAGTGCAGAAGGCAAGAGTAGCATGCACTACTTCTAGGTCAGGGATGCAGGTCCAGGTTTCTGCTCAGCCACACTAACATCACCCTAGCATGGCAGTCAGAATGCTTCTCACTGCTGCTGGGTAGAGGAGTGGTTAGCGGAGCTGGAGTTAGGCCAGTATTGTCCAGACATTTTCTGTTCTCTTCTAGGGCACCCTTTATTTGCCCTGTGGTTAGACAGAGTAGCCTTTTCTTGGGACTCATGTACTTAGATTTGTTTCTGAATTAAAAACTTCCACGACATTCACCACATGATAAATAGGAGTCAAAAGCAAGCCCCAGGAAAACCACATTGTCATTTCCCAAGTCCTGAAATCCTTAGCCAGTCTAGTTCTTCCAAATTTTGTTTTCTTTATTTTATTTTTGAAACATGCTCTTGCTATGCAGCTAATGCTGTGCTAAAACTAACAATCCACCCGTTTTACCCTCCTGAGTGCTAGAATTACAGGCACACACCACCAGGCCCAACACTTCTTCCTACCTTGTAAGTCCTCGTGTTTATTTACTCTGGGGTAGAAGATTTTAGTTGTCTTTCTGGGAAGAAGGGCTGGATGAGCTTTTTTTTTTTGCCTTAGTCAGCTTTCCATTACTGTGACAAAAACAGCTGAGAAGATCAACTTAACAGGGGAAAAGGCTTCAATTTGTGGTTACTTGGTCCTGCTGCTTTGGAGCTGTGGTGGTATAACATGTTATGGAGGGGAACATGTGATAGAGAGGGCTAAAAGAAAGGGAAAGAAGAGGGATCCCTTCAAGGGTATAGCCCCAGTGACCTAACTTCCTTTGTGGATGCTTGCTGTTCCCGTTCCCCAGGGTTGTTGGCCACCGACATCCTGGGTAAGTGAGGGAGGATTTGGGGGGAAGAAGCAGGGTCCTGGAGCAGTGGGTGAATGACGACAGGCAATGAACACCCTGGAGACCGTCTGATGGACAGCACTCATTTATTCAAAAGGGGAGTGGGTTTATAAACACTTGGGGAAGGTTGAGATGGCACATACAGACTATATGGCGATCGGATACATAGTTTTATGGGTTGCTATCTAAGTGGCGGAAGAACTAGTAACTTCAAAGCTGTGAGGAAGGAGCTGAGAGAGATAGATAGCTACTGTGACTTCCAAGCTGTGGGGGAGGAGCTGTGGGAGAAAGGCTACATGACTTCAGCCACATAAGGGTCTCTTGGGCAGCTAGCCACAAGGTCAGGAACTGTGGGGGAGAGGAGGGCAAAGGCTAACTTAAGGAATTGGTCAGAGCTTTTTGGGATCCAGGGGGAGGGCCTCGCCAGTTCTGCCCACTCTGGGTGATGACAGGGCACACTACAACCTTGCCCGAGGATAGGGAAGGCCAGTCACCATTACCAGACTGGGTTCCCGCCAATAGGGCCAGCTGCAACCCCACAGCCCAAGGTCTCCGGCCATGTCCAACAGTTCAGGCCAGCCTCCTTACAGTCCCAGCCCATTTTTAGCAATGCCCAACATTCCATGTAGTGGTTCCACCACCTACTGATGGTTTGTAATCTGGGGACCAAGCTTTCAATATATGGGTCTTTGGGGGACATGCAAGCTTCAAACACTAGCGCTTCTCCATTGTCTGGCTTTGGAGAGGACTTTCTGGAGTAAAGTTACGCTTGGCACCTACTGAGTGAGAGGAATGAACCATCACAGCTTTGATTCTTCCTTGGACAACCCTATGTCTCTGGGGTCAGTGAGGTGCTTCCTGGTGTGAGCGGACTCAAGGCTGTGAGTATCTTGGAGCAACCACAAAATACTTTGGATTCTGCAGTCAAGCTAGAAGTGACTGCTGTTTAGAAGCACCCTAGTGTCCCTGGCTGCACACTGCCTACATTTCACTACACCAGAAAGGGGAAGACTTTCATCCCTAGAACTCCAAAGCTGTGTCACATAGCTGCCTTATCACTTACCTTCAGTACTTGGAGTCTGAAAGAACCAAAAATTAAGAAAGAAAATCAGTCCAGCTTCCACAAGCTCAAGCCTGTGAACAGGTCATCACATCAGCTCCCCAGTCATTACAAATGCAGATGACTGCTATTTTCTGCCATCTCTAACTTTTGTCCCCAAACATAAAAATATGACTTAGATAATAAACTATGTTCTCAAAATAAAAGATCATTTGAGATTCTAATAATTATGTTTTCTCACCCAGCAAACTATAGCTCTAAGTCACCTTTTCTCATTTCATTATTTTTAGTTTTTAGATTTAGAAGTTAATTCCCCAAATGTCTCATGCATCCAAAATGCTTCAGAATTTAAATCCTGTCATTCACAGGTTGTAAGTGTCTTTACCACTAGGTTGATCTATCCAGCTGCCTGTTTCCATGGAGGAGATGCCCAAGGCTTTCAGCTGACACCTCTTCAGATGCTCAGACCAGGCTTTCTGTCTCATCTCCTCAGCAGCATACCTCTTGGGATTGTCAAATCTCATTACAGTTTCTTTTGCTCTTCCTGCTTTCCGGGAGTTTTCCAAAGCACAGTTGGCCCTCTCTATCCATGGGTTCTGCTTCTGTGGCTTGAACCAACCTTGCTTTGAAAAAAAGTTTTTAATTAATTGTATTTGTGCTGAACAGATGAGGCTTTTCTCCCTATTACTCCTTAAGTGATATGGCATAGCAACCATTTACACAGCATTTACATTTTAGTAGGTAAGGTGTCTAATCTGGAGAGGAATTAAAGCATAAAGTATACATCTCATGCTACCGGGCTCCTGTTGCTACCTTCCCCAGTGCAAGGGTTCTATAAAAGGGAGATGAATATCTATGGATTTGGATATCGAAAAGGGATCCTGGAACCCAGCCCCTATGGATATCAAAAAACAATTTGTAACCATCTGAGGTCACTATTTGTGGCTTCAGCTATATGGGGCTTCAGAGATAGAATCTCGTCACAGCCTTTTCAGGCTTAAAAACAAAGGTAATTACTGGTAGACAATAGTGGAAAATGTGCCCTTCTTTGATGTTGTATTAGTTACTTTTCTTCTTGCTGTGACAAAATACTAAGGGGGGAAGGCTTTATTTTGGCTTGAAGTTCAAGCCGCGGCAGAAGCATGAAGCAGCTGGTCATGTTCAGTCCACAGTCAGGAACCAGAGAGAGATGAATGCTGTGCCCAGCTCACTTTCTCCTTTTCATCGAGTCAAGGACTCCAGTCCATGGAATGCTGCTGTCCACAAAGCTGCCATGTGGTGGAAGTAGGACTGAGGAGATGGCTCAGTGGTTAAAGGCACTTGCTTGCAAAGCCTGCCAGCCCAGGTTCAATCCCCCAATACCCACATAAAGTCAGATGCATAAAGTGGTCTGTGGTTCTCTCTCTCTCTCTCATTTTCTCTGTAGGGAGAGTAGGTCTTCCCATCTCAATTAACCTAATCTAGAAAATCCCTCATGGATATGCACAGAGATATACCTCCTCGGAGATTCTAGATTTTGTCACATTTTCATGATTAACCATCACAGATGTAGAATAAAATTAAGATAGGAATCATTTGTCCATTTCCACTAAGATGCATAATAATCTTCAATCATCTCATCAGCTCCTGTATCCTATATCCCTTTCAAGCACTAAAGCAAGGAGAAAGGAGTTTTAAAAGAAAAAAAAACCCTTATCTTAATGGAAATGGTCCAATATCTTCTTTAATCTACCTATTAACTTTGCACATTTGCTTCTTTTTAGATAAAGACCAAATCCAAAAGAAGTCAAAAAAGTTATCAGTGACTCATCAAAAACAATCACTGTTGAGAGCCACTTCCTTCCTCCCTCATTTTTGGGGGCACATTCGTTCCCCAGTTTGTCTTTGAGGGGAACCTACCATAAACAACCTGAAATTTCCCTTATAATTAATGTAAAACTACAGACTTTCCATCAACAGAAAAGTGAATTCCAGCACTGGGCTGGGAACATGGCTAATTTAATTTTATAATGTGATATGGTCTGTAATCAGATGGCTGTGGACAAACCTGGGTAGCCACACCCTGGGAAATGTCTTGATTTCTGGTTGTGGTCTTCTGAGATTGTCTCCTGGGGGGGGGGGCACAGAGGGAAGACAAGGTCCTGACTTGCTAGTGACCTATGTCATGGAGGGACCCCTCCTCTGTCTTTGCCAGGACCCTATGATATGGAACGCACTGCCAGCAACCTCCTGTACAAGAAGAGGGCATACACTGGTGGAATATTTACAGTGTGTGAACATAGAACCATAGGACCCTGGGTTGCCTTCAAAGCAGGGCTTAATGGCTATGTCAAAGGAGGAGACAGTTGTTCAGGAAGGCTCCAAAGGGGGCGGGGCGCTTGAAAGGGCTACAAAGCTGCCATGCGGTGGAAGAAGGACTGAGGAGATGGCTCAGTGGTTAAAGGCACTTGCTTGCAAAGCCTGCAAGCCCAGGTTCTATCCCCCAATGCCCACATAAAGCCAGATGCATAAAGTGGTGCATGGTTCTCTCTCTCTAATTTTCTCTGTGTATCTCTCTCTCCCATTGTGAGTAAATAAGTAAAAATATGTTTTAATGAGGGGAAGGTGAGGAAGGCACCAAGACACACATGTGTGGCTATTTCTATAAAGCCTAGAGGTCCTTGTCATGGCTCAAAGACTGTAGACACCCCAGAATGAGGAAAGCTGCCACCTTGATTATGCAGACAACGGGTTGCCACTGGAGCCCAGAAGCAGAATGGCACGCTCTTCATGCCATGCATGGGGAACATGAGACCCAACACACCCTCTCCTGGTACCATGCTCACAACCACTCTGGAAGGACACGTGCTCATCTGTGTGCCCAAGGCCTGGGCCATTCAGCCCGGTGGCTCTCCTGGGCACCAGGAATAGTCCACGGCCAGTGCCGTCATTTCACACTTGCAGGGCCCCTATACCCACTATCCCTTACCTGTATTGGTCCTGGGTCAGCCCTGCCTATGTTCAGGTGTGGGCCCAAGGACATTTTAGTTCTCTGTGAGCGCTCTGCACTCACTTTCTCGTCGTGTACACTCTGCACCACACATATCCGTCTGCCGTGAGCCCCTCTGCGGTCCCTTTATGCTCTGGTTCCTGTGATTGGCTTCCGGAGTGGCACTAGGAATGGGTCACAACCCACAGATGAACCCTTGAAGTGCAGCCCGAAGAGCAGAGGAAAGGGATGAGCAAGGTAGAGCTTCTCTTCCATAAAGCGATGCCACCCTCATGAGCAGCCTGCATCAGCCAAGACTGATGTGAACACAGCTCCGTTCACAGGGCGTGGTCAGACATAGAACAGGACATACAGTGGGGAAGATGGTTGAAGAACTAGGAGAACAAGTCAAGAGGAGCAGGAAAATCACAGCCAAGGAAAAAAGAGGTCTGAGTCTTTCCAAGAACAGAGATGAGCAGTGAGCCACACCAGGGTGCATGGGTGTGTCATCATTGGTAGTTCAATTAGAAAGGGCTGATGGGAGATAAATAATGAGGGTTCAGAAAGTTGCAATGTTCAGGCCTCTTTTGGCTGACCCTACTGGAACACCAGCTTCATAGAGCATAGAGGCAATTACCTTCAGAGAATTCATCATCCTGACCCTGGGAGCACAAGAGACAGTACAGAGCTCCTGGGCAATTTTAATACTTTTGGACATTCCCTAAGGCTCTCCATCAAGGATGGCATTATAAAGGCTTATTTGATTTCATATCCTCATTTTGTCACTCAGTGAGTGAACATAGACCAGAGGGAAATTCTGAAACACAGAGGGTTTCTGTTCTTTTTAAATGAGTTATGAGCTGGGCATGGGGGCTGACACTTGTAATACCAGAACGTGGGAAGCTGAGGTAAGAGCATTATTGTGAGTTCAATGCCAGCTTAGGCTACATAGTAAGCTTCAGGCCAGCTTGAGCTACATACCAAGAACCTATCTATGGAGGGAAAAAAAAACCAATATATATAAACTTTTAGAGTAATTTTTTCTTTGTTTGTTTTGGTTTTTCGAGGTAGGATCTCACCCTAGCCCAGGCTGACCTGGAATTCACTATGTAGTCTCAGGGTGGCCTCGAACTCATGGTGATCCTCCTACCTCTGCCTCCCGAGTGCTGGGATTAAAGGTGTGCGCCACCACACTCGGCTAGAAGAAATTTTGGAAATTTATTCGAATATATCTAACTTCATAACTATCAGCTTGGGTGAATCTTCATCTTGAATATCCTTATCAAGCAGTTGTCTTCTAATAATCCACTTCCCTCCATTCTTTCCACCTTCCTCCTCCTCCCCATCTATAGTTCCACCTCACCCATCTATCATCTTCACAAATTTCCCTGCAGAAATGTTATCCAAAGGTTATTCGTGAAACAGGAATTGTAGAATCTTCAGTAAGAAGGCCCCAGGCTCTCATTGAGTCTATACCTTCACTATAAGAGTTGAAGAAATTAGAGCACAAATCATGAATATAGAACAAATGGGTAATCTTTTGTCTCAACACATTGTAGAAATCACTCTACAAGCATAATTACACTTTAGCATTGTCATTAAAAATGTTGTCACACTGATGATCAATTATGGCGAGCAAAGTGCGGTGTGCAGCATTTGAGACAGGGACAGGAAAGAACACGAAATGGAACAAGCCTTGGGTGATGGCTGTTCCATGATGGAATTTGCAAGGTGGAAATATCAAAGCCAAAGGCTTGAAAAGCATAATCTTCCACATGAGACACTTTGAGCAGCAAAAGAAGGTTTATTACTATAATCCAGAGGGTAAGAGAGCCCACCATAGTGGGTGCTCACGGGTAGCTGAGCATGAGTGGGTGCCAATTTCTAAGTAAAAATGATCAAGAGATGTATCACAACCCAATGGCACATACCCAAGACAAGTGACATTCTGTTGAATATATGTCTAGAGGGTCCAAAAGAAAAATTCTGTTTCACTTTTCTCAGGGAGATACTAAGAAGGGATACAGTCTCCAAAAGGAAGCCAGAAAAGAGGAAGATGTGGATCCCAAGAAATGGGGTTTAATGTCAAAAGGTAAAGAAAATTCCTCGGATTGGCAGCAGCAGCAAGGCAGTCTGGAGAGCGAGGTGGAGGCATGTGCAAGAGGACTGGGTCTCTGTGGAGGAGGGCTCAGTCATGCAGTGGTACAAGGTACTCGGCTGATATCAGACATGGGATCAGTCGCTAAATATTGAAGAATTTCACCAGCTGTAAATGGTGACAGGACTGAGACACGGTTCCATATTGTCACCTTCAACAGCCTAAGAAGTTCCTCCATACTTTTAGGGACTTAGGCTAAACCCTGGATTCATGGTTTCACACTGAAAATAATTTCATGAGAAGGTGGAATAATGTGGAGTTGAAGATTTTATTAACGGCATTTTAAATATATTTATTTATTTATTTATTTATTTATTTATTTATTTATTTATGTGAGAGAGAAAAAGAGGGGGAGAGAAATAGAAAAAATGTGCACACCAGGGCCTCCAGCCACTGCAAATGAACTCCAGATGCATGAGCCCCCTTGTGCATCTGGCTTACGTGAGTCCTGGGGAATCAAACCAGGATCCTTTGGCTTCGCAGGCAAATGCTTTAACTGCTAATCCATCTCTCCAGCCCCTATTAGTGGCATTTTTAAGACAAGGGCTAGGATACAGAAGGGTCACTCAGAGAATGAAAGCATTCCAGGGAGCTGGGTGTGGGCTCCTTTAAGAGAATGTCACAGTTAAGCGTCTTAGCATTGGCAACATGTAACATCTTGGTGACTCTCAAGTTCTATACCCCAAAAGGTTGCTAAAAACCCTTCCCCACCCTTTTCTCTCTTTTTGATAGGTGTGATTATAGGGCAGCTCTGCAGATGCCTTGAGGGAAGTAAACTCTGATCAAGTAAACAAGAAGCCAAGTGGGTTGCATAAGGGATTTTAGTACATGCACTTTTCCTACAAGTAGACTTCTGTGAGATTGCTAGAAAATTGCAGGTTTACAACTGGGAAGGGAGGAAGTACTTAACTTTAAGCAGTTGTTAATTGTGCTAGAATTCTCATTTCTCTGCTGGCAGAGACTTCAACCAGACCACTGGGTTAGGGCTCCTTTCCTCTCTTTTCACATGTCCCCATAACTTTCCCTCTTCCTATCCTACATCAAAGCCACTCCAATACACAAATAATATAAACTTGGCTTTAACCATAGTAAAGGTGTAATAAACATCCAAAATTTACCTCTTTTTGATTGCTATGCTACACTTTCTAGAATCTATGCTCTTGGAGTTATTCAGTTATTTATTGTGTGTGTGTGTGTGTGTGTGTGTGTGCGCGTGCGCACGCACATGGGTGTGTGTTCTTCATGTGTATGCACACATCCACAAAGGTGAGAGGACAACCTTGGGTGTTGTTCTTTGGGCACCTTCCATCTTCTTCGAGACAGGGTCTCTCATTGCCTTGGAACTAGTTAAGTTGGTTAGATGGCTTGCCAGTGAGCCCTACGGACCCACCTCCCCAGTGCTGGGATTACAAGCATATGCCACCAATAGCCTTTTGTTATTGTTGTTATCATGGGTTTTTAGCTGAGATTTCACCTTCTGGCTGGAGAGATGGCTTAGCAGTTAAAGCACTTGCCTGTGACTGAGGACTCAGGTTTGACTCCCCAGAACCCATGTAAACCAAATGCACAAGGTGATACATGCACACAGGTGGTGCATGTGCACATGGTGGCGCATGCGTCTGGAGCTCATATGCAGTGGCTAAGGCCCTGGCGTGCCAATTGGCTCTCTTGCTCGCTGTCTCATAAATAAAAGAGAGAAAGAAGGAGAGATTTCATTTTCTATAGTTTCAGTTTCCCCAGCCAATAGCACTCTGACAATATTAAATGGAAAATTCCAGAAACAAATAATTAATATGTTTTACATAATTGTTATTATAGTAGGTTTTCATTGCTCTATTTCATATGGCTACTATTTTTTTTTTTTTTTTTTTTTGGTTTTTCAAGGTAGGGTCTCACTCTAGCCCAGGCTGACTTGGAATTCACTCTGTATTCTCAGGGTGGCCTCAAACTCATGGCGATCCTCCTACCTCTGCCTCCTGAGTGCTGGGATTAAAGGCATGCACCACCACGCCTGGCAGGCTACTAATTTTTATTGTGTCTAATTTAGAAATTAAACCTTAATGTAGGTATGCATATGTAGGGAAAAACACTAGAAAGAGGGTTAGGTTTGACTTTTTCCTTTCCTATTTTTTTCCTTTTATAGCTTCCTCTTGTCTTGTTGCTCTAGCTAAGACTTCGAGCACAATATTGACTAGAAGTACAGAGAGTGGGCATCCTTGTCTTCTTCCTGTTTTACAGAGGAATTTCAATTTCAGACATTGATTTGTTCTTGGAAAATATACCCCAAGGGTCACGGAAGTGTGATGTACGCCTCCTGCCACTCCATGTTCAGTAATGTCATGTAGTAGTTTAATACAAGAAGTTGCTCACCTCTTTATAAATAAGATGAAGTTTAAACAACAAACTGCTATTTTAAATTTCTGGGTGACTCATTAACCTAAGTAAATATATATATATATATATATATATATATATATATATATATATATATATATATATATATCAATTAACAATCCTGTAAGAACTCTACCCATTTGTTAGAGATACAGGGCTTTAGAAAAGCCAAGAAAAGCATCCTGGGATAAGCAAAGCTATATGGAAGTTAAAGGGCACTGTATATTTTGTTGTTTATTATAAATAGTTTCCTTGAGGTCAGCAGTGCTTATAGGGAATTTATATATGTATAAATGTGTCTGCTTTCCTTTAAACAGTGAGCTACTAAATCGTTTCCTGCCTGGTACTGGGTCTAGTGAAAAAGAACAGTGATGAAACTGGCATCTGTATTTGCCCTGAAATGGTGCTTGTGGAATGTTTGTGGGAGGATTAATTGTAAATACATGAAAAACTAAGCAAATGATAGAACAAAATAATTCAACAAACAATTCCCAGACCAAAATATAAATCACCTACTACATGACTCAGCTTTAAGTTTTACACTCAAATAAAGAATATTGATTTAAACAATGTTTGAGTTAAGTACTATAAGTTGTTAATTGCATCATAAACAGACCCAAAAACACTGCCAGGAAGCAACAAAATGATCTGTATTGTCACAGCCTATTTTCAGATATTTTGAAATGTGAAAAGAGTCATGACTTGGCAAGGTATGAAAGAGAGAGAAGAAAAATGAATGTAGAAGAGAGAGACATAAGAAAGCTAGATTATTAGAAGACATTTAAAAATAAAATTTCAAATATTTTTGCTTATGGGGAGGGGGAGGGAGAGAGAGAATAAATATGAATGGGCCTGCTAGGGCCTCCTGCCACTGCAAACGAAGTCCAGATGCATGTGCCACTTTGTGCATCTGGCTCTATGTGGGTCCTGAAGAATGGAAACCAGGCCATTAGGTTTTGCAAGAAAGCACCTTTTACTGCTGAGCCATCTCTCCAGCCCCCCAGATTTTTAATTTAAAAATTTGATTCATGTGTGTGTTTTTATGTGTGCGTGGGTACATGTGTGTATGTGTTTATGCATGTGCTCACTTGCATGTGGAGGCCGGAGGACAACTTTGAATGCTATTTCTCAGGTGCTGGCCACCTCTCTATAAGATGGGACCTTTCGTTGGCCTGGAACTCACCAGTTAGGCTAGACTGGCTGGCCAGCCAACCCCATGGATCCTGGTGTCTCTGCCTTCCCAGCACTGGGATTACAAGCAAGCTCAGACATGCAGGCATTTTTTATTTGGGCACTGAGGTTAGAACTTAGGTCTTCATGCTTGCAAAGTGAGCACTTCACTGACTTGGCTGTCTCCCCACTTCCTAAATGTTAAATTATGAAAATTCCTAACAAAGGGCTGAGATCTGCAGTGTAAGCTTGATAGTTCTAATTGTTATTAATGTTTCCATTAAACAATAAAATATTGACACTAGATGTTAAACATCACCTTAACAAACATTAAGCAAAAATCCTTCTTAACCCTCACTCCCCCCAGGCGGTCCTGGGTGGGGCTGGAACCTTGAGGAAACTGTTAAGACTCACTCCTTGTTGTTGCATGTATTCTCTTCCATGTCAAATGAGCTGTGGGGGTTCACTCACTCAGGAGCCACTGTTTGGGGGCTCACAGAGTTCTAGATACGCCTCACTGCTCCCTGAAACTGATGCAGCCACATCCAAACAAAGAAGTCGAGACCAACCACAGCTCTTGCCAGGGACCTGCAGGTGGGCAGCTTTCAGCCTTCTGTAAAAACAAGGCTGGTAGCAGTCCAGTGTATAAGTGCCCACTGCATCTCCACTTTAACACTCTGATGCCCGTTGACCCCAAAATGAGCATCAGACTTCACAGGGCCACCGTGAGAAAGAACATGGAACAGAACCACACTGTTCCCGCCGCTGTCTCCAAGTACTCATGTTCCATGCATACGCATAGACCATGATCGTGCCTTTGTTTGTGGATTTTTACAATGGAGCAGGTCCTACTATGGTTCCTGTGAGCCATGGTGACACAGCACAGGTTTGCCTTGCCATAAGGGGACAGGATGCAGTGTGCTTGCCCTCGAAGCTGCTGGCTCACTCCCAGCTGAGCTGAAGGCTGTGGGGATGTTGAGAGCTAGGTGAGCTCTCTGATCATTTAATGACATCATCTGCCCTGTGTGATCTTGGTAACTCGATCCCCGCCTTGTACTTTGCCTCAGCCAGATAAATTAAAGCAAGGCTCTCAGAACGGTCCCCAATCCACTTCATTGTCCTGCCTTTCACAGTCTGACAAACAGTCCTTGCTTCTTAAGACCCTTCAAGCATGGATCTGCCTTTCCATGATTAGTTCTGGAATTTCTTTGAAATTCCACTCCATGTAGAAAACCTGGTTTAGATCTCATGTGTCTCACTCCACCTGATCCTCAGACTCTGCTCTTCTCCTGGGGGCGGGGCAGAGCTAAGCAGAGCTTTTCCCACACACCTTGTCAGAGCCCCAAGGCCTGCCCAGCAGATTGGGAATAAATGCAGAGAAATGACTGCAATCAGCCCCGCACCCAGTGAAGAGTATGGGAGAAGGCAGTGGAGAAAAAGCACACAGACTGACAGACTAAACTCACAGACACCCCGCTGCACCCAGGACAGGAGAGCACAGGTTCCCCAACACACCTCATCTAAGTCAGGACAGAGCCACTTGTAGACCCAAGGCTCTCAAACCATGTCTGACTCTGGCCACTGCGGTGCCCTCCTGAGAGTCTGCTAGGAGAATCCCAGGTTTGTGTGACTGACTTGTGTTTATCTCCACCAGGCCAGTGCTTTCTATCCCTACCATGAAGGTGACTGGTTCCAGGCCCCTCTGGGACAGTCCTGTTCCAGAAACACCCAGAGGTGTCCAGGATGGCTCTTTTATATGTCCTGTCTATGCCTGTGTTGGGTCAGATTTTAGTATTGCCTAAGAGTCCTTGGCCTTGACCTTAGGGAATGGCCATCATCGGCCAGCCTCCTGTCACAAGTATGAGTCCTGCCAGGGTACGACTCACAGATTCCAACCAGCCCACAGCACCTTGAGGTGGGAGACGGATCACATGGAACCCAAGAACAGGCCAAGTGAAAAAGTCATTTTAAGAGCAAGCACTGGGACTAACACGAAGCTGCTCTGAGATTCTGGATTTATACCAGTTCAGCCAAAAAGATAACTGAGGTGTGATGGGAAGCTTCAGGCAGAGAGGCAATTTTCCCTTCCTGGCCCTGGGACTGCACACTTTGAGGGCTTAGCACCACAATGATAAGTGCACGATAAAGGTTAGCCAATATTTTCATTTGCTTTTGGGATTCATTGAAGTTGATAGAAAAGTGGGCGTCTATTTAGTGTACTGTTCTAGGAGAGTTTTAAGAAACATGTAGATTTGGGTCACCGCCTCCACATTAGGTCATAGAAGAGCTTGATACTCCAGCCATCTCTGTCCTGTGGCCCACTTCATAGCCATACTCTTCCTCCACTCCAACCTGTTTTCTCTCTCTCTAACCTGGCCTTTTCCTAGAATGTCATATAGGTAAGTAGAAGGTAGATAGCTTGCTGAGACTAATTGCTTTCACTGTACATAATAGTTCATTCCTTTTTCTTGCTGAGTAGTAGTTCATGGTACACTGTCCAATGATACCATGGTGGCTTCGGTTTATGGCAATTGTGAGTACTTTTTCAATCAGCAATCATTAAAGATTTTTGCATATACATGTTAATTTCTATAGAGCAAATATCTAGCAATGGGCCATTAGGTCATAAAGTATATGATTAAATGAATAAGAAACTAATAAACTTTTCCTGAGTACCTACGCCACTTTGCATTCTCATCAGCATGTATGACAGTGCCAGTTGCCATCTTCAGGTTGGCACTTGCTTTTGTCAGTATTTTTAACCTCTTTCGTAGGTGGGAGTAGGATATCAAGGTGGTTTTAATTTTCATCAATAGCTAATGGTGTTGAGAATGTCCATTTTATGAAGTTGTTTTTAATCACTTCTGCTGTTAAGATCAAACGCCTAACCCAAGGTCTTTGCTTTCCTTTGAGTGTTTTATAGTTTTACACATTCCTAAATTGTTTTTTAAATAAGATATGAGGCTTAGGCCAAGGAAGATTTTTTAGTAGATGTCCATTTGTTCTAATATGATTTTTTTTAAAAAAAAAAAAAAGCCTACTCTTTATATTAGGTTTTCTCTGTAAAGTGAAGGGTTTTTATTTTTTTTAATTTATTTAATTTATTTTTTTACAATAAAAAGAAGTGTAAGAAATGTGTGGCCTGTGATTTATGGGAAAGTGAGCGAGTAAATACTGGTTTAGAGAGGCTCACACACCTAGAAAAACAAACTGTAAGCTGGGCGTGGACACACCTGTAATCCTAGCACTCTGGAGGCTAAGGCAGGAGGACCACAAATTCCAGAAGACAGCCTGGACTAGAGTGGGTTAGGTTGACAAAGACAAATTACAAAATAATGCGCCTATCAATGAGGTTCCATCACAGAAAATTAAGTTCTGGAAAGACCAGCGGCTGTCTGCAGAGCTGGCTTGAGGCTCCTGCAGAGTAGCAATCCCTGGCTCCGTGGTGAACCCTCCTTCTCCGCTTTTCCATAAACACAAAGCCCATTCCAGGCCAGTAAAAGACCAGGGGAGCAGAGCTGGGGTGGGGGGAACCAGGGATTCCCTCCTCCCCCCGCGGGCGGGGCTGTGGGCGCGAGTGGACGCATGCGCACACCCGGACGGGCGCCCAGCCGGCCTGGCAGGTCTTGGCCTGCGCGGACTCCTTGTGAGCGCCGGATTCTTGCAAACGTTTACCCTGGTGACTTAAGGACCTCAGTAACTCAGCCAACAAAAGAGCTCATTTACTTTCTGACATGGTCAACGTCCTCACTTAATGGCCCTCTTATAGTACTCTCAGCACCCGAAATTAGAGGGCACCCCGGCCAGGTGTTGTGGAGGGCCCACTTCATAGCCCCACTATCTCCCCAGCCCGGCCCAGGTCTGTCCTCCTGCAACTGCGCACGCACGCTGCGCTGCGACAATGACAATGATGCTTCCTGCCTGAGTGCCTGCAAGCGCGCACCGTGAAAGGAGATTGGTTTCCATGCGGATGCTGTGGCGGGAAGGAGTTCACTAACAGGGTCCCCAGGCCTGTTCCTCGACAGCCAGGCTCCCAGAGAGCGAGCTGCTCGTTAGGCATGATTAGTGCCTGATGAAAAGGATTTTTCACATCTGTTGCAGCCAATATAAGGTTAGGTGCAAAGTAAAATCCTGATACCCAGAGCCACATTTGGAAGTCTGCACTCAAGGAAAGTAGTGGTGACTTACTGGCTGACACCGTCAGAAGTGTTTCCTCCTTGCTTTGATCTGCTAGTTATCAGTAAATAATGACATACGAGCAACTCAAAACATGGAAAAACCTACATTGTCTATGAAACGTGTGCAAACCAACGTGGTCATGCCCAGCTGTTTAAATGCAGCCTTGAAATCAAACCCTAGGAGGGTCTCTCAGGCCCCTTCAGGCCCTCATATTTGCAAAGGACGTGTTCTTCACCGCTGAGCCTTCTCTCCAGCCAGAAATCTCACTTTTTCAAAGGTAACAGACATAAACACAGTCTTATGAAGAACGAGGATGGGAATAGGCCAGTGATCTGGGAAGAGGCTTCTACTTTAAAATTCTAAAATTTCACTTTTAAAAGTAAGGTCACCTGCTGGGATATGGCTCAGTGAATGGAGCCCTTTGCTGGGCAAATGATGACCTGAGTTCAGATCTCTAAAAACCATATAAATGCTGGGTGGGTAATAGCGTCCTTCGGTAGTCCCAGCACTTGGGAGACAAAGACACGGGATCCCAGGGCAAGCTGGCTAGCTAGACTAGCCAAATCAAATCAGCAAGCTCTTTAAGTGGGAAACTTCTCAATAAATATGGGGGTGAGTGATGGAAGAAAATGCTTGATGTCAACCCCTAGCCTTCACATGTAGGACTCCACATGCATGTGCCCCCCTCATACACATGCACACACACTGCACACATATACGAAAAAGGTCACATTCTAAAATTTATGTCCCACTTTATGTATATGAGAAACACAATACATTTTAGTGAGATAAATAGAGAATACCAGGTCATAAAAAGGTCTGAAAATAGCTTATTCTATAATTCTATCAGTTTGATTTGCTGAAAGTACATGAGATGGGAGGAGAATTCTCTGAGGAAGAGGAAGGGCTGGCATATCTGCATTTATATTTTCTACTCCAGATATCCTGATTGCCTTGTCACCTCCTTAACTGACTGAAAAGAGGCACATTGCTGCTCTGGGGAGAAGACTTCGGAAGCTGTGGGAAAGCCTGAGGAAAGAAGGTCACATTTCCTACATGGTCTTCTGACCCTCTGTGGCAGTTGCACAATCTGGGCCTATCTATCTATCTATCTATCTATCTATCTATCTATCTATCTATTTTTCCATCATCTATCTGTCTATCTATTTACTTGAGAGAGAGACAGAGACAGAGACAGAGACAGAGAGAGACAGGGAGAGAAACAGGCCTTCAGCCACTGCAGACAAACTCCAGATGTTTGCACCTCCTTGTATATCTGGCTTACGTGGGTCCTGGGGAATTGAACCTAAGTCCTTTGGGTTTGCAGGCAAGTGCCTTAACTGCTAAGCCATCTCTCCAGCCCCAATCTGAGCTTTTATGTCATTCTGATCTTGGATGACTTAGGCACTTTCTGAACCTCAGTCTCCTCCTGTGTAACATGGGAATAAATGCTCCCAGCTTATGGACTTGTTGAGTGAACTGTGTTCACTCATTTATGGCAGGCACTTGCAGAGGGTATCATGACAAATGCAGTATGAGGATTCTGCACAGCTTAGCTGATATTATGATTGTCATGATTATGTGATGACATCTTGAACTCATTCAAACTGAAAATTGGTGCACTGACGGCTAATCTACCATGCCCTTCCCCATTCTCACACACAACACATATAACCGAATTTAATAATAGTATTAAGCATGAAGATGTTGGGTTTCTTTTTTTTTAGCTACTAACTATATAAAATAATAGCAGTTGTCATGATATAATTATTATTTTTTGCATTTAACTCAAGTACTCATGGAATTTATAAGGAATGTGAACATGTTATCCTGAAGTCTACATATGGCTGTATTTGCTCTAAAGAGAAGGAGGTGTGACTAGAGAAAAGCAGAAAGACAATAAAGAATGCAGTGTGCAGGAGAAATAGAAGTCCTCTCTCCCGTGCTTCAAGCTGACCAATTACTGGGATGAGGCCACTCTCCCCACCTAGCAATGGAAGACATGCTGGGTTCACTGGGGCAACTTAATGGGAAACATCTCTAGCCCCATGCAACTAAAGCTTTCTAGTTGACGGTGTATAACACAAAACACACTTGTCATTTTTCCTTATACCTAAATAAATAAACACCCTTGGGGAAGGGGAAGCCCGCTACAGTAATCTGATTTGGTGATGTGTCTCAAGAAAGAATGCACACCCGAGGGCTGGCACGTAAGATGTGGGAAGCTATCTGCCAAGGGAAACAAGGAGAAAAGACCCACCACATTGGAACAGGGTGGAAAATGGCAAATGGTATGGGCAATGAATAGAACAAACCCCTTGAGAATGATATCATTTTCATCAGATTAAGTCATTGTGGGAAGATTGGGGAACAAGTCAAAATCCATTACTTAAGAAGCCTCAGTGCCACAGTTTTATAGTTTTATAGGCTATGTGTGAATATTCATAAAGCCCACACTGGGTTTTATATGCCACGTTTCTGAATTGATTGGAAGCAACGCCTTCCCTTTGAGACAACTGGCAGGGCTGGGAGATGCCCCAGATTGGAGAACTGTTGGAGAGTATTTGACCTCCATGGTGGCTACATGAGGCCCAGGGTGTGGGCAGCAGTCCCCGCCTGACAGGAGTTGCTCCTCTGAGGGTCCAGTGCATCTGCTCTGTAGTTGTTGGCTAGTTCCTCAGTTAGCTGGAAAGTGGGGCTGTAAATGCTCCAGCCCGCTTTCAGACCCGCTGAACTGGATCAAAAGGCCCAGTTTATTTATGACAGGGACACTGAGTACTTCCTAGGTGAGTGCTGAAGCTACAAGCACTTGGCTTTCTCTGATAGGAAATTTAGATTGAAAGTGAATATCATCACTGTTCCCCTCTCCCCTTCAGATCTTGAATATATTATAATGTTTCTCCCCAGCAGCACACACATCTAAATTCTCATTGAATGCAAACTTCTGATCCATACAGCCTCTGATATGAGTTAATTGGGTAGTGCCTTGGGTTTAACTGAAAGCCCAAAGCTGCCTCTTGTAAATTGTGAGAGTAAAAACTTTGAAACTTAGGTAATTCTACTCAGCAGTCAGGAAAAAAATGACACAATGAAATTTGTAGAAATATGATCGAACTTGGAACAGCTCATACTCAGCAAACTCACCCAATCACAGAAAGATAATCGTCGCATGGTGTGGTAGTTTAAATATATGTCCCCCAATATATTTAGTGTTTTATTATTTTATAGTTTGTATCTGCAATAACCTTGCTAGAGGCAAGGTCACTGGGGGCCCAGTCTTAAGGTGTGGTGATGGTTTGAGAGTCCATTGTAAAGATATACAAATGTGCCTAGCAGGAGTTCCTGAAGTGTGCTGTGTGACCTTTTGGCTTTAGTTTTTGCTCTGTGTGCTGTGGTGGCTGGTTGGTTTTTTTCTCTCTCTGCTTGGCCCTGTGGAGACCAGGTCGCTTCTCCTGTTTTTATGGAACTTCCCCTGGATCTATAAGCTTCAATAAATATCCCTTCCTCCATAACTGTGCCTGGTCTGAAAGTTCATCTCAGCGAACCTGAAGCTGTCTGCTACAGTAAAGTGGTACCAGAAGTGGGGTGAGATGAACCTGACCATGTGAATATTCGTCTTTTGGAACCTTTGTTTTGGAGGAATGGACATGGACTTGGTGCTTACAACTAAAGATGCCTTCTGGAATGGTAAGCCAAGTTTTATGGACTATTCTGATGAGAGTTTGAGAATGCTAAGTGCAGACAATATTAAACTTCGAGGCTTGACTTATGAGCTTTCTAAGGGGAAGGAAAGACTACAGAAGACTTTATTGGAACTGGGCTACTGACATAAGGGATGGCTACGTTCTGCTATCCAGGCCCAAAAAATTTGATCAAGGTTAAATTTGTAATGGACTGATGTGCTTGGCTAAAGATATCGAACTGAGATTTTAAGATTTTGAGTTGAAAAACCTAAAACAAACTAAAAGTAGAGACACTGAGACTGGTTAAGCTGCTATTATTGACACATTAGCAATCTTAAAAAAGGTGGAAAAAAGGTGGCCTGACTTGATTTACATTAAAACAATAAAGAGGATGCCTGAGGAAAGACTGTTAAAAATACAAACTCTTTGAAAAGAGTTGACTGAAAAAAAAACCTGCTTTTCAAGGCTATGGTTTATTTTGTCCCTGGATTTAAAATATGGCTGTGTCCTACACACCTGGTATTAGTTTTAAAAATATAAAAAATACATAAAGTGGTCATGAGTTACACACGGTTCCAGGAGCCGCTGCTGAGATGCAACATGAGGCAGGGCATAAAGACCCTCAAAAATAGGCTAAAAGAGCCTTTAAAAGATGGACCGTGGTTTACATGGAGACCTAAAGATGTTTTGGATATACCAAGACTGTACAAAAGGGCTACCATGAAGTACAGTGTTGACATGGGATAAAAGTTTTCCCTGGCGACTCTGCCCAGCTGGAGGGGCGGAATTGAAAAACTAGAGACTGTCAATCTCTGGTTATATTAAACTTAAACTGCAGAAGTTTAATGACGGCTAATGATAGTTGAGTTTACATTATTCTAGTCTCTCTTTGCTTTTTACCAGTTAAAAATGTTTACTCTGTGCCTTTACATGTTAAAAGTATTTAACTTGTTTGATTTTACAGGACTCACTATCTTAAATTGATCAAGACTGTGAAAACCTTTGAAATTGGACTGAGTACAAT
Organism: Orientallactaga sibirica; assembly: GCA_036365145.1. NCBI lineage: Eukaryota > Metazoa > Chordata > Mammalia > Rodentia > Dipodidae > Orientallactaga > Orientallactaga sibirica. Next base: position 20,322,207 of record JAEOAD010000031.1, read on the forward strand.
TTACAATGTGTAATAGTTATAAATCTATTGGGGGCCAAGAGCTAAATATATTGGGGGCCAGGGGCGAAATGTGGTAGTTTAAATATATGTCCCCCAATATATTCAGTGTTTTATTATTTTATAGTTTGCATCTGCAATAACCTTGCTAGAGGCAAGGTCACTGGGGGCCCAGTCTTAAGGTGTGGTGATGGTTTGAGAGTCCATTGTAAAGATATACAAATGTGCCCTTCTCCTGCTTTTATGGAACTTCCCCTGGATCTATAAGCTTCAATAAATATCCCTTCCTCCATAACTGTGCCTGGTCTGAAAGTTCATCTCAGCGAACCTGAAGCTGTCTGCTACACATGGTCTCTCATCTGCGGCTCCTAACCTTGATCAGCCCGAGTTGCTGACATACCTAATTAGGCATAGGCATCTTGAGGACTGGACAATAGGGAGGGTAGGACTTGAGGGGAGGATAAGCGTGTGGGGAGACACAAAACTGAACCCAAATGGAACTGGTACCATAAAATCCTATATCCTGGAAGACAGATGAAAAAGTTGAACCTTCATCAGGACCTTAGAGGGAACACCTGAATCAAAGGGCCCTGGAGGGGGTGAGATGAAACCTAACCTTAATTTTTTCCTGTTTCTCTTTTTTTTTTTTTTTTTTTTTATATTTTCTTTCTTTTTCTTCTTTCTTTTCCCTTGGTGCTGGCCTGTAACTCCCAGTACCAGGATGCAGTTAACACCCACAATGAGCTGTTGATCACAGAGCCCTACAAGGTTTCCCAAAAGAAGACAGACTTCTGTCAGAATACTTGATTACCCACCAGAGGCTAATGGTAAGAACCTACTGCCAAAGATAACATATGGTGTTGGTACGAAACATGGAGAGACCTGGCTGGAATCTGGAAGAGAGCCAGTCCCCAGACAGCGCATCTAGTGCTAGAAGGTGCTACATGTTTTATTGGGAGAAAGTGGCCAACATCTGTTCAAGCAACTTGAGGTCTAAGCTACTCAGAAGCAAACAACCTGATGTGATGTTCGCACAAGTGCAACAGTGGCACACAGCCATGGTGGGTAACCAGCTGCTTTTGGATTAGCTAACAGATCTGCTCAGTGGAAAGGACCCATATCTGGAACGGAAACAAGTCAGAATCGTATCCAGATAACGAGTTTACTCTCCAGTATCAAGCTCCCACCAATCTTAGGCTACAAGAGGGTCTACACTCATGAAATTCTCTTTAAACTAACAATGGTTATCCCACTTAACCTGTGCTGACTTCACTCTCCTTTAGAGAATCTGCTTCTCTTTGTCAGATAGAAGCAAGACCTGAGAAGAGAAACGTCCCATCAGACTTCACAAGGACCCACACTGAAACCATATAGGAACTGAGGAAATGAGCAAGAGTGCTGCTTTCTCTGTGGACCTGCTATCAGTAAAGGGTGAAAGAGATAGACACTGAGGACACTCAACTCCTACCAAACCAGAGATCCAGAGGCTCCTAAGAGCCCATCACTGAAGTAGACCTAAAATGAACACAACATGGCTCAGGGAATTTTGCAGAAGAGGTGGGCAGAAAGATTGTTAGAGCCATAAATTGGGACTTTATGCACAGAGACATTGTCTCTTCCCCATAACTGATGGCTACCCCCACAGTGCATGACCCACAATCCCCATGGGGATAACTAGCATCCCCAAGAAGGAGGGTTCCTCAGGGTGGGGCAAGGATGAGGGTAAGGATGGTACCAACATGTGCTGTTTACATACTGAGTATGTTGATAACTAATAAAAAAAAATTTAAAGGTAATTCGAGTTTTTCAAGATATGGAGAATTATCACAGAAATAAAGAGAAAGTGTTACTTGTTCTGCTTTTGATATTCATAAGCAAAATAAGAATATTCAAGCTGGGTGTATATCTGTGAGTGTACACCTGTGATCCCAGTACTTAGGAGCTGAGGCAGGAGGATCAAGAGTTCTAGACCAGCCTGGGCTACATAGTGAGTTTTAGTCTAGCCTGGGATACATACTGAGAGTCTCAGAGAAAAAGAGAAGGGAGGAGAGAAAGAAGAGGAGGAAAAAGTTAAGCATCTATAAGGATAAATAAATACAACTGATGCCAGGCATGGTGGCGCATGCCTTTAATCCCAGCACTTGGAAGGCAGAGGTAGGAGGATTGCCGTGAGTTCAAGGCCACCCTGAGACTACATAGTTAATTCCAGGTCAGCCTGGGCCAGAGTGAGACCCTACCTCAAAAAACCGATTTAGCAAGTGTTTTTAAAAGCTACTGCCTGAAAATTTTGAAAATTTCTCTTATTAATATCTCAGGTCCAAATGAAATAGAATATCGAATATTACATACTAGAAATTAAATAATAAAAAATTAAAATATGGATCAGAAACATTAAGATTCAGCTAAAACAATACCCGGAGGAAGTTTCCTAGCCTTAAGTATTTACTAGTGTGTGCATTCAACTAAAGAAATTAAGGAAAGGGCAATTAAAATTTGAGGAAATTTAAGTGAGAGGTAATAAAAAGAGAAATGAGAAAAGAATGAAAAAAATCAATTAAGTCCAAGAGTTATTTCCCTAGGAAAAGAACTAGGATAAATAACTATTAAATGATTAAATTATAGTTATTAAAAATAAACTGCTGGGCTGGAGAGATGGCTTAGTGGTTAAGGCTCCTGCCTGCTAAATCTAAGAATGCCCATTTGATTCTTCAGGTCCCATGTTTAGCCAGACACAGTGATATAAGGGCGCAATGCCACACTTGCCCACAAGGGGGCACACACATCTGGAGTTCTTTCACAGCAGCTGAGAGGCTGCTGGTGCGCCTATTCTCTCTCTCTCTCTCTCTCCAATAAAATAAAATAAACTGTTAATCAAACCTAGGGAGGGGGGAAACATGAAAAAAAGTGGAAAAGGGGGAAATTCTAAGCTACAAAGGAAACATAATTAATTCTACAAAAATAAATGTGAAAAGCTCACGGTTCAGTATAGAAACAATAGAACTAGAAACAAAATAACTTGCATGCTAGGGATTTCACAGTTATCAAAAGAGTTACTTACTGGAAATATCTCAGCCCCACTGGTTTCATAGAAGAATTCTGTCAATCATACAAAATGTTAACTCTCTGTATCCTAAAGAAATAAAGAATGCTTCCAAATACTTTTCATTTCAATTGAAAATGTTTAGATTTACAGAAGAGTTTACAAAGACAGTCCAGAATTCCCACATATCCTTCTTCTGGCTCCTCTGATGTCTTTTATAACCAGTACATGTGTCAAACTAAGAAATAAACAAGTTTTTTTAAAAAAACTATTAACTAACTTCAGGTCTTTATTTAGATCTTATCAGTTATTTTTCTTTCTTTTTTTCAGTAATGATCATTTTCTTTCCCAGGATTTAATCCAAGACATTGCCTTGCATTCAGCAAATTATTTTTGTAAGTCAAATATATATGTGTGTGTGTGTGTGTGTGTGTGTATTACATAAAATAAAATTTGACAAGTTCTCCCAAAAGAAGCTTGTAAATGGAATAAGATAAGCATCTCTATATTAGTTTTCTGAAGGTCAGTATCCCATTGTCTCAATTCCATGTTTGTATAATTTCCCTTTTTAATCAACTTATTTGAAATGTAGTCTTAGTCATATGCCAAAATCCCATACACATGTTTTGAAGTTCTGGGAATGGAATTCAGATGATATTCAATCAAATATATAGATTGTTCTCACTCATGAACATAGTTACAAAAAGGTCTAATTAATTCAACCACACTTCAAAAAAACAGAAACACACTCCAACCAAGATGTGAGAATGGTACAATTTAGAAAATCTATTGGTAAAATGCAGAATAGGTTAAAAAAAAAAAAACAGTATTATTCATAGACTTAGAAAAGGCATTTGTTAATTAAATAGAAACATCCTCACTCACCATGACTTTGTATGCACAATTTTGCACCAGCATTTTGTTTAATGACAGGGAATCAAAAATATTGCTATTGAAGTCAGATCAGTGACAATTACCATGTTTATTTAAAATCGTATTGGAATTCCTAGCCAACATAATCAGATGAGAGAAATATAATGCATAACAATTGGAAACAAAATATTTCATTATTTGCAGGTGTTACTACAGAATGTCAAAAACACACATGAGAATCAATTGAAAACTTTTATGAATAAAAAGGGGATTTTGGTTAAATAGCTGGTAACAAAATTACAAAAATCAGTAGCTTTCTCATGTGAAAGCAGCAATTCATCAGAAAATATAGTTCAAGAAAAGAGTTTTGTAAAAGAGAGAAAATATGTATTGCATATCCTATAAGAAATTTACAAGTCTTATGTAAATACCCTTTATGAATAATACCAATAGATATAAAAGAAGAATAAAAGCAAAGGGAACTGGACTAGAGAGATGGCTCAGGGGTTAAGGCACTTGCTTGCAAGCCCTGACAACCTGAGTTCAATTCCCTGGTACCCACATAAGCTAGATGTACAAAGTGGCACGTGCATTTGGAGTATGTTTGCAGTGGCCAGAGGCCCTGGAGTGCCCATTTTCCTTCTCCTCCTCCTCCTTCTCTCTCTCCTCTTTCTCCTTACAAATAAATAAATGAAAATATATTTTTTTAAACGTAGGGAAGCCGGGAGTGGTGGCGCACACCTTTAATCCCAACACTCGGGAGGCAGGAGGATCGCCAAGAGTTCGAGGCCACCCTGAGACTACATAGTTAATGCCAGGTCAGCCTGGACCAGAGTGAGACCCTACCTCACAAAAAAAAACACACACACAAAAAAATGAAGGGAACTACTTTACTATTGGGTAGAGAAACTCAATGTTTGTAAACATCATAAATTTCTTTAATCTGAAATCTTTCATTTTCTTTAGTTTCTTTCAAATTTATTGTATTTTATTTAACCTTCATACATGAACACAATGTACTTTGACCACAATCCTTTCCCACCACCTTTCTTTGTCTCTTCCCACCCCCCTCTACTGAATCTCCTCTTCTTTCCAACCCGTTCTTAATCTGCAATCTTAATAAAATAATGACAGTACTTTTGCATGTGTATATGTGTGGTGTGCATGTTTGTGTAAACATGTGGACACATGTATGGGGGTGCACATGCACCCATGTGTGCCTGTATATGGAGCCCAGAGGTTGACATTGGGTGGCTTCCTTGACCATTCTCTCCCTTACTTTTTAAATTTTTTAAAATTTTTATTTATTTATTAGAGAGAGAAAACAAAAAGAGATAAAGAGAGAAGAATGGTGCACCAGGGCCTCCAACCACTGCAAACAAATTCCAGACACATGTGCCACCTTGTACATCTGGCTTATGTGGATCCTGGGGAGTCGAACCTGGTCCTTTGGCTTTGCAGGCAAGTGCCTTAACAGCTAAGCCATCTCTCCAGTCCCTCTCTCCCTTATTACTGAGTCCTGGCCTCTCACTTAAATCCAGAGCTACTCTAGCCTGCCACAACAATCCCGTCTCCACCTCCAAACTGTTCTGTTTTTTTTTTTTTAGCTACACAAGTTTGTGCTAAATTCACATGAAAACAAGCCAACATTTGACTATTTCCAGGAATACTGTGAAAGCTCAAGAGCCATGACAGAGGACAAGCCATACAACACTAAAAATAGTGCAAGTTGCAGTTTGTTGTCATGTGTGGATTGACAAAAAGACCAGTGGAAATCTCATAGTAAGTACAGAAATGTACTAAATGCATGTGAGTGGACTGGGGGATAATTCTGTGATAAATGCTTGCTTAAAATGCTTGATTTTAACTTATGTTCAAAAGTACATTTCTAATAAGTAGGTTAAACGGTAGATTCTTCAAATGTGAAGTTGGGAAAATAAAATAGATGGATAATAGACAGACAGACAAATAGGTAGATAGGTGATAGAGCCTAAATGGTTGAAATAATTAAAAATATGCAAAGACAAAACTGCCAAGATATTAGGATAAAACTTGAGAACATACAGAAAAAATCTTTGGGACTACAGAGATGAATCAGTTGTTAAGGGACTTGCCTATAAAGCCAAAGAACCCAGGCTCAGTTCCCCAGGATACACGTAAGCCAAATGTACAAGGTGGTACATTCATCTAGAGTTTGTTTGCAGTGGCTGGCAGTCCTGGCTTGCCCGTTTTCTGTTTCGGTTTATCTGCCTCTTTCATAGATAAATAAATAAAATATTTTTAAAAATATTTTGATGGGGAAGGGAACAAGAAAAGGTAACAGGACCCCCACTCCCAGTTCCCTGGTCCTGGTCACTTCCCCTGCTGCTGGCTTGGTGCTGCCTGGACCCTGCAAGCTTGCAGCAGAAGCAGGCTCCTTGCTCCACCTTCCTGATTGAATGGTCACTGGGTCCTCATCTCCTGGATTGCCTGCTCTGGAGGGTGCATTCCCAGAGTGAGTAAGCCAGAGTTCCCAGTTCCTTCCCCACCACCCACTTCCCTGGTCTGGGTACCCTTGTTGCTGTCTTGGGGTGCTTGTGAGCTGCAGAAGCAGGTCTTTGGCTAGGGTTTCCTGACTGACTGGCCCATGGGTACCCAAATCCCTATTCCTCTGAGCCAGAGGGTGCATGGACCACTGTAAGAATTTGGCCTCTTGCCCCTAGCCTCCAGCTTCCCAGATCCTGGTTTCCCAGTCCCTGACCCCTGTGTGCTGAAAAGTATGTGCAAGTGGAGTGAGTAGGCCAGAGCTCCCAGTTCCCCACTTCCCAGTTCCCCAGGTACATTTGATGTACTTGAAATATCCACCATCTGTGCGTCTGCAGTTATAACCCCATTGTACACCATTCTGGTTCACATTTAAAACAGAACACCCACTGAAGATCCTACAAGGACAAATACTTGTTTCCCCTTCAAGAGAATAAAACATTTCCCCAATATTGGTAGACCACAATGCAAAAAAAAAAAAAAAAAAAAAAAAAAATGAAACTTAGAAAACTGAGAGATCTCCACTAAGGATGCGTAGTCCCACATTGGAAGCCTCCAATGAAATCAATAGAAATAGAATCCAAAAATGAAAACACAACAACCAATGTGACCCTGATGAAAAGAATTGCTGAATTAGAAGCAAGCCATCCAAAACCAACAATCTCATAAATAAAATTGAGCAAAATTGTCTCTTAGAGCACTCAGATTTTGACACTAGGCTTAACTTTATTGAAGAAACCTTACAAGCCTGAAAAGAGATATAAATGAATTGAAGGAGAGTCAACAAATGGAAGATTTCAATAACCAGCTGATTAAACTTAATGAAGACTTGGTCAAATGCAAGAATGAATTCCAGGAAGCTTAAAAAAAAAATCAGACCTCAAATTGAAATTGTACCCAAAAAAGAGATAGACATGATGCAAAATAACACAACAGAAAACAAAAATCAAAAGAGCTTTTAAAAACCTCTTTAGAACCCCTCACTAACAGTTACTCATGTGGAAGACAGAGCATCTGAGCTGGAAGACAAGCAGAAGAAATTGATCAGAAAGACAGACAAACTTTGCTAAGCTCAAAAAATCATGTGAACAGAATACAAGGGAACTGTGGGATGCCCTAAAATGACCAAACGTCTGGATCATGGGTATACCAGAAGGAAAGGAAATCCAGGCCAGAGGCATAGAAAACATATTCAACAAAATCATTGAAGAAAATTTTCCCAATCTCTCAAAAGAGAAGCCCATCCAGATACAAGAAGCTCACAGAACATCAAACAGACAGGAACAAAGAAGAAACTTTCCAAGGTATATCATAGTTAAAACTCTTAACAATGAAAACAAAGAGAGAGTGCTAAAAGCAGCAAGAGAGAACCGACTCACTACAAAGGCAATTCCATCATAATTACCTCAGATTTTTCAATGGAAACCCTGAAAGCCGGAAGGGTCTGGAATGGAACACTTCAAAGTCTAAAAAACTATGGCTTCAAACCCAGTGAAAGTATTCTTTATAATAGATGGTGAAAGGAAAACTTTCATTGAAAAAAAGGCAATTCTGCGATTACATGGACACAAAGCCAAACCTACAGAGAATACTTCAGGGAATACTCCACATAGAAGAGTCAGACAACCAATATCAAGAGCCTATAAGAAGATCACAATACCCAAAACTCGACCAAGCTCAAAAACGTACAAAACACAAAAGAGCACCAAACACCATAAAGCACCCCATCATGGCATGGATTAAATTGAACCTCACAGTTATAATGTTAAACATTAATGGTCTTAACTCACCCATCAAAAGACACAAGTTAACAGGGAGGATCATAAGAATGGACCCTTCTACCTGCTGTCTTCAAGAAACCCACCTCACCACTAAAGATAGACACCTCCTCAGTATGAAAGGGTGGAAAATGGTATTATAAGCAAATGGAAATAAGAAACAATCAGGTGTTGCTATATTAATATCTGATAAAAATAGACTTCAAACCAAATGTAATCAAAAAGGACAAAGAAAGCCACTTCTTACTCATCAAGGGAATGATCCAACATGAGAACATCACAATCATAAATCTATGTGTCAAACACAGGTGCATCACAGTTTATACAACAAAACCTATTTGACAACAAAACAGAAATAAAGACCAACACCATCATAGTCAGAGACTTCAATACTCCACTATCATCAATAGACAGATCATCCAAGCAGAAAATCAACAGGGAAATAATAGAGCTCAACGACACCCTAGACCTGATATACATCTACAGAACTTTCCACCCCAATTCTACAGAATACACATTCTTCTCAGCAGCCCACAGAGCCTTCTTCAAAATAGACAATATATCAGGCCATAAAGCATGCCTCAATAAATTCAGGAAAATTGAAGTAGCTTCCTGCATCATATCAGATCACAATGTTTTAAAGCTAGAAATCAGCAAGAGACACAACAGGAACCCCACCAGCTTCTGGAGACTGAGCAACACACTTTTAAATAATGACTAGATTGTGAAAGAAATCAAAAAAGAAATTCTAAAATTCCTAGAATTGAATGATAATGATAACATAATTTACCAAAATTTATAGGACATAATGAAGGCAGTCCTGAGGGGAAAATTCATAGCGCTAAATGCTTTCATAACAAAGACATAAAGATCCCAAATTAATAACCGCACTGTCCACCAAAAGGCACTGGAAAAACAAGAAGAATCCAACCCAAAGAGCTCCAGATGGAAAGAAATAATCAAGATCAGAGCAGAAATTAATGAATTGGAAACTAAGAAAACAATTTAAAAATCAATGAAACAAATAGCTGGTTCTTTGAAAAACTAAACAAGATTGATAAGCCCTTGACCAACTTGATCAAGCAAAAAAAAAAAAAAAAAGAGAGAGAGAGAAGTCTCAAATTAACACATCAAAAATTAAAAAGGAGAGATCACAACAGACATCAATGAAATTGGAAGACTCATCAGGACACACTTCCAAAACCTCTACTCCAAAACTTGAAAAATCTGGAAGAAATGGATGAATTTTTAGTCATATACCACCCACCAAAACTAAACTCAGAGCAGATTAAGCTCCTAAACAAACCTATCACACCCATTGAGACTAAAAAGGTAGTCAAAAACCTCCCCCACAAAGAACAGTCCAGGACCAGATGGCTTCTCAGCCAAATTCTATCAAATCTTCACTGAAGAACTAAAACCAATTTTTCTCAAAGTGTTTAGCATAATTGGAGACCATGGAATCTTCCCCAACTCCTTATATGAAGCTAGCATCACCCTAACACCAAAACCAGACAGAGATTCAACAAGAAAAGATAATTATAGACCTATATCCCTGATGAATTTAGATGCAAATATCCTAAACAAAATCCTCTCAAACCGAATTCAACAGCATATCAAAAGCACTATCCACCTTGATCAAGTAGGCTACATGCCAGAGATTCAGAGATGGTTCAACATATGGAAACTGGTCAATATAATAAACCACAAGAATAAACTTAATCATAAGAACCACATGATGATCTCAATTGATGCAGAGAAGGCCTTTGACAATTTTTTTTTTTTTTTTTTTTGGTTTTGCAAGGTAGGGTCTCACTCTGGTCCAGGCTGACCTGGAATTAACTATGTAGTCTCAGGGTGGCCTCGAACTCTCGGTGATCCTCCTACCTCTGCCTCCTGAGTGCTGGGATTAAAGGCGTGCCCCACCATGCCCGGCTTGGCCTTTGACAATTTTAAAAATAAAACAGATTCTCCAAAAGGAGTAAGTACAGCTTGGATTAAAGGGGATATGCATATTTATTTGAGAGACTTTTGGCATGTAAGCCCACTCTTCTTATCCAGAGAGCAGGAGGTGCTTCTCTCTGGAGTCTATGAGGTTCCTTTCCATGGGATTCTGACTTGGTTTCTAGGTATGAGTCTTCTCCCACTGAGAAGGCCTCATGTCCAATCCAAGAACAGTTGGTTATCCCCAAAGACTATGCGCCACTATTGCACAAGCATGTGCTTCTTGCCTGGCTGGTTGATTTCTGAAGGGCAGACTTTAACCAATGATAATTAACAATTGAAACACCCAGGGGTGGAGGGATGATTCAGTGGTTAAAGGCACTTGCATGCAAAACCTGACAGTCTGGATCAGATTCCCAGATGCACGAAGTGGCATATGCATCTAGAGTTCATTTGCAGTGGCAAGAGATCCTGGCATGCTTATTCCAATTCCATCTCTCTCTCTCTCTCTCTTTCTTTCTCTCTCTCCCTTCCAGAATAATAATATATAAAATTAAAAAAAAAAAGAAACATTCCTTCCTGAGGGAAGGAAGGAAGCTCAGGAGACTTAGAAAGTCAACAAGCCTGAGAAAAGGTTTCAAAGCCCTGCCCTAAAGATATATATATAGAAGAGACTCTCCTACTGAGCTGCCTGTAAGTCTTATAGTGTGCTTGAGACTCTTAGCTAGCCCAGCTGCCTGCAGGTTATGCAGAGTGCTCCAGAGATGCAGCTTCCATAAGTCATCACCTCTGCTGGGGTGGGCTTTTGGGTGACGCAGCTGCCTTTGAGTCATCCATTGCTCCTATCAGAAACCCCTCATCCTGCTCTGAAAGTAACCCCAATAAACTCATTGGTTCATCTAATCATACTTTGGTTTGTCATTTGAGTTCTAGCTGGGTTGAATAGATGTAGGTTCCCATCTCCCTGGGATAAATGTTTCTTGTGACAGAAACTTAAGTGAAATTATGGTAGATGCTGATAATGGGATTCAATACAGGAATAGGACACTCAGTTTTTATAAAGAAAAATTAAATAATGAAGTAATGCTTAAGTAGTATTATAGAGGGAATAAAATTATTGTATAAATCAAGAGTATATAGGAACCCCCATGGTTTTGACAGGGTCTGTTCTTGAGCCATGTTGGTGTGTTCAAGTGTCTAGATTTTATTTAACTGTGCTTAATTCTACACGTTATATTGTTTTTGCCAAGTAAGTAATAATTGCTTTTAGATGTGAGTTATGTAGGATGACATTGATAATAGTCACAGAAAACTTCAGAGTCTGAATCTTGGGTTGACCTTTCAAACTTTCAAGTCACATTTGCACAAAAATAACAATAGTTGTACTACTTTATATGATTATTGAAAGAATTAAAGATATATGTCCAGGATCTGGGGAGACAGCTTGGTGGATAAAGCACTTGCCACACAAGCACGAGGACTGGAGTAAGATCCCCAAGCACCCATGTAAATGCTGGGTGAGCCTGACAGCCCGCCTGTAACCCCAGAGTTTGGGAGGTGGAGACAAAGGATCCCCAGGACAGGTTGGCTAGCTGAATTGGTGCACTTTGAGTTCAAATAAGAGACCCTGCCTCAAAAAACAAGGTGGAGAATGATCTAGGAAGACAACCAACATCAACTTCTGGCCTCCATACATGCATACACATGTGTGCCCACACACATATGAACATACATATGTACATGCAACACATTCCACACACACATACACTTGCAGGAAAAAGAAAAAAACATGTTTGTCCAAGCACCAAACCCGTAGTAACATCCGAGTGAGCCATTATTCTGGCTAAGGACTATAACCCACAAAATCTGAGGCTGTGTGGGGGAATAGTAAGAGACGGTGAGATATGGCCATTTTGTTGTAGAAGGTGGGGATGGTCCAGGCGCTGTAAACTCCTCGAATGCTTCCACCCACACCAGCAGGGCAACAAGGACCTGTGGAGAGCGAGAGCAGAACTCGGCTGTGAATTCAGGATCAGGGGGGTGAATAGAGGGGGAGACTCGCTTTCAATTGTACAATTTATTTTCCCCTCCTAAGTATATGAATCGCCTTTTTAATTAAAATATAAATGTAGTATTAAGCTAGTAATAAGTGGAAAGTTCCCCACTCTGCCTAGGAGGAATTCCACATGCCCACAAGCCTTTCTCTCTGCCCACTGATGCTTGAGCTATCAATAATCAGTTGATGTCATGCCAGTTCCCAGTGGTGCTGACAGACTCCCGACTCAAAAGTCCCTTTATGAGACCTTGTCCCTTAGTAAAGCTTGCAAATTGCTCTGATCTTAAGGGACAAAGCCATTGCTCATTCTCTGAATCTCTGAGTATCCTACACAATAACGTAAGAATTGGTGAAAATGACCCCAGATAAAGCGTCTTTTAGAACATCAAAGTCGCTGATTTCCAGGCTGTAGGCTGCAGGTATGCGACAGGCCTGACAGCCAGATGGAGGGCAGAGATAAAGGCGAAAGTGAAATTCTCCTGGAGCCAGAGCCACAGCACCCACGGGAGGTTCAGCGCTAGGATTTCTGCAGAAGGGATTAATGTTATCCTGGGAGGTGTGAATGCCTTCTGCTTTTACCTTCAAAACCAGGTAATCAGCCCCAGATAACAATCAGAGAGGGACTCTTTGAGCCCTCCGCCAGCTGCAAAGGCTTTCTTTCTCCTGCCTGGTTGGTTTAACTCTGGCCTGGATGGTTTTGTTACTAGCTGCACATATTTTCCATGTTTTGGCTAAATTCTTTGTTTCTGAGTTGATGATGTGGGCCTCTTTTTTGTTTGTTTGTTTGTTTGCAGTGATGGGAATTGACTCCAGAGCCTTGCCTATGTTAGCAAGTGCTCTACCACTGACTGAGCAGTGCCTCTCTGCCTTCCACCCTGTGATTTCCAGAGCAGACTTACTTCAATTCTTTTTTTAAAAAATATTTTAATACTTTTTAATTTTTATTTACTTATTTATTCATGTACACAAGAGAGAACGGGCATGAGCCAGGGCTTCTAGCCACTGCAAATGAACTCCATACACAAGCGCCACCTTGTGTGTCTGGTTTAGATGGGTGCTGGGGAATCAAACTTGGGTTCTTTGGCTTTACAGGCAAGCACCTTGACTGCTAAACCATCTCTCCAGCCCCGTACTTCAATTCTTGAAGGAGCAGCGAACCTAGGTTCTCCTTGCCTGATGTGAAATACAACCGAGATGGAAGCTTGTGAATGTTTCCCCAAAAACATATAGGTGCAAGCTGACATAGGTCTGAGATCTGGAGAGAAAAATCAAACAGCATATAGCTCCTCCATAATTGCTTAATGTTCCTACTTAACCACTGACGGTTGGCTGGCTTTCTAGGGGAAAAAATGAGCAGATAATAGAAATAAAAGGATTTTTGTTTTTTCTGTGTGCAAGTTGGACCATTAACTTTACCTTGCCTAGTTGTAGCATAAAAGGCTGTGTTCATGAAAACAAAGGAATCACTTGATTGACGTGCACTTGTTTCTTTACTGTAAATGTATAGGAAACCAGTGAGGGAAAGGTTGGCTACTATAGTCATGATGCCAGAAGATCTGGGCACTTGAGACCATCTAAAATGAATCAAAAGTTTAAAAAAATCTTAATTTTGCAGGGCATGGTGGCGCACGCCTTTAATCCCAGCATTTGGGAGGCAGAGGCAGGAGGATCACCAAGAGTTTGAGGCTACCCTGAGACTACATAGTGAATTCCAGGTCAGCCTGAGCCAGAGTAAGACCCTACCTCAAAAAAAAAAATCTTAATTTTGGTGTGAACATAATTTAATAATTTGTAAACCTGGAACATCATTTTCAATGGAAGCAGAAGAAAGTTTAAACACTTCTACTCTGATCTTTGGCTGAAGAAGTTCAATCATTTATAGAATTTACTATTTATATAACTGCTTCTTAAACCTGGAAGAAACTAAAATGCATGTCACTCAGTAAGTGGAGACATGCCATGAGGTAGGACAGCCATTGAGTTAATACCTCTCTTGGATCACAGCTGTATTGGAAAAACATAAGACATCATGTAAAACAGGCCAATTCTCCCCCAGCCGAACCTGCACAGGCACACTCTACTGTCTACTGCCGTTAGAAACTGCCTCTTTGGGAAGCAGGATATCCAATTCCATGATGCAGCTTTGGAATATTCTAATATACCTCACCTTAAAAGGATTCTCATTGCTTTGTTCATGGTCATAAAGTTAAATAATAATAATAATAATAAAAATGGTGCCACCTACTATGATTATTTTTCCCAATATCTGAATGATTTAGAGTATTACAAAACATGAAACCCATCCTCAAAAATAAAGATCTGTTCCTTGTAAGGAAAATCAAGACCTTTCAGGCCAGTCCTGAGTCATCCAGCGATCTAAGACAGGCATAAACCGCTGAGTCAAACCCAGGCCCAGACACCATTGTTTTTGGTGAGTGGGTTTTGTAAGCCTCATGACTTCTACTGACACATGGTCACGTCTGCAAGCTGATTTCAAGAGGAACCAAGTGGCCTTCAAAACTAGAAAAGACACCTTGGTACATGCCTGGCCTCAGCAGAGCCACATTTAGCCGTTGTCCCAAGGTCATTGAGGGCACTGTTTAAAGTCATCTAGAGCCAGTGACTTAATAGGAATCCATCTGGAAAATCACGATGGTCTGAGGTCTGCAGCTCAGAGAGACGGACAGGTTGGCATGAGCATGGCAGGCAGTGGAGTGACGTGTCAAGAGGACCTAGGAATGGTCCAGAGCCAGCTGAGTACAGCTTTTGCTTCATGATGTTCTCAAAAAAAACAGCAAGGCCTCAGAAATACACTACCCTTCCTTTGGTTATGGTCAGGTGTAGTTAAGACCCTAAGAAGAATTTTATGTACCAGAGATAATTCCCAACCCCACAAATGACCCATTTTTTAATTTACAGGACATCCACTCTCTTGTGAAGTTGCCTCTCTTAGAAATAGTTTCTTTCTCACATCACCTCCAGTCCTTCAGGTTTCAGCAACCAACATCTCAGAATGCTAAGAATCAGCAAGGTTCAAGCACATTCATTGGAATTTGTACTTATTTGAAAATTAAGGAGAGAGTTGGTCCTCAAGGCAGGGCAAGCAGGACAAGGAGAATTCAGCAAGGGGTGGATCACTTTCCAAGACTTGTCATTATCCTGAAGCTTCACAGCCAGCCCAAAGTTTCATTCCTTCTGGGATGCAAACTAAGACACCTTCCAAAAGATAGGAAAAGGGAGAACACACTTCTGCAATCCTCAAAACTGAAAGTTGGTACCTATTAAGCATCTGCTCTCACCAGACACATGGATTTGCCCTGTGTAGGCAGGTACCTCTTCCCATTACACAGATGGGGAAATCAAGGCTCAAGTCCAGCAACCACACAGCTAGGTAAGGGTCATCCTGAACTGGACTTAGCTGTAGGTGACTTACAGCTGCCCCTGGGACCACTCTGATGTGTTCACATTGGGGGAACCATGTATTGAAAAATCTGTTGTTTGTTTGTAGTTGAGGGTGTGCTTGTCTGTGCTTGCTTATGATTTTTATGTTCCTTTATGTGCATAACCCCTAATGCATGTCTTCAACTAAAGAGAATTGTGAACCAAACAAGCTGAATAATTGTCCTAGAAACATTTTTAAGAGCTAGAGAGATGGCTCAGCAGGTAAGAACCTGGCCACATAAGCACGAGGGCCTGAGAGGACCTGAGAGCACGTGAGTTCAACCTCCAGTACCCAATCAAAATCTGGGTATGCTCACGAGCATCTGGGACCTCAGTCTCACGGAAAGCTGAGACAGGAGAGTTGCTGAGGCTCACTGGTCAGCCAATCTGGCCCAAAACTGCAGCTCCAGGTTTAGTGTCTCAAGGAAACAACAAAGAAAAGCAATAGAGAAGGACACATGGTATTCTCCTCTGGCCTCTGCGCATGTGCACATGCATCTGTACACACACTGGCATGCACTACACACACACACACACACACACACTCAAACATTCTTCAGAAAAAAGAGATTGGGGTGGGGGAGAAGAATCAACAAAAACAAATGTATTTGAAAATGCCAGAATGAATGATATCTAAATTTCTAATGGCCAACTTAAAAAATAAAAGTTTGAAATAATGCATTTATAAGGGAGATAGTGAAATAGCCCAATCAGTAAACTTCTTGGTCACAAGCATGAGGGCCTGACTTCAATCCCCAATCCCCAAGTAAATGCCAGGCATGGTGGTGATACCTATAATCTGGTGCTGGGGAGGCAGAGATAGCGGATCCTAGAAGCTCAGTGGCTGCCAAGTCTAGCCTAATTGGTGGGCTCTAGGCCAATGAGAGACCCTGTCTCAAAAAGAGGCAGATGGTGTTCCCAAGGATGACATCCAAAGTTGTCCTATGGCCTACACACACACACACACACACACACACACACACACACACACACACACGTGACCAGGCACACACATGAACATGCTCACAAGCAAAAAGTTTTTAAAACTTTTTCTGGAAGTTGTTTGGAAGGAAGGTAACAAAATAACCATTTGTGCATGCCCCCAACACATACTAGCATAACTTTAGTCACAATGTATATATCATTTGATACTTTCACTTTAAAAATGTCATAATTGGGCTGGAGGGATGACTTAGCAGTTAAGGCACTTACTTGCAAAGCTAAAGGAGCCAGATTGGATTCCCAGGACCCACGTAAACCAGATGCACAAGGTGGCACATGCATCTAGAGTTCATTTGTAGCAACTGGAGGCCCTGGCAAGACCATTCTCTCTCTCTTTCTTTCTATGTCTGTCTGTCTTGCTCACTTTCCCTCCTTCTTCCTGTCAAATAAATAAAAATAAAATATATAAAATCTTTATTAAAAATGTCATGATCATAAATAGTTCCCCATTTCTAGCATTTAGGCACTTTTTAATTGCTGGATGTCATACTGTAAAAACTTGACCCATTGGTACATGTACTATCCTGCACCTCCATCTTTATATGATATGCTTTAAGAAACTTAATATGAATGAACACTTTCACATTTGCAGTGCCTTCCTGGAACATATGCACAAGGGGAGATATTATATGGCACACTGTCCTTTTCTTATGATGTGTATCTTTCCCTTTCTTATCCTTTGGAAAGCAGGTGAATAGACACATCAGAAGGTGCAGAACTCGGGTTGGCTGTTAAACATGATGACAACTACTGGCGCCTGACTAACCACTTACAGTGTCCTTGCTCTGCTTGCCCTGTCTTCAGGACAGTTCTCTCCTTAAATTTAAAATAACTTCAACATCCCATATGTACATCCCATATGTCTGAGTCCTACTGCAACATATCACTAAATCACTTTCTTAAAACAACAGACACAATCTCCAGTGCCTCTAGCAGGAACACTTTTATGTCAACCTTGTCAACGATGTAGGCAAACCCTCCAAATGATATCCATTGATATACCTGGTCATTAATATTCAGAACCTGTGCCAGGGTTATGGCAAAGGATACTGAGGTTACTCAAAATGTGCCAAAGCAGAAATCCAGAAGTTGCTGAGAGCTCAATACTAACTGAAGTCGACTTAAAGCATACTCACCATGGCTCAGGGGGAAGAAAGATTAAAAGAGCCACAGGGTTGGAGGGAATATCCAGAGGCATTGCCCACCCCCCAACACACACACATTGACTGACTTCTGATCTCACAACTCATAACTCAGAACCCCATGGTGAATACCAGCAACCCCACTGAGGAGGGCTCTCAGAGGAATGGGGGCAAGGAGGAGGGAAATGATGGCACCAACACATGATGTGTCCATACAAGGTTTCTACTCTACTTACTATTAAAAAAAAGAATTGAATAAACCCAATTTCTCAACAGAAGCAATCTAAAAAAAATGTATTTTCTATAGTCAAAAGGGAAATAAGAAAGCAACAAAAGAAATATGAAAGTGATTTCCAATATCATTCTAGTTACAGAATGGTATAGTGTAGAAGGAGCTAAGAAGCTGTTGAGTCCTCATTCTTCATGTAATTGTGACAAGTCTGGCCCTCATGTGTCGTCAAGCAGAGTCCACAGAGAGGAGCAGCTCATTCTCCTTCTGCAGCATGCTGGCCACTACTTCCTTGCAATTCTGAAGGGCATCCAGCAGCTCTGAGGACAACCTCCGGGAGAAAGAGCATTTTCCAAGGAGCTGCAGACAGTCTTTGTGGACCACTGAGAATGAAATCCGGGACCAGCAACCACTTGGCTCTCACGTTCCTCCAGCCTTCTCCACCCTCCAGCTTGCTGGATTTAATCAGGACTTTTGAGTTCAGTAGTACAGATCTGAGTCACTTCAAGAATGATTTTAAAGCTGTATCTTCTAAGGGAAATGACTCTTGGTTTCCAACATTGATCTGTCTTTATGCCAGCAAGTATTCTAGAGAAATTAGCAACCTAATTATTTCCCAGTGTCATTTAAAATAAAAAGCTTTTGGGCTGGAGGGATGGCTTAGTGGTTAAGGCACTTGCTTGCAAAGCCAAAGGACCTAGGTTTGATTCCCCAGGACCCACATAAGCCAGATGCACAAGGTGGCACATGCATCTGGAGTTTGTATGCAGTGGCTGCAAGCCCTAGCATGCCCATTCTCTCTCTCTCTCTCCCTCCTTCTCTCCCTCCCTCCTTCCTTCCCTCTTTGCCTCTCTCAAATAAATAAAATAAATAAATAAAATATTTTTAAAAAGCTTTCTTGCCGGGTGTGGTGGTGCACGCCTTTAATCCCAGCACTTGGGAGGCAGAGGTAGGAGGATCACCGAGAGTTCGAGGCCACCCTGAGACTACATAGTGAATTCCAGGTCAGCCTGGACCAGAGTGAGACCCTACCTCGCAAAACCAAAACAAAAAAAGCTTTCTTTTTTCTGTCCAAGAACAAGTATGCTAAGGAGAGCAGCAGACACATAACCATATACAGTAGGTCCGCATTATCCAACATACCTGCATATTTCCCTACCACGTACCTCAGGGGTGGTACTTATTTACAAATCACAAATGTGTTTTTCGGGTGTGGAGAATGAATATGATAGAGGGAGCTGGGAGTCTCTCTAATAACCTTAGAGTTCCCATGACTTCTTCTATTGCTGACTTACAAAATATACAAGATCAGTACATGATAACCACTCAATGCAGAGCCCGTGGCAAAGCCCACCATAGAGGTATTTGTCTCTTCACAGAAGCTGTTGAAAGAAGGAGCTTACACTGCCTGATGACTGAAGTTTTCTGGCTAAATCTGTGGGCTGCCAAATCTGTATTACACATGCTAGCTGTGAGCCAGGTGCCCTACTAAGTGCTTCTTGGGATTATGGAGGGAGGTGGAAGACTCTGTTACTCTCCCAGAGTGAGGAATCTGAAGCACAGGAAGATAGGTTACCTATCCAGTGTCACTAAAAAAGCCAAGGTTTGAAGACAGTCCATGGAGCTCTGAGGCTGCACTAGTCCTGTTTCTTCAAGGAGACTCCAAGGACATTGCAATTTAGCCTCCCAGGTTGCTCAGAGTGCCCTTCCAGAGAGCCAGTGGAACACAAAGCTTCACTCAAGAGGGACTTCTGGCAATGCTATCAAATCTGAACCCAAGACAGTCTTCAGGATGAACTGCACAGAGGTTCCCTCACTTACAAAGGCTCAACTGACTTATTTTTAATTTGTGATGACATGAAAGTATGCCCAGATGGCCATACAATATTCAAAAACTTACATGAGTTACTCCAAAGTTTCACATAAAACATTTTTGTGTTAGATGAAGTTACTGTAATGTTCTAAGCACATGCATGGTTAACTCCAGGCAAATCTGTGATGTTCAGTGGTTCAGGTGTATTAAATGCATTGAAGATTTTGACTTAAGAGGTCTTGAATTGGAAACAGAATCAGGATGTAATACTATGGTGAGCCGACAAGCATCTGTATACGTTGCAGAATATCATGAGGAAACAGAATGTTCTACAAGCTATTAGACTTTGTCCCCCTAAAGCCAATGTCAGCAGAAAGTGCTAGGAAGTGATAAAAGAAGCTAAGGAAACTTGCATGTTGTCTTTTTGTTTGCTTTGGTTTCTCACTTTGTTTGGTTTCTTAAGGTGGAGTCTCATGTAGCAGGCTGGCCTCAAACTCACTATTGAGCTAAAATACATCTTGAACTCCCCCTCCTGGCTTCACCTCCAGAGTTGAGATTACAGGTGTGTGTGTGTGTAACTATACCCAGCTTACATGTATCATCTTAGTCAAGTGCCTTAACTACTAAGCCATCTCTCCAGCTCCAACGTGTATCTTCTTAAACGGTATCATATTACCTCAGATACTATAGTTAATCATGCAGTATCGTCCCGTTCTTAGGCACATGACTATATCACTCAATTAGAAGGATGTCTGTTTCCAAGAACGCATATTGAGGACTTCAGAAGAAACAGGTAACTTGACAAAGACACTCCTCCTTCACATGCACACCAAATATGACCAGTGCTTATTATCTTTGAGCAAATAAAATGAGGCATAGTTGCTTATTGTTCTTTCATAATTATGTGGGGGAGGAAATCTGACTGCACATTTTTGTGTGGAATTTGGGGTTGAACCCAGAGCCTTGCTCATGCTAGGCAATCACTTCACCACTGAGCTATTATGTTTGGGAAGTGTGTTATCTTTTTTTTATGTTTTTTTTATTTTTTATTTTTTAGAGAGAGACACAGAGAGAGACAGACAGAGAGAGAGGGAGAGAGACAGATAGAGAATGGGTGCGCCAGCAGTCTCTCAGCTGCTGTGAACGAAATCCAGATGTGTGTGCCCCCTTGTGGGCAAGTGCAGCATTGGGCCCTTGCATCACTGCGTCTGGCTAAACGTGGGACCTGGAGATTGGAACCAGGTTCTTGGGTTTAGGAGGCATGCGCCTTAACCACTAAGCCATCTCTCCAGCCCAGGAAATGTGTTATCTTAAAAAGACACAACCAAATCACTTTTTAAAAATTAAATTTGCTGGGTGTGGTGGCACACACTTTTAATCTCATCACTAGAGAGGCAGAGGTAGGAGGATTGCTGTGAGTTTGAGGCCAGCTTGAGACTACATAGTGAATTCCAGGTCAGCCTGGGCTACAGAGAGGCCCTAATATATATATACATAATTTGGGCTGGATAGATGGCTTAGTGGTTAAGGTGCTTGCCTGTGAAGCCTAAGGACCCAGGTTTGATTCCCCCAGAACCCATGTAAGCCAGATGCACATAGTGGCTCACATGATTCAGTCTCATGTAGCCCAGACTGGCCTCAAATTCTCTATGTGGCTCAGGTTGATCTCAAGTTCCTCATCCTCCTGCCTCTACCTTCTGAGTGCTGGGATTACAGGTGGGTGCTCCCCCCTCCCATGCTGTAAAGATGAGGAAAGTGAACTTATTTAATAGTTAAAACATATTTAAATAGATGTTGTAAATATTGCCATTGAGTGTACCTGTCCCAGGCCCAAAAGACAAACACAGCATGATCTCACGCCCATGTAAGTTCTAAAGAAGTTGATCTCCTGGGAGAGGAGAGTGAAATGAAGCTTCTCAAGGGCTGGTGCCACGAGGGAAAGGGTAGGATGCTGTTGTCAAAGGCACGAAATTTTAGATGGACATCATGGCTCAGCCCTATAATCCCAACACTCAGAAGGGTGAGGCAGAAGAACTGCAAGTTCAAGGCTAGCTTGGGCAAGAATATGTAAATAACATAAAGTTTTAATTAGACAGGAGGGAAGGAGTAAGTCTAAGCGATCTATGGTACAAAAGGGTGACTATATTTAATAGCATTGAAAGAAAATAAGAACATATTTTAGATTTTAAATGTTCTTACACAAACATGACAACTGTTGAGGTATCCTCATGCTAACTAAGTTTTGCTATTTCTCAACATATGCATATTCTAAAATATCACGCTTTACATGAAAAATTCATATACTTTTATCTATCAATTTTGAAAAGTCAAAATAATATAATTTAATACAGAATAAATTTTTATCTTCTTAATGGTTTACATAATTTTGACAAAGTTTAAAAAATAAAATTTAAGGAACCTTAATATTTTACTTACAATTTTTAAGGTTTTAGAGATTTTATGAAATTTTTTTTGGTTTTGCAAGGTAAGATCTTGCTCTAGACCAGGCTAAAATTTAATAGATAATTGTGCACTATTATATAGGATACTAAGCTATATATTATAACCTAGTATAATCTATAATAAAGTATATGATTACATAGCAATATTTTAGTGTAGTATTATCATGCACATAAATATAAGTGATTAGTATGTTCTGCTAATAAAAACACAAAGAGCAGGGAAAAAAGAACAAAAACAATCAGAAAACAAGCAAGCAAGACCTAGAACTTCACTGGATAAGTAAGAAGGACAGGAAGTATCGGGCTCCTGCAGCATCCTAGTTCTGCCCAAATCTCATGGTGGAAAGGAAAAGACATTAATATCTAGGTGCACCAGTACCTTCTCATTGCTGGAACCAAAGACCACACCAGAAACAGCTTATGGAGAAAAGAGTTTATTTTAGGCTTATAGTTTCCAGGGGAAGTTTCCATCATGGTGGAGCATCATGGCCAAGCAGACAGCCGGCTCACATCTTTAAACATTAGCAGCAGAGGGAAAACAGCAAGAGTGAGCTAGATCTGAACCTGGCATAGTGGTGCTTGCCTTTAATCTCAGCACTTGGGAGCAGAGATATGAGGATTGCTGTGAGTTCAAGGCCAGCTTGTGACTACAGAGTGAGATCCAGGTCACTCTGGACTAGAGAACCCTACCTCTAAAACAAAACAAAACAAACTGAACACCCAGTGGGTTGGATCAATAAGGCTCAAGGCTCACCCCCAGTGACACACCTCCTCGAGAAAAAACCCACTTCCCAAAGGCTTCACCAGCTGGGGACCAAGTAGGAGGCTTCATCACAAACCTTGAGCCTATGGGTGGCATTTTACTTCCAAACAAACTCACTAAGCAAAGGGGCAACGAGAGGGTTGTGATGGCTTTTTCAAGTGTTTGTGCTTTCTTTATATCAGCTATATTCTGTGGTAAGTAGCTCTGGGAAGGTGGATCCAGGCCAAAGCACTTCTCAGCCTATCAGCCTGCATGCCAACAGGACAGCTCTTGTGACCCAAGGGAAGTGCTCCTGCAAGGGAAGTATCAGCATACAGCATGAATGGGACCCATCTGGAAGATGCCTGTGGAAATGGAAGCCTGGGAATGTGGATATGGTATTTATAAGTCACACAAAGTGCTCCCATTTGTAGTATGCATCCCATTTGTAAGCCCCACGTATACTGCCCCAACCCTAACTCTCGCTCCAGACTGCCAGTCACTTGGAAAGCCCTCACACACCAGCCTGGGTCCCTGATAAATGGACTCAAGAGAAAGCAGGAAGCCCATCATAAGAACTTGTGTTTTCCATGACACGCGTCACTCAGAGGCTTCAATGTTCCCTGGATGTTACCCCTATTCTATGTCTGAAAACCTGGCCACAGATACCTCCTGGCATAAGGTGCGAGTCCAAGGGCTGGCAGAGTGCTCTGGAGCTTCTCACATCTTTAGTGTTTTGCTGCCTGGCCCTGGCCAACGAAAACCAACTTTTTAAAAGTGCTTGAAGAAATACATCATCAGATCTGAGACCTGACTTAAAAAACAAAACAAAACTGTAATCACACTCACATGTAGGTGTTTCTTAACACTTTTGATCTTGGATATGTTGTATCTAATAAATTAGATTGCACACCATTCATACACATTCGAAGTTGAGTATGAGTATTTAGTTATATTAATTTCATCCATCTTGTTATGAATCATTATTAATATACACCAACTTACATGTTTATTTAATTCATTTAATCTTGATATGTACAGGGGATGGGGAGATGGCTCAGTCAGTAGAGGTTAGATTCCCAGCACCTACATAAAATGCTGGGCGTGCTGGGAAGGTAGAGACAGGGACTTCCTGGGGCTCACTGACTAGCATTATAGCTGGGTCAATGGGCTCTAGGTTCAGTGAGGAACCCTGTTTCAAAATACAAGATGGAGAATGACTGAGAAAGACACTTGATGTCCACCTCTGACCTCCATATGCACATGTGTTTTCACACAC
Source organism: Orientallactaga sibirica (assembly GCA_036365145.1). NCBI lineage: Eukaryota > Metazoa > Chordata > Mammalia > Rodentia > Dipodidae > Orientallactaga > Orientallactaga sibirica. The sequence goes on from JAEOAD010000031.1 coordinate 20,346,528, forward strand.
GTGAACATACATGCATATACACCACCCAGATACACTAGCAAAAAAGAGGATATGTACATATGTATGCCTGAAAACATGAACTCATATAAGATGTTTAGGAAAAACTCTAGGTACTTTCAAGTCATTATGGATACGCTACAAAATGATGCTCTCTCATTGCCAAGACATTATAAAATGATGCCTTTCCATTACCAAGACACCAACCACAGCACCGCCTAGCAAGAGTAACAACTGCCTTTCTTAAATGTTGAATTTAATTCTATTAGGCAATGGTATTTGCTTGGGCTTTAGAACTGCAATCACTAGAAAGATGAAAACATATGAAATAATGAGAAATCATGAAAATTGTCTAGGGTGCTATGCTTTGAATAATGCTAGCAGGGCTTCCACGGTGACCATGACTCCAGGAGGTGGTCAGGAAGCTGCAGACTCTCCTGTAAGTTCCGCTCACTGGGTTGAATGTGGAGCCCACAGCATGCTGCACTGACCAGCTAGGGTCCACACCTTCCCAAACCCACACCCCGCCCCCTGCCTTGAGCTTTCCCAGTTACTACATGAATCAAATTACGAGCCCCACCCCACACCCAGGCCCGGTTTCCTGTGAACTAACAGATCGTACTGTAACCAAATATTACCATCTCAGGGAAACCCCTGTGCAACCAGGGAGGATGCTTCGTGCTCAGGCAATAGAGAAAAGCTTCTTTGTTCTGAGGTTGAACACCTGGAACATGTTATCCCAGGCGGCCGCAGTGAAGAAGGGGCCTCTGTGGACCCGGTCACATCTCTGTCTTGGGAAGGACAGTCCCTCTGATGCTGCCTTCTGGGCTTGGCCCAGTTACATCAGACCGATGGCTCCTGCAGCTGGATGTGGGTCAATGAGAAAGGCTGCCTTACAGCCCCATGGAAGAACCCTGTGGTAAAATGGCACAGAACACCCAGGCAAGACTGGGGGAACAGAAGAGAAAAGGACCAAGGACACCAAAGACTCTGTCCTTCCGCACCCCAACTGCTGCAGCCCTCCCGAAGCAGTTGCCAGAGAAGAATGTATGTGCACAGCATGTGTGAGGGAAGCAGGCGCTTGGTAAGGGATCAACCACTGCATGCGTGCGCACTGCTTCTGCTGGAAACCTTGTGTTTCCATCTGGGCTTAAAAACATTGACTTGCCAGAAGCAAACCTTGCCTTGCTTCTTCTAGCTAGCTAATGTAGCAGAGAACCCTCCAAGAATCCAGTGCTGGATAGCTCAGAGAGGAGCATCAAAACTGGCTGTTGAGGAGCTGGTTGACATGCAGTAAGCCATGACCTTGGCCCTGGTAGATGCAGGGTGAACCAGAGCAATCTTCCACCGAACCAGGGGACATCCTGGGACAAATGCTCACTTCCAACTGCAATGCCATGAGTTGACGAGAACACCCCACTTTTGCTCATATTGTCTAGTTGGAGTGAAATATACTGTCATTGCTGGTGAGGCTTTAGTGCTGAGTCATCGGAGCCTGACTTTGCATGACACCTAAATGGAAGTCGGTAGTGTTCAATCTACGTTAGCTGGAACCACTCTTCTCAGACTCTCAAGTGTACACAGCAGTACCTTGGGCCAAGAAGATGCAGATTTTGAGGCAGGGTGAGGCCCTAGAAAACTGTGTGTGTGTGTGTGTGTGTGTGTGTGTGTGTGTGTGTGTACATGCACATGTGCACATGCCTGTGGAGGTCAGAGGACAGCCTCTTGTGTCTCTCACAAGTAGACTATACTCACTGACCAACAAGCCTCAGGGATCCACCTGTTTCCACCTCCCCAGTGCTGTGATTACAAGAAAGATGCCACCATGTTTTTTATTTTATTTTATTTTATTTTATTTTATTTTATTTTATTTTATTTTATTTTATTTTATTTTATTTTATTTATTTGACAGAGAGAAAGAGGCAGAGAGAAAGGGAGAGAGAATGGGCATGCCGGGGCCTCCAGCCACTGCAAACAAACTCCAGATGCATGTGCCCACTTACGTGGCTTACGTGGGTCCTGGAGAGGTGAACTGGGATCCTTTGGATTTGCAGGCAAACTCCTTAACCTCTAAACCATCTCTCCACCCTGCCACCATGTTTTTTAAGGAGAGTTCTGGAGATCAAACTCAGGCCCCCAGTGCTTGCAAGGCAAGCACTTTCCTGACTGAGCCATCTGCCCAACCCTGGGAAAGCACCTTTGCAGCAAGCACCAAAGAAATGCCAGGGCAGCTCAGTTAAAAAGAGATGTACTTCCCATGCCAAATGACAACAAATAAAGCATAATTGTGCCTGTGTGCTAATTTTAGTGTCATTTATCACTTGTTGTGGATTTTGAAATAAAATCTGGGTTTGGGGATGTAGCTTATTGGCGGAATGCTTACTTAGCGTATGAAAGACCCCATGCTTAATCCTCAACATAAATAAACAAACAAACAAATAAATCTAAGCTGCTTATAATAGGTCAATCAGATCTTCCATTCTTATATAATTGTAAGTGGTTAAGGGGAAAAAAAAATCCCAACAAGTATGAAATTTTGCCAGAAAGGTAGGAAGCATGTCCTTGTTGAACTACGAATTTAAAAAAATTAATTTTAGGGGTTGGAGGGATGGCTTAGCAGTTAAGGCATTTGCCTGCAAAGCCAAAGGACCCAGGTTTGATTCCCCAGGACCCACGTTAGCCAGATGCACAAGGGGTGCACACGTCTGGAATTCGTTTGCAGTGGCTGGAGGCTCTGGCGTGCCCATTCTTCTCTCTGTCTCTCTCCCTCTTTCTCTGTCAAATAAATAAATAAAACCATTTATTTAAAAAATGATAATAATTTTAAATCAATTTTCATGAAAACCATTAACTTTTGCTAGATACACAGGACACTCTGAGGGGGACAGAACCCCCAGAGGAAGCCACTTTTGAAGCTCTTTTTCTTTACCCAAATGTGGTCAAACAGCCCACACCTGATTGACCCTTTAAAAAACTTGTAGCTTTACTTCTGAACCAGGGCAAACAGGCTCTGTTCACAGAATACTCTTAAAATGGTTGAGGTCCCATTAATTATTTCCTGTGCAGTGTTGAGTTTCACAGCACTGGTGTGTTTTTCCTCATTTAAGCTGCTCTCTCTGGCAAAAGGCAGTTCGGCAGCTTCACCCAGCTTTAAAGCAAGTTTCATTTCCTTGATTAAAAGTATACCCATGTTTGGCGTGTCTCACAAGGCCTGGAAGGGATGTTAATGAAGAGTTTCCCTTTGAAATAAAATATACAGATTTTTGTTTCCCAGTGTTTCCACGTCTATCTTCCTAGCTTTCTTAGTTTTCATGTCGTATCCAATATCACAGGCACTGGCAGCAGAAGGACATGGAAGTCCTTCTCATGGGGTGGGGGGGGGGGAGTTCTCTGCGCTGTAGGCGTGGCATAGATTTTGTAGGAACAATGAGAATCAGTGAGGGCTCTATTTTTTTACTGCTCTCTTAGAAGACATGCTCTCTGGGGTGGAAGTCGAGGCAGAGGATAGATGGTTATTATATATAACTAAAATGCTCAACAGCCAAAGAAAGCATCCCCATTCCTTGAAATTTTCTGTTTCTATGATTTCTTTCACAAAGGTTTATTTTTGCCTAAAATGTTCACATAAACAGTTAAGAAAAGGCAATCCTATTGACCAGAACTCAATATATAACTCGAAAAATTGAGTGTCTTATATTTATTTTTGTATTTATATCTGTCAGAGGGAAACATACTTTATATTATTTTTACCATGATGTGCAGAAATTCCTTATGCAAATATATAATTAGATGTTTTAAAATATAAAATGTCCTTATTTATAGCTTGCAGCCACACATTTACTTTTATTTATCCAAAAGATTGAAACTCTTTTTTGAATTAGTTCTTTCTTGGGCTTGTTATTTAAATATATAATTAGGCAGATTTTTAACATACCTAAAAGCCATGAGCTCATGAGACTGGAAACAATCTTTTCAGAACTTTAAAAATACCGGTAAGGAAGCTATTCTTATCTTTTTTTTCACCAAGTTCAATAGCTTAGCTGTTCATTTCCTGTTGCCAGTAGCCAAGGTAATTAGACCATAATGAGAACTCACTGCTTGGAAAATGACATCTGAAAGTTGAAACTATTCGCTGCTGCTCTAACCCCAGCACACGAAGAAGGGGTGGGGATCCCCTCCTCAGAGTAAGAAAGTTCTAGGGCTCCAATGTCATTTCCCTGAAAGTTATTTCTTCCTGAAAAGATTTAAAAATCCAGGAAGTAAAGTGACATTTGTACTGTTTACGTTTGTTGGAGGGGGATGATCAATTATTCATTAAGAAAAACATCTTCGATAAAGTGCTGAGTACCTGGGTTCACCCATGTAAAGCCTGATGCGAGTGTCTTTACAGTAATTCCAGCGCACCCAGCACAAGATGGAAAGCAGACAGAAGAATTTCCTGGAAGCTCATGGGCCAGCTAACCTGCATAGCAGTGAACAAGGAAACAAGAGATCCTGCCCCAGACTAGGTTAAAGGTGAGGGCTGACACCTGGATTTCAATGACTAGAACTAGGATTTACATACTTGTCTGCCTGGCTTCTCTCTCCAGATACATGCCTGTGATCCACCCTTGTGGGTCTGTTTGTCCAGGCTCTTGCGTGTTGGTGTACTTTTCCTTTGAATGAATATAGCACAGTTTATTTATCTATTCAACATTTTATACTCCTTTTGGTATTTTTTTCCCCACTGGCTTCTTACTCTCTTTCCCTCAATGTGACCAAATACCTTAGTTTTAAAAGAGGGGAAAAGATGTTATTTTGGTCTATGGGCAGTTGGCCCTGCTGCTTGCCTGTGAAAAGACAAAGCATTATTGGAGGTATTCTGTGGGATAGAGCACTGAAAAGCAGAGAGGAGGGGGAAAGAGAAGAGAAGAGGAGAGGAGAGGACAGGAGAAGAGAGGAGAAGAGAGGAGAAGAGAGGAGAAGAGAGGAGAAGAGAGGAATCTCCTAGGGAAATAAGTAGGCTGAACAGGCTCTGGACCAGGTGCTGGTGCTTTTGGGAGTAAACTATTTTCCACTCATGCTGGCCACAGTGAGGGACATGCCTGGGCACTCATGCCCACGGGGCTGTCAGCCATATTTGCACAGTGAAAGGACAAGCAAGGCTTTCTTAAGATCATGCTGCCTCCGGAGCCTTCCATCCCATTTCAACCTCATAGAGCATTGCTTAGAGTATCTGTTGGACCCAGTAAATCACTTTGGCCTAAATCTGCATGTTCTTTTTATTTATTTTTTAAAATATTCTATTTATTTATTTGCAAGCAGAGACAGAGAGAGAGAGAGAGATTGAGAGAAGAGAGACATACAGAGAGAGCATGCACACGCCAGGGTCTGTAGCCACTGCAAATGGGCTCCACATGCATGTGCCCCTTGTGCAGCTAGCTGGCTTACGTGGGTCCTGGGGAATCAAACCCAGGTCCTTTGGCTTTCCAGGAAAATGCCTTAACCACTAATCCATCTCTCTAGCCCTGCATGTTCTTTTGAAATATATTTTAATTTTTTTATAAGAGCAAATGAGAGACAGAGAGAGAGAGAGTTGACATGCCAGGGCCTCTAGCCACTGCAATCAAACTCCAGACACAAGCATCACCTTGTGTGCATGCATGATCTTGTGCACATGTATGACCTTGTGGGTCTGGCTTTTGTGGGTTCTGGGGAGTCAAACCTGAGTCCTTAGGCTTCGCAGGCAAGTGCCTTAACTACTATCCCATCTCTCCAGCTCTGCATACTCTTTCTTTTCCATTAAGTTTTCTAATTATTGATCAAAAACTAACTTAATTAGTAAGCTTATTTAAGAAAACCTGTCACATTTGTGGCCAGTAGCCCCAAATTCAGCCCATAGTAGCCCCACTGCCCTCTGTGTATCCTGCCTGATCTCAGGACACTGCTACCCCATTCTCCCTATGCACAGATTCTCTGAATGGTTCAAAGGAGTCTTTGGGCTCTGGGATCTAAACAGACTGAATTCTAGGGAAAGTGAGATCCCAAAACACCTTTCCTACCCCCATGTTCAGGAAATACAGCACTGGGAGTTAAAAGGAGAACACCGTCTTTACAACTTTTCTTCTCTTGTCCTCCCCTTTCCTTTTTGATACCAGAAATGGACCTATGTCTTTACATATGCTAATCACATACTCCACCGCTGAGGTTCATCCTCAGCCACTGACATCATATCAACCTCAGTTTTAATTGTCATATCCTCAAGCTCCTCCAGGTCGTAGATCTTCTATTGAGGTCTGTGTGTGCCGCCCAGGGCGTCCTATGTCCCTTCTCTCCCTTACTCCATCCAGCTGTCCTCTTGCTGGGTTTTCTCTCAAGGTCATTGTTCTGTCCTCTCTCTCTCTGGCCCATATTAGTAGACAGCTCTGGTAAGTTTCGTATGTGCCAGGATGGTCAGTAGTCCCCCGAGCCCTGAGGTATCACTCATAATTCAGAATATGGGATCTTGCTGTAGCACATAGTTGATAAATCAATGTGCGTAGTGTGTATTTAGCTAGTGAGGAGCTCAGCTGTTTGCTCACCTCTGCATGAAGGAGATGGCTGAGTCTACCTACCAAAAGGGATTCATGGCTCATAGTTTGGTGGGTATTATCAATGGTGGCAGGGAAGAAATGGCAACTGGGGTGACCCTGAGGCATGGCTTGTTCACCTCTTTGCCAGTCAGGAAGCAGAGCTAGTGGCTGAATCGGAAGCAGCTATCACCTTTAAGGCCCACTTCTCAGCAACTTGCTTCCTCCAGCAAGGTCCCATCTCCTAAAGGTTTTGCAGCTTCCCCAGACAACACCACCAGCTGGGGACCAAATGTGTGAGCACTTGAACCTCGAGGAACATTTCACATTGGAACCACAGCATCCTCTTTACTATGAACAAAGAAAGATTTGTACATTCCTCACAGCTGAAGAGGGGTAGAGATGGAGAGGCCAGGCGATAACTAAGAGTCTGTTAAACTATGCATGATTGGGCCTGCTACACTACAGGAAAGTCCCAGCATGCTGACAGTCATGGCTAGGGGAGCTGGTACTCCTCTCTTCAGAAGGTAGAGTGTAAGTCCCCACTGCTTAGCTGTGGGCTGGACTTGTGCTTGCTTCTTGCACAGAGCAAAGGCTGTACGACTGCAGGACTAGGTCATGTATGGCACTGTGGCGTCTTTCTCCTTTTTCTCCTCCTCCTCCTCTTCTGTCCTCCCCCCCATCATTAAGCCTTGAAAAATCGCAATTGCTATGTCATGAATATACTCAGATGTCATAGGAGACAGATCTACATGGTAAGAAATTGAGGCCTCCTGCCAACAGCACTGTGGGTACATCATTTTGGAAGCAGCTCCTCCAGTTAGCAGCCTTCATGTGCCAACAGGTCCAGTCACAGCTTGACCTCAGCCTGAGCTTGAACACTCAGCTGAGCTTCCCCCAAGTTCCTGAGTAGGACAATAAATGGTTAAGGTTTTAAGTCCTTATGTTCAGGAATAATCTGTTGCACACCATTGGATACCTAAAATGGGTTAGTAGCACTAACAAAAATGGCCTATTTCTCCTTCGTGGAAGTTAGTTAGGTACATGTGACATTCTTAGCTAATGAAATGGAGAAAGACAGAGGGATGGTGTCACCTCTGGGAGGGCACTTCAAGAGCCAGTACAGTATCCTCATCTCTTTTTCTGCCTTTCTCAAAGCAGGGGTGAGCGGTATGACTGGTATGACAAGGCTGTACCAGCTTAGAGCTAAGAGGCAGAGTGGCATGGAGCAGAGCACCATGGGGGCTTTAAGCATCTACATTGTAGTGCTTGTTACTGCAGCATGCTCTGACCTGCACTGACTGATCCAGACAAGGAGATTAATGATCCTCTTTCTCTCCCCCACTGTTCTTCACACTCTGGGTGGGGGGGGGGGGACATCTCCATGGAGGTCAACAGAATAGCATCCTTAGGGTAGGATGCTGACACCTGCATAGGGAACAGCATTCCCTCGTGGCTCCGTCCAGGTGAAAAGTGCAGAACCTGATTCAGAAGAGGGTGAAGGGTTTGGCCAGGTCACCATGGCTTCCACTGATGAGAAGCCAGTGGTTAGGAGGAACTCGCTGGGGAGTGAGCGGCATTTAAGGTGTTAAGTCACCTTAATGGTTGGTCTCTGCAATCCAGCCCTGAAAGTCACAAAGTCAACAACGATTGATCCTGTGCTTTCTTTTCCAGAACCATAGAGGATTTGGGGGAAATTACTGTCTGGCCACCCAGAAAACAAAGGGCGTTCGAATTTGTTTTCTTTTCTTTGCTTCCCAGACCAATCCACAGTTCCCCCCAAGGACCTGCTGTGGTTTGGAGCTTCCTCTGTGTCTGCTCTGATCTTCATCATGCACCTCCTTGCTCCTCCCAGCCCCCTCAACCATCCACCTCCCCTTGCCCACAGCCCCTTCTCCTTCCCCCAGCCCTCAGGCTTCAGCCCCTTCATTATGAAGTGTTAGAAAGTTGCTGGAGTGAGAAATGAGCCTGTGAAAGCTCGTTGTCCTAATTAAACTTCAACAAGGAGAGTGACTAGAGGTGACAGGGAGGAAACGGTGCCACCATCGGAGGTCCCAGCCTGGGCTCAGGTTGGGGAAGGCCTTTGTCCTGCAGAACAAAAGCCACTGTTTGCATGTGTTAAACCTCATCAAACTTCATCAAACCCAGGTGCAAAATCCCACATCCCAAATGCCATCCCAGCTTATGCCACCTTCCAGGAGCACTGATGGTGTCCAGCCATCAACCTTAATCAGAGCGGGACCCACATCAAAGCTGCATTCCCTCCACAGACAGTTTCTGCTTCAAGATGCATTGTTGCGGTGACTTCCTTTGCCTGATGAATTAGGGCACGGAGCCCCCTATGGCCTGCCTGGACCCTGCAGCATTGTTAATGAGGTAGGAAGGGCGGGATGGTCCTAGCCTGGCCCTACATAATCACATAAAGCTGTTGCTTTGGAACAGACCCCAACTGCCCCAGAGTCAATTTCCCTACAAGCAATGCAAAGCAGAGCTTCCTGGGAGAAGAGACAATGGCTCCTATTGTCTCTGTCACTTCCCTTCCACCCGCCAAGATTAAGCATCCACTTGGAGCCACAGCCCTGTACAAACCTTGTTTGTAGATGCCCAGCTATAGTTTCCAAAACCCCCGTGAGAAGCAGTTTCTCTCCGCAGTCATTGCTTCCAGACTGGTCTAGCTGGCTGGAGAGGACAGGCCAGGCCCAGAGAAATTTGGAAATTGCTTGCAACACAGAAGCCTGGCGGCTGGTAGTGTCTCATGGGGAGCTGGGAGGCGGCCAAGACCAGCCGTGCTAGACATGTTCAGTGTCTGGGCAGAGGCCAGAGGGGTGCCCATCTCCCACCTGCCCTTCTAGGACGAGGCTGCAGAAAGAGGTTCCCAAGATACCAGATTCAAGGGTGGGTTATGCAGTAAGACCTTGAAACACTCCTGGGAAAATTTTCCCCAGGGTCTCCAAGACCAGCCTTCCTTTCCCTTCCCTTCCCTTCCCTTCCCTTCCCTTCCCTTCCCTTCCCTTCCCTTCCCTTCCCTTCCCTTCCCTTCCCTTCCCTTCCCTTCCCTTCCCTTCCCTTCCTTCCCTTCCTTTGCTTTCCTCTTTTCCTCTCCTCTCTTCCCCTCTCCTCCCTCCCCCTCCCCTCCCGTCCCCTCCCCTCCTCTCTCCTCTCCCTCCCTCCCTCTCCCTCCTTACCTTCCTTCTTTCCTTCCTTTGGCAGTGCTAGGCATCACACCCAGGGCCTCGAGTTCTAGTCCAGTGCTCTACCATTGAGCTTGCATTTCTCTCTAGCACTCTGGGCTACCATGTGGTCTTCTACTTAGCCAACCATATCTCAACCGTAGTACTGCGCATCCTGAACAGAATGTAGCTGGAAGAGTCCCTGGCAGATAGCACCGGGGGTGAGGGGATAAGAAAGAAGTCAGGAAGATGTGAGAAGTAGAAAACAACCAGGGGACTGTGTGGTGGGGGGGGGGGGAGTCTGTACTGAGTACTAGGTAGGAGTGGGGAAGCTTTGTCTGGAAGCTATGTCCCCCATCCTCCTCAACAATGTATTTGGGGCTTCTGCACCCTCAAGAGCTAGCTTGAAGATTCTAGGGCAACCAAGATAAGCCCCTTCTTTCCTCCCATGGGGAGAGCCATATGTGAACAAGCAGCTCAGCAAGGCAGAGTGTTCCAGAAGGTTCCAAAGATAAGTGAAGGAAAAGGTAAAGGAAGATCGGGTATGGGGGATGGAGAGTTCCGAAGAGAGTTGTCCACACTCCAGGTCTTGTATATCAGGGTTTTGTAGAGAGAATGGGACATGCTAAGGGGGAGGCTTTACAACACACACTACTTATAAAAATGGGAAAACGCTGCCATCCCAAGCCTGGGTCAGTCCGCCTCTTCAACTGTTTGGTATTCCTGGAAAAGAGTAACTTCCGATCTGCAAGGCCCCCTCTCTCTCCTCCTCTTCCTCCTCGTCTTCCTCCCACCCTCTTTTGTTACCATCTGGCATACAGTATGGGCCTCAGAGAAAACCTGCTAATACAGAAAATTAAACCATTCTTTAGGACTCCCCAACACTAAAGTGGCCAGCTAAAACAAGAGGCTCTTGGACACCATCAAGAGTGAAGTCCCTTGGGAGGTATTTTTGTCGTGTGTTTCTTTTTAACTGTATATATTTTTAAAGAGTGATGTGCAAACCCAAACCAAGACCACCTTGGCTCTGGATCAACTCCATGGAACTTGAAAAAAAATGACTTTATGTTGTGTTAGACTGTTGCATATTAAAGCCATGTCATGCCTTTGAAGAAACCAGAATCAGATCCTGAAAGCAATGCCTTGGGCAAATTTAAAGTTGTCACTCACTTTTCAAGGGAGTGACCATAAACATTGTACCCAACATGTCTAGCAGGCTGGGCCTCTAATGACAGTGGGCAAATACTTATTCAGTCCCAGATTAGGAAGCATCCATTTTCTCCTCCTTCTCCCCAACCACACATTTTTAACCAGCAACTAGGAGGCTCCCAAGAGAAGGAAATCTTGGGAGCTGCATTGGCTGGTGAAGTGGTTACAAAGACCGATGCCTTCCTACTAAACCTGTTTCCAATGGCTCACTGGCCAGGGCTGAGGGGCCAGGCAGGGAGAATGTGCTTGGGGTATTTACCTTTCCAGCTGTGGAGGCCTCTGTACAGAGCCACTAGCGGACAATGATTGGGCACTCTGCCCGTAGCAGATGTGCTGGGGAATCAAGCCAGAAGGAACTGGGATAATAGCCGGCAAAGGGACATGGGGGGCCTGAGAAGCCTCGCAAGGTACGCATGGGCGGAAAGCTGAAAACTGGAGACATCCCCACCATCCCAGAAAATGAGGCTAACTTACCATACAGCTCCTTTCCTTGAAGTAGGCTCGACAGGCCCAGTTGTTGAAAGGCAAAAAAAAAATAGGAAGGAAGAAAAAGCAACGTGTCTGGCCTGAATATCTAGCTGTGTTCCCTCCAGACCCCTCCCCAGCATACAGAATTGATGTGGGAGATGAGAGCAGAAGGCATTTGGGGCAGAGGGAAGAGGAGGCAATTTTAAAATATTGCTTCATGCATTTATTAAACTGAATGGGCAAACAGGTAGTGCCTTCAGGGTTATCTGGAAGTTATCAAGTCTCACATCTGTGGTCTCTGTAGCTGCTGCTTTGGGCCTCAGACAGGACAAAGAAGGCAAGAATCTAGTTCCTCTAGTTTTAAGAGTTTGTCTCCCAGTTTCTGTTCCATAGTTGAGGTGGTGGCCAGGTTAGTCCAGAGGTAGTATGGGAGGGATGGCACAAGGATGTGGACCCCGAAAATGTCATTCATGGACCCATCTTTAGGGACTAGCTGCTGAGGCCCTGAAGAAGTGTGGCTCGAAATCTTATGTGTGATAAAACAAAGGCTGAAAGAGACAAGAGTGTGCCCAGAGCCCATACCTTCAAGGGTGAGAATAGAACTCAGGTTCCCTGTCTATATGCCCTGCTCTCACAGGTCCTGTACTCTTGGTCTTTTGAACAAAGGGATATTGTCTTGTTTATTTTCCGTGGTTATCACAAGACCCCTGAAGCTGGGAAATGTATAATAAAAACAGTTTATTTAGCTCACAGATTCAGAGGCTGGAAGTCCAAACAGCATAGAACCCACTTCATGACAGAGGGCACATGGCAAGATCACATGATGAAACAGGAAACCGGAGAGAAACACGTGGGCTAGGCTCATAAACTAAGCAAGTTACATGAAAACTATCTTAAGCCCTTTTAAGGGCCCTCATACAATGGCCTCACCACATCCCAGTAGGCTTCCCTCTTCTCACACGGCTACACTTAAGGACCACACTCCCTCCACACATGAGCCCTTGGGTGACCATTCCCATCAAACCACAGCACATGCCTACTGTCTCAATCTAACTTCTGTTGCTAGAACTGATTATCATAGAAGGAGTAATTGGTAAAGAAAATGTATTCATTTCTTACAATTTGGAGGCTGGGAAGTCAAAAGCCAAAGGCCTGTCTCTGGAGAAGTCCCTTTGCAGGTCAGAGTCCTGCAGGGTCCTGAGAGCTCCTCATGGTGAGACAAGGCAAGGGCTTGGCTTGGAGACTGGGAAGATGGCTCAGTGGCAGTGGGTAACATGCTTGCTGTGTGAGCAATGGAAACCCGAGTTCAGATCCCCAGTGTCCACATTAAAAACCCAGATGTGGTGGCATGCTTCTGCAGACCCATTGCTGGGAAGGTGGACACAGGAGGATCTTTAGGGCTTGCTGGCTAGCTAATGTAGCCAAATCGGTGACTTCCGGGTTCAGAACATGAACCCTCTCAAAAACTAAGGTGGAGGGCCAGGGAAATGACTCAGTGGCTAAAGGAACATGTTTGCAAAGCCAGCTGGCCTGGGTTAGGCCCGGGTTCAAATCCCCAGTACCCACATAAAGCCAGATGTACAAAGTGGTGCATACATCTGGATTGTTTTTGCAGCAGCAAGAGGCCTTGATGTACCCATTCTCTCTCTCCTTGCAAATAAATAAATAAAATATATATATTTAAAAATAAGGTGGAGAGCATTAAGTTAAAACATCCAATATCAACTACTATTGTACTCCCACACACATGTGCATGTGCACCCACCCACATACACACACGTGTGTAGATTTGGTCTCTTGCTCTTCTTATAAAGCCACCTGCAAAGAGCTTCACCTCATGACCTCATCTACTTCTGACTACTCTTTAAAGGTTCTACCTCCAAATACCACTTACATATGACCTTGAGCACTAAGTAGCAACATAAGCTTTGGTGGGCATATTCCAAGCACAGTACTCATAAGGTACATTTGAGGCCAACACTCTGCCCAAAGCATGATCAAGGGCTGCAGGTCTGGGGTTGGGTGATTTGATCTGTATTTTGCTGCATTAAGGAGGCCCTGATAGAACTTCTATAGAGATGAACAGTGATTGGCAGAGGGGTTGCTACATGGGTTCGGTGGATCCATGCTGCCTCACCTATAACTATTGGCTCCTCCATTCACTGCAGACATTCTAGTCAAATTCCTATGTATCGTTATCACAGGCGTGGTCTTCACCTTCTTCATCAGGGGTGTGTTGGTTCAGTCTCTGTAGGTACAGCAGGCGCCAGAAATCTCAAGACATGAGGCGCTCCAGAGGGGAGCAGAACCCCCCAGGAAAGGGTCCCTCAAACTGTGAGAATTCCCTTTGCCCACTCATCATCTGCTTCCCTCAGATCTGTTTTTGGACACACAGTTCCAGCCAGCCCAGCCCCCTGGCCTCACAGCTCAGCCTTCAGGGTAGGGCAGAAGAAAGAATGTAATGAGAGTTATGGCTTAAGGAAGTGAACCGTGATAACCATAAACAGACAGTTTGGGATTTAGTTTGTTATTTTGTACAAGGCAGTACCTTTCAATAGCAACTGGTGTTAGGGTCAGGCTTAAACATTTTCATGTCACCAACAAAAAAACAGTGGTGCCATTGTTATAACACTGTACTTTTCCACCTTAAAATGGGATTGGTTTTGCAGATTGGGAAAGTTACCAAAAATAAGTTCCTTCAATCACAATGGTTAGCAGAGAGGGAGTTGCTAGTGAGAACTGTAGGTAAGATAGAGTTGCCCAAGCTTTGGTGATATTTAATACATGTGTCATACACCATAGATCCTGTAGTACATGAGGAGCAAAGGTTGTCTATTAGTTCTGACAGTCATGAATCAGAAGAAATAGCTATACGTTAATACCTCACACAATGTACTCTGTTGTAAGAAAAGCCACCACTACACAATGGCTTCCCTCTTGTAATCGATGCCCCAAATGTATCTTGCCTGTGTGTGTGCCTTGTCACCTTGGTGGTGCAGCTTCCTGTGCCCAAGTCCAAGGCAATTTGGGGTATGAACAGTTCTCTAAACCACCTTTGGAAGGGGTTCTGCCAGCTCTGAAAGATTGGTGATCTTTGTGCTGTGACCAAGTGTAGGCAAGACGTCACCTCATCACAGCGTAAGTCAGGACCATTTCAGCACTTTGAAGTCATTTGGTGACTCTCTGGGGAGTTGGTCATGTTTAAAATGTAAGCTAAAAGTGCCACTGGAGGGGGCGGGTTTAGAAATAGCGGGACTAACGATAAGGACATGGATCTGTAAGCTTCAATAAATATCCCTTCCTCCATACCCATGCCTGGTCTAGAAGTTCATCTCAGAGAACCTGAAGCTGCCTGTTACAGACATCAAAGCTTCTAGCTCCTGGCCCAATGCTGTCTCCATAAGCCTCATTCAGATATGAATGAAGCCAGGCCTCCCAAGAAACTTCAGTTTAATTGAGCCAGTGGTCCCAGCTTTTATTTTGTCAAAGTAGATGATAACACAGAAGCTCAAACATGTGGTCTTAGTTATTTTTCTCTTTTTTTACAGACAATAAACCATGATATTTCCCTCCACCCCCATTCCCCTTCAGAACTCCACTCTCCATCATATCCCCTCCCTCTTTCCATTAGTCTCTCTTTTAAGTTGATGTCATCATCTTTTTCTCCTATTATGAGGGTCTTGTATTGCTAGGCACTGCGAGGTCATGGATATCGAGGCCAATTTCTGACTGGACAGTTGCATTGTAAGGAGTCGTACCCTTCCTTTGGCTCTTAAATTCTATCCACTCCCTCTTCCGCAATGGGTCCTGAGCCTTGGAGGGTGTGATAGAGATGTTTCAGTGCTGGACACTCCTCTGTCCCTTCTTCTCAGCACTATGTTGCCTTTTGGGTCATCCCAGTGGTCATCACCATCTGAAAAGAGAAGCTTCTCTAACCAGAAGTAAGAGTAGCATTAATATATGAATATGAACATTAAGTGTAGTGCTTTCAGGACAGTTTGGTGGGAATAATATGTACATTTAGCCAGACAAGAGAGCAGGCTTTATAGTCCTAAGGCTCATGACCTCACATGCCATAGACTTTTGATTAGGTTTTTCAGTATCAGGCATGTATTCCCTCCCATAGAGAGGGCTTTCAGTCCAATTAGAGAGCAGTTGGTTTCCCCAAGAGCAGACATGCCACTATTGCACCCGTTCAGTCATTTGGCTTGTCTGGCCAAACTTGAGGTTTCCACTGTCCACTGTTTTCACTGCTGATGATTTCTGTCTCCCATAGGGCTGCATGCAGTGCAGCTTTTTCGAGATTTCAGTTGGCTGGTCTACAGGGAGAAGGTTTTTTGCTCAGCATCAGCTTACTTTCTCAGTGAGAAAGTAATAGGGTCTTACCATCTGTTTCTCAAGGGAAACCAAGGGCCTTGGCAATAGCCTTTAATGTTTTGGAAGCTACAGGGACCTCCCTGGCCAACAACTCACTGGAAGGTATCCCATCCCAGGCACTGAAATTTTTCTGGTAACAATCTATAGCTTCTGGATGTGCCATTATTCAAAAAAGTAGGTGTACATAAGTCTTATTCAGAATATCTCCAATTTTTTTTTTAACTTTTTACTTTTTATTATTTTTTGGAGAGAGACACAGAGAGAGACAGAGACAGAGAGAGAGGAGAGAGAGAGAGAGAGAGAGAGAGAGAGAGAGAGAGAGAGAGAGAGAGGAAGACAGATGGGCGTGCCAGCAGTGTCTCAGCTGCTGCGAACAAAATCCAGATGTGTGCGCCCCCTTGTGATCAAGTGCAGCATTGCGCCCTTGCATCACTTTGCATCTGGCTAAATGTGGGACCTGGAGATTGGAACTGCTGGAGATTGGAACCAGTGTTCTTAGGCTTAGGAGGCAGGCGCCTTAACCCCTAAGCCATCTCTCCAGCCCTATCTCGAATTTTGATTGACCCTCCCCCCTGCCCTCCTTTTACACAGTCAATTCCCCTGGCCTCACTTAGGCCATTCTCCTCCCTGTAATCGGTTCTTCTGCTTGCATATATACAATGCCAGTAAGCTGGAAAAAGGCTATAAGGGAGGGAGGAGAGGGAAGGACTTAAGGGGATGGTATTATTTTTCTCTTTTAAAACTTCTTCCCTGGATCCAGCAATACCATCCTTTGCTTCAACTCCTTCCCCTCTAGTATTATCTTGAATTAATAACTAATTAATATTGATTAATATCTTGAATAGATCACTGTTAATGTGCCTTTCGTTCAAAAACAACTCTCCAATTTCTTACAGGATACACTCTGTCCCACCCCAGGGTTTTTCAATGTGTCACAAAGTGTCACACAGAATAGACACCGTGACCACAGAGCAACAGGACAGGGGGGTTGCTCTCAAGGGGTTTATAATTCAGTTGGGAACTCAGCTATGTCCAGATAGATTAATTAGTGGTCAATTCAAGATACCTTGCTCTGTTCTTGCCTGCTTCGACCATCCACTAGCCACATTTGCCCCTTGGATGTCCTATTTCAGGCATTCTGGGAGAACACAGCCTTGCTGCCCAAGTTTCAAGTCTCAAAATTGGGCCTTGGGCCTGATAAGATCAATCCTGGCCCATCAGTGGGCACAGCACCAAACTGCTACAATGCCCTTACAAAGGTCCTTAAGCCTAGATTTCTCAAGTTCCAGCATTCAAAATGAGTAAAAAGGGTATTTTTTTTTCAGTGTAATGAAGACATAATATCTTCATAATAGAATTGCCTTGGTATTTCTAGACTTGATATTATAAAGTTATTGACTAAAATTTAACAAAGCTATGCCTTGGGGGACAACTGTGAGGTGCCTCCAAAGAACGGGATCTTAGCTAGAGCGGGTGCTGGACTTTACTGAGAGTCACAGTAGAACGTGCTGTTATTGTGACTGTGAAATGAAGCTGAGAACTAGAAAGAGAAGGAGGATTCATTTCAGCCAACCGGACAAGGTAGGATGGGGCTGCTTTCCTCAAAGCACAAGTGTCAGCCAGCCCAAGGGCTGGCAGCCCTCCTCACACCATGATGTGCATCTGAGGTTCCCAAGGATCTTAGCAAGCTGCAGATTCTGTCTTGGTAGGTCTCAGGTCAGACCCTAGTATCTGTGTTACTAACAAGCTCTGGGGAGAGGTCAATAAGCAAGAATATTTGGTAGATATATGTTAGCAGCTTGTTAGAACTTCCAAATCCTGAGCTGCTCCACCTCTGGGCTACAAATTGAGCATGTTCACTCACAAAATTTCAAGCCAACTACATGTTCCAGTGTGACTGGCTGGTTTCTTGGGCTCACCCTGGCAGACATAATCAATCAGGACACTGATAATCCTTCTCTGCCTGGTGTTACAATGCCAAGCAATGCAATAGAAAGGCAGCCTGGAGGGAAAAAGTCCTTGTGACCAAGTCTTGAAAAACGTGTGGCTAAACGAAATGGGACAATGAGGAACAGGTCAGGGGAAAGTGGGGCTTTTAGAAGCGCAGTCAGGAAGATTTCTAAGAGGAGCTCTGCAGGAACTGCAATGCCAAGATGAAGCGTGGATGTGCACGGGGCGGGGGGAGGGGGCTGACTGTCCCCAGAGCTCTGGAGATGCTGAAAGCCACCTGGAGCATTGCTAAGAATAAAGACTAGGAAGAAAGTTCTAGAAGAGCTGATAAGTTGCCCGTCAGGCTGGGAATTCTTAGCCAATGACGAAGGAAGACACTTGAGCCTATTTATCTACTAATAAAGTCTCAGAAAACATAAATGGGATGTCCACTATACCCCAGGCAGGAACTGACCCTCACCCACCAGGGATCTTATTCAGATTTCTCAGCCCATGTTGGGGGGTGTCCCACCATCTCCTTAAGATGAGGAAATTTGAGGTGAGTGGATTAAATGATGAGGCTGACAAGTAACTCAGCAGGGTCCTTTTCCGTCCGTCTGTCTGTCTGTCTGTCTGTCAGGCTCTCTTAAATCTCACATAGTGTGTCTTGGTACCTGTTATCATTTTGCAACTTCTTGCAGGTTTGCATTAGAGTTCCTTGGTTGCCTTGTCTGTGGGAGGGGCTGTGAGAGATAAGGAACAGGTGGGCAGTCAAGTGGCTGTGATACAAACAGCCAAGAGCCAAGGACAAGCAGGACAGAGTTCTGGGTGGTGCTTTCTGTCAACTTCATCAAGAGTTGGGTTGCAGTGATGTCTGCCTGTGGATTTTATTACAAATGTTGGGTACTTTGTATCTGTTCTCCTTTACTCCACAAGAGCCCTTTGGTGGGCAGGAATCAGTCAGTACTCAGTTCACCAAAAGAACAGACTCACTAAGATCAGATGTCAGGCCCCAGTTTACCTTGGGCTTAGAATGGCCCCCACGTCTCTCTGGCCTCAAAGCTGAAATCTGGTTTTCATGGGCTAGCCTGGGTGTTAATCAGAGTTCATTGAGATGCGCATCAAAGCCTATAATCAGCAGTTCTCATCGTGTCTACGGCACCGCGTAAGCCCGAAGCGCTGCACTTCCAATGAGCTTTTGTTAAGTGTGTCTCTCAGGATACATCTTAGTGGTGATCTCCTACTCAACTTGGTCCTGTGACATCTAGTGGTCAGTAGGGGAAGTGCAATGTTATCCCTGCACATGAGCAGGTGCAAATAAATAAATGCAAACTGGTACTTTATGGGATAAAAGATGGGCGAAGCTGGAGATGATAGCTCAACAGCAGAGCACTTACACAGCATGCATGAAGCCCTAGGTTCAATTCCAAGCAACACAAAAAAATCGGGGGAGAAATTTGTAATAAATGAAGTACCTTTGGAAGTCATAAGATGCACATTTAAGCCATGTAAAGTCCATAACCCTGTGCTCTATGCCTGATATTTACAGAGTTGCCAAAACCAATGGAAAATACACTATCCAACCTGTCATCTTTTAATTGATAAACTTTATAGTAGCATATAAGTAGCAGATGATATCATTTAGCATGATATAATACAGTACAAACTTAATGCCTGAACATATGCTGAAGAATGAGAAGCATAACAAATTGGAAGATGCTGGACACTCATTAAGGTGGTACCCTGGTACTGGAATGGATGTTGTAAGATCATGACAATGCCATATGTAAAAACTAGGCATAAATATACATTAACGGGCTTCCTGCCTGTTGTACCTTCACACATGATAAGACATGATATGTTGCATAGACTTACAGTCACATAGGAACTTAAGGTCTGCAATACTAATAACACCATGCAAACATAACTACATGAGGATCAACAGGAGATCTCATGACAACACAGACCTCAACCATCTCTTCCTCCTGCCATGGTCTCCGCCCAGAAGCCAAATGATGGCAAACATCCAAGGGAAGATTCTATAATAATTGATGTTCCTTTCCAGGGGGTCCCAGCTGAAGGGCAGTGGGGAGAGTCCTGTCAATGTGGGGCCAGGATAAATGAACACAAGAGTCATTTGCCAAACCTTAACATACTCAAATGATTTTTTCAAAACATTTTGGGTTTTGCAAAATGTATCTTGCTAAGCCCCCTTTCCCGACATTCTTATACCCATGTGGATTTCAAAGGAAATTTAATATGTATGTTTCTGATTCACTTAGGTTTAACTCAGCACAATTGCTCAGTGAGAATCATTTTGTGTCCAAGAATCTTCCTAACTCCTTTCTTTTATAACCTCCTCAAACTGCTTCCCTTCTAACCAGGAAGCTTGTTTTGTCCTGAACAAATTGAACTCCATTGCCAAAACAACTCAAGTTTGGTCCAAACTCCAGAGTCCTTCAATACTATAGAAAGTTGGAAAGTTTGCCAGCAGCTTGTCATGTCACCAAGGGCGTCTGCTGGTGGCTGGACAGGGTGGATGTCATGAGAGAGGCACAGTGGTCACACAGAGCAATACTTTGTATGCTTTAAAACCAAAATGCTAGCTTCTTCTTGCCAAACATCTGTGGGTCTGGGAGGCCCGGGGACCTGTGCAGTTCCCTGAGGGACACACTCTCCCAGTACTTAACAACTAAAAATGGGGCACACAGAACGGGAGGGAGGCGTCTTGTCCAGCTCACTGAGGGTTTTTTTGTACCGAGGAATTTTATCCCTTAAATGGGATTCCACCATCTAATTTCAACAATTAAAGTCAATGAATAGGGCTAGAGAGATGCCTCAGCGGTTAAGGTGCTTGCCTACAAAGCCTAGGAACCTGGGCTTGATTCGCCAGAATTCACGTAAAGCCAGATGCACAAGGTGGCACATGTAGCATCTGGAGTTCATTTGCAGTAGGTAGGGGCCCTGGTGCACCCATTCTCTGTATCTATCTCCATCTCTTTCTCTCGATCTGTCACAGATAAATAAATAAATAAATATTAAAGTAAATGAATCAATACACTAGCTCCATTTATTCCATCTCAGAGTTTTGTCTTTGTTTTAAAAATTCTATGTGCTAGGGCTGGAGAGATGGCTTAGCAGTTAAGGCATTTGGCTGCAAAGCCAAAGGACCTTGGTTCAATTCCCAGGACCCATGTAAGCCAGGTGCACAAGGTGGCACATGTCTGGAGTTCGTTTGCAGTGGCTGAAGGCCCTAGTGTGCCCATTCTCTCTCTCCCTCAAATAAATAAATAAAACTAAAATATTTTTTAAATACTATGTACTATAAACACAACAGGCCTAGAGCATTCAACTAACAACCAAATAGCAGAGATGGTGATGCAATCTTTTTAAGGGCCTGTTCTTTTGATGCAAAGGGGACATAATTATTCTACTCTAGTTTGCTTTTCTTGTCATAGTGTTGGGGCAGGTTTAAATAGCCAGCTGCATTGCAGTACTGCTCAGCATGATGTTCAGCCACACATAACAGAAAGCCTGAATAGAAGGCTCTAGTAAGATTGGGATTTAAATGTGGTTCATATGAAAGAAACCAAACGAAGGAAATCCAGGGTTATGAAAGCTGGTTTCAGATCATCAGGGGCCCAGGCTCTGCATGTGTCTGTTCCAACTTCCTGACCTTGAAACTTCCACTGCAGAATGGTTTAATTGTCACAAGATTGCTACTGCAGGCTTGTTGCTTATGTTTGCATTTCGGGCCTGTCAATGGAAAAAAAAAAAAAAAAAAAAAAAAAAACCTCTCAGCTGACACTGCCCCATGGAAGCTCAAACCAAGACTCTGTCTTATATTCCTTTCACCACCCCTGCGTGCAACAGATGCTGGTAAGTATGTTTTGTTAACATGTATCACTTCCCTGGATAATATGGGGTAGCAAGAAAGAAGAGAAAATTGAGAGGTCAACCAGCTGTCAACCTTACCCACTATGTTCTTTCCTGGCCTTGTCATAACTCCTAACCACTGGAGGGTCGGAAAGTTCCAGAAGCCATGACTGTCAGGCTTTGTGTGTGTGAGGTCTAATCAAGGCCAGACCAGCAAATATTGTGATGTATTCGCTTTGTTTTTATATAATTAGTTCTCTGTTTGCTTCTGCCCGCTCTGAATCTGATTTACCTCAGTTGGAAAGTGGAGTTGGCTTGGCATGTGGGGAGAATATGAGTAGAAGATCTCCCCTCAGTGTCACAAAAGGCCCAGAAGGGCTGAAGAGATCGCAGCTGAAAGAGGCAGTAAGTGACTCTTCTCTTTGTCTTGCTTGTATCAGTCAGCCCCCCTTCCTTCTGACCAGCTGCCCCTGACTCTCAGGTGATCCCTCCTTACTGCAGTGTGGATAGGAAGTGGATCCTATGGGTCTATGTGCTAAAAGCTTGGTTCTTGGCCTGAGGTGATATTGGGAGGTAATGGGACGTTTAGGAGGCAGGACCTACTGGGGGATGTTTAGTTATTAGAGATGTGTCCTTAGAGGGCATAAGGGACCCCAGGCCCCATCTGACTTCCTTTCTCTTTACTTCCCAGTCAGCATGAGTTGAACAGACTTCCCAAGCCACATGTGCTTATCTCACCACAGGCTCAAGTGACCACGGAAACCATGAGCCAACATAAAGCTTTTCTCATGAGTTGACTGTCCCAGGTACTTTGTCACAGTTGCAGAAAGCTGAGGAACACTAATGAAAACTCAACATGTAGGAAAACAGATTCACTTCCATGTTCCCTGGGGACAGAACAATGTTGCCGTATAGAGAAAACTTGATGGATCCTAATTTACAGTGAACTTGAATGGTAAGTAGGGACCATTCAAGTCAAGTTTGGGGAACAGTGGACAATTCACACAAAACATGATACAAACTTTACTGATGCTAGCTAGCAATGAAATACAATGATGTTAACCTTCCTTGACTTCTGGGGCACCTCTTACCCTCATTGTATAGCCAAGAAACTGAGGTTAGGTCACTACTGGAGTCAACAGAGGTGACCTAGAAACACACTGGTTTTCTTATATCAAATAGCTTCCCCTTTCAGAGGAGCCTGGCACTCTAGGAAGATTTGCAGAGTAAACTCCCAGGTCCCAAGACTCCCAGTGGTTGAGTGAGGTGAATAGCTTGGATGGAAAGAAGAAACGCTAGAACACTAGGGCCCCCCAGAATGCCAAGGCACCACTCAGGATCAAACCTGGATTAAAGTAAAATTAAGTGTGAGCTGTCCTCCTCATGACTGGAGAATACATGTCCTACAGACCTCAATGCCTCCAAGGTAAGCTGTCTTCCTCATAATTAGAGAATGCATGTCCTACAGACCCCAACATCTCCCATGTGAGCGGTCCTCATGACCCATCTTCTACAGACCTCAACATCTACCATGAATGCTTATGGTGTGAAAATAGGATTTGTTTGGGGGTGTGGGGAATGTGGTCTGCCGTCTTCATTTTTCATTCATGCTTTTGTGTTTGTGTATGCAGATGTGTGTTCATGTGTGTGAGTGTGCACATCTGTATGCATGCATGTTTAGGCCTGAGGACAACCATGTGTGTCATTCCTCAGGTACCCACCAATTAGGATAGAGTGGCTGTCTGATAAGCCCTCTGGGATTACAAGCACATGCCACTACACCAATTTTTTTTTTTTACTTGGGTTCATAGGATCCAACTCAGGTCCTTATGCTTACTAAGTGAGTAATTTACTGATGAGCTATCTCTCCAGCCCCATTCATAACTATTTTTACTGTTTAGTTCAACTTAGACCACGACCCCATGACATGCCTAGTAGTTAAGCTTCAGGTAGTGGCAGAACTACCAATTTGAATATAAAAATAAAATATTTTTCACTGTGAAATTAGCAGAGTATTGTAGAGTGGGGAAGCTTCCATAAGGCAGAAGGAAGTGTGGCCAGATTGCTGACTAAAGAGAAAAGTCTACCAGGAGGACTCAATGTCCAGAAACAACAAGAAAATTAAGAAGTAGCAGCTATAGCACTATACAGTTTATATGCTGTTATCTTGCTTGAGCCTCCCCACACACTGAAAAGTGGGAAAGAAGTTTCTGAAAAAAAACTATAAGTTCAGAGAGATCCAATGTCCAACCTGAGATTGCACAGCTGAAGGGGAGGCAGGGATGTGTTGGGCAGGGGCTGGGCCTCTCCACCAACAACGCTTAGGCAGCCCCAGATATCTGGTGACCCACAATGAGCAATAATGAGCCCATCCTCCTCCCCTACCCCCCGGGATCACCCCTCTGCAACCAAGATCATGGGATTTGATTCCTAGGAAGGAAAGGCAGGAGAGACTGCCACCAAAAGCACTTAGTACTTCAACTATGTCCAGTGACACAGTGCCACCTTAGGACATAGGTGCCAGATACATCTCTTCTTCTTTTCTCCACATCCTGTGCTACCCGCCTCCACAAGTTTGCCTTTGGTTCCTCCAAAGACAGTGATGTCTGGGGCAAGTATCCACCTGCCTCTGTTTACTCACCTGTAAAATGGGAAGATGGGCATCTCACCTTTAAGCTGCTTGCTGAGTGGCAAGCTGAGGGGAGTGGAGGAAGAGTACAGGTCTGGACAAGCCCAGAGCCAAGCCCACCTTCCTGGCCTGCTCTCTGGGAGCTGCCTGCTACTGGGAGGGTTGATGGTTGAGTGCTGTGCTCTGACCTCAGGCTCCCAGGGTAACATGGGAATCAACAGGAGGAGCCACAGGTGAGCTGGTCCGTTTTCAGTGCAGATGCCACAGGTCACGAGGGTTTGTTTGGTGTGAGCTCAGGCAACCTGCATTCTTGACGTCTCTGCTGGCAAGGTGGCAGCTGTCCCCCTGAAAGTTAACGGGCTCTTGTACTAGAGGAGCAGAGTTCTATGCCCCAATGTCACTGGCGGCCCCTCCCCACCACCCATCAATCTAGCAGA
This sequence comes from Orientallactaga sibirica, assembly GCA_036365145.1. Classification (NCBI taxonomy): domain Eukaryota; kingdom Metazoa; phylum Chordata; class Mammalia; order Rodentia; family Dipodidae; genus Orientallactaga; species Orientallactaga sibirica. The sequence goes on from JAEOAD010000031.1 coordinate 20,371,168, forward strand.
TCTTTAATGAATACACTCTCATTGGTAAAGATTGGCGTTTGTTCGTTCGGAAAACCCTAGCAAAGTGACAGAAATGTAAACCATCCGGAAGCCCATTGGAGACTCTTGGAATGGGAATTCCTTTTCCAAACTTCTTGAGTTGCCCTCTGAGACTTGTGACATCCATCAGCCTGGGGTCCCTGGCCACTGCTCAGGACCCAGATCCTGGGACTCAACAGCCAGGGGCCCTGGGAGTGAGGCATCTGCCCAGGTGTTTTCAGGAGATCTAGCTGGGAGGGCAATGAGCCCAGAACTTGGCAGAAGAACGAGCTGAGGGAAGAGGCGACTTCACAGTGTTGATGAGCCTACCAGTCATTCAGGGGCCACTGTCCTAGTCTGACTCCCCTGCACATCTGGACAGCGCAAGACCTTCTCACCATGAGAAGGCAGATGCTCACGTGGGGGCATGTCACAGGTTGGAAAACTTACCCGACCTGCTCTCCAGAAGGGCACCCAGGGACACTACAAAGAGAAAGGACAGAACAGAGGTGAACACCAAGGCCCTAAACTGTGGGAAGGAGCTTCCACAACAAAGGGCTTCCTCTCACTGACTCCCATGGGATTACCCAGACAACAAGATGGGCTGGAGACTGAGGCTGAAACCACCTCTTATTCCTCACTCCATTGTTGCAGGTACCACCGCGATGGCATGCATCAGAAAGGAGCCTTCCCATGTTTCTGGGGGTACGTGGAGCGTTTCTCAAAAGAAGGAGTTGGACGTGCCTCCTGGGAGTTCTGAGCAGCTTAAACAAATAGCTGAGAAGATCTCACGTGCTTTGTATTTTTATTTTTTTAAATGGAGGCATAATTTCTGCATTTCAAAAATCCAAATAACTGCCTCCTATGGGCCAGCGTGGAGAGCTGCGTGGGCCAGCGAAGGTCAGAGGCCCAGCAACGCAATGCTCCTAAGTGCAGTGCAGGAAGAGCTTCTTGGCTTGCTTTTAAGCCTTGGTGTGAAGAAAATTCCCGGCCAACCCAACCCAGAATGGGCCTCCTGCCGACAGTGGCGGGCATCTGTCCTGCCAGCAGATACCTGGGGTACCTGGCCGCTGGACTTACGCCCCCGCAGGCCCAGGCCCAGGCCGCAGCGGGCGGCCGCTGTCTTCTGCGCAGCGCTGTGGAGCAAAGGCTCCTTCCCGGATGGCAGAGGGGTGCGCCGAGTCTGGAAAGTTTGGGGAGCCTTGGAGCATCAGGGGTAGCAGGTGCCCAAACGGTGGAGGAGAGGGCTCTGGGGCCCCAGCTGCCTGCCCTGGCGGAGTTCCGAACCTTGGGACTTGCAGCCCCGCCACCCCCCCGGCCAGCCCTTTGGAGAGCTCTCGTCCTAGGGCAGCTTCCAGGGCTGCGAGCGCGCAAGGCGCAGTTGGTCCGTAGCACTGGCGGAGCGTCCCGGCCCGGGCGGGGATGGCTCCCGCAGGCCGGCAGGAGGAGAGGGTGAGGCGGGCCGGCCCCCTCCTCCCTCCCGCGTGCCCGCCCTCCCTTCCTCCGGTCCTGCAGCCAATTAGACCGCCCCCTCGGGCGGGAGGCGTGGGGCGCTCCATAAAGCGGCGCGGAGCTGTCACCCGCGAGCAGGCCACTCACCGCGCAGGCTGAGCCGGTGCGCCGCAGACTCGGGTCGGGCCGGGCAGTGCGGAGGAGCCATGGCCACCACCAACGGGGCCGTGGAAAACGGACAGCTGGATGGGAAACCGCCTGTCCTGCCGCATCCCATCCGCGACTTGGAGGTCAAGTTCACCAAGGTGAGGTGGATGTCCCTCCCACCCGACGTCCTTAGACTCCGAGCTGGGCAGTCTGGTGGGGGGCGTGGGGCGAAGAACCAACTGGTCTGGAGTCCTCCAGGAGCTCCCTGGCCTGGCGTGGCACATCCAAAGCCATCCTTTCAGGGAGTCCCGAATGAGAACCCGTGCCTCAATCAGGCTAGGTGCTCAAGCCCCAAAGCCAGAGATGGGAAGCAGTGAGCGTCCGCGCCACGCCAGGTTGCAACCCCAAGGGACCCCCGTGTTCCCTTGGAACCTTCCACTTTGAAGGCGAGCGTTGGGGAGCGCTGTGGTGACTGTGGGCGTAAGTGGTCTCACTGCAGACAGATTTCTGGGATGTGGGAGGGTCACAAGTGCCCAGGGACTCTAAAATGAGTTTCCAACTACGAGTCACAAGGGGAACTGTGTGTTCAGGAGCAATGAACAAAGGATCTGGCACCTTCTGGGCTTAGCCCCGACCAGCTTACCAGCAGAACTGGAGGAGAAGGATGGAGGATGAAGGCGTGCCCGGAGGATTCCAGATCTGGGCCTAGGGGAGCCATGGGTTGGACAGGCTAGAGGGTCAAGGCCTAGTCTCATAGCAGAGGCCAGTGGCCCTGGTAGTTCGCTCTGGTTTCCTGGGAGGCTGCAACTGGCGGTGAGATCATCTGCCTGTGGCAGAAAAGAAGATGGCGATACCTCAGACGCCAGAGGAAGGACACCACCCGCCCCCCCCCCCCAGACTCTGGGATACTCTGCACCCACTGGATATGGGACACTTCAGGGAGACAGACAGGCCTTTAGCTTCAGGTCTGAAAACTTTAACTCCTTTTCATATCTTAGCCATAGCTTCCAGCTCCATTTGACACACACTTAGAAAATTCCCTCAATTTTATTATCAAAAGTAGCTATTATCCCTCTGGGATAATTTTAATCAAAAGACGAAGTGTCAGGTCAGTATGTGTGGCCTTCAAATTCTGGTCTCTTGGCACTCAAATCCTAAAACTTAGCTGTGCAGACATTTAAAACTGCATGACATTTCCATGAACTGTTTTCAGAGGGAGAGCTCTGTAATCAACAGAGGCATGGCCCTGGGAAGGTTGTGAGTTGTTTTTAATGTAGTTTCCTTATTAGTATCAACTTCAGAGGGAAAATTCCAACGCTATTGCTAGGAACTGTGAGAATAATGCCTTCGTTTTTCAGACCTGAGCACTTGGGATGCTGGGCTGCTTGTTTTGACGGTGGCGTTTTATTCTGTTTTTATAAAGGTTTATTTTTTTATTTTTTGTAAAACTCTACAGAAGCCAGAATGTGGAAATATGATTGCCCTTTTGTTAAGTACCTCATTGAGTCCTCTCAGAACAGGCTGGCAACAAAGAAGGAAAAGTTGGCCTTTTTCTAGTCGATTCCCTAAGTTGTTTTAAAGGTGCAGATACAGACCTTGTGGAGGAAGATCTTGGGAAGTTCCTAGAGCAGTGAGTGAGTGTGCTGGACGGATGTACCGGTGTGTGAGTGAAGTTGAAGACAAATGAAAAGATGCAAGGAGCTGAGAAGTGGGATCTTGAGGGTGAGGGCTCCAGAAGATACTGACTCCAACTGCCTAGTGCCAGGCTGCACTTTCCACACTGCGGCCAGCCATGTCCCTTGCTCTGCCCTTGTTCTTTGCGGACCACTGCAGATGCTTCCCCATAGTAGTTCTTTGGCCAGATGGCCTGTATAGCGGAAGATGAACCATCCATGCTAAGGAAGCGCCAGGCTGAGAGGAATGGAGCTAGTGGGAGACACTGCAGAGGAGAATGCAGGCCCAGGGCAAATAGTTACAGTAGAGCATGTGAGCCAGCAGTGGTCTCTGTTTTCCTAAAGTGACTCAAGATGCTTTTCCATCATGGAGGGTCACTTTGAGCGCAGGCCTTGCCGTACAATTTCCTGAGGGGACCCAGTGTCCAGAAGAGTGGTGTATCAAAGCTTCTTCATGTGTTCTCAAATCTTAACATTGAGCCTTGGGTCATGTGGTATGATTCTGGAGAAGGAAAGGTCCCTCTGGGGTCCCCACAAAGATTTCAGATGGTGGTGCCTTCTTTTTTAGGGAACCGCTTTATAAAGTTCCTTCTAGTAACAGAGGTTCTCTTTCAAGTTTTCTGATTCATTAAAAATGCCAGCTTTTATTCTCTTTTATGAAAAATAAAATTCCCCCAAATCTCCTAAAAACATAGTCATTTTGAGTTTAGCTAAGCGGCCTGAGGTCCAATGAAAGTTACTGGAAGTGGCGCCGACAAAATTCTCTTGTGTCACGACCACCTCTGCCTCCCTCCAAGACACCTTCCAGCACCATCTACATCCTTTAGTAAAATGTGAATTCTGTGTACATCTCACTGTAGCTTCCACTTGTAATCTCTGAATGTTTGTTTCATATCAATCCATGAGTGGAGGAAGACAGTTCCCATCTAGACCGTCTACCTACTAAGTTCAGGTTCAAAGCAATTCAGCCAGCAACATTGGTTGGCGACACTCATAGGCCCTTTATTTGTGTTTATGTTTTGTTTGAGTGGAGAGAAAAATCGACAGTAGAAACCACTTACTAGATTACTTTACTAGTAGGATAAAGAAAATAATTTTGTTAAATTAGAAACATTGTGATGGAGAAATATGGTTAAAATTGAGCAGTCTGGAGTTTTTATTTTAAGTTGCTGGTTAGCAGTGACTAAGGATCAATGCCATGAACAACAGAGTAATTTTTTTTTTTTTTGGAAAAGCATGCTTGTAGATGAAGTGTAGCTGACATCTGATCACTGCAATCTGTTTCCATCCTCCCCCCCCCCATTTAGACTCTGTTTTACCACCTTCTCATTTTCTCTCCCCCCTTGGAATTGATACCAGGAAGGACCTAGGATCAGCAATTTTCACTGACAAGCTCTATTATCTAACCCACGAAATTTCATCTTCCTTCAAATGGGTCTGTTCCTGGCTGCACTTTCCTCCCCGCACTAACTTAACTCCTCTTCCCCACTTATTAATTTCTTGCTGTTGCCGAGTGATTACTTGCTGCATGGCAAAAGTGAACTCTTGGATTTGGTTTCAGCTGGAAGAATAAACCTGTAATTGTAGCCTGGCCTTTTCCTCGCACGCTTCCCTGGGGGCCTGGCTGCACATGGAAGGCACTGAGCTTCCAGAAGTTAGATGGGCACATCTCGCTGGAGCTGGTTGCTCTGAGCTTTGGACTCCAATTGGAGGGGGTGGTTGCTTGGCAGTCTCTGACCCCTCTGCCCAGGTTGCCCTCTATGGATGGCATGGTCCCTTCCAGAGGGAGCCTGGGTGGGCTTCCTTTTGACAAGCTGCAGAAGTGATACAAGGGCCCCGATGCAGCAAGGAAACCAAGCCACACACTCAGGAACTGGCTCCTGTCCCTCTTTAGTCTACCATCATCAAGGTGTCAAGTGTTTCAAATAAATCCATTGAAGTTAGCCCCGTCGTGACACAATTCTCCTTTTGAGCCATTTGAAGGAGAAGCAAAATGAACATACATGTGTGTGATATATATCCACATGTAGAAATGACATCTGAAGTTAGTTCTGCCTTTTCAAGTGGTCAGTTTTGCCGATTCAAAGCTTCGGACATATGCTAGCCATTTTGTGATGGGAGTCTTACCCACGGCAGGACGGGCTACGATGACACGGCTCCAATGCAATAAGAGGGTGGCTGCTCTCTAGCTGGGCCATTGGGGCCTTTGTGCCATCAGCTTGTATTTGGTATGTTATCCATCACTCCTGCTCCTCATTCTTTTCCAAATGTCCTTTTTTTTTTTTTTTTTGAGACAAGCCCAATAGACTGGCCTTCTTTTTAATGCAAGAGAGCAAGAGAGTGAAAGTGAGAGAATGGGTGTGCCAGGGCCTCCCGCCACTGCAGTCAAACTCCAGATGCGTAGGCCCTCTTGTCTGACCTTGCACACTTGTATCACTTTGTGCATCTGGCTTACCTGGGTCCTGGAGAGTCGAACATGAGTCCTTAAGCTTTGTAGGCAAGCACCTTGACCGCTAAACCATCTCTCCACCCCCAAATGTCCTATCTTTTAATGCAGACTTTAAGGTGATTAAAACTTAAAGCAAACTAAGTAACCTGGGATCCTGGCCTCACATAAAAGGCTTGGAGCTTCCAGAAGTCTGATGGGCATATCCTACTGGAGCTGTACATGAATTCAATGCACGGGCTTAGTAAATTCTTTGTCGTTTGCTCATGATGGTTTTTTTGTTTTAACATTATTATTTTCAGCTGTGTTCTGGATAATTTAGGCTTCCAGTGAAACAATTTTGTGAGTTATGTATATCTAGATGTAAATGGTGATTTACCATATCACTTAATGTAATCTGAATTTTTTTCCAACCTGGATATTTAACTGTATTTCAACACCGGCTTTAAAAAAGGTCAAAGGGAAAATGAACATTTTAAGGGGCTTCAAGGGCACAATGTAATGATGTGCAGATCTTAAGAGGAATGGGGAACTCTACAATAAACCTAAGTCCTTGGCGGTCTTGTTAAAGATGGTAGCATGAAGGGGGAAGGGGTGCACACAGCTTTAGGGTCAGGCAGATGTCATGTCACCAGGCACATACACCACTTCCCAGCCGTCTCCAAAGCCCATGAAGGTGTAAAACTCAATTTACATCTTCTATGTAATGATTTAATTCAGCTATTCCTCTGTGAATCCACATTATTGCGACAAATGAAGGCAATAAATTAGAAAAATCACTCCAAATTACTTTAGATGTATCATAACAACTTGATTCTAATTCTGAAGCTGCTCCCTGTTGGTTGCTTCATGTGATTCTGTGTGTTCTGTCCCCCTCCACATCTCATCTGTAAAACATCTAGAGGGAAGGGAAGGGATTGTGGGGGAAAAGGCGGGACAAGACGTTACCTAAGATCCTTAGCATGTTGAATTATATGATTTTGATTTAAACCTAATTCGTTACACTTCCTTTCCTGGTTAGATATTTATCAACAATGACTGGCACGAATCCAAGAGTGGGAAAAGGTTTGCTACATATAACCCTTCAACTCTAGAGAAAATATGTGAAGTGGAAGAAGGAGATAAGGTAGGTCCTCCTCCCTCCCCCCTCTAAGTAACTCAATTATAGATAAATGAAGATTAAGGACACTGTGCAGTTTAGCTATGAGACACCCTCCCTCCTGGTAGGGCCTGGGCAACCACACCAGCAAGTTCTTATGTGCAAGTCAGACACAGGGCCTCGAATGGGATCAATTACAGATGGTCTTCTGCACAGAGTCACCTGCCTTTGATAGATGTTTCTCCATCTATTAGGATGACCTCAGCTATCATTATCACATGGACAAAGAAAAGGGTTTTTTTTTTAAATCAATTATTTGAACCTGTAAGCATTAAAGAGTCTTTCCAAAAATCCTGCTGTTGTGTTTCACCAAATATAGCATTTTGGCAGGAGACATTAAAAAAATTGAAGGAAAATAAAAGACTTTCTACCCAAGTGCTTGGGGTGAGGGACGTAGTAATATGTCATGTAACCACCAGATTTCACGAAAATCTCACACAAGCATGTACAAGAGTAGTCTACACAGACCTGTTCACTGGTATAGGGTCTCCTTTGTCATGTACAGAAGCTAAGGGACATCTAGGTGATCCTTTTTACATTTCAAGGCCGAAAACTGTATTTTAAGGAAATATTAAAGATCTATAGAGGGAACAGAGGGAGCGGAAATATGAACCTCTCCTAAATCACCAGTGCTGGATGAGCCTCCCTCCCTTCCTCCTTCCTCCTTCCTTCCTTCCTCCTCCCTCCCTTCCTCCTTTCTCTTCCCTCCCTTCCTCCTCCCTCCTTCCTTCCTTCCTCCTCTCTCCCTTCCTCCTTCCTTCCTTCCCTCCTTTCTTCTTTCCTTCCTTCTTCCCTCCCCCTTATCCTCTTTTTCCCTTCTCCTCCTCCTCTTCCTTCTCCTCCTCCTCCTTCTCCTTTTTGTCTTCTTTCTCTCTCTGATATATTCTTGCTATATTGCCCATATTGCCCAGGAACTCACAGGCTCCAAGAATCTTCCTAGAATCACAGATTTTGGGCAGTTTTTGGTTCTGTGCTGGAGGTCAAAGCCAGGGCCTTTTGCAGGCTAGGAAAGCACTCTAATGTTTAGCTACATGCCTAGCTCTTTGTTTGAGATGGTATCTCACTATATAACCCAAGTTGGCCTTGAATTATTAATCCTCCTGCTTGCTCCTCTCCAGTGCTGGGATTGTAGGCTTGGGCTACCACATCTGGCTGGATAGATATTCTTAATCAGTGCACTGGTGAGGTTGAAATGCGTGGATAGAAGGTTGTGGAGGTCACGTACACTTGGATTTTCACCTGCCAGCCACAGTGTTGTGATATGTGTATAATACACAGTGGCCTGCTGACATAGACCCTGTTCCCTATGGCACCTAATACTAAGTTCTGTTTACAAAAAAAAAAAAAAAATGTAGCTCAGGGGAGCTGGTAGGAAGCTGTGAGGGTTTGGCAGAGAGGGTGTGATGTTGAGTGGGACACCCACTTGCTGAATCCCTGTTCCCTGAACAGGTATCGAGGGAGAGTGACAACACTGTCCGAGACCCTGTTCTTTCCTGTGTCGGGGTGACCACTTGCTGCTACTGAGGTTCTGGCCTCCACCCTAGAGCCAGAACAAAGAATGTGGTGTCCCTCGCCAAAGCTTCGCTGAACCTCCAAGCAGGATTTTTGGCTGATCTTGGTAGACTCCCCTAATGACTGGGGTCCAGTATCCATTGTCTGCTGTGCCACCCTAGGGAGAGAGGCTCCGAGCAGCCTTCAGGGTGAACCATTGCGCATCATCAACCCAACTCTCAGAGACCATTCTCCTGAAAATGAGACTAGGCTAGATGGCACTCCTCTTACTTCTGTAGTTTAAAGAAGGTTGAGGACCAGAGGTGTAGCTCGGTGGTGGAATGCTTGCCTAAAGGCTCTGGGTTCAATTCTCAGGGAAAAAAACTCACAAAAGGGTTCAGTTGTTGATTATTCTTGAAGGACACAAGAAACCCAGTTCTTTGTCTATAAGATCATGTAACAATTCTGCCCCCATGAGGCACACAAGGCTGAAGGCAGAGAACAGGCCTGGATGTAGTTGCTGGGCCTTCCTGCCTGGGGACTTTGCTGATGTGAATTTTTTAATCACAAATGTTATTTGCTCATTCTTGGTCCCCAAGTTTTCAGCTGGAATAAAAATGCCAAGACAGATATCCTTCACCTAGCATGTGAAAGGAGAGCTGTGTGTGTTCAAATTGTGCCAACACATGGGAAACCTTTTATACCTGGGTCACCGAGAAAGATACATGAGGCCTATGCCTATATAAAATATTTCTAAATACTCTTGAAAAGGATCTGAGATGTAAAAGACAAAGAAAAAAGAAAAGAAAAAGAAAAAAACTTGAAAGCCTCCCTTCCCTCCCACTATTCCAGGGATTTAAAACTTGCTGCTTGAGGTTCATGGGCCAGCCCTCCTTCCTCTGGTCTATAGCAGAACAGTGCTGCTCCCGGCTGACAGCTGAGCAGAGCCCAGACTGCAACGGCATCAAAAAGTGACACAGTCTCTCTTGTTTTGCCACTCAGCTGGATGTGGATGAGGCTGTGGAGGCCGCACAGGCCGCCTTCCAGAGGGGGTCCCCATGGCGCAAGCTGGATGCCCTGGGCCGAGGCCGGTTGCTGCACCAACTGGCTGATCTTGTAGAGAGGGACCGAGCCATCCTGGCGGTGAGTACAGGTACCAGGCAGGTGTGGGAGGAGGGCCCTGTCCCCAAGGAGTGTGGTCAGAAAGATCTGGAGTGTTGGTTTTGTGTAGCTCTTTGGAGGTGGGTGACAGGTGTCCGTGCCCCAGGACTCCATCCTTTCCATCGTGAAGTCAGACATTTCTCTTCTGCAGCTCAGCTTCTTGGCCAGGTTGTTAGAAGAAAGTTTACCTATTTCAGTGGTTCCCAGTCTAAGGACATACACAGCCTGTCACCATGGGCTGGGCCATATCCTTGCCCTTCCAATGCATTGACATAGAAACTTTTTTTCACATGAACTTCCTTGTAAACATAAATTTAGCCTCATCCTAGATACAGTAGGCCTCCTTATCTGAAGTTTCAGTAATCCAGAATCAGCCACGGCTCCAAAATATTAAATGGAAAATCCTAGAAATAAGCAATTCATAAATTTTAAGTAACTTTCATTATAATATATTGTTATGATTGTCCTATTTTACTATTAGTCATTGCTTCTAATTACCTACTGTAACTGATTTATAAGCCAAATTTTATTGTGGGTGCTTACTAAAGGAAAAAAATGACATGGTATAGAAATTATAGATTAGGTACTATTGATTTATTTCTTCATGTAAAATGTCACAAAGTATGATATCTAAGTGTTGTGAGAACAATCCATTTACCATCTTTAGCAGAGTCCCTGGCATATAACAAGCACTAAGTAGGCAGTAGCTATTATTAAGAATAGAGGTTACCACATGAAGGCTATCTGAACCCCAAGTCTCTAACCCCAGCTACATGGCCTTCCTACTGGCCAGTAATTTGTAGATACTTCAATTTCTCAGCTATGAAATGATGATGTTGATGCAGCCCTCCCATAAACTGGAAGGCTCCCAGGCCATGGAGTAACCGTGTAAATGGTTATTCAACAAGATCTCAGCCCTTCTTTTGATCTTGAGGAGTGAACAGAAGTCACAGGGAGCCTTGCGACTGTTACAACCTGCCTGCCCAGTGCCTCTGGCTCAGTCTCCTGGTTGAAAACTTGTTCCAACCCTTGAGGCCCATTTAGTAGAAGAGGAGAAATCTCCTTTTTTCCCCTTTGATTGAGGGGAAAAAAAATGATTTTTCTACTGTTAGGAGTCAGGAGGAGAGTGACCACCTTTTTAAAAGAAGTATCCACTAGGACACTATGTTGTTTTTGTCTCTGAATGTATCTGTGGGGGAGTGGTGAAGAGATGATCTCCCTGCAGGGGGCTTGCAGAGACCCAGAGCTCTACTTCCTCTTACAGTCCACATGCTCATGGGAATGAGTCTGGGTGAGTGCAGCTCCCTCCCAAACATGAGTACTCCACACAGCCTCTGGTTTCTTCCTGCATCTAAAGCCAGTCTCAATGCTCAAGCTGCCAGACTGGCTTTTTCAAAAACATTTCTGTTTCCCCCGCATGAGCTCATCGGTCTGCAATGTCCGTGTGGACTAATAGCAGGCTGGAGAGGATGTGCCTTGAGCAACCCTCCCCACCCTGTCCCTGAGTGTCAGTATCATCCCAAGAGCCTTGGTGCAAGGTCACCTTCCTCTTTAGCCTGTCCTTGCTGTCCTGGCACCTCTGCATCTTGATAGCAGATGGATAGGGGCATGGGAGAAATCCAGAAGCCACCCAGCCCGTCACTCCTGCCACTATGACCTGACTGCTCTCAAGAAATAAGATTCGTCTCTTTGCCAAAACATGAAAGGGACAAGAGAATGATGGCAAGGATGTTGTTTTTATGTGTGTATGTGAGAGAGAGAGGGAGAGAATTGGCATGCCAGGGCCTCAAGCTACTGCAGTCAATCTCCAGAAGCATATGCCACCTTGTGCACATGCATGACATTGTGCATGTATCACCATATGCATCTGGCTTACATAGGATCTGGGGAATCGAACAGGGATCTTAGGCTTTGCAGGCAAGTGTCATAACCGCTAAGCCATCTCTCCAGCCCAAGGATGGTTTTTAAAACTCTAACCACATCCAAGGAAGGCACCCCTTGCTCTCCACCTTGATATGGTTTCCTGCCTTTGAGCATGGCAGAGTGCTCCGTCCCCTCACCCTCTTGCTGTCTCGGAGGTTTGACTGATCTTGGAATGTACAGTGTTTAGAAACAGACATGGGGGAACTTGTGACGCTTGACTTTCTCTCCCTTGCCGAGACATCCTGGATTCAGGCCTTCGAGGTGCTCATTCAGGGAGCTCCCCAATAGAAATCCTCCATACAAATTATTTCTGGACCTTCATCTGAGGCACGCTGACATTTGAAAGTTGCTGCTTCAGCATTTTCCTATCATTCTTAGTAGTTGGGGGTTATAATGTGTGAATTTTTCACAAATCACACTTTTCTCTTAGTATATTAAAGAAAATCGCCTTAGAAGGGCTGAGATTTGCTCCTGTTTGGGCTACAGCAGCAAGTCACATCCATAACTAATACTTGATTTCTCAAGTTCAGTCTTCTACCTATAAGAAGAACTTTCTGTCTAAATCTATTGTGACCTGGGTTTTGCTTGGACAGATTTCAATAGACCAACCTAGAAAACTCAAATCATCACTCCAGTGAACAATCTTGCCCAAGTTAATGATTTGAAAAAGTATATAGGCTGGAGCTGGCAAGATTGGTCAGTTGGTAAAGTGCCCACTTTGCAAGCATGACCAGAGTCTGATCCTCGGGACCCACCTAAAACTGCTGGGTATGGTAGCACCTGCTCGTAATCCCATTGCTGGCGAGGCAAAGACAGATGGCTCCCTGGGGCTCTCTGGCCAGCTAGTTTAGCCTAATCAGTGAGCTCCAGACTTCAAACCCTACCTCAAAGAGAGGTGGACAGCATGCCTAATGATGACATCTGAGGTTGCCCTCTGATTATCTTCCACACACATGTACATGCATGTGCACCCACACACAAATGCACATGTAAAAATCAAAATGTATATAGACAATGCTTGTTGAACGCTTGCTATGTTCCCAGATTTGTAGGCTCTCATTCTGCAGGATGTATTATTCCATTTCAAAGTAAGGAAGCTGAATCCCCCCCCCCCCCCGTCCCCCCCCCGCCACCAATAAGGAAGTTGTCCAAGGCCTCTCAGCCAGAGCTAGAAACCCAAGATTGGAGGCAAACAGTTGTCTCCATGTTCAAAACATACCCCCATGCTGCACCCACATGCTCCCTGCCCATGCCAGCAAAGAGCCAAGACTAGAGCCCTGGATCCATGGACAGGCACACTCGTGCTCACAGGAGCTGCCGGAAGCTGCAGACATTTGGGTGTTCTTTGCAATTGTTTATGCTTCTCTTGGGAAAGTGAAGATGCAAAGTTGGAATGTCAAAGGTCCAGTGCACTGCGTGTCATATTGACCTGTTGATTGCATCATCTTAAGCACGTCCCAGCCCTGTCTCCATAGAATAGCCACCAGTTAGCATCCGGATCTGCACTACCCTCATTTTGGACTGCCCGTGTGAGTGTTTTATGAGTCTGCATTTCCCCTAACTCTCCTGCTAGTCCCCGGAAGGAGACAATGTCATTATCACCATTTTATAGTGGAGGAAACTGAGGCAGGGTGACATTCAAAATCTTACCAAAGCCACTCAGCTGGTATCAATCAGAAGTGGTTGTTTGCTGTTTCAGAAGGGACTTAGCTAAAAGGACAGACAATAGAACCCCAGACATCTCAAATCTTCCTTATGCCCAGGGAGGGACAGGTGCCTAAAGGCTGCAATAGTTGGAATCCAGTGGTGGCTGGCTGGGTGGCCTTGGGGAATCACGGGCTCTGTTAGCCTCAGTGTCAAGGGGCAGCAGAGGTGGCCAGCTTGGGGTGGACATATGTGCCTTGGGGTTAAAGCCCTGGGTATGACGGGGAAGGCACCTCCCTTCCTTTCTGTAGCATCAGCTCATTGCATACACACTCCAGCAGGAATCCAGCCCTGGGCCATGTGTTAGGGTGGCCATTTCCTGTGAAGATGGATGACTAGCGGTTTCAGAGTAGGGCTGCACTGGGGCTGCTTGTGTGAGGGACAAAGGGGTTCTCTTTCACCCTAGCTGGAAATAGAAAAGAATCCCTACATTGAGCGGCTGCACCCTCCCCTGGGTAACCGCCTCTGTCCACAGTCCCGCAGTCCGGCTGGCATGCTCCCTCCCTAGTCCACGTTCACATCCGGCCAGGCAGCCTGCTTGGGAAGCATTGCATCTTTGTGTTGGTGGCATGACCTTTCTGGGCTCAGTCATTCTTTCTGCAGACACGCTGACCAGCTCAGCTGAGAAGAAGAACCAGTGTCTTCCTTTTCTCTTGATAGAGGAGCCACCCTCTGGGTAACCAAGCTTTGCACAGCAGAGACGGCTGTGCTCTGGATGATAGATCAAATCCCAGGGTTTGCTTGCCAGCAGACCTTCAGATAAGCTCTCAAGAGGTTCATATACCCACACCCCACCAGCCCCTAGCTTCAAGTATCAGCCAATAAAGGCTGTCTTTGTCGATCTGGAGCAGGTCTATTTCAATTTAGAGTCAAGCTTTCTCATGTGACAAGTATGACCAATGTCTAGAGGGTCATGTCCTAGGATCATTCATGTCTCCTCAGACCCCATTTAAAAATTTTTTTGTTTATTTTTATTTATTTATTTGAGAGCAATATTCAAAGAGAGAGAGAGAGAGAGAATGGGCGCACGAGGACCTCCAGCTACTGCAAAGAACTCCAGACGCATGAGCAACCTTGTGCATCTGGCTTACATGGGTACTGGGGAATCGAGCCTTAAACCGGGGTCCTTAGGCTTCACAGGCAAGCACTTAACTGCTAATCCATCTCTCCGGCCCTCCAGTCCCCATTTTTAACAGCTCTACAGATAAAAGAGAGCCCTGTCTACAATTCTACAATAGATGTCACTTGTTCTTGCAGACCCTGGAGACCATGGACACTGGAAAGCCATTCCTTCATGCCTTTTTCATCGATCTGGAGGGCTGTATTAAGACCTTCAGATACTTTGCAGGGTGGGCAGACAAAATCCAGGGCAGGACCATACCTACAGGTGAGTCAGTATAGAACAGACTCCTGTAGCCTTACCTGGGGCATTTTCTGTCTTCTTGTTCCTCCAGGTAGCCCCTGAAGACCTTTCCCCTGGTACATCCCAACTGCCCCCCAACTCCTTATGGCATGGTGCCAATTCATCTTCAGTGTACTTTAAAAATTATGTATTTATTTGCAGAGAGAGAGAGAGAGAGAGATTATGGGTGTGCCAGGGCCTCTTGCCACTGCAAACAAACTCTGGACGAATGTGCCACTATGCAGTGGCTTACGTGTGCACTAGGGAATTGAACCTGGGTCATCAGGTTCTACAAGAAAGGGCCTTTTTATCAGCTGAGCCATCTCTCCAGGCCCTCAATGTACTTTTGAACTTGAGTTTAAATCACATCCTTGTGTAACAGATAAGACTTGGAGCTGGCACCCTTGTGGGATTCTTGGTTTCTTCCCTCTTTTTATTAATTGGAATTCTTAGCCATTTCACCTTTCTTTCAGATGACAATGTGGTGTGTTTCACCAGACATGAACCCATCGGGGTATGTGGAGCCATCATGCCAGTAAGTATGATAGCATTCCTTGATAGATTCTGTGAATTACATCCGTTGGCAACCAATTGTTGGAGTGTTTTTGTTAGCGGCAACCAACACTGACTAAACCCAAGCTCAGTTGCACAGGGCTTTTGAGATGGATTAGTCCCCATTTCTGTGCTCACGAGGCCAACTTGGGAGGGTGCAACAGAAGGCTCAGTGGATTCCAGCAGTATGGCCAAGAGTGGCCTGTATCCCTGGGGAGGGGATCTTGAAGGCTAGGAAAGGCTTGTTCACCAGAAAAGAGGGTTTTTGAGCAGTGGGAACTACCAAGCAGAAGTGTGGAATGTATTGTGCTCTTTGGAAGGGAATAGAGGAAGGATGGTGGGCTGAGGTGTGCGTGGGGTTGAGCACACTTGGCAGGTGGCACTGGCAAACTTCAGTAGCCTTGCCTGCCAAGGGGATGGGGCATTAGTAAATTGGTAGTAGCATGTTTGTTGGTGCCTGGGGAATACCACAATGCTACCTGTCTGTTTGGAAGGTCTGGCCACTTTGATGGACAGCCACATGAATGAAAATTGTTTTCCCTCCAGGGGGAAGGAGTGCACATGACTCCATTAGCTTCTCCCAGAATGCAGCTGAAGAAGTGATGACTCCTACAGTTTTGTTTTGTTTTTAAAATTTATTTATTTGAGACAGGGAGAGAAAGAGACAGAGAGAGAGTATGAGCACACCAGGGTCTTCTGCCACTGTAAATGAACTCCAGACACATGTGCTACTTTGTGCATCTGGCTTTATGTGGGTACCTGGTTATCAGGCTTTGCAATCAGGTGCCTTTAGCAGCTGAGCCATCTCTCCAGCCCACTCCTACAGTCTTGACCTTTGCACTCTCCTGTTATCTTTTGAGCCTCAAATCTAGACCATGAAGAGCAAGTGTCCTCCACAGAGGCATTGCTGGGCCTCTGGGGTGGCGGCAAGGTGGACCTTAGTCTCCAGGGCCCGTTCTCATTCTTTGCCACAGTGGAACTTCCCCTTGCTGATGCTGGTCTGGAAGCTGGCACCTGCCCTTTGCTGTGGGAACACCATCGTTTTGAAGCCCGCGGAACAGACTCCCCTCACCGCCCTTTACCTCGGCTCTCTGATCAAAGAGGTAAGACATCAGGAGAGAAATGATTATGTGTTCCTGATAACATTCCCACTACAAGCCGTGTCTGTGGCCACGGGCCACCAAGCATGAGGACATGGCTGTTTTGCTTGGCTACTATGCCTGTAGTTACTAAGCTGGAAGTTACCATTTCTCCCTAGGATCTTTATGAGAAAGTGCCCGTTCATTAAGGCACAAACCTGTGGTTAGTGGTTGGTGTTTTGTCTAGGGCATCCCCAAGATGGGCTTGGAGGTATTTGGGATCATACTTGGGAGAAACCTGGGCTCAGCTTGCCAGGGGTGGGCTGTGAAAAAGTCCTTTATCCTCTTAGAAGGGTGGCCTCACTGGCAAGCTAAGCAGCTACAGCTGTGCCAAGCTCCCAGGAGCCTCCACCTTCCTTCTGTTGTGTGGGCAACTGCTCTCCCACCCCAGGGTAGCCACAACTCAGGGAAGTAGCGGCCTGGAGGGACAGCTCTTGCCAGACACACCTGGCAACATAGTTTAGTCATCCTACCATCAGCTTGCATGCAGTGAAGATTTAAAAAGAAACAGGAAGGACGAGGGACAGGAGGAGAACTCAACGCACTCCCCAGCCCTGCCGAGGCGATCAGGAGACTCGCCCTGCATTGGGAAGCAGCCAGTTTTCACCTTTTGATTGGGCTTGCTTATTAGGTTGCTGAGACTCACAGATTCTAAAATTACAAGATTTAACAAAATTGGGCTTAGAAAACTGAATATTCATGCACCTTGTCCTAAGATCTTGTTTTGCTTTGTTTTGTAATGTGCGCTCAGTAAGAAAAGCCCCAGGCACATTGGTAATGCACCCTCCACCTCGTTCAGGTGGTGGGGAAGGGCTCATGTGCCTGCAAAGCACTGGGTGTGGGTGTGGGAGATTGGCAGCCCTGCCTCAGCAAGTACCAGCCCCTGGGTGAGTCAGACTGGGCAAGTGAAGGATTCTAGGGGCAGGATTGCTTATTCTACCTGGGCATAGATGGAGCAGACTAAAAATCCAACACTGGGGCTGGAGAGATGGCTTAGTGACTCGTGTGACTGGAGTTTGTTTGCAGTGGATAGAGGCCCTGGTATGCCCATATTCTCTCTCTCTCTCTTTCTCTCAAATAAATAAATAAATAAAATATTTAAAAAATAAAAAAATCCAACACTGCAGGCTCTGGCAGGTGCTTGGGGGAGACTGGGGGTCTTCACCAAGGCGTCTCTTCTTCCCTCAACACACAGAATCATATAGTCTCTCACACTTCTCTACACATACACATACTCACACTCATGCATCCCTACTTTCACACATACATGCTTTCATATACAGAGGTTCTCTCACACCCACACATGTGTACATATAAACACACGTGTACATATATACACATGCACACTCACATACACATAGTCGGGACTATACCTGGGCACAAGTCAAATAATCATATGCACACATACGTATACATGCACATACATGCTGGCGTTCTGCTGTAGGAGGGCCACTGCCACCTGGTGGCATCCCTGCATGTTTGCTTGTGAGCCCTGCGAGGGTGGGCAGCCCTTCCTGGGAAGAGGGGATGCTGTGTCTCTGTTGGACAGACAAGGGAGGATGAGACCAGCTCAGCCTCATGCTGTGCCTGCAGCTAACTGGATGGGCTCTGGGGGGAAGTGGCCCCCAGAGGAGGTGGGTCTGCTGCTCTGCTCAGAGGCATCACACAGCCACAGCTGGCTGCCCGCCCACCCGGGGGTTGGTGGTGGGGGCTGGTTGTATCCATTCTTCTGATGTACTCGCTTTCCCTCCCTCCAGGTCGGGTTCCCTCCAGGTGTGGTGAACATCGTGCCCGGATTCGGAGCCACAGTGGGAGCAGCAATTTCTTCTCACCCACACATTGACAAGATAGCCTTCACTGGCTCCACACAGGTAAAGGCCGCAGCAGCTCTGCTGCCTGAGACCTACAAAGTTTCCTTTGAGAGTCTCACACATGATTTGTATTTTTTTTTCTAAATTTGACCATGTTCTAGTAGATAACAATCAGTGAAATGTCACTGATCCAGTTCCCAAACTAAATAAATAGTTGAATTTGGAAGCCTTAGAAGAAATAATGAAGAGATAAGATAAAATGAAAATGTAAAGCAGCCATATGGCACACAACATCATAATTGAGGCTCAAATAACAAGCTGGGAGAAAACCAGGTGTAGTACACATAGTTCTTCAAGGGTTTCTACAGCCTTCATATGTGAAGAGCTCCTGCAGAACAATGAAAAAGCAACAACAACAAAAACAATGATGGGAATTGGAGAGGTGGCTTAGTCGTTAAGGTGCTTGTCTGTAAAGCCAAAGGAACCAGATTTGATTCCCCAGGACCCACGTAAGCCAGATGCACAAGGTGGTGCATGCGTCTGGAGTTCATTTACAGTGGCTGGAGGCCCTGCCCCCTCTTTCTCTCTCTCTATTTTCTGCCATTCTCTCTCTCTCTTTCTGTGTCTCAAATAAATAAATAAAACATAATTTTTTTAAGAGCAGTGAGAGAAATGGACATCTCTAACAATTGAATTACAGAATACCCAATAAACCCAACCTATTTTACTGACAACCAGAGAAACATAAATACAAATGAAACTCAGACTCTACTTTTGTCTGTCAACTCAGCAAAAACTGAAATGGTGCTATTGAGAATTCAGAGAAACAGGCTGCTGCGTACCTATCCTTTTGCTAAATTGGAGTGTCGGGAATAGCAGCATTGATCAAAAGCTCCAATACAGAGAACTTTTGATGTAGAAATTCCATTTCAAAGGAATTATTGTCCTTACAGAAAAGCTCTCGTGAGCATTGAAGGACATATTTTCAAATATGCCACCTGTGTTCTGTGACGTGCTTCACAGTCATTATAACAAGGAAAGTCCATGGTCTAGTGTGCAAAAAAAAAAAAAAAAAAAAAAAAAAAAAAAGGCTGGAGATATGGCTTCGTGGTTAAGGCATTTGCTTGCAAAGCCAAAGGATCCCAGTTCGATTCTCCAGGACCCACGTAAGCCAGGTCAACAAAAGGGGGGCATGCATCTGGTGTTTCTTTGCAGTGGCTGGAGGCCCTGGCATACCCATTCTCTCTCTCTGTCTCCCTCCCTCCCTCCCTCTTTCTCTCTCTCAAATAAAATATATTTTAAAAAAAAGCAAGGGCTGGAGAGATTGCTCAGTGGTTAAGGCATTTGCCTCCAGAGCCTAATGACCACAGTTTGATTTTCCACTACCCATGTAAGCCAGATGCACAAAGTGGCACATGCATCTGGAGGTCATTTGCAGTGGTGAGAGGCCCTGATGCACCCTTATTCTCTTTCTCTCCCTGTCTCTCTCTATCTCCATCTCTCTCTCTGGTTGTAAATTAAATACTTTAAAAAAAAAACAAGCAAATTAGGAAATGACCATATGTCCTCATCAGGTGTAGTGTGTGTGGCTGTAGCAATTGTCTAGAATGATCCTAATGAAATCACGTTGGCCAGCTTTGGACTGGGTCCTGGGTGTGAGGTGAGAGGAAATCAAGACTTTCTCTTTGATTTACATGCATGTGCATATGCAATATTCTGAATCAGAACATTTCTCTGAACTTACAGAGAAGTGAATGAACACTTCCAATGCAGGCGTGTCCCCATATCCAGCCTAATCTCGTCCAGCCAAGTGTCTGTGCCCTACCCTGCTTCTGTCTCCTCCTTTGCCATCCACTGTGGGCATCTTTAGAGATGTCAGTAGGAATTCAGCCCTGGCCTAAAGCTGCCATATCCCAGACATCACATTGAACAGCCCCTGGTGCTACATATACTGATCTGAGCAGCACCTCGCACCTATCCAGCCTGGGACACAGGCCAGCTCTCATCCTGCAGTGGCTCAGGATTCTTCCTCTGACTCCTGCCAGCAGAAGAATGGTCCTCCGGCTTCTGCGCATACATCCTGAACCTCCCCAGGCGACCACCGAGCAATCAGTTGTGCCCTCCTCACTCATCTCTGGCCTCTAAGACCCAGGGATTGCTTGATCTTTAGAAGGCATTGCCACAAGAGTGTTTTTCTGCTAGGCTGCCCTTCTGCCTTCAGCCAGAAGAATTCTCTCAACCTCTCCCATGGCATGAGAGCCTAGAGCAGGTGGTTTTGTGCTTGTATTGGCCCTGGCGACAACCCTCGTCAATATGCATCAATTCTAGACCACCTAGGCTACCTCCCAGGTACATGCAGTTTCTTTTTCTTTCTTTTTTTAAAAATTATTTTTCTTTATTTATGTGTGTGAGAGAGAATGGGTGCTCCAGGGCCTCTAGCCGCTGCAAATGAACTCCAGATGCGTGCACCACCTTGTGCATCTGGCTTACATGGGTCCTGGGGAATCGAACCTGGATCCTTTGGCTTTGCAGACAAGTGCCTTACCACGAAGCCGCCATCTTTCCAGCCCTCCTTTTCCTTTTCTTTTCTCCTCTTCTTCATTCCCTTCCCCTTCCTCCTCTTCCTTCTTTCTTGTATCCTACTCTCCCTCTTCCCCCTCCTCCTTCTTCTTCAAGACAAGGGGTGGAACCCAGGGCCCCTGTGTGCCAGTGTTGGAGGCAAGCTCTGTGTCACTGAATTCCAGGCACTACACAGAGACCTCAGTGTTGGGGAAAGGTGTCAGCCTAGCCTTTTGTCTGATGCCTGGCTCTAGGCCTTGGCACCTGCCATGGTCTCCAGGATCTTCCTAGCTGAGAGGTTCTGATGGCAATTGGCTTTACTTGTTGACAAAACGAGTCAGGATATGGTATGCTGGCCTAGTCTCACCTCCAGTAGCGCCCAGGGTGCAGAAAGAGACCCATCGGATATATAAGGGTGTTTGCAGACTGTTTTGTAGTCAAAGGTTCTCACATAAACTCATGGCACAGTGATTCTCTCCCCACCTCCTGGGGCAGCCTCAGTCTATAGCAGGACTCCAGAGACCAGGCCACTTTTCATCCTGAATTTGGCCAACTTCACTGCTTTCCTAACTGGGGAAGGTTCACTCATGGCAGCCCCACATCCTTTACTGGGCTGTTACTAACAGGGATGGAAGGCACATGCCCCTTCATCAGACGAGATGGACCAGCCTGTAGGGTTCAGGGCAGCAGGCACCGGCCTAGTGAGCAGAGGCTGTGTTCTGGTGGCCAGCTGCCAGGCCTCCCATCGATACTGGTGAGTCTGTGGCTCCAGTTAGGGATTCTGGGACATCTAGATCTGTTCCATGAGACAGTGCTGAGAGAGACAAGGGAGTGAACTGGTTCCAGCAACATCAGGTCTGTGGCACTCTCAACATACACGTGACCTGTTTCCCAGGCTTGTCTAGCTCTACCGACGTCAAGTTCACCACATCCAAATTGTAACGTGGCCTATTTCTTACCTTGAAGGTTGGAAAGCTGGTTAAAGAAGCTGCCTCCCGGAGTAATCTGAAGAGGGTCACGCTGGAGCTGGGTGGCAAGAACCCCTGTATTGTGTGCGCGGATGCTGATCGTGAGTCGCTACCCACCCTGGGCTTTGCTGGGGCTTTGGGGCACCTGTAGAATTCTCCCCACATCTTGGGCCGCATCCAAATGGAGAGAGACATAACCACATACACAATGGGGATGTCCTTCCTTGGATCGGCCTGTGATCAGGCTGGGTCAGGCCCGAGCCCCAGGATGCTAGATGCCAGCAGGGATGTTGATTCAGTGTAGTTAGACAAGTAGGTGGCTTAGGTAGGAGTGGAGGGACTGCCTCTCAAACCTGAGTTCTCTTTTCTGCCCCTGAGAGCTAGAAGTGAGGCCTCAAGGAGTGCGTGGGGCCAGGGTCTCCTACAGTGTCCCCTCTGAGATAAGAATGTGAGACGAGACGAGGAGGCAGGTGCTCCCCACTCTGGGACATCCATTCATCTACCTGTCAGCATTTGTAGGTCCAGAAGAATTGAGGTGTTTCTTTCTCCTTTGTCATGGGCCTAACCAATCAAAGGAGAACAATGCTGACCCTTCCAAAACTAAAAAAAAAAAAAAAAAAAAAAAGAACCAACCAAACAAAAACATGCACTGCGTGCCATCCTGCCTGGACCACCTCTTCCCTGGGTAAGCCACCTGCCTAGCAGCTTGGAGCCACTTGTGTCTTGCTAGATCTCTGTGACACAATATTGAAATGTGTGCTATTGTTGGCTTTCATGTCTAGAAGAGGACCACGCTAGGTATTCTTGCGTGTGCTGACAGCATCACCTACCAAAAGGTGTGACGTCCCAAGTGCCTCGAAGCATCTTTGCCTTAAGTAATAACTCCCCCACTTGTCCACTGGTGCCAGGAATGCCTACCAAAGAGAACAAAGCCTTCCATTCCACTCCATACTCAGATAAGATTGGAATGGCAAACAGCCCTGAGAAATAATGGTGCTGGCACAATTTCTCACTAAGGTGTGAATGACTGGTGCTATTGCATTTTCCTGAAGCTGGTCTTCAGCAGGAGAAGGAGGGGAGAGAAAGCCCAGAGAAGGCCGTGAAGATGAACTGCCGTCTTAAAAATGGGCTGGACAGATAGCTTACATGGTAAAGTGCTTGCCCGAGGACCTGAATTCAAGCCCCAGATAAATTACTGAGAAGTCCTGCAGTCAGTGGACTTACTTAACCCCAAACTTGGTGGATCTAAACATCCTTTTCCCCATCCTCTCTCTTTGGAAATGCTGAAAACAAAATTAATTTCTGAAACCCAGCCATTCTGGGGCCTGTTTTCTTGTGTGGGCAATTAGAGTTGCAGCTGTCGCCAGGCCCCCTTTAACAACTTAATCACTTCCTCTTGCCTCGCCCCACTCCCCCCTCTTTCCAGTGGACTTGGCCGTGGAATGCGCTCACCAGGGAGTTTTCTTCAACCAAGGCCAGTGCTGCACAGCCGCCTCCAGGGTGTTCGTGGAGGAGCAGGTCTACGCAGAGTTTGTGAGGCGGAGCGTAGAGTATGCCAAGAAGAGGCCTGTGGGAGACCCCTTTGATGCCAAAACGGAGCAGGGGCCCCAGGTAACCTGCCAGTGTGTCTGACTGTGTGGTAGCCGTCTGGGTGCTGAGCTAGGCAGGATGTGTGGCCCCAGGGTCCCCATTCGAGGAAGGGACCCTGGCTTGTGCTGCCACTCAGGCCTTTGTTAAGCAGCCAGTGGACACGTTTCTATTAGGAAACAGAGGGTCCGCACAGGAGCACAGGAGCTGGGTGGAGCCAGCCATTCCCAGGACGTAAAGCCACCTGCTCATACCCTGCAGTCTTTTCAGCATCCTGTCCTTTGTCTGAGCTGGAGAGAGCATCATACTGAGAGGTTTCCCTACAGAAGAAAGGCCAGAGGCTACAGCAGAACGTGTCTTAGCTCAGTGACCCTCAAAGGTCACATGCCTTACAGCATAAGATGACCCTCAGAAACCATAGCATCCAGGGTGGAGAGACGCAGGGGACTGGGCTGCTTCCTGGGAGGTAGGAATGTGTCTCCAGAGCCCTGGCTTGGGACGCCAAGGACAGGACATGTAACCCTGAGGTTTAATAACCTTTGCCAAGGGCACATCCTGCACTGCTTTTGTGCTCAATGCAGTGAGGATGGTTAATGGAGCAGCCTGACCATTCGTGCGCTAGCGCAATGAAACTCTGCAGCAACTCTCCAGCCTCCATTCTGGCAGATTCCTGCTCAGTCCTGAAGTTTCCAGTCACTTCTGTGACTTCCTCACTGGTGTCTATTCCAGAAGCTCCCTGCCTACCCACTGCATTGCTACCACGTGTTTACACAGGAAACTGTGAATGGCAGCTCCAACTGGGCTCTTTGGCTTTGTGAAAGGCCCAAGTTCCTTCCACCCTTCAGTTTCCACAGCTGGGAAATGGGAGTGGTAGATGAATGCTGTGAGAATGTCCATCATGGCCTCTAGAAGTCCTCAGCAAAAGGTAGACATGTTTATTTTAAGGGAGGAGTTCTGACTTGGCTGTCCTGTGATTAGGTGGCACAAATGTCTAATGTGACTTCAGGCTATGTTGGTCAGCCTTGCCTAATCATCCTGTGGGGACACTGGCTAGGGAAGAGGGGTGAAGGGAGCTTTTCTGGACACTATGTCCCCTCCTCCTGTTCCAGCGCATAAACTTTGTAGCTTTGATGCCACGTGCACCTGTGCTCAGCAATCCTCATTCACAATTTTAGCCCCAAACTTGGCATCCCATGTCTTGGGTGGACTTCCGATCTCAGGGCAGATGTGACGGCATGTCAGTATCAACTCACCATGAGTATTAGAACTGATCTGGAATCGGTGGGAAAAATGCCAGCTGAGGTCCGATTTTTTTTTTCTCATACTTGCGAGTCCCTTCCCAAGGTTCCAGTGTGCACTTCTGGGGCAAGAGACATAGGGTCTTCCCTGAATGCAGCTTCCAGGGGAGTGAGGGTTGATTTCGTTGGTGCTTTTGGCCTCTGCCAAGTCCTTTTGAAACTTACTTTAGCTGTCTCACCTCAGCATATTATTTTAGGATGCAGTTGGTTTCTTTCTTTCCCTCCCAAAGTGCTTTTTCATGCATGGTAATAAGACTTTGCTCTGTGAGGGCTTACAGCTGTGCAAATAGCCCTGTCTGTTTCAAGCCTGGAAAAGAGCTAGCTGACCTAGATCAGTGTCCACTGCTGGAGAGTCACTGTGGGGACACTCCAACATCATGCAGGGTTACTTGGCAGCCCAGCAACGACGTGCATATAAACATTTTGCAGGCCACTTGGCCAACACAGGATCTGATCTGGAATCATCCAGCACCGTGTGTCCAGCACTGCAAGGCCAGTCCGGGGGGTAGGGGGTCATCATTCCCTGTTTCTGGTGGTGTGCCCTACCCTGTCATCTTCCAGGCAAAGCATTCTTCCTGTACTATAAGGCACCAGATGATGTTTCACGGGTGGTTATTAGATTTAAACAATGTGTTCATCTATGGAGAGAGGAGTTTGGGTGTGTAAGGGTTTTGACAGGAATCCAGTGTTGCCTGCAGGACAGACAGGGTCTCCTGATGGAACATGGTTCATAGCCGGCCAGGACCTGTGGCAAGAGGAAAGCACTCCAGCGATGCCTCTTAGCTCCAAGGGAGGAGAGAGAGGTTCAGTAACTTACAGCCAAGAAGTAGCACAACCAGAGAAAAGCTGAGAGGATCCAGAGCATCAAAACAATAGCACTTGCTTTCGTTCTGGTCTTCAGTGGGGATGAAGGGGTTCCCGCCTCCATTTCTTACCCATCCATTGCTCCACTGCTGTTAAACTCTTGGCATTCATTTCTTCATACTCTTATCCTCCCTGCATCATCTTCCTGTGCTTATGCTCCCTGCATCTCCTGTTCTCACATCCCTGCATCTCCTATTCTCACCTCCCTACATCTCCTGTTCTCACCTCCCTGCATCTCCTGTTCTTACCTCCCTGCATCTCCTATTCTCACTCCCTGAATCTCCTGTTCTCACCTCCCTGAGTCTCCTTTTCTCACCTCCCTGCATTTCCTGTTCTCACCTCCCTGAATCTCCTATTCTCACCTCCCTGCATCTCCTGTTCTTACCTCCCTGCATCTCCTGTTCTCACCTCCCTATATCTCCTGTTCTTACCTCCTTATATCTCCTGTTCTCACCTCCCTGCATCTCCTTTTCTCACCTCCCTGCATCTCCTGTTCTCACTCCCTGAATCTCCTGTTCTCACCTCCCTGTATCTCCTGTTCTCACCTCCCTGAGTCTCCTTTTCTCACCTCCCTGCATCTCCTTTTCTCACCTCCCTGAATCTCCTGTTCTCACCTCCCTGCATCTCCTGTTCTTACCTCCCTGAATTTCCTGATCTTACCTCCCTGCATCCTTTGCTGTTTGTAGCCATAGATTTTCATTGTTTCCCATGATTTTTATCTCTGGTGCATACCTCTAGAATTTTTTTCCCAGGTATGCAAGCAAATATGACTAGCATTCTGACCTCCTCCCATGTTTTTATTTGGAAGATACCATGACAGTTCCACTGTGCTGCTCCTTATAAGGAACTCAACTTTGTATGCCTGTGATGGGTACCTACTTTCTCCTTTGTCACATGCAAGCAAATTGAATCAGCTATATAACACCAGAGTTTCATCCTGTCTTTTTAGTTCATTTTGCTTTTGTTTCCTTGCAGCACTAGAGCTCAAACTCAGGGTTCTGTGAGGTTTTGATAGGTGCTTTACCACTGAGCTATATCCCCAGCCCCCACTACAATTTAAATAGAATCTTACGATGAACACATGAGTATGTGAATCACACAAACACGTGAGAGAAGTTTCAACCTGGTTTCATGTGTCACCACTACATCTTTGATGTGTGCAGAACTTTCCTGTTATAAGGTCTGAGGTGTAAATCTGACTCAGTATTTTAGAACAGAACTGGAGCCACATTTCACGAGTTACATGGTTAATTAGCCTTCATGGTTCACATCCTCTGCCTTATCCACAGGGAAAGTCACACCAAATCACCAGTGGGCTACTTATTGTTTTTATTTAGCATTGCAGTGAAACCAAGTCTCCTATGTAAAGATTTAACAACAGTAAAACTTTGAAAACTTGGACTCTTGCAGCCCAAAAGGAAAGAACTGTCAATAAGGTTTGATAGAGAGCAGAAGTTCCTCTGATTTGGGGAAGAAAGCTGTTGAGTAGTGGGGGAGGGGGGCTCGGCAACAGGAAGGCAGAAAAAGACTATTAAACATCTCTGGTGGGCGCCCTTTGACAGCTGATATTATGCCACGTCCCCCAGCTAGGTGTCAGACTGTGGCATATAGTACAGAACATTCTCCAGCCAAGGAAACCCTTAGATAAGGTAAGCAAAAGATCGAGCTCTTCAGATGAGCCAGTCCCCTGTCAACCAAGGAGCAGCCCTGCTCAGGCATGCTGAGTAAGTTGGCCAATTCCTCACCACTTCTCTGCTGTTAAGATTCTAGCAAACAGACCCCCCGCAGTGCCTAGTAAGTAGGGCTGAGGTTGTCAGGTAAGTTTGACACCATTAGATATGAATTGCAAATAATGAAGGCGAATTAGCATAAGGATACCCCAAATGATATTATTTAGAATACACTTATACTAAAAATATCATATTTTGTTTTTCTAAGATTCACATTTAGCTGGGCATCCTGTATTTTTATTTGCAATGCTAGCAGCATTCCAAGGTTTAGAAGAACACAGAGTGGGACCATTTCATAACTTGTTTATTATCATTATTATTATTTGAAAGACAGAGAAAGAGGCAGATAGAGAGAGAATGGGTGTGCCAGGGCCTCTAGCCACTGCAAATTAACTCCAGAAGCCTGTGCCACCTTGTGCATGTGCTTACATGGGTTCTGGGGGAATTGACCCTGGGTCCTTTGGCTTTACCAGCACCTTAACCACTAAGGTATCTCTCCAGCCTTCAAAAATCGTTTTACCCTCACATTTGTTTCATAGTATGGAGAGGGGAACCAGACATGTGAATAAGCCCTGAAACTGAAGAAGGTGACAAAAGCCACAGCTTTCCTGCTCTGTAGAGTCAGGCTTCATGTCCACAAGCATTCTGTCACTGACTGGTACTTGACAAGGACATGCAAAGGGGAGCCTTGATTGAAAATACAAGATGGCAGCCACCACCCAGAAGGAAAAGGCTTCAATTTTCCCTTTGTGTCTTATAGATTGATCAAAAGCAGTTTGACAAAATCCTTGAACTGATTGAGAGTGGGAAGAAGGAAGGGGCCAAGCTGGAATGTGGAGGGTCGGCCATGGAAGACAGAGGGCTCTTCATAAAACCCACAGTCTTCTCCGATGTGACTGACAACATGCGGATTGCCAGGGAGGAGGTAGGAATGGCTGCAGCAAAGCTCTGGTCCCAGAGCCTGTGGACCTCAGAAGTCCTTGGGAGGCCTTGGGGAAGTCATCTTTCTCTAGAGCCTCTGCTTGGGCAGCAGCTAGTTTGTCACTCAGTCCCCATTGCTGCTTACAGGCAAGAGCAGCTGCCCCTCATCTCCTGACATGGGCCTGAGTGACGCACACAGCCCAAGGGGACATCTCTCAGCCCCTGTGGGTGCTGTTAGGAATTGAGCTGTGGATTCGGAGCCCATCGTTGTTTCAGATCCCCTGATTAACATCAGACAAGTGTCTACTCAAGAAACGTGTCCCTGCTACAGTTCTCACTAAAGTTTCCCATCACGGGTATCTTTGAAATGATGGAAATTAAAGTGACCCCTCCCATCTTTCTTTGTCTCTCAATCCCAGCATTCAGCAGGCAGGAGCTATTCCCGTGCAGGATACCCAGCGCCCTTGGGGTCCTTCGGGGGCACATGAAGGAGTGTTCACTATCACAGCTTCCCTGTGTGGATGTTCTCCTATGTTGTGGTGGCATGGAGCTTGGGTCTTTAAATGTCCCCATGATAAGGTTTCCTGAGGAACCTAGGAAGGTGTTTCCAGACACTGGACCCATTCTTCTGGAATAGAATCCCCAATGTTGAATCCATCCCAGATACCCTCTAATCGGGCAACCCTCTAGCTCTTCCCTTCCTTTCCTTTGCTGTGTAGTGGGCTACTGTGTAGCTATTGTCCCGTTCCCTGCTCTGGGCATCAGTATGGAAACATTTTAGGGCATTTTCATTGGGGGAAAACAGACACATAGTCTTACAGTCCAACCTGTGGGCATGCTCCCAGAGAACTTTCCAGAAAATCACTCAAAACTTTTGCCTTTTGTGATCCTGATGTGTATAGCCCCAAGGCTCAGGGGGAGGGACAGTTTTCAAAAACCCATTGACACGGAGGCATCACAAATAAGTATTTTTTCTTTTGGCCATTTAAATTTTTTGGTCCATTTTAATCCTCCCCTTCCAATTTCAACTTTCAGCTAAAATGGTGTCTGGCATCCTTTTCTGCAGTCATGGTAGACCTGCTGTTGGGCTCTGGGCACGCAGAAAGGCATGCATTCAAGCAAACACCACTCAGAGTGCACAGTTCTTCCTGCACACGCCTCTCAGTGCTGTCCTTGCACAGTTCTGCTGGCACACCTCTCACTGCTGTCCTTTCTACTGATCATAGATTTTTGGACCAGTACAGACCATCCTGAAGTTCAAAGACATAGAAGAAGTGATCAAAAGAGCAAACAGCACTGACTATGGACTCACGGCAGCTGTGTTCACAAAGAACCTCGACAAAGCCCTGAAGCTGGCCTCTGCGCTGGAGTCTGGAACAGTCTGGTGAGCTATGTGTGTGTGGTGTGTGCGCGTGTGTGTGTGTGTGTGTGTGTGTGTGTGTGTGTGTGTGTGTGGTGTGCATACACACACGCCGGCATATTCTTTTGAGTTGCTGGCTCGCTAGCTTCATTTTCCTTCCTTTCTGTGCTAAGGTTTGAGCCCAGGGCCTTGTACATACCAGGCAATTGCTTACTACTGACACATGCCTTCATGCTGCTCCCATGTACTTTAATCTCTAGATGACTGTAATACATCATAGAGTGTAAATGTTGTGTTAATAGATGTTGTAGGAATAATGACGAGGGGAGATAAGTACAGACATGCTCTTTTCCCCAGGGTGTTTGAATCTAGGGTACAGAGCCCATGCATACAAAGGGTCACTGTGCATGGCCAAGCAGGCTCCAAGGCTAGGGGCCTTTGACCAGTAGCGCATCTCAGTACCAATGACTTTGTTTCTGGTTGAATGTTAAATTCAATGCAGAGCCAGGTGTGGTGGTGCACACCTTCAATCCCAGCATTCAGGAGGCAGAGGTAGGAGGATTGCCATGAGTTCGAGGCCATCCTGAGACTACATAGTGAATTTCAGGTCAGCCTGAGCTAGAGTGAGACCCTACCAAAAAAAAAAAAAAAAAAAAAAAAAAAAGTGCATGCTCACGTAAGGTATGGCATTGGTCCCTGCTCACCACTCGCTGCAGATTCCATACTGAGTCCCCTTTTCAAGATGAAGGAATTGAGGCTCGGAGAGGATGAAGAACAAACTTAGAGTTCCATGACTCTGAGGTCAACTCTGAATCGTTCCATGGCTAATTCTTACTCCCCTAGTTCTAGACGTCAGCACTTCTTCAGACTTTAGTTCCTGGCATGAAGGTGGAAGAGGCAGACATTGAGAGCATGCTGTGTTTGAATCACGAAAGCTCTGTATGAAGGCCATGCTTTGGGCAGCACTCTGCCACAGTGCGCGGGGTGTGGGTCTGCTCCAGGTAATGGTGGCATCCTCACATTTTCCAGGATCAACTGCTACAATGCCATCTACGCTCAGGCTCCATTTGGTGGCTTCAAAATGTCTGGAAACGGCAGAGAACTGTAAGTGTTTCTGGCATTCCTGAGAAAAGATAAGCAAGATTTGTGGCATGTGAGAAGCAGAGCTTCTGCCCCATGACCTGCCAACCCCCGACCTTGAAATGAAGGCAGGTGGTTCCTCCCTAAAGGCTGCCCTGGATCAACCCTTCCTCTCTCTCTCCTTCACACTCATCCTCCATCCCCTCATCCCAACTTTCCTTCCCTGCACAGCACCCTCACACTAGGGACATTCTGTAGATCTTTGGTGTAGGATTACTGGACAAGGACAGTGCACACATCTCCACTCTGAGCAGGGGAGAGAGACTGGCTCAGCCTTGCTTCCAGGGCCCAACAGAAGCCCTAGTGACATGCCATGAGTGACTCTCGTTCCTTCTCAAGGAATATGAGGTCCCCATGGTCTCACCAATGCATTCCAAGTTCTGTCATGTACTTCCATGTCTCCTTTCTGTTTGGCCTACTGGGAAAAAGAGTGCCAGAGGGTGAGATACACGGACAGGCTGTCGTGCATCTGGCCCAGACCCAGAGCTGGATGGAGTGTCCTGTGGGTGGAGACGCTGAGATCTCCAGCTGCAAGCTGGCCCTCTTGCTGCTGCTTCATGTTTTATTAGCCATTATGGACAAACATCTTGGTAGGCTCAGTGTTCCCAGGGAACCATCTGTGACAACACCCCAAGGCTGTTCCTGGACATTTCTGAGGGCTCATGTTCCTCCTTTCATTTAAACAGTTTGTGTCATTTATATACAAATGTACCACCTTGTACTTGTGGGAACAGACTCAGATCTTCCCCTCGGCCTGGGCCTGGGTGGGGACTTTGTGCAGCTCTGCCTGCAGACTCTTTTTGAAATTATTATTACTGATTTGTGTATGTGTGCTTGTTCATGTGTGTGACTATGTGAGTGGGGAACATTTGTGCCCTGAAGCACCTGTGGTGGCTTCCAGGTTGGTCCTCCCTGTCCAACTCATCTGAAACAGGGTTTCCTGCTCCGCTATTTCTTTGCTATGCCTGCCATGAGCTTCCAGAAAATTCTCCTGCCTCCATTTCCCATCTTGTTTCAGTATTAGCATGCTGAGATTACAGAAACCCACCAGTAGCCTTCTAGCTTTTTAAGTGGGGTCTGATGATGTAGCTCGGGTTCCCCAGCTTGAGCAGTGAGCACTTTATCTGTGAAGTCATTTCATTTCCGCAGACCCCAGAGTCTTGAGATAACTATGAAGGAATGGGACTAGGTACAACCCCTGGGGTAATTGCTCTTGGCCAGTCTGCATGGAATTGGAGTCCCTTGTTTACCTCAGCCCTTTTCTGTGCATCCCTGACTCATGACATATGTCCAAAAGCCATCTGCACACGTGAGCAGAGAACATAGAGAGTCCCTTGATCTCCTTTTTGTCCCTATGACTGGGTCCCCCGAGAGGGACCTTCAGTAAGTTCTTGGCCAGGAACACCTTTGGCAGAAGCCTGGTCCTCCCCCTGGTGGCCTGTTGATGCTTGCCATCTCCGAACCTCTGCTTCCTGTGCCTGCCTCCCAGGGACAAGAGGGTAGGGTGGGATCCCCATGTGTCCTTGAAGACCCTCTAATAGCCCAGCACTGGTGGTGACAACTAGCATTTGCTGAGTACCAATTCTAGAAGGCTCCATGACAGCCCCTGCACATTCATTCGTGTCCTCTTGAGACAGTCTGTGAGAGGAGACAACTGCTTTCAGGTCCAGGGAACTAATGAGTGAGTGAGCGGCAGGAATGTCACCACCCTCAGGACAGCACAGGGCTTGTCGGACAGGGATTTCCTCTGTAAGCTTCAAATGAAGCCACCAGAGCTCATGTGGCCACTTGTCTCCTCTTCCATCTTCTGTCTTCAGCCAGGCAGGTTTTGAGGGCTAGGAACTCCAGCCCCTCACAGCCATTCTCCCAGAGGCCACCAAGGACCGCCGCTCCCAGAGTGAGCATGCTAGTGGGAGGAAGAGGAAGACAGACACACGGGCCACCTGCTTTCTGGCTTGCCCTGGCCACACTGAAGAGTCTCTGTGATTTTCCGTGCCTGCTCCCCTCCCCACCCTCTGGGGCTTTCAGCCCCTGTGCATGGCACAGATAGTCTTCCTGAGCATTGATAGCCCACTGTGGTTAATTTTTACCCTACATCTTGCTGTGCTTACTGCTTATTTACACTAGGAAAATTTTTTTGAATTTTTTTTTTTTTTTTTAGATCCTTAGCGTATATGTTCCAAGACTGTTGATGAAGTATTCAGGTCATACATAATAAGCCTGGAAATTGCCTTAAAAAGGTTTTCCATGTTCAGTCATCTCTAATGAATGTCTTTGTTTTGTAAGAAGTTTCCCCTTCTGTGCTGGAGCCCCGTTTGGTGAATTCCACGGTTTTCCCCAGGCTGGTACTGGGGCCAGGCCAGTTAGTGCTGCCCACCCACAAGCCCTCTGGGATGTGTTTCTGGGATATTTTGAGGGATGGAATTGGGGATGTCTCTTCATCTTGGTGGCTTCTCAGTTCTTTGTTTTGTAATAAAAGGAAGACAATAACCAACCCCCCCTTCCCCGTCCGCCCTCAACCACCACAGTACAGTGGTGGAAAGTCAAGGCCTTCCTCCTCTGACCCTGGTCCTATTGGTTGTGCGGAAGCTGTTTGTTAGTTCATTAAGTCACTTGACAGATATTTACTGGACATCTCCTGTGCTCCAGGCATGGTGCTGGGCTGTGAGTCGATGTTAGTGAACTGTGCAGTTACCAGTCCCTGATCCTGAGGATCCTCTGGGGCAGTTTACTGCGAGGAAGGCTGGGCTCATGCCTGACCTTGGTTGTCAAGGTGGAAGATGCTGGGTGAGAAGCCAATTAGAAGATACCATATTGGGCTGAGTAAGGACAGCAAGAACTTGAACTAGGACAACAACCAAGGAAACAGAAAGAACAGGGGAATGCATTCTTGGAGGAATAGTAGTAATCCTGGGTCCAGGCAATATGAGCTAATTCCATAGGATTTCATCCCTCTTCTTTATTAAGTTGATAAATCATTAACAACTTTGAATTTTTAAAATACATTATTTGCTCCCTTTTAAAGTTTATGCTGCCTTTTCTATGCATACTATGGGTGTAAATCTGTGAGTTCTTTTCTCTTCTCATACAAAGTGGGGACCAAACTATATTTTGCTCTTAAGAATGAGTTTTGGATAACCTCCATTCTTTCTAGTGATAGTCTCCTATAATGGACATTTGTGTTATTTCCAAAGGGTCTTACTATTACAAACCATACTTATATACTTACTTGTGTGTAAATATTTATGCACTTGTGGAAGATTGTTTTCAGAATAAATTCCTAGACTTGAATAACTGGCCATGTGACAATGGCCCCAATAGCTGATTTCACTTGTATTTCTTTAACTGTGGGACACTGAGTACCCTTTTCACACTTGTTGGAATGTGTATTGGAATTTACGTTGTTCTTTTACAAACAACCTTGCTCTTTGTGGACATTTCCATTCGGCTGCATATGTTTTCCTTACTGGCTTGTTAGAATGCTCAATAAATTGGTGGTTGCATCAGATGTCCCCCATAAACTCATATGTTTTGAATGCTTGGTCCCCTGCTGGTGGCAGTTTGGGAGATGGATCCTTGCTAGAGGAAGTGTGTTGTTGGGGGCTGGCTTTTGGGTGCTACAGCCAACAACCCCTTGCTAGAGTTTGGCTCCCGCACCTGCTGCTGTTTTCCTCCTGCTGCGGCAGAGGTGATGGCCAGCCTGTGCTCATGCCACGCTTGCCCATGCCGTCTCAGAGCTTCCCCTCAGGTCTGTAAACCAGCAGCGTTTGGTCAGGTGCTTTGTCCTCTGTTGCTCTTCCACCCAATTTCCATGAGGCAGTCTGTCACCAAACCTGGAGCGTGTTCCATTTTTCAGCTTGACTGAGTTGACCAACGAGTTCCAGAGATCCTCCTGTCTCCACTCCCTCCACTGAGGTTACAGATGTGTGTGGCCTTACTGGCTGTTTATGTGGGCGCTGGGGATCAACTACAGGTCTTGATGCTTGAGTAGCAAGTGCTCTTACCCACAGGGTCATCTCCATAGCCTGAGAATGTCTATTTTAAAACCAACTGATTGGTTGCTTGAATTTCATCTGTAGCATTAATTCTTTCTTGTCATGTAACCTAACATCTGCAGCAGTTCAGGCCAGAGGGACGTGGACACTTTGGGAAGGCCTGTATTCTACCTGCAATAATAGGTCTGAGTGAGGCGTGAGAATCTTCATTCCTAGCTAGTTGAGAAGTAAGGCTGGGAATAGTGGTCTGGGCACCACGCTTGGAAGATTTCTGGTCAGCAGGACGAGATAAGATAATGTTTTGCGAGGGCAGAGTCTTCAGTGACCATCTCTAACGAGCACCCATTATTCTTTATGGAACAGTAGAGTGTGTGCTGTAGACTTAGAGGGACTGAACCTATCAAAAGCTGCCTCTTTGTTCTGAGAAGGCAAGCTGCCCTAAAAATGGTCCATGGTGCCTAGGATGGATCCCTGGCCCCTCTGTGATTTATGGTAAGGAAAGATACTGAAGATACTCATACAAAGGCTACTCCTTGCAACCAGCCTGTGTCCCCTCACCCCTCCACGCTGGCCAAGCCTTGCTTACAGCTGGTCCCCAGCTGTGCCCTCCAAGGCCAGCTGTCCCTGTGGTTCCTTGGTCACCTCCTCAGTCAATTGCCTAGTCCTCAGTCTCTCCTATCTCTTCAAATAGTCCCAACTTGCCACCTAAAGCTTACATACTCAGTGCAGTTCTGCCGCTCACGTCCCTCTTGTTCACTCTCCCAGGCCCATCTTCTGCCATCACCTCTCTTACCCAGCAAAGCCCCCTGTGTTCTGTCCTCCAAAGACAAATCCCTAGCCCTTCTAACTACTTCAAAAACATCACACACAAAAATGTAATATTTGGGGGCTGGAGACTTGGCTTAGAGGTTAAGGCATTTGCCTGCAAAGCCAAAGGATCCCAGTTCAATTCTCCAGGACCCACATAAGCCAGATGCACAAAGGGGCACATGCATCTGGAGTTCGTTTGCAGTGGCTGGAGGCCCTGGCATGCCCATTTTCTCTCTCTGCCTTTTTCTGTCTCTCAAATAAATAAAT
Source organism: Orientallactaga sibirica (assembly GCA_036365145.1). Taxonomy (NCBI): domain Eukaryota; kingdom Metazoa; phylum Chordata; class Mammalia; order Rodentia; family Dipodidae; genus Orientallactaga; species Orientallactaga sibirica. Next base: position 20,406,745 of record JAEOAD010000031.1, read on the forward strand.
AAAATATATTTTTAAAAACAGCAAAAGTAGTAACAACACAATAAAATGTTTATATATTTTTAAATGTAATATTTGGGCTAAAGTGATGGCTTAGTGGTTATGATACTTGCCTGTAAAGCCTAATGACCCAATTTTTTTTAAAATGACGCAAGTTTTATTCCCCAGTACCCATTTAAAGCCAGATGCAGTGGTACATGCATCTGGAGTTTGTTTGCAGCAGCTGGAGGCCCTGGCATGCTCTTTCTCTCTCTCTTTCTCTCTCTCTGTCTCTCTCTCTCTCTCTCCTCTTTATCTGTCGCTGCTTACAAATAAATAAATAAAACTATTTTTCAATGTGATATTTAAACTTGGCATTTCCAGTTACCTAAGTTTCCTGGTTAACTCCCTATTCCATTTTGCCATTTGGTACTCACCCCAAGCCTCAAACAGAGCAAGCAGGCATGAGGACAGTTTCCCCAGAACTGTGGCATGACTTGTGCAGTGTCAGTTGTTCTCTTTTCTGTCATTGCAGAGGTGAATATGCCCTGGCTGAATACACAGAAGTGAAAACTGTCACCATCAAACTGGATGACAAGAACCCCTGAAGGACAAGCAAATGCTGGACAGCTGAATGTGGCAGATCAAACTTGCCAAATACAAAAAGAAAACAATGAAATAATGACAGTACTGACCTTCCCGGGACCCTTTCTTCTGGCCACTTACGATCAACTGGAGTTGAATAGTTTTATTTTCCTCTTACACTCATGCGTGATGGACCAAACTGTGGATGACTGCACATTGTGTGTGAAATTGCAGGCTTGCCTGGGGAGAAAGCTATCGGTCAGTTCTGACTTTGCCATTAGACCAGGTGCGGGACAGTGAAGACCCCCAGGCTTTTCTAGCACACAATGGTATTTGGAGTGTCCGGCAGTTTCTTCTGAATGCTTTCCTGCTCCGACTGCACTCAGATTTGGAGTGAGCTCCCTGAATGCTCTGCAAGCACGACCCTGTACCCGTGGCCTCCTGAGCATCCCTGTGCACAGTGCAAGCCCTTCCTCATTGTGAGGGAGAGCTGGGACCGTTCACAAGGAAAGGATTATGCTAAGATAAAAAGAAAAAGAAATTCCAATGTTGGGAGCTTTGGGGTAGCACATACCATGGAATACTGCCAGAGGCCTTGGGTGTGCAGAGATGTGGGTCTTGAGGATTTCATGTTGACATTGGCCCTGGGATTCACCTTCAAACCAATCTTGCCTTTGAAACACCAAATCAGCACCCTAAAGAGCTTGACTTAAAGTTACACGGTGGTCTACAGTAACCATGGCACTTTCATAGGAAGAACATTGTTAGTGTCACCGTTGCCCAATATTCTATTAGTGCCACACAGGGCAGATCCTGGGTAATAAAGTCACATGTTTGACAACCAGAGCCACAATGTGTTTTTACAAAATTTTGCGTTTCTATCACACTCAATAATGGGTAAGCCTGTGTAAGTTTTTTTTTTCTCCAGGTCCCTTATCCATTTTTACACAAGTAAAATCCACGCAGCTGGAAAGACTGCTATCATACCATAGCCGTTTGTAAAAAGTCCAATTCTGTTTTACATTTGATTAGTTAACAAATAACACCTGGATTCCATGGAGGAACTGGGTCATCACTCCAGTCACCTGAGTATTTCACTAACAGATTATGATTTTTTTGTTCTTTTCCTCTTTTGTGTATCCAAATACATGATGTGCAATTTCATGTTTTAACTTGAAAATCATTCCTGTAAAGCTTTAAAATCAAAACCAAACATATTATTCCATACTTTGACTGTTGCTAACAGGACTTTTCTAATCGGAAATAATGCTTGTGTTTGAGGATTAACGTGAAGAAAGCAACAATAGAAGTGAAGCTCTGTGTCAGACCCACTGTATGGCTAAAGAATATCATGTCAGAGATGTGTAATATGAACCACACCTCTTTTTCTCTATCAGAAACACTTATCACTTATGCAATCAGTCACTTGTTAAGTCAGGATTGACCTCATACACTGAATTTTCAATATCAATATCGATAGGCACTAACCGTGGCGGTACTACATTAGAGGGTTGCTGTGCTTTCAGTGTACAATAATGCCTTTAATATGAAATGTTACTTTATTTATAATTGGCATAGTTAATGTATCTTTTATAGCTGTAAGTACACAGAGGTGGTATATTTAACCTTCTGTAATATACTGTATTTAGAAATGAAAATCTATATAATGTTAGATATTACTTCTTTTAAGGTTTATCCCTGTGGTATGGTTTTAAAATCTACTGGACTGGGAATTCTGATCCAAACTGCAGACTGTGTTCAACTACGGTAAAAATAAAATGGAATATTTGAGAAATGTTACCTTTTTTTCATTGAAGGATAAACCCTCTTTAATTCTGTGCCAAACCTTTCTCTTTCTGAGATCCCTGGACAAGGCAGCTTGTATTAAAGCATTGTCACTGGCAAGAATGAAATCACACTTTCTCAGTAGATCACACCTAGGGCTTTAGCCTGAGCTCAGTGTCTTATTGGTTGGCAGGGAGGGAGCTCAGCCCTATGGTTAAGTAGGCTGGGTTGAAGGGTCATCTAAGCTGCCCAAGCCTTTTTAAATCCCAAAGTGATGATTATGATGAGAATATAGAAAATGAAGATTTAGGGGAAATGCTATGTCCCCTGTCTGTGACCACAAGTGTCCATCCTGTGACTTTTCTCTGATTATTTAGGTGTTTGGGCTGTGATCTGACTCCGGGGTTGGATCCTCGCTGTGCTTGGGTAGGTCTGCCAACCTTGAGCTTTGCACCTAGTGTTGAGAGCCTGGGGCACTAAACACGCAGTGGAAATGCATCAGCCCTTTAAGAAGCTTCATGAGGCCGGCTGGCTCAGAGCTGTCTCCATATGTACTTACACAAGTATTGAAGTGTTTACAAACATCTCATTTCTGATCCAAATATGAGCAAAAATGATAGGAAATAGCATTCAGGATTATGACTCCCTGAAAAGAGTCACGCTAGGGACAGCAGATGGGTGTGTCTGCTCATGTGTGTGTATATGTGTACATATGTGTGGGCATATTAGTATGCCTGTGGGTGAGCATGGTCTCTATAAGCAGACCCTTCGGAGTGTCCTGCCTTCTCTTTTCGGTGGAGGAATCTAGTCTAATGTTTGCTCCTTCCTTCAACCCATATAGCTGGCTTGAACTTTCAGACAGAGAATGGGGATTGTTTAAATCACTGTTCATGGGGATACTCTAGAGGACATTGAGCCCCCCTCTGAAAAAAGACAAGCAGAAGACACAGAAAGGGCAATCAAGCACTGTACCTTCAGAGACAGAAGTGCTCATTCAGAGAGGTAGTGGCTTCTAGCTGACTCCACCAAGGGTGGGGCCATTCCAACCTCAGGATGCTGAAAACCTTGGCCAGGATGCGAGCAAAAAGGAAGAACATGGGTGAGCAAAGGTCAAAAAGAAATGGAAAGGAATCTTAACTGACCTGTGACAAACTTTGTTTTTCATACCTAATGAGTAGAATTGGATGCTGGGATGTAGCTAGTTTAAAACAAGTCATCTATATGTTGACTATCCCAGATGTCTTTGTGCGTTGAGCACATTTTCTAGCTTAACCCTCTTAGCCCTAGGCTTGTTTAAAAGGGGAATTAGGGGGCTGGAGAGATGGCTTAGTAGTTAAGGCACTTGCCTGCAAAGCCTAAGGACCCAGGTTTGATTCTCCAGGTCCCATGTAAGCCAGATGCACAAGGTGGTGCATGCATCTGGAGTTTGTTTGCAGTGGCTAGAGGCCCTGGCCCACCCATTTTCTCTCTCTGTGTCTCTAATAAATAAATAAACACATCTCTGCCCTCTAAACTCCCATGCCAATTCTTTTATCCATGCAGGTCTCACCTCCTGGGCACACTGTCCACCTCTACTCAACTTGGTGTTCCCCAAAACCCAGCAGTGCCCTGTATACAATACTCAATGATCTAATTCCAGCACTCAGCCATTCACAAAAGAGGCACTGCCAGCAACACCCCCAGGTATGAGGCTGTTCATCTCACTGTCGTTACTGTCCTCTGAAGTCATTTGGTCCCCTCTCTTCCTTTACCTCCTCACCTATCTCTCCTACTCTTCACTGTAGTCTAAAACCCTGCAGTATAAAATGCATGTTTGGTGGGCCTAGAGAGATGGCTTAGCAGTTAAGCTCTTGCCTGTGAAGCCTAAGGACCCCTGTTTGAGGCTCGATTCCCCAAGACCCACATAAGCCAGATGCACAAGGTGGTACATACATCTGGAGTTCATTTACAGTGGCTGGAGGCCCTGGCGTGCCCATTCTCTCTCTCTCTCTCTCTCTCCCTCCCTCTTTCTCTGTCTGCCTGTCACTCTCAAATAAAATAAATAAAAATAAACAAAAAATAAAAATAAATGCATGTTGGGGGGCAAGGAGATTGCTCAGTGGTTAAAGGCACCTGCTTGCAAAGCTTACTGATCTTAATTCATGGCACATGTCTCTGGAGTTCCTTTGCAGTAGCAAGAGGCCCTAGAGCACCCATTTTCTCCCTTTCTTTCCCTCTCTCCTCTCTCTCTGCCTCCCTCCCCTACTCTCTCCTTGCAGATAAATAAAAATATATGTATTTTTTTAATTTTCTAAGGTAGAGTCTCTCTCTAGCCCAGGCTGGCCTTGAACTCACAGCAATCTTCCTACCTCTGCCTCCCAAATGCTGGGATTAAAGGCATACACCACTACAACCAGCTAAAAGACAATGACATCAAAATGAAAGAGAGACTGACGGAGAGAGGGAGGGGCTATAATGGAGAGTGGAGTTGTGAAGGGGAAAATGGGGGAGGAGAGGGAAATATCATGGCTTATTGTCTGTAAATATAGAAGTTGTCAATAAAAAATTTTAATTAAAAAATAAATAAAAATAATTTAAAGGGGGTAATTAGGAATTAGCTGTTAAGGCGCTTGTCAGCAAAGCCCAAGGACCCAGGTTTGGTTCTCAGTACACACGTAAAGCCGGATGCACAAGGAGGCAATTGTGTTTGGAGTTCGCAGTGGCTAGAGGCGCGTCCATCCTATTTATCTCTCTAGATATCTGCTTCTTTCTTTCTCTCTCTCTCTCTCTCTCTCTGTCTGTCTCTCAAATAAATAAAATATTTAAAATTTTAAAAAGGGAAATTATATTATCCCCATAGGTATTGGTATTCCTCATTATCTGCCCTGGCACTAGGCGTGCATTTCCTTCCAGTGACGCTAGGTGGCAGGGCAGTGCGCCCTGGAAACACCACCAGTTCGTCCTAGGGTTCATTCTAAGAGCCTATGGCACGCTCCGCAAATTACTACGAACTGATTTTTCAGTAACTGTCACATTGCTGTCCTTGCAAATTAATCTGAGGACTTCGGTGGCGAGGGCAGAATTGCGCAACTGCGCCCACCCTTTTGGAAAGGTGTTTGGTGGCGGGAGGTCCAGAGACAGTTTCTTGAGAGCTTAGCACGGCTGCCTGGTGGTTCCCTTGTCGACAAACGGACCAAGGAGCAGCTGGAAGTAACGACACCCTGGAGGGGCCCTGAGGTCATGCAGGGGCCTGCAGCAGCATGGCTTCTGTGACATGGCAGTGAGGGGTATGGCTTTTGTCCCTGTGTTTTGGGCACGGTCCTAGGGAAAGAAGAGTTTAGGTGCTGATGCTGCCAGAATGCAGGGCCATCTGCCCTTCTGAGCAGAATGCTCCTTCCTGGATGAACTCCCAAGCCCGCCTGCAAGTATGGTGTTTATGGCCTGAATCTGGTTATTAGCCTCAGTGGCGTGATGAACACCTATGACAAGTTGAAACGTGATCAACTGTTAACATTTCACCACGTTTTTACTGCCCCTCCCCTCCCCCAACAAAGATTCACCAGCTAGGTGAGGTAACTTCCTCGCCTGTACTTCCAGCTACTCTAGAGGTAGGAATACTAAAATTAAAAGAAAAAAAAAAAAAACCAATAGTAGTATCTTTGCATAAATTTGTAATTAAGTAAATCCATGTGGTGGAAAAGGTGTGATTTGCAAAATACTAACATGTAAAAACACATATTCCCTGGCTGGAGAGATGGCTAGGCCGTTAAGGCACTTGCCAGCAAAGCCAAAGGACCCGGGTTCAATTCCCTACTACCCACATAAAGCCAGATGCACAAAGTGGGGCATGCAACTGGAGTTCATTCTGGTGCGCCCATTCCCCAGTCTCTATCTCCCTTTTTCTCTCTTTCAAATAAATAAATAAATAGAAATTTTTTAGAATGTTATCTTTTAAAAAAATATATTCCCTACAGTGCTCCCTAGAGACCTACATGCAGACGACTATTCCTGTCTTTCTAATGATGTTCACAGCCAAAATATATGGCCAACCTGCAATTTTGCCGCTACTACAGCAGAATGATCCCGAATCCGCCTGTGACTGCCCCTAGGGAACCTGAACCTGGAGGGGCCTTGGCCCTACGGCAGTCCTAAGGTCCTGGGCATCTCTGGGGACAGGATCGGTGAGCTTTATCGCCTACGTTTTTCGGCTCGGGAAGTCGAGACGGTCATCGGGGACTCCTGGTGCCCATTCTGCGGAGGCCGGGCCGACCCTCGGGGCGCGGCAGCCTGGCCCAGAGCCTTTGCACCGCCCCCAGCCCGCCCGCCCGCCCGCGGGCCGCAGGATTGAGGAAGTGCGTCTGGGCCCGGCTGGCCGGGGTGCTCGGCCGGGACGCGCGGGGCACAGTGCAGCGGGACGGCTAGGCCCCGAGCCGTCGCCACAGGTAAGTGCTGCCCTGCTGCGCCCGGCCCGGGGATCCGGAGGCCTCCAGCCGCCCGCGAGCCCCGCCCCGGCGGGTGCCCAGGGAGGGTCTGTCCGTAGCCCCGCGCTCCAGGCCCAGCTCCCCGAGGGCCGCGTGTCCGGACACGGGTGCCCTCTGCCTCGTGGCCACGGGCCACCTCTCAAGAACCGTGGAGATCTCGGGGTGGGGGTCCCCCACGTCCCATCGCCTGCAGCCGGCCGGCGGGCTGGGGAGTGTGCACAGCCCCGGGCGGGGAACCTGGAACCCAGAAAGCCCAGGACGGACTGGATGGGGGGCGGGGAGCCCAGGCCAGAAACCAAAGTAGGAAACACCAGGGCGGCTGCAGGATTCTTTTTGCGTTGGAGAAAACTGCTCTTTGAACTTGGAGTTGGCGGAAGTTTGAGTGTGTGGGAAGAGACTGCCCAGGAGTCTCTGGATGCGATGGGGTAGGTAGGCAGCCTGAGGATGCCGGATGGGCAAGCGAGTCTTCCTTCTGGCTGGGACACACTTCTTGCCCAGGGGTCGTGTATCTGCTGTGACAGATAAAAACTGCCATCTCTGTTGCTTGCTCCTGCGACCTTCCCTGGCAGGAACACAGGCAGAGATCCTAGGAAGGGTAGTGATGGAGAATTGAGGACATGGAAGGTCAGCTCAATCTGTCCCTTCATAGTTCGAGTTCATGTAAAGACTGAAACAGTAGAGAAATAAGAACATACATCCATACGTTCAGCAAACCTCTCGCCAAATATGCTACTTTAGATGAGTTGGGCACTTAGTAATTATATTAAAGGAAACACAGTATGCACTATTTTGAAAGACCTTAACACTAAATTCCTTCTCTGATTTGCTTTTCATTATCTTTGCTTATGTCCCAGGAGGGAAAAAAAAAATCAATAGCATACCAACACTTAGTTTGTCCCTAAAGGGGGATTTAGGGTAGCCAAATCTTTCCTCCTGCAGATGTTCACATCTCAAGGAGTCACCCCCTAGTCCACTTAGCAGCTTAGATCAAAACAAAACAAAACCCCAAACTAGAAGTTCTCACCTAATTTCCTCATGCCTCAGCACAGTCCTCCACCAAGCCTGGATGGGTCTGTGTTAAAACGTGTCCTGGTGTTTCTTCTCATTGCCTCTGCTCTTGCTCCTGCTCTCTGTGTGATTACTCTCCCTCCCTTCACTCTGGCACACAGAGTGGTGAAGTATCAACTGTTTTAATGAGTCAAAATAGATGTGTCCCTCCTTTTAGTGGAACCTGCAATACCTTCTCCTTGCTTTTGACATAAAATCCTGGGGAACTCCCTTTCTCCCCACCCAACTGCCAACCCACACCACCAGGCCATTGCCCTCAGCCTCTCTAGTCCAGCTCATTGTCCACTTTTGAGCCTCTGCGTTGCTGCCTCATGTCCCTGCACATGGCCTTCACTGGCCTTGCTTTCTAAATCAACCCTTCTTCTACCATCCCCTTCCCTGCATGTTCCTCACCATCTTCTGTGCATCTGTTTAATTTCTGCTCAATTACCCCAGGTCTATACTGGTGCTCCTGGGCAGAGACTATCTGTCGCTCCTGTAGCATCTTCAGCCCCATAACCGGGCCAGGAGGCACTTGTGCATAGTGGGAGTACAGTGATGGACTAGTGAGTGGATAGCCATACGTTACATGTGGCTTCAGACTCATGGAGCATTTCTGTTCCCTAACCTTTCTGTACGTGTCGGGGATTGAGAACAATATAAACATTTCACCTACAGCTCCATGAAATGTTGACATCTGCAAACCCGTGGAAGACATTTTGTGGGTACTGATATTTAGTCAAGGAATGCTTAACACACTAAAGAGGTATCTAAAACCATAGGCCAGGCTTCTGAAGGAGGAGCTAGTTGATGTTCATGAGTAATTCCAGCATGCCTCACTTACAGGAACCTTCCAGCACTTCTGCCCTCCCCTCCAGCTTCACAAACTTATCAAGTTCACTCCTAACTCAAAAGGTTCAGTAAAAGTTGTTTTTTTTTTTCAGACAGAACAAGTTCTTTGTCCTCTTTTTATTAAGCAATTAGCTTTATTCATTAGTACAGGTATGAAGAGTTGGCAAAAGGGAATTGGTAATTATTTTTTTGAAAAGTTATTAAAACAGTGGCTGAGGAGATGGCCAAGTGGTTAAAAGCCCTTGCCACTTAAGCATGGTAGCCTCTCTGGCCAGAGACTGACAAATTTTACTCCCTAGAACTCATGTAAAGATCTGGGCAGGGATACCCACATTAGTCCATGGGAGCGGGGGAGGGCGGGGTGGTCTACCAGTGAATCACTGGAGCTCACTGTCAGCAGCTTCAACCAAGTTGAAGGAGAGAGCCTGTCTCAAGGAAAGATATATGCAGATGAGTGAGAAGAACATACTGGACATTTTCCTCTGGCCTTCTCACATATGTGCATGGGCAAGTACATCTTCATACACATGCATATACTCCACATCACCTATGTCACACACACCATACACACACACACACACACACACACACACACACACACACACACCATGAGTTATTAAAATAATTGTTCCTGTAGAAAACCCCTTAAAGCCCACTTTAAAATATAGAAAAACATAATTTACAGCCATGGATTGTTTGTTCCTCTACACCTAAGAGAACCAGGAGGGGCAGAAATCTGTTGACCAACTTGATTGCATTAACACCTCGTAAGGTGTCTACCTTAGAATGTAAGCCAAAAATACAATTTAAAAACTGCTCCCATGGCAAAAATCCTGTTAGTTGAGGAAACTGCAAAAGGAAACTGAAAGGGGAACCAAATGTGCTGGGTGAGCCTTAGCATAAAATATTTTTAAGATTCGTTTGTGAGTGTGTCTAAGTTTAAAACATTATATGGCAAGACACTTGTGTTTTGAGAACAAATGTCTTCCATTGGGAATCTTTGATATGCTGCTGGGTATGCTCACTGGCTATTTTTAAAGAGCTGTTTGAAAGCATATGGCAACTGGGCCTCTCAGTTTGGGATGTTAATGTGAAATTTGGAGTCTTTATTTTATTTTTATTTTAATATTTTTATTTATTTATTCAAGAGAGAGAGAAAGAGGAAAACAGAGAGAAAGAGGGAGGAGGGAGAGAGAGTAAAAATGGTCATGTCAGGGCTTCTAGCCACTGCAAATGAGCTCTAGCTGCATGCACTACTTTGTGCATCTGGCTTTTCATGGGTACTGGGAAATCAAACCTGGGCCATCAGGCTTTGAAAGCAAGTGCCTTTAATTGCTGAGCCATCTCTCTAGCCCTGGAGTCTTTATTTTAAATCAGATTGTCTTGGGACTTTTGCTTTTCTCAAGTTGATTTTCTAAATTGGATTTTGCAGTTTTAAGGCCTTTAAGCATCTCCTAAAGTTTGTTCAGCTTTTCCATGTTCTGTCCTTCTTGGATTTGCTAGGCTTCCCACCTCATGCACATGTCTTTGGATATTCCTGCCTTGGTTCAGAGAGGTGCGGTTCATAAAGAATACTGCTGGTACAGCCCACCCTCCCTACCTGCTCCTGCCCACAAGGGCTCAGCCCACGGGGCCAGGAGCCTCACTTCCAAGCCTACCTGCTTGCTTGTTGTCTCCCTCCCTTCCTTCCTTCCTTCCTTCCTTCCTTCCTTCCTTCCTTCCTTCCTTCCTTCCTTCCTTCCTTTTCTTATGTGTACATGCACACGTTTTTGTGGGTGTGCAAGTACACAAGTGTGCAGCTGTGAATGCATATGTGTACACGTGTGTGGAAGCCAGGGGATATTATTGGGTGTGGTTCCTTAGGCACTATTCACCTTAAAAAAAAAAAAAAAAAAAAAAAAAAAAAAACAGAATCTCTCACTGGCCTGGAGCTCACCAAGTAAGCTAGTCTGGCTAGCCAGCAAACCCCAGGGATCCTTGTGTCTCTGCCTCCTCAGTGATGGGGTTACAGGCATGTGCCACCATGCCTGGGGCTCAAACTCAGGTCCTCATGCTTGCAAAGCAAATGCTTTTCTCAGTGAGCCATCTGCCCAGTCCATTGCCAAGTTTTTAGAGGAGAAATTATGAATGTTCGCCACTGTTGTTCTATAGCTTGCTTAGTGTCTGCACCGTTTGTGGCAACTTCTAGAACCTTCATGCTGGGACACAGTGATATTCTGAATGCATTCATCCAAGAAGAGGTGGGAGCCCCTTGCTGTCATGGCCGAGGATGGCCGCAACAGCCCTGCTGTAGAGTGAAAGTCAAAACTTTGCTTGATTTGAATTCTGCCAGCAGTCCTGTGAGGCAGGGCAATGGGGGAGGTAGAGGGACTGTGGGTCTTTTTTTTTTTTTTAACAGATGAGAAAACTGAGAATTATAAGTTTCAGCTGGAGGTCACACTGCTAATTTGAGGCAGAAGCAATCCACACCTTGATGGCCACACCATGCTTTTACCTTCACATAATGCCTAAGGCATTACTTACATGACTGAGTTTTGGTTGCTGTTATTTTGTGTTATGTTCTCACTCCCTCTTTTGGAGTTGTCCCCATGCCTATAGCCATGTACTTGATGGTTAGCATAAACTATTGGCATGCTGGCTAGTACCTTCATGTCCTACAGCTGTTCTGTGCCAGCCCTGAGCTAGGCCTTCAGAACACTTCTAGTCCAAAGTGAACAAAGTGGGATGCTCACTCATGGGTGGGGGCTCCAGTGTCAGTGGGGACCCAGCACGGAAGAGCAGCCCTTGGGCCTCAGGAGTTTGTCAAAATCTAGTTAGTTTTAGGAGAGTATTACTCTGCTTGGCACTTCTTCAGGCCAGATAATTCATGCATAAGTTAGTGAGCAACATCTCTGGTCTTCCTATAGCACCTTCCCTCAGCCCCCACACCAGCTGTAACAACCCAAAGTGTCTCCAGACATTGCCTGATGTGCCCCTGCAGAAAAGCAACATTTGTAGGGCTAATTTCTGCCAACTTCAAAAGCTCAGACTAACTTGACTTCATAACCAGTAATAATTCCTTTCAGACCCCTTTTCTTTAGGAGTGTGGCCTGGCTGCCATTTTGGGATCAGAAGCCTCCCCTGGGCATAAATACACATCTGTCCTGGGTAAAGGGAGGGCCTTGTACTGTGATCAACCATGTGCTTGCTCTATCCAAACTGGAGTGTGAGCCCTGAGGGGCGGAGCCTTACTAGCTGTGTTAAGGATACAGGAACTATACAGGGCATCATGTCATGCAAGGGACAGTGGGTGTGTGGAGACATTCAAGGTTACTTCTCAGAGAAACACTATCTGAGCCCAGGGTTGAGGTCATAGATGGAATTCTCTGTCCTTTCACTGTCCCCACCTGACAGGCTTGGCCACACAGACCATGAAGAAAAATGGAAAGGGGAAGGGAATATCAATGAAAATAGTAAATATTTTCAAGTCAGGGGTTTTCTAGAGAAGACTTGCTTTTAAAACTTTCTAATTTGATATTGTCTTTCATCACCAGAATGCTCCACCATGACTGGGTGTCCACACTTTAAACCACAGGGCAGGTGGAAGTGGTGGTGACAACGGACCTGCCTTTGAGTGCGGCCACCCCGAGGTTGATGGCTGGCATGTCTCGGAGACCACCCAGCATGTACTGGTGTGTAGGACCAGAGGGATCTGCTGTGTGTCCGGGACGCGCCATGGAGACTCCGAATGGTAAGGGCAGGGGTGGGTGGGGTCTGCCATGCTTGACCTAGGAAGAGTTTAAGATAACTCAAGAAAACAGGCATGTTCAGCCAAAGGAAATGAAATAGTGATTATTTGTTGTTGGTTTTTGTCATAAAATGTATCTAGGAAGTCTCACTTAAATTCCAGAAATTGAGGGGCCGTGTGTGGTCTTAAGGACCTTAAACATGAGGCATCATGTTATGTTGGTTATAGGACTGTTTGAAACAGGGATTTGTTTTTGTTTATAACAGTAATACCTGTATATTTAAAAAAATTGAGAATAGGGGCTGGAGAGATGGCTTTACGGTTAAGGCACTTGCCTGCAAAGCCAAAGGACCTCTGTTTGACTCCCCAGTACCCAGGTAAGCCAGATGCACAAGGTGGCGCATGCATCTGGAGTTTGTTTGCATTGGCTGGAAGCCAGTATGCACCCATTCTCTCTCTGTCTGTCTGTCTCTCCCTCTCTCAAACAAACAAACAAACAAACAAAAATTGAGAAGAGAAAAAGGGAAGTAGAAAAAAGTCACCCAGAGTCCCACTACCCCAAACAGAAGCACAATTAATAGCCCGGAAATTCTTGCTTTGTTTTGTTTTCAAGGTAGGGTCTCACTCTAGCCCAGGCTGACCTGGAATTCACTATGTAGTCTCAGGCTAGCCTTGAACTCATAGCAATCCTCCTACCTCTGCCCCCCAAGTGCAGGAATTAAAGGTGTGTGCCACCATGCCTGGCTGGAAATTTTTTTCATGGGGTTCTCAGTGACTAAGGGAATTTATTTTAGCTCTTGTATGTATAAGGTCCACACAATTTTATATGCTTTTTTCTTTTACTAACCTTCTATTAATGGCTCATATTAAGTTGCCACCTAATTCATATGATTAAGTAAGACATCATTGTACATGGGAGCACTAGGTGAAATAATTTATCTAATCCCTAATTTCTTGTTGGACTTGTGGGCTACTGTTTCTAATTGTTTTCTCATTCCAAGAGCGCTATTTCTCTATTTTCATATATGGTTTCCAAGTTATCTCCAAAAAACAGATTTACAAAAGTCAGATTATTGGCTTTGAACATCTTAATGATTTTCTTTGAGACCTACATGTCTTTTAATACAAATAAACTATCGCTGATGCTGTCAATAATAAATATTTGCTAATTTCTTAGTACATACCACGATCTGGGTTCAGAACTGTATCAAGTAATCTTCTGCAACCTGTCACCTTTTGTATTACATTACTTTTACAAGCAGAATAATAATATTTCAAGTGTTTGTTTTAGTTTTACAGTGTTGGGGACCTTGTACATGCTAGGCAGGCCCTTTACCACTGAGTTACATCTCCAGCCCAGCAGGTTATTTTTAATTGCTGTCTCTTTAAGTGCTTATGTTTCATGATTGCAATCTAACTTGCACACCTGTGCCTCACATCTGAGGTCAAATTTGCTTCACTACCCTCTCTCTCCTTAAAGCCTTTCTGGAGCAAATGGGAATATTCCCTCAATTCTCCTGCAGTGGAGACCTCCCTCATCAGGGTCCACCTTCAGGCTTGGTGTGTCCCAGGAATGAATGTGTGTCCCCAGAGTGGTTCATTCCTTCCTCATCCTCTTCAGACTGCCCAAGATCAGGGAGAGCCCGACTTTTCAGCTCCCTTCGCTCGTAGAAATCCACCCGCTTCATCTCAGGGGAGACTTCCAGAACTGCTTCCCAGCTGTAATTAGAAATGTTGACTCTCAGAAGGAAAACGATGATTCTCAAATTATATAGGGGTATCTGTCTACCTTTTAAAAATCCCTATCATGTAACATGTTTAAAAATGTCCAAATTCTCATTATATTTGCAAGAATGGTTTTGAAAAAGCCCCAAACTTTAGCAAAACACATTTTTTTTACTTTGGAATTTTGGGTAATAATATTTTATATCTTGTGCTTGTGTACTAGGTGTGCCTGTCCACACTCCCTACCTGTTTTGACTTTCATACCCTCACCTTGTGTGTGTTTAGAGTGGCTCATCCTTTCACAGCCCATGGATGTAGTATTGTCTGACACGTGGCATCATACCAGTGGTCTGGGTGTGCCCACCATGTGTCACTGCAGCAGCAACTCCCCTGAGGGGCAGGAAGAATGTTTAGAAAACCTTGGTGGGTTTCAAGGATTCTTATTGGAGAACGAAGTGTGGGAGTTACTGTGCCAGGGCTGCTGGGCAGACTCCTTTGACAAACATGTCATTAGACATTCTTCTGTATGTCTCACACCATCCAGAGTGGGAAAACCTGCTTCGCCAGTTGTGAGAGGCACTTAGGAAAGTAGAGCAGTGAAAAAACTTCCAGATCATTCAGATTCTCCTGCATTGTGGAAAGTAGAGGTGGTCTGGTGGGACCCCCACTTCTATGCGAGGGCCCTAGCCTCAGCCCTATAAAGCCTGACCTAGCTTCCTGCCTCTCAAAACTCTTTCTGCTGGACCAAGCATGGAACAAAGAAGAAGGAACATTCCAGAGACTCTTCAAATTTCAGGTTGTTACATAGCTACTTGAAATGTTCTTTTAAATTTTTTCTTCCTTTAGCTTTTAAAAATCTGGATTAAGAATCTGACTTTATAATATACAAAGCACATGGCTTTCTCAAGGGGCCCTCTTGTTGGTTTCCAGAAATAGAAGGAGGAAATAGACTGGATTAGGAAGTGCCCCTAAGGGTGTTAACCTATCTTTTCCTCAGGCCACCATAGGAGATTCTCCAAGGGCCAGATATGCATTAAGGAGCAAGCCACATCTTTAACCTGCTTCTCATATTGGTGCTCATGTTGGCATCCTGGTATATGCTTGCTGGGCCGTGGGGGCGGGTGGTGTGCATGGATGGACAGGGCTTTTCTAAATAGATGACCATGGTCTGTGGCGCACACCGGGGCCTCTTCAAGAAGAATGCCCAGGGCTGCGTACGGAAATCGTTACTGAGTGTGCAGGGGAAAGAGTGCCTGAGAGATGCCCTGGTTGGTAGGAGACATGGTGACAGCCACCCATGCATGCAGGTGGTAGTTAACCTAGCTGTGCTTCATGCCACATGACGCCGAATGCAGCTACACAAGCTCTGGGCTTGGTGAGGCTTGTAATATTAACCTTAATCCAAGGCTTAGGATTTCACTTAACTATTGGTCCAGAGCAGACTTGTTAGGAGGAGAATACTGTGGGGGTCCATTCTGCTGTCTTTGTAACTAGCTCCACCCAGTGAGGCAGACTGGAATCCCTTAAGCTCTTTTTGAGTAACCAAAAGCTGATGACTTGCTCTCCCTGCTGACAGCCAACGCCTTGCCCTACCAGCAGGTTCTTTCTGAGGCTAAGCAGTCCTTGCAACTTAACACATCCCATTTGAGTATTGCTTGACCTTTTTGCACCTAAGTCTATTTGTGAACTAACCCATAGACCTGCACCTGGGTGCAAGGAACTGGCCCCACTTTGTCCAACCTGTTATGAGTGGATTATGGGGAGCACCCCAGCACATGTCACCACATTCTGGGTGGTCAAAGCCTTAGCCTTTACTCTTCCCACTTTTCCTTCACCATGCCTCACCCTTCCCACTTTCCCTACCCTATACTTGCTCCCTGGTGTGGCTCCCCTTGTGTGAGATGGGCAGCCCGGGTCCACTTAGCACGCCTTCATCAGCTGCCAGAGATGTTCTGTGTAGGTTCTTCTCCCCAGGAAGAGGCCAGTGGCCTGAGCAGAGAGATCGCTGCATGCACATCCCCAGGTCCCTGTGCAGAAGAGCAAGGATTTTCGTACCTCTGTCCAGCTTCCTGGTCCATATGAGTCAGACGCTGAAGGCACCATAGCTAAGGATTTCTTCTTGAAATTCTTTAGTCCTCTGGGAATGGACCCCTTACCCAGTGATATATCAACCTAAACTGTAGTGTATGAATGTCACAATACATTTTGTGGAACCCTGCTGATGGAAAATGAGTAATCAATACCGATTACCTTGACTGACACTGACTCAACTTCAGATATTTTACTTCACAGTGGTGTGAAAGTGATATGCATAGGGTAAGAACCATACTTAGACTTTTGATCTTTTCTCTGCATTTTTGATTTCTGAGCCAATTCTCTCTAAAAATGTTGGGCAGCAACCGTGAGTCTCAGCTCCCAGTCAGCCGCACAGTCACGAGGAAAACACCCGACACCAACACTGCACAGCAGGCTGTGTTGCGAGGCTGGGATGTTCTCCAGCTCAGGTGCATTCAATGCATTTTCCACTCATCATATGAATGACTTATGGGGAATTATCAGGACATGACCCCGTCATAAGTGGAGGAGCATATGTGTTCCTTCGAGCTGTCAGTTCTGCCTCCTTTACTGCCCATGCCATGCCCATGTCTAGTCTGCCTAGATTCCATTTAATGCTCATACTGTCCATTGGTGACATTTGTCATTAAAAAAAAAAAAAGAAGAGGGGAAGAATAAACAAAAATAGAAACATTCTTCTCAAGTAATAAGCTCCTTTCTGAGCTCATAACTGTGAATTTGTGGAAAGAATCACACATTAGTTGCAAATTACATTTTCAACTGTAAGGAGTTGGGTAGTGGATGATGGAAGAGACGGAGAAGAAAGGCTGCCAGGTACAATCTTAGTGCAAATTAGTGCCTGACAGCCTTTCTTCTCAGCTCTCCTCCACCATCCACAACCCAGGAGCATGCTGCCAAGAGTTTTCATGAAGTTACCTTTTAGGAGAACCAAGAAGAAAACATTTAATATCTGTGGCACTGTGAACTTCTCAGACTTGACGATATTTAAAGGCATTGAGAATTAGTAGTCTATTATTTTAAATACAGAATTGTGTGATGGTGTAGAATATGGCGTTGGAATTTGAATACAAAATGGCAAGAATACCTCCTAAGTTCTGTGAGTAAGTTGTTTTGGCCTTGAGATGGTGGAGATGGTCGTGTGGGCACTCAGAGCCAAGAAGGTGGTCACGGGTGGCACACCTATAGGGTTCAAGGTAAAGACTTGAGGTCTGGCTCTGCAGTGGTGTTGGGTGGGTCTGTGTTCACTGTGGGATCATGAATGCACCAGTCAGTCTCTGTGGGGATGAACAATGTCTCAGAATACTCCTTCCCACCCTGTGACTCTTCTGTCCCCTCTTCCACAATGTTCCCTGAGCCTTGGTGAGCATGTTATATGTCTCCTTTTTTGTTGATCTCTCTGTCACCTTGGGATTTCTGCTTTGATGAGTTGGAAGTGTCCTCAGTGTCTATCTCCATCTCCCTGGAGCTGGTTGTCAGGCTAGCAATGAGAGTAGCACTCATGTTTAGATTACCACTTCCTCTGTGATGTCTCCTGGGCCCTGGCAGATGGGATAGAGGTGGCTTCACTCATGTTAAACAGTCTGTCTCATGGTAGGCAGTTGGCTATCTTTTCTTGTCATGTTGACAGATCTTGGTTCTCCCCAGTTTCCTCCAATGGATTCTGCCTCCCACCACAGCTTCTAGCTTTTAACCTGGGGTGCAGAGGTGGGCCACAGAACTGCTTCAGCATTTGGAGAGTCCCTTGTTCCCTGATGTGGTTTGACTCATTGTTGTGTTTCCTTTTGAAGGTCTTGGGATCTTCCCTGCAAGTGTGTCCTGAAATTTTGTAGCAAGCAACTTGACTGAGGGTCTGTCTTCATTTGTACTGGTTGGCAGTGGGCAGGCCAAGCCTGTGTTCCTTTCAAACCTGGAAATTTTTCCATAATTTCTTTGATAACGTTTCTCCTTTGCTGTCTTTTTGTGTCTGATTTTGTGGAAGCTCTGTTAATTAAGATAAATGTCACTTCTCTTTCCTTTCACATTTTCTAACTCCTTTTCTTTTTCATGAAATTTGAAAGATTTCCTTGAGTCTCTCTCTCTCTCTCTCTCTTTTTTTTTTTTTTTTTAGCCCCTCTATTGAACATTTCATTTTGGCACTTAATTTAATTTTATCCATTTCTCTATTTCTGTTTGGGGTCTCACTCTGCATTCAGGCTAGACTGAAACTCATTGTGTAGCTTAGGCTGGCCTAGAAATCATGTTAATCCTCCTGCCTTAGCCTCCCAAGTACCAGGATTATAGACGTGAGACACCACACCCAACTTGACACTTTCCTTCAGTTTCCAAAATCTCTTTCCTGTTCTTTGTTATTTCTTTTTATACATTCTATTCCTTTGTTTCATGTAATAATGTCTTGAATTCACCAAAGAACCCTAATTGGCATTCATTTTATTTTATTTTATTTTATTTTATTTTATTTTATTTTATTTTATTTTATTTATTTTGGTTTTTTTAGGTAGGGTCTCACTCTAGCTCAGGCTGACCTGGAATTCACTCTGTATTTTCAGGGTGGCCTCGAACTCATGGCGATCCTCCTACCTCTGCCCCCCCCCCCGCCCCCAGTGCTGGAATTAAAGGTGTGCGCCACCACACCTGGCAGCATTCATTTCTCAGTTATTTTTATCTTGTAAATGTTAGGTGTGTTTATTATTAAATTGATATATTTGCAACAAATTCTAGGTCAACCAGGGATTATTTGATCTAAAAGGTTTTTTTAATTGTTTTTATTTTTTGAGGTTGGGTCTCGTTCTGGTTCAGGCTCACCTGGAATTCACTATGTAGTCTCACAGTGGCCTCTAACTCACAGTGATCCTCCTACCTCTGCCTCCCAAGTGACATTTTGAGGGGAATTTGCACACAACTGACTTGTAGGCATATTAAAGAACAGCTTCCGACCACGATAAGCGAAGGTCAGGAACAGGGCGGCAGGGAAGGGCGTCCTCCTTGGCGCTTGTTTTCAGCGTCCTTATGAGTGAGCTGTGTCTGAGTCTGGCTGCTGCTTTGTCTCCACTAAGTCTCCCAGCACTCATCCATTCGTGGTGGACTCTGTTCCAGACTCTGAGGACATTGCAGGTGTGTGGCTTCTGCTCTTCAGATCTTCTCATTGTACCATGAAGAATAGATAGCAAAGGGCAGGAGAACAATGCTCAGCAAATGCAAACCAATGGAGCAAGTTTGCATGCTGAAGGCACAGCACAAGGCCATTTAAAATTGTTATTGGATGTCTACGTCCATTTTGTGTTGTAGAACACTTGGCACCAGGTCATTAATAATAATAATTTTTTAAAGTTTGGGGCTGGAGAAATGGCTTAGCAGTTAAAGCGTTTGCCTGCAAAGCCAAGGATCCTGGTTCGATTCTCCAGGACCCACATAAGCCAGATGCACAAGAGGGAGCATGCATCTGGAGTTCGTTTGCAGTGGCTGGAGGTCCTGGCATGCCCATTCTTTGTCTCTCTCTCTCTCTCTCTGTCTTTCTCTGCCTCTTTCCCTCTCTCAATTAAATAAAGTATATATATTTTTAAAGGTTTGCTCACGATTTTGGTGACTGGAAGGTCCAAACATGCTATCACACAGGGGAGAAATCACAAGACAAGAGAGGAAGCAAGTTCACTCTTTAATAACATCTCTTCTCCAGGAACCAATCCTCCTGTCTGAATCCCAGCTGCTCTAGGTGTCCAACGCCCATCCCTTGAGAGTGGATTAATGGCTCCATCACTTCCCACGAGGCCTCATCTCTGAGAGGCCCCACAACTTTTCAATGCCATTGCCGTGGGAAATTGAGCCTCCATGTGAGTTTTGCTGGGGACAAACCAGAAGTGAGCCACAGTATTGTATAGATGTTGACATTGAGTTAGAACTCTGGAAGATTACATTAATGTTTAGATCTGCTGACTGAAAGGAGGGAGCCCGAGGAAGGTAGTAAGAACAGTTTTTGAACATACTAACAACAGATAATGATGCGTCCATTCAGTGCACATTGTGTCAGAGCCTGATATGAACTGGACTCTGGGAGACTCATCCACATAATGCTTATACTCCGAGGAAGAAACACCATAAACAAGAACTTATTAGCTCAATATAAAACGCTGGGATTTCCTAGGTTTGTCTGAGTAGGGCTCAGCTGGGTGGTTCTGCTTGCTTCACCCACATGTCACCGTGCCTGATGCGCCTCCATGTAACTTCTTTCTCTTCCACATGTCCTCTTGTCACCCAGTCACATAGCCCAAGCTTCCTCACGGCAACAGTTGTGCCAGTGTTCCATGGCAGGAGCTTCTAGGCCTTTATAAGCTTAGGCCCAGAACTTCTGCCATCTCCCATCAGTTAACACAAGTCAAAAAGCAAGTACAGATTCAACCCAGGGCAGGAACTAAACTTCTGCTGATGGGAGGAATGGCAAAAGCTCATGGCTATTTGTTGTCATTTGTTTTTTAAAGCATCTGTGTGGGTGTGGGGTGCATGCTTGTATGTCTGTATGCATGTGTGTGGGTGCATGTGTGTATATATGTGTGTGTGTGTGTGTGTGTGTGGAGGCCAGAGACACTGGGTGTCTTTCTTGGTCACTTTCCACCTCATTTATTGATGCAATGTTTCATGGTTGAACATGGGACTGGTCTATTCAGCTAGTCTGACTACTGGCTTAGTCCCAGGGATCCTTGTCTCTGCTTTCCACATGCACAGATTCAGTCAACTAAAGATCAAAAATGTCTTTAAAAAAATTATGTCTGGAGCCAGGCATGGTGGCGCATGCCTTTAATTCCAGCACTTGGGAGGCAGAGGTAGGAGGATCACCATAAGTTCGAGGCCACCGTGAGACTACATAGTGAATTCCAGATCAGCCTGGACTAGAGTGTGACCCTACCTCGAAAAAAGCCCCCCCCCAAAAAAAGTTATGTGTGGGACTGGAGAGATGGCTCAGTGGTTAAAGCACTTGCCTGAAAAGTGTAAGGACCCAGGTTTGATTCTCCAGTATCCATGTATAGCCAGATGCACAAGGTGGCACATGTATCTAGAATTTGTTTGCAGTGGCTAGAAAGCCCTGATGCACCCATTCTCTCTCTCTCTCATTAATAAATAAAATAAACTTATGTCTGTACGAAACCTGTAGACTTTTTGATATCATATACTCAAACGATGTAACAGCTCTTTTTTTCTTTTCCTTCATGTGTATGTGGGGGAGGGGGCACACACATGCCACACTGCATGCTTCTGGAGGTCAGAGGACAACCTGGGGGTGTTGGTTCTTGCCTCTTACCTTGTTTGAGACAAGACGTCTCTTTTTCTTCTTTTTTATTTAGTTATTTATTCTTTTGCTGCTGTTGCAAATACAACTAGCTGCCCTGTGCACTTCAGGATTTGCCTGACTCTGCCTCCCATTGCCATAGGTGCATTGGGATGACAGATTGTGCACTACTTTTGTCAGCTTTACTTGTTTTGGGGATCTGAACTCCGGTCACCAGGCTTATGCAGCAAGCACTTTTACTATTGAGTCCTCTCCCTAGCCCCCAGTATAACAACTCTTTACACAGCCTCTACGTCCTGCTAGTTAAAAGTCGTCTTGAGAAATTGAAAGTACACTGGAAGATGTCCATAGGTCTCTGCAAATGTTGTATGTTATATAACAGACTTGCAAATCCATGGCTTGTGGTGTCCATGAGAGTCCTAAAATCTGTTCCTGCAGAGGCCAAGGGATGACTTTATGAATCACACCATCATCAATGTTCTGTGTACTTAGGTCTTGAAGGCTTTGCTACATAGACCTGCTGTGTTTATCAGTAGATTGTTTTTCGGCTATTGATCCTTTTTTTTTTTTTTTTTTTTTTTTTTTTTTTTTTTGGTAGGGTCTCGCTCTAGCCCAAACTGACCTGGAATTCACTCTGTATTCTCAGGGTGGCCTTGAACTCGGGGCAATCCTCCTACTTCTGCCTCCTGAGTGCTGGGATTAAAGGTGTGCGCCGTCACGCCTGCCCCAAGTATTGATTTCTTTATAGTGTAGTGAAACTTTCTGTGTCTTCAGTTGATTTTGGTTATCAATTGTCCTGGGTACTCATATATTTAATCAACATTTTGCAACGTCTTAGCATAAAATTCATAGTGACATCAGGATTTTAAAATGTATATTGCAGCTATTATTCATTTCTCATAGATAAACCATACTTTTGAGATAAAACACAAACATATGAGAGAGAACTCAGTGAAACCTGTCTTCCCACCCCGTCCTGTCTTCTAGCTGTTCTCTCTTCCAAAAAATTGACAAATACTTAGTTTCTCCTTTTTACTTTTTACCTCAGAAACCACACTGTCTTAGGCCTCATATCACAGAGGTTCTTTTCTCTTTTCATAAATCTTTAGCCCATTAAAAAATGGAAATGTTGTGCTTTATCCTAGTTTTAAGTACATATATTCATATATATGCATTAACACTTCCATTATCTTACATATATTATAAATGATATAATATATTACTTCCACTACATATATGTATATAATGGAAGTTTTAAGCATATCACAAAATTAAAAAGACTACGATACATCTCATTGTGCCCATTACCCAACTTCAGCTACTATTACTTGTGGCCAATCTTGAACAATGTCTTATGGTACTAAAATAGGATGCTTGGGGTCCAGGAAAGTCCTTGAACCCTAAACTCTCAGTTCGTTTCTAATTTTAATCAAAGAATTGAATAAATAAAAGAAGACTGAGAAGGATAATTATTAAATTATTATATTTATTGAGGGAAGTACAGAGCCAAGGAAAAGCACCCACGTGGCTGAAGATCCCACGAGGAGGGCCTGGAAAGACCATGGAGAGAAAAGAGAAAAAAGAAAGTTCAAGGAGCTCCTGACGTGGGGAGCTGGAGGGGATAAAGAACCCATGTGGAGGGCTGGAGAGATGGTTTAGTGGTTAAGGCACTTGCCTACAAAGCCAAAGGACTCAGGTTCAATTCCCCAGGACCCACATAAGCCAGATGCACAAGGTGGCACATGCGTCTGGAGTTCGTTTTCAGTAGCTAGAGGCCCTGGTGCACCCAATGTCCGTCTCTCTCTCTCCTCTCTCTCTCTCTCTCTCTCTCTCAAGTAAACAAATAATTTTAAAAAAATGTTTTTAAAGAACCCATGTGGAGAGTAAGGGCGAGGGGACTCTCCGCTCCACTCAACTTGGCTGGGCCTGTGCCCAGTCAGCCCAGGCTCAGCTGAGGGAAAATCTCACCCACACCTGAAGTTCCCAAGTGGTCAGAGAGCCTGCCCTCTCCTTGCAAAGGTATTTATAGCCTTATAGTGGTGGACTGTCTTCTGGCTCAGGTGAACCAGAGGGACAGCTGATTGGTTAGGGCTGGGGCTGTCTTAGGAAGAGGTTAGCCCTGACACCAAGTTGCAGGGGCTGAACTTGAACAACCACAATGTTTAAATCCTGTGAAAGGTCTCCCTCCCAGGAGGGGTCCTGGTTGTTTGTGGAAAACCATGTCTAGGGAACTGGGCAAGAAATAAGAAGTCTGATCATCTGTGATTTCTAGCAGACTTTCCTGCCGTTTTACTTGAGAGGCCCAGCCCAGTCACCCTAACTGCCTGCTCCCTCTCAGTACAGTCTTTCCTATGACTCCTTCTCTTCAGCTGATTTAGAACCTACTTCCTAGCTTTTATCTTCAGAAGACTCAAAAAAAAAAAAAATCACAATACAAACTGGGCATGGTAGCACACACCTTTAATCCCAGCACTAGGGAGGCAGAGATAGGGGAGTGCTCTGAATTCAAAGCCACCCTGTGACTACATAGTGAATTCCAGGTCAGCCTGTGCTAGAGTGAGACACACCTTAAAAAAAAAAAATCACAATACATGTAACATAGATGATTTTAAAAACTAATTAATACTCTAGGCAATATTCATTTGTCCTTTATTGTCTTTTCATTTGTTTTTATTGTTAGTTTGATCTGATCGGGTTTGTTGAATCGATGCCTCTGCAATCTCTTGGGTCAACACTATTTCTAAATCTCTCAAGTCCTGTCTTCTCCTTGTGGATAAAGCCATGTTGTCCTCTGCAGTTGTCCACAGTGTGGATTTTGGCATTTGCATCCCTGTGTGTGTTCTGGAGAGTTCCTCTCTTCACTGTGGTTGGTTAGGTTTAGGGAGGTATGTTGGCAAGAACCAGAAGTATGTGTATGCACACCCTATCTCACCTTGGGAGCTAAAAAGTGTCCGGTGTCACTGTGTGATGTTTGAATTTTCTGGTGACGTCAGCTGGGATGAGCTTGGCCATTCGTAACTGAGGTCCTCATGGGCTTTCCAGTTTCCATCCACCGCTGCTTGGGTAGTTATTTCATTCAGATTCACAAAACAGGGAGACCGAACACTTTCTTCACTTGCAGAAATCCATCTCTAAACAAGCAGATTTGCCCATGAGCCCCATGGTTGCTTGGGTTAACGTTGTCAGGGATGTCAGGATTAGTGCCTGGTTCTTTCCCTTCTTTAACTGTTCTTCTAACAAGTGAGTCAGTCCCCTAGCACCTTTCACGGGCAGCCAGTGAGGGCTTTCCCCTTGGTATCGTTATGAACTCATGAATCTTAACTGGTTTAGTTCTTGATGCGGAAATCATTCCTCTTTGGCCAGTGGGCCCCTTCACCTTCGCTGCCCTCGGTGGCATGATCTCAGGGGTCAAATGATTTCCTTACACTCTAATGTGACAAGATTATACAGGGCCAGATTGTCCTTTTCCTTTACCAGACTGACAATCCATCATCTCTCCAAGGACCTGTTTCCTCAGGTGACTTCAAGATTTTTGATTCTCACTATACAGTTTTGTCTTGTTCCAGATACTGCTTGTGAAATTCTATGTATGCCTCCCCCCCCCAACCACTACCCTCAACACCATCCCTTGGCCTTAATGCCTAATTTTTTCTTGTTAGTCCATCTTTCCAATTGGTCAGTTGAAAGAACCAGCTTTAAATGTTTTTTCCTTTTAGTTCTCTGATTTAATTTCTGTATTTTTTAAATTTTCATCCTTTTTTGGGGGGAGGGTTTCAAGGTAGGGTGTCACTCTAGCTCAGGCTGATCTGGAATTCACTATGTAGTCTCAGGGCGGCCTCAAACTCAGGGTGATCCTCCTACCTCTGCCTCCCAAGTGCTGGGATTAAAGGCATGCACTACCACCCTTGGCTCTAAATTTTCTTCTTTTTCTAAATTTATTCTTTCAGCTTGTTGACTAGTATCCTGTCACTTGTGAGAACTCAGCCTCTTCCCTTTTTTTGAAATTGTGCTTCTTGGATTCTTATTAGACACATTCTGAAAAACTTCAAGATGTACAGTTAGTCCTCAATGTCCCTGTGCTCAACAACCTCTGCATCTGTGAATTCAACTCAACTGCAGATCAAAATATTTGTGAAAACATATTACATCTGTACTGAACATGTGCCAACCTCTTTTCTTTCTTGTCATTATTCCCTAAACACTATCGTAGAACAAAATGCTATTTACATAGCATTTACATTGTGTTGGCTATTATAAGTAATCCCTGAATATTTGAATGGACATTAGGGTATGTGCATATATATATTCCCTCATTTTATAAAAGGGATTCTGCACTTGCAGGTTTTGATGTAGAACCCATCTTGAGCACATACTGAGGGCCGGCTATATCTCTGGTGTCTCTTCTTTGCATCTACTTCCAGCCCCATTGTCTCTGCCTCTACATCTTCTGCTTGCCTCCTGGTTTAAGGATTTGTTCTTCAGTCCTGTCCCTACTCCTGTGAGCCCATCTCTCTTTACAGTTGAACTCTTCTAGTTTTAATTTTGGAGATTTTTAGTTGATTCTCATTTGTGGACTCTGTCTTCTCCAGTTGCTCTCTGAGATGTCAATATTGATTCAGAAGTTTTTCCTGCTTTACTGTTTCTTTTTCTTCCTTCCTTTCTTTTTTTATTTTTACTTATTTGAAAGGGAGAAAGAACCAGAGAGAGAGAATGGGTGCTCCAGGGCCTCCAGCCTCTGCAAAAGAACTCCAGGTGCATGCTCCACTTTGTGCATCTGGCTTACTTGGGTCCTGGGGAATCAAACCTGGGTCCTTTGGGTTTACAGGCAAGTGCCTTAACCACTAAGCCATCCCTCCAGCCCTTTCTTTCTTTCTTACTTTCTTTCTTTCTTTCTTTCTTTCTTTCTTTCTTTCTTTCTTTCTTTCTTTCCCCTTTTTTTAACTGTGGTTCTGGATAGAGATGGGCCCCAGAGATGCTAGAGAGCTGAAGTCTGGGATGTTTTGTAGGGAAGTTTAAGTTCTGACCCATTCTTTTCCCCAACGATGAGGAAGCACTTGCTGAAAGCTAGCTTTCCATGTATCTGGGAAGCCCAGAACTCCCCCAGCTCAGTGAGTGCCTTATTTGTGTAGGTTCTCCTACTCCGTCCTGAGTCATAATGTCAGGAGGCAACATGAAATGAAGGCTCAAATCTAGCAAGAGCCTGTCTTTCATGGGCTCTGTCCCATCAGCTGCTTGTGTTCCTTTGTGAACTTTGAGGGCCAATGGCCCCTCTGGTTTCCAATGAGCCTGTATCCTTGTCTGTGTAACCAGAGTGTGTTTGGTGGGTAATTTGTTTCTACCAGTCTGTAACTGCTCCCCGCCACACACATGCTGACTTCCCTGGTAGTTTCGTTCCTCTCTGTGGTATTGAGCTTCCTCAAATATTTGTGGCTGCCTGTCTGGATGTTGGCCTTTGTGTTTGGGATTCCCCGTAGCTTTCTGTGAAGCCAGCACCAGTCGAGTCTGAGAGACTGCAACAGGCTCTCTTCAGGGTGTATCTAGCACATGCTTTCTTGGGCGGGGCATGCTCTCTGTGCCTCCTGGGTCTCACCTGCCACACTTCCCCTGTAGCCCATGTAAGGCAGATCTCTTTGTCCCTGCTGCCTGGCACAGGCTGGAAAGGGGCTAAGTCACTGGAGCCTGCCCACTAGGGTTAGCTCTTTCAGACGTCCCTGCTGGAAGCCCCAGGGGTTCTCCTGCTTTGGTGTGCAGCCCAGGGAGTCTCAGAGCACTCCTCCACTCTCTGCCCCTGTGCACTATGGTTTCTGGTCCTCCCGAGTCTCTTTTTTCTTTCTCATATAAGTATGACTTGTTGGTATTTTGGATGATTTTAATAATTCCAAGGACTTGAGACAAGGAGCAATGGTACATCCAAGCTGTTTGCTAGGTTCATCCCACTGTCCTGTGTGTCCTGGGTAGTTCAGAATGTGTGGTTTATAGCAAGCTCTGGGGGACAGTGTTGAGAACATGGATTTTTGTGATTAGAAAGAGCTGGGTTTAGCCCTGATTATTCCACAGCCTGATCCTTACCATCACATACATGTGACTGGAGTCTGCAGTATGTTAGCCCCTACCAAGAGAGGCTAGGTGGATCCTCATTAACTGTCTATCCTTTTCTGGTAGACTCACCAGGACTCTACCTTCACTAGTGAAAAGATCCTGATCATACAGATGAAGGAGCCTTACTGGACATCATGGTGCACACCTGTAATCAATCCCAGCACTTGGGAAGCAGAAACAGGAGGATCAGGAGTTCAAAGTCATCCTCAGCCACATAGCAAATTTGAGGACAGCCTGGGCTACCTGAGACCCTGTCTGCAAAACACAAATGGGATCCCTTAAAAACGTAGAGGGTCTTTAATTTTCTTTGGCTCTAAGTCATCATAGGCATGGCATTTTCAAATTTTTGTGTATTTATTTATTTGATAGAGAGAGAGAGGCAGATAGAGAGAATGGGTGCACCACAGCCTCTAGCTATTACAAACAAACTCCAGACACATGCACCATCTTGTTACATCTGGCTTACATGGGATCTGGGGAATTGAATCTGGGTCCTTGGGCTTCGCAGGCAGTTACCTTAACCACCAAGCCATCTCTGCAGCCTGAGGCACGGAATTTTAAACATAGCTAATCCTCATTTTCAAATGTGTATAGAACTGAAATGTGACATCCCTCAAATCATATCAACAAAAAATAAACTATTTTAACTAAAGCTATTTAATTAACCTTTTTAATGAAAGTGTCTTAATTACAGAAAAAGTCTTTCCTTGCCTTATTTTTGGAATGCTTTTCTTGTCTACTCAAAACTATAAAAACTGTATGCCTGGTAGAAAGAAGTTCCTGCTGAAGCTGAAAGTTCTAGAACTTGTGGAGGCAACAAGGCTTCAGGTACAATACAGATACTGTGGGGCTTGTGGTTGGGGACTCTTGAGTTCTGGGGACTCTCAGTCTGCAGTGGGCAGGTCATGGGTGCACACTAGCCCCAAAGACAGCTTCTCTGTCTCTTCCAGACCTCAATTCCTTGGTTTCTCCATCCGTCAGGATTTCCTGATCAACTTGAAGGCTATTGGTCCCATTTGGACAAGACAGAAATGTTCTTTCTCC
Source organism: Orientallactaga sibirica (assembly GCA_036365145.1). NCBI lineage: Eukaryota > Metazoa > Chordata > Mammalia > Rodentia > Dipodidae > Orientallactaga > Orientallactaga sibirica. The sequence goes on from JAEOAD010000031.1 coordinate 20,435,399, forward strand.
TGGGATTTACTCAGAGTAACTCAGAAGTACTTAAAAAATATGCACACATTTAGTATGCCCCAAATCGGGACTTTAAATAGAGACTTTCAGTCCTAAGGAAACAATCTCTACAAAGTAAACTAGTTTTCCCTTCTTAAGAAAGGGACAAGATTGTCTGCCTTTTCTTTCAGTGTTGTTAATTTTGTCTTATTTCAATGGGGCACACAAGCTTCCCAAGGATTTTTTGCCCTCACCTTTAACATGCAACCTAGAAAAACAGTGACGTTTAGAAGCTCAGCGTGGGAATTCTGAGAGTGCAAATCTGGACCTGGTCTTGGTCAATTTACTTAATCTCTGCAGACCTCATTTCTTCATGCATAAATGGGGACAACACTAGTTCATGAAATTCCTTTGAAATGTACCACCTTTGCAAATAATGTTTGTATTCTTCTTTGTCCCTAAAGTTTATGCAAAACAAAAATTCCTGTCTTCATTGGTTACCATAATAATTTCCACAAACTTAAATAAATCCAAAGTAGATTTAGGAAGCTGCCAAGATAAGTAATCCAAAGCTTCTTTTTCTGAATTAGACTTAAAGCAATTACACACTCATTCTCTTTCTCTGTCTATTTCTCTCTCTCTCTCTCTCTTTCTCTCTCTGCTAAAAAATAAGCAATATTCTTTCCCCAGTCCTTGGCATGGTGGTGATCATTTGTTTGCAAAAGAAATAATGCCTTAAATATGCAGCCTCAGGCCACTCATCAAGAGTGCCTTGAACTCAAGTCATAGAAAGATTCTGAAGGAGGCGATGAGTCAGGGTTGATGGGCTTTGGGCCTTAGAAGTAGTGCCCAGACATTCTTGGGATGTTTGTGGTTAGTGAGGAATCATGGACTATGCCTTAGTTTAATAACTAGGATATCACTCATTTAAAAAGAATGGACTAGGGAGATGGTTATGCAGATAAGAGGGCCTGCTGTGCAAGCATGAAGGCCTGAGAGGCCTTGAGGCCACCTGTGTTTCATTCCCAGAACCCATGTAAGCAGCTGGATGTGGCCACATATGCCTGTAACCCCAGTCCTGTGAAGAACTGAGACTGGGGCTCGCTAAAAGGGGATAAGAAATATTCTTGGGCTGGAGAGATGACTTATCAGTTAAGGTGCTTGCCTGCAAAGTCTTAAGTGATTCCCTAGTACCCACGTAAAGCCAGATGCACAAAATGGTGCATGCATCTGGACTTCATTGCAGTGGCTAGAAGCCCTAGTGCAGCCATTCATACTTATTACCTCTCTCCTTTAAATAAATAAATATTCTGGAGCCAAATATGAGTGACCATGGCCTGGGAACCGAGATTTAAATTACCTCAATTCCATGTTTCACCTTGTTAATACTTTGATGAAGGTTTTATAATTACAGAACCAAAAACAGTCATAAGTCAAGTTACTTTTCAAATACACTGGCTAGACATCAAGGAGGTAGGTTATGGCTAAGCAACGCAGGCTCTCCACCATAGGGTTCAGATGCTATCTGATGACATTCTTAGCCCTTGGTTTGGTGAAAGCTGGGTGTCTGTTAGTACATTCTAAAAAGGTTATAGTGGCTATTAAGGGGCTAAAGGCAGCCCAAGGTAATTTGGCTCTGACTTGCAACATTCCATCCCTCTGTGGTAATAGGAGCTTCATCAGTCCATTCAGTCTTGCTGGAAGTAGGTGCAGCAGATGCAGTGCTTTTCTGGGAACTTTAGTTCCCACTAGTCTGACCAAAAACAGCAGCTCCTGGTTCAGTAAGAGACTCCATCTCACGGAATAACACGGAGAGCGATAGAGGAGGACACTTGACGTTCTCGACATTCTCCTGTGGCTTCCACATGTGTTGTCACAGGGCAGACACACATCACACATGCAAAAAAAGGAGGAGGGGGAGGAGGGATGGAAGAGAGAGAGAGAGAGACTGACTGACTTACTGCTGTTTAGCCAGGGTCTGTTCCAAAGGGAAGAAGTTTGTACCATGCCAGTGGCTTCTCTATACCAGAAACCATGGCTGTGACAACCACAGGCCAGTGCTGATGTAGCTCCCAGGGAATGCCAGCTGCCCGCAGGTCTTGGTTAAAGGGCTGAGGAGGCAGGCGTTCGCTTCTGTGGAGCATCATCTTGTAGGAGAATGGTTGTGCCATTCACTTGCACCATTTTTCTGTGGCCTCGTTGGAATCCTCTTTCTGCCTTGGGTTCATCATAAATCCACAAATGAAATACCTCAATGCAGAATTCTAACTGATATAGAGGACCTCTGATCTTGGCCCATGTTGTGCATTTGCTTTGGACTATGGAAGTCTATAGCAGTCTGGAATTGATGAAAATCAGCTGGAATGGATTTTGTTGTTTGGACTTGAGGGTGTGGCACTCTGCCTGAAGACATGCAGCAGGGACAGAAGAGCAAATGACCTCACACCTCTTCCCTGCCAGCATGGTCAGGATTAGGATCTTTAACAACGGGGACACGTTCTGGAAAATGCATGTTAGGCAATTTTATTTTCTGTATCAGTTTGCCTGTGTATGCCTGTGCATTTGTATAAGCATGACCACATGGGGGGGTGCACATGCTCTTGCAGGCACACATGCCCATGTATGTGCCTGTCAAGGCCAGAGGTTAATGCCAGATATCTTCCTTGATTGATCTCCACCTTCTTTATTGAGGCAGGGTCGCTCACTGTGAACCCAGAGCTCACCAATTCAGCTAGACTAGATCAGCTTGTCCCAGGGATGCCCTGTCTTTGTGTCCTAAGTGCTGACATTATATTCAGGCTGTCATTCCTATCAGACATTTTCATGGGTAGTAGGGATCCAAATTCAGGTCCTCACACTTCCATGGCACACACTTTACTAATTGAGCTATCTCTCCAGTCCCCAGCCGTTTTGCTTTTATGTGAACATCATAGAGGGGTCTTATGTAAATATATTTGACATACCCATGGACTATCGGGTATCTCTTTGTAGATACATATATGTATAAGATATATTATCTTTTCCCATAAATATATGTGTGACACACACACACACACACACACACACACATTACATATATTACATACCAATGATGTAACCTATTGCTCCTGTTGCCAACTGCATGTACCACATTTTATGCAAGCTATCTTCTTTTAACAGGCATTGGGCTATTCCTAATATTTCCTGTTTTATCACATGTATATGAGTATATCTATGCAGGGAATTCCAAAATAATATGTGAAAATGATCTCAATTGAGCATTTTGTTTGTTTAGCTGTGTTAGTGGATGCTTGTGTTCACTTCTTTAAAAAATATTTTATTTTTATTTATGTATTTGAGAGAAAGAGAAAGACAGAGAGAGAGAGAATGGGCATGCTATGGCCTCCAGCTGCTACAAATGAATTCCAGATGCATGCTCCACCCTGTGCACCTGACTTATGTGGGTCCTTTGGCTTTGCAGGCAAAAATCTTAACTGCTAAGCCATCTCTGCAGCCCTGGGTTCACTTGTTGACCCCTCCCTTCATATTCTTTGCTTACCAATGTCAAGAGCTCTTTGACCTTTCTTAGCTGTTTTTAAGTTCTTCATGTGGACAATGCGTTGTTATTACATCCTCAGATACCCTGTCAAGATCCTCTTAAGCTGCAATTTAAACTTTGGATGTTCAAGGGGCTATAAGAAAAGAACAGTTTGCTTTTAAATTAAAAAAACTTAATTAAAATGAATGGTCCAAATACAAAATTGGATAAATAAATAAATAATAGGGTCTACATGAAGAAAACTTAAAATTCTAGACATAGAGAACATTTAAATCAATGAAATGGCCTATCTTCTTATATAGGATGACTGAATATTGTTGATTTTCTTAATACTGTGAGCACTTGGTATTGCCAATTCTCTGTCAGTTGATTTTGTTATTCAGTTCAAGAGCAATTAAATACAACTAAGATTTCTTTGGGGAACACAGAAAGTATATACACTGAATTTTATCCAGACAAATCAACTCATTAAGAATAGCCAGGCAAGCTGGGCACTGTGGCACATACCTTTAATCCCAGCACTTGGGAGGCAGAGGTAGGAGGATCACCGAGAGTTCAAGGCCACCCTGAGACTAATAGTGAATTCCAGGTCAGCCTGAGCTAGAGTGAGACCCTACCTCGAAAAAAAAAAAAAAAAAAAAAAGAATAGCCAGGCAAACTCAAGTAGGGAGGGTTTGGGTTGAGGGGGAAGGGATAGGATTTATTCCAAAGCCACCTTCACAAGCAGCGTTGAAGAGCAAAGACCAGAGAAAAAAAGAAGCAGAAGCCCAAGTACACATGGGCCTGAGTGTGCATTGTTTTTGCTTTACTAGGGTTGTTTGGTAATAGCACTGGAAACCATGTCAATTCCTCTCTTCTGCACCAAAATCCATTTCAGATGAATCAAGTATTTAAGTATAAAAATGAACACTGACAAAATTTGAGGAAAGTGACTTAAGTTAAACCCACTTTGGAGTGAGCAAGGTCAAATCATAACACAAAACCCAGACATGGTAGAAGGCTGACGATCATGACCACATAGCAATTAGAACCATTTCCAGGCAAAGCCAACTCCCAGTAATCCACTTCCACTGGCCAGACTCGACCTGCTAGAGCTTCTGCAGCCCCTCAAAACAAGGCCACCATATGAGGAACAAGTGCTCAAAACATGAGCCAGTTGGGGGACATTTCAGATTCAAACCATAATACTCTTCAAGAATTTTTGCTATGATTAACCAGGTAATTGACTTGGAGTGTTACCACCAGGACTGGAAACTACAGTGACCATAAAGCTTACCTCCTCTTCAGAAAGATTACTGGGCATTTTCTGTGGCTTTCAGTAAGATATTTTAATAAGAGTCATTAACCAAAATGAACTCTAATTCATTCTAAAAATGAACTCACTTGAACCTTAGATGACCTCATAACAGCATTTTTATTTCTCCCAACTTTACTTAGATATAACTGTTAAATAATGAGTGTATATATTTATGATGTAAACCATGGTGATTTATAATATGTAAACACTGTGAAATGGTTACTACAATCAAGATAATTAACACAGCCATCATGTAAAACAGTTGAGCACGTGTGTGTGTGTGTGTGTGTGTGTGTGTGTTGAGAACACTTAAAATCAACTCTTAATTTTTATTTTATTTTTATTTATTAGAGAGAAAGAGAGAGAGAGAGAGAGAGAGAATGGGTGTGCCAGGGCCTTCAACCATTGCAAATGAACTCCAGACACATTTGCCACCTTGTGCATCTGGTTTAGATGGGTAAATGGGGAATTGAACCTGGATCCTTAGGTTCCACAGGTAAACACCTTAACCACTAAGCCATCCCCCAGCCCCAAGATTGACTTTTTAAATATATTTCAAGTATACAGTTCAGCATTAATATACAGACACCATGCTTGACTTCCTCAGCCTATAACTGAAAGTATAGGCCCTGGAAACCACCACTGTGCCTCTGCTTCTGTGAATTGAGCCCTGTTGGATTACAAATATAAGTGACATCATGTGGGATTTGGCTCCCTGTACCTGCTTTTTCACATAGTATCTTCCAGGTTGATCCATGCCCTCACAAGTGACAGAGTTTTCCTTGTATAATCATCCTTGTGTTCACTATGTATTTTGAATCCTAACCTCTTGTCAGATACATAGTTGGCAAATATTTTCTTCCCTTGTTTTAGGCTACCCTTCATCTTGTTGATTGTTTCCTTTGCTGAACAGAAGCCCTTTAGTTTGGTGTAGATCTACTTTTTTTTTTTTTTTTTTTTTTTTTTTTTTTTTTCGAGGTAGGATCTCACTCTAGACCAGGCTGACCTGGAATTCACTATATGGTCTCAGGGTGGCCTCAAACTCAAGGCAGTCCTCCTTCCTCTGCCTCCCGAGTGCTGGGATTAAAGGCGTGCACCATTACACCCAACTTGTTGCCTATTTTTATATAATTTTTGTCACATCTAAAAAATGATTGCTGTGAGCTAGGGAGATGGCTCAGTGGATAAAATGCTCAAGTCTGAGTCCCCAAGTTTGGACACAAACACACATGTTAAATGATTGTATTCTGGCCTTAATATATATAGCCTATATAGGATTAAGGACCATAGTTTTTGTCATGAAAATATATTGGATGTTGTTTAATGATTTTAATGCATCCATGGAGATGATCATATGATTCTTATCCTTCTAATATGGTGTATCAAGAGATAATCTCGCAAGCTGGAAAGATGGCTTAGCAGTTCATGAGCTTGCCTGTGAAGCCAAAGGACTGAAGTTCGATTCCCCAGTACCCACGTAAAGCCAGATGCACAAGGTGGAGCATACGTCTGGATTTTGTTTGTAGTGGCTGGAGATCTTGGTGTGCCCATTCTCTCTCTCTCCCCACTCTCTTAAATAAATAAATAGATTTTTTTAAAAAGAGATACTCTCACTCCAGTTATGTTGCATGATCCCTTTCATGTGTTACATCCCATCCTTCTAGTTTGTTGTGTGTCCATTTTTACTTGTATCAAGCCCATCAGTTTTTCCTGTGTGTGTTTAATTCCACATATTTTCCAGTTCTCCAGTTTGGCTGTTTCCTATGATCAGTTTCTAGCTGCCTAGCATTTGGGCAGAAACAGTACTTGATATGATCTTAGTCTTCTTAAATTTGTTAAGACTTGTCTCGCACTCCTACATTTGATTTATTCTGGACAATGTCCTGAGTGTACAAGCAGAGAAAAATATATCTTCTCTTGCTGTCAGAGACTGTTCTGAAGTTTGCCTGTGAAGCCTAAGGACCCACATTCAATTCCCCAGGACCTACAAGGCGGCGCACGTTTCTGGAATTCATTTGCAGTGGCTGGAGGCCCTAGCATGCCCATTCTCTCTCTCAGTCTCTCTCTCTTTCTCTCTCTCTTTCTCTATGTATCTATCTATCTATCATCTATCTATATATCTATCTGCCCACTCTTTCTCTCAAATAAGTATGCAAAAATTAAATAAGAAACTGTTCTGTATATTTAATTCATTTGACCTAATATTTTTCAAGTCCATTGTTTTCTTACTGATTTTATGTCTGAATCATTTATCCATTCATTGTAGAAACCAGGGTGTTGAAGGCACCAACTATTATTATATTGCTATCTACTTTTCTTTCTTTATTTAATGTTTTGGTTTTTCAAGGTAGGGTCTCACTTTAGCCCAGGCTGACCTGGAATTCACTATGTAGTGTCAGGCTGGCCTCAAACTCACAGCCATCCTTTTACTTCAGCCTCTTTAGTGCTATGATTAAAGGTGTGAACCATTACACCAGGATTTTTTTTTTTTTTTTGTTGTACTGTAGGGTCTCAGCCATCCTTTACCTCAGCCTCTTTAGTGCTATGATTAAAGGTGTGAACCAGCCCAGGCTGACCTATAATTCACTATGTAGTATCAGGCTGGCTTCAAGTTCACAGCAATTCTCCTGCCTTAGCCTCCCAAGTGCACCACCACGCTCAGCACTATCTACTTTTCTGTTAGCATTTATAGTCTATATTTAGGTGCAGTGATGATGGATGCATATATATTTATGACTATTACGTACTGTTAATGAATTGGGCACTTTATTGTTATTCTTCATGTCTTGTGACAGATTTTGGTGCAAGTTCCATGTTGTCTAATACAAGTATAGCCATCTTTTATGTCTTTTTATTATCATTTGCAAGGAAGATCTTTATCCTTTCACTGTCTGTTTGTGTTCCTAAGGCTAAAGGAGTCTCCTATAGGCGGCAAATTATTGTTTCTTGCTTTATATCCACTTGGCCATTCTGTATCTTTTGACTGGAAATTTTTATCAATTTACATTTAAAGTAATTATTGATATGTAAAAACTCTTGCCATTTTTGTCAATTTTTTTACTGTTCTGTAGTAAGTTTTTTTTTCTTCCTCTTCCCTCATGTTGTTAATTCTTTGTGTGTGATAATACAAAGCAACATTTTACAATAAAGGCACTGTCAAAGTAAACAATTGGGGCTCTCCATCTGTCCATGTAATGTGTGTACTTAGTCTTTAGGAGGGGTGCGGAGGCCTTTTATTTGAAACAGGCTCTCACTATGTAGCCCTGCTGGTCTTGAACTCATGATGTTCATGCCTCAGCCTCCTGAGAGCTGGGTTACAGGCCAGCACCAGCACACCCAACTTACCCTGAATGTTTCTGGGTTTCAGCTGTGTGCTCAGTAGCATGGAGGAATCTGATGGTGCACATGCTACCCGGGCTGGAAACTTTGCCTGGGCAGTTTGAACCCATCTTTTCCTCTGCTCCCAGAACTCTCTTGTGCTAGATGTGACTCCTTGGCTTCTACTTACTGCCTTCACTCATCTGACCCTAAGCTAAGGCCACCATCTTGTCCATTTGAAATGACATGATTGAGCTCAGATGCCAGAGGAGTAAGATGAGAACCCCAGACTTCATAATGTTTACAGATGGGCAAAATTTCTAACTTTACTTAAAATGCTGATAATAGTATAGCACTTATCTAGAGCTTAGTAAGGGTTGGACAATTTTCGAAGCACTTTCCAATCCCTCATTCATGTGATCCTGACCATAAACCCTTTGAATGAGGTGCTGTTGCAGCCACCAGTTTTGTGACAGAAGGAAGGAGACTATGCCAGGGGCCCACAGCAGGATGCAGATGACAAGGGGGAGTGTAGGGATAATGGGTGAGGTGTGACTTGTGGTCCCACTGCCCTGGGCCTCTCTGAAACTCTGCTATGGGTTCTCTTTCTTTAGGCACACTTTATAGCCATATATTTCTAAGCAGTGTGGATGTCTAAGGTTTTAGATCCTTCTATGAATTAGAAAGCCCCAGATTATCATCTTGAAATAGAACTTTGCCCTGATATGAGCCCTGTGATTGTTGTACTGAAACAATCTGACTTGGTTGGGGTTGGGGAGTGTGGCAATAAAGTAAATCTATTCTTAGAAAAATCCAAAAGGGCCATGAAAGTATCATTCTTGCCTTTTACCAGGAGAATGCTGTGCCCCTGGTCCATGCTACATGGTGCTGCAGATAGTTAAGATTATAGCTGAACCTCCTGACATACAGAGAGCTCTGGAAAGTCAACAGATGGCAGGAGGCAGCTTGGGATGAGTGCCTGTTGTATGTAGGCCATGTAACTAGATGTCCATGGCAATGAGTGACCTGTGGGAAGCACTGGGCAGAGCAGGAGATGGACAGACACCCTCTCCAGGGGGACAAGCCAGGATCTAGGTCAGACCACATGCAGGTGGAGGAAGGAGAAGGAAGCCCATGGAGAAATTCCACACATCCTCTTTGGGGAGCACCATCTGTGCTGAGTTCAAAGGAAGGAGGTGAATGCCAATAAGCAGAGAAGGAGTGGAGACCCTTCCAGAAAATGGAGAAAACCCAGGGATCCACTAGGGAAATGTGAGCACAGTTAACTGACTGTCCTTCTGAATGCCTAGCCAGTCTTGTTATTGGCTTATTAGCTGTGCACTGTGCATTCTCTTCCCATAGGTGTCATTTTCTTCTTAGCAAAATGGTAAGTTTCAAATCCTTAGGTGCTTGCCAAAGACCAGGAAGCTATAAAAGAGTCAAGCTGGGCCTTGAACCCAGTTCTGATCACTTAAATACAGGTCTATTTCTGTCCCCGTGTTTTATTTAACACATTCCTCAGTAGAAAATGCCACTAGAAAAAAAATCTTGGTGTCTCGCCTTAAATGATCTCTTCTTATTGGAGATGTTTTCTGCCTGCTTTATGCCCATTTTTGCTAAAAGGACATTAGGTTCTGTTAGAAAATTGACTTTAATTAGAAAAGCATATTTAAAAAAAAAAAACAGTTTTGTCATTTTAGAACCAACAAAGAAATGCCTGGAAGGTAGAGAAGAGTTTTGAAAAGATGACCTGGAATTCTTCCATATAAGAAAGAGCAGCGTAATCAATTTGTCTACTGTAATGCATAATATAATTGTCACAACCACCATTCTTTGTTATACTAAACAAGACTGTAATCTGCATATTTGTACATATCACTTTTTTCCTTAGTGTTATTTATTTATTTATTATTGTAGTTTAAGGGGAGGTTGGTGCTGGGGAGTCAAACCTTTGGCCTTATGCATGCTAAGTACATATTCTATTACTAAAGTACAACCCAGCTTTACACAGTGGTATTTATGTGTGTATGTGTGCACACGTGGAGTTCGGAGGACAACCTTGGGGTGTTGGGCCTCTCCTTACAGCTTATTTTGAGACAGGTTCTGTCTTGTTGTTTTTGCCACTGGCAAGGCCAGACTAGCTGACTCCATGTGCTTCCGAATTCTTCTGCCCCTGCCTCCTACTGCCATAGGCCCTTTGGGATTACAGACACACACGCCACTTTTGCATCTGGCTTTATGTGTGTACCAGAGATAAAACCAGGGTCAACATTCTTACAGAACAAGCATCTTTTACCAAGGAGCCATCTTCCCTGCCCCAGCATAGTTTTTTTTTTTTTTTTTTTTTTCAAATGTGTGGAATTATTGTGTTGGGGTCAGTTCCCAGGAAACAAGATTGCTGTGTCAAAGGGTACCCTAACCTTCCATTATTTATAACCATAATCAGCTAGAAGATTAGACTAGAAATGACATTTTCCAGCTGTGTATCTTCAAATCGCACCATTTCATGTTGTGTTCATGGACGCTGGGTAAAAGAACTGTCTTCTTTGTGGGATTTTCGTCTTCTTGGACACATGTGCTTCTTTCTTCTTATCAAATCAGCTCTTGTTCGTTGACCTCCACAAGTCCTTCAAGTGTCTCTAGTTGGACAATGGGCAGAGTTTTTACTGCAGTTTTTTAAAAGTAAACTCTAGGAAAAATATGGCATTACTTCATGCTATTCCTGCCTGTCTCAGCAGGCTTTGTCCCCAGGATCAGCACTAAGAGGGATTAAATATCTCTACAGTGAATGAGTAAGTACATTTTTGGAAGAGGAACTAAATTTAGGCGAGGACTCAAGAAATTCACAGAGGACCTGTTTTCCATTTCCTCTATGGCTTTCCATCTATTGAGACAAGATCCTCTCACCTTTTAGTTTGTATGTCCTTGTCATACATGTTACATGTTGAATAAGAGTCCCGTGTTTGGTTGGGAACCCACAGCCTAGACTTCACGGCAGGCTTTGGTGGCACAGATCCAAGTCTTAGCTCTGCTGTTGGGAGCTGGGTGAGGGCAGCTTCTTGAACTACCCCCAGCTGATGAGAAGTCCAGTCTTGTATTGGTCTTGGGAGAAGGTAGATGCAAGCAGGGCATGCCCAGAGCACCCGGCAGGAATGAACCAATGACACCCCTGCTGATACGTGTTCATTATAGACCACTGAATTAGCTCCTTTTCTCATTGCTACATCCATGGCACTGGTCATGTCCCTGGTTGGCCAGTTCTTTCCTTGCTTGTCACAAGTGTCTTAAGCAGAAAGTAGTCTTGTAGCTCAGGATCTCTTTGTACCGTAGACTATGCCACTTTCACCACATTCTGCCTAGCAGTCAACATTATAAGCCTTTCAATTTTCACTGTGACCATGTGACATAACATGACATCTTAGGGTTATTGTATTTTTTTAATTAGCAAAGAACATATTATCATTCCATGTGATTTCCCCCCACCCCACAGGAAGGTGTGCATATCCAAAGACTTGGTGAGAATAGCCCAAAGAGGTTGTTTAGTCTGTGTCAGGAATCCTTGCTGGAAAGAGCCTCGCTCCCCACTTACCTCAGAGCTAAATCTGGTGTGCGAGCTCCCAGCCCAGCCCCTGCTTCGCTGCCTGCTGATTCTGCCTGGTGCAGCTGCCAGCAGGATGGGGCTGAATACTGGCCATCTGGAGCCAGGGGGAATTGTCTCAGAGGGTCACCCTCCATTGCCTCCACACCCTGCGTTCTCTGCCTCTTCCCCCAAAGAAATAAAGGGTTGGATTTCACCGTAATGTGACCCAGAGATGAAAACTGCTGCTGAGGCTAAAACCTTCCAGTGGTATGTGGGGAAGAGAGAAGCATCCTGCCGTGCTCGCTGAAGGCTGCTAAAGCCAGGGCCACCAAGGTGAGCGCCGAAGTTCAGGGAGGGTGTCTCTTCTGACGAAGCACAGTCCGGGCACTGTGGCCGCGTGGAGAGTCAGTGGAGGAAGGCACAGGAAGGTCATTAAACAACTCTGGCCAGGTTGGTAGCATCCTAAGGCAAACTGGTGTTTGTTTGGCAATGAGCTGTGGGTTGATGGGTCAGTTTTTCTCTTTGATGGAAAGAATGCCACACATGTGCCAATAAAGTGGCAATGCCTTTATTAAGTCACAAATGTGTGGGAAATGTGAGGATGCCACACTTTTTGATGGAGACGAGAGGAGACACACACAACACACACACACACACACACACACACACACACGGTCAAAATGAGACCTTAGAGATTTAAAGCCATTTTTACATTACTTCTTCTCTGCTCTCAAAGAGTAGAGACTGTATCCCAGTTACTGTATTAGGCGATATAACCAATCCCATTCTACACGCAAAGGTGAGAATGACAATGAGTCAGACAGGCAAAGGGGGTGTCTTCGCCATGGGTCTGAAAGCACAGAGGACCACTGGGGTAAGAGGTGCAATGTCCAAGCATCACGCTGCCACTTCGTGGAGTTCTATGCTACTACTGCTCCAAAATCGTGACTGATAACACAGTAATTTCTACTAGGTTTCCTGCCATCAGAGTAATTTGTTTTTCTCCAAAATGTGAATTTTGGAAGTGGTACCTAGAGGATGAGATACTGGCAACTAAGCCCACTTCTCTTAGGAAGAGCTGACAGCATGATGCATACGGTGTGAATGAAAATATTGACTTGTGAATAGAATGTTGTCTTGAAGGTGAGTGTCAAAGGCAAGATGATGCTCAGGTTCTTCAAGTTTTCAAACACTTTATTTCTTTTAACTGATACATACTCACATAATGAATTTTCATTTACCATCCGTGTCCAGAACACTGAAATGCCAAGACAGCCAATGTAAGCATATGTTCTCAACCAGAAGTGAGTGCACTTAAAACTCAGAGCTACTTTAGACGGTTCTTGCATTCGTGAATAACTCTGCATGTGTGATAGTCCTAACCCTAGTCAGACACTACATGTGTATTTTTCCCTCTCTTCTTCCTACTTCTAATGGACTCTGCTGAAATCCAATATGCCACACGTATAAAACAATAACCAGAAAACATGCGTTTTGTTTAACCTTCTCTTCTTTTACTCAGCTAAGTACTTGGCCGAGCATATTAATAGGCATTAAGAGCAAGGGATGTGCTTGTTTGTAGTTGTATGTATTGGAAATTTTGATTGATCTGGGGAAAAAAGGAGATAAAGGAACTGGAGAGATGGCTCAGCAGTTAAGGTGCTTGCCTACACAGCCTAAGGACCTGGGATCAGTTCCCCAGTACCCACATAAAGCCAGATGCACAAGGTAGCACATACATCTGGAGTTTGTTTGCAGTGGCTAGCAGTCCTGGTGCATCCATTCTCTCAAATAAATAAATAAATAAATAAATAAAAACATTTTTTAGAAAAGAATGAGAGTTGGGAGTAGAGGCACATGCCTTTAATCCCAGCACTCAACAGACAAAGGTAGGAGAATCACCATGAATTTGAGGCCAGCCTGAGACCACATAGTGAAATCCAGGTTAGCCTGGGCTAAAGCGAGACCCTACCTCAAAGAAAAAAAAAGAATGAAAAGGAAAAAATTTTAATTTGAAACTAAGTTACTAAAATGTTCTATTGCTTTCAAATTAGTTCCTAAGGCACTCATGCCTTATTGAAATAGAATAAATTTGGGAGATCTATATATTTAAAACTTTTTTAAAATTTATTTGCAAGGAGAGAGTGAGAAAGGAAGAAAATGGGTATGCCAGAGCCTCTAGGCGCTGCAAATGAACTCCAGATGCATGCACCATTTTGTGCATCTGGCTTTACGTGGGTATTGGGGAATCAAACCTGAGTAGTTAGGCAAGTGTCTTAACCACTGAGCTATCTCTCCAGCCTGGGAGATCTATATTTTTTGTATGTATGTATGAGGAATCCCTTTAGAAGTATGATCTTTTGCTGTATAGAATAATATATTTTAAATAACTATAAATAACTGAATAAATAGCCGGGTGTGGTGGCGCACGCCTTTAATCCCAGCACAAGGGAGGCAGAGGTAGGAGGATCGCCGAGAGTTCGAGGCCACCCTGAGACTACATAGTGAATTCCAGGTCAGCCTGGACCAGAGTGAGACCCTACCTTGCAAAAACCAAAAAAAAAAAAAAAAAAACTGAATAAATAAGTACAATTAAATAAACAATCTCAAACATTCTGCAGTGTGCTTAAGTTTAAATCAAAGTAACAAATTCTCTGATATAAAACTAGTATTTTTAAGCCGGGCGTGGTGGCGCACACCGTTAATCCCAGCACTCGGGAGGCAGAGGTAGGAGGATCGCTGTGAGTTCAAGGCTACCCTGAGACTACAGAGTAAATTCCAGGTCAGCCTAAGCCAGAGTGAGACCCTACCTCCAAAAACTTAAAAAAAAAAAAAAAAAAAACCTAGTGTTTTTAGAAAGGAGAAAATTCTATGAAAATCTTTCCCTGTAGAGAAAAGTGTTTAATCATCATATGGAGGGGCTACCACGTTTTCTGTATGACTTTATTTTTTCACTGAGTCCATGTTCTTTTATTACATGTGTAATTTACTAACCATTTTAACTAAATCAGCTCTATCATTCCCTTATTACAAATCTGGGAGCTGGGCTGGAGGGATGGCTTAATGGTTAAGACATTTGCCTGCAAAGCCAAAGGACCCAGGTTTGATTTCCCAGGACCCATGTTAGCCAGATGCACAAGGGGGTGCACACATCTGGAGTTCATTTGCAGTGGCTGGAGAACCTGGCGTGCCCATTCTGTCTCTCTCTCTCTCCCCCTCTTTCCCTGTCAAATAAATAAATAATTAATTTTTTTTTAAGTCTGGGAACTAATGCATGGAGTCTGCTCGAGTTCGGTCACTAGCCCTCACAGTTCATCCTTTGTGTTCATTTTCCTTTCAGTTTAAGTAAGGGTTAAATATTGTGTTTGCCATTTCTGCAAATTAAATGAGATTGTCAGATTAAATTAAATGCATATGCATTAATGTCCTTCTATCAGTTTGATAAGAGCTCTGGCTCACAAGGTTCATAAGAGTGAGCGTGTGATGTCCAGGCAACTCAAGAAAATCAGATTTGAAGCTGAAAATTCCAGCCTTGAACAATGTCAAGAGAAGGAAGCTTCTAAATTTATGTTCCTTCTCCATTATTTCACACACATAGAAAGATATTATTTAAAAACCATGTTAAGGCCCAGAGAAATAGCTTAGTGGTTAAGGCACTTGCCTGGGAAGCCTAAGGACCCAGGTTCAATTCCCCAGTACCCACGTAAGCCAGATACACAAGGTGGCGCATGCATTCATTTGTAGTGGCTAGAGGCCCTGGCATGCTCATCCTCTCTGTCAGCCTTTCTCTCTCTCAAATAAATAAATACTTGTTAAAATAAAATCACCTTTGAATTTCACATTTATGAAAACTTCATATCACCTGCACATGACCTAAATCCCACCTTCACATTATCCCTTTACTTGGCATAACTGTTTCCATTAATATTCCTGACATGAGCAGACGACATTACTTTATGCCTGGTCACACTCTTGCATGTAGAGACAGGTACACACCCACTTGCTTTTACTAGGTAAGGACACTATGTGTTTAATTCCACGAGATGACACATGACAGCACCAAGTGCCTCCTTCCGTTAGAAGGCACTGCAGTGAATTCTTCTTCTTCTCCCCCCTACTAATGGCCTTTCTCCCTGTGGCCTGCTTGCTCTGAGCTGTCTCAGGGTCTCAAGCTGTGAATAATGAATAAGTGCTATTATGTGCATTGGAAAGTGAATCTGCCTCATTCACATGTGTAACCACTTACACATGAAGCATTTTGCTGTCTTTCCAAAAATCTCCAGCCAAAAGGACCTAGAAATCTCCACTCAGTCCCGCAAGGCTGCTACAGGAGTGATGTCAGGTGTGTGTGAGCATCATTGTTTTCACAGATTTTCAGAACAGTCGCCTTGGAAATGGTGCCAATCAGAGCTTAGGGTATGTTTTAAAGACCCTGCATGGTCTTAAGAGCTAAACTCTGTAAGCAGCTTAGCTGTGCCTTTCTACAGAGCAGGGGTTTTCTGAGTGGGTGGTAAAGCTCATCTTGCAGTCTACATGGGGGACCCTGCATGTATGATGTGATGCTATGGTTCCCCTTTTCCCCCAACATGTTATCATGAAAAGGTTCAAACATACAGCAATGAAAGAATCAAACCAATGTACACTTGTACGCTTTTCACCTGAAGTCTACTGCAAACCATTCTAAAATTACTCTTTGTTTTTCTAATGCATTTCCAAGTAAGTGGCCAACATCTGTCCATTTCACCCTTAGCTGCTAACATATGCATTTAATTGACAAAGGTTTGATCATTTTTTTAGTAGCCTTTTAGATAAAACATGTGTAAAAGTGCAAGGTGCATACTTGAAGTAGACTTTTGGTAAGTTTTGACGAGTACATCACCTGTGCAAGGCAAACTCCATCAGTATCTGGAACCATCCACCCTGATGATGTCCTAATTCCCTTTCCCTGATAAACCTCACTGCCTCCCCTACTCCCCGTGGGTTTTGTTTTATTTTTAACCCTGATTAGCATAGCATATAAGTAGCGTATGAATAGCATCATTTGTGCAAGGTTTCCTTCACTCAGCATTATGGCTTGGAAATCACTACAGATCAGTAGTTCATTCCCTTTTTATTACTGAGTGGTTACTTTCATGTGGGTTGTTTATCCCTTCTCCTATGAACTGATACCTGGGCTATTTACAGTTTGGAAATTTTATGAGTACTGCTGTCATGAACATTTTTGGATAATTTTTTTGGACATACTTACCTTGGTTAAATAGCTGAGAATAGAATGGGTACGTTGGAGTATATTTAGTTTTAAAAAGAACAGCAGAATTATTTACCAAGTAATTATACCAGTTTACATTCTAACCTAATCTAGGCTGTGCTTTCTGGCTGCTCCAGGGATGGTTAGTCTTTTTAAAGTACAGCTATTCTGGTGGGAGTGTGGTAGTATGTTGCTGTGGTTTTCATTTGTATTTCCCTGATGACTAATAATGTTGACTCCTAGATGTCTCTCTGCCTGCCCACCCCCCTCCATTCATGAGATGAGCAGATTTGCTATGGCCTCATCAGTCATGGCCTAGAAGCTCCAAAGCCATGAGCCAGAATAAACTTGTTCTCTGTAAGTGGATTATCTCAGGCATGTTGTTATAGTGTGGGAAGCCAATAACATGGCACAAAAATTACATGTGGCCATTGGTCAGGGACCACAGGCCCTGCTGGATGATTCTGTCTATAAAGGCAGCCCACCACCTTCCTCAGACTCCTCTGAACTGTGCTCAAGACAGCCATGCTTCTGCCCCCAGGAATGGTCTTCCCAAAGTGCTGCAAGTCTCCTGGGAAATGGGAGCTTGTTGATAGCATTCCAGGGCCATCTTCCTCTTCCCACAAGTCCCACAGCTCCGTCGTGGATAGTTCACCCTTCAGATGTCTTCCCACAGCTCATCAGCAATTGTGTGTGCTTCCTCCCATACAGGTGCCAGGGACATGGGCAGCAAACTGTCTGCGCCAGGCGGGACTCTACTGTGCAGTCCCCAGAACGGAAGACATTCACACTGCATATAAGCAGAGACACCTCGACAGGGCCCGCGGCCTGCTCAGGGAGGCTTGTGAGGAGAGCACATCCCAGCTGGAGAAGGTAGGGTACCTGTCCTGAATGATACTCAGATGATGATGATGATGATGATGATTGGGACTGAATAAATAAGTACAATTAAATAAACAATCTCAAACATTCTGCAGTGTGCTTAAGTTTAAATCAAAGTAACAAATTCTCTGATATAAAACTAGTATTTTTAAGCCGGGCGTGGTGGCGCACACCGTTAATCCCAGCACTCGGGAGGCAGAGGTAGGAGGATCGCTGTGAGTTCAAGGCTACCCTGAGACTACAGAGTAAATTCCAGGTCAGCCTAAGCCAGAGTGAGACCCTACCTCAAAAAAAAAAAAAAAAAAAAAAAAAAAAAAACCTAGTGTTTTTAGAAAGGAGAAAATTCTATGAAAATCTTTCCCTGTAGAGAAAAGTGTTTAATCATCATATGGAGGGGCTACCACGTTTTCTGTATGACTTTATTTTTTCACTGAGTCCATGTTCTTTTATTACATGTGTAATTTACTAACCATTTTAACTAAATCAGCTCTATCATTCCCTTATTACAAATCTGGGAGCTGGGCTGGAGGGATGGCTTAATGGTTAAGACATTTGCCTGCAAAGCCAAAGGACCCAGGTTTGATTTCCCAGGACCCATGTTAGCCAGATGCACAAGGGGGTGCACACATCTGGAGTTCATTTGCAGTGGCTGGAGAACCTGGCATGCCCATTCTGTCTCTCTCTCTCTCCCCCTCTTTCCCTGTCAAATAAATAAATAATTAATTTTTTTTTAAGTCTGGGAACTAACGCATGGAGTCTGCTCGAGTTCGGTCACTAGCCCTCACAGTTCATCCTTTGTGTTCATTTTCCTTTCAGTTTAAGTAAGGGTTAAATATTGTGTTTGCCATTTCTGCAAATTAAATGAGATTGTCAGATTAAATTAAATGCATATGCATTAATGTCCTTCTATCAGTTTGATAAGAGCTCTGGCTCACAAGGTTCATAAGAATGAGCGTGTGATGTCCAGGCAACTCAAGAAAATCAGATTTGAAGCTGAAAATTCCAGCCTTGAACAATGTCAAGAGAAGGAAGCTTCTAAATTTATGTTCCTTCTCCATTATTTCACACACATAGAAAGATATTATTTAAAAACCATGTTAAGGCCCAGAGAAATAGCTTAGTGGTTAAGACACTTGCCTGGGAAGCCTAAGGACCCAGGTTCAATTCCCCAGTACCCACGTAAGCCAGATACACAAGGTGGCGCATGCATTCATTTGTAGTGGCTAGAGGCCCTGGCATGCTCATCCTCTCTGTCAGCCTTTCTCTCTCTCAAATAAATAAATACTTGTTAAAATAAAATCACCTTTGAATTTCACATTTATGAAAACTTCATATCACCTGCACATGACCTAAATCCCACCTTCACATTATCCCTTTACTTGGCATAACTGTTTCCATTAATATTCCTGACATGAGCAGATGACATTACTTTATGCCTGGTCACACTCTTGCATGTAGAGACAGGTACACACCCACTTGCTTTTACTAGGTAAGGACACTATGTGTTTAATTCCACAAGATGACACATGACAGCACCAAGTGCCTCCTTCCGTTAGAAGGCACTGCAGTGAATTCTTCTTCTTCTTCTTCCCCCTACTAATGGCCTTTCTCCCTGTGGCCTGCTTCCTCTGAGCTGTCTCAGGGTCTCAAGCTGTGAATAATGAATAAGTGCTATTGTGTGCATTGGAAAGTGAATCTGCCTCATTCACATGTGTAACCACTTACACATGAAGCATTTTGCTGTCTTTCCAAAAATCTCCAGCCAAAAGGACCTAGAAATCTCCACTCAGTCCCGCAAGGCTGCTACAGGAGTGATGTCAGGTGTGTGTGAGCATCATTGTTTTCACAGACTTTCAGAACAGTCGCCTTGGAAATGGTGCCAATCAGAGCTTAGGGTATGTTTTAAAGAACCTGCACAGTCTTAAGAGCTAAACTCTGCAAGCAGCTTAGCTGTGCCTTTCTACAGAGCAGGGGTTTTCTGAGTGGGTGGTAAAGCTCATCTTGCAGTCTACATGGGGGACCCTGCATGTATAATGTGATGCTATGGTTCCCCGTTTCCCCCAACATGTTATCATGAAAAGGTTCAAACATTCAGCAATGAAAGAATCGAACCAATGTACACTTGTACGCTTTTCACCTGAAGTCTACTGCAAACCATTCTAAAATTACTCTTTGTTTTTCTAATGCATTTCCAAGTAAGTGGCCAACATCTGTCCATTTCACCCTTAGCTGCTAACATATGCATTTAATTGACAAAGGTTTGATCATGTTTTTAGTAGCCTTTTAGATAAAACATGTGTAAAAGTGCAAGGTGCATACTTGAAGTAGACTTTTGGTAAGTTTTGACGAGCACATCACCTGTGCAAGGCAAACTCCATCAGTATCTGGAACCATCCACCCTGATGATGTCCTAATTCCCTTTCCCTGATAAACCTCACTGCCTCCCCTACCCCAATGAGTTTTGCTTTGTTTTTAACCCTGATTAGCATAGCATATAAGTAGCGTATGAATAACATCATTTGTGCAAGGTTTCCTTCACTCAGCATTATGGCTTGGAAATCACTACAGATCAGTAGTTCATTCCCTTTTTATTACTGAGTGGTTACTTTCATGTGGGTTGTTTATCCCTTCTCCTATGAACTGATACCTGGGCTATTTACAGTTTGGAAATTTTATGAGTACTGCTGTCATGAACATTTTTGGATAATTTTTTTGGACATACTTACCTTGGTTAAATAGCTGAGAATAGAATGGGTACGTTGGAGTATATTTAGTTTTAAAAAGAACAGCAGAATTATTTACCAAGTAATTATACCAGTTTACATTCTAACCTAATCTAGGCTGTGCTTTCTGGCTGCTCCAGGGATGGTTAGTCTTTTTAAAGTACAGCTATTCTGGTGGGAGTGTGGTAGTATGTTGCTGTGGTTTTCATTTGTATTTCCCTGATGACTAATAATGTTGACTCCTAGATGTCTCTCTGCCTGCCCACCCCCCTCCATTCATGAGATGAGCAGATTTGCTATGGCCTCATCAGTCATGGCCTAGAAGCTCCAAAGCCATGAGCCAGAATAAACTTGTTCTCTGTAAGTGGATTATCTCAGGCATGTTGTTATAGTGTGGGAAGCCAATAACATGGCACAAAAATTACATGTGGCCATTGGTCAGGGACCACAGGCCCTGCTGGATGATTCTGTCTATAAAGGCAGCCCACCACCTTCCTCAGACTCCTCTGAACTGTGCTCAAGACAGCCATGCTTCTGCCCCCAGGAATGGTCTTCCCAAAGTGCTGCAAGTCTCCTGGGAAATGGGAGCTTGTTGATAGCATTCCAGGGCCATCTTCCTCTTCCCACAAGTCCCTCAGCTCCGTCGTGGATAGTTCACCCTTCAGATGTCTTCCCACAGCTCATCAGCAATTGTGTGTGCTTCCTCCCATACAGGTGCCAGGGACATGGGCAGCAAACTGTCTGCGCCAGGCGGGGACTCTACTGTGCAGTCCCCCAGAACGGAAGACATTCACACTGCATATAAGCAGAGACACCTCGACAGGGCCCGCGGCCTGCTCAGGGAGGCTTGTGAGGAGAGCACATCCCAGCTGGAGAAGGTAGGGTACCTGTCCTGAATGATACTCAGATGATGATGATGATGATGATGATTGGGGATTTTTAAAAAATATTTTTATTTAGCCGGGCGTGGTGGCTCACGCCTTTAATCCCATCACTTGGGAGGCAGAGGTAGGAGGATTGCCGTGAGTTCAAGGCCACCCTGAGACTACATAGTGAATTCCAGGTCAGCCTGAACTAGAGTGAGACCCTACCTCGAAAAACCAAAAAAAAAAAAAAAAAAAAATTATTTATTTATTTGAGAGAGAGAATGGGCACACCAGGGCTTCCCACCACTGCAAACGAACTCCAGATGCATGCACCACCTTGTGCATCTGGCTTACATGGGTCCTAGGGAATCGAATCAAGGTCCTTTGATTTGTAGGCAAATGCCTTAACCGCTAAGCCATCTCTCCAGCCCATGATTGGGGATTTTTGAGACAGGGTCTGTTTCAGCTACTTTCTCCTTGCTGAGTCAAAATGCCAAGCCTGGAGCAGTTTAAGGAAGGAAAGAGTATATTTTTGGCTTATAGTTCCAGAGGGTGGAGTCCATCACTGCAGGGAAAGCACGGTAGGAACAGGAAGCCAATGTCACATCATCACGTCAGCAGGGGGAACAAGAAAAAGAGAGAGAGAAAAAGAGGAAGAGGAGAGAAGACAAGCTAAACTAGGTTGTAACACCTTGAGGCCCACCCCCAGTGACACTCTTCCTGCAGCAAGGCTCCACCTCCTCTATAACGGTTCTACAACTTCCTGGAACACCACCAGCAGCTGGGCATTAAATATTCAAACACCTGAGTCTTTTTGCCTTCTATATCCCAGGCGAGATGCTTAAAGAAGCTGCCAGCCCAGACAACAGATACAAGGAGAGCCTGCTGTCTTGAGCAAAAGGACCAGGCAAGAGCAACATGAAAAGATAGAAAGTTTATAGGCAATAACCAATCTACCTCAACCAAACATTACGGGAGTGCTTTTAGCTCCAGCCCACCACTCTGGCAGGAGCCAGGCTGTCAAAACTGCCCCAACCCTCCTTACTCCCAGGGAGTTCAGGAAAACTGAGGGACTGGGCCCTTAATCCCTTCTGGGTGCTTCCATTCTCACCTGGCACATTTGGCAGGAATGAGACAGTCTTCCCCCTCCCAGACAAGGAGGAACTCTTGCAGACCTAGCCAAGACCATGAAACCCGGCCTCCCCAGCAGCAGCCAGGAGTCCCTCCCACTAGGTGTCATCTGTTCCTGAGCAGTCCCTGCCCTGCATTTTCACTCCCATCAGAATGACGTAACATCCAGATTCTTAAAATATATTGTCCCTAATCTCCAGATTCTAATAAACAGACAAACTCATACCAGGAAGTAGACAGACACCAAACTCAGTGACAAAAGGCAACGACAGATGCCAACAGCTGCATGCGTCAGATGTGAGAAGGATCTGACAAGAATTCCAAGCAAACGTAAAGGTACTTATGTGAATAAATATTAGCACAATTAAGGTAAATGAAGAACATGCAAAGTTTTGGAAACAAAAGTCTCAGTAAAGAAATAAAAGGAAGAGCTAAATGGGAATTTTAGAGCCTAAAACTATAACTGAACTTTTAGATAGATAGATAGATGACACAAAGATAGATAGACGGATGGATGATGGGTACACTCACCTTTAGAACAGAGAGGAGAAAAGAGTGGGGTGCACTCAGAAGGTAGAACAATAGAGATTACTCAGGAGACGGAGAAGAAGTGGGAGAGAGAAAGAGAGAGAGAGAGAGAGGGAAAGAGAGACTGATAATAAATCAACAGATCCTCATAAGCACATGAGGATTTTAACTGAAGATCTAATGTTCATGTCATCAAAGTCCCAGGAGGAGAGGAGAAAAAAGGCACAATAGTGGCTGAAAACTTCCCCAAAACGGCAAAAAGACAGAAGTGTACAAGTACAAAAAGCTGGGTGAATAGCAATCCCTAACAGGATGAAATCCACTGAAATGCATTCCAAACATAACATAGTCAACTTAGGAAAACAAAAGACAAAAGAGACAAAATTAAAAACAGCCAGGGAGAATGATTTCCTTCAGGGGAGAAACAATTCAGTGCCTTTCTCATCAGAACTCGTGGAGACAGAAGGAAGCGACACAACATTTTTTAAGTCCTGAAAGAAGAAACAGAATGGTTAGTTAACCCAGAATTCCATTACCAGAGAAAATACTCTTCAGGGGCAGAAAGATAGGCATTGCTGGTGTTTAGAAAGATGCCTCAGTAGTTAATGTGCATGCTGGGCAAGAGTGAGGCCTGGAGTTTGGATCCCCAACACCCACATAAGTGCTGGGCAGGCATAGTAGCATGAGATGATGGAGAAAGATACCCAACATCCGTCTCTATATGCATGCCTCTACATGCACATGCACACCTGGACACACATGCAAACATGCAGACAGACACACATACACATGCAAAAAATGCACCAACAAAACACACACAAACTCAAAGAAGCAAACAACAGCATTCTGGAATGATAGGAAAATCTGAAAAGTGATTTCTAGAAGATTTCCCTCAATGGACTATTAAATGGAGTTCTCCAGAGAGGAAAATGACAAAAGAAGGAATCTTGGAATAAACAAAAAGGACAATGGTACAAACAAAAAACAATAAAATAAATCAATTTTCCTACTCAACTTTAGTTCTTAAGTTATATTTGGCAAATGAATCAAAAAAAAATGAGAGCATTGCTCAGTGTGGCTCTTAGTAAATAGGAAAAAATTTAAGACAAAGCAACAATTTTATAAAATGAGGACAGTAAAGTGATGCAAAGAGATAAGATTTTTAATACTTACTCAAATTGATAAAATGCTGAAAATGGTAGATTTTGATAAGTTACATATCTATAATATAATTCTTAGAGCAGCCACAATTATACAAAGATATGTACTCAAAAAAACTATAGACTGCCGGGCATGATGGCGCATGCCTTTAATCCTAGCACTCGGGAGGCAGAGGTAGGATTGCTGTGAATTCGAGGCCACCCTGAGACTACATAGTTAATTCTAGGTCAGCCTGGGCCAGAGTGAGACCCTACCTCGAAAAACCAAAAAAAAAAAAATTATATATATACACATATGCCACTCAAAACAGATTCAAAAAATATTTACGCAACCCACAAAAAAACCAGAGAAATGAATTAGAGGGAGAGCACAAAGAAAATAAACAAAATTACATGGCAGACTTAAGCCTTCACTTCAACATAATTAGAGTCAATGTAATTGGCCTAAATGCATGGACTTAATAGCAGAATCTGACAGGATGAAAATATATTACTAGATACACAACTAGATACTGTCCATGAAAAATTCACTTTAAATACAATATATATGGTATTTATATTATTTCAATATATATTGAAAGTAAATGGATGGAAAGACATATGCCATGCAAACATTAATCAAAAGAAAATAGGAGTGGTATATTAATGTAAGATAAAGTAAACTTCAGAATAAAGAAAATTGCCATAAACAGAGGGTTATTAAACAGTGATCAGGGACTTGGCCCCATGAGACATAACAATCTTAAATGTACATGCACCAAATTCCAGAGCTGCCAGATTTGTGAAATTAAAGCTGGTATAAGTGAAAGAAGTAGATAACTGCACATTAATCGGGGGAGACTTTGGCACCCTCTCTCAATAATTGATAGGACAACTAAAACAGAAAACACTGAGGTTACCGAAGACCTCAACATCATCAACCAATAGGCTCTAACTGATTTATAAAAACCCTCCATCCAACAGCAGCAGCTGACACATTGCTGTCAAATGTCCGCAGAACACAGAGCAAGATAAACCATATCACATTAACAAACTGAAAATGAGTGACATAATATAGGATGTGTTCTTTCACTTCAGTGAAATTATACTGGAAATCAATAACAAAGAGAAAATCTCTGAGCACTTGGAAGCTAACCACATGCTCTTAAATAATCCATGGGCCAAAGAGAAAGTTTTAGTGGCAATCTCAAGTTTCAGTCTACCATCAGCTGCTTCATTGCTTTTAGGCTCATGGTGAGACAGCACATCATGCAGAGGAGGCATGGTGAACCCAAACTTACCTGAGAGAGAGAGAGAACAGAGAGATGAGATACACCCTTCAAGGGCAGGTCCTCTAGAGACCTATTTTCTCTAAGCATACCTCACCTCCTAGTAGTTCCCTAAGCTATGAATTCATCAGTACATTAATCCTTTGATGGCATTAGATCCTGTTACAGTCAACTTCATGTTACTGGCAGAAAACACCTGACCAAGAGAAGCTTGTTGGAGGAAATGGGAGGCTCCATGATGGCAGGGGACCACGATGGCATGAGCAGAGGATGGACATCACCTCCTGGCCAACATCGGGGGGACAACAGCAGCAGGAGAGTGTGCCAAACACTGTCAAGGGGAAGCTGGCTACAATACCCAACAATACATCATCCCAGGAGGCTCCAATTCTTAAATTGCCACCAGCTGGGGACCTAGCAGTCAGAACACATACGTTTATGGGGGGACACCTGAATCAAACCACCACAGATCCCTTACCCCTTTATGATGCACACCTCTGAAGATTTCGCCAGCTGGGGACCAAGCCTTCAACACGTGAGCCTCTGGGGCCATTATATATCCAAACCATAACAGAGGGCTTCTGAGTTGAGCCCCTGGGTCTGGGGCCAGGCTCATGGGTGGAGTCAATTGGCAGTTCATGAAACTGAACACTTAAGTTTGTTTTCTATAAATCTATCATATACTGATAAAAATGTAAAAATAATTAGGTAAAAAGTATTCGATGTCATCGAGATTACCTGCTGGTGTGTACCAATGAATGTGCTCTGGAAGGCCATATGCAAACTCCTTTGTAGAGGGCTGGGGGACCTGAAGACATCCAAGGAAGCTACCTTTTGTTTTGTTTGGAATCTAAATAGATACATTCTAGAGAGCCCTTAGCTTGTCTCCAGCCAGAGAGACAGCCCTGTCCCTTTTCTCTTTCTGTGTCCCTTGTGGCCATGGGCTGGCTCTGTGACATCACCCACTACCTTGTCAAGATAAGGCTTTTAAGCCTGTGATGGACTAGAGTCTAGACAGCTCTGAGTCACGTGAGTCCCTTAATCAATCACTGTGGCTTTTCTCCATAATACAAGTTCTTTCCAGGAATGACGGGCTCCCAGGCCCCGCCCAGAGCAGACGAGTAGTGGGTGAGATTTTTCCCTTCAGGTCATATTGAATCAAGTAAGTTGAGTCCCCTCCATGGCCATGACTTGCCAGACATAATATCCACCAGTCATATCACACCACTTACAGAACCCAAAGCTTTCTCCAGACCCCATACTTTCCAGGAGACTGGATGGAATGAAGAGAACATGGGCTTCGGAGCTACGCAGACCCCAGTTCAAATCTGGGGGTCACTCTACTGATCATAAACCCCACCACTGTGGGCAAGCTTTATGTTCATATTCCTGAGACGGAAATACAGACATTCCTTCCGTGGCTGTTCTGCAGACTGAAGGTGGCCATTAAATAAAGTACTCATTGTAACATGCACATATGGCCAGAGCTTGCTAATATCTATTCCCTTCTTTTTTAAAAAATATTTTTTATTTATTTAAGAAATAGAAAAAAGAGGTCGAGAGAGAGAATGGGCACCCCTAGGCCTCCAGCCACTGCGGCTTATGCATCTGGCTTACGTGGGTCCTGGGGAATCAAACCTGGGTCCTTTGGCATTGCAGACACATGCCCTAACCAGTAAGCCAACTCTCCAGCCCCTCCATTCCCTTACTTCCTGCCCATGTAGCTCTAATATGACTACAAAGACACTTGTTTTCTGACTATTCACCATATAGTACATGCTTGTTGGCAGTTGTTTTATGCAGAACCCTATATTAAACTTAACTATAAATTCATAGAGGCCAGAAATTGTGCCTGCTGTCCTCTGTATTCAGCCCTGTCTCTTGCGTGAATGTGGAAAGTTGTACCCCTGCCTTATCCAACTTGGATTCCCCACTTGTTTCCATGACAGTGTTGATGCTCAAGTTCATTGGAAACAGCCATGTTCCAGAAAGGCCTAAAGCTCCAGTGGTACAATCTCACACTTGCATGCCAATCCAGCATTGCTGTGAGTGTCCTTTGTGTGGACCAGGAAGCTCATGAAAGTCAGGACTCGTTTTGGATTAGTCTGTGGCAACCACCTATGGGCTGGGTAAACTTGGGAAAGTTATGAAACCTCTATGAACCTTGACCATGTGTTAATACACTGCTTGCCTCATAGAGCTGCTCAAGCCAGAGTAGCTGAAATGAGGCAGGAACTCTGACATAGGTCCAGCGTCCACCCTAGCATTTCCTCTTCTGTCTGTTGGACTACCAAGTCAAGAAGCCTGCTATAGCTTCCTTGAGCATCTTTGTCCCTGGATTCTGATCTGTACAGTCCCTTTAGCAGTCCATTTATGAATAACTCATAAGATGGTCCTCCCAGATCTTACCTTCCCCATTTCTAAGATTCATGAATTATCAGATGGAAATTGAGCTCTAGCTCCAGCCTAAGAGGGATCAAACAGTCCCCACTCTCACGAAGCAGATGGTGAAAGTAGTGCCGTCCTGCAAACGAAGAAGTAAACAGAGACAGAGGAAATGCTAATCCGATGTTATTGAATCTGAATACTGTCTTCAAATTACAGTGGTCTGGCTTGACTTAGATTTTAGGATGGGGCGAAAACCACACACGTTCAGTGAGATCATACTGGATTTGAATTCTACCCTTTTCCTCTACTAGGGTTATGTGGTACTGCTGTCTGTGATGTGGGCAGTGGCAGTGACCCACAGTTCTTCCTTGTCCTCTCAACACCCTCCAGTGTACTATGTAGCAAAGCTGTGGTACTTGGTGGATTAGATGGATTCAGAGCATGTTTTGTTGTTGTTGTTGTTTTTTGAGGTACGATCTAGCTGTAGCCCAAGCTGACCTGGAATTAACTGTGTAGTCTCAGGCTGGCCTCAAACTCATAGCAGTCCTCCTACCCTCTACCTCCTGAGTGCTGGGATTAAACGTGTGTGCCACCACACCTGGCTCAATTCATTTTCTGACATATTTTCAACTTACATGTTTATACCATATTGAATGTGAAAAGCATTTCTATGTATATTAAAAATCATTGTTCCTGGGCTGGAAAGATGGCTCAGCAGTTAAGGCACTTCCCTGCAAAGCTAAGGACCCATGTTCTACTTTCCAAATCCCACGTTAGCCAGACGCACAAAGGTGAGGCAAGTGCAAGGTCGCACATGCCCATTAGGTGGTGCAAGCATCTGGAGTTCTGTTGCAGTGGCTGAGACCCTGGCGTGCATGCCAATTCTCTCTCACTCTTTATCTCTCTCTCTCTTTTGCTCTCTCTAAAATAAAAAAAATAAAATAAAATCATTGTTCCGACAGGTAATGAATATAAAATTATTAATGAGCTAGCTGTCTGTTTAGGAACTAAGTGTGTGAATTGCATGTGCACTTCTGTTTTCCACCTTTTACCTAGCCAAGTTTCAAGCAGACATGGCAGCACATGATAGCTGTTGCCATCCTGGGCAACTGAACTGCAGTCTTGGTGAGGCATTTCAAGTTACAAAATGAAGCCCTTCCCTATTTTGACCAGGGTCAACTCCTGAGCATCTCTGCAGCCCACGGGGATCTAGAGACTGTCCGGTACCTACTCACAGAGAAACACGTGGAGCTGCCCATGGAACCCACTGATGACAACCCAGCCGTGGTGGCAGCACAGTTTGGGCACACTGAAGTTGTACAAGAATTGCTTGAGTCCTTGGCAGGTAAGCCAAGTATGTGAGCTACCTACGACCTTTCAGGGACCCTCATCTTTGTTCTTCATTCCTTCATTCCTCCCCGCACAGTGAGCTCAGGAAGCCTGGGGCAGCCCGCTGACACTCCAAGGTGAGAACTGGCTGCCAAGCTCACAGCAGCTCGGCGCTCCCTCCCCTTAGCTCTCCACGGAAGGAAGGCCTCGTTGATGAGGAGTGTACACTGGTAGAGCTGTTTCAAGATTACAGAAAAATTGACAGGAAAGCACAACTTCCCCCACAGTTTCCCTCAGGATTTAGATTTTGTGCTACTTTGAGACACTTGTAAATGATATTAATATGTTATTACTAAGCCAGGCAGCGTGATAAATGCCTGTAATCCTAGCACCTGGCAGGCAGAGGCAGGCAGATCTCCAAGTTCAAGGGCAGCCTGGGCTACATAATAAGACCCTGTCTTGAAATAATTTTTAAAACATTGTTACTGAAGTCCATAATTCACATCGTGGTATTCTTTGTATTGTATATTCTATGGGTCTTTACAAATGTATAATGACACGTATCCACCATTACTGTCTTACTGCCATAAAAATCCCACTTAGGTCTGGAGACATTGCTCAGCTCAAGCATGCAGACCTGAGTTCAGTCCCTAGTGCCTCTGTAAAACGCCATGGCAGTGCATGCCTGTAACCCCAGTGCCAGGGAGGCAGAGACATGTGGACCCCTGGTGCTTGCTAACTAGTCTAGCATAGTTGGTGAGCTCTAAGCCAATGAGGGGCTGTGTCTCAAAAGGAGGTGCATGGTGCTCCTGAGGACAGCCGCTGAAGTTTCCTCAGGCCTCCGCTTGTGCACACACCCACACATAGATGTGTACTCACATAAGCACACATACGTACATGCATTCCTCACACAAGTACTCACATGAGCATGCATGCATACATGCATGTATACCACACACATGCTCCCCCACAAACACTCCTTTTCTTCATTACATATCCCCTTCAGCCATTAACAACCACTGATCTTTTTTCTATGGGCATAGTTTTACCTTTTCTAGACTATCATATAGTTGAAATCATATCCCGAATAGCCTTTCCGATTGGCTTCTCTCACTAGCAATACACATTTAATGTTTCTTTATGTCTTTTCATGTCTCAGCAGCTCTTGTTTGGTGGCTACATGACATCCCATTATATGGCTACAACACTCTATAATATTAATATTTTATTTATTTATAATATATTTATAGTATATTTATTAATATAATATTAATATTTTGTAGTTGCTATCTTGAAATGTTTTGTGATCTTTCAGACCAAGGGCTCCATTTTTTTTCCATTTTGCACCATGCCTCCCACATCATGTAGCAGCCCTGTTGTGAGGTGTCTAGCCATGTGCTGTGAGGTAGATCTGTGCACATTGTTGCTTCCCAGATGGCACCCTCTCAGAGAGGGAATGACTTTACAGACAAAAATCAGCAGTTTTATGGTCTATAAGAAAAAGATTGGGGCCTGGAGAGATGACCTAGCAGTTAAGATGCTTGCCTGCAAAGCCAAAGGACCTAGGTTCAATTCCCCAGGAGCCATGTAAGCCAGATGCACAAGGTGGCACCTGCATCTGGAGTTCATTTGCAGCAGCTGGAGACTCTGGAGAGCCCATTCTGTTTATCTGCCTCTCTCTCTCTCTCTCTCTCTCTCTCTCTCTCTGCCACTTGCACACACACACACACACACTCTCTCTCTCTCAAATAAATAAAATAAAAAAAATTTTTAAAAAAAAAAAAAGAAACAAAAAGACTGGATGAAGCAAGACACAGGAGGACAGGCAGGGGCCTGGGCACCCTGAAGAGCCAAAGGTTAACCCTGTGCATGGATCTCCAAGATTGACTCTGTTTTAGCCCTGAAAAGTCTGAACAAGGTGGCTCAGCAACTAACTATTCTGCTAACATTTATTGAATATTTGCCAAGTACCAAGCACTGTCAGAACTTGAGAGGTATGAAGAATTTTTCAAAAGGTGGTCTCAGCCCTTAATAGTAGTAGCTTCTGGCCAAGCAGGGGAAATTGAGGGCAACATAATTAATTGTACTGAGGCTGAAGTTACTGGCACAGAGGTCTGGAGGCACACACACCAGGGAATGGGCTCGTCTGGATGCAAGACAGGGTCCTCAGAGGAAGCTGACATCTGAATGGGGCTTTGCAGGGTGAATAGGGGTTTACCTGCAGACCTTGGAAGAGCTCGGGTGGCCTGCTGTTTTACAAATCAGAAGGTGGGCCGGACCTCAGCATGCTTTCCAGCTGCTCCTGGGTCCTATTTTCAGGTTATGCCCAGGCAATTACTGAGAATGGGAGGATTCCAGAAATTGTCAAGGGACCCACAGGAAGGGCACTAATAGGCAAAGAAGTGTGTACCCTCTGGGAATTCCCAGTCTAGAAGGGACGGCAGTGAGGTCAGAGTAAAGTAAGGCCAGCGGAGAGGCAGCTAGAGAACAAAGGAGAGTGTGGAAGAGGAGCTGGGAGAGGCTGACAGGAGAGAGAGGCATCCTGTCTCTACTGATGGAGGAAGAAGGGTGGAGACTCACATGGGGCTCTCTCTGTGTACTGAAGTTAAGCCTTAGGCAAGATCTGCTCAGGGGATTGTGAGGTAAGAGAGCACTCTTCAGTTTTAGATAAGTCAGGATTTAAGCCCCACTTACTGTGGGGCCCTTAGCAAGTTGCAGCCTCTGTGAGCTTTGGATCACCTCAAAATCATGGTCCTGCCTTCTGACACTGGCACATCTCCACCTCTACAGAAGTTACTATATTTCTCTTACCAAGGTGTCCTTTCTTGTTTTGTTACTATGCCTCGGAACCACTAACTCTGGTTGGCAGCAGAGGGAGGCAAGATGTTTACTTCACATAGCTCCAGCCAGGCACTATGCCAAACACTTCATAATGTGAATTCTAATCCCTCCATCCCGATGTCATCCCTATTTCCTGGTCAGTGTCCTCTCCCAGAAGGGAAGGTCACCCTGTCCGTGCCCTGGGGCATTTTGGTCCCCAAGCACTTTGGACTTCTGGAAATGAGACAATGACATGATCCAGTGAGGAAGTTTCAGATGAGGTCACTTTTCCATGGCAACTACTTCCAGAAGATAGCTCTCTATTTTGACCTTGAAGATGCTGTAACACTTCAGCCCACGCTGTCCCTGTTCGTTCAATATGCTAAGTGTCATTTTGCCCTAGGATTAAGGAAGTGGTTCTTTTAGGGAGGCATTCTAATTCTTTTAGGCTACAGAGTTAGAGCTATTTCTTTTTTGCAAATTTTTATTTTAGAAAATATTATTTATTAAAGTATTATATGTGTGTATTGTAGAGAATGTGGACGTGCAAATAGTGTTAGTACCCTACTAGCATGATGACATCACATAATAAATCGGGACCCACTGATCCATATACTGGACACAGACTATGTTATATAATCCTCACATTGAACTTGGAAAATGGGTAGTATACTTATCTTACTGGTGGGCAAACTGAGGCTGAAAGAGGTTAAGAAATTTGCCCAGGGGCTGGCTCAGTGGTTAAAGGTCCTTGCTCTGCAAGCATACCCACTTGAGTTCAGCTCTCCAGCCCCACAGAAAGATGGACACAATGTGGTATGTATGTCTATAATCCCGGAACACCTATGGAACTAAGAGGTGGCGTCAGGAGAATGCCAACGTTTGTGAACTCTGATCTCCAAACAAGGTGGAAGGAGATGACATACGCCCCCAGTTATTCCTTTCACCTCCACATGTGCACCATGGCACACACACACAGACACACACACACACATGCAAATTAAAGCCAAGAGTCCAAAATGACATAGCTAAAACAGTTGAATTCTAAGATGCCTGTTTCCAAAGTTCCACTCTGGTGTATAATGCCACTCCAGGACTAAAGTTGGGGTGAAGAGAGGAAAGAAGTCCAGGGAATGTGCAGAATGCCACTACAGAGAAAGTCCCCCAATAACTAGGGAAGTTCTTCCTGACCTTAATATCCATATATAGTACACAATATACAGAAATTGTATAAATTCCATATACAATTTAGTAATCTGTCAAAATCACACTGTGCATGCCTTTATGAACCTGGCCTTGGTGGCTCTTTCTTTGACACGCAGATGAGTTAATAAAACACAGTTCAGAGGAACACGTCCAGAAAACAGTCTCCACTCAGCAGAAGTGAGTTTCAGCTGGAAAGAGAGCATCCTGATTCAGTTAATGGCCACAGGGACCATCAGCAAGGGTCCAACTGGCATCTTTCTGTGACACTTTCTCTTTGTCCTGTCACCCTCTGCCAGGTGGCTGTAGCCCGCAGAGGCTACTGAACTGGATGTTGGCCGTGGCTTGCCAGCGAGGACATCTGGGGGTCGTGAAGCTGCTGGTGTTGACGCATGGGGCTGACCCAGAGTGCTATGCTGTCAGGAAGAACGAGTTCCCCGTCATCGTGCGCTTGCCCCTCTATGCGGCTATCAAGTCAGGTAGGTCCCGTGGAAGACATCTCTGTCCTGCAAGCTTTCCAAATGGGGGTCTCTCACTCCCAAGTACTTGTGTGTCAGGGGGAGGCTTGTTCTCAGAACTCAAGCACCTACGCGGTTTTGGTCCTTCAACCTGGAGTCTGTCGTTTGGATTGCATCCCAATTCCCCCTTCTGTGGTTTGTCCCATTAGGGAATGAAGACATTGCCATATTCCTGCTTCGCCATGGGGCCTTCTTCTGCTCCTACATCCTGCTGGACAGTCCTGACCCCAGCAAACATCTCCTCAGGAAGTACTTCATCGAAGCCAGCCCCCTGCCCAGCAGCTGTCCTGGGAAAACAGTGAGTAGTCATTGCCTGTAGAGGCAGGAAATCTGGGCTTCAGCTAACTACCTTCTCAAGGTTTTCTTTGGCATTCTCCCAAAACTGATTAAATAAGCCACAAGTGCTATATATATTTAAATTTTTATTTATTTATTTATTTATTTATTTGAGAAAGTGAGAGAGAAAGAGGCAGACAGAGAAAGAACAGGCACGCCAGGGCCTCCAGCCACTGCAAACAAACTCCAGATACATGTGCCCCCTTGTGCATCTGGTTTACGTGAGTCCTAGAGAGTCGAACTGAGATCCTTTGGCTTTGCAGGCAAATGCCTTAACTGCTAAGCCATCTCTCCAGGCCAAGCCACAAGTTTTAACAATTTCTTTTACATTTTTTCTTAAAATTTAATAAGACTTTGAATTATACAAGTTCCATAAGCTTGTGGTAACAAGTGTAAACTCCAGGGATACATGATAAAGAATTAGGAGTCTGCCCCCTTAGAAGTAAGTAATTTACCATCCTGGTAAGGCTCTCTCTGCACCTTTACATATGCAAACTACATTTACAAACCAGCCAGCCTATGAGGTGCTAATTGCCTGTAATACAGCAACTGGGAGGTGGAGGCAGGAAGATCAGATGTGCAAGGTTATTCCTGACTACACAGTGAGTGCAAGGCCAGCCTGGAGCTGGTGTGGTGGCGCACGCCTTTAATCCCAGTAGTGGGGAGGCAAAGGTAGGAGAATTGCTGTGAGTTCGAGTCCACCCTGACACTACATAGTGAATTCCAGGTCAGCTCTGAGCTAGAGTAAGACCCTACCTTGAAAAAAAAAAAAAAAAAACAACAAAAACCAAGGCCAGCCTGAGCTACTTGAGATTCTGCCCCCCTGCCCTCCACCACCAAAACAAGACAGGGTTTAGCTGTAGTTCATTTGTTATTTTATTATCAAAAGTAGTACTGCACCATCATTTGCATTATTTTGTTGTGTTTGTTTTGGGTTTTTTTTGAGGCAAGTTCTCACTCCAGTTCAGGATGACCTGGAATACACTCTATAGTGCAAGCTGCCCTTGAATTCATGGTGATCTTCCTACCTCAAGTCTCCTGAGTGCTGGGATCAAAGGCATACATCACCACATTCAGCATGCATTCTTTTATTTATTTTTATGTGTGTGTTTGTGTGTGTGTGTGCATATGCGCAGGTGCACATGTATGCATGTAAAGGCCAGAGGTCAACATAGGGTGTCTTCCTCTATCACTTCTTCCACCTTATTTTTATAATTATTTTATTTATTTATTTATTTATTTATTTATTTATTTATGATAAAGACAGAGACAGAGAAAGAAGCAGATAGAGAGAGTGGGCATGCCAGGGCCTCCATCCACTGCATACAAACTCCAGATGCATGTGCCACCTTGTGCATCTGGCTTACATAGGTACTGGAGAATCTAACCTGGGTCCTTAAGCTTAGCAGGCAAGCGCCTTAACTGCTAAGCCATCTCTTCAGCTCTTTCCTCCTTGTGAACTTGGAACTCACCAATTTGGCTAGACAAACTGGCCAGTAAGTCCCAGAGATCCTCCTGTCTCTACCTCCCCAGAGCTGGGATTACAGGTGTGCGCCCCTGTGTCTGGCTTTTATGTGAGTGCTGGGGATCCAAACTCAGGTATCCCTCGAGCTTGGCAGCAAGCCCTTTATCCACAGTCATCTCCCCAGCCCCTAAATCATCTTTTAAAATGTAGTAATGTAGTACTCCCTCTAGATCAGTCAAGAAGCTTTGACTCATTCATTTAAACTCCTCCTTGATCTGCCCTCAAGGTAGCTCAGTTGGCTCAGCCTTTTTCTTATGGGTGTGTACCTGGGTTTTGCCTCTTGTTATCCAGCCTAATTTGCTAGAGGATATTTGTTGATGTAGAGCTAAGTTCCTCACAGCTTTGGAATCACTGCCTGCCCCAAATATGCTGCTCACCTATCCACCAGAAATATCTGAACATCTCCGTCCACACCTTGGCCAGCATTAAATAACCCAGAGCCTTTTCATTTCCCCAGCCTGTTAGATGAAAATATTTACCAAAGGTTTTAACTTCCATGCTTTTATCAATAATATTATTGAAGTTTATATGTTCATAGAGTATTTGCTTCCCTGTCTTCTGCCTATTAACGTTTGATTGTTTTTCTAAAGAATTACTTGTGCTTTTCTTCTCACTTTGGAAGTTCTTTTGTGTATTTAGAGATTAAAAACTAGACTTGGCATCATGTGCCTGTAATCCACCATTGAGAAGGTGGAGACAGGAGGATCCCTAGAGCTCGCTGGCAGGCTAGTCTAGCCTAACTGGTGAGCTCCAGGCCAATGAGAGACCCTGTCTCAAAAGGAAGTAGATAGCATTCCTGAGGGGTGACACCGAGGATGTCCTTTGGCCTCCACATGCACACACACACACACACACACACACACACACACACATCCTACATGCACCCACACATGCCCTGCACACATACTACACAGAGAAAAACAAGAGCATCTAATCACATATGTTTATCTTCTCCTTTACTGAGTTGTATAAAAAGGGTATTTACTCTGCTTTTATATAAGTACTCCCCTAGAGGCCCTTATATTATATTTATTTGCTTTAGTTTTATATCCTGAGCTTTTCTGATCATTATCTCTGTGTGTTGTATGAAGGGAAAAGGTCTAGCTTTCATCTGTCCAGATGGATGACCAGCTAGTCCAGCATAGTTCTTAAAATGAAGCTGCTGGATGTGGTTGCACATGCCTGTAATCCCAGCACTCAGAAAGTGGAGACGGGGGCTGGAGAGATGGCTTAGTGGTTAAGGCATTTGCCTGCAAAGCCAAAGGACCCAGGTTCGACTCCCCAGGACCCACATAAGCCAGATGTACAAGGGGGCACATACATCTGGAGTTTGTTTGCAGTGGCTGGAGACCCTGGCATACCTATTCTCCCTCTCTCTCTCTCTCTCTAATAAATAAATAAAAATGAAATATAAAAATAAAAAAGAATGTGGAGACAGGAAGATCCCAATGTGGGACTGGGCTGTGTTACTGATTGTAGCTTCCTTTATTTCCTGTATTATTGCACATCACTAGACATTCTAAAAGTTAAATGATTATAATGATAGCAGGTGCATCTATCTCATTCCTGACTTTAAAGATCTGGGGTTACACAACAAGACTCTGGCACAAATATAAAATAAATAAAATAAAGCCTTCTCTTCTCCTCCGAATAGAAATGTCACCACTGGCATTTCACGTAAATTTGTATACATTTTGGGCTTCTAAATACTGGTATTAATCACTTTCTGGTAAATGCCTCACTGCTTTGATTACAGAAATGTCATTTAAGTCTTATCATCTGTTGATGCCAGTTTCTAAGCCTTTGTTTTTTTCCAGTGAATTATTACACTTTCATTCTATTCATTTCATTTCATTCTATTTTGTACAGATACCCGTATTGTTATATCAGATAACCACTTGAGTCCTACTGGTCCCTCTATGCTGAAACTGAGCCTGCCGACTCCTGGTATGGCCGTGTTGCGCTCTTTGTTTTGTCAACCTTGGATTGGCGCTTTGAGACTTTTATTTTGCTTTCAGATCACCTTAGTTTTGTGCCTTAATTCACACTTTATAGCTTAATCCCTAAAGATCTTGGCTGTCTCTCTCTTATTTATAATGCCTTTATTGTTTTGTTACTGTTTGAATGGGATACACACGTATATCTTTCTCATTTCCCTTCTCAACTTGATGTCATGGACATGTTTTGGACAGTCTACTTACTAACTTCCCTTATTAATTCCAGTGTTATATATATATATTCATTTGGGAGAGAGAAAGAGAAACCATGGGCACACCAGAGAGGCTCTTCCCAATGCAAACAAACTCCAGGCACATGAGCCACTTCGTGCATCTCACCTTAGGTGGGTACTAGGGAATTTGAATTCCAGCCATCAGGCTTTGAATACAGGTGACTTTAACCACTGAGCAATCTCTCTAGCCCAAATGCTGATGGTTTTTAGAGTTCTTTGAGGCTGATCAAGTTATCTGCAAATTCAAAAGAAGTTTGTCTCCTTACTATATATCACTGAAAGTTTTAAAAGTCAAATAATCATAACGAGAGCAGGCACATCTGTCTTGTTCCTGATTTTAAAGGTCTTGATGTCAGCAA
Organism: Orientallactaga sibirica; assembly: GCA_036365145.1. Taxonomy (NCBI): domain Eukaryota; kingdom Metazoa; phylum Chordata; class Mammalia; order Rodentia; family Dipodidae; genus Orientallactaga; species Orientallactaga sibirica. The sequence goes on from JAEOAD010000031.1 coordinate 20,473,625, forward strand.
TTTGTTAGCACTTACTGTAGGTTTTTGGTAAGTAGACGCTTGGTATATTTAGGTAGTTTCCATGTATGGGTTTTTGCTTAGTGCTTTATTTAAAAGGTTACTGAATTTTGTCAAATCTCTCCTTTGCAGCTATCTTTTCTACTTTAGATTTATTGATTTTATGATGATAATTGTTGACCCAAGCTTGATTTCCTGTATAAATACTAATTGATTTGTTTTCTACTGCCAGATTTGAGATACTGACATTGCGTTTATACTTCATACACTATATTTATAGACAAATTGATCTGTAATTTTTTTATTTTATTGTTTTAATGAGGTTTGCTCTAAGACTATGCTTACTTCTCAATGATTTGGGGAATTTTCTATCTTATGATCTGGAGTTTTCATGGGAATTGTTTATGTTAATGGTTAATTAGACAAAACAAGGTTTATGTCTTTTTACTCTTGAAATCATTGCCCAATTTCCTTATATTCAATTAAGAAAATTAAATTTTGGTGAACTGTCATCCATGTCCTTTAGACTTTTGAATTTTTCATGAATTTATGGGTTTTCAAAACTTGTCTTTGCTATATCTGTAGTTAGATTTCTCTCCATTTATGGTGTTAAACAATCTTACTTTTTAAACGTAATCAGAACAGCCAATGACTGTAATTTAGTGGTCCTATTAAGAAATTTGATAAATTTTATTTATTTTTATGACTTGTTTTGTTTGATTATTTTGAGCTCATCTCTTTATCAAACTCCTCTGCATATGTCCCTTTCTGAGAATGTTGTAGTTGGTGGTAAGATTCTAGCCAGGTTTATGATGGGCTCCAGGCTTCCCTGCACCACCTTCTTCTAGCACCTTCTCTATGACTTTGTTTTTTCATATGAAAAGGAAATGACAGCAAAGTACCTGTCTTAGACAGATGCTTAACAAATGTGGCAACATTCCTAACATTCTAGTAGCAAGGTCTGGACCATGGCAAGTACCTGGTCACCATTACCTGTTATCTGGTGCTGTCATCTCTCTGCATCCTTGGGGATGCGTTCCAGGACCCCCATAATACCAAAACCCACACATACACACATACATATACACACACATCCTTCAGTGCACTTTATTTATTTATTTATTTATTTACTTACTTACTTACTTACTTACTTATTTGAGAGAGAGAACATGCATAAGCATGGGCGTGCCGGGGCCTCCAGCCACTGCAAATGAACTCCAGATGCGTGTGCCCCCTTGTGCATCTAGCTTACGTGGGTCCTGGAGAATCAAGCTTCGAACCAGGGTCCTTAGGTTTCACAGGCAAGCATTTAACCACTAAGCCATCTCTCCAGCCCTTGGGTGTTTTCTGAGACATATTTTCAGCTTTTTTTATTGTCTTCTATTTAAGAGCATTTAGTTTTCAGAAGCATTCCTACTTTGTACTTGTATGAGACCTGAATACTGCATTTATTATGATTGCCTCTTTTAATATTTTATTTATTTATTTATTTATTTGAGAAAGAGAGGAAGATAGAATGGGCATGCCGAAGCCTCTAACCACTGCATACAAACTCCAGATGCATGCACCACCTAGTGCATCTAGTTTATGTGGGTCCTGGGAAATCGAACCTGGGTCCTTAGGCTTCGTAGGCAAGTACCTTGACCGCTAAGCCATCTATCTCTCCAGTCCCGTGATTGCCTTTTAGCCATTCCTTTGCTTTGACTAGTTTCCTTGTTTCCAAAGAGCACTAATATTCTACTTTACCTTCCTGTGCCTGAGATGTCCACTGTAAAACAGGGAGACTTATAGTACCACCCTGTTAGGCAGCTGAGTACTTAGCACAGTGCTTGGCAGACAGTAACTGCTCAATCAGTAGTTATCAGGCTCATGTTGTAGAAGGACATAATGGTTATGTAACCTTGCATTTCTGTGGCGTTTGCCTTTTCTTATCATGTTGGTTCCCATGGTACTGCTTGGTAGGGGAAAATCTTGAGGTATAAAGACACTATACAAGCTGGGCATGGTGGCACAGACTTTTAATCCCAGCACTTGGAGGCAGAGTTAGGAGGATTGCGGTGAGTTGAAGGCCACCATGAGACTACAGAGAAATTCTAGCCTGGGCTAGAGGGAGACCCTACTTCAAAAAACCAAAATAACAACAACAACAATAAAACTTATGCTCCTGGTCCATAGAACCAGACACTGGGCAGTGCAGGTACCCAGACCAGAGCCTGCATCTCCTGCATGCAGAGCTTCTCCCTCATCCTCAGTTCCTGAAGCGGGCCTCCCAGGTCTCGTGTAGACCAGTTGATCTCACTTTCCTGTACATTGGAATGCTTGGGAGTTTTACTATTCCCCATATTCAGTGGCACCCTCTGTCTGGAAGTTTTGAAACTTCCTCGGGTGATTCCGATGTACCCCAGAGATTGAGAACCAGTGGCTTTGATTTTATTGGCATAAGGTTAAGCAGATGTAGCCTTCCATTCTTGATCTCTCCTGCAAGGTGACTCCCACCACATGTACCAAGGTTGGCAAGTGGCATGGAATGGTGACCGTGCCTTGCCAATGAGAAGAAAAGACCAAGTTTCTTTTCCTTTCCTGAGCTAGTCTGGCTCAGTCAGAGAGGAAATGAAATTAAGGCACAGCCTGACTCATTTGGACTCCTTGGACTTCCCCAAAGCAGGTGTTATTTCTGTGATTCCAGTGAATTTCAAAGGCAGGTGCCCTGGAGTGGGTGCCTGTGGCCGCCCTGTGATGCCTGCCAGGTGACTGCACACTCCTGTGCTGCTGAGGAAAGAGCAGTCAAGAGCGATGGCCCAAGAGGCAGAGGTGAACCCACTGCCTTCCCAGGCGCCCTGGGGACTGAGCTGCTGTCTTGGCTTCTGAATGTTGAATTCCTGAGGGTAGGCATCAAGAGAATGCTTTGCCCTCATCACTGGTGGCCTGAAAACACCCTTGATGCTGCTACCATTCATGGCAGCCATTCCATTGAAGCAGCTATCCTTCTAGGGCACAGCTGATGGAGGTTGCCCCCAGGGCTGATGCAGCCGTTATCAGGGGACACACCAAAATGTTTTAGAGTGACCATCCTGTGCTCTAGGTGTGCTCCGCTTTCCCCACTGGCTAGTATGTCTTGGGGGTTTGGTTTGGGTTGGTTTCTGTGAGATAGGGTCTTCCCTATGTGGCCCAGACTGGCCTCGAACTTATAGTCCTCCTACCTCAGAGTGCTGAGGGTTAGGATTTCAGGTGAGTGCCATGACATCCAGTTTAGTGGATGATTTTTTTTTTTTGAGACAGAGTCTTATGTAGCCCAGGCTACCCTTGAACTCATTATATAGCCTAGGTTGGCCATAAAATCCTGATCATCCTGTCCCTGCTTACCAAGTGCTGGGATTGCAAGTGTGTACAACCATACCCAGCTTTCACAGGTACTCTTTTTTAAATATATATATTATTTATTTATTTGAGAGAGAGAAAGAGGCAGAGAGAGAGAGAATGGGTGTTCCAGGGCCTCCAGCCACTGCAAACAAACTCCAGATGCATGCGCCCCCTTGTGCATCTGGCTTACGTGGGTCCTAGAGAATCGAACCAGGATCCTTGGGCTTGGCAGGCAAATGCCTTAACCGCTAAGCCATCTCTCCAGCCCACAGGTACTCTTTTTAATGTCATTGCTGCCTTTCTGGAAGCTCTGATTAGTCTAGGGGCAGCAGCCATCACTCGTGTTTCGGGGTCAAGTATCGCGTGGTTTTCATGAGATCCGTCTCTGCTAGTAGGCAGGGAGCTGCAGAGAAACCCTCCCTTATTTCCACAGACAGCATCTGTCTCATTGAGCTTTGTTGGTATTGAGGTAAGGAAGGTTCCAGAAGCCACACCACGTGGTCTGATCTGCTTCAACACACTTTTCAAACAACAGAGATAAAGCCAAGCCAGTCAGACCTGGCAAAGCCATTTCCCTGGCTCCATGGGGCCGCTCTTAAAGCCACCAGACTCTGACCGGAGTGTCTACTAAGAGCTCATGATCACAACGGACATCCTGACAATGTTGTGCTTCAGTGCCGCAAAAAGAAGAAGAAGAAAAAGCTTTTTGCTTTGACACCCAGAAAGGAGCAAGAAAACTCAGAAATGCCAGGAAGGGCTTAATTAGTCTCTGAAATAGCTTGACATTCATCCCTGGTCAGCAGTTAAGAGTGCCAGGCCGGATAGCTTGCTGGGGAAGTTTTAAGGGTTGGAAATAAACAAGGACTTTAATTTTGAAACAGCTCAGTGGGGAAATCATTAGTTTCCTCTTTCAAATCTGGCAGCTAACTAAAGATTCAAGGCCATTTAGACTTACTATTCTTATTGTTTTGGGGATTAGCTTGGCTTACATAATGTAACAGTGCCTGATGACCACCCTCCCCCCATTCATGTCTCAGGGCTTGAGCACAAACGTCCTGGCTCTGCGTTTCAGTGCTAATGAAGGTCTTCCGGGTGATCTGGTGGGTTGGACATTCCATCTTCAGGATTCTCAGAGGGTGAAAGGCAGCTTTTTTTCCCCTCTGCTAGGGCCTATGGGAGCTGCTGATGCCCCCTGGGGGAGGGACTGTACAGCCTTTCCTGATTGACAGGTAATGGATTTAGGCAGTAGTCTTGTCCTAGGTAAGACCTCATCTTTGGTGAAAAGGATTTTATTAGGAATTGTATGCAATCCACAGTATTTTCACACACCTTCCCACTATCTTGGTTCCCACCACCACCATCCCAAAAGCTGAAGGTGCTGTTTCACGTGGCAGAGGTGGTCACTGGCATTCCCAGGTTTAAGTCTCTGGACCAGCAAAGTCCCCAAAGGGAAGAGACAGCAGTGGTAGACAGAGCCTGAATTCCCACGGCCTGTCCTCTTCACCATTCACTCATGTGGGAGGAAAAGAAAGACACCCTTGCCTCTGAGGATCCCAGAGCGAACACCGGACTGTTGCAGACGTCTTCTCTCTGAGTCTGCTTCTCCTGGTGCCCCGATGAGGAATTCAGAAAATGACTGTCACCCCTCATTATCTGAGGCTCCACTTTCCATGGTTTTAGTTACTCCCAGTCAACTTTGGTCCAAAAATATTAAATTGGAAAATTCCAGAAATCAACAGTGTGTTAAGTTTAAATTGCACTCCATCTGAGTATCGTGTACTATGCCATCTCCTCCCACCAGGGGCATGAAGCATCCCTCTTGTCCTGCATATCCATGCTGGATAAGACGCCTGCCCATTCATCACCTGGTAGCCATCTCACTTGTCAGACTGACTGTCAAGCACCCCAGTGCTTGTGCTCCTGTGACACTTATTTTAACAATGGCCCCAAGGCACAAGAGGAGAGGTGCTGACAATTCAAGTATTCAGTGAGGTAATTGGAGAGACAGACACCATTCTTAAGTTTCATTGTTGGCTTTAATTAGTATTCTATTATTAGTTTTGGGTGTTCATCTCTTATTACGTCTAATTCACAAATTAAATATATAATAGGTATGTATGGGAAAGAGCGTAGTGTGTATAGGATTTGGTACTAACCACAGTTCCAGGCATCCATTGACATTTTCAGAACATCTCCCCATGGATAAAGGAGGAATGTCATGGTCTACACATGTGCTATTTTCTCAATTTTCCCATACTGAATCTTTCAATTAGGGATTCATTTTGTCCTTGACAAGCATATTCAACAGTGCTTCTTGAACTTTTCCACCCTCAACCTAAGAATTTTTATGTTCTGGATATATAGCTATACATAATAGGCATATGAATCAAATATTTGCTAGAATCATAAAGAACTTTATTTTAAAACAATTAGTATCTATAACTTTACCATTTATTAAGGATGAAAGCAAATTGGCATATTAATGAGATAGATGTGTTTGTTTATTTTTACATAAGGAATTAAACCTTGACTCAGTGTTTAATATTTCAGGGTACACACACAGCATCTTCAAACTGTTTCAAAATTAACTGATACCATCTCACATAAATACATAGCACAAGATGGAAGAAGTATGCTTAGGGGCATTTCAGAAGTTGTTAGAAATTCTGTCCTAAGCCCTAGCCAAAATTCATCGAATAATTTTTTTAATGAAACTCAATAGCAGCTTTTAAAATCAAACATTCAAATATAATACAATCAACAGCATACATGACTTGACAGATACGTGCTGAGCAATGAAAGTTGGAAGTTATTAAAGTCTTTGTTTTCTATAATTAAACCATTGGTTCTATAAAAACAGAAAATTTGTGTGGATGGTAGAAAGTCTGCAATTCACAGCATACGGTAGTCTTGACTGTAAGCCAAGGTGCTTAGAGAAGTTTTTGTTACGTGGGTGTGTCAGCATGCGCAGTGCAAAGTACTCACGGGGTGTGTTCAGAACCAAGGTTGCAGTGAAGTCATTCAGTGCAACATGGGTAAGCATTGCCAGACCATCTTTGAGCCATTACATTGCATTTAAGTTTTGTCAGTTTGCTTTCTCATCTTTTCTTTTCTTTTTTGAACTGGTGTCTTGCTCTTTGAGTAGGCTGGTCTAAAACTCTAGGGCTTAATCTTCCCACCTCAGCCTTCCAGCTCTATGGGACTTTCGGGATACCATAGACTTTTAGTTAACTTTTAGTCATTGCACATTCAGGAGCCTTTCACTGTTTCTAAGCTTTTTATGATCCTCAGAATTAAGTAACATGCCCTATATGAGGTTGTGACCCACATTTTAAGAAGGTGAACTATAAAGCACTCATTAAGGCTGGAGAGATGGCTCAACAGTTAAAAGCACTTGCTTGCAAAACTTGATGGCCTGGATTCAATTCCCCAGTACCCACATAAAGCCAGATGCACAAAGTGGTGCATGTATATGGAGTTTATCTAAAGCAGCAAGAGGCCCTAACATGTCCATATTCTCTCTCTCTTTCTCCGTCCTTCTCTCTCTCTTCCCTCCCTCTCAAATAAATATATAAATAAAACATGTAAAAAACAGTCATTATATAAACCAGTCATGTTTAATTAAAAACAGAAAATTACTGATAAAGTAAACATACAAAAATAGTAAAACTAGGGGCTGGAGGTATGGCTTAGCTGTTAAGGCATTTGCCTGCAAAGCCAAAGGATCCCAGTTCGATTCTCCAGGACCCACGAAAGCCAGGTGCCCAAGGGGGCGCACGCATCTGGAGTTTGTTTGAAGTGGCTAGAGGCCCTGGTGGGCCCATTCATTCTCATTCTCTCTCTCTCTCTCTCTCTCTCTCTCTCTCTCTCTCTCTCTCCCTGTTTCTCTCACTCAAATAAATAAATAAATATTTTTTTTAGAAAAAGAAATAGTAAAACTAAATTATGGTTTAGATGTGGAATGACCCCCATAGACTTTTGTGCTTACATGCTCAATTCCCAGGTGGTAACTCTGTTTGGGAAGTTTGTGGAGCCTTTAGGAGGCGGCGTCTTCCTGGAAGAAGTGTCACTGAGGGTGGGCCTCGAGGTGTTATAGTCCATCCACGCTTGGTGCTCTTCTGTTCTCCACTTTCTCCCTGCTGATGTGAAGACAGAATGCCCATCTGCGCTGCCATGCTTTCGTTGCCATAACAGACTTCCCCTCGGAGCTGTAAGCCAGGCTGATCCCTTTCCTTCCATGAGCTGTTTCTGGTCGGGTATTTTGGTCCAGCAATGAGAAGGTAATTGATAGAGAATGGTACTGAGAAGTGGGGCAGTTGATGCAATAAATCTGATCATGTGGCTGGTAGGCTATTACTCTGTTGTATGTCGCCTGGGTCCACCCACCATAGGCATGCTCCTCTCATCCTTCTGTTCTAAATGACCCTTTCTCCTAGGGAGCCTGCCTCTTCCAGCACACAGGCGCTCGAGAAGCAGGCGCTAACAGGAGTCACACTTAGGGTTTCACTGACAAGGAAAAGACGTGGTATGTTCAGGTTCTGCTGGTACCAGTGGGTGGGACAGAGCTGCTGTCTCCTACATTGCTGCTTCTGCCACTCAGGGCTGTAGGTGTTCTTCTGAGAGAACATTGGCAAGCTTGAAGCTTGCCTCCAACTTGTTGGTTTTAGTGCAGCTATCATTTTTTTCCTGGCATCGTTGGCATCGCACAGCCTGGCACAGGTGTGACATGTTGCTGGCTCCTCTGTTCTGAGCTTCTTTGTTCCTCAGGCTTTCTGGGAGGGAGGGGTCCGGTTCTTTCTAGGTTAGACCCCTTGATATTGCAGCTCCCCTGTCTGCTTATCTGTCCTTCTTGTTCCTTCACATAGCAGAAGGTGGCTCTTATCAGTGAGAAGGCACCTTCAGCCATCCTCTGGGAATCTTGGCTGGATGACAGAAAGTCCTGAGTATAAGCCAAGGACTGATAAATAACTTCTAGAACCTTCTACGTGTGCCCCCCCATTTTAACAAATGTGCCTTAGTTGAATAGATACCTGTTGACTGCTTCTTTCTGCGTGTCATGTCCTGCTGTCGCTGCCTTCCCTTCAAGGGACTTACAGTCTCGGGTGGGGGGACAATTATAACTCAACTAACTATAAGTCAAGCAGGGATCAACTGGCCTAAGAAATGAGTTGGGGGCATGGGAGGAAGATCTCAGTTCTGCACTATGTGGCAGCAGAGACTGAATAAGTAGCAGCATCAGAATTCCACCTCAGAGGGCTGCCCTGTGCCCACCTTCATCACACAGCTATGCCCTCCAGTCCTCAAGCTAATGATCCTGTCTTGTGTCTTTTCTGGACTGTCTTTTCAACCTTACTCATCTTCATCAGAGCTTCAAAGCCAGGCCAGAAGCATGGTGGACTATATTTCTTCTTGTATGAATTTTTTTTTCTTTAGCAAATAAAACATAAAAGATGTCTTTGTGGCCTTGGTAGCATGATAGTCCATTATGTCCGGTGACTCCCAGGAGCACAAGTCAAAGCAGATAACTACCTCCTGGGCTGCAGTCTCCATTCCCAGACAAAGAGAACTTTCCTCTATAGCATTCTGTGATGCACCAGTGGCCCTGGAGTATCCTAATCCTTCAGGATGACCCAAGTCTCACCGCCACCTTGGAAATCAAGGCTCTGTGTCTCCTGGGAAGATCATACTTCCACTCATTTGGACCCACGTTTAACAGGCTCGCACTTAAAGAGACAAACATAAGCACATTTTCCATCTGTTGTCCTTGGATGTGTGTGGCCTGACCATTGAACTATTGAGCTGGGGAGGAGTCAGCAGCAGCTGCCTTAGATTCAACAGTGTCTCCTTCGTGGACAGGATCATGCAATAGCACTCTGTGCTCCCTTGGGTCCTGGGTTGTGGTTATTCTGCCCAGACTAGCATAAACTTGCAAGGAGCATTTGGGGGCTTGCTAGGACTATTCCTGTGTGAAGTGCATGGATGTCATTTAGCTGTGTGCTGCTTCTCCTTTCTCTCTGTACTTGGTGAACAATGTGGAATGCCTGCCTGTGTACCAAAAAGATAATAAATTGTATAAAACAAAGTTTCAAGGTGTAGTGGTTTAAATGTATAGCCCTATAGATGGAGGCTTGAAACTTGAGTCTCTAGTGGGTAGAGCCCTTCTGGGGAAGAGGTGTGTCACTGGGGGGAGGGGTGGATCTTTGAGTCCAGCTCAAAAGGTGTATGGTGCTGCTGGCTGTTCTCTGCTATGCATCTGTGGAAGTGAGCCAGCTTCTTCCACCATTGATGGCGTTTCCCCTAGATCCTGTAAGCCTGAAATAAACCCTTTCCTTCCATAAGCTGCTTCTGGTTGGATGTTTGTAACACAAGACCAAGGCGAAGGCTTCCGTGTTACTCTGTGACATGCTCTGTCTTGCCCAGCATGCGTCGTTCATAAGCATGTCTTCCCAGAATGCCTTTCTACTAGCAGACTTCTCTGACCACTTCTCTCTGGGCTGGAGTTTATCAGATGACATGTGAAGAAACCCAGTGCGGAGAGGCCCTTGAAAGAGCTCTGGGGACTGGCAGCAGCGTCTGCTTCCTCCTATCCCTCATGTCTAGGGCAGTCAGTGGTACACACAGCACTCGTGTCTCTGAGGTGAGTCCTATCAAACAAAATGGTCACTGGAAAAGGAGCATGGTAGGTTTCTATCCTGGCATTCTCTCTTGGGTAAGTATACACCATTGCTCACTCTTACAAGTCTGTGAAGATTAAGAAACCCTTCAGCCAAGTACCAGTCAGAGGCTTGCAAACACAGAATGCTTGTATGCACACATACACCTCTGTCCTCTGAGCCCCAGAACAGTTGACCCATGCTCTACTATTACAAACAAGATGGCAGCCTTGTTCTGTAGTGGCTCCAGTTGGGACGGGAAGAAACAGTACGACAGCAGATGTGGTTGTTCCCCCAAGGGTTCATGTGTTGAAGAACTGGTCTCGTGTGGAGATGTCAAGAGGTGGTGGCACTTTTTTTTTAATATTTTATTTTTATTTCTTTATTAATTTGAGAGAGAGAGAGATACAGAAATAGGCAGGTAGAGAGAAAGAGAGAGAGAATGGGTGTGCCAGAGCAAACGAACTCCAGATGCATACGTCCCCTTATGCATCTGGCTTACGTGGGTCCTGGAGAATCGAGCCTCGAACCGGGATCCTTAGGCTTCACAGGCAAGCATTTAACCACTAAGCCATCTCTCCAGCCCAGGAGGTGGTGGCACTTTTAAGAGTCAGAGAGGGCCTAGTGGAAGGTGATCAGGTCATTGGAGATGTCACCCTCAGTAGGGATTAATGCTGGCCTCAGAATGTGTGGGTTATTGTTAAGGAGTGAGTCTAGAGGCTGAGGGCATGGCTCGGTGAGTAAAGGTTTGCCGCGCTATTGTGAGTACCTCAGTTTGGCTCCCCAGCCCCCCTCAAAAGGCAGAAGCTGAGGTAGGCTTCTGTAATCCCAGCACACTAATGGTAAGATGGAAGGCAGAGGCAGGAGGCTTTCCCAGAAGCTCCTGGATGAGCCTGACAAACATAGAGAAAGACCCTACCTCCAATGAGGTAGAAGGAGAAGACCAACACCCAAAAGTTGTCCTCAGACCGCCACACATGTGGCATGCATGTGCCTGTGCTCACACACATATGAACACACACACACACAGAGTAATCCTGGTCTGGTCTTTGAATCCCTCTATGGCTTCCTCTGTCACCATAGGAATTCCCTCTCCCACTCTCCCACCATGATACCACCCATGGCGATACCACCCATTTTCAGTTTGAGTCCAAACCACTTGATAGCAGGTGATAGTGATGAGCACGTAGGTGATGATGATGGTGCTGGACACACAGGATGAGTGGAGAACGTTGAAATGCATCCTGAACCCATAGGCCTCCTGCCAGCTGCCTGTCCCTGACCCCTAGGACCTGGATGTCTCTGTGAGTCCAGAAAGAAGGTTCACAGGGCTGGAGAGATGGCTTAGCGGTTAAGGCAGGCTGCCTGCTAAGCCTAGGAACACCTGTTTGATTCTCCAGGTCCCACATTTAGCCAGATGCAAAAGTGATGCAAGGGTGCAATGCTGCACTTGTCCACAAGGGGGCGCATGCATCTGGAGTTTGTTCAGAGCAGCTGAGAGGCCGCTGGCATACCCATTCTCTCTCTCTCTCTCTCCCAAATTAAAAAAAAAAAAGGAAAAAAGGTCCACAGGCCCTGTGAGGTCCTTGCTAGACTTGGAGTTGCTGGGCTGGCCCTCGGTCTTACTCCAAGGTTTCCCATGGGAAGCCACGGTACTTGGTAGACCATCAGCAGGAAGAAATCTTGGGCCCAGACGTGTCCCAGTCTCCATTTGCTCCCAACCATTTATTTAATCAGTCAAAGCCAGCAACACTGAGGTGAAGGATGGGGCAGCTGTGAATTGTGGAAAGGGCTGAAGTGTCTGGATTTGAATTAGGGACATCAGAATGACTCATGGGAAACACAGTACTGTATCCAGTCAGTGGGCTGAGCAGCAGAGACAATCTAGCCATGACAAGCACCTAATGCCCAGATCTTAGCTTCTAAACACCATTTTCCAGGGTTTTTTCTGATGTTTATTGCAGACATGCAGAATGAATGTATCTTTTTGCAATTAAAAAAAATAATGTGCTGGAGAGATGGTTTAGCAGTTATGGCACTTGCCTGTGAAGCCTAAGGACCCATGTTCAACTCTACAGATCCCACGTAAGCCAGACACACAAAAGGTGAGGCAAGTGCAAGGTTGCACATGACCACTAGATGGCACAAGCATCTGGAGTTCGATTGCAGTGGCTGAGGCCCTGGCACACCAATTCTCTTTTCTCTCTCTCTCTCAAAAAAAAAAAAAATGACAAGTTAGAAAAAAATTAAGTATTTCCTTTGACTCTAAAGGGCATCAGAGCTGACCCCTGGGCTTGCCCTAAACAGCATAAGAGATGTCAACATCTAAATTTTCCAGGAAGTAAGGTATTAACCAGTTGACAGGAGTATGTCAAAAGAACACAGGCACGCCTTGAAGCGATACCTTCTGAACTAATGGGGAAAACTTGGGCATCAAATGAAATGATAATAATGAATTATAATGCTTTAAAGAATCCATGACTTCATGGTGACACTTAACCTGAGAATGTCAGGGTGGAAACCCTTCTACACAAAGAATGCTGACAGTAAAAGGAGAAAGAAAATCACCACTTGGCAACTACCATGCCATTTTTTAATTGATTCAGACCAAGATTGACAATGAATGTTAAACCCACTTAAAGAATGCATACAATGTCAACATCCCTCTGCAACTTGCTTGGTGGGCACAGAGGGTTAAATGAACTTTTACAGACTGGAGATATGACAGACACTACCTTAACCGTGGGTTCAAACTTGGCCCCAGTATTAGAATCACCTGACACCTGGCGCCCCCTGGTGTCATGCAGAAGGGGTCAACATTGTCATACTTGCCTAAAATGCTTAACTTGAATTTCAATTTAGCTCCCAGGAAGATAGATAGATATAGATATAGATAGATAGATAGATAGATAGATAGATAGATAGATAGATAGATAGATAGATAGATAGATAGATAGATAGATAGATAGATAGATAGATAGGTGATAGATAGATAGATAGATGATAGATAGATAGATGATAGATAGATAGATAGTTAGATAGATAGATAGATAGATATAGATAGATAGATAGATAGATAGATAGATAGATAGATATAGATGTTTCATTCACATCATATCTGAGTGAACTAGAATGTGGGATTCTGTTATAAAATAAAAACTAAGCCGGGTTTGGTGGTGCACACCTTTAATCCCAGCACTTGGGAGGCAGAGGTAGGAGGATCGCCAAGAGTTCAAGGCCACCCGGAGATTATGTAGTGAAGTCCAGGTCAGCCTGAGCTAGAGTGAGACCCTGCCTCAGAAAAACCAAGAAAGAAAGAAAGAGAGAGAGAGAGAGAGAGAGAGAGAGAGAGAGGGAGAGGGAGAGGAGAAGAAGAAGAAGAAGGAGGAGGAGGAGGAGGAGGAGGAGGAGGAGGAGGAGGAGGAGGAGGAGGAAGGGGGGAGGGAGGAGGGAGGAGGAAGGAAGGAGGGAAGGAAATAAATAATAAAAACTAGAGGGCTGGAGATAATGGCTTAGCGGTTAAGGCTCTTGTTGGCAAAGCCAAAGGACCCAGGTTCAATTCCCCAGTACCCACATAAAGCCAGATGCACAAACTGACACATGCATCTGGAATTTGTTTGCAGTGAGTGGAGGCCCTGGAGTACACATTCTCATTCAGTCTCTCTCTCTTTCTCTCTCTCTCTTCTCTCTCTCTCTCTGCTTCTTTCTCTCTCAAAATAAATAAATAAATAAATAAATAAATAAATAAATAAATAAATAAATAATTTTTAAAAGCAACTAGAGTGACTTGAAAAATTGTAATGTCAATGTGAAAAACAAAAAAGCCCTAGGCAGGCATGAGGACTTGCAGGATGAAAAAAGGGCCTACAACCACATGCAATGTGTGAAGCTTGCTGGGACCCTGGATAAGGACACAAAATATGCATAAAACACATTTATGGGATAATTTGAGGAATTTTGCATGAACTATGAACTGGGTACTCTTATGCTGAGGTTATTTATGTTGCTTGAAGAGTCTGTTTTGTACAAAAAGTTCTTGTTCTTCTAGATACGTGCTGAAGTGTTCAGGGGTAGGTCGAGTCATGTTGTATCATTCATTTGCAAAAGTTCAGTCCAATTGAAGAGTGTGTGCTTTTGTGTTTGTAAAGAGACAGGCAGAGAGCAAATGTGGTAGCATGTTAGCAGCTGGACACTCCGGACTGTGTGTGTCTGTTGGGTCCTAGTCCATCTCTTCTGAAGCCTCTTAAGATTTTTTTTTTTCAGATTTAAAAGTGGAAAATCAGGGCTGGAAAGACAACTCAGTGGATAAAGTGCAGGAGGACCTAAATCACCCATAGGTGTGGTAGCACCTGTCATTTCTCGCAGTGCTGGGGAGGCAAGACAGACCCCCAAAGCTTGCCGACCAGCTAGCTGAATCAGTGAGGTTTAGGCTCCAGGAGAGACTGAGAAATAAGCAGAAGACACCTGAGGTTGACCTGTGATTTCTACATGCACATACACACACATACATGTATGCCTGCACTCCCATGTGCACACACACACTTACATGTACACCTGCACTCCCATGTGCACACACACATGTACACACACACCTGCACTCCCATCTGCACACACACATGCATGCACACCTGAACTCCCATGTGCACCCACACATACATGCACACCTGCACTCCCATGTGCACCCCCACACGTACATGCACACCTGCACTCCCATGTGCACACACACGTACATGCACACCTGCACTCCCATGTGCACACACACATACATGCACACCTGCACTCCCATGTGCACCCCCACACGTACATGCACACCTGCACTCCCATGTGCACACACACACGTACATGTACACCTGCACTCCCATGTGCACACACACACACATGTACACACACACCTGCACTCCCATGTGCACACCTGCACTCCCATGTGCACACACACATGTACATGTACACCTGCACTCCCATGTGCACACACACATGAACACACACACCTGCACTCCCATGTGCACAAACATGCATGTACACCTGCACTCCCATGTGCACACACACATACATGTACACCTGCACTCCCATGTGCACACACACATACATGTACACCTGCACTCCCATGTGCACACACACATACATGTACACCTGCACTCCCATGTGCACACACACATACATGCACACCTGCACTCCCATGTGCACACACACATGCATGCACACCTGCACTCCCATGTGCATACAGACATACATGCACACCTGCACTCCCATGTACACACACACATACATGTACACCTGCACTCCCATGTGCACACACACATGTACACACATGTACACACACACATACATGTACACCTGCACTCCCATGTGCACACACACATGTACACACATGTGCACTCCCATGTACACACACACATACATGCACACCTGCACTCCCATGTACATACACACACGTACATGCACACCTGCACTCCCATGTGCACACACACATACATGTACACCTGCACTCCCATGTGCACACACACATGTATGCACACCTGCACTCCCATGTGCACACACACATGCATGTACACCTGCACTCCCATGTGCACACACACATGAACACACACACCTGCACTCCCATGTGCACACACACCTGCACTCCCATGTGCACAAACCCATGTGCACCTGCACACATGTGCACACACATGAACACACACCCACTCCCATGTGCACAAACATGCATGCACACCTGCACTCCCATGTGCACACACACATGCATGCACACCTGCACTCCCATGTGCACACACACATGCATGCACACCTGCACTCCCATGTGCACACACACATGTACACCTGCACTCCCATGTGCACACACACATGAACACACACAGTTGCACTCCCATGTGCACAAACATGCATGTACACCTGCACTCCCATGTACACACATGTACATGTACAGTTGCACTCCCATGTGCACATACACACACGCACACACACACAGAAAAACAATAACAACAATGAAAGACCCAGAGCAATCAAGTGACTTAGCTAAGAAAATGAACTGATCCTGGGCATGATAGCACATACCTTTAACCCCAGCACTCAAGAGGCAGAGTTAAGAGGATTACTGTGAGTTCGAGATCAGCCTGGGACTACAGAGGGAGTTCCAGGTCAGGTCGGGCTAGAGTGAGACCCTACCTCAAAAAAATACATTCAACTGAGACTAAGATTCCGCTCCCTGGACTCTAATTGCTCATCCTTTGTTAAAATTCCCTGAAACAGAGAGAGAGAGAGAGTATGGGTGCACCAGGGCCTCCTGCCACAGCAAACAACCTCCAGACACATGCACCACTTCATGCATCTGGCTTTACGTGGATACTGAGGAACTGATCCCAGAACATCAGGCTAGTGCCTTTCACTTCATATTTTATTTATTTATTTTTGTTTTTTGAGGTAGGGTCTCACTCTAGCTCAGGCTGATCTGGAAATCACTATGTGGTTTCAGGCTGGCCTCCAACTCACAGCAGTCTTCCTACTTCTGCCTCCCAAGTGTTGGCATTAAAGGTGTGTGCCACCATACCACACCTGGCATTATTTTATTCATTTTATATATAACAGGTTATACTCTTTTATACTATCATCCCTGCTCCCGATACTCTGGGGTCCCTCCTCAGTGGGGTTATGGAACTCACTGTGGGGTCATGGAGGCCTCAGTCACTCCCTGTGGGATAGCAGGGGGACTATGTCTCAGGATATGCCTACCCACTCTGTGGCTCTTACCATCTTTCCACCTCCTCTTCCACAGTGTTCCCCGAGCCATGGCAGGCCTGCTGGCAGTCTTTAGTGTTGAGCTCTCTAGAGCCTCTGGACTTCTGCTTTGATAAGTTTGTCACTATCACCCTGGTGCTGGTTGTCAGGCTAGCAGAAAGAGCAGTATTCATGTCTCCTCTGCCTCTGCACTTTCTCCTGGGCCCTCACAGATGGGGTAGAGGTGGCACATCTCATGGTGAGCAGTCGGCTGTCTTCTTGTGTTATGGATGGGTTGTAGTTCTCCTCCATTTTCTCTGCCATCTGTAAAATAAAGCAGATTCTCCAACCAAGAGGGAGAGCGCAGCATGGTTTAAATGGGGGGTGCAAAGTTGTTTGAGAAATCTTTGGTGTGCAAGTCCACTCTTCTTCTCCAGACAGCAGTCAGTGGAGGCTTCTTTCTGAAGCCTGAGTTTACTGACCATGGGATTCTGATTTGGTTTTCAGTACCAGATATGAGTTCTGTCCTACTGAGCAGGCCTTGTGTCCAATCAGAGAGCAGGTGGTTACCCACAGAGGCTGTGTGCCACTATTGCACATGTGTGTACTTCTTGCCCAGCTTGTTGATTTCATAAGTCTGCTTATTCATGCTGTTGGTGGCTACTGTCCTCCAGCATAGGGCCCTCCAGCACGCTGAGATCTATCCAGGAGGGAGCTAGTTTCCCTTTGGTTCCAGCGTGGTGTTCTAGATGTTCTGTGACCACAGCCTGTGGTGTCTTCAGCAATAGGGTCTTACCCTTTAGCCCTGACAGGTAATCAAGTGTTTTGCCAATGACATACATTGTTTTGGGGACCTCATAGGTCTCCCTGGCCAACAGCTCACTGTGGGGAGTAACCCAATTCTGGGCCTGGGATTTACCAGCCAGAGTCCATGGTTAAACTTGACTTCCCCTCCCCCTTATTAGTGATTATATCTTGTAAAATACTGGTCAGAATGAGGGTTTGGATGGAACTGGTTCATGTAACTTTTGTGTAATTCCCTCCCCACCCTCCCTATCCCTTACCCCTCTAAGCCCCTCCCAGCCCCAATCATCTGTCTCTCCTCTAACCTGTCAAGTACCTCCTCTCTCCCTATTTCTTCTCTCTGTTGGTGTCATTCTGGTTTCATGCCCATATTGCTGGTGCTGACTACCATTTGCTCTCATCTCCAATTGATCCCAGTTAGGAACCACAGGTGTGCTTATCCCTCTTTATCCAGACAAATGAAGTTTTTTTAATTAATTTGCTTGCAGAGAGAGATAGAAGAAAGACACAAAGAAAATGTGCACGCCAGGCGCTACAGCCTCTGCAAACAAACTCCATACACATGCACCACTTTGTGCACGTGGCTTTATGTGGGTACTGAGATTTTGATCCCCTCAGTTGGGAAACCAAAGCTTACAGAGGGCACACTCCCAGGCTTTGCAGGATTTGGCTGACAGGGAGAGAAAGAAAAGGCACACACTGCCATCTAGCGGCCTGATTATCACCCCTCATCTGCTGCCAAGTTTGAAGGCCAACAACCCACATTATTGGTACTTTCCCACAGTCCCTGTGGTTCTTAAATTTTCCCATTTGTGAAACACTAATTTTTGTTTATATTTCTGCCTCTCTAATTTTCCGTTACGGATTTCCAGTTGCTTTGGAGAAACAAACCAAAAAGCAAATTTCCTCTCCCCAGAAACCTAATTGAGTCTCAAATTCTTTGGTAACCAAGAAAAAGTCCTACTCTTATGTATTTAAGCAGGTCCCATTTGCCACCCCACACCAGCAAACCATGGGCTTTCTGACTTCCTGTGGAAATAAACCAAAACCAGCCAAATGAGAAAAGTAGTTGCTCAGGGCTTGCCACAGCAAGGGAATTGGACTGTCTGTCACATGTGACAGAGGCCCTAAGCAACAGAGGAATAAGAAAACCCTACAAAGGCACAAAAGGAAATTTTCCACTGTGTCCCAGTTGGAGGTTATGGCCTAGAGAAGCTGGAGGGAGGATGTCCTGTGGGCCAGGATAAGAGGCATCCTTAGCTCTCATGGGTTGATCCTAAACTGGAAGGAAGGACCAAAAGTGAGGAAAGTTACCTGTTATTGATAAAGTCATGGCTGTTTGGGCCTGACTGTCAGGAGTAGTTGGTCAACTTACTGGACAGTTACTGTGCATAAGAGTAGTTACCTGGCTTCCTGCCTGTCTGACTTACAGCAGGGCTTTCTGAGCCATGTTTTATAGCAGACTGGCTTTGTTTCCTGGGAAGACTGCTGCCTGGGTCGGAGCTTTGATTTTACATGTGCCATGGCCACTACTTGTTTGTTTATTTAGTCTTTCATTCTAGAAGGAGTCAGTTCAAAGGCCACACTGTAGCCCGGTACAGTGCTGTTGGCTGCCCAAATCACTACAGACACAGTGCCCAGAGACATCACAGTGCCCACAGTGACTTACAAAGTCTGTAGTGATGGCACAATGCCCACAGGGACATCCGAACACACACAATGATATCACAATGCCCACAGTGACATCACAATGTCCACAGCGACTTCACAACGTTTACAGTGATTTCACAATGACCCACTGTCACACCACAGTGTATACAGTGATGTCACAATGCCCACAGTCACTTTACAATGACATCACAACTCCCACAGTGACTTTACAATGCCTACAGTGATTTCACAATGTCTGAAGTGACATCATTGCCCACAGTGACTTCACAATATTTACAGGGACATCACAGTGTCCACATGTCATCACAATGCCCACTGTGACTTCACATGCCCACAGTGACATCACAATGTCCACAGTGTCATTACAGTGCCCACAGTGACTTCACGATATCCCACTGTCACACCATAACACAACACTGTGGCATCACAGTGTCCTCTGTGATATCACATCGCCCACAGTGACTTCACAATGTCCCAACGTCACACCACAATGCAAAACTGTGGTATCGCAGTTCCCCACTGCAATATTATAGTGCTTTATAATGACATCACAGGGCCACATTCTGACGTCACGATGCCCCACCGTGTGGTGATGGGCACACGGGCTCACGGTTGAATAAGTCAGCCCCCTTTATTCCACTGTGAGCCTGGTCTCACCATTCACCCCTGCTGTTCCTTTTTCTCCCACTTGAGGCACTTCGTGTAAAGTGGTCCCATCTCAGACTGCCCTGGGTGGATCTTGACTGGCTCCTAGACATCTCCTGCCAGATCACCGAGCTGGACCTCTCTGCCAACTGTCTGCCCTCGCTGCCTTCCGTCATCCCCTGGGGACTCATCAATCTGAAGAAGCTGAACCTCTCAGACAACCACTTGGGGGAGCTGCCCTGTGTGCAGTCGTCTGATGAAATCATCTGCACCAGGTACGATGCCCAGGGGTGCAAATGGGACCATCTGGGCCCAGCTTCCAGTGCTGCCCTCCTGTGCAGGCTCCCTGGTTGCTGTTCATTTTTCTGAAAACAAAAGAAAGAAGGAAGTTCTGCCCCCCCTGCCCCCTCCCTGTATGTACGTGTGTGCTCACATGCATGCATGTTCACATGTGTGTAGGTGCACATGTTCATGTGTGTGTAAAGCCCAGAGGTTAACATTGGTGTCATCCTCAATTGCTCTCCACCTTCCTCGAGGCAGAGTCTCTCACTTGAACTCAGGGCTTGCCAGTTCGGTTCATCTAGCTAGCCAGCTTGCCCAAGGGACTCCCTGTCTCTGCCGCCCAAGTGCTGTGATTTCAGGCAGGCCACCATGCCCACCTGGCATTTATGTGGGTGCTGGGGATCGAAACTCATCTTCATGCTTGTATGTCAAGTGCTTTACTGACTAAGCCACGTCCTCAGTCCTGCCCAGTCTTAAACAAGCTCTCAGGAGCAAAAGAGTCAAGTCCCCACCTCCTGTGAGCAGAGAAAGGTCTAAAAGGAACCTTAGTCTGGCCCAGGGTTCCATAGCTCACTCACTGTCATGTAGAACTGCTCTACCAAGAGGCCCATCCTAAAAGAGAATCAGAGTGGCTGGTAGAAAGGGTTGCTCCAAGCCAGGCGTGGTGGCGCATGCCTTTAATCCCAGCATTCGGGAGGCAGAGGTAGGAGGATCACAGTGAGTTCAAGGCCACCCTGAGACTACATAATGAGTTCCAGGTCAACCTGAGCTAGAATGAGACCCTACCTCAAAAAAAAAAAAAAAAAAAGAAAGGAAGGAAGGAAGGAAGGAAGGGGGGAAGGGAAGGGAAGGGAAGGGAAGGGAAGGGAAGGGAAGGGAAGGGAGAAAGGGAGGGAGGAAGGGAGGGAGGAAGGGAGGGTTGCTCCACCTGCTGGAGAAAGTGGAACAGGAAAAGATCAAGTCCACAGGACTCTAGCAGCAAGCAGACATTGTGGCCCCTGACTGCTTTTCTAAACACATTGGGAAGAGGCCTTGCCCTGTGATGGCATGGGAAGGGTTGTACTTCACAGATTTCTTTAAGATAGAAATCAGCAATGCTCCATTGCATAGAGAATTTGGGGTTTGTCCTTGTACCTCACAAATGAATTAATGGAGTTTTTAAAAACTTTTTTTTAATCTATTTATTTGAGAGAGAGGGATTATGAGTTGTCAGGGCCTCTTGCCACCACACATGAATTTCTTGAACTGCTGCACCATCTTTCCAGCCCCACAAGTTGAGTTTTGTACATCAGAAACTTCAAGAGCAAAGAAAGTTAAGGCAGCTTCTTTAATCTGTGCCAGATGGGTGCATCTGCAGGCTCTGAAAGATTGCACACTCTGCATTGTGGCCTTTTAGCAGCTTCAGGCACAGTTCATTTTGCTGTGACTGAACATCCCAGTAGAATGAGCACACACCTAGGACAGACTTGATTCTCTTCACACCAGTCATGGGAGCAGTGGCTTTTCCAGTGCACAGAGAAAAAGAAAAAACAGAACCAGGCATGGTAGTGCATGCCTTTATTCCCAGCACTCGAGAGGCAGAAGTAGAAGGATCACCTTGAGTTCGAGGCCACCCTGAGATTACATAGTGAATTCCAGGTCAGCCTGGGCTACAGTAAGACCCTACCTTGAAAAACAAAAAGAGAGAGAAAGAAAGAAAGAAAGAAAGAAAGAAAGAAAGAAAGAAAGAAAGAAAGGAAGGAAGGAAGGAAGGAAGGAAGGAAGGAAGAAAGGGAAGGAGGGAAGGAGGGAGGAAAGAAGGGAGGAAAGAAAGGGAAAGGAAAGAAAAAGAAAAGAAGAAACAGGCTGCCTTACAGAAAATACTGTATTGATTTTCTTTTTTGCTGATGCCTTCACTTCCTTCTCCCCAACCCCAGGTTACTTGAAATTGACATTTCCAGCAACAAGCTTTCCCACCTTCCACCTGGATTCTTGCATCTCTCAAAACTTCAAAAACTGACGGCTTCAAAAAATTATTTGGAAAAGATATTTGAAGAAGAAAGTGGTATGTTTTATCATTGATGACCTGATTATATAACTAGTCATTTTCTTCCTGGGGGGAGTATTTTTTTTTAACAATTCATTAACTTTTTCCATCTCACAGCCACTAACTGGATCGGCCTACGGAAGCTGCAGGAGCTTGACCTCTCTGATAATAAGTTGTCAGAACTTCCTGCCCTTTTCCTGCATTCGTTCAAGTCACTCAGCCATCTGAATGTGTCTAGAAACAACCTGAAGGCCTTTCCAGATCCCTGGGCCTGCCCTCTGGTTAGTATCTTACCAGAACTCCTGAAGGCCATGGTTGAGTTTGCACATCACAGCACCCACCACCGTCCTGTCCTTCAAAAAGGTAGCGCTGGTCTGTGGGGACTACCGCGTATGAGAATCCGAAACAAACCCCTTTCGTAGCACTGCCCACTAAAAGCCGGTTTTGTTTCCTGGGATGGTGGCTGGTTAGGAGAGATGGAATACTGTAGAGAATATTTGCATTTTGTTGCTGTTGATTTCAAACCTGGAAGTTCTCCTTCTCCTGAATTAGCCCTTCTTGACCGTGATGTCTGTGGGAAACCAGCCTCTCTCTAGAGCGCTCAATTCTGAATGGTCCTTTATTTCCCAGGACAATGGGCCGGATATTCTGGGATGAAAGAGAAAGGCTATAAGCCATCTCTGTCTCTCCAGGAAACTCCATTGCTGTCCTCCAGGAGTGGGACAGTGCTGGCAATGAGATTCCCAGCCTTTTCCCGCCCCCTGAGTCCTGTTTGTTCAGAGCGCTATGCTAACGGCCTCCCTTTTAGCATCCAAACAGTCTCCTAGGCACCCCTGCCTGGACAGAGTTGGTTGAATTTATCCTCTTTCTCATCAAACTCCTAGAAATGCTGTAAAGCCTCCAAAAACGCCCTGGAATCCCTGCCAGACAACATGGCTATCTTCTGGAAAAATCACCTTAAGGATGTGGATTTTTCAGAAAATGCATTAAAAGAAGTTCCCCTGGGACTTTTTCAGCTTGACGTAAGTCCGAGAGCACATTATTTCTCATTTTTGGCATTGGTGAGAAAAATCCATGTTGCAGTGGAAGCTGTATGCCTTTTCTGAGACAAAAGAGGAAAAGAGTGAGGGATAAGTTAACAAAACTAACAAAAAACCATGCAGGGTCATGACAGGGAGGCGAGGGGATGGCGCCATGGCAACAGCCGTGGGGATGGGGGAGCATGGGGGGCTTTTTCCCTATGCTGGTCAGCTTTCCTGACTGTAGCAAAAACCATCTTGGAGCGTGGAAGGATTTACTATGGCTCACTGTTTCTGAGGTGTCCATCCACACTTAATTGACCCCACTGCTTTTGGACCTGTGGGGAGGCTGTATGACCCAGCTGGGAACATGTGACAGAGCAAAGCTGCTCTCGTCATGGAAGAAGGAGGAGGGGGTATGCTCCCAGTATAAAGCGCACTCCCAGGGACCATGAAAATCTCATTCAGCCCTACTTGCCTTTTTAATTTTTACAACTTTCATTTATTTGCAAAGAGAAAGAGGATGAGCACACAGGGGCCTCTAGTCACTGCAAAGAAACTCCAGATGCATGTGCCACTTTGTGCATCTGGCTTTACCTGGGTACTGGGGAATCAAGCCTGGATACTTAGATTTTGCAGGGAAGCACCTTAACCACTAAGCCATCTCTTCAGCCTGGGCCCCACTTCTTGAAGGTTCTGGTCCCTCCCAAAAACATTGAGTGCCAGGTCCAACTTTAATCCTTGGGTCTTTGGGGAACACTGCAGATCCAAAGTAGCATTCCCTCGGGACTTTAGTTCATGGTCACTTTGTTTGTTTGTTTGTTTGTTTGTTTGTTTGTTTGTTTTTGTTCATAGTCACTTTTTTGTTTGTTTGTTTGTTTTTGGTTTTGGTTTTTGGAGGTAGGATCTCACTCTAGCCCAGGCTGACCTGGAATTCACTATATAGTCTCAGAATGGCCTTGAACTCATGGCAACTCTCCTATCTCTGCCTCCTAAATGCTGGGATTAAAGGCATGAGCCACTATGCCTGGCTCACTTGTGTTTACACTTTTAAGCCTCACCAAGAAGCTACTCCATCCTGTCTGGCACTGTCTGGCCCTTGCTTCTGGGGGTCCTACAAAGACAGAAGCAGTATGAACCCAGGAAAGGGGCTTTGCCAGAGCCCTGAGTACCCACAGTAGTGTGCTTGGGCCCTGTGATTGCCCTTAGTCCTGGTATAGCCAAACAAGTCTCCATCCCATTAATTCCTGCACTTCATGCCTGCCTCATGCACGCTCCTGGGCAACTCATGACCACTCCATGCATTTTCAGCTTTCAAAACCAAACCACAGGACACAACCATATTCTAATCCAGGAACAAATAAATCATAGTGGGTCTGTGGTGATGTCATTCCAGAGTAAAACATTTTTTAAGAAGGGTCACAGTGTGACTTCAGCAGTCATCAAACTTCTGCAGGTACTCCCAGTAGAGAAAACTTTCATCCCATGCCAACAAAAATATGTTACAAATCTCCCTCTGTGACTGGGGCCCTGCCTCAGCATCTCAGCTGGCCTGACACAACCATATTCTTAATCCAGGAACAAAATAAATCATAGTCTTGAAAAGTAGGTTCCTTCTCCAGTCAGCTCTTTCCAAGCATTTGCATTTTTAACAGTCTTTCCTCAGGACATTGAGTCTCAGGCCACCTTCCTTCCACCTCCTGTGTGGAGACCTGTTGGTGAGCATCTGAGGACATGTGGCTGAGGGCAAGTCTCCCTTAGTGTTAGTGCCTCTCTTCCCCTCCCTGAAACTTGGGTCTGCCCCAGGAGGAGGTTATTAAGGGGTGCCGGCTACTCAGCATCACAGTGCTCCCACAGTGGGAACCCTGTATGCTCCAAGGAGGGCACCCCTCCCAGGAGAGGCTGACCACTAACCACCACTCTTAAGAATCCTTGACCTTGGGCTGTGCTTGGACTCCTTCCATTCTAAGCTATCTCTTGTGGATCTTGAGGGAAGGTCTTCTAGATGCATTATTCCGTCCGCTCTGTTTGATACAAGCTTTGTAAGAAGATCTCAGCTCTAATTGTTTGGCTGTACTTTGACAAGAAGCTGACTGACCTTTCCCTCAGACTCCTCCATTTTCCTATTTGATGCCATCTTTGCCTCTCTCTCCTCCTTCTCTTAGGCCCTCATGTTCTTGAAGTTACAAGGAAACCAGCTGGTGACCTTGCCACCTCAAGAGAAGTGGACCTGCAGACAACTCAAGACCCTAGATCTCTCCAGAAACCAACTTGGCAAGTAAGAAGGGGACTTTTATTTCCAGTGTTGTGGAATTACAGACTCCTCAGACTTGTCACAATCACAGAGGGTATCTCCATCCTCCCATGCAGGATCACGAGGTGTCTCCATGTCCCCAAATATATGCAAGGCCACACAGGTGTGTCTCCACATCCATAAATGTGTATAGGACCACGGGGGTGTCTTCATGGAACCTGTGTCTGAAACCACAGTTTAAGTCAATACTTGTTCACAATTCTAGAGGCAGAATGTGTGAGAAGAAAGTGCATGCAGGTTTGGTCAGTTTTGAGGCCTCCCTCGTTGATGTCTACATACTGTCTTCTCTGTGTCCCCTGATCTTTCCCTCTGTGTGTGTCAGCTTCTTTCAAGGGTACCAGCCATATTGGATTAAGATCCACCCTAATGGGCTCATTTTAACTTAATTACCTCTTTAAAGACCCTTACTTGTTCAGTATCTCTTATCTGAGTCCCTTGGGATCAGAAGTGTTTTAGATTTTAGAAGTTTTTTCAGATTTTAGGGTATTTGTATATGCCCCAGAAGTTACTATGGGGATGAGAGCCAAGTCTAAACACAGAACTCATGTACCATATATGCCTCACACACACAGCCTACAGGGAATGTCATCACTATTTTGAGTGTGTCTCGGTGTTGATTGTGACCCATGTCTGAGGTACTTTTGGATCAAGGGTGCAGTGACCATCCCCATCCTAGGAGATGGGAACAAACATCTATTCACCTCATATGGCCCCAGTGGCAGACCAAAGAAGGTTTCCACTCAAACCTAGCTTGATGAAGGGATGAATTGATTGGGGTTCCTCAAAGACAACTGCATTGCTGAACAGACCACTCCAACATGGTGATGACTCATGAAAACCACATCCCTGCCCAGCTTGATGGCTGCTCTACCCGAGTCTCCCATCCTCCAGCAACAATGTGCAGTTTATCTGACCTTGCGGAGGGGCTTTGTGAATCTTGTAACCTTCATGAGCTTCCTGAGCCTTGTAAGTGTCCTGAGCCCCCACCCCTCCTCTCTCCAGGAGGAAGTTTCAACTTGGAAGAAACAGCTGCACCATAGATGTTCAACCTGTGTTCCAAATACAGTCATATTCTGAAGTTCTGAGGGTTAGGACTTTAACATAGGAGCTCCAGGAAACACCATGCAACCCATAATAGAGCCCTTCCATCTCTAGCTGTTTAAGGCTCTGGAACTCTATTGTCTCGTACTTCAACCTAGAATGTAATTCTATTTAAAAAAAAGAGTCTTAGCTGGGGTGGCTCATGCCTTTAATCCCAGCTTTCGGGAGGGAGGCAGAAGTAGGAGGATTTTGATGAGTTCCAGACCACCCTGAGACTACAAAGTGAATTCCAGGTCAGCCTGAGCTAGAATGAGACCCTACCTCATAAGAAAAAAAAGACAGCCACTGACTAACACATGTTTAAGTGAGATAAAAATACCCATTGAATAAGAGGTTGGGATGAGCCCTGGAGACCAAGCCACTGGAGTCATTGGCCAAAGGTCACTTTTGAAGCATCTTATCAGAACATAAGCTCTAGAAGAGTGTGCCCAGCACACAAATGCTTGTACCTGCCTGAAGTGGAAGTCTGAGATGCCAGAGTTAGATCATCCTTTTCTAGTGCCTATGCCAAATGGCCATTGAGCTCTGTTGGGTAAATATAACCTGCAGGGGCCCCAATCTCCTGCTGGTGAGAACTCCTGCCTCTCCATGGTTCTATGTGATATAGTCAGAGCCAATATGATAATGTCTTGTCATGATTCCCTCAAATGTTGACTGTACTTCCCCCCACCCCTACAGAAATGAAGACGGGCTTAAAACAAAGCGTATCTCCTTTTTCACCACCAGAGGGCGCCAACGTTCAGGGACTGAGGCAGGTGTGTGCGGGCCTGGGGAGATCTGGGGGTGGCAAGATGCGGCATAGATGGGTAGCCTTACTTCCTACTCCACCAAATGGAGATTGGTCATAAGTTGGACTTTTCCCGTCAGTACCCTGTTGACATGCCATGACATGAGATGGACATGGTTGGCTGAAAGACCTGCAAGTGAAGTGCCTGGGCTCATGTCACACGTGTGCATGCCAGCAATCCTGTAGCCCTGGCTTCCTGTTTGGAGCCTAGCGATGCCATGCACTGCATGCTGAGCGCTGCTGTAGGTTACAGACACAAGAGTTTCAGTCCTCACATGAGGCGTGGGATGTGGTTTGTGTTGCACATAAGGAAACGGGTTCCCAGTGTGTCTCGGCTTGTTCCGTTTGCCATACCATGATGCCATAGACCAGGCAGTTCATATGACTCCTATTTCTCACATTTCGGGAGGCTGCAGATCATATCTGAGTGCCTGCATGGTTGGGTTCTGGTGAAAACAGTCACCTTCTCACTATGGTGAGAAAGATTCTTTACCTGCTTCTAAGGCTATTTCTCCCATCTGGAGCTCCCCTGCCTCATGACCTCATCTTAACCTAATTACTGCTTAAAGGCCTATCTCCAGATACCCTCCCCCTGAGGGTCAGAGCTCCCACATATGCTCAAGGTTTACAAACTGGTTTCAGGTCAAAGCAGAGCCAGGCTTCAGTCCAGGACTGTGGGCATCCACCCCTGGGGCCTGCAATGATGTTCAGTCCTTCTCCTGGTGTACTGTGACATCTTAGGTCCACAAGGGGTCACAGCTACACTGGCCCCACAGGCTAAGGCCAGTGTGAGGCTGCAGAAGGGCTTGAGGTCTTCCAGATGCTTCAGAAGTAGAAACTTTCCTAGAGTTTGTGTTCTTGTCCCTCAGTGAGGCCAGTTCACCAGGGGCTATTGTGAGGGGGGGACGTTCCTCTTGTCCTTTTGCTTCTGTGGCTTTCAGGGAAAGGTATGGGCCTGTCCCCCATGGCAAACAATCAGCCCTCCTGTATAGCCTCAAAGCCAGGACTTCTTTTATTTTCCTTTTAGTGTATATATATTTTAAGAGGCAGATAGAGAGAATGAACCGTGCCAGGGTCTCTAACCACTGCAAGTGAACTCCAGACGTGTGCCACTTTGTGCATCTGGCTTTACATGAGTACTGGGGAATTGAACTCTGGTCCTTAGGCTTTGCAGGCAAGTGCCTTAAACTGCTGAGCCATCTCTCTCCAGACCTATACTTTTATTTTTAATCAACATGTAGTATTTATGCAGATTTATAGGACATATATATTTATAGAATTTAGAATACATGTGTAATGAACAGAGAAGAGACGACTGGCATTTCCATTACCTCAGACTGGCTTTGTGTGTGTGTGTGTTGGAAACATCTCAAATTATCTCTGCTCACAATTTTAAAATATACAACTAACTGTTGTCAGCTATAGTTATCCTATTAGGCTATACAATATTAAAAGTTATTCCACTATTCTATTCTCCACTTCTGTGAAATCAGCTTTTTGAGTAAAGCTTACATTTATAAAGCCAACTACATTCACAGAAGTATCCCTCGGAATGAATAAAACAAGCGGCGGGGGGGCCGTGGGTAGTTACAAGTACTTGCCGTGCAAGCGTGGGGACCTGAGTTTGATCCTCAGCACTCATGTGAAAATCCAGGTATGGGTGCATGTGCCTATAACCCTAGTGCTGAGTGGAGCAGAGACAGGAAGATCACTGGGGGCTCCTGGGCCTCCCTGGTCAGCCAGTCTAACTGAAAACATGATGAGCTCCAGGTTCAGTGAAAGACTCTGAAGAGTGATAGAGGGCAACACATGATATCTTCTTCTGGCCTTCCCATGTATAGACATGGGGTGCACACTCTGCATATACACGTGCATGCACCAACTGCACACACACACATACACACATCACACATACTACTAAACACATACCAAGAAAAGAGTCAACATTTAAGTCATTTTAAATGTACTGTATTTTTATTTCTTTGGCATGAAGCATTGTAGTTGATCAGTATAGACAGTATGAGGTAGGGTGGAGAAAAGTCACAGAGTCCAAAACACATGTTCCAGAGGTGACCTTAATACTCCATCCTATCCACCTGTTGCATGTTATGACGGACTATTGTGTGTGATATGCTTAGTACAGATTAGTTGCATGAAAATGTGGGTTTAGTATGATTAAAAAACACTATCAGGCTGGAGAGATGGCTTAGTGGTTAAGGCGCCTGCCTGCCAAGCCTAAGAACTCCCGTTCTATCTCCAGGTCCCTCGTTTAGCCAGACGTAAAGTGACACAAGCGTGCAGTGCCACACTTGCCCACAAGGGGTGCACACATCTAGAGTTCGTTCACAGCGGCTGAGAGGCCACTGGCATGCCTATTCTCTATCCATCTCTCTCTCTCTCTCTGTCTCTCTCAAAAAAAAAAAAAAACAACACTATCAATACAAAGTGAATTCTAGGTCAACCTGGGCTAGAATGAGACCCTACCTTTAAAAAAGAAGAAGAAGAAGAAGGAGAAGGAGAAGGAGAAGGAGAAGGAGAAGGAGAAGGAGAAGGAGAAGAAGAAGAAGAAGAAGAAGAAGAAGAAGAAGAAGAAGAAGAAGAAGAAGAGGAAAAGAAAAGAAAGAGTAGAGAAGAGAAAAGAAAAGAAAAGAAAAGAAAAGAAAAGAAAAGAAAAGAAAAGAAAAACCACTACCAGTGGAACAGAAGTCTAAAACTCAATGTAAATATAGTGTGTCCCATGGTGAATGCAAGTTTCACATCTTTGGTTTCAACCAACTGCTGATTGAAAATATTAGAAAAAAAACTGCATTTGTACCTTACATATGCAGACTTCTATCTTATTCCCTAAATGATGAAGTATAGTGACTATTTATATAACATTTACATTGTATTGGCATTATAAGTCATCTACAGATGACTTGAAATATATAGAAGGATGTGCATGGCCTATGCAAATATATTTACATATATTTACATAAGGAACTTACACATCCATGGAATTTGGTATCTGTGGCTGGGGGAGGTATCCTAAACCTGTCCCCCACAGAGAGAGGGACAACAATGTAGGATTTAATATATGACAAAGGTTGTAATCTAGTGGGTCTAGCTGAGTAAGGAAAAATACAGTCTTGTCTGACTTTCTTTAGATTAACCATAAACTGTACATGTGGGTAGCAGATTTAAGTGAGGAGAAAACAGAAAAGGAGAAATAACACTTAATAGAATCGACTATACAACTTGGGGGTAGGAAATACATTTAAATGATAGCTGGGGATTTGAGAGATGGCTCAGCAGTTAAAGGCATTTGCTTGCAAGACCTGACCACCCAGGTTCAATTTGTCCATGTAAAGCCAGATGCACAGAGTGGTACTTGTGTTTGGAGTTAGGTTGCAGTAGCAAAAGGCCCTGACACACATACATGCTCATTCCCCCCTTTCTCCCTCCCTCCTTACAAATAACAATAAATAAAAATAGTTTAAAGATAGTTGGGCAATCCAGAAAGCATCTTTTAAAAAGCAAAGTCTTACACTGTAGCCCAGGCTGGCTCTAGAATTCACTAGGCAGCCAGGCAACATTCCTCTGACCTCAGCCTTCCAAGTGCTGGGATTATAGGCATGGGCCACTATGCCTTCAGAAATTGTTTATTAAAGGCCCAAATTTTTAGCTTCATAATAATTGAAAAGTTTTGTTCTATAAAAAGCATTATAAAGTCATCATGCAAACAGAGAAGAAATATTTGCCACACAAATTGTCTCAACACAAATTGGCACAAGATCCTAGTATATAAAGAAAGCTTACAAATTGATATTCACACATGTATATATATGACAACCTCAAGAAAAAGAGGAAAGAAAAGCAGGTAACAAATATAATTTATAAAAGTCAGACCAGCCAGCTGGGAGAAAGATGAAAAGATCCTTTGCCATGCTAATAGGAAAATGCAATTCATGAGTTTCATAACTGTTCCTTTATTGTTTTGTTTTGCTTTGTTTTGTTTTGTTTTGTTTTGTTCTTACATGCTCAGATGGAGCCCAAGGCCTCAGGCACGCCGGGCAAGAGCTCTGACACAGAGCCCTACCCTCAGCCCAGCTGGTCTCTTTTAAATGAAGGGCCTTCGAACTTTAGAAATTCAGTGCAGATGCAGGGATTGGACTTGGACAGCAAGAGAGCAGAAACACCATCTTCTCACTAATGCCAGTGGGATAATGGGCATGAAAAGAGGGACAGTGGGAAAAGTGCTGGCCACACACGTGTGAATTTAGAGCCTCAATCCCCACAGGCTTGGTGGCATGTCCCTGTGACTCCAGCACAGGGGAGATGCACACAGGAGGATCATTAGGGCTGGCTGGCTAGCTAGTCTAGCTGAATTGGTGAGCTTTAGGTTCAGTGAAAGATCTTGTCTCAAAAAATAAGGTAGAAAGTGGTTGAGGAAGACAACCACCATCAACCTCTGGCCTCTACACACACACACGCACATGCACGCACTACACACATACACATGCCAAAAAAAAAAAAAAAAAAAAAGAGGGCTGGAGAGATGACTTAGTGGTTAAGGTGCTTGCCTGTGAAGCCTAAGGACCCAGGATTGCTTCCCCAGTACCCACGTAAGCCAGATGCACAAGGTGGCACATGCGTCTGGAGTTCATTTGCAGTGGCTAGAGGCCCTGCAACACCCATTCTCTCTCTATCTGTCCCCCTCTCTCTCTCCAATAAATAAATAAATAAATTTAAAAAGAGGCACTAGAAGAGAGTCTCGATCACTCAAGCCACTTTCTGGTGAGTGACTTTGTGTGCCAGGCTCACTAGCCATGTGCCTCTAATTCAAACAGGCTAAATGCTTTTGTGGACCAGGAAAGATACCAGCAAGCAGGCCCTTTGCTCAATGGAACTAGCCATGGCCTCACGAAACTGCCAGGCAGGGAGGGCAAGGAGCCTGGTGAGGAGCACCACGGGAGCACATCCAGTCAGGTGAGAGGCCTCACCATGAAAGCTTCCTTGGTCATGGCTTTGGCAGATAACAAAGGCCTTTTCAATCTTTCAATTTCGTCTAGAGGCTTGGGGCCCACCCTGAATGAAACACATGTGGGGTTCTTTGCCAGCTGTCTTTCTCAGTAGGGTTATTCTCTTGGGGCTCTTGACCCTGGGGTGAAGAATTATCTATAAAAGACAGCTTGTTTGCAGACGGATAGTGAAATTCCAAGGAGATTTATGTACATCCATGCGGTCGTATTTGTGCAGTTGGCCTCATCCAAAAATAATTTGGATGACCAGTTTTACGGTAAAATCAGACCAGTGGAGTCATAAATAACCTATGAACAAATAATAACAGTTCATAAATACCTCGAGCTGTGTTCTCCCCTGCCCAGTTTCCACAGTACTCAACAGTTGGTCCGGAGGTGTGTGACAGGTGTTGCCTCCGTTTGGAGCTGGGGCTCCTTATTGCCCCATCGTCATTCAAAGAGCCTTCATAAACACCAGGGTGAAACTTTAAACTTGTACAGCTCAGCAACCAGGTGCTCAGAAAGTTCCTTCTCTCGGACAAGAAAGCAAGCCTTTTCTCATGAGGGATGTTCTCCCAGAAAAATGTGAATTAGGGCCAGTTCATGCCAGTCATCGCTTTCACTGAAGGAGTGGGGGTGCTGTTTGGAACCTCTTCCTCTGGTTGAAGGAGTGGGGGTGCTGTTTGGAACCTCTTCCTCTCGTTGAAGGAGTGGGGGTGCTGTTTGGAACCTCTTCCTCTCGTTGAAGGAGTGGGGGTGCTGTTTGGAACCTCTTCTCATTGAAGGAGTGGGGGTGCTGTTCTGAACCTCTTCCTCTGGTTGAAGGAGGGGGTGCTGTTCTGAACCTCTTCCTCTGGTTGAAGGAGTGGGGTGCTGTTTGAATGAGTTGAAGGTGGGGTGCTGTTCGGAACCTCTTCCTCTCGTTCTCGAACCTGAATGAGTGGGGTGCTGTTGGAACCTCTTCCTCTCGTTGAAGGAGTAGGGTGCTGTTTGGAACCTCTTCCTCTCGTTGAAGGAGTGGGGTGCTGTTTGGAACCTCTTCCTCTCGTTGAAGGAGTGGGGTGCTGTTTGGAACCTCTTCCTCTCGTTGAAGGAGTGGGGTGCTGTTTGGAACCTCTTCCTCTCGTTGAAGGAGTGGGGGTGCTGTTTGGAACCTCTTCCTCTCGTTGAAGGAGTGGGGTGCTGTTCGGAACCTCTTCCTCTCGTTGAAGGAGTGGGGTGCTGTTCAGAACCTCTTCCTCTCGTTGAAGGAGTGGGGGTGTTGAATGAGTGAAGGGGTGCTGTCGGAACCTCTTCCTCTCGTTGAAGGAGTGGGGTGCTGTTTGGAACCTCTTCCTCTGGTTGAAGGAGTGGGGGGTGCTGTTCTGAACCTCTTCCTCTCGTTGAAGGAGTGGGGGTGCTGTTCTGAACCTCTTCCTCTCGTTGAAGGAGTGGGGGGTGCTGTTTGGAACCTCTTCCTCTCGTTGAAGGAGTGGCAGGATCAAGGGTAACCCGACATGATTTCAGCCCAACAAAGAATGTTGGCTTTTCCATCTCCCGCAGCTGGCAGGGCACACCAAAGGGGACTTTGGGTGGTGCTCTCATCTTGTGTTCCTAATTTCCAGGCAGGCAGGCAAGCTGTCCTGTCTACTCTCCCTGCCCTGGGCGGGAGGTGGGGGGGAGGGGGAATAAAGGTTCCTCAATGTTTCTGCTGCGTCTAAGCCTCTGATTCTCATTAATGTGTCTCTAAGCTCTGCATCCATGTTCTTCTCAGCACAAATATGCAGGTACCGTGGAAACAGCAGATCTGACGTGATCTTAATGGTAATCTTATAATTAGACAAGTGCATGAAGTTACTTGAATGCTGAAGTGTTGGCTGGGTTTTCAGAGAATGACATCCTAAGCAGCATTAAAAAAAAAAAAAAAAGGAAGAAGAAGAAGTTTAGTCTTATTATGTCTTAATCAGTTTTTCTTCAAATTGAAGTAAAACATGTATTTTAAAATATGTTATTTATTTATTTGAGATGGGGGGAGAGAAAGAGACAGATAGAGAAAATGGACACATCAGGGCCTCCAGCCACTACAAACGAACTCCAGACACATGCACCACCTTATGCATCTGGCTTACGTAGGTACTGGGGAATCAAAACTGGTTCCTTAGGCTTTACAGGCAAGTGCCTTAACCAGCTTAAGTCGTCTCTCCAGCCCCCAAACATGTACTTTTAAATACAAATTTTTTACTGTACTAAAGGGTGAGGGAGTGAATGAACATGTAGCCCTTCATGAAGTTCCTGATCAGGTGTCAGTATGGAATTTCGTTCGCTAACCATTGTGTTTGAGCAGTGTAGATGCCTATACATGTGAGCATCTGTGTTGTGTGTGCATGCATGTTGCTGTGCATGCATATATATAACACATATGTGATGGGCTATACACGTGTGCTTATCTACAAATATTTCCTGTCACACTAAGGAGCCTTCTAGCAATCTAGCTCTGTACCATGTTTTTCCACTTCCCCTGCAAACGTGTGACAATAGGGGACGTGCCAGGTTGTCTTTTCTCTTTGCTGTTGCAAGCAGTGTGCTGCTGACTCTCCTTGTTCTCTCATCTTTGTCACGTGTGTGCAAAGATGTCAGCAGAGTTAGAATTGCTATGTCAGTGCGACGAGCTCACCCGGTTATATATCCACTTGGCTCCACACTGTAAGGGTCTAGAAGCGTTCAGTAATACATTTCTGTGTCGTGCCTCTTACAGCGTGTACACTACAGTTCCCAGCTTTCCTAAGTGAGTCTTTGGAAGTCCTTTGTCTGAATGACAACCACCTCGACGCAGTCCCTCCATCGGTTTGTCTGCTGAAGAGCTTATCGGAGCTTTACCTAGGAAAGTAAGTCTATGAATAGTGAGAGCAGGTGTGCTGGCCCTGCCAATCCAGATAGACAAAGCAGCCTCCTGTAAATCACCTGGGGATGTGGCAGAAAGAAGCCAACCATGTACGGACAGACAGCTGTGGACTTCTCAGAAGTGGGCATAGCCTGGGGACTAGGTGGGCAGATGTAATGATGCACATTTTGCTGCTGTGCTCAGGGCATAGTGGGGAGACCCTCTCCATCTATCCCATCATCCTGGCATTCACTGAGCACTCACCACATGCCGGGTCCCACCATAGATTGGAGGCAGTGTGTAAAACCTGAGGAATGCATAAAAACGTTACATTACCGTTAAACACACAGTGCATTCCCAAGAGAAAGCAGCGACTGATGGCAGTGTAATTAGTAGAAGTGACTCACTCAGGAAGTTGTGAGAGGAACCTCAGTTCTAATCTGTGGGGAGTTGCAGAAAACGGAACTGCCATTTTCACCACTGATGGTCCAACAGGAAATTTAATGGACATAGCTTTTTGATCAAATACTCAAAATGAGGACCCAAGGTGTGGGGCTTGGGGTGGAGGCTGATGGTGGCCCCTGTAGGCTGTAAAGGCTGGTGGGAGCTGCATGCGTGTGTGTGCATGCACATGTGTGTTCTCTCGCAGTGAACTTGTTTTTTTCTTCAGCAACCCTGGCCTCCGGGAGCTGCCTGCTGAGCTGGGCCAGCTGGGCAACCTCTGGCAGCTGGACATTGAAGAGCTAAACATCAGCAACGTGCCTGCAGAGATACAGAAAGAAGGTAGGGCTTCCTCAGCCCTGTGTCTGTAGTCACCTAGTCATCTCCCGGGGGGCGGGGGGTGAAAAACAACCCTCAAGTCTCACTTGCACATTCGAGGGGTGGAATCAGTGAGTCAATGAACCCTGGGGCCTAGTTCCCACTTCAAAATTTGGAAAGGTACTTTATCACCAAAAGTCATTATACTGAGACTAAGCTGGTGGTTAAACTGCATTCCTGGGCAGCAAGGACATTGTCCTAAAGACTTCCACACTTCACTTTTGAGGTGGTTTTTTATCACCCCTTTTCTCTACCAGATCCAGTCACTTTCTTGAACTATCCCCTACAGCATGTAGTAATCGTAACTTTGCAATGGAATTTGGCTCCTAAAATAAATGTGAACAGGTCCCCTTTATACATTCGCTGGAGTGGCCACTCTGTGCTTGTCTGACTTCACACAGGTCCCAAAGCAACGCTGTCCTTCCTGCGCGCTCAGCTGCGCAAAGCAGAGAAATGCAAGCTGATGAAGATGATTCTCGTGGGCCCCCCACGCCAGGGCAAGTCTACCCTCCTGGAGACCCTGCAGACGGGAAGGGCGCCCCAGGGAACACACAGCGAGGCCACCATCAGGACCACCAAGTGGGAGCTTCAGAGGCCGGCGGGCTCCAAAGCCAAGGTCAAGGATAATGGGAATGTAGGGTGGGAGAGACCTTGGGGGGGGGACCCTTTTCTCCTCTCCCCAAAAGCCCAGGTGTTCTTAGCCTAGTGCCCATGGCCCAAGGTGTTTGCAAGTCTGTTCTATGCCACTCCAAACCAACTCTGCCAAGGGTGGCAGATTAGTTATTGACATGACTTTGTAATTTTTCCTGTCATAATTAAGTTGATGCTATGAGCCAGTGATATTTAACCCTGCCTATCCACTGGATTTCCTTCAGTGGTGGCAGCAGGGGGAGGCTTTTAAAAACAGCAATGAGAGGGCTGGAGAGATGGCTTAGCAGTTAAAGTGCTTGCCTGCACAGCCAAAGGACCCAGGTTCAACTCCCCAGGGCCCACATAAGCCAGATACACAAGGTGGCGCATACATCTAGAGATTGTTTGCAGCACGTAGAGGCCCTGACATGCCCATTCTCTCTCTACCTGCCTCTTTCTCTCTCTCTCCTCTCTCTCTCTCTTTCCCAAATAAAATAAATTAAAATAAATAAATAAAAACAGCAATGAGGGCTGGGGAGAGGGCTCATTGGCTAAGAGCATTTACTGTGCAAACCTGGGGTCCTGAGTTCAATCCTCAGTGCCCATGTCAAAAGCTGAGCATGGGGCTGGAGAGATGGCTTTAGCAGTTAAGACTGTGAAGCCTAAGGACCCATGTTTGACTCTCCAGATCCCAGGTAAGCCAGATGCACAAAGGTGAGGCAAGCACAAGTTTACAACATGTCCATTAGGTGGTACAAACATAGAGTTCAACTGCAGTGGCTGAGGCCCTGGCATGCCAATTCTCTCTCTCTCTCTCTCTCTCTCTCTCTCAAACAAAAATCAGCATGGCCACACATGATTGGCAGAGACAAGATCACTGGAGCTCCCTGGTCAGCCAATCTCATCAAAAATGGGAGCTCCAGGTTCAGTGAAAGACTGTCACAGGAAAATAAGGCACATGAGAAATAGAGAAGGACACCTCTTTCTCTGGACTCCACATGTGTGCATAGGGCATGTGCCTGTGCACACACACACCTATGTACACCACACACATGCTCACACACTCAAAAAAAAAATAAAGATTAAATTAAACTCAAGACTGAATTGGATTCACTACCAAATTCCACCAGATGGTTAAAGAATCAACACTAAAACCAGGTGTGGTGACTCACACCTTTAATCCCAGCACTCAGGAGGCTGAGTGCTGGGAAGATCACCATGAGTTTGAGGTCAGCCTGGGACTACAGTGTGAGTCAGAGTGAGACACTGCCCCCCCCAAATTAATTCTAATGTTCCTCAGATAATTGGTAAAATACATAAAACCAGTATTACCTTGATATAAATACCAAACAAGGTCCAAGAATTAAAAGGGGGGAGCTGGAGAGATGGCTTAGTGGTTAAGGCACTTGCCTGTAAAGCCTAACGACTCAGGTTTAATTCTCCAGTACCCATGTAAGCCAGACACACAAGTGGCACATGCGTCTGGTGTTTGTTTGCAGTGGCTGAAGGCCCTGGCATGCCCGTTCTTTCTCTGTCTCTCCATCTTCCCCTCTCTCTCTCTCTCTCTCTCTCTCTCAAAATAAGTAAACAATTTTTTTTTAGAAATTTAAAAAGAATAAAACTGGCAATGTTCAGGCCTCACCATTGACCCCAGAGATTTAGTGAGATGGGCTGGGGTGGAGCTCCTGTAATGCTGAGAAGAAAGGACCACCCCAGGCCCTGAAACAGCCTATCCTTTATCTGCCCGCTAGCAAGGAAGCTGAGGAAACGCCCCAGGAATCAGTTCTCTGTACTCCCTGACTCCTGCTTTCACTCAAGTGGTGAAAAGTCCCATTTTATATGCCGTTGAAAGTGAATCTTGGCTGGAGAGATGGCTTAGCAGTTAAGGCACTTGCCTGTAAAGTGAGTCTTTCTCCAACCTATTCACTGCCATCTTTTCCATTCAGTACCAGGCAGGCGGAAACAAACATGTTCTTGCTATTGATGTGGAGCAGAGCCTATGGAGTTGTAGGTGTGGTGCTTGTATTAGTTCCTTTTGCATTGTTAGGACCAAAATACCTGACAGAAACAACTTACAGGAGGAAAGATTTCTTTTGGCTTGTGGTTTCCGAGGGTTCAGCCCATGGCCTCATGGCCCCATGTACTTGAGCACATCATGGCACTGAAGCATGTGGCGGAGGACAGCTCTTCACGCTGAGGCAGCTAGGAAGTACGGACAGTAAAGAAGTGGCTAGAGATAATATTCCCCCAAGAACTCACCTCCGGTGGCCTGTTTCCTCCAGCTAAGCCTCACCTCCCAAAGTTTCCAGAACCTCCTAAAATAGCTCCATCAGCAGAGGACCAAGTGTTCAAACCATGAGCCTGTGGGGGACATTTCGGAGATAAATCATAAGAGTGCTCCACTCATAGAACATAGCAGAAGATGGTTAACTTTTCCTCTGAGCTCCAATTAGGAGCTGGTCAGACAGTGCCAACCTTACCTGCTAGCTTTGTATTTCTGCCACTTTGCGATGACTCAAGGATACAGGGTGCAATGTAGAAACCCAAGGGGCCATACCTATGGAACCCTAGGTACAGTGCAGTGAGAGGTTAGTTCCAGTAGAGAGATTTTCATATAAGACCACCTTTTTTTTTTCGAGGTAGGGTCTCACTCTGGCCCAGGCTAAACTGGAATTCACTCTGCATTCTCAGGCTGGCCTCGAACTTACAGCGATCCTCCTACCTCTGCCTCCCGAGTGCTGGGATTAAAGGTGTCCGCCACCACGTCTGGCAAAAACACCTTTAAATCAGGGAACTACAGTTGGAGAATTGAGGCATTCAAGTTGAATGTGGTTCTAACACGTACTCAGAATTGTCCCCTTTACCATGGGGTCATCGGGCTAGAGACACGGCTCAGTGGATCAAGCACTTGCCACACAAGCCTAAGTGCCCGGATTCAGAGCTCTAGAAAACATGTAAAACCAAACCCTATAGTGGCAGTGTCTGTAATCCTGACATGCTTTAGGCAAGAAGGGAGGCAGAGACAGGAGACTCTGAAGTTCACACACACACCAGCTGTCCTGGCATTAATACCAGTGAACAATGTGAAAACCACCTTAAACAAGGTGGAAAGTGCTAGGGATGTAGCTTAGTTGATAAAGTGCCTGCCTAGCGTGCATGAGGTCTAAAAAAGCACTGCAAAACGGAACAAACTGGAAAGCATTCAGGAGAAGCAAAAGAAAGGTCATCCTTGAAAGAAACCTCTCTCAAAAAAAAAGAAAGAAAGAAAGAAAGAAAGAAAGAAAGAAAGAAAGAAAGAAAGAGGGAGAGAAAGAAAGAGAGAGAGAGAGAGAGAAAAAAGAAAAAGAAAGGTAAGGATCTACCTTTGTCCTTTGACCTCCACACATGCTGTGGCATGCACATGCCCATACTCACACACAAGAATGGGGTTCTTGGAGTCAGGAGTATAGATCAGTGGGAAAACCCATGCTTAGCATGTGAAAGACCATGGGTTTAGTCCCCAGCACCCAAAATAAAATAAAATAAAATAAAATAAAATAAAAAAATAAAATAAAATAAAAATAAAATAAATAAAAAAGTGAAAACAGGCCCCTGTCTGTCAGGGTCAGAACAGTGGGATAATGAATACCAGGCCCACCCAGAACTTCCTGGGAGTGAGTCTAGCTGACTCATGTCGGAAGGTTCGCTAAAATAACCAGAATCTTACAGTCCCCTTGACCTTGCTTTTTTAGCAATGATTCAGTCATTGTTTCCTCCCAGCTGTTCTTTAGCAACTAGTTGTCTAAGGCCTTGGGGGTAAACTTATATTTGTTTCTCCTGCCATTATTGGACTTCCCTTTAGTTAAAGGCCCTGTTGCTACTCTGGGTGGCTGACCTTCAGCCAGCTGAGAACATCTGTCTGTTTTCATCTTTACACAAAACCAAGTCAGCATACTGTCTGTGTCTTGGAGGCCAAAATGCTGCCTCGTGGAAATGACTCTTGGCTACATCTAACTGCAGCCTTAGCTTCCCAAGCCAGCTCTGACGTCATGCAGCCATAGAGAAACCACCATTTACACAGCCTTCCCAGCAGCCCCATAGTTCTCTATTGTTAGAGTCCTACATCAGGGTTGTTTCCCATCCTCCTTGATGGGTGCTACTCTCTGACTTATAAAGCTTGGAAGCACCTCCTTCATACGACCCTCACACCGAGGGTGGGGGCCATGATGTAAGAATGGGGCAGCCAGATGTCTCCCCAACCATGGGCAGCTGAGACAGAGCCAGCTGAACACCCCACGATGTTCCCAGATGT
The DNA here is from genome assembly GCA_036365145.1 of Orientallactaga sibirica. Taxonomy (NCBI): domain Eukaryota; kingdom Metazoa; phylum Chordata; class Mammalia; order Rodentia; family Dipodidae; genus Orientallactaga; species Orientallactaga sibirica. The sequence goes on from JAEOAD010000031.1 coordinate 20,514,592, forward strand.
GATGAGGCATGGAAGCCCCTAGACATTACCCTCGTGACACTGGGCCCTTTGCCCTCTAGGATGTCTGTAACTTTCCCATGGCCATGTCTTTTTCAGACAGATTCTAAGTTGTCAATTTTCTTGATGTGGTTTATTAACTTCTTGGTCACTCAAATGCCCCTCTTTTGTGCCTTGTTGCTCAAGTAGGTTGAGTCTGTGGAGTTCAATGTCTGGGACATCGGAGGCCCCGCCAGCATGGCCACCGTCAATCAGTGCTTCTTCACAGACAAAGCCCTGTACGTGGTGGTCTGGAACCTGGCACTAGGGGAGGAAGCCGTAGCCAACCTCCAGTTCTGGCTGCTCAACATCGAGGTGAGGAGCCACCAGCTCTTTCCTCTGGTTCTCAGGTCCCATGGCTGAAGTATACCAAAGCTAAGAACAAAAGAACTGTGTGAGGAGAAATGCTGTGCATGTTGAGGGGCTGTCGATGAGAGCCCCAGAATTGTAGTCCTAGTTCATTTTCCATTGCAATACACATTCGTCCTCAGCCGGGGCTGACGTACTCATAATTTTCTTATTTATCTTAAATGTAAGACCTCCTGCCCTTGCATACAAAGGAGGCAGCACTTTCTCTCCTGGCATAAAGTACTCTTGGCCTCACGTCAGCACCTGCTTCAGGGACTCATCGAATATCTGAAGGATCAGACATACATCTCATGGTCTGAACCTCAGCAATCACCTCATGGAGAAGGTCACAAGCATTTCAGATGCCCTTCAGTGCACAATGGGCCACAGGATGGTGGCTGAGAGGGCCACTAACACCCAGGGTTGGCACATGTGTTTTGTATATTGCTCAGTGAGTGGGTACAGGACTCAGCTGTGGGCTTCTCTGTCACAGGCCAAGGCCCCAAATGCCGTTGTGCTGGTGGTCGGGACTCACCTGGACTTAATTGAAGCCAAATTCCGAGTGGAGAGAATTGCCACACTGCGCGCCTATGTTTTGGCACTCTGCCGCTCACCCTCGGGGTCCAGAGCCACGGGCTTCCCTGACATCACGTTCAAGCACTTGCAGTGAGTGTCCTCAGCCTCTTGCTCCATGCTGCTTCCATGGACATGTTGGTCATTAAGTTGCTGGATCTGCTTACCAAGGGCTGAGTTCTGCTGTGCAGAACATGGTACCGTGGGCAGGGCAAAACCCTCTAGACAAGCAGAGAGGCAGAGCCTAGAGACACTTCCCTGTGCTTCCTTTCCAGGTCCTCTCCCAGGGCCAGTACCAAGGGTGCACACCTCCTGTGGGTCAAAGAGGTGTGAACTCTGGCGCTGCCCACCCATCATCAGATCACTGGTCAGGGACATACCCTGGGGGAGGCATCCCAGTCATTGCACTGTAGTAGACCTGAGAGCAGCTGTTGAATCTGAAAGTGTGCAGAGTATGAGGAGTGGGCATGTACCAATGGAACCAGGTACCCTGGGCGTGCCACTCCACTTACTTCTTGTCATTGGACTCTCATTAGAGCCCTCACTGTTATAGGGCTGTTATCCTTACTTCACAAATCACGGCTCAGTAAGTGAAGTGAGGGTCCCCTGGTGAGAATAAAACATGTGTTGCTATAGCTGCCCTGGTGGTTCTCAGGTTCCCTCAGTCTGTGGGGGAATCCCATGGGCACTAGTGAGTGGATCAGACTTGGGACCTGTCAGCCTGAATCAAAATGAAGGACCAGGTTTTTTATATACCCTCAGAAAGACCTGTAGGGCCTATAGTAAGAGTACTGGGGCTGCAGAGATGGCTTAGTGATTAAGGCATTTGCCTGCAAAGCCAAAGGACCCAGGTTCAATTCCCCAGGACCCACGTAAGCCAGATACACAAGGTAGCACATGCGTCTGGAGTTCGTTTGTAGCAGCTGGAGGCCCTGTGTGCCCATTCTCAATCATCTCTCTCTCTCTCTCTCTCTCTCTCTCTCTCTTCCTCTTGCCCCTCCCTCTTTCTCACACACAAATAAAGTTTTAAAAAAAAAAGTACTGGCTCCTTCCCAACTTGCACCCTTGAGAGTCCAGTACCTCTGGGCCTTACTCCTCCTCTGAAACTTGGTATATTAGGAAGACAGGTCTAAATGATGTACTGTGGACACAGCATGGGATGCTCACAGAGCAAGGCCTCCATAAACTTCTTGTGCTGTCCCAGCCAGCACTGGGAAAACAGGCTCACAGTGTTTTCCTCTACCGAGGGGCAGAATATGATTGTGCTTCACCTTTCTGCACACACAGCGAGATCTCCTGCAAGAGCCTGGAAGGGCAGGAAGGGCTGCGGCAGCTGATTTTCCACTTCACATGCAGTATGAAGGACGTGGGCAGCACCATCGGCTGCCAGAGGCTTGCTGGAAGGCTAGTGAGTGACCCCCACCACGATCCAATTAGGCCAAAAGGGTCCACTTCTCTCCCACTTTGCTCTAAGATGCCAGTCTGTGTTTAAGGTCAGCAGTTTTAAGTGGGGGGGGGGAGCGGGGCAGGGAAGGCTTGGAGAGTCCTCTGGCTTTAGGACCGTGGTGGCAGCGTGAGTAGGAACTGTTGGAACTCGCAGCACTCCTATAGACCTGAGGTGCTTAGCCTCAGCTCATGTGTGCCCAGATCCCCAGGAGCTACCTGAGCCTGCAGGAGGCGGTGCTGGCAGAGCAACAGCGTCGCAGCCTGGGTGACGACGTGCAGTACCTGACGGACAGGCAGCTGGAGCAGCTGGTAGAACAGACACCCGGCAATGACATCAAAGACTACGAGGACTTGCAGTCTGGTGGGCTGGGGATGGGCACCCACTGGGAATGGGTGGGGAGGGCATGGAAGCTGGTGGGCCAGGTTTGGGCACCCAGCAGGCATGGATGAAGGGGTCTAGAGAATGGTGGGCTGGAGATGGGCACCCAGCAGGCATGGGTGAAGGGGGCATGGAAGCTGGTGGGTCGAGGATGGGCACCAAGCAGAGATGGACAAGGAGGGCCTGGAGGCTGATGGGCCAGGTTTGGGCATCCAGTGGGCATGGGCGAGGGGGGCCTGGAGACTTGTGGGCTGGGGATGGGCACCCAGCAGGCATGGGTGAGGGAGCCAGGGGCTGGGCAGAAATCTAAAGCCCTCAGGAAAGGTGGGATGAGGCACCTAGGGGAAGAAGTGGAACCTTCCACATTCACTAACTCCCATCTGACCCTCTCAGTACAACATAGGCTGACAGGTTTCCATGAGAGAACCCGAAACTGCCCAGTGTCTTACCTGCCTTCTTACTTCCCTCCACTTCTCCTTGCCACCATCTCTCCAGCCATCCCTCCAACCTGTTCTTCTTTCCTTGAACAGAGCAGACACAGTCAGCTATTCAACAGAGCATATACACAGGAACAAAGTGAACTGGTCTCTGCCTCCAGGAGGACAAAGAGAAGTTAAAGAACTACCATCACTTCTCAATAACCGTGATAGTTAGATTCTTACAAGTCACCATAACCACTGAACTAGCAAATATTAATATTATAAATATTAGGTTCTGTTGCAGTTACCTCTCATTGCTGGGACAAACCACCTGACCAAAAGCAACCAATGGGAGGAAAGGTTTTATTTTGATGTACAGTCTCAAGGGGAGGTTTCAGCATGGCAGAAAAAGGATGACAGAGAAGAGACTGAACATCACATCTTACCACAGCAACTGATAGAAAGCAGCAAGAGTGATCTGAGCTCTGGCAAGGAGGAAACCGAGCTATAACAACCCAGAACTTGTTCCCAGCAACACACCTCCTCCAGCAAGGCTCTGCCTCCCAAAATGCCACCAGTTGGAGGCAAAGCATTCAAAACACATGAGGCTATGAGAGATATTCCACATTCAAATGACCTTAGGAACACCATGAGTTCAAGGTCATCCTGAGAATACAGAGTGAATTCCAGGTCAGCCTGGGCTAGAGCAAGACTCTACCTCAAAAAACCAAAATAATAATAATACATTATTTAACATACACTGTTGATTCATTAACACTGAACTCATGGGCAACTGCCATGATCTGTGCCTGATGAATGCTTACCTAATGTGTGTATTTTCTCTGTAAGTCATACTGCAGGCTTCTTACACTTAGAAATACTGGGCAGCCCTATAGCCTATGTTTGAGGATCATATTGAACAGCAAAATTACCCCCAAAAATTTAAAATGTGGCACTACAAAAGCAACACTCATTAACAGTGTGAGAAGCCAGGCCTGGTGATGCACACACTTTAATCCCAACACTTGGGAGGCAGAGGTAGGAGGATCGCCATGAGTTCAAGGCCAGCCTGAGAATACATAGTGAATTCCAGGTCAGCCTGGACCAGAGCAAGACCCTATCTCAAAACACACACACACACACACACACACACACACACACACACACAAATAAGTAAACAATCAGAAAAAAGTATGAGAGCTGCAGCAAGCTCCTTGTCCAACCTCAGTTGATAAAAACACAGGGCCATTCAGATTTTTCACAAAGTCCTGAATAGTCTGCACATGATTAAAAAAAAAAAGCACACCAGGTGTTGGTCTTATGGGGTCACAGATTTCAGGGGAATTTGCAGATACTGAATCCAAGAATAACAAGACTCTCCACAAGCTGTCCATCAGCTTAGGACTTTGGCAAGAGTCACCAGATGCCACCCGGGAGCCTGGGCTCCATCTGCCCACCCTGTCTGGAGGGTCTAGCACCTTATCAGTGTGGTTTTCTTCCTAACGGGACTTAGTGACTGCCCCTACCCATGTTAGGAACAGGATCACTAAGCTCCTTTTGCCCTCTGTCTAACACTGCTTCCTCCTCCCCCTCCTTGCAGCCATCAGCTTCCTCATAGAAACGGGAGCCCTGCTGCACTTCCCAGACACTAGCCATGGTCTTAGGAACCTCTACTTCCTTGACCCCATTTGGCTGTCTGAATGCTTGCAGAGGATCTTTAATATCAAGGGCTCCCGGGCAGTGGCAAAGAATGGGGTCATCCGAGCAGAGGACCTCAGGATGCTACTGGTGGGGACGGGCTTCACGCAGCAGACGGAGGAGCAATACTTCCAGTTCCTGGCCAAGTTCGAGATTGCCCTGCCCGTTGCCAACGACAGGTGAGGCTTCAGTCCCAGTGTAGCGTGATCTTGGCTTCCTGGCGAAGAGAGCAGGATCTAAGGTCACTGGTGGCCTAAACAAGATTCCCGGGGCATTTGGGCAGCTGCCATCACTCCCTCCCAAATGGGCTAGCACCTGGAGATGACCTGCTGTCTGTCATAGGACAGTAGGCACAGCTGGCCCATCTGGGAGCACCCGTCCAGTTCCATGGGCTGCTCTTTTCAGGAAGTTGGAAGAAATCCATGTATTGAAAAGGTTTATGAAAACATTCAAGGATGGCATTAAAAATAACTTTGGTGATTCTCCCTGTGGGAGTTAATGGTTTGGTTGTATTACGGTGAATGAATGACAAGGATGGTGATGCCATTTACCCAGCCTTGTTCACAATGCACGCTGAGTTGACTAAATCGCAGGGCAGCTGACACTGACCCGGAAGGGGGTTGCCTCTGACAGGTGCAGGTCTTCTCAGGCCTAAACTACAAACAAAACAATCTTCTGCTACCTTTCCTCCTCATCTTCTGGCCCCACCCCTGCTCCTCTCTTCCAGTCCTCAGTTTCATGTCTCGGCCCGCCAGCTGCTCCTCCCCGTCCTCCACTGAAACCACCCCCACAGTCAGATTCTTAGCCTCTGAGAAGTCTGCCTCCCCTCCTGCTCCTGGCATCTCCCTCAACAGGCCCCTCTTCCAAATGTGGCTGGAGCCATCACGGCAAGCTGCTTGATCTTTCACTGCCTTGCAGAAAGGTCTCCAGAGTGCCTGGGGGAATCCCCTCAGAGCCTTGGGCTGAGCCTCCACATTGCTGCTTACGCAGCCCTCAGCAAACACTTCTCGCCTCTGCTTCCTCATCCCACTGGACACGTCATCCACACTGCCCTGCATGGGCCCATAATTCCTCTCTGTACACGTGACTTCTACTTCTCACTCCAACCTGCCACCATGTGACTCTGAAAATTCCCACATAAACATTGCTCTTGACTGGACCTTTCCTCCTGTGTCATTCTTTAAATTGAGGTGGTTTGTAGTCAGCTCCCCTTAGCTGAGTTTTCACATTCTCAAATTTCACTTCACCATGACCAACTACAGTCTGAAAATATTAAGTGGAAAAATTCCTTGGATAAACAATTCATTAGTTTTAGATGCTATAGCATTCCCAATAGCACAATGAAATTTCTCACCATCTCACTCTGACACTGGAGACATGACTCATCCTTTGACCAGTGTATCCACACTGTATAATCTACCCCCGGCTAGTCACTTAGTACCACCTCAGCGATCAGACTGATGGTTGTGATATTGCCTTCCTTATAGTCAGGTAATCTTTATTTTACTTAATTGCACTAAGTAATTTTTTGACAGCACAGCAGTATAATTTTTATTTGTTTTTAATTTTTTATTGACAACTTCTAATTATACACAATAAACCATGATAATTCCTTCTTCCCCCACTTTCCGCTTTGCCTCTCCACTCTCCATCATACCCCTTCCCCCTCTCAATGAGGTCTCTCTTTTATTTTGATGTCATCATTTTTTCCTCCTGTTATGAGGGACTTGTGTAGGTAGTGCCAGGCATTGCCAGGCCATGGATATCCAGACCATTTTTGTGTCTGGAAGAGCACATTGTAAGAAGTCTTACCCTTCCTTTGGCTCTTACATTCTTTCCACCACCTCTTCTGCAATGGACCCTGAGCCTTGGAAGGTGTGATAGAGATGTTTTGGTGCTGAGCACTCCTCTGCCACTTCTTCTCAGCACTATGGTGCCTTCTGAGTCATCCCAGAGGTCACCACCATCTGAAAAGAGAAGCTTCTCTGCCCAGAAGTGAGAGCAGCATTAATATATGGGTATGGACATTAAGAGAAGTGCTTACCAGGCAGTTTGGTGAGCATAGTATATACATTTAGCCAGACACCAGCAGGTGTTACACCCCTAGGGCTCATGACTTCCTCTGTCATAGGTTTTCAGTACCAGGCATGTATTCTCTCCCATGGTGAGGGCCTCCAGTCCAATTAGAGAGCAGTTGGTTTCCCCATAACAGACATGCCACTATTGCACCCATTGGCTTATTTGGCCTCCAGCCACTGCAGTTGATCTCCAGACATGTGCGCTACCTTGTACACATGCGCATCCTTGCGTGCTTGCATCACCTTGTACATCTGGCTTCCATGGGACCTGGCGAGTGAAACATGAGTCCTTAAGCTTTGCAGGCAAGTACCTTAACTGCTAATCCATCTCTCTATCCCCAATACAAATTTCTAATATAAATGAAATACAAATGAAATATAAATCTCTTACTGACAGTACATAATCAAGTCTGATAATCTCTGACTTTTAATAGGAACATTTAGTTCATTTACACTTAATGTGATTGATTATATAATTGGGGCTAAGCCCAACATCTTATTTATTTCATATTTATACCATTTAGTTATTACTTTGTTCATTTGTTCTTTTGAGTTGATCACATGTGTTTGTGTTTTTATTCGTTCTGCTGGTGTTGTTTGCTAATTACTGTGGGTATGGGAATGTGCAGCCCCACTAGTGCAGCACCGAGGGGCTCTTCCACCTTTCTCTGAGCTTCTCCATGTCAGGATGCATCTCCCTGAACAACTCAACTCCCCTGGGCAGACCCAGACTGAGGAGATATTCTGTCCTAAACCAGCTCGGTACTGCAGGTCTCCTGGTCCTAGGTTGTTTCATCCACTTCCTGAGTTTGATGCTGATGTTGCCAGGAGGAAGCAGCTAGTATCCTAAGCCCACAGACCTTTATGATGAGCCTTGCACAGAGCACATCACCACTATGCACCCCAATGCCAAAGATCCAGAGGCTCCCTGGAAGTCTGCCTGGCCCTTGGACAGCTAGCCCAAAGATTCTTCTAGCACAGAGTAGGCATCTGGGGAGACAGCCCCCTTGCCTGAACCCCTATCCAGCTTTACACTTGACCTTTTGAGTTTGGGAGGGGGCCTTAAGACCTTTTTGCTCCAGGTTTTAGAAGCCATGAGCGGAATCCTAAAAATAGAAAATCCAAAGAGTAATTTAAGATCCCATGGCCCCTCGTCCCATGGCCCCTCGTCCCATGGCCCTTGTCCCATGTCCAGGGGCATCCGTGGCTCTGACCAATAAAAGCTCAAGTTTAGGGCTGAAGAGATGGCTTAGCAGTTAAGGCACTTGTCTGCGAAGCCTAAGGATGCGTGTTCAACTCTCCAGATCCCATGTAAACCAGGCCCATAAGGTGACACAAGCATGCAAGGTCGTACATGTGCACAAGGTGGTACATGTGCCTGGGGCTCAATTGCAGTGGCTGGATGCCCTGGTGCGCCAATCCTCCCCTCCTAAAAAGGGGGAAAAAGCTCAAGGTTAGGCAGCCCGCGAGTTTCCATTGTCATGGTCTGACAATGTTATAGTTATTTTTAAAAATAGTGATTTATTTGCAAGAAGGGAGAAAAAGGGAGAGAATGGGCACACCAGGGCTTCTAGCTACTGCAAATGAACTCCAGATGCATGCACCACTTTATGCATCTGGCTTTACATGGGTATTGGGGAATCCAACCTGGATCACTGAGCCATCTCTCCAGCCCCCTGTTCTAGTTATTTTATCAGTGGACTAGAGGACTGATAACATATTTGTATTCAGTAAAAACATACTAGCCATCTATATACTATATAGGGCAGATATATCAGAATATCTATACCCAGCTCTCTATCCTTTAACCTATTTGGTTGAACAATAAAATCAGCCACATCCTTGCCAAGCCCTCAGGGAAGCTTTCTGCAGAGCGGGTTGGAACACAGAAACTGACAGCCTGAGAATGAATCTCATTTCTTTTTCCTCCCCTGCAAAAGGGGATACTTTACCTACTACTTTTAGAGTTGCTATAAGAAGTAAAGTATAAGACACACACACACACACACACACACACACACACACACACTACTTAAAAGTGACTGTTACACCTAAGAGCTCCTAAGGCACTAGGTGTCAGCAGTACTGTTACTGTTTTGTTTTAAGTGTTTGCAGCCTGGGTGTCTGGGTCTACACAGAGCCATGAGTAGTGGAACATTTTCTGTCTTAGCACAGGCATAAGGGTTCCCTTGTGTCCTAGGCGAGTTCCAGCTCCTTGCCTCATAGGCTTTTGTAAGGTCAACGATGCAGCTACAGTCTTTGAATCAATGCCTACAGAGGCCTTGACTGCTCTTTTTGGAGCTGGTCATCCATCTGTAGTTCGTGAACTCCTCTAGTCCATAGGAAATGTTTAGGGGATTGAGGAACTTCTGAGCATATACACACGCATTGGAGTATTGGCACTGCTTGCAGGCAGAAATGCCTTAGCCCCAAGCTGGAGAGACAGTTCAGTGGATAAAGGGCTGTCCACACAAGCCTGAGTACCTAGTTCATTCTTCCTCAAGCCCCACATTAAAAAAAAATAAAACCAGAATGCTGGTGGTAAGATTTCTCAGTGGTCAAGCCCACTTACTGCTTAAGCACTGGGGCCTCTTGAGCTTAGACCACCAAGTGTGATTCCCCAGGACCCACATAAAAAGCCAGACGTGGCCACACATGTCTGTAACCCCGTCTGTGGGCGGAGCGAGAAGTCAGCAAAATCGCTGCTGCGTGCTAACAGGCAGAGCAGCTCTAGGTGAGGGAGAGACCCTGTCTCAAGAAAGCATGCAAGGAGTGTTAAGAGGACTCCCGGCGGTCTCCTCTGGCCTCCACATGCACTCTCATGGAGCATGCACATCCGCACACACGTGCAGACATCACACGCACACACATACACAGCCAGCAGCTGTGGCAGATTTCATTAATCCCAGCACAGGACAGGAGACAGGAAAATTTCCTGGAAGCTTGCAGCGAGTGTAGCAAAGAACAATAGGACGAGATCCAGAGAGAGGAACCCTGCACATGCACAGTCACACTCACATGGCCATGAACAAACCAACATACATACATACGTACATACATACATTAAAAAAGAAAAGTAAAAAAGAAAGAAATGCCTTAGCTCATGACTGACTCTGAGAAGGTCCCAACACCATATCTGAAGCTATCTCAGCAGAGAAGCACGGGCTAGCCTCATCTCATTGGGGCAGACACCACACCCTGCCTGGGGTTCATCAACTTAGATTCATGAGACTTAGGAATAATTCACATAAGAAGTCCAATCTTGCTCACCACATGGGACAGCCTTCTTCAACTCTTAGCCAGATGTAGTTGTCGTCCCAGAGACTACTCCCTTCAAGATCTGGCCTCCACAGCCAGTCAGATTTGCCATCTGGTTTCTGCCTTCAGAAGCAGCACTGAGCACCTGTGTGTGTGCCAGGATACCTCACCAGAAGCACACCTATATGGAGAGAGAAAAGCCAGAAGCCACGACTACAGGGCATGGCTGGTAGAAGCAGTCACACACAAGGGGTCCAGGCTGGATGAAGCACAAAGGGCAACTGCCGAGGGTCTCCTATACAAGGGAAAGACTGCGCAGAGGAGTGATGAAGGGATTCTTAGGACTTGAGGGAGGAAGACTGGTTGTCGGGATGGAGGAGCTGGGTGGTAGGGAATGTCCTTCACCCAGGGCTTGAAAGGGTTAAAAGCTTAATGCCTTACCACCTGTGTACACTGGGTCACCTGTGCAGCCTCTGTCTATCATCTCCAACCTACCAGGGGGTATACTTTCCCTTTCCATGGGGTTCAAGACCCAGAACCAACCAGTCAAGGCCAGGATTTGCAGCTGTGCGTTTGGGTACCCAGGCTATCATTGACGTTGCCTTATAGTCATCCCTTGAACTCATGGGAGATTGGTTCCAGGACCTCATGAAGAAGCCACTGTCCAGGATGTTCGAATCCCTTAGAAAACACTGCATAGTATTTGCATAGAACCTACACGCATCCTCTGTGTACTTTCAGTCATCTCTAGATGTCTTCTAATACCTTATTCAATGTAAATATTCCATAAATAGTTGCTATTGTGTTAAGGGAATGATTGCAAGAAAAAAAAGAAGTCTGTACATGTCCAGGACTGATACAAAAATTTTAAATTTTAAAGTATTTTCAACCCAAGGTTGGTTGACTCTAAAGATATAGAACCCATAACTATGAAGGACCAAAGGTATAAGATTTTAGGGGAGTCTCTTCTAGAAATTCTAAAGACATTTATTGGACTGAATGCATTTAAGAGGACTGGGAAGAGTAGAAGGCAAAGTCTCTTAAGAGCCCAGTTTCTGCATGCCCAGGGAGCTGCCCTTGCTTATGGCCACCCTGTGCCTGCTCCTTCGGCGCTTACAGAAAATGGTTTCCAGACACACTCTTGGAAAGGCTGCACAGCTTTCAGTTGTTTTAAAAGTCAACAGACAAGAACACCTCGATCACACAATGACGCAACCTTTTTACGATGACCATGACCACAAGTGTTCTCATAAAACACCACCCTTTCTGCACAAAGCCACCACGTTCTGGACTTCTAAGGCAATTGTGTTGTCTTAATTGGCCAAGAACAATAAACAGCTTCGAAGACCAAAAAAAAAAAAAAAAAAAGTTACTCTGACCCCAATATCTGTGTTGCCCTTAGAACTGTGCAGCTGTATTTGTTTTTCCTTCACCAACCAAAGCTAACGTTAAGTGATTTCTCAACCACAGCCCAGTTAGCTGAGAGGCAATGCCAGTTTACTGTGTCTGGCGTTTTTATGACCCGTGAGTGATGTCTTCACCTCTTCCCTTTGCATCATTGTCATCTCTCTCGACACACATCCTCACTTTGCCCACCTTTGTATTCTCTTGCAGCATCCAATCTCAGCATATGAAGCACCTTCTCTTTCTAAAAATAGAATTCCCAGGACCCTGTAAGGAGGCCCAACAGCCTGAGCCTTGTCAGTAGAGGGAGGTTCCACACACAGGTTGGCTTCAAGGACCAGGGCCTTGCAGCAGAGCTCAGGCCCTGCTAGTCACCTGTCACTTTGATGTGTTTCAGCTACCTCCTGCCGCACCTCCTTCCATCCAAACCTGGGCTGGACACCCACAGCATGCGGCACCCGATGGCCAACACCATCCAGCGGGTGTTTAAGATGAGCTTCGTGCCTGTTGGCTTCTGGCAAAGGTTCATAGCACGGATGCTGATCAGCTTGGCCGAGATGGACCTGCAGGTAGCATGGTTTCTGGAAAAGGGGAGGCATGAGGGGCTCCTTCAGATACACCCTTGAGGGTAGACAGCTTCCGCTGTGCTAGAAGGCCACTCCCCTGTGGTGATGCTAGAATACAGTGCTGACAGTCAAACCTAGCACAGACCCATTGACCAAATCAGCACCCACCTGGCTTAGTCAGTGCATGCCCTGCTAGAGGCCTGCTTCCAAATATTAGCCACCCCCCAGATTACCTGGAGAGCTTTTTCTAACAGCAGACTTGCTGACCATTCACCCCCTACACACACACACTCCCCACCTCCCACAGCTCTGGCACAGCAGGTGTGCACTGGGCCAAGAATTGCCCTTTGTAGGGCTGGAGAGATGGCTTAGCGCTTAAGGTGCTTGCCTGCGAAGTCAAAGGATCCATGTTCTACTCTCCAGATCCCACATAAGCCAGACACACAAAGGTGAGGCAAGCACATGGTCACACAGGCCCACTAGGTGGCACAAGCATCTGGACTTCAAATGCCCTGGCATGCCAATTCTCTACCTCTCTCTCTCTCTCTCTCCTTCCCTCTCTAAAATTAAAAACTTTAAAAGGGGGCTGGAGAGATGGCTTAATGGTTAAGGCGTTTACCTGGAAAGCCAAAGGATCCCAGTTCAACTCTCCAGAACCCACGTAAGCCAGATGCACAAGGGGGCGCATACATCTGGAGTTCGTTTGCAGTGGCTGGAGGCCCTGGCATGCCCAATCTCTGTCTCTCCCCCTTTCTCTCTCTCAAACAAATAAAATATATATTTAAATTTTTTTTTAATTAGCCTTTCTAACTATTCTTCAGAACATGGTCTTGCTGCCCGGCCTTATTCTAGACTCACCTAGGAGGAAAGCCTAACAGACACAGATCACTTTACCGACCACTAAGAGCAAAATCTTGGATGTGACTACCCCATGCATCTGTATTTATTCGATTTTATTTATTTGAGAGAGGGGGAAAGAGAAAGAAGAAGAGGCAGAAAGAGAAGGAATGGGCATGCCAGGGCCTCTAGCCACTGCAAACAAATTCCAAATGCATGTGCTACCTTGTGCATCTGGCTTACATGGGTCCTGGGGAATCAAACCTGGGTCCTTAGGCTTTGCAAGCAAGTGCCTTACAGCTAAGCCACATCTGCAGCCCAGTATTTTTTTATTGTGGTATGTGTGTGCATACACACACACGCACATGCATGCGCATATTCCACCACACACATGTGAAGATCTGAGGACAATTTGGAGGTCTTTGTACTCTCCTTTCACTTTGCTGAGACAGGATGTCCTTGGCTTCTGCTGCCACATGTGTACATCAGTCTGGCTGGCCCACAAGCTTCCAGAATCCCCTGACTCTACTCCCATTGTCATAGGCGTTGAAATTACATACCACTTTGCTTCTGGTTCTACATGGATGCTGCATAATGCAACTCAAGCTGGCAGGCTTACATGCAAGTGCCTTTAAACACTGAGCCATATCCCCAGCCCATTTCATTTTAAGACAGTGTCTAACTCTGTAAATGCCCTCGAACTCGTAATGGTCTTCTTGCCTCAGCCTCCCAAGTGTTTCGCTTATGGATATACAACACTATGCCCAGTTTGCCTCAGTATCTTTCAAAGCTCTCAGATGATTCCACCCTGCAGCCAAGCTTAGAACCACTGCTGGGGAACAATTAACTTGCTCTGGCATCAGTGAAGAACCCATCAAAGGGTTATGCCCTCTGGGTTCAGCTGAAGTTGTACCAAGGTGGCCCCACTCTCAGTCAACACTTACTTCACACAAGACAATAACATGGAAGTAATATTTGCCCACAGTGGTGGTTCTCAAAGTGGGGTTCCCAGATTAATAGAGATCCTCTGAGGGATACAAATGTTCAAGCCCCACCCCAGATCCTCAGAAACTCCAGGATAGAATCCAGCTGTTTGTTAATTACACCACAGTCTTGTTTGTGAACCCCTGGCATGTACCTTGACAGTTGAATTCTTTTGATATTGATCTGTTTGAGCTTTTGCTACATTCTAATTATAACACCCTTGTTGAATTAAATTTTTTTGGCCCAGTAAAGTTTTCTTTAATGTTCCTATTTTATTGAAATGGGAAGAGAAACAAAAACAAGAGACTGAAAATCAGTCAGAACTGTTGAGACCTGTGTTAGCAAGAGAGGAGATTTGTTTACGATGGCACCAGGGTGTACTAGCTGAAAGAGTGGGTGCGACACTGGCTCTCCTGGGAGTCCATCTGTCCCTCTGTCCTCCCTTTGAACTCTGTGTCCTGCTGTGTTCTAAGTGGCAGGCTGAGCTCACAAGGGGAGAGGGCCGCTAGGCTCAGAGGCAGTCCTTCCCTTCCCTGGCATCATCCCTACTGGAAAAGTCAAATTTCAGAAAGAAGCCCTGTTGAAATTCAGAGGGAGGATGGAGGAGGTGAGTGTTTGGCTTCATCACTTGTCAAAGACATGCAGATTCCCACAGCAATGAATGCCACTTTGCATTTGTCACGTCAACAAAGAACTAAGCATAGTATACCCCACCCTGTGGGTCATGACTATATATGATAATCTCCCCATTCCAAACCCACTTCATCACTTCACATCCAGAGCCTTAAAGCCTTCAGGCTCTTTGACCTATAATCTGACTGTTGAATGTCAGACCGGAAAGAATTATCTGAAGCCAGAGAAATCTTTGTGTGTTTTTCATGCTCATCACCATGTATTTGAGAGAGCAAAAGACTGGACCCAACTTCAATGTCTAACAGAAGGGAATGGTACAGGAATTTACTATACTTCACAGCTTTAAAAAAAATAAATTTTGGTCTGGGGAAATGGCTCAAAATCCATGTTAAACTAGACACTGTAGAAGGCGTGTGTAATCCCAGCAAGACTATGGTGAGGTGGGAGGTGGAGACTCATGGGCTAGCTGGTTGAACACAGCTGTGAACAATGGAAGACCCTGCCTCAAACAAGACTGCAGGCAGAACCAACACCTGAAATTTCCTCTGACCTCCACACACATGTGCCATGGCACACATGCCCCCATATACACACGCATCAGAAAATTAACCTCAAGTGAGTTTGTTTTTAAAGGCATGAGCCACCATGCCTGGCAATTTTTATTTATTTATTAGAGAGAGAAAATGGGCACACCAGGGCCTCTAGCCACTGCAGTGAACTCTAGATGCATGCACCCCCTTGTGCATCGGGCTTACGCGGGTTCTGGGGAATTGAACCTGGGTCCTTAGGTTTTGTAGGCAAGCATAACCTTAACTGCTGAGCCATCTCTCCAGCCCTCAAGAGGTTTTTTTTTTTTGAGGGGGGGGAGGCTCGAGGTAGGCTGACCTGGAATTCACTATGTAACCTCAAGGTGGATCCTACCTCTGCCTCCTGAGTGCTGGGATTAAAGGCGTGAACTACCACACCCAGTTCAAGTGAGTTTTAAGGGCTTAGAAACCGTGATGTTTTTAAAAGTAAAGATTTTTTTTTTTTCAGTGCTAGGAATAGACTCTAGGGTCTTGTGTATGGTAGAGAAATTTTTCACGTAGTTACATCCCTAGCCAGAAAAGTGTACAAAATTAAGAATATAAAATGGATTCAGGTGATTTTTATTTATTTATTTATTTATTTATTTATTTATTTATTTATTTAAGACAGAGAAAGGAAAAGAGAGAGAAGGAGAGTGAGAATAGGCGTGCCAGGGCCTTTCGCCACTGCAAACAAACTCCAGACACGTGCACCCCCTTGTGCATCTGGCTTACGTGGGACCTGGAGAATCGAACCGGGGTCCTTAGGCTTCGTAGGCAAACGCCTTAACCGATAAGCCATCTCTCCAGCCCAGATTCAGGTGATTTTTAAACATATATGTAGGTAGGAAAAGATCCTTAAATCATAGCTTTCAAAATCTTAATGTTCTGCCTGCAGGGTGTTACATTGGTTGTTATTTATGATTGTTGTTTGTTGTGATCTGTTTTATATCTTATGTTTTCCTTTCTTGTCCACGTTCTCTGACATACATTTTCACTTGTGAAGTCAGGGTGGAAAGGAGTTTTCAGAAGAACAGCCTATTTACAATCACTTGGAGAATCTGTTCCCAGGGTACCCTGGAGACCCTTCCAGATTGTGTAGCAGTTCATTTGGCAGCAGGGATGCGCAGTGGGTGTGGGAGGCCTGGTGGGAAAGTCTGCAGTGATTTATCAAGATGGGGCCAGCCCGGCCTCCTCAAAGCTCTGAGAAGGGCCAGAGCGGAGCTCAGAATGCTTAAGTAGGGTCTTTTCTCTCTGTCTTTCAGCTTTTTGAAAACAGGAAGAATACTAAAAGCAGAAACAGGAAAGTCACCATTTACAGTTTTACAGGAAACCAGAGAAATCGCTGTAGCACGTTCAGAGTGAAAAGAAATCAAACCATCTATTGGCAAGAAGGGCTACTGGTCACTTTTGATGGGGGCTACCTCAGGTAGGAACATCCAGAAGTCCACCTGCACGGTCAGCATAGTGCCATGGCAATGGCCGTGTGATAAGCACCCATACGCTGTCCCTTCCACTTGGGGTGCAGAACTCTGCTCCTGAGACAGGCTTATCATGGTAGCTTGCTAGAAATGGAGATCCTCCTTATGAATGTCCTGGAGTTCCCCATGTGCTCACCCTTCCTCCACTCCTTCTGCAGGATGGGCAGAGGGTCGGGTGTGTAGCCACAGCCCCAGATTTGAGTTCACCCTACTTGGGGGCTGTGGTGGATGGGAGACAAGGATAATACGGGTCCACAAACATAAGTCTATAAACAGAGGTGTCACTCCAATATCCTGCAGGGTATGCAGTCCCCAGGGGTCCCTGGGTGCTGAGTCTGCCCCTGGATGCAGCAAGATCACCCCAGGCCCTTGGCAGGATGGCAGTGGGTTCCTCTTCATTTCTGGGTTGCAGTGTGGAATCCTCGGATGTGAACTGGAAAAAGAAAAAAAGTGGAGGAATTAAAATCATCTGCCAATCTGAAATCAGGGACTTCTCAGCAATGGCATTTATCACGGACCATGTCAACTCCCTGATCGACCAGTGGTTTCCTGGTGAGAGAACGTTCTGGAACAAAGCCTTTCTTTGACTGTGCTTATGATGGGTTCATAAATCAAGGTGTGGCTGCTGCTTTGGGGTAGCAAAAATCCCATCAGGATTCAGCTGTTTGCTTAGACAATCCTGGGCCCTCTGAGAGTCCGTGTCTGGGCTGAGTCAGGGAACGGGCCAACACTGGGCCTTCTGACTGCCCTCAGAATGTGGGAAGAGGAGTCCTACACATGGCCTAAGGACATGGTCATTGTGAGTCCCGCAGGTGTCCTGTGTGCATTAAATACAATAGGGCAGGAATTAGGAGGACTCATGACACAGGGGAAAGGGCACAGCTGTTAAGGGGCCTGTCCTCTGTCCCTGCATGGCCCTACCCATCCTGGTAGTGCCATACAACCCTTCTCGGACCCTTGGATCTATTTCCTTGTTGACAGTTCATCCAATGAAAATACTTTTTGACGTGAAGCTAGTGGGGTCCTCTCTGTGTTTTGCTACTGGGGTGGACACAGAGCAAGCTACAGGGAGTAGCTTTGGGGCGGAGGCTGCCTGCCAGGTGAGCGCTCAGCCTCCGGGGACAAGCATGAGCAGGTTTAGGGTCCCTTCCTGATCTGGCCCGCTCCCCTGCCCTAGATCCCATATCCCATAAGGGTGTTGAGAAAGTGTTTGATGCCACTGGATGCACATTCGGGACACTGGGATCTGCCTTCCTTCAGGGGGTCTGAGCCTGGTGGTTGGAAGGATGACCAACGAAGAAAAGTGGCCTAGGAAGGGGCTCTGAGAAAGGCGTCTAGTGAGTCATGGCAGTGTGTGAGATTGTAGTCATCCGAGGGTCTTCTAGGTTTCTATCAGCCCTTTGGATGCTTTGAAACTCCCCACCAATCACTGCCCCACCCCAGAAGGTGCTGGGGGAGTTTCACTGGTGAGCTCAGTACACAGCCACTTGAGAGAGAAAGGTCTCAGCCAAGTCCCTGAAATAGGCACCCTGGAACCAGCACCACAAGCCGGTGGCTCAGAAGGATTCCTGTGGATGCCAGACGCTCCTAGAGAGTCAGTCCTAGGCATCCACCTCCTACCTTGCACAAAGCAGACTGCTGCCCCGGCCATACTCAGAAGTGGTTTCTTAGTTACAGGCACATAGAAAAGTTATGTCTCCTGAGAGGAGGAGCCCATGTGAGATAACTGGCTTTCCTATGGTCATTTGTACTCATTATCCCCTGCAGTTGGTACCCCCAAAATATCTCAGTTTGCAAGCCTTATGTTTCTAATTTGCTCTAGTTGTGGTTGGGATAATGGAGTATAGCTCAGATTCAGTCCTGGCCATGCTGATGGAGTCCCCACTCCCCTCTCATCTTGCTCCCCCTCCACTAACCTGCTCAGGGCTTCAAAACCCTTGCTCAGGGTCTAGCCTTCCAGGCAGCCTTTCCCTGAGAAATCTTTTGGGATCAACAATTGCACTGTCCAAAAAGTCTCTGCATGCATGTATATTCCCAGCTGAGGCCAAAGGATCCTGAATTTGAGGTCTTGGCTATAAACAGCAAAAACCTGGCTTCAAAAACAAAACAATAAGGTATCCAGCAAGGCGCTGAATTTCCCCAGGATCCAGTTAGGGGCAGACAGACCCCCTCCTGTAAAAGCTTACCTGGCCCAGGGTTTTGGGGGACCTAACTACAGCCACTTCCATGAACTGTCTCTTATTCCCATGTAGCCCTGACAGCCACAGAAAGCGATGGGACCCCACTCATGGAGCAGTACGTGCCCTGTCCAGTGTGTGAGACATCCTGGGCCCAGCACACAGATCCGAGTGAGAAGTCAGAGGGTGTACAGTACTTTGACATGGAAGACTGTGTGCTGACAGCCATTGAGCGAGATTTCATCTCCTGCCCCAGACACCCAGACCTCCCAGTGCCACTGCAGGAACTGGTCCCAGAGCTGTTCATGACAGACTTCCCAGCCAGGTATGCTCCTATGTTCCCTCCCAGAATCCAACCCTTGGGTGAAATCCCAGACCCAGGTTGTAAGGACACTTGCCTGCAGATCAGCAGCTCTGTGACAGAAAGTACAGTCTGCATAATAAAAAATAGAGAAATGGGAGCTGGAGAGATTGCTTGGTGGTTAGAGGCACTTGCTTATAAAGCCTGATAGCCTGGGTTTGATTCCCCAGCACCCAAATAAAGCCAGATGCATAAAGTGGCACACGCATCTGGAGTTCATGTGCAGTGGCAGGAGGCCTTGGTGCACCCATGCCCACACTCTGCTTATCTCTCTTTCTCTCTCTCTTTCTTTCACTCTCTCAAATAAATAAATTAAATATTTTTAAAGTCGAGAAATGACTAAGCTAGCAGTAAATAAGTACAGTTATTCTAGAGATCTAGTTATCAAAGCACAACATGTTCAGCGTGAAACGTGGGAAGGGATCTTTGTCCTGAGCTCAGACTGTCCACGCCCCTCCCTGCAGCCAGAAGCCCTCCCGGGCAACTTCCATCTATGGAGACTGCATGGGCTGCTCAGGTTTGCCCACACTATGTGGCAGGGCCAGGGTTAGTCCAGATTGGTCCAACCTCACTGTGAACTCTCCCAGAGGAACAAGTGACCCAGCTCTGTACCCACCCCAGCCCTGTCCAAGGATGAGTCCCAAGGGCTGATCCCAGAGCTGTGTGTGCTGCAGGCTCTTCCTGGACAACAGCAGGCTGGAACATAGCGAAGACGAGAGCAGCATCCTGGGCCAGGGCGGCAGTGGCACCGTCATCTACCGGGCCAGGTACCAGGGCCAGCCTGTGGCTGTGAAGAGATTCCAGATCAAAAAATTCAAGAATTTCGCTAATGCCCCAGCAGGTAAAAGAGACCTGAGCCACCACTGTTTGTGTTTTGCAGATGTGTGCTCCCCCCGTCCAAACTTCATGCCACTCTTACACATGGGGAAGGAGATGAGGAGGGCAGGCAGGGCCTGCGTAGGCCTTGCATAGCTCTGGTTTGTCTCTCAGGTTGGTAGGGGAGGGAGGGAGGCAGCAGACTAGAAAGGCATGTGGATCATCCAGGTAGAAGCTGCTGTCAGAGATGTCCTACCTGTGTAGATAGGAGTACCTAAAAGCAAGGACCATCCTTGCTGCTTCCATGTTCTCTGACACAGGATGGGCAGGCCATCGGACATAGGCAGAACCCTCTCCTGCAGGACTCCTCTGAGCCATCTTCTGTGCTAGCAGGAAGCTGGGAAGGCATTCCAGATGGATATTTGAAGATGTTCCCCCCTACCACCCATCCTCACAAAGCAAATCCCTGTTGTCTACCCAAGAGGTGATACACATAGGGCCCCACATCATACGTGGTCTGGAAATATCCTCTACTGTGAGGGACCCGTCCCCCAGGTACCGCACAACAGCACATGCTGGGTAATTGCTAAACAATAGAAATGTATATGGTTTATGCTTCAGGAGTCTTGGAGGTCCAAGAGCACAGATCTGGACCCTGAAGAAGGCCCTCAGACTGCATCAACCCATGGCAGAAGGTGGAAGAGTGAGGAGTGTGGGAGTCAGAGACCAAGAAGGGGGCCAAATTTGTTTTCATAACAAGCCCACACCAGGGCTAACTAACCCATTTCTGAGATAGCCACATTAATCTACCCTAAGGTCACAGCCCTCGTAATCTAATCACCTATTTATCTGGCCCCTCCTTCCCTACACTGGGAACAAAGTTTCTGAGGTGTGACCTTTCGGAGGCACATTCTAACTCTAACACCATACAATGCTCAACTCATGTAGATGCTGAGAGACCGCCTCACTCCAACCTGTAGAATGCTGCATTTCTCACTGCTGCTCACTGTGGAATGCTGCATTTCTCACTGCTGCTCACTGTGGAATGCTGCATTTCTCACTGCTCCCCACTGTGGAATGCTGCATTTCTCACTGTGGAATGCTGCATTTCTCACTGCTCCCCACTGTGGAATGCTGCATTTCTCACTGTGGAATGCTGCATTTCTCACTGTGGAATGCTGCATTTCTCACTGCTCCTCACTGTGGAATGCTGCATTTCTCACTGCTCCTCGCTATGGAATGCTGCATTTCTCACTGCTCCTCGCTATGGAATGCTGCATTTCTCACTGCTCCTCGCTATGGAATGCTGCATTTCTCACTGCTCCCCACTGTGGAATGCTGCATTTCTCACTGTGGAATGCTGCATTTCTCACTGTGGAATGCTGCATTTCTCACTGTGGAATGCTGCATTTCTCACTGTGGAATGCTGCATTTCTCACTGCTCCTCACTGTGGAATGCTGCATTTCTCACTGCTCCTCACTGTGGAATGCTGCATTTCTCACTGCTCCCCACTGTGGAATGCTGCATTTCTCACTGTGGAATGCTGCATTTCTCACTGCTCCTCACTGTGGAATGCTGCATTTCTCACTGCTCCCCACTGTGGAATGCTGCATTTCTCACTGTGGAATGCTGCATTTCTCACTGCTCCTCACTGTGGAATGCTGCATTTCTCACTGCTCCTCACTGTGGAATGCTGCATTTCTCACTGCTTCTCATTGTAGAATACTGCATTTCTCACTGCCCCTTGCTCAGATGATCAGAAAGTCAACTCTTGGTAGAGAAATTACAATCCTAGAAAAGTATAAAGAAAGGAAGAAACAAGTTCAAAATTATTTTAAAAGAATTTCAGTTTCCATTCTCATCTTGGTGGACAAACCTCAGCCAGAGTTTCCTGAGACTGCTAGATATGAGCAGAATTTCAGAATTCAGCAGTGTCCCCATACATAGCAATAACCTGCCCCCAGTAACCTGAGGACCTACCCTTAGGTACAGCTAAGTCCTTGACTAGATCACAGAAACTTCAGGATGAACCCAAGGGAAGCAGTTAGCAAGTTTATTAAGTAGAGAGAGTTCATGCTTTAGATTTAAGCGTGGGCCTTTAGAGAGAAATAAAGATGCCCTTAATGGCTGGAGAGATGGCTTAGTGGTTAAGGCACATGCCTGCAAAGCCTAAGGACCCCAGTTCAATTCTCCAGGCCCTACATAAGCCAGATGCACATGGTGGCACATGCGTCCAGAGTTCGTTTGCAGTGGCTAGAGGCCCTGGCATGCCCATTCTCTCTCTCCCTCTCTCTGTCCCAAATAAATAAATAATTTTTTTAAAAATATGCTCTTAAGAAAAGATAATAGTATACAACCAAGACATGGGCATGGGCTTCTCAGAAGTCATCCCTTAAGTGTCTAACAATAATTATATATTCAGGTTTGTGGTTTTTAACATTACATCACTCAAAGGATTAGTATTTAAAGATTAAGCAAGGTTTAATAATCAAGTACAAAATATACAAGTTTACTTATTTATTTTTTATCTTAAAAGAATTTCCTGAGCTGGGGAGATAATTCAGCAGTTAAGAGGCCTTGTAGCTTAAGCACGAAAGCTTGGGAAGGCCTGAAACCACCCAAGTACTACTCCAGGACCCACATAAAAAGCTGGGTGTGGTCACACACATCTGTCACCCCAGTCCACTGGGGGTGAGTGGAAACCAGAGAATCCCTGGGTCAAGGGAGAGCCCCCCCCCCATCTCTAGAAAGTAATAGATGAGCAGTAGTGAAGGTAACCAACACACGTACATGTGCACAAATACACACACATAAGCACATGCACTCCTCAAACAATATACCACACCACACATACTCTATACACACACAAGAGTGTTTCCGTGAGATGTTTAGGGCTAAGAGAGGAGCGCTAATGCAGTTACATTGAAAGGTCATATGCATTCTGCCCTGAAAGTAAACATGATCCATTTGTTGTTTCGGTCACTCTTGTTTGAGGTTTCTCTTGGAAAAGGAAAACTTGCATAGGAAATCTTGATTTGGTCAGATGTACTGAAGTTCTCGATGCTCAGCTGGAGATGTGGCCTCTATTTTAATTTGTCTTGTTTTCTTTATTTTCCCCCTCCTTTTGCCTTCTCATGCCCCCACTCCTCGCCCCCTTCCACTGAACCCCAACTTGTCCCTCATTTACTGTGATGTTTCTTTTTTTGCCCTCTCCCACCATCCACGAAAGAACGTCGATGGGCCAGTATTGTGCAGGCTTTCTGCAAGTAACAACAGTCACTGTGAAGTCTTGAATGCAAGGGCCAGGTCATGTCCGGAAGACAACTTTCCACAGCACTCCTCCCCATCCTCGAGTTCTTCCGTTCTTCTGCCCTCTCTTCTGTAGTTTCTCTGAGCCTGAGGGGGGTATTGACATCTCATTTAGAGATGAGCATGTCACAGTCACTTATTCCCAGCATTTTGATGAATTTTGAGTCTCCCCAGTAGTTACCACCAACTTGCAAAAAAAAAAAGCATCTCTAACCAAAAGTGAGGGCAGTATTTATCAGTGGGCACAAATAAGAATATTTAGAGGGCAACTTGATATGTACAACATATTTCTTTAGCCAAACAACAGCAAGAGTTTCCCTCTTAAGGCCTATAACCTCTTCAGCCATAAGCTTTTGACTGTGTCTTCAGTACCAGGCATGGATTCCCTCCCATGGAGTAGACCTCAAATCCAATTAGAGAGCAGTTGGTACCACCATAACAGTCATGCCACTATTGCACCAGTGGATCCTATTCCAACTCAGGTTTTAATTTTCCCTGCCTTTCTATCCCGCTCAGTATCGGCCCACAAGACCAACCTTTAGAGCCAAATGCTGGACATTCCATATCACAGCCCCTCAGAAAATGTCTGCTGTAAAATAGAAGTCCCTTCTCGGCTGTCAGGCAAGGCCTTCTATATCGCATGGCCCTCACAAGGCAGCCTACGCAGTCTAGACCTGGGTCTAACTAGTTGTGAGTCTAGCAGAGCAGCCTATGCCCTGCACCCCCGGGCAGCTGATAACTGTATTCTCTCCTCCTACAGACACTATGCTGAGACATCTGCGGGCCATGGATGCCATGAAGAACTTCTCGGAGTTCCGGCAGGAAGCCAGCATGCTACATGCCCTGCAGCACCCCTGCATTGTGTCCCTCATTGGCATCAGCATCCACCCACTGTGCTTCGCCCTGGAACTCGCCCCACTCAGCAGCCTCAACACCGTGCTGTCTGAGAATGCCAAAGGTACACTCAACACCCTGCATGCCCTCTGCTCCTGGGAGGCCAGCAGCACCCCAGGGGTGTCATCCTATCTCCCCTGGCTATCTTGGCTGCAAAAGCAGAGCTGCAGATCTGGGAAGACAAATCCGTGCGTAAAGCACTTGCCTTCTAAGCGTCAGAACCTGAGTTCAATCCCTAGGACCCATGTTAACATAACCAGGCATGAGAGTAAGCCCCTGTAATCCCACAACTGTGGAGGCAAAGGCAGAGGCAAGAGGATCCCTGGGTCTCACTGGCTAGCCAGTCTAGCCCAACTGATGGTTCCAGTCCAATGAGAGATCTCATCTTAAAGGAGGTGGACAGCATTCCTGATGGTAACAGTTCAGGTTGTTCTCTGGCCTCCACATGTGCGCACACATATGCACGCACACATATATGAACCTGCATACACACCACATGCACACCACAGAGAGAGAGAGAAAGAGAAAAAAGCTACATGTGGTCTCAGCAAGTCCAGTGAGTGTATGCCGAGCTCCATACAAGGAGTCTCGCCCGCTCTAAACTCAGGATAGTAGTATGAGAGCTCATGCCTGACAGTCAGTTAGAACCAGATTGTCAAGGTCCCAGGTCTCTGCTTCATTTACTTGCCTGGAAGACAGGATAACAGTCACCAAGGAGAGGTACAGTGGCTTAGATATGGCAGCCCTAATGGACCCAAGTAGCAGCATCAGGCCCACCAGCCACATTACTAAGTCCCTCCTATGCTGTTCTACACTGGGCTCCAGTGTGAAAACAGACCCTGGGATTGGTTGCACCACTCTTATTCTTCAAAGAAATTTGAAGAGAATTGACCTAGAGAAACAAATAACTAAGCTCTAAGTTGCTGTCACAAGCAGAGTAAGAAAAAAAATTTAAAAAGCTATTAAAGCAATTACTTCTTCCTTGGTTAAAAGGATATTTTAACAGAGTTCTTTTGCCAGTAGCTCACTCTTTGACAGTAGAGTAACCTTCGCTTAGGAGGACATACAGAACACTTGAGTCCTTTAGTAAAAACACCAGTGTTTCCAGGCATAACCTACCATGAAAGGCACTCTAATGACCAGCGTTTCTATCCTAAATACTACTTCATTAAGAAAGTCATTTTCTGTCCCTTCTGGCACCTAGCAGGAAGAAGAGTGAGAATGTGTCCACAGCATATAAAATATTGGGGGCTAGGTTAGTCAGCTTTCTACCACTGTAACAGAATACCTGGGATGAGCCACTTATAAAAAGAAAAGATTTATCTTGGCTCTTGGTTTCAGAGATTTCGGTAAGTTAGCCCTGTTCTTTGGGACTTGGATGACATAGTGCCTGATGACAGGACTATGGGACAGAAAAGACTATTCATGTCATGACATCCATGAGGTAAAAGGAGAGTGAAGAAGGGGGCTGTGGTTCCAGTACACCTTCAAAGGCAGATGCCCAATATCCTAACTTCCTTCCAATAAGCTTCATCCCTTAAAGGTCTCATCACAACAGCTTCACATGCAGCCCAATGCTTTTTTAAAAAAATATTTATATTTGTAAGGAGAAAATCAAACTCCAGATACATGCACTAGTTTGTGCATCTACCTTTACATGGGTTTTGGGGAATCGAACCCAGGCCATCAGGCTTTGCAAGCAAGCCAGACCAACTTTTGAACATATGAGTCTTTCAGGAACATACCAGATCAAACTGTAGCAGGAGAAGATAGAGGGAAGAATAGAAGATCTGTATGATAATGTTAATTTGGTTCAATCTAAATTGACATTTTGATAAATTCATTGCTGCTGTTTTCTTTGAAAGATTCTTCCTTTATGCCCCTGGGACACATGCTCACCCAGAAAATAGCCTACCAGATTGCCTCGGGCCTGGCCTACCTGCACAAGAAGAGCATCATCTTCTGTGACCTAAAGTCAGACAACATCCTGGTGTGGTCCCTGGATGTGAAGGAGTACATCAACATCAAGCTCTCGGACTACGGCATCTCCAGGCAGTCATTTCACGAGGGCGCCCTGGGTGTGGAGGGCACCCCCGGCTACCAGGCTCCGGAGATCAGGCCTCGCATTGTGTATGATGAGAAGGTACCTGCCTGGCCCTCTGCCATCCCCAAGCCCAACCATGCAAAGCAAGAGCCCAGGTCCCATCTAAAGCTAACAGCATGTGGAGCTCAGCCTCCCCAGGCACTTCTCTCTCTCTTTTCTTCTCTTTTCTCCTCTTTTATTCTCGCCTCTCCTCTCTCCTCCTCTTCTTCTTTCTCTCTCTCTCTCTCTTCCATTCTCACTAACAAAGGTCCTGGTTCTAGCCAGAAGGGATTTGGGACCTGTGTCTGCCTGCCTATGACAAGTTTGACTACTCTTTGGCTTCAAAATTCTTAAACTTTGGTTCACAGCTTTGTAGGAGCTTATATAAGCAATGGACAAAGAGTTCAAGACAGAAATGGTCTGGATGTGAATCCCAGCTATGACATTTGATGCACAAAATGGGAACAGAGGACAAGGCTTGCAAGGTGCCCGTGAGAAGCAAACCAAATAAAGACTGTAAAAGCTCCTAGCCCATAGGTGTTAACCACAAGGCACTGGCCAAATTAATTGCCAAGCCAGAAGAGAGTAAGTTCTGGCAGGACAAGTGTGGCCTCCCAGCCAGCTGCAGAGCCAACCTTGGCTCCCACAGCAGCTAAGTGTTTCTCTTCACCCTGATAGTTGCTTGGTAAATGCAGGCACACAGACAACTTGAAATCATCTTACAATGCACAGGTTGCATACTGTGCCAGGTTCATTCAACATCCACCCGCTTACCTGCAGTTTATTGGGGTGTTCACAGATGAGTCATGGACTAATGGCTTTGAGAATGACCTAAACATGCGTGGATTAGAGCAGCATCTATCACAAAAGCAAACCAGAATAACAGAAGTGAGTGATTCTTAGCAGTAGGTGACCCAAACAAGATGTCACCTGAAAGCTACCATTGCAATAGGAACAATCACATTAAAACCTGTCAAATTTATCTCAGCCATTCTCTTGTGAAAGTTATTTCTCAACTTTCAGAGCAGCCTGCATAACTCTTTCCGTGCTGAACCTTTTGATGACAATTAAAATGAGAAGACACACAGGCTGCAATCTAGGAGACACTTCCCTCTTTATGAATTGCATACAAAGTCTCTCTGGTGTCAAGTCTGTTAAGCCAAGAATGTTGACACCCTTGGAGCCCTTAATTTGTGGCTAGCAGTTATCAGTCTCTGAATGTGTGATTATTGAATAGATGATGGAGGGATGGAGGGATGGATAGATGAGAGTATAAATGGATAGATATTTACATCGAAGAATGGGACAGGTAGTGCATAAATGGAGAATAAGATAGGCAGTCAAATGAATGTGGGGGGGGTGCTGGAGGGATGGCTTAGCTGTTAAGGCACTTGCCTACGAAGCCTAAGGACCCAGGTTCAATTCCCTAATGCCCATATAAGCCAGATGCACATGCTTACACATGCGTCTGGGGTTTGTTTGCAGTGGTTAGAGGCCCTGGCATGCCCATTCTCAATCTCTCTCTCTCCAATAAATAAAGAAATAGATAAATTTTTAAAAATGAATGTATGTGTGAATATAAAGGAGAAAGTATGGCAGGATTAATTGTACCAGTGGACAGAACAACAGATGGTCACATGGATGGGTAGATGAAAACATGAGTGGACTGTGGATGGATGGATGGATGGATGGATGGATGGATGGATGGACACAAACAGAATAGATGCTCAGAAGAATGGATAGATTGATGGATGGATAAGTGGGAGAATGGATAAACGACAGGACAGATAGACAGATGGTGGCTTGGCTGTTTAGACAGATGATAGAGGGATGCTTTCCTTATCTAATTATGTCTTCCTGGTCCTCCTCCTCAGGGCCAGCTTGCTAATGCTGCTGGGCCCAGGCAGGGAGCCTGACTTGCCTTGCCTCTCTGCCTAGGTAGATATGTTCTCATATGGGATGGTGCTATACGAGTTGCTGTCAGGACAGCGTCCCGCACTGGGCCACCACCAGCTTCAGATCGCCAAAAAGCTTTCCAAGGGCATCCGCCCAGTCCTGGGGCAACCAGAGGAAGTACAGTTCCATCGGCTGCAGGCGCTCATGATGGAGTGCTGGGACACAAAGCCTGAGAAGGTACAGGGAACACAGGGCGGGGGTGGGGGCTGGGCCTCCTGCTCTTGTGGTGGGGGCCATACAGTTCTGGTGCATGGGTCTGACTGCTCACCCACCCTTCGCTATAAACAACTGGGCAGACTTCTCCATTTGTCTTTTCGAGAGAGAGAGATCTGCCGCCCACAGTGTGCCCAGTCTCGTTCTCTTTGTGGGTGTGTCACTCTCCGGAAAAAATAACCTTTCTTTTCCTCCCCAACCTTTATGTCCTCATCATGTAAGCAAAGTGCACGTTAACTATCTCCTCTCTGAAATACTTCTGTTTCCAGTATTTCAGAATTTGTGATTTTTCAGATTTGGGGATATTTACATAGTAGTTGAATATCCCTAATCCAAAAGTCCAAACTCCAAACACTCTGAAATCAGAAACATTTTGAGTGCCACTCAGTGTTTATATGAAACCTATTATGGCAGGAGATTCCTTGTACAAGAACCGAGGAAATATAAGTATCTCTTTGGAAGGTAACGGGGACAATTTGCCCATGAGAAGCAACATTGTAATATGGCATTAAGGCTAGTTTATTGTTTGTTTGCAAGAGACCCCTAGTTGCAGTTAAAACTCATGCATCTTACCAGATAGTGTTACTCCATGCACTGGGAATGGACAGGGTCTAAGACAAATCTCTTATAAACGTGTGTTTGGGCGTGGTGGTGCACGCCTTTAATCCCAGCACTTGGGAGGCAGAGGTAAGAGGATCGCCGTGAGTTCAAGGCCACCCTGAGACTACATAGTTAATTCCAGATCAGACTAAGCTAGAGTGAGACCCTACCTTGGACAAAAAACAACAACAACAACAAAAAAAAAAGTGTATGTTTCTAGGCTTGGGGTGTCCATAGACTCCTAGGCAGCTGAGGTCAGGTTGGACGGTCATGATGATCTAGATGCTGTGATGGGCTTGTTTCTGGGGTCCGAAGCTTATTCATTCAGCCTCTTGTCCAGTCCTGAGTGGGCTGCTTCCCACATCCTCCTGGCTAGAGCCAGCTGGTCCTGTGTGGACTCAGCACAGCTGGGCTCAGCTGGTGGCCTCTCTCCTGCAGCGCCCACTGGCCCTGTCTGTGGTGAGCCAGATGAAGGACCCCACCTTCGCCTCCTTCATGTACATGCTGCCCTGCGGGAAGCAGTCTGCCTTCTTCTCATCCCAGGGCCAGGAGTACACCGTGGTGTTCTGGGACGGGAAAGAGGAGTCCAGGTAACCACTTCCCTCTGCGCTTCCCTGCTTGTATCCCGGGTGGTGGCTTGAGAACAAAAAATCAGTGACACTGCGGGCCTGTGCAGGGCATTAAAGGACGCTGTGAGTAGAAGAGAGAACAGCCACAAGAGTGAAGTGGCTGCATGCTGACAGACGCAGGGGATCCAGAGCCAGGTCAGAGGGTCACTCTCCAGTAAGAAGCCATGGACATTCTTTTCTAGGGTCAGCTCTTTTGCTGAGCAAAGTATCAGGAAGTGAGAGAGGTGTGGAATGTTCTGGAAGAAAAGAGGAAGTCCAGGAAGAGCATCATGGGGTGGGGAAGGCCAGAGTCCCAGCAGCCTGGTTGAATGACTTTCTTCAGAAAGCTTTGCTCTCCCATACTGCAGAAGGTGATTTGAAACAGGGCTTTTCCAGGATGCAGAGTTTCCACATCTTGGTGTGAGGGTTCCACAGGTTAGAACAGTCTTCAGATGATCCCAGTGGTGAACATTTTGCAGGTGCTAAGAGGAGGGAAGACCTAGAGAAAGTGAAGGTTAGCTGGAGATGGGATTGATGGTATGGACTTTGCAGCTTTGCAGGGGTCAGTCTGGGTGAGGTCTGAGTGGATTCCTATGCCCCTAGGTCAGAGTTGTGATTCTGACATCCTAAGCTGTGTACAGAAATTGCTGCACCTTCCTGTTGGGATAAGATACAGATGGAATAGAAAGCAAACATATAACAGTTGGTGTTCATATTTATGAGTTCAGCATCTACCAACTACTGATGAAGAACATTCATAAAATTATATCCATACTGGACATGTACAGACGTTTTGTGTCATTGTTCCCTAAAAATACAGTATAACTGTTTATAGAGCATTTACATTGCACTGGGTATTATAAGTCTTCGAGAGATTATTTACAGATGTGCAGAGGTTCTCAACACATACACTCATTTTCTATAAAGGACTTGAGCATCTACAGATTTAATTATCTGCGGAGTGTCTGGAACAAATTTCCCATGGATACCAAAAGATGACAATATACTAAGCTGCTTTCAGTGACTATAGTCTTGGTGGCAGTGTTATTATTGTTACTGTAAGATACGGCTGTGGTTGTAAAGTCAAGTCAGTGGGTGATGCTACTGCTATTGGAAACTGATTTTCAGTGGGGGCTAAAAGGGGAAATAGATATAAAGTAGGATAAGTAAAAATCGACTGTTCTGAATTAAAGCTGAGTGGACTCATGGTGTATTGTAAGAAAATATGGGCTGAGATGTAGTTCAGTGGTAGAGCACTTATCTAGCACATACAAGGGCCTGGGTCCCATCCCTATCACAGCAAAGAACGGATGGAATGAAGGGGGAAAGAAGCTAGAGAGAAAGAAAGGAATACTAGGAGAGAAATTAACTTGTATTTCTCATTCTATCCATTGAAGAGGCCTAGAAACAAAACCAAGCAAATGCTGTGAACACAGAAGGATCTTAGGCCCCAAAGGGAACAAGGGTTCATCAGAGAAATGGCTTGAGTCCAGGTGTGGGCCTGAAACAAGGAGACTGGTAGAGATTTCAGAGTGCTTCCCACAGGCTCAAGATGGTGGGACAGGCCCTTTTCCACCCACCTAAGGGTGCTTTCTTTGCATTTTCAGTCTCACAGTCTCAAGCAGGATATGGTAGAGAGTTCAGATCAGGTACAGAAAGTTCATTCCTTGTGGGAAGGGAGGAGTGTGACCCAGTCCTTGAAAACCCCACCAGCCTAAAGAAAGGATGAGTTCACAGGGAGGGAAGGGACTTCTGGCCAGAAGCACAGGGCAGGGAGCAGAGACTTAGCATCATCCAGGAAGAAAGGAAGGAAAGAAAGCTGGAAGAACAGGAGCACGGCATGACCTCACCCCTGTGACTAAACTCTGGTTGAAACAAATGGCGTGTATATTTTTTTTCTTTTTCTCATTACTATGACTAAAGACCTGACAAGAAGCAACTCAAAGGAGGATTCATTTTGGCTCACAGTTTGAGACGATACAGTCTATCATGGTGGAGGTGGTATGGAGAAATAAACAACATGAGGTGGCTGGTCCCATTACATCCATAGCCAGGAAGCAGAGAGTGATCAATGCTGGTGCTCAACTCACTTTCTGCTTTTACTCAGTTCAGAACCCCAGCCCATAGGATGGAGTTACTCACATTTCGGGTGGGACTTCCCTCTTCAGTTAAACTTTCCTCATAGACACCCAGAGGTGTGTTTCCATGGTGGTGGTAGATGCAATCAAATGGACAATAAAAATTAACCATCACAGGATAGATCATCCTTTATATTTTTCTATATTTTTAATGTTTTGATAATAGCTGTTTAGAATATCATAATTTTATTTTTTCAATACATAGAGAAAATAAAACGATACAAGTAGATGTAGCAGTTACTTTCTTGTTGCTGGAAAAGATACCAGACCAGAAGTGGCTTGTGGAAGGAAAAGGTTCCTTTCAGCTTATAATTTCCAGGGAAAATTTCACCATGGCAGAGAAAGCATGGTACGAACAGACAGCCAAGCATCACATCTCCACAGCAGTGGGGAGGAAGTAAGGAGAGTGAGCTGAGGGTGGCAAATGGGGCTGGGCTATCACCTCAAGACCTGCCCCTAGCGCAGCACCTCCTCCAGCACAGCTCCACCTCCCAAAAGGTGCCACAGACCTTCAAAGCAGCATAAACACCTGAGGCCACAAGGGGACATCTTACATTCAAACCACCACAGTGGACAAATCGAACTTGGAACAAAGTTTAGTTGATAGGGTTTTCACCCATTTTTATCACTCTCAATGATGTGATGTGAGTCAGGGGTGGTGAAAAGATTTCAAAATATGGCAACAGGAAACTTTTTACAGCAGGAGTCCTGCCCACTAGTTTAATTTCCTCGCCTTAGGCTGGGGGTTGGAAATCAAGATAATGGATATCTGGGGTGTGTGACTAACCACTTCCCCACCCTGGTTTCGTCTCTTCCATGCAGAGGATACGGAGGATGCCCACCGGGGATGCTGAGGGCAGCTGGGCCTTCATACATGACAACTCACTGGTTCTCAGAGCACCCGTGTCGGGGGCACCCACCTGGGCTACTGTGGAACTTGCTTTTCTTATCTTGAGCCTGGGCCCAACTATTCAGCCTCAAGGGGCTGCCCATATTGCTAGGGCAGGCAGGCTCTGGTCAGTGGGAGGCAATAAGTGGTCTAGTGGAGGTGCCTTCCCTTGTGTGTGGGGGGGGGTAGCTTTCTGAAACCTCAGAGGTCACGTGAGGAAATGAGGTTGGCTTCCCTTTGGAACATCCTTTCTTTTCAATGTTTGGTGTTATGAAGCAGGCAGACCTGGCTCTGCCTAATGCCATGGAGGATGGGCCTGGAGTCTCAGAATGGTAGGGGTGATCAGGGTTCCAAGCGTGAACAGAGGATCCTCCTGTCTTCATTATTTTTGGGTCCCTGTAACCAAAATACCTGACAAATGACTTCAGAGGAAGATTGATTCTGGCTCACTGTTGAGGGGGCTTATTCCCTGCTTTCTTGGCCCATGCACTTGGGAGAAATAGCATGATGACAGAAGCGTGTAACAGAGGCTCTTCTTCACTTCTTGGCAGACAGGATGCAGAGAGGGGGAGAGAGGGAGAGGGGGAGAGAGCAAGAGAGGCAGAGAGACAGACAGACTAGGGTCCTGGTGTCACCTCCCAAAGCATGCCAGCAATGACCTACTTCCTTCAGCTAGGCCCCACCTCCCGAAGTTTCCACAACCTCCCAAAATAGTGCCCCCCTCTGGCTACAAAACATTTACCACATGATCCTATGGGGAGTTCACTTTGTATCCAAACCATAACACCTCTTCCAAGGCCATTACACCAGCCCAGGGAGGAGGTGGCTCCCAGCTCCTGGGAACTGACCACACGATGTTGCCAACCGCAGGAATTACACGGTAGTGAACACCGAGAAGGGCCTTCTGGAAGTGCAGAGGATGACCTGTGCCGGGATGAAGCTGAGCTGCCAGCTCAAAGTCCAGAGCTCACTGTGGACGGCCACTGAGGTAACGGCCAACCTATAGGGCCCGTGATGGGGTGGGATTCATGGGGATGCAGCCCCTAGGAAGACCAAGTTTATAAAAACACCATGTACCAGGTCAATTTGACTGCCTGGTCGCTGCACCCCAGTTCATCCTGGGGCAATCCCCACAGCAGTACCATCAACCCCATGAGGCATCAGGGGAGATGGGCTCCACCTGCCACTGGCTGGTGTCTGCCACTGGCTGGTGTTAGGTCTCAGGGTGATGAGGAAAGGAGGAATCTCTCAGCAGAAGACCAGTGTGTTAGTGGCATACCAGGGTTTCCCAGAGCACTACAGGATCCACAGGATGCCTCACTGGGCTCTGAAGACCTTTTGGCTCCACATCAGGGAAGTCACTGGCAAGCTTTCATCAGATAAATCCAAAGAATACCCCATATCAGATGCTCTGAAGTTATGGTAGGGAAGGGATTGCTTCAGTCTTCCTACATGACAGGTGGGAAGTATGGCTAAACATGCACCCAAGATCTCAAAAATATCCATGCTACTCAGACCTCCACAGTTGCCATTTTAAGAATTTAGATGGAGGCTGCGTGTGGTGGTGCATGTGGAGGCAGAGGTAGGAGGATCACTATGAATTCGAGGCCAGCCTGAGACTACTCAGTGAATTCCAGGTCAGCCTGGGCTAGAGTGAGACCCTACCTCGAAAAAACAAGCTGGGCGTGGTGGTGCACGCCTTTAATCCCAGCGCTCAGGAGGCAGAGGTAGGAGGATCACCATGAGTTCAAGGCCACCCTGAGACTACATAGTGAATTCCAGGTCAGCCTGAGCTAGAGTGAGACCCTACCTCAAAAAACTAAAATAATAATAATAATAATTCAGGTAGATAGATAGATGTACAAGTACATATCCCAGTATTGTTCTCAGTAGTGATAGCAGATTCACAAATCATGGTGCCGTAGAGTGATGGAAGGAATGCTTCTGGCCTTTGGCTTAGATCAAGTATGAGTGATGGAAGGAGCGGTACCAAACACCATGTACCGTAGCGTGTGAACAAAGGCCTCTGCCTATGACATACTGTCACTTTGTTGGTGCCATGCACATACACGAACACCCATGGCAGGTTTCTGAGATGTTTACCCACCAATTCCAAGGACTATTAGAAATTCTATTTTTCTTCTAGACTATTCTGCATTTTTCAAAGTTTTTATAAAGGCAGAACTACATACCAACCAGAATCCTGCCAACCATATTCCTTGTGTGGGGGGTGGAGGGAGTATATACGGATGCATGTGCAGATGCATGTACTCCATATGCGCAGGTGCGGAGGCCAAAGGAGAATGTCAGGTGACCTCCTCTATTGCTCGCCTGTGTGTTTCTTTGAAACAGAATCTCTCACTGAACACAAAATTGCCATTTTCACTGGCTGACCAGCAAGCTCCAGTGATTCGCCAGGCTCCACTCCTAACAGGAGTGGGACTTCAGGCATGTAGGTCCATGCCCAGCTGTTTACATGGGTCCTGAGGACGCAAACTCAGGGTGAATCGGGCCCTCTCAGGCCCTCATTCTCTCATGGCAAGCACTGTTGCTTGCTGAGCCATCTCTCAAGTCTCCCGTACCACTTTTTAAATTTTGATTCATATTTTAATATTTTTATTTATTTATAGGTAAGAAGAGAATGGGTGTGTCAGGGCCTCTTGCCTCTGCTAGTGAACTCCAGATGTATGCACCACTTTGTGCATCTGACTTTACATGAGCACTGGGCACTGAATCTGGGCCTGCAGGCTTTGTAAGCAAATGCCTTTAACTGCCATTTCCCCATCTCTTCCCATATTACTTTTAAGGCACAAAGGGGATCATACAGGCTGAATGTGTACCAGTAGGATGTGCCAGCCACTTCCAACCTTGGCTCTCACAGTGGGCTTGTTTGCCTTTGCAGGACCAGAAAATCTACATCTATAGCCTCAAAGGCATGTGCCCATTAAGCATGCCCCAGCAGGCCTTGGACACTCCAGCCATTGTCACCTGCTTCTTGGCAGTACCTGTGATAAAAAAGGTGAGGTTAGCCAGGCGTGGTGGTACACGCCTTTAATCCCAGCATTCGGGAGGCAGAGGTAGGAGGATCACCATGAGTTCAAGGCCACCACATAATGAATTCAGGTCGGCCTGGGCTAGAGTGAAACCCTACCTCGAAAAACCAAAAAAAAAAAAAAAAAAAAAAAAAAAAAAAAAAAGGTGAGGTTGGGGGAGGCAGATGTGCATGTCTCTGTCATCTTGTTTAGGTGGGTCTCACTGCCATGTTGGCAAAGAGCAGCAGAGCCACACCCCCTTGGATCACCTCGTTCAGGTCACATAGTCAGCCTTAGGGACGCAGATGGCTTTCGTTGGCATGGAATGCCTAGGGTCCTGGAGCAAATGCAGGAACCCCTGACTCAAGTGAAGCTTGAGTGTGTAAAAACGGTGTAGGTAGTGGTTACACACGGACCCTTATTCTTCTGATAGCAGTGGCTCTGGGAGCCTCTCTCTCACCCATCCCGTGCCAGTGTCCATGGGGCAGCAGGCTCTCCTCCCCTCTGTCTCCACCTCCTCTCAAGGGCTCCTGTTCATTCCAGACCTCAGCTTTTCTTTGCCAAGTATGGCCCACCAGACTCTCCTCCTCAGACTCCCAACCCTCTCTACCACACCTTGCCATTGAACCCAGCCTGAGGAGGCCTAGAGAGTCTGTCCTCCTGCTGACCCCATGCCCTCTTCCCGGCAAGACATCATATGGGCCTCACTTCCCCAAGCCTTGGTCAGGAGCAGCCGTCTACATATTCAGTTGTTCTCTCTCTTGGTCACCTGTCCCAGTCCAGGACCATGATCCCTCAGCTGCATGGGCTGCACTGCCCACTTTTCCAGGCCCTGCTGCCTTGTGGGGATTCAGGCGGTGCCCTGAGCTTCTGTCAAAACCAGGATGCTCTTCTCTAATGTATCATGGGCTCTTCTGGTGATGCTTGCGACACTGACTATCCTCATCCAGGCCCAGTTTGCCTGCCTGTAAACAGGGACAATAATGAAATGATATCTTGGTCTATAGAACTTAGAGCTGGACTCTGGAACTAACGAGAATTGTTACAACTTCCTGACAGTCACAAACTATGTGAGCTCTTCTCTCTACCTTGTTCCCATTTCATTTTGAAAGAAAGAGAGAGAGAGGAGAGAGGAAAGAAAGAAAGAAAGAAAGAAAGAAAGAAAGAAAGAAAGAAAGAAAGAAAGAAAGAAAGAAAGAAAGAAAGAAGGAAGGAAGGGAGAGAGAAGAGAGAGAGAGAAAGAAAGAAAGAAAGAAAGAAAGAAAGAAAGAAAGAAAGAAAGAAGAGAGAGAGAAAGAAACTGGTATGAAATGAACCTTAGAGTCATTTATGGCTGTTGCCCCGCAGGCAGGGCTGGATGACTGGACGGCCTGCACCGGAGCATAGAGAGAGGGACACAAAGCCTTATTGAAGGACCCCTGCTGGCCAAAGCCCCAGCCAGGGCACCACCTCCTGGCCCAGCAGCGGGGAATAAAGCAGCTCTGTGTAGAGTCTCCTGCCTGGGTGCCTGCCCCCTCAGAGGTCGTCCTGTGGAGGCCACACAGGGCAGACCCGCACATTCTCTACAAGCACGCTCACACCCAGCCAGACGCAGTGTTCCCCTCGCTGGCCAGCTGAGCCAGGACCCAGAGAGGCTTCCAGTCTGTTTGCCTTGGCCGCTGGCTCGTCCTAAATCCTGAAGACACATTCTGAGAGCATTTCTTAGAGCTTCTTGCCCTAAATATTGAGAGAGAGGCTGTTCACTCTATTGCCCTGGACAGCCCAATCCCGCCCCACCCCAGCAACTTCTCATGATCCAACAAATGGCTTTCTGCTGCTCCTCCTGACTGGAATAAGGCCCAGACCCTGTTCTGTCCTGACTCTAGCATGTTCCAGGAGCTCTGCCTGCCCCACTGCACTCTGTTTCCCCTCTGCTCTGCGAGTCGTCCTGGGAAGCCTGGGGTGGGCCCAGTGTTCAGCTTTGTCGCTGTGCCTTTGGCCTCTGCCCACTGACCTTTGGTGGGTGGCTGCAAGAGTGCTTATACTTCACAGTAGGCACCATAGACCCCGTCAATATAGGCTGTGCCATAAGCCTCTCAGAATAAAGTGTTATTAGTGGGAATGTGGCCACAAGGGGCTAAGCCATGCTTGCAGGAAAGGGTTACGTGCAAATGTGTGTTGTCCACTTAATGGAACAGTGGAGTCCCGGGACCATAGGAATGAATGAGAGTCTATGTCAGGTCAGTGCCAACGGGACAGTGGTGGCCTCAGAGACCTGCCCTTTATATTCCGCCTACTGCAGGCAATGATGCCTGTAAGTGCTGTCTTGTTCACAAGCTATTTATAAGAGGGAGGGCATTGTGCCATGCCTTCCAATGAGGGCTTGGTTGCCTCTAAGAAAAGGCACCTCCCTGCTGCTTACACTACAAGAGACCAGCTCTAGGTGACCTGCACCCTCACTTTTGCTCTGGCACAGTAGGCACTGCCCCTCCATGACCCGTCCCTTGCTGTGCAACAGGGAGGGTGGGTGGAGCTCTCCTGGAAGCCCCAGTTTTCTGAGTCCATTGCTCCTGGAGGCATTGGTGAAAATGACATCACCTAGGGTGCATGTTCAGATGAGTTTGGGGCCCCCTAGTTCTTTCCTGGACTGTACATCATATGTCCCCGTCTCTTCCCCCACAGAACTCCTTTCTGGTGCTGGCAGGCTTGGCCGATGGGCTTGTGGCTGTGTTTCCTGTGGTGCGAGGGGTCCCAAGAGAAAGCTGTTCCTACCTGTGCTCACACACAGCCAACAGGTCCAAGTTCAGCATTCCAGATGATGATGCAAGGCAGAACCCCTACCCGGTGAAGGCCATGGAGGTGGTCAACAGCGGGTCTGAGGTCTGGTACAGCAATGGGCCTGGCCTCCTCGTCATTGACTGCATAGGCCTGGACATCAGCAGGCGACTGGAGCCCTTTGCAGCGCCCTCGGTGGTCACCTCAGTCGTGTGCAGTTCAGACTGCAGGGGGGAAGAGGTTGTCTGGTGCCTGGATGACAAAGCCAATTCCTTGGTGATGTACCATTCGGCCACCTACCAGTTGTGTGCCCGGTACTTCTGTGGAGACCCCAGCCCCCTCAGGGACATGTTTCCGGTACAGCCCTTTGCCCTGGAAGCTCCGTGCAGACACACAACCACCTCAAAGGACCCTGAGGGCGACGTCATTGCAGATGTTAGCATCATGTACAGTGAGGAGCTGGGCACCCAGATCCTGACCCACCAGGACTCACTGACTGACTACTGCTCCATGTCCTCCTATTCCTCATCCCCACCCCACCATGTCTCCAGCTCCCCCTCTAGTCTGCCCAGCTCCCCAACCAGCTATTCCAGCGTGCCTTTCTCCACCGACCGGGAGAACTCAGACAGGCTACAGGAGCCCGGTGTTGCCTCAGACAGATCTGAGCATGACCTGACCCCCATGGATGGGGAGACATTTAGCCGGCACCTGCAAGCTGTGAAGGTTCTTGCTGTCAGGGACCTCATTTGGGTCCCCAGGTAAGTTTCCTGATGGGAGGCCCCATTCTGGGCTACCCACTGCTTTTGCTTTGGGGCTGAGGTATCTGCAGAGTGATCTCTCCAGCAGATCTAAGAATGGTCACACAGAAGCTCATCTGCCCAACAGAAAGAGAATGGTGCCACAAAACAAGAGCCACATTCTTACATCATCAGGTTTCCTACAGAGAACATTTCTTTTTCTGCATCATCTGCTCTATCAGTTACTTTCTCATCACTGGGACAAAATCCTTGCCCAAAAGCAGCTAAAGGAAGGAAAGAGTTTATTTTTACCTCCATTTTTGAAGAGAAATCCGTCGTGGTAAGGAAAGCATGGTAGGAACAGGATCCAAAATCACATCACCACTCCAGCCAAGAGGAAGTAGACTGATGCGCACTGAACGCTCAGCTACATACACACACACACACACACACACACACACACACACACATGTAGAGAGAGAATGCAACTGACAGAGAGGGAGAGAGAGAGAATTGGCATTCTATGGCCTCCAGCCACTGCAATCGAACCCCAGACGCATGTGCCATCTTGTGCGCATGTGCAACCTTGCACGCTTGCGTCACCTCATTTGTCTGGCTTACGTGGGACCTAAACAGTCAAAATGAGTACTTGGGCTTCATAGGCAAGTGCCTTAACTGCTAAGCCATCTCTCTAGCCCGGCTCTCTCCTTCTTATACAGTCAGGAACCCAGCCCATGGGACTGTGCTGCCTGCCCACAGTTAAGGTGGGTCCTCCCACCTCAGTGAGTCCAATATAGAAAATCCCTCACAGACATGACCAGAGATTTGTTTCCATGGTGATGCTAGATCTGTTGAGTTGACAACCAGAGATTAACCATCGCATACACTGTGCTGTCTGTGTAACTTAGACCCTTAGCAGGAACTGCAGCTGTATGCTGGCCCTATTCCCCTTGGAGAGTACAACCACCCAGACGAACCTTTCTCCGTCTTGGTTTTTGGCTTCTTAGGCGTGGTGGAGATGTCATTGTTATTGGGCTGGAAAAGGATTCGGGAGCCCAGCGGGGCCGAGTCATCGCTGTCTTAAAAGCCCGAGAGCTGACTCCACACGGGTAAGACCATAGGACCCATTCTGTAGAGCCCAGCAGAGCAGCATGGGGACCCTTGGGCCCCACATCTGGATCGCACTAGACAGCACTGCCGCCCTGCCGCCCGTGTGTTCTCACAAATAAACACTGGGATCCACCATCGTGGGCACAAGACCTCTAGGTAGCCCCTGAGGCTCACAAATTCCAGCTGTACCAAGCATCAGCCACTGGCCACAGATGTCTGTTTCTGGGGGTACCAGTGCACCTGTAGATCAAATGTTCCACCGAGGGGGTATGTCTAAGACCAGATCCAGCTGCAATTGAAACAGGGGTCCCCCTAGATGATTCACTGTCTTTCCTGCCAGGGAAGACCCACCAGTCCATACAGGCAGGGTAGGTGAAATGGGCAGCCAGCTGAAAGGTAGGGCCTGGTAGGGGCATGAGGGATTGCAGACCTCTGGATATCTGGTAACAGGGAGCCTCCGTGCCCAAGAGGAGACACCTACTTGGCATAGAAGGAGGAGGTCCAGATAGTATGTGCCAGGAGATGGGCCACCAGCCCCACGGAGACACTACCAAAGCAGGTGAGCTGCAGGGAGCCATTGTTTGTGGTCCGAAAGAGCACTTGGCGAAGTGTGTGGAGACGGAGTGGGAGGAGAGTCATACTGAGCTTGTAACAAGCATAAGTGTAGTCACGGGCCATTCGTGAGCAGAAAGTCAGTTGACGGCATTTTCTGAACACTTCAAGATTTGAAGGAAGGTTCCGGAAATGCCTGCTTTGCTTACTCCAGGGGCCTTCCAAGATTTCAGTCTCTTACAGACAATGTGCATGAAAATGAGTTGATGTCCTTGGCCCTTTGTGGAACCACATGATGTCTCAGCCCCCAGGCTGGGCCAGAAGGGAGAGGCAGGGCCTCCAAGTACATCCCAGAGCTGAGATACTTTCCACAGCCCCACAGCTAGTTCTGTCCTCCCAAGGATGTGCAGGGTGAGGGCCTGGGCCTTGACTGAGCAGGGACTCCCATGGCTATTCTCAGACCCCCTCTCTCTGCAGGGTGCTGGTGGACGCAGCAGTGGTGGCAAAGGACGCAGTGGTGTGTGGCTTTGTAAATGAAAACATGGAGTGGTGCCTGGCTGTCTGGAGGGGCTGGGGCGCCAGAGAGTTTGACATCTTCTACCAGTCCTATGAGGAGCTGAGCCGCCTAGAGGCTTGCACGCGCAAGAGGAGGTAATGCCTGTGCAAAGACATCCTTGTGGAGCTGACAGACCGGGGCCTGAGGCCTAACCACAGCAGTCCTCTCAGGACCCGGAAGAATAGATGGAGTTCTCTCCTGAACCCGTGCTGCTAAGAAGGGCTGAGAAGCTACCTGCCTGGCAGTGGTTTGGGAGTTCTCAGGTTCTGCAGGGCAGAGTAACTCAACTACACCACCCTCCCATTGCTGCTTTTACAGCTCAAGGAAAACCATGGGGTCTGGTTGAGAGGGGCCTCCTTCTGCCTCCTTCATGGGCTTCTAGGAGCAGGGGAGGGTGACCCTAATTCCAGACCTTCCTGGCATAATGAGTGGACCAGTCCATTCTCATCTCCAGGCCTCAGATAGAATTACACTAGAGAGTCTCGGTTGAGGAGTAGTTCAGGGCCGGGTGGGAGGAGGGTTGTGACCCATGACCCTCCCCACTGAAGACCCTGGGCTCTGAGCACATTTCACAAGCCCCTGAGTCCCTGGAGCATGGGGCCCGGCTTGGGCAAGCAGAGATCAAATGTCTCCTGGTTGGCAAAGGCTCTGCGTGGGAAACCCCCAGAAGGACCCTGGGCAAGGAACATTGCCCAGTCCCAGGGATGAATGGGTTCCTTGAAGAGCCACAGCCGGAAAGCCCAGTGCTAGGGCGCCTGCTCCCTTTACATTCTTCTCCCCCGACAAAAGGAAGGAGAAACCCAATCAGCGGGGCTGGAGAAAGGGCCTGTGTTTATAGCTCGGTAAAATAAACTTGGACGCAGATGGAGCACAAGCCCTGTTTGTTTGCACATCATAATCTTGTTTATCACTTTAACAAATTAAGTAATATCTCAGCGGTTAGGCCTGGTTGTGAAATCCCATCGTATGGGACTTACACTGTATTATGTACTTGCTAAACATTTACTGCCCACGTGGACAGCAGAAGATGAAGAGTGAAATTGTTACAGGATGTATGGATACAGCAGGGAACATTTTTTTTATATAAGTTTCGTGCACACATGTGCACATACATCCACATCATTGCCAAGAGTTACCCTTAGAGGCTGCTTAACCTAGAATATAAATTCGAATGCGAGATTGTACTTGGCTCATGTTGTTGAACCTTTTCTGGAATTAAGTTATAAAAACCAAACCTAAGATTTGCTGGAGTGTGCAGGCAGATGTGACTTCTTTCATCTGAAAATAAACAGACCCTTGAGCATGAAACTGTGGCCTCTGTCTCTTGAGTGCTTATGGTAACAACTCGGTCATTCCCAGGTCCCTTGCTGGCCAGATTAGGTGTAGGCCACCCTTCTCAGCTACTGATGCCAGCTACATGCTGCTCTATAGCAGTTTCCATGGGCAGAGACAATAGTCTATCAGCTCCAGGCCTGGGGAGAGTGAATCCTCCACTTCCTTCTTGAAGCCGGGGCCTAAAGTGTCAAGGGGCTGTATTTGGCCCATTTTGCTGCCATTCTCCCATCTGGGTCCCTCAACAAGGACTAAATGATACTGGGTTCTCCTTCTTCTCATCCCAGTGACCCACAGCTGCCTGGTTAACCAAACACAAACCAGGACCTATCTGTCCTTAGCCATGCACCCTGCATCACCCTTTGCTGATAGCCAGGCTCCCCAACTGTGCAGATCCAGCCCGCCTTTGTCAACTCACCTTCCCCTGCCCAAGAGCATAGCCATGATTGGGGGTGGGAGTCAAAGCCTCACAGAGTCAGGGGAGGAGACCTTTTACACTGTGGTCAAAAACCAACGGGGAGAGCCAAGCATGGTGGCGCACACCTTTAATCCCAGCACTCGGGAGGCAGAGGTAGGAGGATCACTGTGAGTTTGAGGCCACCCTCAGACTACATAGTAAATTCCAGGTCAGCCTGGGCTAGAGTGAAACCTTACTTCAAAAAAAAAACACAAGTGGGAAATGGCGAATGAACTGGACTACATAAAAGTTAGACATCTAAATGAGAGGAGTGCCATAAAGATAGGCAATCAACAGGGAACAAAATATTCACAACACAAGCCAGGTATGGAGGTACGCACCTTTAATCCCAGCACTCAGGAGGCAAAGGTAAGAGAATTGCCGTTGAGTTCAAGGCCACCCTGAGACAACTTAGTAAATTCCAAGTCAGCCTGGGCTAGAGCAAGACCCTACCTCCAAAAACAAAATATATATATATTCACAACACAAATAGGGATGAGTGAGGAGCTCCCTTAGATTATATGCAGAATTTGTGTTTATCAATAAGAATGGACAATAGGAAAACAGATCAACAACAAAATCAAGGCCACTAAACATCTATGCTTGACCTCATCCAGCAGGTAGGAAACATTCATAAAGATAGCAATGAAATGGCATTTACCTAGCCTGGCGTGGTGGCGCACGCCTTTCATCCCAGCACTCGGGAGGCAGAGGTAGGAGGCGAGCCATGAATTTGAGGCCACCCTGAGACTACACAGTGAATTCCAGGTCTGCCTGTGGTAAAGCAAGACCCTACCTTGAAAAACCAAAAAAAAAAAAAAAAAAAAAAAGCATTTACCACCCTCACATTATAAAGATGAAAGGACTGGCAATTATTCTCAAACACTTGATAAGCACCCTGATGATGTCACTAGAACACAGTGATAATCATCCAGACAAGAATCTGTTCCAGGGCATGGGTAAACATGAATCCATAAACAAAAGACCGGCCAGACAATAAAAATCAAGAAATCCGTAGCTCGGTCTGGAGAGATGGTTCAATAGTTAAGGTACTTGCCTGCATAGCCTAATGACCTGGGTTCAACTCCCCAGTGTGTACATAAGCCAGATGCACAAAGCGGTGCATGCATCTGGAGTTCATTTTCAGTGGCTGGAGGCCCTGGTGCGCCCATTCTCTTTCTCTGTCTTTCTGTCTCAATCTGCTTGCAAATAAATATATTTTTTTTAAAAAAAAAAAGAAAGAAAGAAGAAGGAGAAGGGAGGGAGAAGGGAAAGAAAGAAAGAAAGAAAGAAAGGGGAGGGGAAAGAGGGAGGAAGGGAAGGAAGGGAGGGAGGAAGGAAGGAAGGAAGGAAGGAAGGAAGGAAGGAAGGAAAGAAAGAAGGAAAGAAAGAAAGAAAGAAAGAAAGAAAGAAAGAAAGAAAGAAAGAAAGAAAGAAAGAAAAGAAGAGAAAACCTTGGAACTGGAGAGATGGCTTAGAGGTTAAGGCACTTGC
Source organism: Orientallactaga sibirica (assembly GCA_036365145.1). Lineage (NCBI taxonomy): Eukaryota > Metazoa > Chordata > Mammalia > Rodentia > Dipodidae > Orientallactaga > Orientallactaga sibirica. The sequence continues at coordinate 20,559,367 of JAEOAD010000031.1, forward strand.
CTGCAAAGCCAAAGGACCCAGGTTCAATTTCCCAGAAGCACATGTAAGCCAGATGCACAAGGTGGCACATGCGTCTGGAGTTCATTTGCAGTAGCTATAGACCCTGACATGTCCATTCTCTCTCTGTGTCTGTCTCTCTCTCTCCCTCCCTTCTCTCTCTCTCCTTCTTCTTTCTCTCTCTCTCAAATAAAAAAATAAAAAATTTTTTTAAAAAAGAAAAGAAACCTGAAGCTAAGACTAAATTAGGAGCTGTACATGACTAGGACTAGGGAGACCTGGTTGGGGCACTTCTGTCTGAGGAAGGGTCATTGTGTAGAGCACTCAGAGCACTGGGTAAAAGGGCTTGCACATGCAGATATCCTGTGGTGGGACCAAACTGTAGCATTGGAGGAGCTGGTGATAGCTGGTGTGGCTGCAACATTGTGAAGAAGAGAGAGCACAGGGCTTGACAGGCACAGAATGACAGGTCTATGTTGCAGCTACTGATCATTTTTGAAGCAGTAAGATTAGAAATCTTAAAAAATTTTGACCTCTGAGTGAAGGACAGGTAAGAGGTAGTAATCTACATTTAAAAGCATTCTGGGGCTGGAGCGATGCCTGAGAGGTTAAAGCACTTGCCTGCAAAACCTAAGGACTCATTTTCGACTCTGCAGGTCCCAAGGAAGCCAGATACACATAGACCCAAGTGCTCAAGGTCGCACATCTTCACAAGGGGGCATGTGTCCGGAGTTCCACTGCAGTGGCTGGAGGCCCTGGCATGCCAATTCTCTCTCTCTCTCTCTCTCTGTCCTCTCTCTCTCTCTCTCTCTCTCTCTCTGTGTGTGTGTGTGTGTGTGTGTGTGTGTGTGTGTGTGTGTGTCACTTTTGCTCTCTTACATTGAAAAGAAAAAGGCCAGTCTGTTGGGCTTGCCTAAAAAAAAAAAAAAGCATTCTGGGGCTGGGGAGATGGCTCAGTTGTTACAGGTTCTTGCTACCAAAGCCTGATGCCTGATGTCCTGGGTTCAATTGCCCAGTGTCCACCTAAAGTCAGATACACAAAGTAGCGCATGTGTTTGGAGTTTATATGGCAAGAAGCCCTGGCATGCCCTTGTTCTCTTTCTTGGAAACTAATAAAACATTTGTTTTGAGTTTTTTTTTTTTTTTAAGCATTCTGGGGCTGGAAAGATGACTCATCAATTAAGGCACTTGCCTGCAAAGCCAAAGGACCCGGGTTTGATTCCCTAGTACCCATGTTAAGTCAGATGCACAAGATAGCCCATACATCTGGAATTTGTTTATTTACAGTGGCTAGAGGTCCTAGTGCACCTGTTCTCTCTAGCTGCCTCTCTCTCTCTCAAATATACATATATATATATATATATATATATATATATATATATATATATATATATGGTGAAAAAATTTTAAGCATTCTGGCCAAATCTAGAAAAATTTCAAGTGCACATACCCTTGACCTAGTAGTATCACTTCAGTGTATGATCCTCTAATGTTCATAAAATCGCCCAAAGGTATCGAGCAAGGATGCACATTGCCGCATTACTCACGATGGCCTCAAGCAGGGAACAACGCAGAAGCCTCTCAGGAGGAAAGTCAGTTGTAAAGTTGGTACATTTGCAAATCGATTCTGCACAGCCCTACAAGAGGCAGCATTAACTGCTGTTCTGAAATGCCCTCCAAAGTACAATAAGCAAATTGTTGGGTTTTTTTTTAAGCCACTTGCAATTCAGAATGCACTGAGTTACCATTTGTGAAAAAGGAAAATACTGTATAGCCGCATATATCTGCACGTGGAAAGTATCCCAGAGGGTGCTCCACAACCCAAAAGGCACTGCTACCTCTGGAGGTGGAGCACGGGCTGGCATGGAGGACAGGCCCATTATTTTTCCTTTTCAACTAGTCCCTGCACTCCCAAGTTGTACACATGCTTTTTTGTTTTTTTAATGGTGGTAACCCAGCTAAAAGGCTTCTCCTGGAGGTAACCGGGAGTTTCCTTTGTCCCGTCTTCTCCGGGGACTTATGACCGTATGGAGAGCATAAGGTTCCAGGGCAAGGTCAGCTCAGCTAACAGTGTTGTCATGTCCACTCATGGTCATAGCTAAACCTTTACCCTGGCTGTCTTTGACAGGTGGGCCCAGAGCCCTAGGTGACGAGTATGTTCATGGGAGGGGGACAAGTGGTGGGGCTGGAGCTTGTCAAGCAGGCTCAGTTGTCTCAGGCCTGGGTCTCCCTAGGCCTGGCACCGCGGAGGCTGTGCAGCCTAAGTACAGAGCTGAGGCCCCCTTACAGAGCCGATGACACCCAGGCTGTCCCCTGCCCTGCCCTGCACCTGGGAAAGCAGTAGCCTTCCTCAGGCCAGCTCACTGGCTGGTCCAGCACCACCTCTCCAGGCCCCTGACTGCTCAGAGCTGGGGGCTCCCAGCAGACCTCACCTTTCTGGACTTCTGCCCAGAGCCTCCAGGGCTTGAGCATGCCCTGTTTCAGCTACTGTTCTGTCCTTTTTTCCCTCATACAGACAGTGTTTGGGGATCCTCACAAGGGATGTGGTAACAGAAGTTACCCCAAAGCTCTGGAAAACCAGCAAGTGTTGAAACACCCAGACACAGCAGGCTGCTGCCAAGAAAGCCATATCTTCCAGCAAGTCAGAGCGTGGGGCCTCAAGCTGCACCATTAAGTGCCTGGCAGGATTTTCCACCAAGACTGAATCAAGCAGTCTAAGGGAAAACAGATGGGCTGTGTCAGTTACTGGTTAATAGTAAGATCCTGATTTTGCTGGTATACCATTCCCTAGCTGCCTTTGCAGGTGGGAGAGGGCCTTGTGGCTATGCTCCATCTGGGCAATGTGGTTGTCATTAAATACAGCTTTGAGGGACCATCTTCAAGGGGGCAAAAGACCTTTCTGCCCTGCCTTCTGCCTCCCTGTTACTTGCAGGAGTACAGGGCTCCTCCGGGGGACAGGCAGTGCTGGGAGAAGCCTGGGACGGGATTAAGAGGCAACCCACCATGCCAGCCCTGCACACCAACCTCCAGGCCTCTCACAACGTCATGGGAGAAAAACAAAACACCCCCTTTAAGCTTTTATTTTACTTTTTATTTATTTATTTGAGAGAGAGAGAGAGAGAGAGAAGGAGGTAGATAGAGAATTGGCATGCCAGGGCCATTAGCCACTGAAAACAAACTCCAGACACATGTTCCACCTTGTGCAGCTGGCTTTATGTGCGTACTGCTGAATCAACCTGGGTCCTTAGGCTTTGCACTCAAGCACCTTAATCACTAAGCTGACTCTCCAGCCTGAAGCCTTTATATTACAACAATCCCTGAAGCCAATATATTCATTTCCTAAATGTTCAGGTTGCCCAACTAGAGCCCTGGGCATTAACATGTGAGCTGACCTAACACTTCTGGGCAAATTGCTACAGGAGCCTGAGCAAGGATGGAATGGAGCGTGGTGTGGCTGAATGTGCCTCAGAGCTTTATTTTGCCTGGGGATGTGAATACAGCGTGGTCTCTCGCTCTTTTCCCCAGAACACCAAGCAGACATTTTTTTTTTACAAGAAACCACAGTTGCATTGTGATCCAAGGCTCAAGTAGAGACCCCCAAATGTCTAAATGAAGTTATGGTGGCTTTGCTGTCCTGCTAGTTGACACCCTCTACCCTGGGAAGACTGCCTACCTCTGTGGCTCTGGTTCTCCTCGGTAAAGGAGGTTGTTCCTACTCCATCAGGATCAGCTCAGGGACCAGAAGATATTTTGAGTGGGATAGACTTGACCCTGCTAATAACCTAAGGTCAAGCGCCATCCCTGTCTCCCAGACATGGAAATCTTCTCCCTGCCTAGGAAGAAAGACCCAGAAAGCTAAGCTCTTTCCTGAGAATGGCTTAGAGGAAACAAAGCAGTCCCGTCGTGGTCAGGATCCCACCTTGCTAAATAAGTCTGTTTTCTGAAAGATCGGCAAATCTTTCACGAATACTTTCGCTTGAGAATTGAGGTAAAATATAGCACATATGAGGATGAATGAAAGCTCATTAATGGAATGACAGGAATATTTGGAAACTCTTCTTCCAAACACTTAAGTGATAGGATGGATGGTGTACAAATATCTACTTTGCCCCAGGGAGAGGGGTTCCATACCAGCCCCAGGGCCTTCATCAAGTCTTGCTTCTAGGCCAGTGGTCAAGCTGTACTCCTTGGTCCCCAGTGGTCAGTCAGCAGGAGGGAGAGGCTATGTGGGATTTTTTTGTTTTGTTTTGTTTTTCAAGGTAGGGTCTCACTCTGTCTGGCCCAGGCTGACCTGGAAGATGGAATTCTTTAAAGCTCTAGTATCCAGGACTGGAGAGATGGCTTAGCGGTTAAGGCACCTTCCTGCTAAGCCTAAGAACGCTGGTTCCAATCTCCATGTCCCACATTTAGCCAGATGCACAGTGATGCAAGGGTGCAATGCGGCACTTGCCAACAAGGGGGCACACGCATCTAGAGTGCATTCACAGCGACTGAGAGGCTGCTGGTGCGCCCATTCTCTCTCTCTGCCTCTCCCTCTCTCTCTGTCTCTCTCCAAAAATAAAAAAATTAAAATAAATAAATAAATAAAAGCTTTAGTGTCCAGTGCAACTTATTTATTTTTAACATGTCTTATTTTTATTTTACTTATTATTTATTTGAGAGGGAGGGATGTATATGTATATGTGTACTGAAAGATAGTTTCATTTTTCATTTTGCATAGATTTATGAGCCTCCTACATAGGATGTCAGCAGTGCATAGACGTAATATGTGAGCCCACTGCATCCCACATCCAGACACCCAAGAATGCCTTGTGCAATCAACTTGTGTTTGCTGGCTCAGAGTGCCAGATTTACAAGCCAAAAAGATGCAGAGAATGATGGCATCCTATTGCTCCCTCCTCCAAAGGGCACACTCACGCCATTGCCAGGCCAGAACCCCAACCTCTGAATGCTTGCAGCCCAGAGAACCCAGATAAGAGCTAGGGTTGGAAGGAAGACTCACAGGCTCCCGCCAGGCACATAGTGTGACCCCGAAGAGGGAGGCAGGGAGAGCATCCCCCAATGAAGAAACTCTGGGCTTTTCTTTCTCATCCTTGAGAACTGCAGAATGGAGACCTAAGCTCATGGTTTGTCACATTGAACTTGAGCCTCTTTGGGGCGAAAGGAAGGCATTTCTGGTATTGTTTAGGTGAATGTCACCCTTTCTCATCCACAAGAAGCCTGACCTGTAGTCACATTCCAAGACACTGGGGTTAGGGCTTCAGCACATGGATTTGGAAAGGACACAGCTCAGGCCACAATGCCTTCTTTGTTCCAAAGGCTCCGGGGTGGCATCTACGCAGCACAGAAAGCAGCCATCCAAAGGCAAGGAAAGGTGAAGCCTTGGGGTTTGATTTACAAAGAAAGCCATGCAAAGCATTTTTACATGTCTCAGTATATAGATGAAAAAGCCAGAAAGCTATAGATCAAAATGTTAACAAGGACCTTTTCTGACCAGCAAGATTACCACTGGTTTCAATTCATTCCTTTCTGGCTTGTCTGTGTTGTTTCTTGTGGAATAAGAAAAAAAAAATCGAAGTTTCAAAACATTCACTTTTGGGGCCTACACAGCTTTGCTGTGATTTGTCTGCCTTGGGCTCTGAGTGCCATAGCAGCCAACACAAAAAGAAAGTATTTGCTTTTTGTTAGTGTCTCCAGAAATGAGCCACTGTTCCCATGAGATGCCATCATCTTGTTCCTTTAAGGCTGGATGGGAAGGTCATGTTTCCCAGGGCAGTCTGCACAAAGAACATTAGGTGCTATAGACAGTGCTGCCCTTGGGGTGACACAAGTATACTTCCTGGAGTTAACTCTGACAAGGCCTACAGTCACCCTCCCAATCATGGCCCTGATGCATGCTGGCCCTCGAGGCACTGGGTCTCAGGAGCATCTGGTGAGATCCAGAGGCACTGGGATACCTGGAAGGGGGTTTACACTTCCTCCAAACCCACCTCCTGGAGCAAGTTCATGAATAAGAGGAAGGTGAGGCTTTGAGTGCTACACATCTGACAAGCACAGGTGACAGCTATTGGACATTGTCAGCCTGGACAGACCACTGTGACTTCCTTCAGTATCCTAGTTTGGCCTCAAAGCTGGGCCTCTAGGAGCATGGTGCATGCTGGAGAGCTACCTTTTGGCCACTCCCATCTGGAGCGTACCACTCTAGCTGCCACTTACAAAGCCTAAGAGTCAAGTCTCACAGCAGGACCTGTCCCTCTTGTATGGCTGCTGTCTCCCTCCCAACTGAGCTCTCAGGAGCACCTGGTACATTCTAGTGGCTCTGCATCCTGGCCTGGACATAGAGGATGCCATCAAAATCCCCCTAGACACCTGTCCCCACCTGTCCTCAGCTGCCTGCTTTCTAGTGTACTCTGGCCCAAGTTTCCATCAATTCCAGGACTCACCCATTCTCTCTGGATTGGTCCCAGGAGCCAGTCCCTTGAGAGCTCAGTGCACGAGAACACCCACCTTCTGTGAGGGATGCTGTCTTTGTGCCACCAATACTGCACTGACAGACCTTCTCTTTAGGTAGGTCCATGTCTGTCTACCCTACTGTGGCCAAGTGCTGAGACCTCAGGGGCCTGTTCCCTCTTTTGAGGACTTGGCATACAGCCCAACACTTTATTGATCTTGGGGCCAATGTTACTAAGTTTCCTATTACTATGGTGAAATGCCTGAGATGTTTAAAAGACAGGCTTTAGCTCATAATTTTGGAGGGTCCAGTCCAAGCCTGGACAGGCTTACTGCTTTGGACCTCTGGTGAGGGTGCCAGGAAGTAATGACAGAGTGAGCATGGCAGAACAAAGTACTCACCTCGTGACCAGGAAGCAAAGACAGCCTTTAACACAAGGGCCCCATGGGACCCTCATCCAAAACATAGCAGAGTCTCGGGTGCCTCAGCTATAAAATGGGAGGAGCCAGCAGAAGGAACTCCAACATGACTTAGCATGGAGGGGCCCAGCAAGTGGTTCCATTTGCTTAGGTTAGCTGCAAAGCCCCTCAAGCACCGTGCACCCCCATGGCATTCCTGACAACAAGGCCTGAAGAGGTGACGGGTCACCATCACTGACTACAGAGCAGCACCACAACCTGATTCTGCTCATTCTGGCGGCTGCTGTGGTCTGGGACTCTGTGTCCCTCCTTGTCTTGGGTTTGTCCCCCCACCACACACACACACACACACACACACACACACACACTTCTCTAGTCTTAGTTAGTCTCAGTTGAGTCTGTGCCAGGGCAGGACATGACAGACCCTCTAGGAGGCACTCTTCTGCACCCTGAGAGCCACAATTAGCTCCCACCTTCAGAGCACACATCAGTCCCTGGCTCCCTTAGCACCGAGGCCAGAGCTAGCCTCTGCACTCCTGCTTAGCATGGCCTCCTCTGAGAGACACTAGGTGCTGTGTGGGACAAGGCGATGCCCTTCCACGAATCCAGAACAGCCAAAAGCCAGCACAGTCTGCCTCTCCCTCAGAGCAGCTTAGCCTCTGCCCAGGTGTCAGAGAGACAGGAGGAAAAGGAGCGCAGGAGTGAGGTAGAAGGAATTAGAAAACATCTCCACCTCTGAGATGGCTGCACCACAGCACCCAGACCTCAAATCAAGGCAGCTGGAGCGTAAAGGTGAATAAACTCATTAACTGTGTTGTATTGATAAAAGTGGTTTAAGCCAAAAAGGAATCTCTCAACTTTGCATACCCCCTTTAACTGAAGCTATTCTCACTGTTCTTTGGAGAATCTGCTTTATTTTACAGATGGCAGAGAAAACATAGGCGAACCAAGATCCATTAATATGACAAGAAGATAGCCAAGTGCCCACCACGAGATGTGCCACCTCTACCACATCTACCAGGGCCCAGGAGAAATTGTAGAGGAAGTGCAACATGGATTCCGCTCTTAGGGCTAGCCTGAGAGTCAGTTCCAGGGCAATGGTGACAGACACGGTCATCAATCAAAACGTATTAAACCAGAGGCTACAGAGAGCTCAACACTAAATAGACTGCTGACAGGCCTGCCATGACTCAGGGAACATTGTAGAAGAGGGGACAGAAAGATCGTAAGAGCCACAGAGTGGTAGAATACCCTGAGGCACGGTCTCCCACTGCTCCACAGGGACTGACTGGAGCCTTCATGACCCCACAGTGACTACCACAATGCCCCTGAGGAGAACTCCAGGGTAATGGGAGCTGGAACAAGGGGATAAAAGAGTATAATATATTATACTTTATACAAAATTTAAAAATTAAATTTAAAAAAATATAGTTTAAGGGCTAAGGAGATGGCTCGGTTGGTAAAAGGCTGTTTCACAAGCCATGAGGAACTGAATTGGATTCCCAAAACCCAAGGAGAAAAATGTCAAATGTAGTGGTGTTGGTAAAGCCAGCACTGGAGAGGCAGACAAGTAGATCCTTGAGGCTTACTGACCAGTCAGTCTTGCCTCCTCTGCAAGCTGCAGGCCATCGAGAGACTTTGTCTCAAGAAAAGGCTCATGGCATCTGAGGAATGGCCCTTGAGGTTGTCCTCTGGGCTCTACACACATGCACATATGCGCATACATGAACACACACACACTGTGGTGGTCAGTCTTAGGTATTAATTTGTGATTGGATCTAGAATCACCTAGGAGACAAATCTCAGGCATGTTTGTGAAGGGGTTTCTAGATTAAGTTAATAGACATGGGACAATTCACCATAACTGTGGGCAGCGCTATTCCAAGAGCTGCTTCCCAAACTGTATAAAAAGGAAAAAGTGAGCTGAATGCCAGGATTCATCTCTCTGTTTTCTGACTGTGGATACATGTGACCAGCTGCCTCAAGCTCCTGCCACCATGTCTTCCCCACCATGATGGACTGTGAGTCAAAATAAACCCTTCCTTCCTTAAGTTGTTTTTGTCAGATATTTTGTTATAGGAACAAGGAAGTGACCAATGCACACATGCACACACAGTGCTCCAAACTTGAATGAAAGGATATCAAGTGTTTAGCACCTTCTGGACAAAGTGTCTGCTCTTTGATGCAGCCCTGGAGTAGACATAGGGCTCAGCTATCATTCTCATATTGTGATATCTCCCCTCAAAGGTTGCTGGGTGGGGGCCTGGAGAATGGGAAAATGATGCAGCAATGACTTAGTAAAAACACTCAGAGGAAGCACCCAGTGAAAGATCCATTAGGTGGAAGTGTGCATGTGTCCAAGTGGCACCAGGGACCAGGTTCTCAGGGACTGGAAGCACCCAGACCTAAAACAGCAAGTCGTAAGAATGTGAGTGTAGATATTCCACTAAAGAAGCTGGGCATGATGGCGCATGCTTTTAATCCCAGCACTTGGGAGGCAGAGGTAGGAGGATCACTGTGAGTTGGAGGCCACCCTGAGACTACATAGTGAATTCCAGGTCAGCCTGAGCTAAAGTGAGACCCTACCTCGAAAAACCAAAAGAAAAAAAAAAAAGAAAGAAAAGATATTCCACTAAAGAGAGGACAGTGTGGGGATCACACCCCTCAGTGGTAACATTCCTTGGAGGGCCATGGCTTACGGAAGACATGTGGCTCACACCCTGGCTCCCCACACATGGTCAAGTGCAAGGCAAGATGCCTCTGAGCTTTTTCTGTTGACACAGACCCAACTGAAATCCCACAGTAATCCACATTCCCACAACCTATGTCACACAGGCATGCCCAGGGCAAGTGTTATATATGTCCTCTGTCCCCAGGTGGCCAAGTCATGGAGGGAGGAGATCTTGATGCAGATCCTTATCTTGAGTATGGCCATTCTTCCCTCAGCTCTTGCACACAGCTGCTCCCTGTCACAGGGCCCCAGGGAGCAAGGCCCTACAGAGGAACTGCAACTGCTCAAGGTAGGGCTGTCTGTGGACCAAATTGTTCCCAGGCCTCCCCAACACCAGCCCTTGAGAAGAAAGTGCACTGAGGCCAGAGCCTAGGACGGGGAGAGCCCAAATGTTACAGGGAGATAGAGGGATGAACCCTAAATGGGAGCAATGGGATTCGGGGCAAACATGCCAGTCCTCCATGTAGGCCCTCTCATAACAGGCAATCAACCCCAATCATCATGGCTCCCAAACCGTGCTGGTGGAGCCTCTCGGGGAAGAGGGGCTGCCTCTCTCACAGCAGGGAAAGAACACACACAACCACGGTGGCCATCAGATGGGGATTTGGCCAGAAAGATCTGCTGCTTTCCACAATACAAGAGCTCCTCCCCCTTCCTGGAGCCTCGGGAAGGAAGGGAGTGGGTGCCAGACTTTCCAACCCTCTCCTCTCAATCATCTGCCCTCACGTCTCAAGGCTTGCTCCCCAGAGCAGTTCCCCTGCCAGCTTCCAGGGGGCGCTCACACACAGCTCTGTGCCTGGCCCAGACAGGACAGGGCCAGCTCAGAAATGGATGCCCCTGGGCTTCTGGGCCCTCTGAAAAGAGCTTGTGGGCTTGATGAGTTTACTTTACCGAGTATAATCCCATCTGGGGAAGAAGGAACCGTTTTAGCTGCATGTAGACAGATGTAAATACACTCAGGTGGCCAAACAGCTAGAGACCCAAGTGCCTGGAGGCAATTTTCTTCTTACACCAGTCCATTTAACATTTCGTGTTCCTTATGCCATAGAATTTTTAGTATCTTGACTTTTCCACATATACAGTCCGTTTTGTGTGTACGTGTGCATTTTGCATACAGATGCCTCTCTGTGTGTGTGTGTGTGTGTGTGTGTGTGTGTGTGTGGTTTACAGGAAGGCATGTTTGTGTTGTGCACACATATGCTTTAATATCTCTGGCACCTGGCCCTGCGGTAGGACCCTGTGTCTACTCTAGAAAACTTTGGGGGTTTGAGGGTCAGTGACACATAGAAATCGAAGAGACAGAGTTAGTGGAAGGGAATCTAGAAATCTGGACTTGGGAGACTTCCTAGGTGAGTTTTTTTGGACAAAAATAACTTCTAGTACAAGAGCCCCACTTTTCAAAAACTGAAACCTGCTAATTCTCGGTCAGCTCCAGCAAAGCTCCTGAGAACTTCTCAGCTACCAAAGAAAGTAAGAGGCCTGTCTACAGCTCATCTTTGTGTCAACCGCACAGAAACTACCCCTTAAAGGAAAGCCTGTCCCTCGTGCAAGCAGGGCAGAGGATGGCAAGCAGGTCTGTCCCACAGCCACAGGGAGTAGGCTATCCACAGGGTATCCACAGGGTGCTCTCCAGACCCCACACCCCTTGGCTCCAGAGGAAGCTCTGCCTAGCTCCCCTCATTCCAGAATCACAAATTTAGAGCCAAGAAATTCAAGGCTCCAAGCTTCCTAACAGTCATGGACAGTGAAAGAGGCAGGCAAGAATACTTTGTTCAACCTAGTAGGCCTTCGGGCTTCAATTCACCTTGAACTTGCCCAGCTCCCGTGAAAGAAGCAGGGCTACAGAGGTCTCCTCCATGCTCCTACCTAGCAGCTGGTAAGGACGAGAAGGCACTGGAGAGGCCTAACGATGCCTTTCTTGGTGGCTGAACCATGTCTGGAACCAACCAGGAAGAAAAGCCAGAAGGCAATGTGTGGCCATCCCACTATCCCTCCCATCTAGAGATAGGACCTCCTGTCCCTGAGGTTGGAGGGAGTGGGACATTCTTATGACTCACAGAATATGGTAGAAGTGAAGCAAGGTGACTCCAAAGCTTAGTCAGAAATGGCAAGAGCAGGGCGTTCACCTCCAAAGCTCTGAGCTACCAGACAAGAAGTGTGGCTAGAGGAAGAGAGCATGCTGGAGGGAGCCCACAGCACAGGGAGGTTATGTCAAGGCTTCAGGCCTTCAGCCTAGCTGGGTGCCAGCCAACAGCAAGCAGCAGGGTGAAAATAGCAAAAGATACCTTCAGATCATTCTAGCTGTCGGGTCCTCCTCAGCCGTGGACATGCTATGGGTTGAGACATCAGACATGACAGGATAGAGACGGATCCCAAGCTCTGCTTAACACCCTAGGAAGAGAAGGCAGTTGCCACCTCCCATGACGTTTTGGGTATTATACTAAATTTGTAGCTATAAAACAACAGTATCTGACACAAGGGGTCCAAGAAGAAACTCAGAAAGCTTATCAACTTTCCACTTTCACAGGTTGCTATGTAGCCTGCAAGGCCAGGGCTTGGGAAGCTGCTGCCTCTTGAGGGGCAAGCATGAACCTGAGTCCCAAAGCTCAGGTCCACACAACCAGCGTCAGCGGGCCCTAGCAGACAGAGCCAGCCTCTTTGTCCCTCTCTGGGGACGATTCTGGTGGGAACTCTAGCTGAACACAGACCATGTTCCGTGTTTCTAGGCCTGATGGATGAATGGGAGCTTGAGAGTCACAGGTTACTATAGCGACCAAAGTGCTTGTCCTGAGAGCCAAGTGCAAACTGCTGGGCTGTCTGGTGGCGAACTTGGAGAGGAAATATGCATTGGCTTTGCCACTTGATTCTGGCCTGGGCTGCTCCTGGGACTCTCCTGTCCATCTGCCGCTTCAACACTTTGGGGGTGCACAGATGAGGGGAAGTTTCCAAGAAAAAGGAAAAGATGGCAGGCAGTCCCCTCGGGCTGTGGAAGTGGAGACGGCAGGGCCTAGATAGTCTGGGCAAGGCTCCCAGCTCCAGGGCCTAAATGACCAGCAGCAGCCAAGGTCATGGAGGTCAGCAGCTTCCCCCCTTGGCCACCAGATCTTCTGCTTGCAGGCCAGAGGCCCTGGGAAACCACAACACAGATTCCTTTATTATCTCCCCTGAGATGCCCCCCTGCCAGGTGACTAAAGGGCAGGAGAGGGCCTAGAGGCGTGGGTTTTGACTCTCAGAATGTGGAGCCGGAAATGACCTTGACCCTCTCCCATCTCTGCTGAGCACTTAAGAAACAAAGGCCCCAGAGAAGCCTCCAACCCAAAATGTGTCGTTGCCAGGGGCAACGTGGCCGCAGCACTGACCAGCCTGGGAAAAAGTTGTTGTTCTCAGCAGGGGGTGGGTGTTTGTTTTGTTTGGATTTTTAAAAGGGCTGGACCAGATCAGCTTTTTAAAATGCTGCTCCAGGATGTGGTGCTGGTCCACATCCCCGGAAGGAGCAGATCCTGCAGAGTGGAGTGTGCGGTGTTGGGAGAGAAGTCCCAGATTTCACAGCATGGGGCGCAGGACTCACTGAACAGCTGGCTCTGTTCTGTCTACACCTGAGAGGAAAGGCTTAGGCTCAGATCCACCCATTTGTAGGGGTCAGCATGGTGTCATCTTCTAGATCCTCTGGAAGAGATAGAAATGCACCTCAACCTCAGGCCTGCACCACAGTGGCTGTCCCCAGGGGTATTGTACCCAGCATCAGGCAAACACACCAAAAAAGATGAGATACCACACTCAACAGGACAGAGTGACATGGAAAAACTCAATCCTAACAAGGAACGACGTGATCGCATAAGTGGCTGATGAACGCGAGTTTTGGCTTCCTGCTTCTGCTCTCAAATTCGAAAAAATGCACCTAAGAAACTAAATTCCTGGGTTGAAGAGATTGCTTAGTGGTTAAGGTACTTGCCTGCAAAGCCTAAGGATCCAAGTTCGATTTCCGAGGACCCACGTAAGCCAGATGCACAAAGTGGCACATGCGTCTGGAATTCATTTGCATGGGCTGGAGGCCCTGGAGTGCCAGTTCTCTCTATCTCTTTCTCAAATAAAAAATAAGTAAATATTAGGAGGGAGGGAAGTAAAGGAGGGGAGGGGAGGGAGGGGAGGAGGAAGGGAGGGGAGGGAGGGGGGAGGGAGGAAGGAAGGAAGGAAGGAAGGAAGGAAGGAAGGAAGGAAAGGAAGGGAAGGGAAGGAAGGGAAGGGAAGGGAAGGGAAGGAAGGGAAGGAAGGGAAGGGAAGGGAAGGGAAGGGAAGGGAAGGGAAGGGAAGGGAAGGAAGGAAGGAAAAGAAAGAAAGAGATTTAATTCCTGGCAGAGCTGGGGGCAAGTACACTGTGGCTGGTTGTATTTTCCAAGATGGCTGCAAGCTCTTCCATCCCATGGGCTTGCTTCTCCATTTCTCCTGCGAAACACCTTGATAGTCTTCCCATCCAGCACTGGGGTCTCTACTGCTTCTGGAATCTTTGTGGGTCAGTAACTGCAGAAGTGAAGCCACCAAATCTGATTCCATTTCTACCTGGTCCCCTGGCACACTTGGCATCCATACTCCATGCAGTGAGGAAGCCCAAGTCACATGGTGATGACACGCTTAGGTATTCTATCTGCCACCCCAGATACGTCTAAACCCAGTCATCAATGACTGTACTACCTGAGCAGAGCTACCTGGCTGAGCCAGTCAACTGCCAGAAACAGGAGACATAACAGTAGGAATGATTATTTGTTTAAACCATTGTATTGAGAAGGACCCATTGCTCAGCAGTAGATACCAAAAACAGGGATCCCCTTAGTGGACCAGAGTCAGAAGACAGGTGGGATTCAATTGAATGAGGAAGTCAAAGCCCCAAATTCAGAAACAATGGGATTTTGGAGGTACTTCCAGTTTAATCAGTGCAGATACAGAGGACAGAATGAAGCCCCAGGTAATTGCTAAGGGGCTAAATGAGGGGTACCTGAATCAAGAAGACCAATCACTCTTTCCCTCTTTCTCAAATAAATAAATAAAACATTTTTAAAAAGAAAAAGAAGACCGGAGCCAGGTGTGGTAGTGCATGCCTTTAATCCCAGCACTTGGGAAGCCGAGTTAGGAGGGTTGTTGTGAATTTGAGGCCACCCTGAGACTACATAGTGAATTCCAGGTCAGCCTGGACTAGAGTGAGACCCTACCTCAGGGGAAAAAAGAAAAAGAGGGCTGGAGAGATGGCTTATCAATTAAGGTGCTTGCCTGCAAAGCCTAAGGACCCATGTTCAACTCTCCAGGTCCCGTGTAAGCCAGACACACAAGGTGACACAAGCAAATAAGGTTGCACATGCATACAAAGTGACACACATGTCTGGAGTGCAACTGCAGTGGCTGGAGGCCCTGGAGCTCCAATTCTCTCCCTTTCTCTCTCTTTCATAATCTCCAGTACCCACGTAAGCCAGATGCACAAGGTGGCACATGCATTTGGAGTCCATTTGCAGTGACTAGAGACCCTGGTGCACCCATCTCTCTCTCTCTCTCTCTCTCTCTCTCTCTCTCTCTCTCAAATAAATAAAATATTAAGCTTTTATGACAAAGAAATTGAGCATACTTAATATATTTACAGAGATTAAAAGCCAGGCTGTTATAATAAAAACCAATTAAAGTTCTTCAAGATTGGACATGTGATTATCAACATAGAAATGGACACCCATGAAGAACAAGTTCCAGGAATTTGGGGACAAAAGCAGACTTCAGAAAGCATCCTGATGAAAGGACAGAGGCATGAAATGTACATAGGAAATATGGAGCAGCACGAGGACAGGGGCACAAGTGGCAAGCTGCATCCAATAGCAAGTCTCAAAGGAAAATGAGTATTAGAAAAACACTAGAAATAGAAGAAATTTTTATCAAAATCTATTTCCAAAGGGTTTAAGAAGATATTTTTATATTTATTTTATTTATTTATTTATTTATTTATTTGAGAGAAGGAGGCAGAGAAAGAGAGAGAGAGAACAGGTGCGCCAGGGCATCCAGCCACTGCAAACAAACTCCAGATGCATGCACCCCTTGCACATCTGGCTTACATGGGTCCTGGAGAATCGAACCAGGGTCCTTTGGTTTTGCAGGCAAGTGCCTTAACCGCTGTAGCAGACAGCTTCAGGTTCGCTGAGATGAACTTTCAGACCAGGCACAGTTATGGAGGAAGGGATATTATTTATTGAAGCTTACAGATCCAGGGGAAGTTCCATAATGGCAGGAGAAGCTGGTCTCTTCTCCAGGCCTAAGCAGATAGAGAGAAAAAGCCAACCAGTAAACACAAGCAAAAACTACTGCCAAAAGGTCACACAGCACAAGGAACTCCTGTGGCACATTTGCATATCTTTACAATGGGTTTATTGTCTGATTAAGCAAACTATAACTAATAAAACATTGAATATATTGGGGACATTGTCAACTACCACAACCGCTTAGCCATCTCTCCAGCCCTAAGAAATAAAAACTTGTAAAAATCAAGTTAGGAAAAGAAATATCATGGTTTATTGTCTTGTGTCAATAGAAAAGAAAAGAAAAACTAGACAAAACAAAAACAAGTCCAACCCAGGCCCAACCATTTTAATAGGCAGTCTATACCTACCCTTCAAAAATAGTAATTATCGGGCTGGAGAGATGACTTAGCGGTTAAAGCGCCTGCCTGTCAAGCCTAATACTCCCGTTGGATCTCCAGGTCCCACGTTTAGCCAGATGCAAAAAGTGATGCAAGGGCACAATGCCACACTTGCCCACAAGCCAGATGCACAAGGGGCGCACGTGTTTGGAGTTCATTCACAGCGGCGAGAGGCTGTTGGCACACCCTCTCTCTCTCTCTCTCTCTCTCTCTCTCTCTCTCCTCTCCCTCTCCCTCTCCCCCTCCCTTTCTCAAATAAAAAAATAGTAATTATCATGTTAGTCAACTATTTTAGAATATATAAAAATCTAGGGCTGGAGAAATGGCTTAGCAGTTAAGGCGTTTGCCTGCCAAGCCACAGGATCCCGATTCAATTCTCCAGGACCCACGTAAGCCAGATGCACAAGGGACACATGCATCTGGAGTTCGTTTGCAGTGGCTAGAGGCCCTGGTGTGCCCATTCTCTCTGTGTCTGCCTCTCTTCTATCTCTCTCTCTCTCTCTCTTCTCTCTCTCTCTCTCTCTCTCTGCTTACAAATAAATAAAATATATTTTTAAAAAATCTAAAAAGCTAAACAACATATTTCCCAGCATAAGGTTGATACTAAAGCTGGAAGACAGCACACTGGTGCAAAGACTAATATACAGTCTTTACTCTTTGTTTATTAATTTATTTTTTGTTGAAAACGTCCATAATTGTAGACAATAACCCATGGTAATTCCCTCCCCCCACTTACCCCTTTGCAACTCCACTCTCCATCATATCACCTCCCCCTCTCAATCATTCTCTCTTTTATTTTGATGTCATCATCTTTTCTTCCTATTATGATGGTCTTGTGTAGGTAGTGTCAGGCACTGTGAGGTCATGCATATCCAGGCCATTTTGTGTCTGGAGGAGCATGTTGTAAGGAGTCCTAGCCTTCCTTTGGCTCTTACATTCTTTCTGCCACCTCTTCCACAACGGACCCTAAGCCTGGGAAGATGTGATAGAGATATTTCAGTGCTAAGCGCTCCTCTGTCACTTCTTCTCAGCACCATGGTGCATTCTTGAGTCATCCCAAGGTCACTGCCATCTGAAAAGAGAAACTTCTCTAACCAGAAGTGAGAGTAGCATTAATATATGGGTATGAACATTAAGAGTAGTGCTTACTGGGCAGTTTGGTGAGCATGGTATATGCATTTAGCCAGACACCAGCAGATGTTATATCCCTAATAATCATGATTATCCCTGTTATAGGTTTTTCATTATCAGGGATGTATTCCCTCCCATGGAGCGGGCCTTTGGTTCAATTAGAGAGCAGTTGGTTTCCCCCAAAACAGACATGCCACTATTGCACCTGTTGGCTCATTTGGCCTGGCTGGCCAAATTTAAGGCTTGCATTGTCCACTGTTGAGTATCTCCACTGGTGATTTCTCTCTCCCATTGAACTACATGCAGTGTAGCTTTTTCCAGCTTTCTGTCAGCTGGTTCATGTGGAGGAGTATTTCAGCTCAGCTCAGCAGGATTTCTCAGTGACCTTGCAGCCCAAGCATGCAGAGTCTTCAGCAATAGGGTCCTACCATCTATTCCTGGTGGGAAACCAAGAGCCTCGGCATAGTCTGCATTGGTGGTATAGTGGTGAGCATAGATGCCTTCCTAGTCTTTCATTTTGCCCATAAAACAAAAATAGTAGCCGGAAAAAAAAAATAGTAGCCGGGCATGGTGGCACATGCCTTTAATTCCATCACTCGGGAGGCAGAGGTAGAAGGATCATCATGAGTTCAAGGCCACCCTGAAACTACATAGTTAATTCAGGTCAGCTTAGGCTAGAGTGAGACCCTACCTTGAAAAAAAAAGTGGGAAGCCAAGCATAGTGACCCATGTCTGTAATCCCCTCACTTGGGAGGCTGGGGGGGTGGGAATCATGAGTTCCAGGCCAGCCTATTAAGTCTCTACCTTAATGAATAAATAAATAAGACAGGGCTGAGAGATGGCTCAGATGCAAAGCCTGATAGTCTGAATTCAATTCCCCGGCACCCATGTAAAGCCAGATGCACAAAAAGGGGTACATGCATCTGGAGTTCACGTGCAACAGCTAGAGGCCCTACTGTGCCCATTCTCTCTGTGTCTCTGTCTGTCTGTCTCTTGCTCTCTCTGCTTGCAAATAAATAAATAAAAATATTTTTAAAAAATAAATAAATTGAGAGCTAGAGATAGCAGTTAAGGTGCTTGCCTTCGAAGCAGAACCCACATAAGCCAGATACACATGGTGGCGCCTGCATCTGGAGTTCATTTACAGTGGCTAGAGATCCTGACGTGCCTATTCTCTCTCTCTTTCTCCCTCTCTCTCTCTCTCTCTCAAATAAATAAATAAAATAAGAATATTGTTTTTAAAAGATAAATAGATT
Source organism: Orientallactaga sibirica (assembly GCA_036365145.1). Classification (NCBI taxonomy): domain Eukaryota; kingdom Metazoa; phylum Chordata; class Mammalia; order Rodentia; family Dipodidae; genus Orientallactaga; species Orientallactaga sibirica. The sequence continues at coordinate 20,578,019 of JAEOAD010000031.1, forward strand.
TAGGGAAATGTGCCTATATTGGATCTTGTCACTCTTTCCCAAACAGTAAGATGTAATTTCCCAAACAATAAGATGTAATGACTATTTACTGAACATTTACATTGAGATACTTTGAGGGCTAAATTCATTATATTCATACATACATACTTTATGCTTGTTGTCTTTAGGTAATTCTATACATTTTTAATACTTTTATGATTTTATGACAAATAAATGGAGCAAATATGTTTCATGATACGGACTTTCCCACTTGTAATATCTTTTCAGTCCTCAAAAAGTTTTGGATGTGGGCGCATCTGTGGTTTGGATATGAAGTATCTACCAGAAGGATCATAGAATCACAGAAGGCTGTGTTGCCCACTGATGGATGAGCTTTGGGTGTGACTGGATCATGCAGAATCTGACCCAAACAATGGATTAACCCCTGGATGGATTTACAATATATTTATACTACAGCCTATATTCAAATGGTCATATGGTGTTCTGTTTTGCTGTGCCTTGTAAGACACTTGACAGTAGACCTAGGGTCCACCAGGTAATCCAGAATGACCCCATTTCAAGATCTGCTCTTTAATTGCTTCTACAAAGACCAATTCCTCGGAATGGAGTCTCATTGACCTGGGCCATTGCCTTGGCTCCGACTCCACTCTTCTCACAGAGGTAGCTGTCAGCCTGGAGTTCCTGGAGGGTGCTGGCCTTCTCAAAAGTGAGGCCACCAGAAGCCTGCAATGTCATCATTTCCCTAGGGGCAGCAGTACCAAGGCCTCTTAGTGATGTTGGGGAGGAAATGACATTGAACTTCCATATGAAGTTCTACATCTGTGGATTCAATCAACTACTGATCAAAAAAAAAATTTTGTTTGTTTGTTTTTCAAGGTAAAGTCTCACTCTAGCCCAGGCTGACCTGGAATTCACTATGTAGTCTCAGGGTGGCCTGGAACTCACAGCAATCCTCCTACCTCTGCCTCCCGAGTGCTGGGAATAAAGGCGCGTGACACCACACCTGGCTAAAAATATTTTTTAAAAAGAAAATTATGAGCCGGGCGTGGTGGCGTATGCCTTTAATCCCAGCACTCGGGAGGCAGAGGTAGGAGGATCACTGTGCGTTCCAGGCCAGCCTGAGACTAAGTAGTGAATTCCAGGTCAGCCTGGACTACTAGAGTGAAACCCTACCTTGAAAAAAAAAAAAAGAAAAGAAAAATAGAAAATTATGGCCAGGCATGGTGGCACATGCCTTTAATCCCAGCACTCGGGAGGCAGAAGTAGGAGGATCTCTGTGAGTTCGAGGCCACCCTGAGAGTATAGTTAATTCCAGGTCAGCCTGGGCTAGAGTGAGACCCTACCTCAAAAAAGAAAAAAACAAAATTGTGTCTACAGTAAACATGAGCAAATTTTTTCCTTGTCACTGTCCCTTGAACAATACAGTATAGTATTGCACTGGGTATAATAAGTCACCTAGAGATAACAGTCTACTGGAGAATGTGTGTGAGTTCTATGCAAATACCAATCATTTACAGTAGCATCCATAGACTTTTGTATCTGAAGGTAAGTCCTAGCACCAATCCCTCATGAATGCTAAGGCACAGCTGTGTACACACACACATACACCCCTGGCCCCCCATATATATATAGGACGCATGAAACAGGATAGTCTTTATTTGTTTGAGAGAGAGAGAATGGGTGTGCCATGGCCTCCATCCACTGCAAACAAACTCCAAACGCATGCACCACCTTGTGCATCTAGCGTTACATGGGCACTGACTGTTGCAGTCAGCTTCACATTGCTGGCAGAAAACACACAACCAAGAGCAGCTGTGGAAGGAAAGGATTTATTGTGGCTTACAGACTCAAGGAGAAGCTCCATGATGGCAGGGGAATGTGATGGCATGAACAGAGAGTGGACATCACCTCCTGGCCACCATCAGGTGGACAATAGCAGCGAGAGAGTGTGCCAAACACTGACAAGGGGAAATTGGCTATAATACCCATAAGCCCGCCCCTAACAATACACTGCCTCCAGGAGGCGTTAATTCCCAAATTGCCACCAGCTAGGGACCTAAGTATTCAGAACACATAAGTTTATGGGAGTCACCTGAATTAAACCACCACCCTGGGGAATTGAATTTGGATCCTTAGGCTTGCTTTGCAGGCAAATGTTGTAACTGCTAAGCCATCTCTCCAGCCCCCCACCCTTTTTTGGTTTCAGTATTTTTGAAATAGGGTCTCAGGTAGACCTAAAATAGCTTCAATCTCATTATGTAGCTGAGGATGACCTTGGATTCCTGATCCTTCTACTTCTGTCTCCCACGGACTGAGATTAGAGGCCATCAACCCTTGTGAGATAGAATTTCTGCTTCTATTTTAAATTTTAGGGGGCTAGGGAGATGCCTCGGTGGTTAAAGGTGTTTGTTTGCAAGCCTGCTGGCCCAAGTTCAAGTCCCCAGCATCCACATAAAGCCGGGTACGTGTGCAAAGTGACACACGTACCGCTGATCCCAACACACCCAGGGCAATGGGAGGTGAAGTCAGGAGAATCCCAAAGCTAGAAAACCAACTGAATTGGTGCATCCACTGGCCAAACAGTGAGAGACCCTGGCTCACAGAAGGCGGAAGAAGAGGACTAACCCCGCGGCTGCCCTCTGACCTCCACATGTGTGCCGTGACATATGCACACGGACACACACATAACATTTAAAAAAATATTTTATTTTTATTTATTTATTAGAGAGGGGGAGGGGAGAGAATGGGCATGCCGGGGCCTCTACCCATTGCAAATGAACTCCAGATGTATGTGCCACCACATGCATCTGGCTTACGTGGGATCTGGAGACTCGAACCTGAGTCCTTAGACTTCACACTTAAGCGCCTTAATCACTGAGTCATCTCTCCAGCCAACACATAACATTTCAAAAACTTTTTAAAATTTAAATTCTAATTTCCTGCTACTCTAACTGCTTCTCTCCCCACAAACAGCCACACTCCCAATAGTACACAGCCTCGGCAGTATGTTATTGAAAGAACAAAACCATTTCATCAAGAGCCTGCTCCAGGAGCTTGGGGAGACAGTCAGTAAAAAGAAAGAATTAGCTAGGCATGGTGGCACACACTTTTAGTCCTAACACTCAGGAGGCAGAGGTAGGAGGATCACAGAGAATCCAGGCCACCCTGAGACTGCATAGTGAATTCCAGCTTAGCCTGGGCTAGAACGAGACCCTACCTTGAAAAACAAAACTAAAGCTGGATGCTATAGCTTGCATTTATAATTCCAGTGCTCCCAGAAGTTCCTGGGCTAACTAGACTGATGTCCACAGCAAAAAACAGACACCTAGTGTCAGACAAGGGGAAAGGCAAGGGTCAGGACTAGAGCTTGTCTTCTGACCTTCATATGTGTGCCATGGCACATGTACACACACACACACACACACACATGCATGCACATGCATGTATAGAACTGAACATGCATACACATCTCACACATACATCTCTCACATACCACATACAGACACACACCATGTGCTTACAGATAAGAACATGCTTACACATACCTCTCTCTCTCATTCTGTCTGTCTGTTTCTCTCTCTCACACACACACACGCACACACACACACACACACACACACGTTTTTTTAAAAAAAAGCCTGCTCCAGGCTGGTTCTGATGGGATTTACTTGTAATCTTAGTACATGGAAGGCAGAGACTGGAGTTTAAGCTCAGACAAGGCTGTATAAGGCATTTGAGGTCAGCCTGAGCTACATGAGACTTGTCCTAAAAAAAAAAAAAAAGCCTGCTCCATACTGACCAATAACCATGTCCATGTCCTAGGAGATGGAGATGGTCATCCCTGGGCCAATTAACTAGTGAGTGAGGAAGGGCCTAGCAGGAAACAGCCAGGCAGAAACAGGCATTTTGCATCATGAGATGGCCAAGAGTCTCTTGGGAGCAGAGGTGGAATATGGTGGTTTCAATTTAAAATGTCCCCCATAGACGCCTATGTTTGAGCAGTTAATCCCCGGTTGGTGGTGCTATTTGGGAAGTTTGTAGAGCCTTTAGGAGGTGGAGACTTGCTGGAGGAGCTGTGTTGTTAGGGGCAGGCATTGGAGTGTTATCACAAAGCCCTGCTTGGTATTTTGGTGCTTCCAACTTCCTTCATACTGATGTGAAGATATGATGCCAGCTGTCTACTCCTGCCCTCATGAAGGACATTTTAGTTTCTCCTTGAAACTGTAAGCCAGAATAAACTCTTTCCTCTCATAAACTGCTCTGGCTGGGTATCATGTGCCAGCAATGAGAAAGTAATGGATACAATGTAATGTGTGCAGGGGTGGGGCATGAATGACAAGCTCTTTGATGGTACTGGATGATAATGAACTCTACAGCAGTAGCTTTTTCAGAGAAAGGGATGGACAAGGGCCAGGTTCCTGGGCAGGTGGGTGAAGAGACTCTGTTCTCTCAGTATCTCTGTCCTTCTTTCTGAGACTTTGCAACTGGGCCTCATGAGCTGCCCTGAAAAAATTCACTGGAGGGCTGGAGAGATGGCTTAGTGGTTAAGGCACTTGCCTGTGAAGCCCAAGGATCCAGGATTCTCCAGTATCCATGTAAGCCAGATGCACAAAGTGGCACATGTGTCTGGAGTTTGTTTGCAGTGGCTGAAGGCCCTGACATGCCTATTCTCTCTCTCTCTCTCTCTCTCTCTCTGTGTGTGTGTGTGTGTGTGTGTGTGTGTGTCTGTCTGTGTCTGTCTGTCTGTCTCTTTATTGCTCTCTCAAATAAATAAACAAAATAAAAATTAAAAAATTTAATAAAATAAAATAATTCACTGGAGATGAGGCAAGAAGGGTGGGAACATTGGGAACTCAGGCCACAGCAGGCATGTGGCCTTCTGTAGAAAGGTTCTTTTGGGAACCAAGAAATAATGTCAATCTCCAGGCAAGCTCTCAGAGATACTGGATCCCCAGATCTGGAGCAGGGCTGGAGTTTGCATGTGTAACAAGCCACCAGACACCTCTGAAGCTCAGGGAGAATGGGTGGGAGGAGGACCAGACCAGAGGCAAGAAGCAAGGATGGAAGTACTGGAACATTCCACATCAAGGTCTGAACTGAAGTGCTGCTCAGAATTGAAAGCAGATTAGGGAAAAGAGTATTTTTTAAATCAGCTTTCATTTACTCAAGGTAAAGTTGACACATGGCACAATGCACAGAAGGCAATAGTGCTTGCCTGGAGCATGTGTATAGAGAAAAGAGCAGGGCCTGTGTCAATGCTAATCAAGCTCTGGAACCACACTTCAAAAGTCCTAAACGGACAGTCTCAGGGCAGTGTGCTGGCCGGAAGTCACTTGGCATAATGCTCAAAGTTACCTGAAACTATCTCTTCTGTTTACTCAATCATTCATTTTGGTCTAAGGAAATAAAAAATATATATACCTGCCCTAAGATGGTCATTGCAGTGTTATCTATTCCAGAAATGCCCGGATATCGTATATGTGTCTAATGACAAGAGACAATAAGGTTAAAATAGAATGGACCTACATGCTAGAAGAATTCAGCAGTCACTAAGGAAAGAACCAGGGCTTGGGAGATGGCTCAGAGGATAAAGTGCTTGCTGCTCAAGCCTGAGTAGCTGAGTTTGAATCTCCAGACCCCATAAAAAAGCCAGAAGCTTTGATGGGCTTCTGTAATCCCATAATGCTGACTGCAAGATGGGAGGTGGAGAATAGAGTTTCCTGGAAACTTGCAGTAGGCCCAGCTAGCATACTGAACCAAGCAGTGAATAATGTGAATGAGAGCATACATGGGCCTGTACACACACATGTTCACACACTTCATATGCACACAAAAATAAAAGGTATTACCTTCCAAGGCTCAGGGTCCATTGCGGAAGAGGGGGCAGAAAGAATGTAAGAGCCAAAGGAAGAGTAGGACTCCTTACAACGTGCTCCTCCAGACACAAAATGGCCTGGATATCCATGACCTCACAGTGCCTGACACTACCTACACAAGACCATCATAATAGGAGGAAAAGATCATGACATCAAACTGAAAAGAGAGACTGACTGAGAGGGGGAGGGGATATGATGGAGAGTGAAGTTTCAAAGGGGAAAGCGGGGGGGGGGGAGGGAGGGAGGGAAATAACATGGGATATTGTCTACAATTAAAGAAGTTGTCGATAAAAATAAAAATTTTAAAAAGGTAATAATAAAATAGAACAGATAGGCGTGGTAGTGCACACCTTTAATCCCAGCACTCAGGAGGCAGAGGTAGTAGGATCACCATGAGTTCAAGGCCACCGTGAGACTATATCGGGAATTCCAGGTCAGCCTAGGCTAGAGTGAGACCCTACCTCGAAAAACCAAAATAATAATAATAAAATTAAAAATTTAAAGGAAAGAATCACAGGCAGATACAGTGGTATATACCTATAGTCCCAGCTCATAAGGAAACTAAGACAGGAGTATTGCTTGAGCCAGGGAGTTTAGGGCCAGCTTAGCCTTGAGGAAGGGAGAAAAGAGGAAGAGAGAAGGGAGGAGGAAGGGAGGGAGGTACTAAGAGTGCAATGATTTCTTTTTCTTTTTCTGGAACTTTCTGCTCAAGCAACAGTATGACAACTGGCAGAAATGTTTGAGTCGCTTATGGACTTCATGAAGCACTACAACCTTATTCGTGTACTTTTTAGAAATTGGCTCACTGCTTTCAGCTGGAGAGGTCAGGAGTGAAAACACTAGTCTCCAGGGTCCAAAAAAACATTACTGATGGTGACAAGGACACCAGGAAGCCGGCTGCTTTGTAAAGTTGCAGGAAGCACCCACTGCTCTTGAGGCTTATGCTGGACAGCTCGGTTAAAGCACACCAGTTGGTACTTCCTGTGGAGAGGGAAGGTCTGCCTTTATTTACTGATCAATTATTTATGCCAGGACTTGTCGCAGAACCATTCCACAAACACAATCCATCACATCCCTGCCTATGTGGAAGGCGAGGCCCTGACGATCCAGGGCCTCGTCTCTATAGCGTTGTGCCCTCGGGGAGTCACCTTGTGCACAATTCACGACGCAACCCTTTCAGTGAGGCCTTGTGGAGCGGGCAGTGGGGGCGGGGCACTTAGAGGAACTGACTCCTCCTCAGCCAGGTGCTGGGACCCTGAACAAAGAGCAGGCTGGCCAGGTGCTGTGGCTCCAGGGACTTCTATTTGGGAGCCGGTTTATCTTCCGCCCTGGCTGAGATCACTGAAAGATAGCCAAGACCCAGGAGCAGCTTGGAAACAGCGTGCACCACCGAGCGCGAGGCGTCGGGGCTTTGTAGCAGCTGCTCGGAAGGCCGCTGCAGTTCCCATGGGTATGGGTGGAGGGCGCTAAAAGAGTTGACAAGACCCGCCAACCGTAGTCGTTTAGAAATGTACCGACATCTGCTGCATCCCCACCACAGAGAGGCAGGACTGAGCCTACTGCCCTTAACTAAATCCTGAGTCTAGACTAAAATCCTGAGTCCCAAGGAGGTACTTGTGTCACACCCTCAGGGTGACCAGCCTACCAGCCTGACCTGGTGGTTGCTCCGGGGAAGTCACTTGCTTTGACTCCACCCCTGTGATGGCTCTTTTGTGTTTGCTAGTATGCGCCCCCCCCCACCTCTTCCCCAGCCTGCTCATCACATCACATCTCACATCTCAGTTCCCCTTCTCCCGCAGTGAACACTCAAGCCCATCCCCCTTGTGGTATCCCAACCCTACAATCTTTACTTCCTCCGGAGATAACCAAACCCTTGACTTTCTTGGGGTAGTCACCTTCTCATTAATTCCATGCAAATGTCCTGTGTGTCATGAAACTGTCCTTTGCTGGGCCACTAACAGAAAACATGATCCAGTATTTGAATAACAGGGAAAGTCCATGCCATGATGTTATTGGGGGGACCTGGACATTGGTGCTTTGACAAGCTCACACGCTTTTTCATGGGCTCTGAGAATCTTGAAGGCCGAGCATGAGAGGGGGGCTTTTGCCCAGCCAGCCCAGCACCTGCTGGGAACACGACAAGAGGAAGGGGTATCATGCCAATCCTGACCTCAGTGAGATGAGCCCATGGCTGAGCAGGGGCCTGGCTGCCCACTCCAAATGGAGATGGGTGTGGCTCAGCTCTGGTCCCTGGAGCAATGAGAGCAAGGCATATTGGGATGGCCTGCTGTCACAGCTAAGGGACACAGCTTACAGAGGAACTTACAAAGGGCTCAGGGTGGGGTAGTTTCCGCCTCACCAAGGGCTGTGTGCATCACATCTTCTTATCTCAGAGAGGCAGCCCAGGGGCAGTTTTAGGGCACAGGGTGAGCAAAGTTCTGAACCCTCTGAGTGGGCACTGTCCAGTATGCCAGACCCTTCTCACCCAAGGCTCTCAAAAGTCCTGGCCCCGGGCTGGAGAGATGGTTTAGCAATTAAGGCGTTTGCCTGCAAACATAAGGATCCCAGCTCAATTCTCCAGGTCCCACATAAGCCAGATGCACAAGGGAGTACACACGTCTGGAGTTCGTTTGCAGTGGCTAGAGGCCCTGGCGTGCCCATTCTCACTCTCCCTCTCTCTCTTTCCCTCTCTCTGTCTCTAATAAATAAATAAATAAAAGCCGGTCATGGTGGCGCATGCCTTTAATCCCAGCACTCGGGAGGCAGAGGTAGGAGGATTGCCATGAGTTAGAGGCCACCATGAGACTACAGAGTGAATTCCAGGTCAGCCTGAGCTAGAGTGAGACCCTACCTCGAAAAACCAAAAATAATAATAATAATGGAATTAATTAATTAATTAATTAATTAATTAATTTAAAAATCTTTTTTTAAAAAGTCCTAGCCCTTAGGCTGGCAGAAAGTTGTTTCTCCCCCACCGCTGGGTTTTTCTGTTCAGCCCATGGAGCCCAGGGATTCCCAGGACTAGCTTCACCACTGGGGTGATGACTTAGCCTCAAGTCACAGGTGATATCTGCACCCCGATGACTGAGTCCCCCTCTGTATTCATTCACTTGTTCTGTGCTCTTGGAGCATGTGCCTCTTGGGGGCCAGGCACTGTCCTAGACCTCCCTAGATCATCCTAACAAATGCCACATATGAGATCTTTCCCCACAGGGACTCACTCACCTGGGCAGGATGCCAAATAAATAATAAGTTCATAAATAAATAAGCAAGGCTAATCCAGATCCAGATAGGCAAAGAGCATGGGCCAGCAGGGACACAGGTGCCTGGAGTGAGGCATCCATCTGCCACTGAGTGGCCAGGAAGCTGGAGAATGTGGCATGAGTCCAACCTGTTTGCTGGAAATGTTGGGAGTGACTCTAAGCATGCATCCCAAATCCAAGGGAAGATCCACAGAAGCCAAGGCCAAGTCAGGCCTGACTCGCCTCCTTCAGCATGTGCATTGTTGGGGCCCAAGCCCCCTCTTTGCTCTCTAAGCAATGTAGAGATGGAGGGTGGCACAGGAGCTTGAGGCTGCCTGACCTTCCAGGCCCTTTTGAGCTGTGATTTTCAAACAGGCTGCCTAGCAGGCCCTGGGAAGCCCTGGCGAACCCCGACACTAGGGCCACGCTCCAGTCAATGGATTCAAATCTCTGGGACTGAAGTCCAGATGTAAGTCTTTTTTTTTTTTTTCAAGGTAGGGTTTCACTTTAGTCCAGGCTGACCTGGAATTCACTCTGTATTCTCAGGCTGGCCTTGAACTCATGGTGATCCTCCTACCTCTGCCTCCCCAGTGGTGAGTCTTTTTAAAAGCTCCCCAGGGAATGCTTATGAGCAGTCAAGCAAGGCTAGAGAGATGGCTTAGTATTAAAGGCACTTGCCTGTGAAGCCTAAGGACCCAGGTTCAATTCCATAGTACCCCCGTAAGCCAGATACACAAAGTAGTGCATACATCTGGAGTTTGTTTGCAGTGGCTACAGGCCTGGCCTTTCCATTCATTTACTTTGTGTGTGTGTGTGTGTGTGTGTGTGTGTGTGTGTGTGTGTATTCTGCCACTTTTCTCTCTAATAAATAAAATATTTTTTAAAAAAACGAAAAATGCTGGGCATGTTGGTGCATGCCTTTAATCCCAGCACTCGGGAGGCAGAGGTAGGGGGATTGCCATAAATTCGAGGCCAGCGTGAGACAACATAATGAATTCCAGGTCAGCCTGGGCTAAAGTGAGACCCTACCTCGAAAAACAAAACAAATATATATATACTGGGTGTGGTAGTACACACCTTTAATCCCAGAACTTGGGAGGCAGAGTAGGAGGATCACCTACTTTGAGTTTGAGTTTGAGTTTGAGTTTGAGTTTGAGTTTGAGGCCACCCTAATACTACATAGTGAATTCTAGGTCAGCCTGGGCTAAAGTGAGACCCTACCACCAAAAACCTATATATATAATTTAAGCTGGGCATGGTGGCGCATGCCTTTAATCCCAGCACTCGGGAGGCAGAGGTAGGAGGATTGCCATGAGTTCGAGGCCACCCTGAGACTACATAGCTAATTCCAGGTCAGCCTGGACCAGAGTGAGACCCTACCTCATAAAACAAAAACAACAACAACAAAAAAAAAAAAACCTATATATATATATATATAATTTAAAAAAAAAAAAAGGCTTGATGTGGTGGCAGCCCAGGAAGAAGACAGAGCCCCTCAGGGGTGGGAGATCTTTGAGGTCAAACAGGTCTGAGTTGTAATCCAAGCCACAAGTTACTTGACCCCTCTGGCCCTTGGTTTCTTATCTACAAAATTGGTTATACCAGTGTATTAGTCAGGGTTTCTAATACACGATGTTTGATATATATGCGTATTACACATATATATCAAACATATTCATGTATTATAAAAGGGGATTTACTACAATGGCTTTTACAATAGGGGCTGGGTAGTCCAACAGTGTGACAAGCCAGTCCACGAAGCTGGATGCATCAGTAGTCACAATCAGTCAGTGAAGGCCTGCAGGATTCCTAGAGAATTACTGGTCTTCCATCCATGTTGGAAGGCCAAAGAAGCCGCAGTGTGATTTCAGCAGAGGATGGCGGCTATCACAAGGACAGGATAGACACTCCCGTGAGGAGTGAAGACAGGCAGACAAGCCACACTGCTCTTTCCACAGACCCCTTTGTATCTAGGCCACCTGTTCAGAAGATGCTTCTTCCAGAAGGTACTGTCAAAGACCCACCCAGAGTTGTGTCTCTTAGTTGGTTCCAAATCTTGTCAAGTTGCTCCTCAAGGTCAACCCTCATACCCAGTATCTAGACACTATGTGACGGTTGAACAAGGTAACTGTAAGGAAAGTGTTTGGCAGACAACTCGCTCCTTGCACTCTGCAATGCAAGCATGAATGTGAGTGTCCTTCCCCCACCCCCAGTAGGTAGCAGTGGAGTACCCAGGGTTGGAATAGCTGCCCGGTGTCACCATGGACCTACACAAAACCCAATTCTGACCTACTTAAAGGAAGGGCAAAATTTCAGTGTTAGGGATGAGACACGGTCCAGTGAATTGTTGGCCCCCAAAGGTCTTTGTTGTCTAACCAGAACTAGATAGTAAGACCCTATTGCTGAAGACTCCACATGCCTGGGCACTTCTTAGGTCACTAAGAAATCAAACTGGAGCTGAGTTGAAGCCTCCTCCCTGTTGACTAGCTGTCAGGATGCTAGAAAGAACGAGTGTAGCATGCAGCCTTTTGGGGAAGAGAAGTCATCAGTGTTCTTAACCAGCAGTGGACCCTGCAAGCCTTATAGCTGGCCAGATGGGCCAAATGGGCCAACTGGTGCAATGGTACCATGCCATGTCTGTCTTGGGGAAAACCAACTGCTTGCTAATTGGACTAGAGGCCTACTCCACAAGAAGGAATTTGAGGCCACCCTGAGAATTCACAGAGTGAATTCCAGGTCAGCCTGCTGGCCTACAGTGAGACCTTACCTCGAAAAACCAAAAGAAGAAGAAGGAGAAGGAGGAATTCATGTACTGAAAATCAAGTCAAAATCCTATGGTTGGGGAGGTCATAGGCCCTAAGGAGAAGCTACTACTATTGTTTGGCTTATGCCCATAGATTAGTGCTGTTCTAATTTGGGGCAGAGAAGCTTCTTTTTGCAAATGGCAGCAACTACTCGGGAGACTCAAAGCTCACCAAAGTGCCAAGAAGAAGTGACAGAGGAGTGCTCAGCACTGAGACATCTCTACCATACCTGCCAAAGCTCAGGGACCACTGCAGAAGAGGTGGCGGAAAGAATGTAAGAGCCAAAGGAAGGGGAGGACTGTTTACAATACTGTCATCCAGACCCAAAGTGGCCTTGATGCTCATGACCTCACAGTGGCTGACACTACCTACACAAGACCTGCGACACATGTCATCAAATGACATCAAAATGCAAGACAGTATAAGCAGAAAGAAGGGGTTCTGTGGAGGGAAGACTTGGGAGGATGAAATGGGGGTCATCAGCAGGGGATGACAATCATGGTATATTTTCTATACTTATGGAAGCTTTCAATAAACAGTAAGAAAAAAAGAGAGAAAACGGCAAGTGACCCCCTCCCTGCTCTCATTCCAATGGCCGTTTCCCCTTCACGTGTAAGAAATTATTCTTTGGCAACCCCATCACTCTGCCAGGTCCTGAGATGGGGCTAGATCAGGTGAAGGAGAACAGAGACAGAGGCCAGACCTGGCAATGGGCCAAGGAGGCAGGCCTGGAGCCTTGTCAGTCATGCTCTGGACAGCCGTGGGGCCTGCCCTGTCTGACCTTCCGTTCCTAGAGCATGGCTGGCCAGCTCCTACCTCTGCCTCCCAAGTGCACTACCATGACCAGCTGGCCTTGAACTTTTGATCCTCCTACCTCGACCTCCTGAGTAACTAGAATTATAAGCCTCATGCCACCAGGCCTCGCTTATTAAAAAAAAAAATTCTCTTGAGCTGGTGATGACTCAGCAGTTAAAGGCACTTACTTGCAATGTCTGATGGCCTGGGTTCAATTCCCCAATACCCATCTGAAGACAGATGCACAAAGTGGCACATGCGTTTGGAGTTCCTTTGCAGGGGTGGCCCTAGAATACCCATATACATACACACACACACTCTCTCTCTCAAATAAATATTTTAAAATATACTTTTTAAAGAATCTCTTAAAGAAATACCTAAACATTCAATTTGTTAAGCCTTTAAAATGTCAAGAAAGGACATAGGTACCCTAAACCCTGCCTAACTTATGAGAACTTCCCCAAGAACTGAAGCAACTCTCCTGACCGAGTCCAGTATACAAAGCCTGGTTCTGCAGGTGAGGAAACTGAGGCCCTGGAGGCAGAGCAGGCACGAGCCAAGACCAACCTGAGCTGCTCCCCAGCCGCCCAGCCTGTCTCCCCACCCACTGGAAATCCATTCGCCCGTCTGCAGCCTGCTGCCCAGCCGAACGGTGATGCAGACCATATTTCTGCTCTGACAGCCAGCCGTTGTAAAACCCAGCCTGCTCCTTGCAATCGCACACAAGTTTCCTCTTGGAGGAGCTGACTTTGAACTTGCAGAGAACAAAGACCCCTTTGTGACTTACTGTGGGGAAGGGAAAAGGGGGGAGAATTGCATAAATAATATGAGAAGCAGCAACCCCAGTTCTATTTTGTAACCTCTCATGTGAATATGAAATGAAAACCACTTTATTTTGAAAACTGCAACAGAGCCAAGCTTCTCTGCTTGGACACAGAAATGAGGACTAAGCAGAGCCAACAAGACAGCAGCTGTAGAGTTGGGATAGCTGTGCCAATGGTGGGGGCATCAGGCCACTTGGGTTCCACTTATGCCAGGCATGAACTTTCTGTCCCCAACCGTGGGAAGTTCAGTTTGTGCAAGAAGAAAGGCCTTTCTTTTCCCATGGGGCTCGAAAGAAATGGCTGTCCCCTCCTTCCTCCTGCTGTTCTCAGCCACGTGTGTCTTCCTGCACCTCCCTCCAGCCTCTTTCTGCCAGCACCGCAGGCAGAAGGGCTGGCCCTGGGGCCCCAGCAGCAGCCAGAGGGGCTGGCCGCCTCCCCACCACTCCACCCAGCCACACAGGGCAGCCGCGCCTGCTGGCTCTCTGCATGAGGTTTGTTCACACACTCCTGCTCGTCAGCCATGTGGACTGTGCCCACAGGTTCCTTTCGAACAAAGCCCCATGTCACCTCCTCTGGGAAGCTCCCCATCCTGCCTTCTCCCCTGTGCTCAACCCAAGATCAGCAGGGTTTAGTCTCATGTCTGCCTCTGCAGCTGACATCCACAATTCAGGATGTAGCACCTTGGGCCCTAGCACCTGACCCAGGGCCTGCCATAACAGCAGCCTGTGAGCCTGCAGGTGGAAAAACACGTTCCCACATTTCATAGTTCTCTTATTTAGCAGGCCTGAGGCCCTGGGTTTGATATCCAGCTCTTGCTCCATCCTTATGATCCTTGTAGAAATCAAGATCCTCTCAACACAAACTGCCCTCCGAAAGAAAGAAAGAAAGAAAGAAAGAAAGAAAGAAAGAAAGAAAGGAAGGAAGGAAGGAAGAAAGAAAGAGGGGCTGGAGAGATGGCTTAGCGGTTAAACTCTTGCCTATGGAGCCTAAGGACCCCGGTTCGAGGCTCGATTCTCCAGGACCCACGTAAGCCAGATGCACAAGGGGGTGCACGCATCTGGAGTTCGTTTGCAGTGGCTGGAGGCCCTGATGCACCCATTCTCTCTTTCTACCTGCCTATTTCTGTATCTCTCTCTCTCAAATAAATAAAAAATAATAATAAAAAGAAAGAAAGAAAGGAAGAAAGAAAGGAAGGGAAGGGAAGGAAAAGGAAAGGAAAAGAAAAGAAAAGAAAAGAAAAGAGAAAAGAAAAGAGGGCTGGAGAGATGGCTTAGCGGTTAAAGCATTTGCCTGCAAAGCCAAAGGACCCCTGTTCAATTCTCCAGGACCCACGTAAGCCAGATGCACAAGGGGGAACATACATCTGGAGTTCATTTGTGTGGCTGGATGCCCTGGCGTGCCCATTCTCTCTCTGCCTCTTTCTCTCTCTCAAATAAATAAATAAAATACATTTGAAAGAAAGAAAGAAAGAAAGAAAGAAAGAAAGAAAGAAAGAAAGAAAGGAAGGAAGGAAGAAAGGAAGAAAGAGAGAAAGAAAGAGATATAGAGGACTTATGGGTTCATGTAACTGTTGAGATATCTGAGTAGCTAACTTCAGGGATGGCTTGATTCAGGACCTCTCTCTATCTCAACTTTGTAACAGATAGGACTGCCTCACCCAATTAGAATTAGAAAGATGCATCCTACCAGCTTGGCAATCAGCCCTTTTGTCCTTATGGCATGGCAAGGTCAATGCTGTGTCTTCACCCAATCCAGGGGTCTGGAGGCAGACTCTTCCCTGGACATGTAAATGCTTTGGCAACTCTTATGAAGCAGAGATGGGGGGTGTAGGGCTCAATGACTGCAGCTCACTCTGCTCCCAGCAAGGTTCTGGGCACACACATTTTAATACAATATTTTGCATCTTCTCTCTGAATAATTTACGCATCATCTACTTTGAAAAGAGATCTGAGAGGAGTTGACCGTGCTTGTTAATCCTTCCAAAGGGCTTTCCTGCAGCTGCAACTTCATGAAGAACCCACAGGGAGGAATGGGGCTCAGAGAAGTGAAGTGACCAGCTGAGTGCAGTCAGTGAAGACGGCCGGGCTTCACCTGTGGGAGCTCAAGAGCTGTTTGCTTCTCACCGTCCCCAGGAGACACGGGATGAACAAGACACAACTGCTGTCATTGCCATTTTGCTTCTGCTCGGTCCCCATGGTAGTCACGTGGCTCTCCCTTCCAGGGAGGCCAGTCCTCATGCTCCAGACAGATGCCTGCGGAAGAGCTTTCATTAACATGGTCATTACTGGTGCAGCTGTTTTGGCTTGTTCAGGAAACCATCTATATCTATATATACATATATATGGCAAACAGGAGGGGTATGCTGGGAGCCTCATGTAACTGAGAGGTCTGCATATATGAAATTTGATTCAGGGACACATATTACACTATGGAATACATACCATACATGAGCCATGTTACAGATTAGGAAGTGTCTTGATCCATACATCTAGAACAAAACACCTTCCAGTTCTAGAGGCCGGAAGTCCGAGATCAAGGTGGTTCAGTGTCTGGTAAGGTTCAGTGGCTGCTTCCAAAATGGTGCCTTGTGGGGCTTAGCGGTTAAGCGCTTGCCTGTGAAGCCTAAGGATCCCAGTTCGAGGCTCGATTCCCCAGGAGCCACATAAGCCAGGTGCACAAGGTTGGCTAGAGGTCCTGGTGTGCCCATTCTCTCTTCTCTCTCTCTCTCTCTCTCTCTCTCTGTCACTCTCAAATAAATAAAGAAAGAAACAAACAAACAAAATGGTGCCTCACTGTTGCACCATTGTCCTACAGAGGAGACAAACTGTCCTCACATAGCAGAAGATATGGCAGGGGAAGAACTCGCTCTCTCAAGCCCTTCTCCAAGGTGGTTGCTTGAAGAGGGTTGAACATACAGGCAGCTCTAGGCTTCAACCGCCTTTCCTGATAAGCTCTGAACTTGGGCCAGTTTTCACGTGTAAAAATGATAAAGATTCTTCTCTATCGGGTGATGTCGGTGTGGCCAAGGTGGAAGCCCAGCTGTGTTAATGACTTCTCTCTTCCAGGCACACTCACCACAAGGCAGCTTAGCCTTCATCTGAGAGAAAGCTAGTCTGAACCTGTCCCCTCGGTAACAAGCAGACAGGAGACAAACCAGTTAGGGACCTTGGTGTAATACCATCCAAGACCCACCATGGCTCACCAAAGGCTGAACCTTGCTCCAGCCATGCAGGTCACATTCCCCCCCATACCAGAGCAAAAGGAACTGCTCGCTCGTGTTTCCCAGAGCAAGCTGAAGCTAGGACCCGTGGAAGGAGCCCAGAATGAAGTATGAACTGGCCCCAGCAGCCCAGGAAGGAAGACGACGAAGAAGATCTGGGGGCTTCTAGTACGGACGCTGTGGTCCCCCAGGGCCTGGCTCCTGTGAGACCCTTCCATCTGTTAGCTCACCTCTCTCTCTCCGGACATTTGAGGCACTGGGCCCAGAATACACCCAGCAGACTCTGGTCTGAAAGACTGATGAGGCAAAGTTTTGATTTATTTTTACTTTTCAAGATTGCTCCCACCAAAATGAAGGCTGCTATGTAACCAGCAGCCACTAAAAATAAATATTTAAACACCACATTGGTGCAGCCAAGCCAAGCTGCGCCATGCCTTAGAGGGATGCGGCTTCCTCAGCTAGCCAGGACAGTGACACTGTCTTTCCTCCAGCAGACCCAACACTGGCAGGGATGGGCCTTGGGCCAGTGATAGCACAAACCTTGATGTCTATTTCATGCACACCTTTGGTTCGCATTGTTTGAGACAAATAGCAACCCGTTAGAACGGGACAGGAATAAAGAACTTCTGCAGAGCAGTCCCCAAGGGAGTGTGGGTAGACTGAGCTACCACAGTGCTCAGGGGCTGTGGCTTGCTTAAACAGGGCAGGCCCCACTGAGGCACCAGACAACATGGCTAAGGACAGAAACCACATACAGGTGGCAAGGCATCCATACCAGGGAGGGTACCAGCTGGAAGACAGGAGGCTTAGACAGAAGAGAGACCACATTCTAACCACATCCCCTGTGATTTCTTCAAGACCCTGAGATTTTCAAACACAGCGTCTGGTTTCTAGGACACTGGGCAGTGGGGATGAGAACATTTCTGCTTCAGGCATTGTGGTGGTTTGTATGTAAAATGTTTCCCATAGGTTAATGTTTGGGAAAGTTGTAGAATCTTTAGGATGTGAGCCTCACTGGAGGAAGCGTAGCACTGGGGGCAGGCCTTGATGTGATACAGCCCAGCCCTGCTTGCTGTTCTTGCTTTCTCTACTGCCTTTCTACTATGTGAAGCTATGACTCTGGCTCCTTTTCTAAAAATGTTTTATTTATTGGTAGGGCGAGGTGGCTCAGACCTTTAATCCCAGCATTCGGGAGACAGAGACAGGAGGATCACTATGAATTTGAGGCCACCCTGAGACTACATAGTGAATTCCAGGTCAGCCTGGGCTAGAGTGAGACCCTACCTTGAAGAACAAAAAAATATATTTTTTAATTAATGTATTTACTTAAGAGAGAGACATAAAAAGTGGCAGAGAGAGAGAGTGTGTGTGTGTGTGTGAGCGCCAGGGCCTCTAGCCACTGCAAATAAACTCCAGATGCATGCGCCACCTTGTGTATCTGGTTTATGTGGGTCCTGAGGAATGGAACCCAGGTCTTTAGGCTTCCCAGCAAGCGCCTTAACTGCTAAGCCATCTCTCCAGCCCAACTCTGGCATCTTGCTCCTTCCCTGCTTTCCCACTGGAACTGTGGGACTTCACCTTCTGGAACTGTGAGTGGAAATAAATTCTTCCCTTCCCTAAGTTGCTTCTGGCCTGAAATTTTGACCCAGCAACAAGAAAGTAACTGATATAGAAAGATCAGTGACCGACAGGAAAGAGGGAAACAGACGAAGTGAGAGTGGAAGAAAAGCCAAAGGAGTAAGGGCCACCAAGGAAAAGGACCACCTTCCCTGGAACCCCCTGTGCCCCTAGGCTACTCCTTGCAGAATGGGCTCCCTCAGCCATGTGTTAATTGAGCTTTAACACCCACTACCCTGGGCTGACTATGTCCAGAGGACTTTTAGATGACCTTTGCTTGAGATGAAGTTGAAACTAGTATCACACCAACCTTCCAGGAGGGACTGAAGTCAGCTGCTGCCTGCTAGGATCCTATAATCTCAGGATACCCTCGGGTCAGTCTGTGGCTCTGTTGTGAATGCATTAATGCTCTTAATTGTATGGTATGGATTAAAGCATCATCCACTTGTTAACCATTAGTACTAAAAACACACCTCAGTGTCTAATCTTATTGAGTGTGTCTCCTACTAGCCCAGGACAGGGGTGCCCTCAATCCAGTCCTATGCTTCTCAATGCTAATATCTTAGAGCCCAGTGTGACCTGCAGCCCTGCATACCTGAGTTCTCAGAAAGCCAGCCTGTTGCAGCACCAGGCCAGGGCAATCCACAGACTAGGATAAAAGATTTCCAAATCAAACATCTGACAAGAGACCTGTATCAAGACCATATGAATTCATAAAACTCAATAGTGAGAGCCGGGCGTGGTGGCACACGCCTTTAATCCCAGCACTCGGGAGGCAGATGTAGGAGGATCACCGTGAGTTCAAGGCTACCCTGAGACTACATAGTTAATTCCAGGTCAGCCTGGGCCAGAGTGAGACCCTACCTCGAAAAACCAAAAAAAAAAAAAAAAAACAAACTCAATAGTGAGGCTGGAGAGATGGCTTAGATGGTTAAGGCACTTGCCTGCAAAGCCTAAGGACCCATGTTCGACTCTCCAGAGCCCACGTAAGCCAGATGCACGAAGGTGAGGCAAGTGCAAGGTGGCACATACCCACTAGGTGGCATAAGCATCTGGCGCTTGATCGCAGTGGCTGAAGCCCTGGTGCACCAATTCTCTCTCTTTCTCTAAAATAAAAATGATAAATAAATAAAAATAAAACTCACTAGCAATCTAAAGACAGATAGCTTTATTTTAAAAATGACCGTAAGGCTTGAATAGACATTTCATTAGAGAAGACTCAAATGGCCAAATAGTGGATGACAAGTCATTGCGTGAAAGAACATGAAAACCACAGTGAGAAATAAGGTCATACCTACTAGAAAGACCACAATATGGGATTTTTCTTTCAGCACTGGGGATCAAACTCCAAATGTTGAGCACACTAAGTAAGCACTCTATTGCTGAGCTACATGTCCAGCCCTAGAATGAATATAGAGTTGTATAGGCAACTAAAATGTGTTGCTGAGAATATGGAGAGATTAAAGCCCTCATGGACAGCTGGTGGGATTATAAATTGATGCAGACACGTGGGAAAGCAGTCTGGTGGAACATCAAAGGAGCTTCCACGGGACCAGCAATTCCACTTGTGGGTATTCACACAAGCAAAATGAAAATACTGGCTTACACCAAATCTTTGTTTTTTTTTTTTTTTTTTTTTTTACATCAAATCTTATACATGAATCTTCCTCATGGCATTAGTCACAATAGGCATGGGCTGGGGAGATAGCTCAGTAGTTAAAGGTGCTTGTCTGAAAAGCTTGCACTTGCTGACCTGGGTTCAATTCCCCAGAACCCATATAAAGCCAGACGCACAAAGTGTCTCATGAGTCTGGAGTTCATTTGCAGTATCTAGAGGCCCTGGTGCACCAATTCTCTCTCTCTCTGTCTCTTCCTCTCTGTTTGCAAATAATTAAATATTTTTAAAAACCTTAGGCAACTGCCATATTTCCTATAATATTTAATCTTCTGGGTTTGCTTTTTGGTTTTAAATTAAGAAGAACATGCTCCAATTTAGTAATAATAATTTCAAATAACACATTCAATTTTAAAGGTATTGCTTCAGTTTAATCAAATATTTCTTGCATGCATTAAAATTTGCAAATCTTGCCATTTGCACCATGGACTGTTTTAAACTTTCAGCCTAAACAAGAACTTCAATGGTCTCATAGAATGAGTAAATTGAAGTAACTCCTCTGATTCCTCATTGCTCTCAAGCCTGCATTTAAAGGCAGGGGCATGTATAACCCCAGAGGCTGGAGAAGAGAATTATGCTCAAATCCCCTCACAGCTTGCTCTGGAAGTACACATCTCTGGACCAACTATATATTCAGGAATTCTCCAAGTTAAATTTCATGTAGAAAACAAAGTTTATTGGAAGGTAAGAAACAAAACCTTGTACATTTTGTGGCATATAACTCACAGTAGCCTTAGCGATTATTTAGAATTTAAGCCAACAGAATATTTCCCCTGGGAGGTGTCTTTTATCCTGTTTGGTAATAAAATGAGCAGTTCAACTTGGCCAGTTGCATTGAGGCAGGAGAGGTGAAGGGACATGGGAAGGGAAAGAAATCCCTCTCCCTGGGATCTAGTTCACATTTCCTGTTGGCTAAGTGTCAAGAAATTTCAGCACAATCACTAGTCAAAACGGCCTGTAGAGACTGCTTGTCTTCCTAAAGACATCTAAGTGTGACTCTTGAGAAGCACACACCCCTGTCTGGGGGTGTGCAGTCTCTCTCTCTCTCTCTCTCCCTCTCTCATCAATGCTCACAACTTAAATTGGAAGTTTGCACAACCCCTAATCTTTACTTAATAAACCTGTTAGCGTTGTTTAACTCTGACTCGTCCAGAAATTCTTTTCTGAAGCATAATCAAGGAGGGACCACCTCAGGCTGTGGCGGCAGCAATGGGCTGCGTCTCCCTGCCACCACTGCCATCACTGTTGTCTGGTTCCTGGCCCCCATCCTCTCTTTCTGTGCTTTGGTCTTCATTGCACCCCACCCTTGTGGTGGCGTTAGGTAGCTCAGTCCTCGCTGTATACAATGACTAGCAGGAGGAGATACAGCTGCCTGGAAGCCAGTCCTCAGCCATGTTGTCCTGGGGCACAGCCACCGGTTCACAGGTGGGCTCTCTCTCTCTCTCTCTCTCTCTGTGTGTGTGTGTGTGTGTGTGTGTGTGTGTGTGTGTGTCCTTCACACAGATGTTGGTTGCTCTACCACCCACTGTCCCGGCTGTCAGGCTCACTCAGGTTACATCTTACTTTCAGGAAACTGGCCTTCCAGTGCCTGCTCCCTGTTTAGAAAGATCTGGAATTTCATTCATTCAAGGACCTGAGCGCTAATAGCAGGCTCCTCCAGGAAGTATTTGCCAGGAACAAAGGAATGTTCCTTAATTAGTCCAAAGAATATCCCAGCCAGGCGTGGTAGCCCACACCTCTAATCCCAGCATTCAGGAGGCTGAGGTAGGAGGAACGCTGTGAGTTCGAGGCCAGTCTGAGACTATTTCCAGGTCAGCCTGGGATATAGCAAGATCCCACATTGAAAAACCAAAACATAAAAATTAAATTTAAAAAAGCATATCCCTACAGGTGCGCTGTCAGGGGGGTCACCTGAATGCACACCCCTCAAGAGTCGTTTTCTCTGGCTAGGCCAGTCCAGCCTCAAAGTACCTTTGAACTAATAAATCAGAGGACATATGTTCATGACTTGTGTTGTGTGGGACCAAGAAAATCCAGCTTCCTTTTCTCCCACAACTTAGCCTAGGCCTTGTGAATTTAGCTGGCTCCGAAAAGCCAGACTCTGGCAGATTCTAGAAGTGAAGGTATTTAAAGAAAAGACTTTGTGCTCCTCCCTAAAGCTATCAGACTATTGAAACAATGGACCTCAAGAAGTTGGAATTTCCCCCTTTGCTGAGGGGTGGAGCTTGTCTCTCAGGAGATTTCACCCCGTTCTGACAACCTGTCAGACCACCTTGGAGGAGAGACTGGAGGGCAGACAGTGCATGAGGGATGGGTCGACACTTGAACAGCGCTGTTTAGTGATGCGTAACTCCACCCCGCGATAGGACCAGAAGATGTGCGAGGGTGGCGAGAGTCACTAGATCGCTTTTGGTGTTCTTCGTCCCAATGTGGCCCCATTGAAGCATCTCCTTTTCTCTACTTGTCACCATTTTTTGTCTCTTTAATTGGACTATTGAGGGCAGGTGGCTGAGCTAGCTTGTCAGGGCTGCCAGGGCCCAGTCTCTGCCTCTCACTCATCCCGGAACAGCTTTCTCCTTCTCCACTCAGGCAGAAGCTTGCCTCCAAGCTCGAACCACAGGGAGCTACTTTTCTCATTATTCTCCTCCAGCTCCACACAATTTACCAAAATTCTTCTGCCCAGATGGGTTAAGGTCAGGCCTGAGGAAAAAAAAAATGTACATCTGCTTAAAAAAAAAAAAAAGTGGTGTCAAGTTCTACTTTATATCACCAGGGTTTAGCCACAGGAAGCAAAAGCCACTCTAATAATCTCAAGCCAACAAAAGGGGGTTAGGCAGGAAATGAGGGGCTTGTCAGACCACGGGGAGCAGGCCTAGGCAGGGACTACGGGAGGGATGCCCAGAAGGCCTGGGAACCAGTGGTCAGGGCGCTACTACCTGGGTCTGTCAGAAAGCAGTACCAGGAGGCCACCAGAGCCCTGGAAAAACCAACTGGACCCTAGGGCCCTGCCATGGGAAAAAGCAACAGAAAGAGCCAAGAGCAGCAGGGGGAGTCTTGGCCCTGAATGGAAGTGATGTGCAATGGATTTGCAGAACTGGGGACATGCTGGGGCTGGTTGAGTCTGAGAGAGTCAGCTGTGCATAGCAATCCCACTCCATGTCCAGATATCATGTGACTGGCATCATTGAAATAAATCGACCATGATAAAAAGATTTACAGTATTGACGCCGTGGAAATCAGCAAGTAATACACACCAGGGTGCTTTTCTCTCGTGTGTGTTTCTTTTCCTTCCTTCCTTCCTTCCTTCCTTCCTTCCTTCCTTCCTTCCTTCCTTCTTTTCTTATTTCCCTCCTTCCTTTCTCTTCCCTTCCCTTTCCTTTCTCTCTCTCTTCTTGGGGTGGTGTGTTCATATGTGTATGGACAGGTGTGTGTGCATGTGCATGTGCTGGCCAAAGGCTGATGTTGGGTACCTCCCCCTCTCTCATCCATTGCCTTATTTATTGAGCCACTAAGCCCAGAGCTCAATTCACCTAGTCTGGCTAGCCAGCTTGTTCCAAGGACTCGCCTGTCACCACCTCTCAAGTTTTGGGATTTCATGCAGGCCACCATACATGCATATGCAATATTAATGTAGGTGCTGGGGACTTGAACTCAGAGGGCTTTACTGACCGACCATCTCTCCAGCCCCTCTTCCTTCCGTCCTGATAGAGGTTAGGAATAAAATGACTTTCTTTTTGCGGGTAGTCACTTACGGACAAGGGTCTAAAAGAATGTAGATGCTGCCCTGCCCTAAAGATTAAAGTGGGGATGAAGTCCCAGAACTCCTTTACACCCCACTTTCCTCCCTGTCCTTCTCCTTTTCTCCCTTCCTTCCTCCTTTCCTTCTTTTCTTTCTCTCTCTCCATCTCTCTCTTTCTTTCTTCCTTTCTTAGAATCAGTTGAGTATTTGCCAGCACACCACTGGGCTGAACTCAGTTAACACCTAGAATTCTAGTAGCAAGAGGAGCGAGAAAGGTGACCTCACACCCTCTAGACTTTGAAGAAACACAGAAAACAGGGTGCAAAGGATGCTAGCTGCCATCACAAGCTTCAAGGGCTGCATCCAGCAGTGAACGTGACAGATGAAGAAGACACACAGCAGTGTGGGTAATTGGGTGGAAGCATAGTTTCTTAGCACAAATTGCTCTCGACATGTCAAAGTGTGTTAACCCTCTAGTCAGGGAACAGGCACGGTGACAAAATAGTGGGTTGGTTCAAAGAGGGTTTGGAAATTGTTGATTTGTATCTGGGGAAGATGTTTGCAAAAGCAGCTAATTAAGAAAGGAGGCAGCTAATAAAGCCAATGCATTTAGCACGATCGTTATAATATCATTTCCTTATCAGCTAGAATGAGTGGGAGTTGAGGCCCAGCAATCTCAGAGGCAGAAGTAATAAGAAATGCATCCAAGACACATTACATCTGTGGCTGTTAATTAGACAGACAAAGCTTCATGGTTTCATGCCCCAGCAGAGCTGGACCAGAGCCCAGCAGCTCCAAGGCAGCCAGTGCATCAAGCGAGGTCACAGCAGAGGTCCCGGAAATCAGGGCCAGCTTAAGCTTTCACATGCTCAGGCTTGGGGTCAAAGGTGCTGAATTCACAGCTCATTTTGCCCTGTATTTTGACAGTAGCTAGATATGACAACAGGCTACTAGACACCAAATTGTGTCCCCACCCAAATGCATGCCCTGAACCCTGATCCCCAGTGTCACTGTTTGTTGGAGACAGGGCTTTTAGTGGGCAAACTAGCTGAGTGTAGTGGCATACACTCCTGGCACTCAGGATGCTGAAGCCAGAGATTGCCTCAAGTTCAAGGCCAGCCTAGACTACTTACTGAGATACCATCTCTATAAAGAGAAAACAAAAGGTCAAAATAAAATTTAATAGGTCAAGAGGGTGAGGCCCTGGTCTTATAGGATTGAAGAGCTCCAAGAAGCTGCAAGCCAGGAAAGAGCCCTCCCAGAAAACAGCCCAGATGGCACTTTGACCTTGGACCTCTGGCATCCAGAGTTGAGAGAATGTCACTTCTTCAAACCACCCAGCCTGTGGCATTTGCTATGTCATCCACACTGACTAATAGACAAGTTAGGTGCTCATTAATAAGGACCAGGCTGGAGTAACGGAAGTAATAAACAAGATGGGAAAAATATTTGTAAACCACATATCTGATAAGGAATTGAAATCTGTCATACATGAAAAACTCCTAAAACTCAGTAATAAGAAAAAAAAATAGCAATTTGAGTAAAAGTTAGCAAAGGATTTGAAGAGATGTATTTCCAAAGATCCATAAATGATCAATTAGCACATGAAATGATGTTCAAAGTCATTAATCACTAGGAAAACACAAAACAAAATCACAGTGTGACAGGACCTCACTTTTTAGTGTTTTGTTGTTATTGTTCTTCTTCTTATTTGTTTGTTTGTTTGTTTGTTTTTGCTTTTCAAGGAGGGTCTCACTCTAGCCCAAGCTGACCTGGAATTCACTATGTAGTCTCAGGCTAGGCTCAAACTCACAGTGATCCTCCTACCTCTGCTTCCCCAGTGCTGGGATTAAAGGCATGCGTCACCATGCCTGGATACTTTTGGCCATTCTGATGGGCATCTAGTGGCACCTCCTTAATAGGTTTGATGTGCATCTCCCTAATGATTCATAACACTGAACTTCTTTTTCATAAGCCATTGGCCATCTGTCTGTCTGTTTTGGTGATGTGTCTGTTCTGATCCTTATCTCACCTTTTTTTTTTTCTTCCCAAAGAAGCAGCTCCCATCATGAACATGACTCAAACCCTAGCCATGGAAAAGCCCTTTTATTCAGCAGGGGATCTCAGGTTGGGATGTCCCTATGGACTCAACTCTAGAAGTAACAGCATCATGAGAGCATGGGGGCAGCCCTGGGGAGGCACTGCCTTAGCTGGAGCCCTGGCCCCACCTTGCATATCAAGAGCATACCCCCTGCCAGAGGCCTTGGGAGACAAGACAGTCCAGCACATCGTTTAGACAGAAAACTCATATCCAAGCCCAGAAACTGCTCCCAAGCTAGAGACCTAGCCAAAACTACAACGTCCCAACCTCCATCCCCGTCTGTCCCTGAGAAGCTAAGCTCAGCTCCCACCTACTGCCCAGCCAGGCAGGTCTCTGATGGCTGCTGCTCATGTCACCTAGTGTCACCTGCCATACTCTTCTGGCAGCCACAGGTAGTCCTGCATCTCTCACACACACAAGCAGCTCTGTGTTCTTGCATCACAAACAGTTGTCCACTCTGGCCAGCTCTTCATTGCCATTCCTCCTGATGGTCAACATGTCCTGACCAGTAGACTGAACTGCCACTCGAAGGACAGGACTTACATTCTGGGTCCATGCAGAGGCACTGAAGGCTGAGAACAAAAGAGCTCATGGGGCCAGGGATCTGGAAGGCCATACAGGGCCAGGTGAGGGAGTGGTCACCCTGGGGTCTGGGTGGGGCATAATAAAATGTAGGTTCAAGAAAAGCTCCTTTGAGCTGTGTGACCTTAGACAAGTCCCCAGGGCTTTCTGTACCTTGTTTTTTCTTTAGTGTGAAATGGACCAACATAACCATTGAGGCCATTTCTGATGGGAGCCAGGGCCCAAACAGAGGACATGTGCACAATGGGGGAGCACAATGTCACACAGCTCATTGTGTTTGCACAAAGAGAAGGAAACTCGGGGCACTGAGATGGCTGCTTGACTCATTGAGCAGACTGTGAAAAGAACTTCCCAGGATGTGGCCTCTGCTATCCTGTCCCTTCTTCACATGCCTGTGCTCCCTCCACACACACGTGGCTGACTGCAGGAGCACCTTCTTGCTATTCTGGGCTTAGTCCACATATGTTTAGCACTCCGAGTAGAGTGTGCATGATGTTGTATGCTTGTGAGGGTTATGTGGGACACGCATGTGTGAATGAGTTCTTTGCATGCATGCCGTTTGTCTGACTTGGTTTTGGCACCGCCAGGAAGTGGCGGAACTTTGCTCATATTGATAGGGAATAGGAGTAGAGCAGTTCCTTTTTTCGTAGGCAGCTAGTTACGGACCCAAAGGGAATAAAAAGATCATGCTTGTCCTAACAGAGCCAATGAACACAGAGGTTTTTTTTTTTTGGTTTTTTTTTTTTGTGATTTTGTGAGGTAGGGTCTCACTCTGATCCAGGCTGACCTGGAATTAACTATGTAGTCTCAGGGTGGCCTCGAACTCTCGGCGATCCTCCTACCTCTGCCTCCCGAGTGCTGGGATTAAAGGCGTGCGCCACCACGCCCGGCAACACAGAGGTTTTTAAAAGAACAGAGTAGGAGAACTGAAATTCAAACAAGCCCTGACTCACCAAAAGCCCTAACTCAAGCTGACTCACCAGGAGGTCCCTCTGACCAATCCTTTGTCTACCTTTCACATATGTTTAAAGTAAACAACCCAATGTGCTTCAACTTGCTGCCTAATTTACCCCTGCATTTGCCTACAAAACCAAGTCTGATTCCCCAGTACCCATGGAAATCCAGATGCACAAAGTGACACACGTGTCTGTACTCTCTCTCTCTCTCTGTGTCCTGTGGCTACCCACTGGGTATCCCTCCTAGCTTGAGAGCTCTTTGGCTTTACTTTGTAAAGCTTCTACTGTGGTGGGCTATAAGACAACAAACTGGAGAACCACTGGCTTGGGGAGTTTTAGTGACCGTTGAGTGTCCAGCACACTAATCCCTAAGCTAAGCCCATCTAGAGTCAAGAAAGGCTCCCTCACTCTCAAACCCACCAACACTATCAGTCTAGAAAGTTTGTGTGGGTAGTATGGGTTACCGAGTGGCCTTTGGACTAGCTCAGACCCTAATCAGGCCAGAGAAAGGTTGGAGAACAACAGCATTAAATCCCTAAAACATAGCTATTCCCTAAACCACACATCAGCAGAGCTGTCAATCCAAATATCCCTCTTTTCCAGTGAGGGGGTCTAAGGCCAGGAGTGGAGGGAGGAGTCAGGCTCCAGGGACCTCCTTAAAGGAGACATCTGCTCAAAGGAAGGTGGGACTCAAGGACTAGTCCCCAGAGACATAGATAGCTTTGCTGGGTGCCTGTGTAAGCTGACTTTTTTTTTTGTTTTGTTATGTTTTTCAAGGTATGGTCTCACTCTGGTCCAGGCTGACCTGGAATTAACTATGTAGTCTCAGGGTGGCCTCGATCTCACAGTGATCCTCCTACCTCTGCCTCCCAGAGTGCTGGGATTAAAGACATGTGCCACCATGCCCAGCTAAGCTGACTTTATCTTCCATTCATAAGGACCCCAGAAGATGGGGACCGGACCATCACACTGAAGGCAGCCCTTCATCAAAAGGAAGGCTGGTGGACAGCTGCCTGCAGGGGAGCCTAGGAAGGGGAGCTCTGAAGGGAGTTGGGGAGCCTAGAGCAAATCTCCAGAGGACATTTTCACTATGTAATCACTATGCAATCCACAAGGGGGCTTCTGCACCCTGTGACTACCTGAGTGTGGCCGCCCTCTCCATGGGCTTAGCATCTCTGAGCCAGATCTGAGCTGAAAGCTGCAGGTGGTGACCGTCTGCTTCTCCCTTGCCATCCACATTTGCTAAATCCTTCTGTTAAGAAAAACCCTTGGGGACTGGAAAAGATAGCTCAGTTGGTAAATGCTTGCCTTGCAGGCATGAGGATCTGCATCTGATCCCCAGAGCCCACATTTAAAAAACCAAACAGGAGTGTGGTGGTATGTCCTTCTAATCCCAGGACTGGGGAGGCGGAGACAGGAGGATCCTTCAGGCTTGCTGACCAACAAGTCTAGCCTACTTGGAGAGCTCTAGTCCAGTGAGAGCCCTTGTCTCAACAAAAGGTGGACAGCACCTGAGAAACAACACCCAAGGTTGTCTTCTGGCCTTCACATGCGCATGCACACCTAAAAAAAAAAAAAAGCTCCCGGGAGAGAAACACACTCCTCCAGACAAGATGTCATGCTCCCTCCCAGGATGACAAATGGGCTTCTTCCTCCTCTTTCTTTGACTCTTTGGCTTTTCTCATCTTATCACAGTGGACTTAAGGTCTTGTCCAGATCATGTTTTATGCTTAATCACAGGTATGCATCTTGATACTCTGGTTATCCCAGAAGTCCCTGAGTAATTCCTCCCCTTCTCAGGGTGGCCTCGAACTCACAGCAGTCCTCCTACCTCTGCCTTCCAAGTGCTGGAATTAAGGCATGTGCCACCATGCCCGGCTCTCCTGAGCACATCTTGAACTGTCACTGTTCCAAACCCAGAACAAGTCAGTGTCCCAAAGAATGCTGGACCTCAGGACGGGCCTGGGACTTGGCATCCGGGATATGGCCTTCAGTGTGCTTACTGCCACTAGGTGACCCTCTAACCTGGGAGAAGACAGACCTGACACCCAGAGAGGGGCAGACACTTGGAAACGAGTGGAGTTGTACCTCCAGGATCGTGCCCACCTGCCCGGTCTCTTGGGACTCCTAGGTTATCCCCTTGTAACTGTGGAGGCCTCTCCAGTGCTCTTTTATGCACTTGGCCTGACCTTGATGTCAGGGTTTTAAAGTCAAAGTGTAAGTGACCTTACCAGTACCGGGATAGACCAGGCACAGAAATAAGACTTCCCACCCACTAGGCAAGGCCCCAGATTCCATCCATTCATCACCAAACATGCAACCTTAAATCCAGCCTCCCTAAGGATTCTACTTTATGTGTCCAGGTGTTCCCAAGCACAGCAGACATTGATGTCATGGATGTAAGTTTGAGGCCACTGGGCCTTGGGGATAGACAAATGGTCCACCCTGAATGAGGAAAAGAGCCTGGGGGACTATATAGATTCGGGGGTACATTATAAACACATACCCTAACCTTGCAGCTATAAACCCCTGCCCACCCACTTCCCTAGGAAAAAAATACATCACTCTCTACAACCTCTACCTCTTCACCCCCAGGGACTCCTAGGATAGGTTGCAGAAGCCCCAGCTTCGGTGGGGACACAGAGGGCCTCTATGCTGAAATGCATTGAGCCTTGTAATGACTAACGAGGAAACATATGTATTCCCGTTCCCCTTATAACCCATGGCGTCTCCAAGGCCCAACAAAGTACAAATGGAAATCTCATTCTTTGACAGAACTGAGAGGCATGGAGTGAACATATGAAGTCAGCCAAAGGTGGCATTGGCTATGTGTGTGCGCATGTGCATGTGTGTGTGTGTGTGTTGGGAGACCTGACTTGAGCTTTTTTTGTTTGTTTGTTTGTTTGTTTGTTTGTTTGTTTGTTTGGTTTTTGGTTTTTTGAGGTAGAGTTTCACTCTAGCTCAGGCTGACCTGGAATTCACTATGTAGTCTCAGGGTGGCCTCGAACTCTGGTGATCCTCCTACCTCTGCCTCCCGAGTGCTGGGATTAAAGGCGTGCGCCACCATGCCCGACTTTGAACTGGTTTTTGTTTTAAGAAGTAAACCCAAAAAGACTTCAAAATAGGCTTCAACCTTTTAGTCTGGCTCACCATCCCTGCACTCAATGCTCCCCATCCGGCCCCATGAGATTTAAATACCTTTCAGACCAAGAGGCATCCACTCATTGAGAGAATGATACCATTTCACAAATAAAAGCTTGCTCAGGGGCTGGAAAGATGGCTTAGTGGTTAAGGTGTTTGCCTGCAAAGCCAAAGGATCCTGGTTCGATTCTCCAGGACCCACGTAAGACAGATATACAAGGGGGCGCACGTGTCTGGAATTCATTTGCAGTGGCTGGAGGCCTTGGTGTGCTCTCTCTCTCTCTCTCTCTCTCTCTCCTTTCTCTCTGTCAAATAAATAAATAATACATTTTTTTCTTAAAAAAAAAAAGCTTGTTCACTCATAGGAAGCTATTTCTGTTTGTGGCAGCATAAGACAGTAGATCCCCCACCTCCTTACCCAAGATTTCACTTTCTGAAGTTCCAGTTACATGTGGTTAACCTCAGTCTGAAACTATAAATGGAAAATTCCAGAAATAAACAATCCACAAGTTTGAAATTGCATGCCATTCTCAGCATGACGAAATCACACACTGCCTCATTCCAGTGTTCTGGGTTGTAAATCACCCATTTGTCTTGCCTGCGTATCCACACTGTATGCACTATCCACCTGTTAGACACCTGGTAGCCATCTCATTTGTCAGATAGACTGTTGACTGAGTTCAAGTCGCTTTGATTTAATAATGGCTCCAAAAACCAAGAGTAGTGATGTTGGCAATGGTATTACTACAGAATACTGTTATAGCTGAGCTGTTGTCAATCTTTTACATCACCTAATCCATACATTGAGCATTATCATAAGCCTGTATGCACAGGAAGGATAATATAATATAGAGCTCAGTACTAGTCATAATTCCAGACACTCACTGGGCCTCTTGGAACATAGCTTCCTTAGATGAAAAGGCACTACTGTATTTTGACCCATTAACAAAGTGCTTTGTTTTCTGTTTGAGGAACTTTTTTGTGCTTTATGCCACTCCATCATTTAAGCCATTCAGGTAGGCAGTTATTTTAGACCTGCTGTCCTTAGACAGAGGGCAACACAGTGGAGAACAGTGTGTGTACTTGTACACATGGGCTTCCACAAGAGGTTACTGAAACTCTGGAAGAGAAACTATGTTAAGAGCTGAGGCTTAACTACAAGAACCTGGCTTCTTGGGAAGAAAAGTTCTTGGCTGTATTGTTGTTTATTTTTTATTTATTTATTTGAGAGCGACAGACAGAAAGAGAGAGAAAGAGGCAGAGAGAGAGAATGGACATGCCAGGGCCTCCAGCCACTGAAAACAAACTCCAGATGTATGCGCTACCTTGTGCATCTGGCTTATGTGGGTCCTGGGGACTCAAGCCTCAAATGGGGATCCTTAGGCTTCACAGGCAAGTGCTTAACTGCTAACCCATCTCTCCAGGCCCAAGTTCTTGGCTTTATGTTTGGGCTTGGTTGCAAGAAGCTCACAAGACCATAAATAATGAGATAGAAAAGCATGAATGCTGGGCTGGAGAGATGGCTTGGTGGTTAAGGTACTTGCCTGCAAAGCCAAAGGACCCAGGTTCAATTCCTCAGGACCCATATAAACCAGATACACAAGGCAATGCACATGGGGGAGTTTGTTTGCAGTGGCTAGAGGCCCTAGCATGCCCATTGTCTTTATCTGCCTCTTTCTCTCTCTTAAATAAATAAATAATTTAAAAAACTAAAAATCAAAGAAAAGCATGAATACAAAGCCAGTGTCCCACCCAGGGAGAGTTTGTCCACAGTGGAAGGCAGGACTAGCTGGGAAGCAGGAAAGATGGAGGCTGACTCAGAGCCTGGCGCTGGCCTCTCAGTCCCAGCCAGAACTGTGTGTTGGAGAGGAATAAAAGCAGTCTGGACGTGATGGTCAGAGTTGGGCCTGGGAAACCAGGTTTGCTCACCATGGCCAAGGAGCTAACACTGCTTAAATGCCTGAGGTTGCCTCCAGCTGTCCCCCATTAACCTCACCTATACTTCTATAAGTAGCTCCAATAAGCTCACTGGGTCATTAAGTTAGACAGGTGGAATCGTTTCTCGGGTTTGTCATTAGTACTCTATCTGGTATGAACAGATGTTGGTTTGAGTGTCCCCAGGACATAATTGGTTCCCAAACAGGGACTAACAGAGCCAACGATGAGTTTGGGAGTTGTCACATGGCATGGGTGCTGAGACATGCAGCTAGTACTGATGTGTGAGTGTGGACACCCATGAGGACAGCCTCGCATGGCCACCTATCCCCATGCTGCTGTTGTAGTCAGTCACCTGACCCAAAGCCGCTGATGAGAGGAACGTTTATTTTGGCTTATAGGCATGAGAGGAAGCTTCAGGATGGCAGGGAAAAGATGGACTGAGCAGAGACTGGACATCACCTCTGCCACAGCAGGTGGAAACAGCGGCAAGAGAGTGAGCCCCACACTGACCAGGGGGAGCTGGCTATAACAACCCTAAGCCAGCCCCCAACAATACACCTCCTCTAGCAAGGATCCAGTTCCCAAATTGCTACCAGCTGGGGACCAAGCATTCGGAGAACATGAGTTTATGGGGAACACCAAAGTCAAACCACCACAGCTGCCATACTGTAGAGGTGGTTGCATATTCCCTGTCGTAGAGGCAGGGCATGTATCAAAAGCTAAGCCATCTGAGAATGGAGCATACTTGGGGAAAATCTTATACCACACCCATCCATGGCATGGTGTGGCATAACTCCTTAATGAATGAGGCCCATAACATGAATTCAGGGATGACCTCAGAGTGGCTGATGGACTGGAGAATATGCTGTGATTCCCGAAAGAAGCACAGATTGGATGAGATCATACGCAGGCTGTGGAATCTGTTGTGTGGTCTTTGTTGTGGATGCTAACACATGCAATTGAAGCTGAGCTGTCTGCCCAGAAAGAACTTGACAGTGTAAGTGAGGGATTACAAAAAAGAAAAAGACATGTGGATGCTATCCACCACACTGGCCTCCGATTTGGCAGGAAAATGGAAAAAGGGGAGGATGAGATGGAAGTATTGGCTTGCCATTTCTTACAGCTGGCAGGACGCAAGGGAAAGAGAGTATACGTTAGATCTGTGCCAAAGAGAGAGCCCTTCTTGGGACTCAACGACCTGGAACTCATGGGAAGAATTGATAGTGAGGGGCAAAAGAATGTGGTCGAAGTGAACAGAAATGCCCCTCAGACCTGCCACTAATACAGAGAAAGGGAAAATCCAGGATCCAGCTTACTAATGGCTCATTCAGGAAACGACGATAACAAGGAAGGCAAGAGCTGCTCACAGGCTGCCTCAGGCATCTGTGGGACATGGGTATGTAGGGACAGCACACAGGGGTGGATGGGATCCGTCCAAGTGTGATGGAAACAGAGACACTGAATAATACACCAACTCATCCCTCGTTAAGTCAAGGCTACATAATCTGAGGCAAGTTAAGGGAAATCAATCCCTGATGGATTAGTCCATGAGAACCATTAGGGATTCTTGGTGGCTGAGGTCCCCATGCATATCTGGAAGACAACAGAGGAGGGACAAGAGTTACTGAGGGAACTGGGCATGACAGAAGTGGTTAATGCCCAGTTCACTGGGCCAGATAGGACTGTGTTCACAGGAGAGTTAGAAAGAGCCTGGTTCTGCTGGGACCTTGGTATTGGTATGGGGCTTTTGTAGTTTTGCTGAGTCCCATAACTGAATGTGATGTTTATGAGGTAGAAGAGACTTTGGAAGATCTGACTTAGGCCCACGTATAAGTCAGTTCATAAGGTGCTAGTGTACTCAGGAGAAGATTTTTTAAAAAAGGAGAAAGCAGAGGCTGGGGAGATGGCTCAGTGGATAAAGTGGTGGCCATGCCAGCATGAGGACCGTCATTTAGATCGCCAACACCCACGTAAGTGCTAGGTAGGTGGGTGTGGTGGCCCATTTGTAATCTGAGTGGCTAGGAGGCAGAGACAGAATCCCTGGAGCAAGCTGGCTAGCTGAATCAAAGAACTCCGGGTTCAAGTGAGGGACCCTGCCTCAGTAAGTAAAATGGAGAGGAGTCAAGGAGGACACCTGAGGTCAACCTCTGGCCCCCACACACGTGTACACCCAGCTGCATGAGCATCCACACACACACACATGTGAACACCTATACATGTAGGCACACAAATACACATTGAAACATAATAAAATTACATTGAATTAAATTTTTTAAAAAAAGAGAGGGGCTGGATAGATGGCTTACTGGTTAAGGGGCTTACTTGCAAAGCCAAAGGACCTAGGTTGAATTCCCCAGTACCCACGTAAAGCCAGATGCACAAGGTGGCATATGCATCTGGAGTTCATTGGCAGCAGCTACAGGCCTTAACGTGCCCATTCTCTATCTGCTTCTCTTTCTCTCTTCCTCTCAAATAAGTAAATTATAATAAAAAATGGGGACAGGCATGGTGGTGCATGCCTTTAATCCCAGCACCCAGGAGGCAAAGATAGGAGGATTGCCATGAGTTCAAGGCCACCCTGAGATTACATAGTGAATTCCAGGTCAGCCTGGGCTAGAGCAAGAACCTACCTCAGCAAAAAAAAAAAAAAAAAAAGAGGGGGGCGGTTCAAGTTAGGGTTTTGCTCTAGTCAAGACTGACCTGGAATTCACTATGTAGTCTCAGGCTGGCCTGGAACTCACTGCTATCCTCCTACCACTTCCTCCCGAATGCTGAGATTAAAGGCGTGCGCTACCATGCCCAGCAAAATAGAATATTTTTAAAATAAATAAAAAATAAAAGGGGCTGGGTGTGGTGATGAACGCCTTTAATCCTAGCACTCAGGAGGCAGAGGTAGGAGGATAGCAGTGAGTTCCAGGCCAGCCTGAGACTAGTGAATTCCAAGTCAGCCTGGACTAGAGTGAAACCATACCTCAAAAAAAAAAAAAATCAATAAATAAAAAATAAAAGAGAAAGCAGACAATGGGTCCTGTCTGGGATATTCAAAAGCAAGTGCAGCAAGATTGGTATCCAGCTGAATTTTCTAAGAAAAAAATGATAGAAAGCCAAGAGCTGTTTGTGAATCTTTGATAGGCTTCAAAGCCTGACTAGCATTTCACCAAAGTTGTCAGTCTTTTCATGAACTTGATATGGAATGAGGACATAAAGGCGCAAAAGGCTTCTGAACAGGATAAGATCCTTGTAAGATACACCAAACAGCTGTGTGCCCCAGTGTTCCTTTGTGTTAGAAGTCACCAGCAGCTCAGAGGGCTGTAATTTGGGACTGTGGCAAAAACAACCTGAGCAAACAGTTCCAATAGAGTTTGTTTTTTTTTTAAAACTTTTTATTTTATCTTATTTTTTTTGGAGAGAGACACAGAGAGAGAGAAAGAGAGAGAAAGAGAGAGAGGGAGGGAGGGAGGGAGGGAGGAAGACAGAGATGGGCGCGCCAGCAGTCTCTCAGCTGCTGTGAACGAAATCCAGATGTGTGCGCCCCCTTGTGGCCAAGTGCAGCATTGCGCCCTTGCGTCACTTTGCATCTGGCTAAACGTGGGACCTGGAGATTGGAACCGCTGGAGATTGGAACCAGTGTTCTTAGGGTTAGGAGGCAGGCGCCTTAGCCGCTAAGCCATCTCTCCAGCCCTCCAATAGAGTTTTGATCCCAGTCATGGATAGGGACAGAGGCTCTGCGTACAGTGTGGGAACTACTGGCTGTTTATGGAGCATGGCAACAGGCAGAACCCATCATGGTTCCTCCTCAGCCATGGTGCAAGCCCTTATTCCATAAAGGCTTCTGGCCAAGCCTCTTTCTGGAAGGGCACAGAATCTGACTCGACACAGGTGCGATGCAGACCTCTCATCAATGCCATGCAGGTTGTGCTAGGACCAGGGTCCCTTCAAGCCTCTGAGCCTCCCCCAGTATGTGAACTAACAGCCAAGCCAGATAAAGGGTTGGAAGGCATCCATGCTACATGGGTGGCATAAGCAGGGGCAAAAAAAAAAAAAAAAAAGGCTGGAGAGATGGCTTAGTGGTTAAGGCGCTTGCCTGCAAAGCCAAAGGACCCCAGTTCAATTCCCCAGGACCCACCTAAGCCATATGCACAAGGTGGCCCATGCATCTGGAGTTTGTTTGCAGTGGCTGGAAGCCCTGGCACACCCATTCTCTCTCTGTCCCTCTCTCTCTCGTTCTCTGTCTCTCTCTCAGCCTCTTTCTCTCTCTCAAATAAATAAATAACAATAAAATAAAAATTAAAAAAACAGAAACACAAATGAACACAGAACCATGTGGCTGGAGAGAAAAGGAAAGAGTAGCCAGTAGGCTGTGATAAGAGCAGGGAGAGCAGTAACTCATGAGACTTGGCTTATGACCATCTGTTCCTCCACCTTTCTGACTTCTAGATACCATGGGTACAAAAACACGTGAACCATGGTCTTCTACCTCAATATGAAAATGATAGCAATAATAACAATTGGTATAGTGGTATAGCGTTAAGTGTTCTGAAAGATGTGGCTTGAATGTCCTTGGAGACGCGGTCAATGAAAGATGAATAGAGCATCTTCCTGGGCCCCTCCTCCTCTAAGGGGATACTTCCCCAGTGGGTTGTGTCTATAGGGTTAGTCTAGCCAAACAGAACTAATAAATTGTGCACGTGTCAATCCTCTCTGGAATTACCTCCAAAGACACCCAGAGGAGCTTTGCACCAGTCCTAGACACCTCTTCACCAGACAAGGTCTCGCTTGTCAATCTAAATGCAGGTCTGTCCCAGATCCCCTGAGGGAGGCTTGCCGGAGGCCTTCCCAGGACCTGCTTTGAGCAGACTGTTCTGGCAATGTGTGACCCAGGCTGCCTTCCACCAGCAAGCCCCATGGCCCCAGCTCTCAGGTTGCCAAGTCTTTACCCCACAGCAGGAATAAACCCAGGAGCCCCTAAGGCATGAGCTCACCAGCTGAGGAGCCTGGTGAAGGCCCTCCACTCCAGCTTCTCTTTTTTTTGCGGGGGGGGAGGTTTGAGGTTAGGGTTTCACTCTGGTCCAGGCTGACCTGGAATTAACTATGTAGTCTCAGGGTGTCCTCGAACTCACGGCAATCCTCCTACCTCTGCCTCCCAAGTGCTGGGATTAAAGGCGTGCGCCACCACGCCCGGCTCCAGCTTCTCTTATGAGGAGTTGGAAGGGTGCTGGTCAGGCTGGAGGCTTGGCCACAAGCCCAGCTCTTTCCCTTGCAAGCTGTAGAATTCAGACCCACTCACTTGCAGAGTTCTATCAAGGTGGAAGAGGATGTAAGTGAAGATAGAGGGTGCCATATATTTAGTGCCCAATAAATTTTGCACATAGTTACAATGTGAAAAGGCTTCCTTTTCCACTCTGATGCTCTAAACGAGGGTGTGATGTGCCCAGAATCATTTCTACTGCTTCATAAGCCTGAACAAAACCATCTTGTGTGCCAGTTGTACTCAAAAGGAAAGGGCAACACACCGTAAATCAGATGCGCTCCCCACACACTTCACCTCTCTTTAGAGAGTGTTCACAACACATGTGAACATGCCAGACAGCCAGGAGGTCTGAGGCCTCCTGAGAGCCACTTTTTACGAGCACGCTATCGGCCATAGAGCACTGATTCATGTGGATGTTAGGTGGGGCTCGCGCACACCTGAGGGTGAGCGGGTTGGCTACATTTCATGGCCGGTTATTAAAAAGTTTAAGACCAGATCAATTAGTTGTAAACTCAACTTGAGAGCTGAATGGGCTGTGGGCTTTGCAAAGCCATTTCTCCCCCGTAAAAATACATCCTACAGGCAACATCCGCTCAAGTGCTCAGGCCAAGTATGTCCATACAGATCTCAGAGCACCAGGTGCTGGGCTCCATTTGTGAGACACAGTGAAATCATTCAAACATCCCTTCTAGAGTGTTTACTCTTCCGACTGCCGGTCAGTGAATGAGGCACATTGGAGAGTAGATAAGGAAACAGACAAAATGGTTATAAGCCAAAGAAGTGTTCAAGTTGTTACTAGTAAAATAAACAAAGGACTAGAAAGATAACAGCACTGGGTGATCAGAGACCTCTTTGATCATGTGACATTGAAATCGACACACAGAGAGAACACAGAGCAAGTCAGTTATGGGATGGAGCAAGGGAAACACAGGACATGCAGATGGATTGTGGGGGGCGAGTTAGTGCATGCCAAGGGCCTGAGGCAGAAGCTGGCATGCAAGATTAAACTAAGTGGAGCACACTGAGGAAGCTGGGAGCAGATAGTGCAAGCCATCGAAGTCTTAGTAGAGAATGTTGCTTCCGTTCTTAGTCAAATGAGAAGCTCTTGGAAGATTTGAGGCAAAGGAACCTTGGGCTACAATGTACACCTGATGTATTTCTACTGCTATTTGGGGAACAGACTAGAAGGACTGAAAGTGGAAGCAGAAAAACCTGTAGGAGGCTTGGAAACAGGCCAGGCGAGCGCTGATAGTGACAAGGAGAGTGCTGGCCAATGGGAAAATGGAAATGCACGTTGAAAGTAGAACCCAGGGCTGGGGAGATGTCTCAGTGGGTAAAGCACTTGTCACACACACATGAGAACCTGAGTTCAGATCGCCAGCACCCACATGAAAATTCAGACATAGTGGCACATGCTCGTAACCTCAACACAAGGGATGCAGAGGCAAGAGGATTCCTCAAGACTCACCAGCTGGCTAATTTAGGCGAATCAGTGAGTCGTAGGTGCAATGAAAGACCTCTCCTCAAAATACAAGGTGGAAAGTGGTTTAGGGAGACTTCTGACATCAACCTCTGGCCTCCAATGCATAGTCACACATGTACATAGACATGTGCATTGTGTTTAATCATCTTGACACAGCATCGATCACACCAACTAAGACGCATGCCTGGTTGAGAAAGAACCAAGCAGAAAGAAGGAAGGAGCGTTTTTTTGTACCCCAGGATGCTGGGCCAGCCTCAGACTTCTCATTGGGTGAGATCAGTAAATTCCTCCCCCTCAGACAGGGTTTGGGGTTTGGGATTTTTGTTTGTTTGTTTTTGTTTGTTTTCTGAGTGGAGCTGGAGATTGATCCCATGGCTGTGCACACTGCAGGCAAGGGCTCCACGCGGCGCTCCATCCCAGCTTGTTCATCAGGTTCTCCGGTGCTGCCAACCCAGCACACACTCAGAGTTCAGCAGCTGACAGCAGAGAGCGGAAGCAGCTGAGGGCTGCTTCTTTAGAGAATAATATATTGGTCACTCCTGCTAGGCAGTGGCAAAGCCTTTGGCGAAACTGTCACTTACTGCATGGCAAAACACAGATCATACAGTCACCAGAGATTTAGAGTTGTAGCCATGTCTGGAAAGATCTAGATTGCAGCTCTTACTGGAAATGACACAGCCAGACATCCAGCCGTGATAGAAGGGACCGTGTCAGTGCTAAAAGAAGCCGCCTCTGCTGGTGGCCTGTGAGCTGAGTGCTCAGGAATTCCATAACTTGGAGCCTTG
This sequence comes from Orientallactaga sibirica, assembly GCA_036365145.1. NCBI lineage: Eukaryota > Metazoa > Chordata > Mammalia > Rodentia > Dipodidae > Orientallactaga > Orientallactaga sibirica. Next base: position 20,618,048 of record JAEOAD010000031.1, read on the forward strand.
TAAGATTAAGCACATGTGTTCATGTACACATACAGACACACACACAGAGATACACACATACACAGGCATAGATACACACATATACATAGCTATACATGGGCACACATACACAAGCACAGACACACACACCCAGAGACACACATATATAAGCACAGACACATACATACACAGACACACACACAGACACACTCTCGTGGAGCCAAGGCAGGAAGCACTGAGAGAGTAGCACCCAGCACCATGAACACAGAGAAGAGGACACCAAGTAAAAGGAAATTCCCTCTGACGGATAGAGCAGTGGGCAAAGAGATGATTTTTCAAGCATTTGCTAGCACCACCCATTATCTGAAACAGGAGATACGTCATCACAGATAGTCACAGTACTAAGAGCAGCAAACTTTAAGTGGAGCCAAATATACAACTGAAATCTAAGTCAGCAATGAATTTGTATGGTGCTAGTAAATATGGCCCTATTGCTTTGGCCAGACAGGCTGACTTTCCCATAAAAGAGTGATGCCAAGACAGCCTGCTGGAATTCAGAGATGAGTCACCATGGGAAATTGATGACAGCGTTCCCTCTTCATCTACATTACCCATGGTGGGCTGCAGTCAAAAAATTCCAGGGCTGGAGATATGGCTTAGCAGTTAAGGCGCTTACTTGCAAAGCCAAAGGACCCAGGTTCGATTCCCCATTACCCACATAAGCCAGATGCACAAGATGGCACGTGTCTGGAGTTCATTTGCAGTGGCTAGAGGCCCTGGCACACCCATTCTCTTTCTCTCTCTCTCAAATAAATAAATAAAATATTTTTAAAAAGAGAAAAAGAAAAATACCAAATGGAAACTTTTGAAGTAAAAAAATTCATACATTGCAAATAACTTTCATTATATTGCATAGTTGTAATTACTGTATTTATCATTCATCTCTACCTAAGCCCAACTTCTAAATTAAGCCTTATTATAGGTATATATGTACAGAAAGAAATAGTACTGTGTAGATAAATCCAATACTTTCCCTTCAGTGGGTGGAGACTGCTTTACCGGATCAGGACATGCCCTCTGACCTTTCAGCTTGGCTTGCTCCCAAGGCCATTTAATAACATTGAACATTATGGAGGGGGGAGCAGAGCCTTAGACAGCTCAACCACAAGGCGCTGGCAGGCAGGAGAGGGCTAGAGAAACTGTCCTCACCATGGTAGCACTCTCTTGACATATCTCATACAGGACAGGCTGCATCTTTTGCACCTTCCAGGACCCTCATTTGGCAGGAGGTGTAGATCCATGACTGCACTCAAAACAGGACATTTACGGGGCTTTTCTGGGGCATGCAAGAGGGAGAGAGACTGGAGATGGAGCTCACACTTCCTGTGTGTCAACCATGACCAGGGAGGCCACAGTCCACGTGTGTTCGTGAATGTGATGGATCTCAATCCTTAGCCACTCCCAGGTTTATGCTGTCATTTGAGAGATGCAACACCTGAGGCTAGTACACAGAGTAACTGGCCAAAGCCACCAGGCTGGAGGGAAGCAGTGCTGGGGTGCACTCTCAGTTCGAGCAGCTCTGGAGCCCCTGCTCCACCTCCAGCCACATCTCTGGTATGGCAAGTTCCCTTAGGTGGCACATATGTGTATTGGTCACTCTATAAAGCTAAGAGGCTGTGTGGTGTGGTGATTCAACCCCTGACCTCTCACTGACCGTGTGTCCGTAGCCAGTTTTTAACCTTTCTGCTCTTTGGACAGATTTTTTAGTCTGTAAAAGGTGTGTGATGAGCGTCACACACACACCCCGTGGTTCAGCTGTGAACAGTGCTGTGTGAGTGTTAGCTGTTGCTATTTGACTTTGACATTGTCGATGACATTGATGTGAAACTGTGTGTCTCAGGGAGCATTCTTGGGAAAGCGACCAGGAGCTACCCAGCAGAGAGGCCCCAACGCTCACTCAGTGAGTGTCCAGCATGGAGGCCAGTGAGCTGGTCTCTGACACACCAGGCTGAGCGCTTCAAGGAAGTTTTCTTTTCCTTTCATTTTATTTTAGAGAAAGCAAAAGAGAGAGAGAGAGAATTGGCATGCCAGGGCTTCAGCCTCTGCAGTCGAACTCCAGATGCTTGCGCCACCTAGTGCAACCTTGCGCTTGCCTCACCTTTGTGCATCTGGCTTACATGGGATCTGGAGAGTCGAACATGGGTCTAATTTGTGCATTTGCTGAGTGATGAGAGGCAGGCCCTTTGGCATTTTTGTTCTCACACCCTGCTTCCCAAGGGGAAGGGATGCTAGCCTTAGTCAAGTCATAAGTGGGCCATGCTGAGGTCTTAGCCTTCCCCCTTTTCTTCCAGGTAGGTTCTCACTCTAGCCCAGGCTGACCAGAAATTCACTATGTAGCCTCATGGTGACCACAAACTCACAGTGATCCTCCTACCTCTGCCTCCCGAGTGCTGGGATTAAAGGCGTGCGCTACCATGCCTGGCTTCTCAGTCTTCCTCTGGGGTTCAGGACCAGCCTGCATGGAAGGATAGGCTGCCTCTCCCAGAATCTGCTCATGGGCCACTGTGGGGATGTTTGCTCATTCTGTTCCTCCTCCCTAAGCCCCAGACCCTGTATGCCTGGAGGGCCAGAGTTCAGTGGGATGTGCAGGGTGGGCCACCCTGCCCTTCTTTCCTGCCCATTGGGCTTTGATCATTGATGACCACTGTGACCTCTGCCCTCTGCTCCTTGGCTCTCTGTTCTGCCTGAGTTGGGCCCAGCCCTCTTCTCTCCCACAGGGTCTGGCCAGCCTCACTGGCCTGGCTAGGCTTTGGCCTGTGCAGAGATACCCACTGTCTCTAGAGGCCCCTTAGGCCTGGCAATAGCCAATCTTGCCTGCACCCCAGAGATCAAAACAAGAGACCAGAAGCTTTGGCCCTGAGTAACCACCTCCAGCTCTTTTCCTCCCCCACTTTGAGTTCTAAGCCAGTGAAGTCTTCTCGGCTTTGTGCTATCCCACAGCTACACAACAGGCATTTAAACTGCCACAAACAGTCCCCAGATAACCTTATCAGCCACCCAACCACAGAGCCTTCCGCCTGCCCCAGCCACCCACAAAAATAGAGCTGCTGATTAGAACCTTCCAGAAACACTGACACTGGAGCCTTCCAAGTGCTAAAAAGACATTCTGGCAAGCTTTGCTATTCCACTCTATCTCAAAGCAAGCAGTACAGGAAATTTAGTTTGGGTTCTTCAAATGAGCACACATGACCTTGAAAAGAAATAACAATACTGACAAAATACCCATCTTCTTTTACTTAGATACCCCATTTCTGGTAGTGTAGCTTAAAGAAATGATTGAAGGAAAAGGAAAAAGATAAGACTGTTCAGAGTTGGATTTGTCTAGAACATTTACTCTCATCCTAGAAATGACCCCGTGTCCAAAAATGGAAGAACAACAGAAGGAAGGAGAGAGGTAAGGAGGAATGAAGGCCCATCCACTTGCTCTGAAGCTGGGCTCACACCTCCGGCCAAGAGTGATCCTCAAGTTCAGCACACAAAAGCAGCCATGTCAAGGAAAAAGAATGGTTGATTTTAGCACATTATGTTTACAAGTTCTGCTCGCAAGTGACACCCAAGTCACAAATGAACAAAGTGTGCAAGTTAATTGCAACTAAGGAGCGAGTTAAGTATTCAAAGTACACGGGAAGCACTCTTGCAAGTCAAGGTGGCATTGAGGCCATCTAGGAGAACACTCACCCTAACCACTCCAGCAATTGTAGGGACAGGCGTCTTTTATGCACCATTGGCAGGACATACTTTACAGGAGCAAGGCCATAGCAGGAGCCCCACAGAGGTCCCTGCTGGACAGACCACTTCCCAGGCATCAGGCGTAGGGACCCCCAGCCTGAGTCATCTTGGGAGAGGTGGGACTGGAGCAGAGAAAGGACTTGAAGGGAGTTGCTCAAAGCCCAGAGGAAGAGATGGATCTCAGCCCCGCGGACAGAGGAGCTGCGGGGAGTTGTGGTCTCCAGTCACCTCGTGCTTGCACACATGTACACAAGACCTCAAGCAGGAGTGTGGTGGTTTGATGCAGGTGTCCCCCAGAAACTTAGGTGTTCTGAATGCTAGGTTCCCAACTGATGGAGATTTGGGAATTCACACCTCCTGGAGGCAGTGTATTGTTGGGAGCTGGCTTATGGGTATTATAGCCAGTTTCCCCTTGCCAGTGTTTGGCACACTCTCCTGTTCCTCTTGTCCATCTGATGTTGGCCAAGGGGTGATGTCCACCCTCTCTTCATGCTGTTGTTTTCCCCTGCCATCATGGAGCTTCCCCTCCCCCCCCCCGCCGCCGCCCACAAGCTGCTCTTGGTCGGGTGATTTCTGCCAGCAATAAGAACCTGACTGCAACAAGGAGTGTGGATTTGATAGTGAAGTAGCACCCCCACACGAGATGGTCACACTCACATAGGCACACACACGCTCACACACATTCTCACACACATCCTGGCCCACTGCTACAGAGGGGCCTGGATGGTCCCAGAGGCAGCTTCCTTATAGACTTCTCCAGCCCCTACTGGGAAGGATCTGTCTACAATGGCGGGCCTCCGACTGCTTCATCTGGGTCAGGGAGCTGGTCCTCTGCAGTGGATCAGGCGAGCAAATGCGCCCTCTCTCTCTCTCTTCTCACTGCAGTGAGCCAAGAGCCATAAAGTTTGGGGTGGGGAGCCAGGGAAGGTCCCCGGGCTTCCTCACCCTGGTCTCCCAGTTCCACAGGAGCCCAGATGCTGGTATATTGCTTATGTTTATGGAAGTTGTTGACAAAAAAGGGTTTTTGTTTTTTTTTTTAAAGGAGGGCTGGGAAGTAAATGGGTAAGAGTGCTCACTACACAAGTATGAGGACCTGAGTTCAATCCCCAGCACCTACATAAAAAGCCAGGTATTCTCTAAATATTTATTTATGTCTATAAATTAGTGCTTCTCTCATCTTTGATCAGAAAAGCTGCTTTTGTAGATGGTCTTGACTTCTGAGGGAATTCAAAACTCATCAAAGTGCTGACAGTAAGGGACTATTGGGTGTTCAGCACTAAATGAGTCATCTCTATCATGTGCTTCAAGGCTCAGGGAGCACAGAACCAGGGCATGGAGAGCAGTGCTTTGGAAATCAAGTGGGTGTTGCATTCGGGTCCTCGCAGCAGCTGTTGCTGCACAATATTGGGCCCATCAACATGTCATCGTGAATAATAGAGGAGGGCAAAAAAAGATCAAAATAGAAGAGGAACTAGTTGGAAGTAAGAAGGGGTTCAGTGGAAGGGCAACAGGGCTAGGGGCAAAAGAAGGTAATGGGAGGGGATTATGGTCAAAATACATTATGTACATATATGAAAATTGTCAATAAAAAGGCTTTTTTAAAAAATATTTTTATTTATTAGAGAGAGAGAATGGGCACACCAGGGCCTCCAGACACTGCAAACAAACTCCAGACTCATGAGCCCCATTGTGCATCTAGCTTATGTGGGTCCTGGGGAATCGAACTGAGATCTTTAGGCTTCACAGGTAAACGCCTTAACTGCTAAGCCATTTCCCCAGCCCCCTTTTTTTTTTTTTTTTGTTTGGTTTTTTTGTTTTGTTTTTAATAAAAAGCCAGGCATGATTGTGTAGGCCCGTGACCCCTGTGTTGGAGGAGGAGGCAGAGTCAGAAGGATCACTAGGGCTCCCTGGTCAGCAGTTTAACTGACAAAGGGGAGCTCCAGGTTCCGTGAGAGATACTGTCACGGGGACAGAGGCAGCAGAGCAATAAAGCAATAGACAAGGACATCTGACCTCTTCCTCTGACCTCTGCATGCATACACATGGGCATGAGTATCTGCATACACACGCCCACACACCACATGCATGTGTGCACACACACACACATACCAAAAAAAAAAGCAAGCCATATAAAAAGCTATGCTGCTGGACATGGTGGCATATGCCTTTAATCCCAGCACTTGGGAGGCAGAGGTAGGAGGATCACTGTGAGTTCAAGGCCACCCTGAGACTACAGAGTGAATTCCAGGTCAGCCTGATCTAGAGTGAGACCCTACCTCGAAAGGAAAAAAAAAAAAGCTATGCCTTGGGAAGCAAATCTCCCTACCCACTCCTCAGTTCTTTCCCGGCAGCCCCCAGCCTCAGATAGCAGGTTCATGCAGACGGTATACAAGACCATAGGCAGGCATTCTGTCAGGCTTGGTGGCGTAGGCCTGCAATGCCAGCTCTGGGGAGCTGGACAAACTGGACCATGACTCCATGGCTAGCCTGGGCTGCAGAGTGAGACTCTGTCTTGGAGGGCTAGAGACCCTGCATCACTGACACGCTGGGAAACTGCACTCTTACCCTGACCTCCTAACAAGAAAAACTGACCTTGTGTTCCCTGAGCAGGACTCCAACACCTGTCCCCAGCCCCTCCCACGGGGTGACTCCAGGTCATGGTAGGGGCACTCCCTAAATTCCCCCCAAGACACCAGTTCTCTTCAAAGGTTCCACCCCCAGCTCCCCAAGGACTCGCCAACAACAGCGGCTCCCTCGGGACAGCTCAGCCCTTTTGTGACACTCAGTGCTGGATTCCCCTTCCTGAACTGGGGGTGGAAATCCTCTGGGGAGAATACAGCTGCAGAAGAAAGAAAAAAGCCACACCAAGACACCAGGTCATTTGTTCAGCTTCATTCACCTTTTGCCACCCTCTTTTCAGAAGCCCTCAGAGATCGTGTGTGTTCCTCCACCAGGCCAGGCCCCTGCCCCAGCTGCCTGATGCAAAGTGTGGGTGGAGGATGTTGCTGGCTGCCCTGGGGTCCTGGGTGGAGCCTGCATAGGGAAAGTGGGTGCTGGCTGTCCCCCTGGTCAGCCCACCTCAGCTACCAAAGAATAGTTGCTGTTTGGGGCTCACCCTGCCACCCAAGGTGCAGACCACAGTGAAGGGCGGGGAAGAAGGGGGCTGGGAATGAGAATAGCCTTCTTCGCACCCAACCACAGAGGATCTCTGGAGACAGCAGTTTTTTGAGTCGTATGTGAGAAAGGAGGGGAATCCGAGCCACTGCGGGGCGGCGGGGGTGGGGGGAAGGGGTGGGACGGAAGGGCAGACAAATGGTTCATAGAGATGAGCAATCAGGGAGGATGGTTTGTATTGGTATATTTTTCTGTTACTAATGACAGAAACCCAACCTGTGTAAGGAAAGGAGAGAGAGAAAGGCAGAGGGAGAGAGAGAGAATATCCAGGGGTATGTAGTTTCTGGATTGCACGGATGCAGGCCCATAACCAGTGATGTTATTCCCGTTTTATTTTTCTTCTCTTGACTTGTCTCATCTGTGTTGACCTGTCATTCCTTCCTGCAGGTGTCAAGGCAAAAGCTACCAGTAGCCCAAGCTTATATCACCCCAGCCTGTCAAGCTAAAAAGAGGCATTTCTTTAACTATGCCATAAAGGCTTCATGGGCTTGGGTCACATGCCCACTCCTTGAGCCAACCTCTGACTCCAGGGCAATGGAAGCACAAACGTGGGCCATGTGCCCTCAAGGCACCAGAAGAGGCACAGGCCTAGCGGAACTATTTCTGGAAGACGGGAGGATGACACATGTGCAGACAGGATCTGTCTACTGCTGCACGTGGGCTGGACCAACAAAAGATCAGGAGCTGGATGTCCAGTTAGTGCACAGCTCCCATGCTGGAAGAAGCCTAAGCTGGGTGGAAAGTGGGCCAGAGGCAGCCCATGGGAGGCTCTGGTCCACACAAAGAGTTTATTTTCTCGACCCAATGTTTTCTCATGATACTGTTCATCAAAATCACCAGCAGCTGAGGCAAGGAGATTGCCAGGAGTTTGAGGCCAGCCTGAGCTACATAACAACAACAACAAAAAAATCACCATAGATTCAACTCAAGAACAACAAAAATCCCAGTTCAAGAACTGACAAAGAGCTTGAAGAGACCTCTATGCAAATAGCCAATAAACAGAAGTCATCATTAAGAAAACACCAGTGGGGCTAGAGAGATGGCTTAGTGGTTAAGGTACTTGCCTGCAAAGCCAAAGAACCCAGGTTCAATTTCCCAGGACCCAAGTAAGCCAGATACAAAAGGTGGTACATGCATCTGGCGTTTGTTGCCCTGGTGTACCCATTCTCTCTCTCTCCATCTTTCTTTCTCTTTCTCTCTCAAATCAATATATAAAAGTAAAATTTTTAAAAGAAAGAAAACACAAGTGAAAATCACCTAACACACCACCTCATACTCACAGGATGGCTATAATTTTTTTAATTTTAACTTTTGACTTTTTTTTTTTTTTTTGAGGTAGAGTCTCACTTTAGCTCAGGCTGACCTGGAATTTACTATGGAGTCTCAGGGTGGCCTTGAACTCATAGTAATCCTCCTACCTCTGCCTCCCAAGTGCTGGGATTAAACACGTGCACCACCACGCCCAGCTATTGACAATTTTCATACATATACATAATGTATTTTGATCATAATGCCTCCTTCCATTTCTTTCTTTTGTCTCCCCATCTCCATAGCTCTTCCACTGAACCCCTTCTTTCTAACTAGTTCCTCTCTATTTTTATGTCTTTTTTTTTGCCCTCCTCTGTCATCCATTACAACATGACAGGCTCAGTATTGCTCAGGTCGTGTGTGGTCAACAACAGGTGGTGTGCCATCACAAAAGCCACAGCCGCTTGGTGTCCAGAAGACGGTGTTCCAAAGCCAGCCTACCCATCCTTTCTGCCACCTCTTCCTCAATGTCCCCTGAGCATTGGACAGTGTGCTAGAAATGTCTCATTAGTGATGAGCACTCAACTGTCACTTATCATCACTTTGATGAGTTTGGAGTATCCCCACTAGTTACCAAGGGTGGCAATTATTAAAAACAAAAACAAAAACAAAAAAACAAGCTGGGGCTGGGGCGTGGTGGCACACGCCTTTAATCCCAGCACTTGGGAGGCAGAGATAGGAGGATTGCCGTGAGTTCGAGGCCACCCTGAGACTACATAGTTAATCCCAGGTCAGCCTGGACCAGAGTGAAACCCTACCTCAAAAAAAAAAAAAAAAATCCAAGCTGGGCATGGTGGCGCACGTCTTTAATCCCAGCACTCAGGAGGCAGAGGTAGGAGGATCACCATGAGTTCAAGAACACCCTGAGACTGCATAGTGAATTCCAGGTCAGCCTGGGCTAGAGCGAGACCCTGCCTTGAAAAACAAAAATAAACAAAAAACAAACAAACAAACAATGGGCAGAGGAGAGAGCCCAGTGGATAAGAGCACTCGCAGCACAAGCATGAGGCCTGAGTTTAGTACCCATGTGAAAAGCTGGGCATAGGCCCATTCTCTCTCTCTCTAATAAATAAAATAAAATATATTTTTTTAAAAAGGCTGGGCATAGCCACGCACCCCTGTGATCTCAGAACTGAGGGCAGAGACAGAAGGCTCACTGGAGCTTGCTGAACAGCCAGTCTAGCTGAACAACAGTGAGCTCCAGCTTCAGTGAGAGATCCAGCCCGCCTCAAGGAAATAAGGCAGAAGAGCCACACAGGACAATACCCAGCATCTTCCTCTGGTCTCCATGTGCATGCACATAGGGCGTGTGCATCTGCACATATATGTACACCACACACACACACACTATGCAAACACAAACACAAATGAGTGTGGCAGTGCACACCTGTAATCCCAGCAGTCAGGAAGCAGACTCAGGAGGACTGCCAGTTCCTAGGCTGTATAATGAGACCTTTTCAAAAGACAAAAATATCTAATGCCAGCCAGGCTTATAACCAGGTGAGCTCCCAGTTCAATAGGGGAACAGTTTAAAAAGAAAGAGAAGCTGGGCATGGTGGCACAGGCCTTTAATCTCAGCACTTGAGAGGCAGAGGTAGGAGGATTGCCATGAGTTTGAGGCCATCCTGAGATTATATAGTGAATTCCAGGTCAGCCTGCGCTACAGCAACACCCTACCTCAAAAAAAGGGGGGAGATCGGAGGGATGGCTTAGCAGTTAAAGCACTTGCCTGCAAAGCCAAAGGACCCCGGTTCAATTCCCCAGTACCCACGTAAGCCAGATGCACATGGTGGCGTGTGTGTCTGGAGTTCATTTGCAGTGGGTAGAGGCCCTAGCATGCCCATTCTCTATCTCTCTCTCTCTCTCTCTCTCCATCTGCTTGCAAATTAAATAAATAAATAAATAATTTTTTTTAAAAAGAAAAGACAGAGAGAGAGAGAGAGTAGGAGATCAGGGGGATGGAGACAAGTGGAAGGGAAGAAAGAGAACTCAGATGTAGTAAGTGTTGAAAGAATGTGGAGAAGGTGGAGCCACTGTGCACTGATAGTGGGAATGTAAAGTGGTATGGAACACTGTATAGATTTCCTCAAAAAATTGAATATAGAAATACCATATAATCTTGCAACTCAACTTCCGGGCATATAAAAGAATGAAAAGTTGGGGCTTGAAGAGATATTTACATGCCTGCTTTTAGGCAGCACCATTCCAAATAACCACTGGCAAGAGAGACCTACGGGAAAATACTATTCAGCCTTTAATGAAAGGGTGCCTGACACATGCTACTACATATATGGGTCTTCAGGACATCATGCCAAGTGTCCTAAGTAAGTCACAGAGTCTACTAATGTCATGCATCCAGACTAGGCAGATTGGCTGAGATAGAGTGGTGGATACCAGTGGTTGGAGGAATGTGAGGAGTTATTATTTGATAGGGAAGTTCCGAGGGTGGGTGGTGATAAAGCCTGCAGGCTAGTGTGACCCTGGTTGTCCCCAGCAGCGTGGGCTGCCATAGCCAAATACTGTAGACTAGGCAGCGGTTCTTGGGGATTGGTCATCTAGCTGTGTGTGTGTGTGTGTGTGTGTGTGTGTGTGTGTAGGGAGGTGCTGAGGACTCGGCTTTGCTGTGTGCTCACATGGCCTTCCCCTTTAGGAGTATACTTGGAAGGAGCGTTCTCTCTTCCTCTGCACATGCGTGTGTGTGTGTGTGTGTGTGTGTGTGTGTTCATATATGCTGCTCTTTCACCTTATTAGACAGGGTCTATCATTGAACCCAAAGTTCACCAGTTCAGATGGACTAGCTGGGCAGCCAGTAAACCTGAGGGTTCCTCCTGTCTCTGCCCCCTCAGTGCTGGGATTATAGGTGCTCCCCCGTACCTGGCTTTTATATGGGTGCTGGGGACCTGAGCTCAGGTTCTCAGACTTTGTGGCAAGCACTTTAGCACACTGAGCTCTTTCCCCCAGTTCTGTTTTCTGTTTGGGAATTTTTTTGATATAGGATTTACTCTAGCCCAGGCTAGCCTAGAACTTACTATACAACCCAAGGTAGTCACGGAGCTCACTACAATCCTCCTGCCTCAGCCTTCCAAGTGTTGGCATAATAAGCACAAGCCACTAAACCCCTCTCACTCATTTTTATTTATTTTATATTTGAGATATAGCCTTGCTAGATAGCTGTGGCTAGCCTGGTATTCACTGTATAAACCAGGCTGGCCTGAACTTGCAGTAATCCTCCTGCCTCAGGCTCTAGCTTCCTCTTTATCTGAACTTAATTAATTACCTTCCAATGAGCCTACCTCCAAATACTATCACACCAGGGGTTAGAGTTTGCTGTGTGACTGTGTGTTCCAAGAAAAACAGCTATCGCCATCTTTTTTTTTTTTTTTTTTTTTTTCTTTTTTGTTTTTGTTTTTTTGAGGTAGGGTTTCACTCTGGTCCAGGCTGACCACATTGACTATGTAGTCTCAGGGTGGCCTCGAACTCATGGCTATCCTCCTACCTCTGCTTCCCGAGTGCTGGGATTAAAGGCGTGCGCCACCACGCCCAGCTAACTATCTCCATCTTTATGAGGAGCAGCTGTGACCACTTGAGAGCAACCCTGAAGCCTGAACCTGTTGACGTTCTGCTAAAGAAGGAGGGGTTGAGGAAGTTCATTAGACCATCACCCAAGATCTCAGCCATTCCAGTGCCACCTGTATGCAATGATGCACGTGGTCTTGTGGCCCCAAGGAGAAATAGAGGGTGGAAGAGCAAATGTTTGGAAGCCCCACCTATGCAATTATGGAGACATTAACACCCAGGCGGGATGACACTTTTTGATGCTCTGGATGCTGTGGGGTCATCCACGTTCCTATATGTAGCCTCTTGCCTTGCCCAGGCCTGTAAAGAAGCCCAGTAAGCTCATTGGCTCACTAGGTGAACTTTGGTGGCATCATGCTTGAGTCTGGTGTTGGTGCCCTGCCTGTGGGGGACAAGTGCTTTACAGCATCTTCCCAGAAAAGAATTCACACACAGGGTGTCCTAGCCAGCTCCATGCTGCTGGGATGAACTTTCAAAGCAGACACAGTTTAGGAGAGCAAAGGATTTATTTGAAGCTTACAGATCCAGGGGAAGTTCCATAATGGTGAAAGAGGCTTTCCTCCTTTCACAGATCCAAGCAGGGAGACACAGCCACCCAGCCAGCACCACAAATTAGCACACAAAACCAGCAGCAAAACAAGCAGGGAGCCCAGGCAGAGCTCAAGCACTCTGCATACCCTTAGGCTTAAAACCAGCACCATCCCCAAACAGATGGTTGGGCTGCACCCCAGGATCTACCCCCAGTGACACCTCTTTCAGCCAGAAGGCTAGAAATCCAAGTTTTAAACACCTGAATCTCTTGAAGGGACATACATTCAAACTACAACACAGGGCTTTGTCCAATTGTAACAGGGTGCTAGAGGTCTAGGAAAATCCTTGAACCTCAAACCCTAGGTTCGTTTCTAATTTTAATCAAAGAATTGAATAAAAAAGAAGACTGAGAAGGATAATTATTAATTATACTCATTGAGGGAAGTACAGAGCCAAGGAAAGGCACCCATGTGGCTAGAGATCCCACATGGAGGAAAAAAAAAACACGGAAAGAAAAGAGAATAGAAAACTCAAGGAGATCCTGCCATGTGGGGAGGTGGAGGGGATAAAGGAGTCCATGTGGAAAGTAAGGGCTAGGGGGCATGGCAGCAGGAGCTTGAAGCAAAGCTAGTTGCATTCAGCCCACAGTGAGGAAGCAGAGAGTGGTGGATAACGAACATTCAGCTAGCTTTCTCCTTTATGCACAGTCCAGAAACCCTGCCCACAGGACTGTGTACCCACAGTTAAGGTGGGTCCTCCCACTTCAACTAATCTAATCTAGAAGATCCCTCACAGACATGACTAGGGATTTGTTTCCATGGCAGTTCTAAATCCTATCAAGTTGACAGCCAGAGATTAACTGTTCCAGTTTCCCTCCAAGATCTCGCTTGATGATGGAAGGGGACGTGAGTATTTCTTTTACTAGCTGAGGCTCAGAACACAAGACAGTATGAGAAGTTCCACTTTAGGCAATAAGGAGTCACAGTAGGCTTTGAGTAGGGATGTGGCAGGATGCAAATAGAAGGCTATTCAGCTTCTGGGCAGAAAGACTCTGGGCGGGGGCATGGAGAGATGGCTTAGCAGTTAACATCCTTGCCTGTGAAGCCTAAGGATTCAGGTTCAATTCCCCAGTACCCACATAAGCCAGATGCATAAGGTGACGCATGTATCTGGAGTTCATTTGCAGTGGCTGGAAGCCCTGATGTGTCCATTCTCTCCCTCTCCTCCCTCTCTCTCAAAAAATACATACATAAAAATAGTTTAAAAAAAAAAAAAGAAGGGCTGGAGAGATGGCTTAGCGGTTAAGGTGCATGCCTACGAAGCTGAAGGACCCAGGTTCTATTCTCCAGGTCTCACGTAAGCCAGATGCACATGGTGGCACATGTGCCTGGAGTTCGTTTGCAGTGGCTAAAGGTCCTGGCATGCCCATTCTTCCTCTCTCTCTCTCTCTCTCTTTCTCTCTCTCTGTCTCAAATAAATAAATGGATAAAATAAACTTAAAAAAGAGTAGCCCAGTGTGGTGGCGCATCTTTAAAAAAAAAAAAAGAAAAGAAAAGAAAAAAGAAAGATTCTAGGACCATCTTGTCCATAGGGTTAAGGGAGGTAGAGGAAAAGCAAGTCACAGGGTGGACACTCTCCAGAACAGGGGCACAAACCAGGGCCCCACTGACCTTGAGGTCATTCCTAACCCCACCAGTAAACCCCTCTCTACAGAAAGGGTGCCCCTCTCCTTTTACCTTGCTCTCCCCGAGTGACCCTGACTCAGGTGCCCAGCAGCAGGACCTTCTGCAGAGGAGAAAAGACCAGCCTCTTCCACTGGGAGAAAGCAGTTGGTGCCTCTTGGGCCTGGCCAGGGATGAAATCCAAGACTGGAGCGAGCAGCAGGAACAAAGACATCTGTGCTGTCCCAGCCCGCACCTGCCAGGAGGGAAATGAGACACTCTCATGGGATGTGTATGGCTCTGTTCCCAGACCTCTGGCCACAGATGACCGCTTATCATTCAAAGGGACAGTTTCAGCAGAGGCCAGTGGAGCCAGGTCCCTGTTGTCGAGAGCCATTTCTGGTGCAGCAAACTCGGGTCTTGTCCTGGGACATTGCACATCTGTGGAAGGAAGACAAGCATGTGTCCTGGCTCCAAGGCTATGTCTCTACAGGGGGAGATAAAGGGATCAGGTTCTTCCAGGCCTAGTGCTGCCCTCCCAGTGTTTGCCAAGGCACCAAAGCAGCTCTGTCCAGGACAATAAGGAGGTCAGGGAGCCTTGGGGCCCAGGGACTGCTCCAGCCAGGTAGCAGGTGGACTCAATCAGAGACAGTAACAAGAGTGGATGGAGAAGGTGGGCTTCATGTCACCTCTTGGTTCGTGCTATCCACAAAGTGATCACTTAAAAAAAAAAAAAGAAGAAGAAGAAGCTGGGGCTGGAGAGATGGCTTAGCGGTTAAGGCATATGCCTGTGAAGCCTAAGGACCCAGGTTCAATTCTCCAGGTCTCATGTCAGCCAGATGCACATGGTGGTGCATGTGTCTGGAGTTCATTTGCAGTGGCTAGAGGCCCTGGTGTGCCCATTCTCACTCTCTCTCCCCCTCTCTCTGTCTCTAACAAATAAATAAAATAAAATCTTTTTAAAAAATACTGGAAGCAAACATGTAGTCAGTGCACACATGTGGCCTGACGTGTTTTCAGCAGGGCTTTGCATCCAGACTGCCCCTCCCAACGCAACAGCTGGAAGGGCTCCATGATTCATCTGCAGAGAACAAACACCAGGTTCCACACCTGCTATGCATGCTTTCTGCAGAAACCTTGAACAGCACTGCTTCAGATTCCATTGTCTCCATTTGGCTCCCAGAATCCTGTGCTGGAGTCCTAAATCCCCAGTATTTCAGAATGTGGCCTTATTTAGAAAGGAGGTGTAATATAAGTCATATTGGTAAATTGTCATGCACTATGACAGGTTGTTGAGAGCTAACTCTGGGAAGTGGGTAAGCTGTGCCCCTCCACCCCAGACCCTTTACAGCCCAAAGGTTATGAACAGCTAGAAAGGGAGCCATTTCTGTCGACTCCCTCACCTGCAAATCTTAAGAGTTGAGTAGGGGTCACTGTTATTTCCTTCATGGCATGAAAATACCTGTAGTGGGAACTGCTCATTGGAACCCTCACCCAAGGGGAGGGCAGTCTGCCCCGGACTTGGGATCACCAGGAAGGAACTCCAGCTCCACAGGATTTCTCCACTCATTTCTACTGTCTGTTGTGTGATCTGATGTTCTGTTATTTATTTACAGCTTGGCATTTCTTTGTCAACTTTTCAATTGGGACTTCAGTCATTTCTGCTGGATGTAGTTCAGTGCCAGGTTGATGTTTTGGTTTTTTGATCTGCTACTTGCCATTTCTTCTTTTACTTTTGCCTTTGTGATCCCTAATCAACAAAACCCAAACTATGGCTGAAGTGGATTGTTTTCCAAACAAAATAGAGGGTTTTGGCTGTTGCAATTAGTGAACCTAAGGTCATACTGCAGTTAGATGGATCTGATCCAATATGCAATAGTTCTAATAATAAGGGACGGTATTGACACACAAACACACACAAAGGGAAGATGGTGTGAAGAGACCCACAGAAACAAGCCCCCAACAAGCCAAAGAGAGAAGGCTGGGCAGTCCCTTCTCCCACCCTTCAGAAGGAGTCAACCCTGCTGACACCTTAGTGTCCAGGCTGGTGAGACTGTCCTGTTGTTCAGGACATTCCATTCCTGGTGGCTTTTGTCAGCATCTCCCAATGTCCTCCATCAAACATCTTAGTGCAGAAACGTCTTCCGTTTCCATTTCCTTCAATGGATCCTGATGGATAGGAGTAGTAAGTTGTTAAGTCTTATTTCAGATTTTAATAACATTTATTCATTTTCTATTTATAACTCCACGAACAACTTTATGGTAAACTGGGAGTGAAGGGCATAGAAGGAAAAGAATCATGGTTAGTGTTGTGGGATTTGAGCGCAGAACCATTCTCAGCTCTGAGTGGGTGTCGCTTGAGCACTGACACTCAAACCCCACAAAGCCAATGGGTCTTTGTATTTGTCTCCCAGTCATGTTGAATGGTGAATGAGGACAGAAGGAGAACATGCAAAGAGGGGTATGCAAGCAAGGTTTACTGAAGAGAGAGAACAAAGCTCCCCATATGAGGGACAAGGAAACTCAAAGAGTCACCAGCGGCACGTGGGTCCACAGTGGCTTTTACAGTTTAAAGCGAGCCTGAGTGATGACTCCTAGGGAAATTAGGTATTGGACAAGTTCAGATGGTGACAAGTCTACATCAACACATCCAGGGTCTCTGATGGGTGAAGGTAAGATGAGATGCCCACCAAAATTCTAAGGAAGTCAGAAAGTGGTATCCTGCCAAAGTTCTAAGCAGCTGGAGATGTAGGAATCAGAGCACAATGGGCAAAGGCAGGGGAGTTGGTATCAGAAGTCTGGAAGCCTGGGTAGGTTGAGGGCCTGTGCCCCAGACTAAATGGCCTCCAATGCATCTTTTAGTCTTTTCTAGGTGGACATGGACATTGCCTTCTATACTGAGCTCGTACTTTACATTGTTTTATAATTTACCTTTTATTCTTAGCACCATGTGAAAGCTTCCCCATGTGAAGACTTATGTTTAGGGGCTGGAGAGAGGGCTCAGAGGTTAAAGGTGCTTTCTTATAAAGGCTGATGGCCCCGGGTTCTGTTCCCCAGTACCCACATAAAGCCAGTTGCACAAAGTGGCACATACATCTGGCGTTTGTTTGCAGTGGCAACATGCCCTGGTGTGCCTATTCTCTCTCTGTCTACCTTTTCCTCTCTGTCTCTTTCTCTAATTTTTAACAAATAAATAGTTATATTTAGGAAGATGAGTTTAAATGGATACCAGACAGTATGTTGAAGCCAGGTGTGGTGGTGCACGCCTTTAATCCCAGCACTCTGGAGGCAGAGGTAGGAGGATCACTGTGAATTCGAGGACACCCTGAGAATTCCAGGTCAGCCTGGACCAGACTGAGACCCTACCTTGAAAAACTCAACAACAACAAAAATAGTATGTTGAAGTTCTTATGGTATTATATTATTATTTTTGAGATCACTCATCAATATAAAAGAAGCCATGAACATATGTACCATTTCAATAACAATTACAACATGAGCACCAAGTAAAGCAGTAATATTTTCTGCACCTAGCCACACCTTTACCTGCAAGTCTCCGTCACTATACTGACTTCGTGACAATTCTTCCCTTTCTTTACTTTTTTTTTTAAATTATTTTTTTTATTGACTTTTAATCTTACATACCAAAAAAAAACCCACCTGATATTTCCCTCCCCTCCCCCATTCCACTTTAGAACTCCAGTCTCCATCATATCCCCTCCTTCTCTCCATTAGTCTCTCTCCTAATTTGGTGACATCATCTTTCTCTTCTATTTTGAGGGTCTTGCAAAGGTGTTGCTAGGCACTGCAAGATCATGGATATCGAGGCCAATTTCTGTCTGGGCAGTTGCATTGTAAGAGGTCATATCCTTCCTTTGGCTCTTCCATTCTATCCGCCCCCTCTTCCGCATTGGTCCCTGAGTCATTGGAGGGTGTGACAGAGGTGTTTCAGTGCTAGGCACTCCTCCATCCCTTCTTCTCAGCACTACGTTGCCTTTTGGGTCATCCCAGTGGTCATCACCATCTGAAAAGAGAATCTTCTCTAGCCAGAAGTGAGAGTAGCGTTAATATGTGAACATGAACATTTAGTGTAGTGTCCCCAGGGCAGCTTGGTGGGAATAATATATACATTTAGTCAGACATGAGCAGGCTTATACCCCCAAGGCTCATGACCTCACCTACCATAGACTTTTACTTAGGTTTTTCAGTACCAGGTATGTATTCCCTCCCGTAGAGAGGGCCTTCAGTCCAATTATGGAGCAGTTGGTTACCCCAAGAGTAGACATGCCACTATTGCACCCGTTCAGTCATTGGGCCTGTCTGGCCAAGCTTGAATATTCAGCATCCACTGTTTTCACTGTTGATGGCTTCTGTCTCCCATACGCTGCATGCAGTGCAGCTTTTTCCAGCTTTCAGTTGGCTGGTCTACAGGGAGAAGGTTTTCTGCTCAGCACCAGCTTGCTTTCTCAGTGACCTTGCCTCTCAGGCATGAGATGTCTTCAGCAATAGGGTCTTACTATCTGTTTCTCTAGGGAAACCAAGGGCTTTGGCAAAAGCCTTAATGTTTTGGAGGCTACCAGGACCTCCTTGGCCAACAACTCACTGGAAGGTATTCCATCCCAGGTACTGAAAATTTTCTAGTAACAGTCTACATCTTCTAGACATGCCCTTATTCAAAAAAGTAATTTTACATATATCTTATTGATAATATCTTGAGTTTAGATTGACCCTCCCCCTGCCCTTTCTGTATGCATTCTCTTCCCATGGCCTTGCTTAGGCCATTCCTCTCCCTGTACTCAGTTCTTCTACTTATATATGTGCATTACCATACACTTAAGTCCTTCCCTTTCCTCCCTCCATTATAGCCTTTTACCTGCTTACTGGTTTCTGGTACCTATTTTTGGTTCCAGTTCACACACAAGTCTATACATTGGTAGCTAGGATCCACATATGAGAGAGAACATGTGACGTTTGGCTTTCTGAGCCTGGGTTACCTCACTAAGTATAATCCTTTCCAGATCCATCCATTTCCCTGCAAATTTCATAATTTCATTTTTCTTTACCGCTGAATAGAACTCCATTGTGTAAATGTACCACATCTTTATTATCCACTCATCTGTGGAGGGACATCTAGGCTGCTTCCATTTCCTAGCTATTGTGAATAGAGCAGCAATAAACATGGTTTTGCAAGTATCTCTAAGGTAGTGAGAAGAGTCCTCTGGATATATGCCTAGGAGTGCTATAGCTGGATCATATGGTAAATCTATTTCTAGCTGTCTCAAGAACCTCCACACTGATTTCCACAGTGGCTGGACCAGCTTACATTCCCACCAAGAGCGTAGAAGTGTTCCTGTTTTTCTGCATCCATGCCAACACTTATTGTCATTTGTTTTCTTGATGGCAGCCATTCTGACAGGAGTGAAATGGAATCTCAAAGTGGTTTTAATTTGCATTTCCCTGATGGCTAAGGATGTAGAACATTTTTTAGATGTTTATATGCCATCTGTATTTCATCTTCTGTGAATTCTCTATTTAGTTCCATAGCCCATTTTTTAACTGGGTTGTGTGAATTCTTGTTATTCTGTTTTTTGAGTTCTTTGTATATTCTGGATATTAATCCTCTGTCAGATGTATAACTGGCAAAGATTTTCTCCCATTCTGTAGGTTGTCTTTTTGCTCTATTCACAATGTCCTTTGCTGTACAAAAGCTTTGTAATTTCATAAGGTCCCAGTGGTTGATTAGTGGTTTTATTCTCTGAGCAATTGGAGTTATATTCAGAAAGTCCTTGCCTATTCCAATATGTTGAAGAGTTTCCCCTACTTTTTCCTCTAGCAGTTTCAGAGTTTCAGGTCTGATATTAAGGTCCCTTATCCATTTGGACTTGACTCTTGTGCAAGGAGAGAGGCAAGGATCTATGTTTATCCTTTTACATACTGATGTCCAATTTTCCCAGCACCACTTGTTAAAGAGGCTATCTTTTCTCCAATGAATATTTTTGGCATTTTTGTCAAAAATCAGGTAGCTGTAGCTGCCTGGATTAATATTTGGGTCTTCTATTCTGTTCCATTGATCTACCTGTCTGTCCTTGTGCCAATACCATGCTGTTTTTGTTACTATGGCTTTGTAGTATAACTTAAAATCGGGTATGGTTATACCACCTGCCTGATTTTTGTTACACAAACTTGTTTTGGCTATTCGAGGTTTTTTGTGTTTCAAGATGAATTTTAGTATTGTTTTTTCTATTTCTTTGAAGAATGCTATTGGGATTTTAATGGGGATCGCATTAAATGTGTAGATTGCTTTTGGTAAGATTGACATTTTCACAATATTGATTCTTCCAATCCAGGAGCATGGAATGTCTTTCCATTTCCTTGTGTCTTCTGCAATTTGTCGCTCGAGTTTTTTAAAGTTCTCGTTGTAAAGATCCTTCACTTTCTTGGTTAAGTTTATTCCAAGGTATTTTATTTTTTTTTTGAGGCAATTGTGAATGGAGAGATTCCCTGATTTCATCCTCTGCATGTTTGTTGTTAGTGTATAGAAAAGCTACTGATTTCTGTGTGTTTATTTTGTATCCTGCTACATTGCTAAAAGTGTTTATCAGCTCTAACAGTTTGCTGGTAGAGTTTTTAGGGTCTGTTATGTATAGAATCATATCATCTGCAAATAATGATAATTTGACCTCTTCCCTTCCGATTTGTATGCCCTTTATGAGTGTCTCTTGCCTTATTGCTATGGCTAAGACTTCCAATACTATATTAAATAATAGTGGGGAAAGTGGACACCCTTGTCTTGTTCCTGAATTTAGAGGAAAAGCTTCAAGTTTTTCCCCATTTAGTATTATGTTGGCTGTAGGTTTGTCATAAATAGCTTTTATTATGTTGAGATATGTTCCTTCTATTCCAAGTTTCTGTAGTACTTTCACCATGAAGGGGTGTTGGATTTTGTCAAAGGCCTTTTCTGCATCTATTGAGATGACCATGTGATTTTTGTCCTTCAGACCATTTATATGGTGTATTACATTTATGGATTTGCATATGTTGAACCATCCCTGCATCTCTGGGATAAAGCCTACTTGATCAGGGTGAATAATATTTCTGATATATTCTTGTATTCTGTTTGCCAGTATTTTGTTGAGAATTTTTGCATCTATGTTCATGAGGGAGATTGCTCTGTAATTTTCTTTTTTTGATCTGTCTTTGTCTGGTTTGGGTATCAGGGTGATGCTGGCTTCATAGAAGGATTTCGGTAGAATTCCTTCCTCTTCTATTTTATGGAAAAGTTTGAGAAGCATTGGTGTTAGATCTTCCAGGAATGTCTGGTAAAATTCAGCAGTGAATCCATCTGGGCCTGGACTTTTTTTAGTTGGGAGAGGTTTTATGACTGCTTGGATCTCTGTGGTTGTTATAGGTCTATTTAAATGGTTTATCTCATCTTGATTTAATTTTGGTAGGTCATATAAATCAAGGAAATCATCCATTTCTTTCAGGTTTTCAAACTTAGAGGCATATATATTCTTAAAGTATGTCCATATGATTTTCTGAACTTCTTTGGTATCTATTGTGATGTTGCCTTTTTCATCTCTAATTTTATCAATTTTTGTCTCTTCTCTCTTTCTTTGGGTCAGATTTGCTAAGGGTTTGTCAATCTTGTTACTCCTTTCAAAGAACCAACTCTTTGTTTCATTGATTTTTTTGATTGTTTTTTTGGTTTCCATTTCATTAATTTCTGCCCTAACCTTTATTATTTCTTCCTGTCTACTGATTTTTGGTCTGCCTTGTTCTTCTCTTTCCAAGGCCTTAAGGTGAAGCATTAAATTGTTTAGTTGTGAACTCTCTAATTTCTTAATATAGGCACTTAGAGCTATAAATTTCCCTCGTAGGACTGCCTTCATTGTGTCCCAAAGGTTTTGGTATGTTGTATTCTCATCATCATTTGATTCTATGAATTTCTTGATTTCCTTTTTAATTTCTTCAATGACCCATACATCATTCAATAATGTACTGGTTAGTCTCCATGAATTTCTGTATGCTCTGTAGTTTTTCTTGTTGTTGATTTGCAGTTTAATCCCATTGTGGTCAGATAGCATACAAGGGATTATTTCAATTTTCCTGTATTTGTTAAGATTTGATTTGTGTCCTATCATATGGTCTATTTTAGAGAATGTCCCATGTGCCGCTGAGAAGAATGTATATTCTGCAGTATTTGGATGGAATGTTCTGTATATATCTGTTAGGTCCATTTGTTCCATGATATCATTTAATGCAAATGTCTCTCTGTTTATTTTTTGTTGGGTAGACCTGTCAAGTGATGAGAGCGGGGTATTGAAGTCACCCACTACTATTGTGTTAGGTGTTATCTCTGACCTTAAGTCCGATAGTGTTTGTTTGATGTAATTGGGGGCCCCCGTGTTGGGAGCATAAATGTTTAGGATTGTGATATCCTCCTGTTGGAGTGTTCCTTTAATCAGTATAAAGTGACCTGCTTTATCTCTCCTCACTAATGTTGGTTTGAAGTCTATCCTGTCAGAAATTAGGATGGCAACCCCTGCTTGTTTTCTAGGTCCATTTGCTTGAAATATCTTTTTCCAACCTTTCACCCTAAGAATGTTTCTATCTTTTAATTGGAGGTGAGTTTCCTGGAGGCAACAGATGGTAGGATCCTGCTTTTTAATCCAGTCTGCAAGTCTATGTCTTTGGTTGGGGCATTGAGGCCATTGATATTAAGAGTTATTATTGAAAGATATGTATTTGATCTGTCCATTTTTTTTGTTTTGTAGTTCTTCCTGGTTTTCGTTTTACTCACTTGTTCTAACTGTTGAGTATGATTTCTTTTTTCCTATTTCCTGTTGTGTGTGTTTTGCTTTTTCTTCAGCATGAATGATTCCTGCAAGTATTTTCTGTAGAGCTGGTTTAGTTGCCATAAATTCCTTTAGCCTGTCTTTGTTGTGGAATGTCCTTATTTCTCCATCAATTTGGATAGAAAGCTTTGCAGGATAAAGTAATCTTGGTTGACAGTTTTTATCTTTCAGAACTTGGAATACATCACTCCAGGACCTTCTGGCTTTTAAGGTTTGTGTTGAGTAATCTGCTGTGACCCTGATGGGTTTCCCCTTAAATGTCATTTGCTTTTTCTCTCTAACTGCTTTCAATATATTTTCTTTGGTTTGCATATTTAGTAGTTTAATTATAACATGGCGAGAAGAGGATCTTTCTAGGTTTTGTCTGTTTGGTGTTCTAAATGCTTCTTGTATCTGCATTGGCATTTCTTTCCCAATTTGGGGAAATTTTTCTTCTATGATTTTGTGGAAAACACCTACTAAGCCTCTGGATTGAAATTCTTCTCCTTCTGCTATACCTTGAATTTTTTTTTTTTTTTTTGAGGTAGGGTTTCACTCTGGTCCAGGCTGACCTGGAATTAATTATGTAGTCTCAGGGTGGCCTCGAACTCTCAGTGATCCTCCTACCTTTGCCTCCCGAGTGCTGGGATTAAAGGCATGCGCCACCACGCCCGGCTTTATACCTTGAATTCTTATGTTTGATCTTTTCATAGTGTCCCGCATGTCTTGGAGTTCCCATTCATACCTTTCTATTAGCTTGTCTTTCTCTTTGTTGGACTGTGATAGATCTGCCACCTGGTCTTCTAGTTTAGATATTCTGTCCTCTCCTTCATCCATTCTACTAGTGAGACTTTCCACAGAGTTTTTTATTTCACTGACTGTGTTCTTCAGGGTTAGGATTTCAGCCTGGTTTTTCTTCAGTAGTTCTATTTCCTTATTCATGTCCTCTAATGACCTTTTTATTTCATTAAACTGTTTCTCTGTAATCTCCTTCAACAGTTTGTTTTCTTCTCTAATTCCTTTGTTTTCTTCTCAGATTGCTTTCATTTCTTCTTTCATTTCTTTGAGCATAGATATCATCATTCCCTTGAAATCTTTGTCAGGAATTTCATCTAAAACAGTCTCATTGGTGAACCATTCTGATGGATTTGCAATTTTTGGTAGGATTGCATTGTCTTGATTCTTTGTGTTTCTTGTATTATAATGTAGTGACTTTTGCATCCTGGATTGATTTGATGCTTAGGTTTCCTATTTACCTTCAGTGTTCTTAGGTGTTGTGATCCACCTTTATATAATTTCAGGATATGAGTTTAAGGTGTCAAGTGTAGCACTTGTACCTAAGTAGAAGTACTCCTAGCTGTTGAGTTTGCTTGTTAAGCAAGTATTGTAGTGGACTAGTGGAACAATTTAGAGGCAAGTTCTAAACTTCAACAGAGCAAAATACACATTCAATTGACATGAACACAGAGTATACAAGTGTGAGAATTGAGACAAACAGTCCTATAGGGTCAAAATCCCTAAGGGCATGTGATGGTCCACACCCTTAGTCCTGTCAGCTTGGGAATCAGACCCTGTCCTCAATAATAACTGAAGCAGAAGATAAAGGCCCTTTAAATCTATAAGTAGTACAGATAGCAATATTCAACCCCTCATATTCAGCTTATTTGAAAATGGTAAAGCCACCCACACATATGTAATACATACCCTGCCTTGACCTGGAAAGAGTGGTTAGCACTTCCAATGCAGGCCTTTGTTATCTTTTGGTGTGGCTTTTAAACTCACCAATGCTGGGTGCCCACCTCGTTCCCTGAGCTGTGGAGCTTGGGTCAGGTATGCTGGGTCTGGTGTTGGCGAAGTGGTTCAGATCTGCCACTGGTTGTTGACTGATTTTGAGTTCAGGAAGCCTCGATTCTACCAATTCCCTGGATGACTGATGTTGAAAAGTCCCTTTTTTGTTGGGGTGTGTGGTAGTTTGAATATATGTCCCCAATATATTCAATGGTTTATTGTTTATAGTTTATCTGCAATCAGTCTTAAATGGTTTGCAAAGCAGGAGTTCCTGAAGCTTTTCAGTTTTTGCTCTGTGTGCTGTGGTGGCTGGTTGGCTTTTTCTCTCTCTGCTTGGCCCTGTGAAGAAAGGTGTGTGTCTCTTTCAGTAGCTCCATAACTGTGCCTGGTCTGGAAGTTCATCTGAACCTGAAGCTGTCTGCAACAGTAAAGTGTACCAGAGTGGGGTGAGATGAACCTTTTTCTTTGATTTCTGGGCTGGAGGAATGGGCTGTGATGGAGACTGATGAGGTTGAAAAGTCCCTTTTTTTGTTGATTGTTTGTTTGTTTGCTATCCAGGCATTTGCAGCATGGAAGCTCAGCGGACTGGGATTTTAGTTGCTGAGTTCTGGGCATTGAGACTGGTTTAGCACATTGTCTTAAGGAACACATTAGCAATCTTAAGGAAGGTGGAAGGAAGGTGGCCCAACTGCATTTACATTAAAACAATGGAGAGGATGCCTGGAAAGACTGTTAAAAATGCAAATTCTTGGAAAGAGTGACTGGAGAAGGAACCTGCTTGTCAAGGCTATGATTTATTTTGTCCCCATGAAAAATGCTGGGGAGCCCTGCTGAGTGAGGCAGGGCATGAAGCTGCTGGAAGAGGGGCCGTGGTTTGCATGGAGACCTGAAGATGTTTTGGATATACCAGGACTGTGCAAAAGGGCTACCATGGAGCGGAGCTGCGGAATTGGAAAACCTGGGAGCCCTGGTTATATTGAACTTGATGATGGCTGATAGTCTCTCCTTGGGGAGCCTGAGTACGTGGATGGGGATGTCCCCAATATATTCAATGGTTTATTACTTATAGCCCAGTCGGATGGGATATGCAGGAGTTCCTGAAGTGTGCTGTGTGACCTTTTGGCTGTAGTTTTTGCTCTGTGTGCTGTGGTGGATGGGGGAGCTTCAATAAATAATATCCCTTCCTCCATAACTGGATGGGGAGCCAGAAGCTCAGCATGGCAGCTTTGAACCGAGGGTTAGCAAAGCCTTGGAGTGCCTTGGAGTTATAGCCTTGGTGCGGATCCGCTGGGGAGCCCGCTGAGTGAAGCGGGGAGCAAGCTGCCGGATGGGGAGCCTGCGGATGGGGAGCCCGCAGCGTGGGGGCAAGCTGCCACTCTCCACAGTGGGTTTCTGGCTGTCTTCTGCTTTTCTGCTATTTCCTGGAGAAAATATTCTGCTCTCTTCCTCAGATGAGTGTAGTTTTTCTTGATTCCCTCCCTGATCCGGTTTGGCGTGGCTCCTATGCCGCCATCTTACCCAGAAGTCCCCTTTCTTACTTTTCTTAGTAAGTTTTACTTGGTATTCATTGCTAGACAACATCATGTAGTTTTTTTTTTTTTTTTTTTTTGGTTTTTGTTTGTTTGTTTGTTTGTTTTGTTTTTTGTTTTTTGAGGTAGGGTCTCACTCTGGTCCAGGCTGACCTGGAATTAACTATGTAGTTTCAGGGTGGCCTCAAACTCTTGGCGATCCTCCTACCTCTGCCTCCTGAGTGCTGGGATTAAAGGCATGCACCACCACGTCTGGTATCATGTAGTTTTTTAATGCTTTATTTAATGCAGAGAGAAAGAGACAGAGAGAGACAGAGAGAGACAATGTGTACACAAGGGCCTCCAGCCACTGCAAACAAACTACAGATGCATGTGCCACCTTGTGCATCTGGCTTATATGGGTTCTGGGGAATCAAACCTGGTCTTTAGGCTTCACAGGCAAGCACCTTTGTTGCTAAGCCATCTTTACAGCTCCTAGTTCAGTTTTTATTTGGGAGGCATTTCTTTCCTTTTCATTTTTTATTATTGACAACTTCCATAATTACATACAATAAACCATGATAATTCCCTCCCCGCTCATTTTCCTTTTCACAACTCCACACTCCATCATATCTCCTCTCCCTCTCAATTTCTCTTTTATTTTGATGTCATCATCTTTTCCTCCTATTGTACTGGTCTTGTATAGGTAGAAGCTATAGGTTCTTTGGTGATTCCTCATTTTCATTTTTGTCCTTTTCTCTTTCATTTTCTCTCTCCTTCCTTTGTTTCCTCATTCCTTCCTCCTTCCTTGCTTCCTTCACCCATTCCTCCCAGTATTGTGGGTCTAAGAATCTGTTGTGTGAACTTTTCCTTGTGAGAAAACAAAATATCTATTCATCCCAAATAAGACACCAACAGCACACTAAAGAAATGATTCTGCTCAAGTGTAGCTTGGTGACCCAGTGAGCTTATTTACGGTTCCTTACAGGAGCATGGGCAACTTACAAGCAGCTACATCATTGGAAAAAAAAAAATTGTCTGGGGCTGAAGAAATGGCTTAGTGGTTAAGGCGTTTGCCTGCAAAGCCAAAGGATCCCGGTTTGATTCTCCAGGACCCACATAAGCCAGATGCACAAGGGGCACATGCATCTGGAGTTCGTTGCAATGGCTGGAGGATCTGGTGTGCCCATTCTCTCTCTGTCTGTCTCTCTTCTATCTCTCTCTGCTTGCAAATAAATAAATAATTTTTTTTTAAAAAAGTCTCTCTCCCAGGGACAATTAACAGCCCAGGGAGGGGCTGAACCTTGTGAGCCCCTCCCTGCTCTGTGACAGAGTGTTAATGGACCCAATCATGTGCAGGTCTCCTGAGTTAATCCCAGCTGCTGGGTGTTCAGTGCCATGTCATGCCAGAGGACATCATTCCACAACAGAGTCAAACCTCAGGCCTCACACATGCAAAAGCAGGTGCTCAGTAGCTACAGCTCGTCTCTGACCTTTTGACTTTTCATCAGACTTCTAATGATTTGCTAATTTCTTTATTTCATAAAGCAATATTTTGAGGTTGGGCATGGTGGCACACGCCTTTAATCCCAGCACTTGGGAGGCAGAGGTAGGGGGATCACTGTGAGTTCGAGGCCAACCTGGGACTACATAGGTCAGCTTGGGCTAGAGAAGACCATACCTTGAAAAAAAATAATAAAACAAAACAAAAACCCCGTATTTTGCTTTTTTAGCAGGTTGCTATCTATCTAGTGAATTGTGTTTTTTTTGTAATAGTTTATTTTCTATTTATTTATGAGAGACAGAGAATGAATGGGTGTGCCAGGGCCTCTAGCCACTTCAAACATACTCCAAATACATGTGCCACAATGCGCATCTGGCTTAAGTGGGTCCTGGGGAATCAAACCTGGGTGCTTAAGCTTCACAGGCAAGTGCTTTAACCACTAAGCCATCTCTCCAGTCCCATCTAGTGAATTCTTTATTTTAGATGCCATCTTTTTAGAGAATATTCATGCAGTTCTATGTTCTGTTTCTCAGTTATTGTTCCCTATTGTGCTCTTTATGACATTTTTTGTGTCCTTAAATATTTTTGTGATAGCAGCTTTGAAGTTCTTTTTTATACTATTTGTATTTACTTATTTGCAAGGAGAGAGAGAGAGAGTACAAGCAAGCACCAGGTCCTCTAGCCACAGCAAATGAACTCCAATGCATGTGCCACTTTGTGCATCTGGCTTTGCATGTGTACTGGGGAATTGAACCCGGGTCATTAGGCTTTGCAGACACAAGCCTTACCTCTGAGCCATCTCTCCAACCCAGCTTTGAAGTTCTTACAACTAATCTGAACACTTAGTTCATCTCAAGATCTATTTCTGTTACCTAATTTTTCTGTCTGTAGATCACACTTCCCTGTTTCTTCAATAAGCTACGAATCAAAAGCACAGTCTTGTGTGGCAGCCAGCCAATCAGCACATCAAAGGGAGAGGCTACGGGGTGAGTGCTAGAATTTACAGTGCTAGGGGCAAAAGGGTCCAGGGTGAGGATGGGGAGCTTCCACTTGAACCGTGTCTTCCAAAACTCATGTGTTCAAGGCTTGGTCCCCTTCAGGTGGCACTACTGGGAAGTGGTGGAAACTTTAAAAGATAGGGCCTCCTTACAGGAAGTGGATGGCTGGGCATCCCTCCTTACAGGAAGTGGATAACTGGGCATACCTTTGAAAGATTTGCTTTGCTCCATCACCACCCTCACTGACCTGATGTTCTGCCCCACCCCAGGCCCACGGTGATAGACTCAAGTGATCATGATACTTCTGAAACAATGAGTCAAAATCAACTTTCCTCCTTTATTTTCTCAGGTATTTTGTCACAGCACTGGAAAACTGACCAACATATCAAGGTATCAAAGCTTGACTCGGAGGGAAATTCTGATGTTTGAGCTCTAGATTCTGTTATCTTTCTCTGGAAGAGGATAGGTTTTCATTAAATGCCTGATAGATCATCTTGATTTTACAAAGGCTTGGTTTTTGCATATTACCTATGTAGTCTGCTATGGTATGTATATTTTAGATATGTGATTGGGTTTTTCTTTTCTTTTCTTTCTTTCTTTCTTTCTTTCTTTCTTTCTTTTTTTTTTTTTTTTTTGAGAAACATAAGATAACAGTCTTTGCAAATAATATGTGCCCCATTTGAGGTTCCAGTGGAAATCTCAGGATACTTATAAAACACTAATCCAAACTCTGTCTCCACTGAAATAGGAGCTAGTCTGAGTCCCTTTACAAGCAAACATAGTTGACATCAAGTGGGGCTGGAAGGGGAGTACAGACACAAATTTGGGGGCCCTTAGGGTTCTTCTCCCTGGGACCTCTTCCACTTCCAACTGATCTGGTAGCTCTAGACGCCTTCCTATGGAGTCTCAAGCTGCTAAGGGAGAAGCTGCTAAGTCCTAATCTCTTTTTTTTTAAGATTTTATTTTTATTTCTTTATTAGAGATAGAGAGAGAGAGAGAGAGTGAGAATGGGCACGCCAGGGCCTCTAGCCACTGCAAACAAACTCCAGACGCATGTGCCTCTATGTGCATCTGGCTTATGTGGGACCTGGAGAATCAAACCAGGATACTTAGGCTTCGCAGGCATGCACCTTAACCGCTAAGCCATCTCTCCAGCCTAATCTCTTACTTCTATGTGGCCTGAAAAGGTACCCCCAGGGATGCATCTTCCTTGAATCAGACTCCATTTCTGCCGAATCTTGAATAGCCTCCATCCCTTTGAGTAATTGCTCCTTTGTTTTGTTCTTAGTGTTCTGAGTTCTTCTACAGTATGTAATTGTTATGTGAGAGGATTCAGTTGATATTCTACCACTCCTGGAACCAGAATGTTCAGGATAGTATGTGTTTTGAAAAAAAGAACTTTTTTTTGGGGGGGGGCTTTTTGAGATAGGTCCCCAAGAAGAGGAAGAGACTCACACTTGCTCAGTCTTGTCACATGAGGCCCTCAGCCATGCCAATATGCAGTAAGCAGCCAGTCCCCAGGTGGGGACAACATGCTCATTAACTTCCTGGTCTCCAGCACCGTAAGCCAAAGGCAAATCAGCTTCTATTCTTTATAAAGTACCTGCTCTTGGTGTTTTTTTTGTTTTGTTTTGTTTGTTTTGTTTTTTTGGTTTTTCAAGGTAGGGTCTCACTCTGGCCCAGGCTGACCTGGAATTAACTATGTAGTCTCAGGGTGGCCTTGAACTCATGGCGATCCTCCTACCTCTGCCTCCCGAGTGCTGGGATTAAAGGCATGCGCCACTACGCCCAGCTGGTGTTTTGTTTTTTAATAGCAACAGAAAACTGCTTAAGACATGGACTCTTTATAAAACACATTTTTTTAAGATAAGATTTCACTCTGTAGTGTGGGCTGGTGGGCTGGAATTCATTATGCGGCCCTGGTCTCAAACTCACAGTTCTCCTGCCTCATCCTGGGTGCTAGGATTATAGGTGTAAGCCATTATGCCCAGCTCAAAAATTCAACCTTTTAAAAGGAGAAAAGTTTAAAGGATATCTTTTTTGTTTATTTATTTATTTATTTATTTTTGAGGTAGGGTCTCCATCTAACCCAGGCAGAACTGGAATTCATTATGTAGTCTCAGGGTGGACTCAAACTCACAGCAATCCTCCTACCTCTGCCTCCCGAGGGCTAGGATTAAAAGTGTGTGCCACCACACCCTGCTTAAACGATATCTTACCGAGGAGCTTTAGAGTTCTAAAGTTCAGAAATCACCCCATTCAAGTGGCTGTCATGTCTTGGTAGTGAGGAGTACTCTAAGCAGAGGAGTTTAAGTGTCCCAGGGAGGCATATGCTCTGCTCCCTTCCCCAGGCTGATTTCAGAGCAAGGCTGATCTGGGTGACACCAGAGTGGCCATTTCTTAGCTCTGTGACCTTGGACGTGTTACCCATACCCTCTGGCTTTCAATTCCTCATCTATAGCTGAGGTCAGGAAAATTCACTTCCTCAGGATTGAGGGAGCTACATATGGAGTAACATCTCCAAAGTGCCTGGCACCAAGCCACTGTTCCTTAAATACTCACTTTACAATTCTAGCGGGAAGGCATTCCATGTCTGTGAAGTAAGGGTCTTATTCTTGCACTTGCTGTTTCTTTTCACCTAAAAACTGAAGTCTCAGGCTGTCTCTATAGAAACATTTAATTTTTAACTCTAATTTTCCTTTGGCAAATACCCCAAGCAATGTAAAGGTTAACTAACACTGGCTGTGCAGAGTGACCTACCAGGTCCCTTGTGGGTCTCAAAGATGAGTGAGCCCTGGTTCTGCCTGTGGCAGCCAAGTGACAAGAGACATGAGCTCTCCAGGAAACCTGTCACACTAAGTGAAAAGGAGGCTGGGACTGGGGTACAAGGCATGACTCAAACTCTGCTCACATACTCAAAGGTTGGACCTAGGGTGGCAATGCCTGAGTCTATAAGAGTGCCCAGCAAGGGGAAAGGGCTTTTCAGGCACAAGATGCCACATGATCAGAACTCAGGCTCAGAGAAGGATCCCCTGGTTTCTGTCCTGTAGGGTAAAGGGGTGAATGGGGTGATGGAGCAGGGGTTTAGCAGACATAGGTGAGGTTGGAAAGACAGCAGAGGCTCGTCAGGCACAAAAGACGACAGCCAAGCCAAGAAGCCTGGGCTTGAACGGGCCTGCTGTCTAAGCAGGAGTGTCTGGGAAGATGTTGATTTGGTTGTTTCTTTAAGCAAAGGGTGGCAACTGAGGAGGGGGAATGAATAGGCCAGGCAGAACCCTGAAATGCAGATTTGTCAGAAAATCTGTCTGTCTTCCCTGAACCAAGAGCAAGTGAAAGGAGGGGCCACCCTGGTGACATTATCCAGGAGAAATTTCCAGGATTTGATGACTTACCAGCTGTGGGTCTGAAGGAGTTTGAGCTGCTGATATAGGGGTTAGGGGTGGTGGGTGGGGTTGTAATTGACATGCACTAACAGGACAGCCAGGTCCAGTCAGCTTCCTCTGCAGTCTGGGGAGATGATGGATAGCGTGCCCACTTTCTAGAGCAGGAAGCCAAGGTCTGGCGCAGGAAATCTGCCCATGATCACACAGCTGCAGGCCGGGTCCAGTGTCTGTGGAGTGGACCAAAACCAGTGCTGTGCTGGCAAGCACAACCTCAAAAAAGAAAACCGTCTGCTTTGAAGCATTTGCCATTTCCTGTAGTGTAAATCCTCCACTTTGGCCAAGTCTGGCTCCTGTTGTGATGTCACGAGGAGGCGTGGGGAATTAGGTTCCTGAGCTAGTCTGTGTTGGCCCCAGCTTGACTCAAACCCTCTGGCTCCCTCCCATTGACTCAAACAAACCAGGTTTGCTTATCCTCTGATGTTTGTTAGGTTAGAGGAGGAGGAGGGGGGGAGGAGGGGAGGAGGAGGGGGAGGAGGAGGAGAGGGAGGGAGGGAGGAGGAGGAGGAGGAGGAGGAGGGAGGAGGAGGAGGAGGAGGAGGAGGAGGAGGAGGGGAGGAGGAGGAGGAGGGGAGGAGGAGGAGGAGGAGGAGGAGGAGGAGGAGGAGGAAGGGGGAGAGGAGGAGGAGAGGAGGGGGGAGGAGGAGGGAGGGGAGGGGAGGGAGGGGAGGAAGGGAGGGGAGGAGGGGAGGAGGGGAAGAAGAGGAGGGGAGGAGAGGGAGGGGAGGAAAGAAGAACAGGAGGGAGGCTTGGATCTTGTTTTCAGGCTCAGGAGGGGAGAGGGGATGGGGGCAAAAGAAGAGGGGAGAAGGGAAGAGGGAGGGGCTCACCACTAAGAACCAGAGCAGGGGAGGGGAGGGGAGGGGAAAGCCACTGCCTGCCCCAAGTAAGACTGTGCTTCTGTCATAATGTACCAGTGGATCCGCTTTACTTCCAGCCTGAAAGTTGGCAACTCCAAGTTCTTGCAGACAATTCATGTTAAGACAATCTGCAGCATTTTTGAAGCAAACCCATGAAAGGCCAGGCATATCACATTTTCTCCCAAACTTGGGGATTGTAGATATTTTCCTTCTCATTTGAAACTGCTGTGGAGGCAGAAGGAAGGCAGACATATGCAGCCAGGGAAGTGGGGACAGGGCCGGGGCGGTGAACTGGAGCAACCTGAGTATTGAGAGGACCGTTGTCTGTGGCAGGAGTGACTTGAAGCAAAGAGTCACAGCACCAGTCCACGCATGCAGGAGAGGGTAGAAAGGGTACAGAATGAATCCAGGGCCGTGAAAACCTAACTGGAGGGTCCCAGGTCGGATGGGAAGTGGAAACCAAGCTCCTTGCTTCAGGGCAGACCTGGCAGCAGAGACCCAACTTCTGGGCAGGCAGAGCAGCCAAGGCTGCCCAGCAACTCCTGGCAAACCCACAGGAAACCAGCTGGGGCTGGAGAGGGCCCTCCAATCCTGCCACACTGGTGGAACATACCAGTCACATCCGCCTGAGGACGTGGCCCAGACAGTGACTGCGCTGACAACCTGCCTCAGAGAAACTGGGACAAACGAGTCTGCCCTGAAGACGTAGCCTCTCAGGAGAAAGGCCCATCCCCAAATCTAATTTTAAAGATGGCCCATGATTCACAATGCAACCCGCTCATTACCCAGGGACTGCGTGGTGAGCCACCTCAGACCTCTGGTCCTTGGAAAGTCACTAAGGCCCACGTCTACACTCGCTTCCCTGGAACTGAAGGCTCTTTCTCAGAAATTTCCAGAGCACTGATGCGGAAGTGAGATAACCCCCTCCCCCATTGTCCTCTCCTGTCATGGGATAAACCGTATTTTCCCTTCAAAAAAAAACACAAAAAAAAACCCAAAACAAAAAACAAAACAAAAAAAAACACCTCCTTCATGGAGTCTCCATCCCTGGGACTGTAACCCATAAGCGAACACAACCTTCAACAATATGCTTCCAGGTAACACCAAACCCTAAATCAAAAGCCCCTAACCTAAAACACCCACTATTGTGAATTCTAGAAAAACACATCAATCTTCAAAATGTGCCTAAGGGCATAGGTAAGTAGTTTCATCTTTGACTATGGAAATTCATTCCCAGGCTGGAGACATGGCTTAATGAGTAAGTGCACTTCCTGCACAAGCACAAGGGCCTGAAAATGCCCCAATCCAAATCGCCAGGCCATAGAAAGTGGCTGGGATGGCCACACATCACTGTAATTCCAGTGCTGCAGGAACAGAGAGCTGTGAATCTTTAGAGCCCTGCAAGCTCCAGAATCAGTAAAAAGAGATTCTGGCTCAAAAATAAGACCTTACAGGCTCAAGAGTGATGGAGCAGGACACTGGATGTTCTATTCTGACGCCTGTTGCAGGCAAGCATATGGAGCAATGCAAGGGCACACACATGAACATATACCACACACACAAGCAACATTTATTTGCAATCATGCTTTTCCCACCAGAAAAATCACATCTGACTCCCCCGACAGACACTTGATGCCACTGGTTATGTCCCTGCTTTGTACTGAACTCCTGCCATCTTGCCAAGCCTAGAAAGAGCCACCCTTATCTTGAGCCAGCAGCTTCTGTTCCCTATCCCCCACCCCACCCCGCCACATCTGTCCCCAGGGACAAGCCTGAGAGTAGAGTGACCTTCATTCACAAAGTGGTCACGTGCCTGGAACCTGACTCTGCCAGTCTGTCCACCCTGTTCCCTTTACTTTGTCATGACTCCAGTTTTGTGGCCATGGGGTTAGGTTTTAGAGTTGCCCTTTTCCCAGAATTGGTGTAGCCAACATAGCGTGAGCAATCTCAACACATCTTGAAGGTCATTTTGTCATTCAGGTTTATTATTTTTAATTGGCATACAGAGATTTAGGTACCATTCATGCTGGCATTTTCAGATACAATTTTAGTTAACTCCCCTCTTCCCTCAATATTCTCCCTACTTCTGTTTACATGTCATCTGTGTCCTTTCCCCCTTCCCTCACCCGTTCCAGCTTATTCCTTTATACTTGCTCCTGGTTACTGTAGCACCCACATTTGCCCCTCTGTATACACATACTACAAGTGAAGACCCACATATCAGAGAGAACCTGAGGTTTTAGTCTTTCTGGGTTTGGGTCCTAGTAGTGGAATAACTAGGTCTTCGGAAAGGTCTATTTCTAATTTTTTGACAGACCTCCATACTGATTTCCATAGTGGCTGTACTGGTTTGCACTCCTACCAGCAGAGAATTAAGAGGTCCTCTTTCCTCACCAGCATTTGTTGTCAGTTTTCTTGGTGATATTCATTCTGACTGGGGTAAGACAGTATCTCAAAGTGGTTTTAATTTGCATTTCCCTAATGGCTAGGAATGTTGAGCATTTTTTAGAAGCACTTATTGGCTATTTGTGTTCTTTTGTGAGCTGTCTGCATAGGACTCCAATTGTTAGGAAATAGTTCAAAGAATTAGGAGCTATGTGAAACCATCAGCAAAGCAAACAGCCTATAGAATGGGAGAATTTACAAAGAACTGCAAAAATTAAACAACCCAACAAATAAAAATGTTCAGGTTTACTTTGGATGTTTTTTGTGTATGGTGCTGGGGATTGCTCTTGTCTTGCACACGCTAGGTGAATGCTCTGCCACTGAGCCACACGTAAGCCACTCATTCAGAAATGCTAGCTAGGTACATAATGTCCCTATTGACCAAATAAAACAGCAGATGACTTAGTGTTATGAGAAAGGGCCAAATCCCAAAGCCACTCACTCTGGAAGTGGATGACCTGCATCTGTAAATCATCGTATCAGATTTCTAGGTGTGCCAAAGGTACTTCATGTGGTGTTATTCAAGACAAGACAACGGAACACAAAATGGTTGATATTAAGAATAAGGAAGGGCTTGAGAGATGGCTTAGCAGTTAAGGTGCTTGCCTGCGAAGCCTAAAGACCCGTGCTCGACTACCCAGGTCCCATGTAAGCCAAACGACAAGGTGACACCAGCATGCAAGGTCACACATGTGTACAAGGTGGCACACGCATCTGGAGTTCAATTACAGTGGCTGGAGGCTCTGACACGCCAATTCTCCCGCCCCCCTTGCTCTCATAAAAAAAGGCCAGTCTGTTGGGCTTGCCTCAAAAAAAAAAAAAAAAAAAAAAAAAGGAATAAGGCAGCCTTTAAAGATGATTTTAAAGTATCATTGTGGCCAGGAGTGGTGGCAAAAGCATATAATTCCAGGATTCTGGAAGCTGAGGCAGGAAGATGGAAGATTGCTACAAATCTGAGGTCATCTGAAATACATAGTTCCAAGCTAGCCTGGGCTACCGAAGCTTTGTCTCAAAAACAAACAAAAACAAAAAAAAAGGAATTAAAAATTCAAGTATCAAAAAAAATTGGGGGGAACCCGCCAAATTCTATAACATAACAAACTGTAAATGCAGAGAAAAATCCCCAAAGGAATTTGCCAGAGTGGGAACAGGGTGGTGTGAGTGACTGGGCTTTTCCTTCCTTCCTCTCACCACTGCTCCTCAGGGTCCACTAGGAATTGGTTCCAGGATCCTCACCAATGCTGAAATCTGTGATGCTCCATTCCTTTTAATATAAAATCTGCACAGAACTTGCACACATCTCCACATGCCTGTAAATCACCTCGAGCAAACTTGCAACACCTAAAGTCAACACTGCAAATTGTTATCGCACCATAGTACGTAGAATTCTACTAAACTTGGAATACCAAGTAAACCAAACTTGCAGTCCAATGTAAACACTGAAAATAGATTCTGTATTATTTAGAGAGTGACAAGGAAAAAAGCCCATTCATGCTCCGTAGACAAATTTTCTCATTATTTTCAATGCAAGGCAGGTTGAATGCATGATGTACAACTGCAGATACAGAGGGCCTACTGTAGCTATCCCCTTTTAAAGTGTGATTACATTGTCATTTACAACAAAGGAAATAGAATTCATGCAAAAATCTGAAATGCTTCCTTCACAACACTAATGGGATCATTTCAAATTGTACTCTTAGAAATATTTTTCTCCCCTCTGGCGTCAGACTGTACGATATGGAGAATGCTCTGGAGTAACTGAACAAGAAATCTCTTTTAAGTTATGGAACAAGGACGCTTTGCCTAAAGAAAGAGCCATAGTTAATTCAGAATTAATGACTTTCAAGGTCATTTAGAGTCTGGCTAGAAGAGTTTTCTTTTCTCCAAGGAGAAGGTACTTAGGGCAGCAAGCAGGAGCGCTCAGGCTTCCAAGGTGACTAGAGAAAGCAGCAAGGAGAGGTGGCAGCCCGGCGTTCCCTACAGAGCTCATTACAGTTAATGCTAATACAGATCTTCCTTTAAGAAGATCCCAGAACTTGCTTTATTAGTACAATTAAATGATTTGATAACTTTTCTTGTATTTTCTCACTAAAAGCAGTCAGGCATAGCTGATTGTTTTTAAAGGAGATGGGGCTAGAGTGTTCTTTAAAGCACAAAACTTGGATTACTAGAACATGATGACCCATGATGCAGGATAATTAATGGTGAAATTTGATGACAGATATTTAAATGGCTTAACTATACTAATGACAAACCAATCTCTAGCCTGGGTTGGCCCTGTATTTTCCAGTTGAAAATTATACCCATCCCCCTTACCCCTATATTCTCCCTGCAAAAGATTATAAAACAAAAACTCTTGGGGCTGGAGAGATGGCTTAGTGGTTAAGCGCTTGCTTGTGAAGCCTAACGACCCTGGTTCGAGGCTTGATTCTACAGCACCCATGTAAGCCAGATGCACAAGGTGGCACATGCATCTGGAGTTTGTTTGCAATGGTTGGAGGCCCTGGTGCGCCCATTCTCTCTCCCTCTCTCTCTCTCTCTCTGCCTCTTTCTCTGTCGCTCTCAAATAAATAAAATAAACCAACAGAAAAAAAAAAAAAAACTCTTATGCAATTCTTTCTACTGGAAATCCTACAAAACGAGTTGCAGGTTGCTCTGGTTTGATCTACTACACTGTGACCCTTCACATTTTCATTGATAAACAAGATAAACTAAGCAGATGTGCAGTGAACACTTTCAAGCGGACTACGGGCATTAGAGGCCTCACTAAGTACCATGGAGCTCACCTAGGCAAGCGCAGCCCTGTGCAGCCACCTCAGCTCACAGAACCCCAGCTGGCTCTTGGTCGCGTGGCCCTTAAGCTCCTTTGCAGATGGGATTACAGCTCTTTGTACCATAGTAATGCAACCTAATCCCTAGGGCCAAGGCTGTGCAGAATGAAGAGAGCTGACACCTGGGCT
The DNA here is from genome assembly GCA_036365145.1 of Orientallactaga sibirica. Classification (NCBI taxonomy): domain Eukaryota; kingdom Metazoa; phylum Chordata; class Mammalia; order Rodentia; family Dipodidae; genus Orientallactaga; species Orientallactaga sibirica. Next base: position 20,656,406 of record JAEOAD010000031.1, read on the forward strand.
CCCTCCATGACCAGACGACAGCACAGGAGTCTTCAGGCATCAGAGGCTTAGGTGGAATCCCTCAACCACCAGCACCTGGTCAGTAGATAGGAGCCTTGCAAGTGTGTCACTTTCCTGGAGGAAAGGTCTTGGAAGCAAGATGATGGCAGTAGTACGGGTGACCTGTCTCAAAGCCTGCAGGTCCCTTTAACTTGAACTCTGTCCTTAACAAATAAGTGGCATCTGTGACTCCCTTGCATGCAGTTGGCCTCTGAACACACTGGGTAATAAATGGAGCTGGCTACAGATACTCAGACCTTCCACTGGGCAGGAAGGAGGCAAAGCCTAACAGGTCACATGGCAAATGGCAAGCTTAAGGTTTATCAGCCATGTTCCCTCCTACTCCCTCATCAATGGAAGCCTGCAGTGTGAGAAAACGCCGCCTCACATCTATTACTAGGCTACGGTAAGACCTAAGCTTGGAGGACTTGCTAAAAACGGGATGTGGGCAAGGGCTGGGCAGAAGGCAGCTCAGCCAGCCTTACCCGGATTGGAGAAATTGATGCCATGAGGACAGCCCAGCCTGCTCTCTTCCCTAAGGGATATTCCACCATTACCCCCGCGGTCAGTGTCTGCAGCCTAGAGGAAGCATCTCAGGACCTGAACTGTGAGACCTCTGGCACTCCTTTCAAACATGAGGATGAGTGCTATGACTTCCCACTAGGCTTCAGCCTCATCCTGGCCCAGAACACCAGTGATGTCTGCCAGTCTTGGTCTACCAGTCAGGACTCCTCCATGTCCAATCAGTGCTCAGAGCTTGCCTTCCCCACACACCTCCAAGGGCAATTGAAGGCTATGGAGAGCTGCAGCTCTCTGTGAGACTGGCAGCATGCACTTTTCTCATTTGCACACACACACACACACACACACACACACACACACACTCCTTCCCTGCCAGAATGCTGCACACAAACCTGGTACTCTGTGAGAAGGGTCTGAGACAATGGTTAGGCAGGGAGGCTTCCATGCACACACCTTTGTGTAGTGATCTCAACCCTATTCAAGTATTGTTTCTAAAATATTGTCAACAGGGCTTGTCTGGTGTGTTTGGGCCATTCTATTTTCTTAATACTTTTTATTAAAAATAATGCATGCATGCTAAGACAAAGAAATTAACAAGTGAACCAGGTTAAAGAGAGTGCTTTCAGAGGGCAAAGGGGGAAGGAATTATTTCTGCACCCAGGGTGGGAGCAGCAGGTCTCTGCCCGTTCAATGACCACAGGACTTGGTGGGTATTCCATTTAGAGAGGAAGAGGTGGAAAAGGGCATACATGGAAAGTGTAGGCAACTTAGCTCCCAACATACCAGGGGAGTGAGGCAGTTTAGGGTGACTGGGACCCAAAAGTAAAAAGCAGGAATGTCTTTCAATCTACTCTTGCAATCTCCACTTTACCAGAGATCAGAGAAGGATCTCTCTTCTCCTCTCCTCATCTCTTGGGAAGGGGTTTCCTAGAATTAAGGTTTAAATCTGATCCTGGCATTGTGGTCAGTTATGCTCAGCCCCAAAATTTGGCATCATGGCTGGCCTCTTACTGAACCAGCCCCTGAATCTACACCAATTAGCTCTCTCCCTCAGACTCACCTAAGCTTGAGGGTAGAGCCCACCACAAGAAATTATAAATATCCTTTTATGGGCTGTTCATCTCTCCTGAACTTCCAGGTCCCTGTTCTGGTAAGGACACCTCATCTCAGCCTGGCTGGGCTGAGATGTAGGGTGGACCCCTACTCCCACATGGGCTATCTCCTCCTGCCTTCCACATGCCAAGAGATCCCTGTATTTTCTTCCTCTTTCCTTCTCTTACTATGATAAAGTCTAAGTCTTACCCTCTGGTCCATGGATTTTAATTCTTTAAATTCTTAAGACAAGGATCTGGTGACATCCTAAATTTATTGGTGCATTGGTTTGCAAGGAACTCCAAAACTCCCATTACAGGACCACTGGGAACAAGACCCAGGCCTGACCTCCAGGGGCTATATGGCAAGGGAGACATGATCACATGAGCAAAAGATTAAGTCCAACTGTTCACATCTACACAGGAAGAGTCCAAGTGGCATGTGAACAACGGGGTGTCTCAGCTTTGGAGGAAAAGCACACACCACAGCAGCAGAGACTAATACCCTTACAACATGGAGCTGTAGCTGCCCTGAGGAGGGCATGATGACCACAGGAGCAGTAGCCAGTCTGAGGGCCCGGGACCAGAGGAACTATTGAGATCACCTCTGGCAGGACACTGGAGTCACCAAGAAGGAACCTGAGGCCAGCAGCATTCAGGCATTCTCACAAGCTAGGGAAATGGGATGACAGCAATCCTGGGGTTGTAGTCCACCACCCATGTCAGGTGACATCATCATCCACACGGCCATCATGCAGAGGAGCAGATGGTAGAGTGGAAAGGAAATGGCAAGTTTAACCAGGGCATTCAGCTCAATGCATCTTTCCTTCAAATTCCACAGCCTGCAGAATATGAGAGCACTGACATGATTATTATCAAGATGTGAATGACAGGCTGGAGGGATGGCTTAGCGGTTACGGTGTTTGCCTGCAAAGCCAAAAGGACCTAGGTTTGATTCCCCAGGACCCATGTTAGACAGATGCACAAGGAGGTGCCAGCATCTGGAGTTTGTTTACAGTGGCTGGAAGCCCTGGCGTGCCTATTCTCTCTCTCTCCCCCTCCATTTCTCTGTCAAACAAACAAACAAACAAACAAATAAATAAATAAATAAATAAATAAATAAAGTATTTAAAAAAAGATGTGAACGACATTCTTCCTCACTGAGGAATTAAAAATGTCTCTGCTTTCTCTACCAACCCCCCTAGCCAATAAAGAAAGAAAAGGAAAGGGGGAAAAAAGCCTAAACACACCCACAAAATAGATGGCAATTAGGCAGAATTATAGCAATTCTTTCAGTGAGCATGATGTCATTATGCTGGGACTTTACTGCTGTCATACTGGAAATACCTATCATAGGAATGTAATTCTCATGCACAAAGCTTGCTATCTTAGCATCAGCAATCAATTTTTGATTCTTGGATTATATAGTAACTATGTACAATTTATCCTCTCCCTAGATTGATCCTAAGACCCGAGAACATTTGTGCTCATAGCATCATGTGGGACACTGCTTAAAATGTGACTGTTAGGCCCATTTGTAACAAGGTGCATTTGTCACAAGGAGCTGGCTAAGAGCCTGGGCCTGGTCTTCAAAGCCCGCCCTGGTTTTTGAGCAGTCAGCAAGCTGCTTAGAGGACAAACGAAAGCCCAGTTTATTCTAGGAAGAAACGGGGAGGCATTGTAGTCTTTCATTCCACTCCAGCAGCCATGCCTGGAAATGTTTAACTCCAATAACTGCAAAAGGTTTGACTCTGTGTTTAAGTATTTACTCTCCAAATGCAATACAATTCTCCAGCTGAAACAGAAATAAGGAGACAAAATGGGTCTGAAAAGTACAATAGAAAAATATTGTCCACTTGTTTATTTTTACAAATGAGCAATAGGCTATTTACAAATAAGCAGATCTCCAATGATGTATATTAAAATGGCAGGTCTATCAACTGTCTGAATTCTAAATGAAAAAAAATTATTAAGGCACATTTGATCCGTGAGTTGAAAACAACATTCTAGTGTAATGACAGATTCATTTCACTTTTTTCCCCAAAGCATGTGAGCACCAAAAATTGTCCAAGAACACTTAATGTTTAGTAAGACAGGAATGTAACACTTAAGGAAGGAAGGGAAAAAGTGTTTTCAAAAGGAAATCTTTGGAGATCAGTTTACTGCAAATAAAACATCCTAACTACACTCCTGGTACACATAAATACTAGTAACTAACAGGTACTTGAGAAATGGCAGAGAGCTAAACAATGGGTATTAAATAAATTAAAGGTATTTCAGATAAAAAGGATAAAACAAAACAGTAATTAAAAATGAAGTAACCATCTCCACCAACTTAACAAAGACAGGATGAAGTGAACAAAACCCAAAATGTTTCCCAATGTTTTCATTAGGGTTTCTGTTTGCTTGCATTCACTGAACTTATTACAACCATTCTTCTTTGTCATTCTATGTATTAATTTTGAATTCTCTGGAGAGAAGGGTAAGGAGAGAGAAAATGCCAATTCCTCCTTGGACTGGAGCTCCAGGCCCACTCAAGCCAGGAGGCCCACAAGACCCACCACAGCCCTGGCTCTGCTCTCCTCACTCCCAGGCTTGACCATGGAGCACAGCACTTTGGAAAGCTGTCCACAAGTCAGTGATGACCCAGCCACTGTTATGTTTCTTTTTTCTATGAATGTAACTCAAGATGGCTTTAAAAACTACTATTAAAAAAAACACAAAAAGGTAGAATCTGTGCAAAGTCAACAGTGACAACAGAATGTTTACCAGAGTTGACAGTGTTTTTGTCACTATAATACTTTGTAGGAATGTTCATGATTTCTGCCACAGGACTGTTCAGAGAAGGGGTCTGGGAAAGAAATGTAAAAATACAAAACAAAAACATTTTGTTCCTCGGGTATGTTTCAAGTCAGAACTAAGCAGGTCTGCTACATAATGTTCAGCAAGATGTGTTCAAAGGCAAACATTGATCACATTTTTGTTCAAAAATCTCAATCTTAAAGGAGTCTTGTGTAAGAAAACCACTTGGAAAATATATCCTTATATGGACTTCAAAAACTGATCTTACAAAAAACTTTTGAAAAATAAATTAGATACTTAAAAATGTCATTTCCAGCAGTGCTGGACATCAGGCTGTCCTTGTGGAACCACTATTATTGCTGCTTTTACTGTAACTTGGATCGTTTTTTTCTAGCCACATTTCAGCCAACTGCTGTGTGGACCCATACGTTGACGCTTTAGACCCCAAGCACATTTTGTATTGTTTGGGATCCAGATTGGGGTCACAGAAGACAGGGTGGTGAACGTGGACAACTCCTACTTCCTGGCTCCTAAATGTCTTCAACCCTGCCTGAACAACCTTGTTGAAGAGGTCCACATCCTCTAGCCCCCAGCCTTGGATGGAGACATCAAAGCCACCCACTTGGACAAGATCTCCCTTATAAATACAAGTAATGCCAAACCCATAGTTTCTCCAGAAGCCAGTTTTTTGAGTAAAGGCAAAATGGTTGTCACTGGGAACTTTCCCACTATAAACAATCTTTGGATCATACTGGCTAAAGATGATTGGGAAATAGATTTGTTGACCTAGAACCGTGTTTGCTCGACACCGCTGCAGGAATTCTGTAGTAAACACGAGGTCGACATCACAGAAGAAGAGCAAAGACTCATTATTAAACTGGGAAGATCCTACTTCGAGTGCCAGAGCTCTTGAAAACTCTCCAGACACAGGCAAAATCTGCATGTCAGCTTTAGGATACTTAACACGATAATCTCGCATCAGTTCAACTTGCTTGGCCTTGTCAGGGTTGGAGTCGGAATTGAAAAGCAGAATGACCAGCTTGACATTCTGATTTGGAATGAGACATGTCTTCTCAAAGTTCCCCATAAACCTCACAAACATGTCAAAACGTCCAGACAAAGGGATCAGAATGTTTATCTTTTTATCTTTGGGCTCTTTGTGTTCATTTTTGGACCCAGGAAGCCGGAAGGGAACAAGCTTTTTCAAGGAATCAGAGAGGAAGGACAGGGAGCCAGAACCCTGGTTGATTCTGTTGGCCAGCTCCTGGGCATCCAGCTCCTCGTGCTCCACAAACTGGATCTTGCTGAAAGTCTGCTGCAAGTATGCATGTCTCCTCACGGGGACTGTCATTTTCTTCCCTTTGTGTTTCTTGTACAGGAGCAGCAGGTCCAGGATGTATTCTGCCCCATACATGGGGTTCACACGGCGGTAGCCATACTGGATCTCCTTGAAGTCAATGATGCGTCCCCGGGTCTTAGCGTTGGCATTGATCATCTCCATCACCTGCATGACGATATCGTCCAAGGCTTCCCTCTGCGCAGAGTCCATCCCTCTCCGGGGGGGCTGACCATCAGTGGCTGAATACAAGTATTTCCCAGTCAGAAATTCCCATTCCAGGATCTCCTCTCGCTGGCGGGCCTGAAAGCGCATAAAAGAAGGGGGAATGCCCAGCTGAAGGTCTTCCTTGTGGATCTCTGCACTGCTGTACTTGCTCATCAGGACGATTTCCCGATGGAGCTGGATGGTGCGATGGCGCAGCTCAGCAATCTTGCGGCTGAGCATGTAACTGTGCAGCCGGTACTGGTATGGGGGGTTTTTGTTGGGGTGCAACGTGATAGCTCGGTGGATTTTACTGTTATGGAGATCTCTAATGTACCCCTTTTTGTTCTGCTCGTAATTCTCATAAAAAAGCTGCTGCATCTGTTAAGGAAATAAAAAACAAATCTCTACTTTAGTGCTGCATAGGCAATTGTCCCTCCCTCCCTGCATCTCCACAAATACTTCCTAACTCTGAAGATAATACTTCTAACAATTAGAAACTTTTCTAGATGGGCACAAAGACCTGAGATACAGTCTAGTCAGCAGCAGCCCAGTATGATCTCAAGTTCATAACTGCTTAAAGAAATAAATTTCTGAAGCTGGGCGTGGTGGAGAACACCTTTAATCCCAACACTCGGGAGGCAGAGGTAGGAGGATTGCTGTGAGTTTGAGGCCACCCTGAGACTACATAGTGAATTCCAGGTCAGCCTGGGCCAGAGTGAGACCTTACTTCAAACCACCCCCCTCCAAAAAAATAAAAATAAAAAAAAAGAAAGAAAGAAATTTCTGCTGGGCGTAGTGGTGCAAGCCTTTAATCCCAGCACTCGTGAGACAGAGATACGAGGGTTGCGTGAGTTTGAAGCTATCCTGAGACTACATAGTGAATTCCAAGTCAGCCTGGGCTAGAGCAATTCTACCTCAAAGAAGAAGAAGAAAAAGAAATAAAACTTCTTCAACATGAAGAATTAGCCAATTAGTGGTCCTGCCAAGGACCTTCAGCTAGCAGTCTACAGGAATAAACCTCAACTAGATGGAGTTTTGTGTTTAGAACAAAATGTTTTTCTTTTGCTTTGAGTTTTTGAATGAAAAATTAAAAAAAAAAAAAAAAAGACGACAAAGGGAAGCAGAGCTTACCTAACCCAGGAGAACAAATACCAACTGTGACTCTGACATGTGCTAAGAGGAATCGGACATGCTGTGGGGCCCACCACATGTGACAGGCAGATTTTTTAGTATTGCTCATGAAGCACAGCTCACAGCAACACAACAGGTACTTCTAACGGGGATTCTGCCCACCTCTTCTGCTCCCTATTGCAAGTGATGGGGGAAGGCTAAAATTCAAGCCTTCTCACTGACTAAGCAAAAGCCATTGGGGTTTGCTAAGAAAAGATGAAGAAAGTGGGGAGTAGTGGGGCACGCCTTTAATCCCAGCACTCAGGAGGCAGAGGTAGGAGGATCACCGTGAGTTCGAGGCCAGCTTGAGATGAGAATGCAGAGTGAATTCCAGGTCAGCCTGGGCCAGAGTGAGACCCTACCTCAAAACCCCTCCCCTACCAAAAGAAAAGAAAAGAAAAGAAAAAAGAAAAGAAAAGAAAAGAAAAGAAAAGGAAAGGAAAGGAAAGGAAAGGAAAGGAAAGGAAAGGAAAGGAAAGGAAAGGAAAGGAAAGGAAAGGAAAGGAAAGGAAAGGAAAGAAGAGAAGAAGAGCTGAAGCTAGACTCCCTCAACCCCACCATCACAGTGCCAGATGGTTAACTGATAAAAGCAAATTAAGATAAATGTCTTGCTACAAGTATGAGATGATCATCACAAGCTGTCCTTTTGACTGTGTTCCTTTTACGCACGCTACAACAACACACCACATGAACTTCCACAGCTTCTTTACCACTCACTTTCCAACGGGGCTAATGGTTGTATGCAAATTGCAGGGGTACACGGTGGCAAGGATACTTGGAGGACTCAAAATAATAGAAGTTTAGGAAAACTAAAATGTTGAAACAAATGCATTATATCATAGTTCCGTAAACCCTAAAGATAACAGGAAGCCTCCAGACTTGCTCCAGACTCTGAGAAGCTATCACTCCTGCTTCCCAGAAGACACTAACACCACAGTCTCCACCCAAGAACCCCACTGGGTGAGGAAGCTCTACTGTACAGCATCACCATAGACTTAAAGGCTTCGGAACTACTTACTCTATGTCATGTGACAGGAAGCTGGAAACCTTATATATTTGTTTGACATAGGTACTACTTCTATCTCATCTACTTAAAATTTATAAACTTTTGACAATGAATATGAAGAAATATAACATTCATGAAAGACCCCACTGATTCTAAGACAATCATCCAAATCATCAACTTGGCTTTCTAAAATTAGGGGAGAGCTGTAGGAAGCAGGTACTGTTCCTCCTCTGTCCACTAGGTAGCTTGTGCTGCCAATCTATTGGCCAGGGAACCTCAGACCCTCTTCTGAACCTGCTGGGCAACAAGCCAGCCTGTGATCTCAACAAAGCAGCACTCGGAGAATATAAATTGGAGATATATGGCTAAAACAGGGGTGACATAACTCACTTGATTTTTCCTTCTCCTCTAAAATATTTCTAAGAATAAAGAAATATAAAACAAATAAGGACTGGAGAGATGGCTTAGCTTGCCAACAAATCTGAAGGACCCAAGTTCAATTTCCCAGTACCCACATAAAGCCAGCTGTACAAGGTAGTGCATGTGTCTGGAGTTCATTTGCAGTGGCTAGGTGGTCCTGGCATATCTATTCTTTCTCTCTCTTTCTCTCAAATAAATAAAAAAATATTTTTATTTTTTTAAATTTTTATTTATTTATTTGCAAGAGAGAGAGAGAGAGAAGACAGGCAGACGGAGAGAGAATGGGCATACCAGGGCCTCTAGCCACTGCAAACAAATTCCAGATGCATGTGCCCCTCGTGCATCTGGCTTACGTGGGTCCTGGAGAATTGAACCAGGACCCTTTGGCTTCATAGGCAAACACCTTAACCACAAACCCATTACTCCAGCCCTAAATAAAATATTTAAATAAAAAATTATTCAATAAAAAAATTTTAAGGGGCTGGAGAGATGCCTTAGCGGTTAAGGCACTTGCCTGCAAAGCCAAAGGACCCAAGTTCAATTCTCCAGGACCCACGTAAGCCAGATGCACAAGGGGGTGCACACATCTGGAGTTCGTTTGCAATAACTGGAGAGCCTGGAGTGCCCAATCTCTCTCTCTCTCCCTGCCTATTCCTGTATCTCTCTCTCAAATAAATAAATAAAAATAAAAATATTTAAAAAAATTTTAATAGAATAAACTTTCCAGGCATGGTGGCACATGTCTTTAATACCAGCACTTGAGAGGCAGAGGTAGAAGGATCGCTATGAATTGTAGGCCAGCCTGGGACTACAGAGTAAGTTCCAGGTCAGCATGGGCTAGGATGAGACCCTACCTAGAATGAACGAAAAAGGAATAAATCTACAAAGGCCAAGAGAACAGATCGTCCTCCATTGTTCCTCCATTTGTTTCCTTGATATGGTGCCTCTAATTCTAGAGCTTGGTGTTTCACGACTCTTGGTGCTTCTCTAGTCCTTGCTCCCTGCAGGATTGTAAATACCCGGCTGTCTTATATGGGTGCTTGGGAATTAAATTCTGTGGTCTCAGGTCTCCTCTGGCCCTCATGGTTATACAGGAAGCATTCTTACCCACTGGGCCATCTTTCTAGCCTCATTTATTACTTTTATGCAACTAATAAGTTGTAAGAAGCTAAATAAACTTGAATTCAGGAGGTTTCGAAGGTTTCTCAATAAAATAACTGTACTACTCTAAAGCTTTATTCAAGAAGAAGAATTCTAAGACCTTCAAAGTACCTTAAAACGGGCTGCTCGTACTCTGAAGTTCTACCTTGATGTTCTACTCAACGGCTCCTGGTGGCCAAAGCTGCAGTATCAGCTAAAGCGATATTTGGAACACCAAAGGCTAACAACACATCCTTACAACAGTGTCTAGCCTACAGAAAACTCAAATTCTTCTATCAAATAATAAGAACATACGGTTCATGTAGTTCGTTTTATAACTCCAGGACCAACAAATACATAATGGTTTTCTTGTTATCAAGAATATTTTGAGCCAGACATTTATGGTGCACATCTGTAATCCCAGCACTTAGGAGCCTACAACAGGATAATGTCAAATTTGAGACCAAACTGGGTGAGACCTTGTCTCAAAAAGAATTTTTTTGACTAGTACAAAATTTACTTTAATAGAATGATATCATCACATGATATTTCAATAATTTATATTTGACATTTTAGAATACTATAAAGCAAAGTTAAAAAGTATTGCATATAACCTTTTAAAGAAAAGGAAAAGCCAGGCGTGGTGGTGCACGCCTTTAATTCCAGCACTTGGGAGGCAGAGGTAGGAGGAATGCCGAGAGTTCAAGACCACCCTGAGACTACAGAGTGAATTCCAGGTCAGCCTGAGCTAGAGTGAGAACCTACCTCGGAAAACCAAAAAAGAAAAAAAAAAAAAAAAGAAAAGAAAATATGAGTCAATGCAAATCAGTTACTTAATAATTACAAGGTTATTCTGTGCCTTAAAAAAACTAACTGGGGCCTGGTCTAGAGTAAAATCCTACCAAAAAAAAAAAAAAAAAAAAAAACCCTAACTGGGGACTGGATAGATAGCTCCGAGGTTAAAGGTGCTTGCTTGTAAAGCCTGACAGTACAGAGTTCATTTCCTCAGTACCCACATAAAGCCAGATGAACAGAGAGGTATTTGCTTCTGGAGTTCATTTGTAGTAGCCAGAAACCCTGGCATGCCTGTTCTCCTATTCTTTCCCCCCAACCCCCTCCCTCTCTCCCACTCCCTCCCTTCTCAAATAAATAAAAATATTTAAAAAACAAACAACCAGGGGCTAGGAAGATGGCTCAGTGGTTAAAGGCTCCCCCCAGCACCCACATAAAGCCAGACCAAAATACCACATGCACATATATCTGTAATTCTAATAAGCTTATGGCAATGGGAGGCAGAGCCAGGAGAATCAGGAAGCTCACAGGGCAGCTAGACTGACACACACAGTGGCAAAAACAAGGGAAACCCTGTTTCACACAAACTAGAAGACGAAAAACACCCAAAGTTGTCCAACCTCCACATGTGCTGTGGCACACCCCCCACCCACATACATCATATACATACACACACAGAATTTTTAAAAAATTAATTGAAAAAAACCTTTCTAAGATATGTACAGCAACATGGATAATTCAAATTCCAGTGACCAAATGGGCCTTGTTTTTTGTTTTAAAAAGCACCTCTACATAATTCTGCTCTAGCAAAACCATTTCTTTAAGATGTCTTAGACCCTGAATTGGTCTACAGTAAACCTGAGAGGAGCTAATTTCAAGTCTATGATATTCCTAAGAGCTTCTAGTCTAGCTGGGAATAGCCATCAACTGACCACATCTAATGTTCTTTAACAAATACCTTCCTGGGTCTTCATTATCAAATGCCTCTCTTGTTCTTTGCAACCAATGCCAACATTAGCATTAGGTCGTTGTTCTTCCTGTTAGCTATTTAAGTTACTGACCCTCACTGAATATCCACAGTTCAGCCGCACCAGTAGCTTCTCCAGATGGACAATTTCTCATTTTGATTTAGGAGTGTTTAATTACAGAGAATTTTATTCTTTTGTTCTGTTCTAAAAAATGGTTTAAAGGAAATGTTAAGGTATCATAACTTCTGGTAGTTTCGACAGCCAGTCATATTTTTTAAATTTTAAATTAACATTTTTATATACCTACAGGTAACATTTTCAGCTAATTTACTGTTCAAAGTGAGAACTTTTGTAAGTACCCATCTGTTAATAATTAGACCAAGACCACCAGCATCCACTGGGCTATCCCCAGTTCTGAGGACATATGGCTATTCTAAATACTCCTATTAGGTCTCTCCTAATGAGCTTTGTCTTGGCTTTGCCAATTTTTAGCCAATTAAGTCCAAGGAGTAGGTAATTTGTATTTTAAGACTTCATTCATAAAATCTGGACCTGTAATGATAAAAAATGAGAACTGCATGAATGAGCCTTGCTAGGTTAGCTTCCAATTCAGAAATCTAACTACCTGTCAGAGAAACCTAGCTTGTTTCAAAGTTATTAAGAATTGAGTTTGGCAAAGTTAATCAAAAACTGTTGCTAGTAATTTAGGGCTACTTTATAATGGTAAGTCAAGTAATGGAACTGAAACCAAGAATTTTGCAAATGGACATTCTCTAGTTTGAATAATTTCTATCTTACTGTGAGTGTCAATGTGTGTGTGCACATGCATGTGCCACAGTCCACATACCATGATGAACATGTAGAGGTCGGGGACAACCTTGGGTGTCACTTCTCGCCTTCCACATTGTTTCATGCTGTTCACCACTGCATATGCAGGGCTAGCTGGCCCATGAGCTTGTAGAGCTTTTCCTGACTCTGCCTCCCTTAGAAACATTGGGATTACACACAAACACACACACACGCACACACACACACACACACACACACACACACAACCATGTCTAGCTTACATGGGTTCTGGGCTCCAAACAGGTCCTCATGCTTCTGTGGCATGCACTTTACCCACAGAGCCATCTCTCCAGCCCCCTATCATTTCTTTTATATTAGTTACTTTTTCGTTAGTGTACCAAATGATGTGTTTCAGTATGACATTTTCACAGATATGTACCACTGTATTTTGCTCACAGTCACCCCTCATTACCCTCTGTCTCCCTCCATCCTGCTGGTCCCTTTCCTTCCTCGAAATAGTACCACTTTTAACTTCATGGCATATGTATGTTTTCTTACAAATCCAGATTTCAGGAGCTGGAGGGATGGCTAAGCAGTTAATGACATTTGCTTGCAAAGCCTGATAGCTGGGTTCAATTTCCCAGTATCCTTGTAAAGCAAGATGCATGAAGGGGTTCCTTTGCAGTGGCAAGAGGCCCTTGTGCACCCACACTCACTTTCCACCTCTCTCAAATCAAAAAGTAAAATATTTTCTCCCTCTTTCTCTGTCAAATAAACAAACAAATAAAAATAAAATTTAAAAATATAGATTCTACATGATAAAAATAAAGAAGTGTTGGGCTGGAGAGATGGCTTAGTGGTTAAGGCACTTGCCTGTGAAGCCTAAGGAACCAGGTTTGATTCTCCAGGTCCCACGCAAGCCAGATGCACAAGGCAGCACATGTGTCCGGAGTTTGTTTGTGGTCGCTAGAGGCCCTGGCGTGCCCATTCTGTCTCTCTTTCTCTCTCCCTTTCTGTCTCAAACAAAAATAAAGGCCAGGCATGGTGGTGCACGCACTTGGGAGACAGAGGTAGGAGGATCACCATGAGTTTGAGGATATCCTAAGACTACATAGTGAATTTCAGATCAGCCTGGGCTAAAGTGAGACCCTACCTCGAAAAAAAATTAATTAATTAAAAAAATAAAGACGTGGCAGCATTATGTAAAATGAATATATGCAGACCTATCTTCTAATGAAAAAATACTATACAGATGTGGTGCCGAATTTTTACTGCAAGCTTCTATGGAAGGCACTGTATTCACATGGTGAGAATCTCCAAAGCCAGTTCAGAGAAAGAAGGTGTTTCGTGATAACGCAGACAAGGAAGCATCTTATATACCCAGACCTTGGCCTGCTCACAAGACAGCTAGAAAGGGCCTTAACCCAACTCATCACAAGTCCTAGGGGCCTTTCTTCTTCACTGCCTTCTTCAGGCACTCTGTCCCTAACCCTACTCATTATCAGCCAAATGTAGCACTTGACTCAAAACACTTGCACAGGATTAAATGATTCAAGCTCTAGTGTAAGAGATTGCCCAACAAGTCAAAACCAAAGTAAAACTAAAAACAAACTTACAGGAACAAGCTGGGTGTAGGCCAGAAAGGATGGGGGTAGTAGGGTGGGGACAAGGACACATACAAGCCTGGGGTGCAGTAAGACCTGAAAGCTAAAATTCTGGCTACTTTAACTCGAGCAGGAGAGACGGCACAGTGGTTAACAACACCTCCTGTGAAAGCCTGAGGGTCTAAGGAGATCTGAGAGGGTCTGACCCCAACATCACATAAACAGCTGGGTGTTACCACTTGTGTCTATAGTCCCAGCCCTGTAGGGGAGCAGAGAAAGGAGAGATCCTAGCAAGCTGAGATTCATAATGGACTCTGGCTCAAATAAAAATAAACAAAGGGCTGGAGAAATGGCTTAGAGGTTTAGGCACTTGCAGGCGAAGCCTAAGGACCCATGCTTGATTCCCCAGATCTCATGTAAGCCAGATGCACATGATGACACATGTGCAAGGTCACACATGTGCACAAGGTGGTGCACAAGTCTGGAGTATGATTGCAGTGGCTGGAGGCCCTGGCACATGCTTTAATCCCAGCACTCGGGAGGTAGAGGTAGGAGGATCATCGTGAGTTCAAAGCCACCCTGAGATTACAGAGTGAATTCCAGGTCAGCCTGAGCTAGAGTGAGAACCTACCTCGGAAAAAACACAAAGAAAAAAAGAATAGCTGAAAAGATGATGAGCAGTACATCTAACATTCCACCCCACTCACTGCTGGCAAGCACAGCCTGCTGAATGGGCACATGCATGTGCACACCACACACATAAGCAAAAAAATAAAAATAAAAATAAAGGAAAGAAAACCTCTGAACTTAAGTACTAGTAATCAGTTCACATTAGAAGTGAGGGAGCCGGGTGTGGTGGCGCACGCCTTTAATCCTAGCACTCAGAAGGCAGACGTAGGAGGATCACCGAGAGTTCGAGGCCACCCTGAAATTACAGAGTGAATTCCAGGTCAGCCTGAGCCAGAGTGAGATCCTACCTCAAAAAACCAAAAAAAAAAAAAAAAAAAAAAGACAGAAAGAAAGAAAAAAAGAAAGAAAGAAAGAAAGAAAGAAAGAAAGATAGATAGAAAAGAAAGAAAGAAAGTAAGTAAGTGAGGGAGAGGACAGTAGATAAGTGAAGAAAAATAAATAAAAGTTAATATATATTTGAAGGTCAAAAATGGCCTGCGACTTTATTATTCCTTTTCAAAATTTTTTATTTCATCTATACCTGATTTGTTGTAAAACCTATCAAGTAGACTCATACTCCAAACAAAACACAATAAAAATGAAATATTAATCAAAAAAATCTATAGGAAAACCTAGCTCAGGCTGATCTGGAATGCACTATATAATCTCAGGATGGCCTTGAACTCACGGCGATCCTCCTACCTCTGCCTCCCGAGTGCTGGAATTAATGATGTGTGCCACCACACTCGGTAATATAATACTTATTTTTTAAAGGGGTGGGGCTGGAGAGATGGCTTAGTGGTTAAAAGTGATTGTTTGCAAAGCCTGACAGCCAGGGTTTGATTCCCCAGTACCCCATAAAGACAGATGCACAAAATGGCAGGTGTGTCTGGTGTGTGTTTGCAAGTGGCTGGAGGCCCTGGTGTACCCACACTCTTCCCCTCTCTCTGTCTCTTTCTCTTGCTTCTCTCTCTCTGTCTCAAGTAAAGTATTTTTTTTTAAGTCTGAGCTGGAGAGATGGCTTAGCAGTTAAGTCATTTTCCTACAAAGCCAAAGGATCTTGGTTTGATTCTCCAGGACTCACGTAAGCCAGATACACAAGGGGATGCATGCATCTGGAGTTCATTTGCAGTGACAGGAGGCCCTGGTGCACCCATTCTCTCTCTCTCTCATAAATAAATAAACAAACAAACAAACATATTTTTAAAAGTTTTAAAAAAGTCAGTAGCCTTCTTATATATCAATGACAACCATACTGAGAAAGAAATCAAAGAAACAGTCATAATAGCCACAAACTTTTTACTTGGAATATCCCTAACCAAGGAAGTGAAAGACCTCTACAATGAAAACTTCATTTATTTATTTATTTATTTATTTATTTATTTATTTATTTATTTATTTAACAGAGAAAGGGGGGAGAGAGAGAGACAGGGAATGGGCGCGCCAGGGCCTCTAACCACTGCAAATGAACTTCAGATGAGTGCGCTTCCTTGTGCATCTGGCTAACGTGCATCCTGGGGAATCAAACCTGGGTCCTTTGGCTTTGCAGGAAAATGCCTTAACCACTAAGGCAGCCCTCAAGCCCCCAAAATGAAAACTTTAAATAACACACTCAAGAAAAAAACTGACGAAGAGACCAGAAGATGGAAAGATCCTGATCCATGCTTGTGGATTAAAAGAATTAATAGTGTGAAAATGACCACCCTACCAAAGAGATTCAATCAAACTTCTAGCACCATTCTTTACAGAAATAGAACAAAGAATCTTAAAGATTCATATGGCAGTACAAAAGACACTGAAGGGCTAAAAATGTTCTGAGCAAAAAAAAAAAAAAAATACTGTTGGAAGTATTCACACACACGTTCATGCTATACTATACTCACAGTAATAAAAACAAAAGGGTATGGCACAATCAAGAAATCTGTAGCTCGGGCAGGAGAGATGGATGGCTCAGAGGTTAAGGTGCTCGCCTGAAAAGCTAAGGACTAGGGTTCGATTCCCCAGTACCCACACAAAGCCGGATGCACAAAGTGGCACATGCATCTGGAGTTTGTTTACAGTGGCAGGAGGCCCTGGCATACCCATTCCCTCCCCCACAACCCTCTCCTTGCAAATTAAAATATTTGAAAAGTATCTTGAGTGAAAAAAAATCAAATGACAACAAATGCTGGTGAGAGTATGGGTTAAGAAGCTTTATTCAATGTTGGTGGAAGTGTAAACTTCTACAGCCACTATCAATGTGGAGGTTTCTCAAAAACCTAAAAACACATTGATAATATAACTCAGCTATATCACACATGGACATACATCCTAAGGACTCCACACTCTGCTTTAGAGATACTTGCTCAGCCATGTATCTTGCTCTTCTATTCACAATAGCTAAAAAAATGGAATCAGTGTAGATGCCCACTGTGGTAGTTTGAATATATGTCCCCCAATATATTCAGTGTTTTACTAGTTATAGTTTGCATCTGCAATCACCTTGCTAGAGGCAATGTCACTGGGGGCTGGTCTTAAGGTGTTAATGGTGGGTTTGAGATTCCATTGTAAAGATATGCAAATGTGCCTAGCAGGAGTTCCTGAAGTGTGCTGTGTGACCTTTTGGCTGTAGTTTTGCTCTGTGTGCTGTGGTGGCTGGTTGGCTTTTCTCTCTCTCTGCTTGGTCTTGTGAGAGAAGGTCGCTTCTTCTGCCATTATGGAACTTTCGCTGGATCTGTAAGCTTCAATAAATATCCCTTCTTCCATAACTGTGCCTGGTCTGGAAGTTCATCTCAGCAAACCTGAAGCTGTCTGCTACAGTAAAGTGGTACCGAGGAGTGTGGGGTGAGATGAACCTGATCGTGTGGATATTCATTCGTCTTTTGGAACTTTTGTTTTGGAGGAATGGGCATGGACTTGGTGCTTGCAACTGAAGGTGCCTTCTGGAGTGGTAAGACAAGTTTTATGGACTATTCTGATGAGAGTTTTAGAATGCTAAGTGCAGACTGTATTGAACTTCGAGGCTTGGCTTATGAGCTTTCTAAGGGGAAGGAAAGACTGCAGAGGACTTTGTTGGAACTGGGCTACTGGCATAAGGGATGGCTATGTTCTGCTATCCAGGCCCAGAAAGTTTGATCAAAGTTAAATTTGTAATGGACTGATATGCTTGGCTGAAGATATCGGACTGAGATTTTAAGATTTTAAGTTGGAAAACCTCAAGCAAGTTAAAAGCAGAGGCACTGAGACTGGTTTTAGGTTACTGGGGCTGCTATTGTCAACGCATTAGCAATCTTAAGGAAGGTGGAAGGAAGGTGGCCTGACTTGATTTACATTAAAACAATGGAGAGGATGCCTGAGGAAAGACTGTTAAAAATGCAAATTCTTGGAAAGAGCTGACTGGAGAAGGAACCTGCTTTTCAAGGCTATGATTTATTTTGTCCCTGGATTAAGAATATGGCTGTGTCCTGCACACCTGGTATTAGTTTTGGAAATATGAAAAATGCATGGAGTGGTCATGAATTGCACACGGTTCCAGGAGCCACTGCTGAGATGCGGCATGAGGCAGGGCATGAAGACCCTCAGGAATAGGCTGGAAGAGCCTTTTGGAAGAGGACCGTGGTTTGCATGGAGACCTGAAGATGTTTTGGATATACCAGGACTGTGCAAAAGGACTACCATGGAGTGCAGTGTTGGCATGGGATGAAAGTTTTCCCTGGCTATTCTGCCCAGCTGGAGGGGCGGAATTGGAAAACCTGGAGACTGACAGTCTCTGGTTATATTGAACTTGAACTGCAGAAGTTTGATGACGACTGATGGTGGTTGAGTTTGCATTGTTTTAGTTTCTCCTTGCTATGCCTTTTACCAGTTAAAAATGTTTACTCTGTGCCTTTACATGTTGAAAGTATTTAACTTGTTTGATTTTACAGGACTCACTATCTTAAGTTGATCAAGACTGTAAGAACCTTTGAAATTGGACTGAGTACAATTTACAATGTGTGATAGCTATAAATCTATTGGGGGCCAGGAGCTAAATATATTGGGGGCAGGGGCGGAATGTGGTAGTTTGAATATATGTCCCCCAATATATTCAGTGTTTTACTAGTTATAGTTTGCATCTGCAATCACCTTGCTAGAGGCAAGGTCACTGGGGGCTGGTCTTAAGGTGTTAATGGTGGGTTTGAGATTCCATTGTAAAGATATGCAAATGTGCCTAGCAGGAGTTCCTGAAGTGTGCTGTGTGACCTTTTGGCTATAGTTTTGCTCTGTGTGCTATGGTGGCTGGTTGGCTTTTCTCTCTCTGCTTGGTCTTGTGAGAGAAGGTTGCTTCTTCTGCCATTATGGAACTTCCCCTGGATCTGTAAGCTTCAATAAATATCCCTTCCTCCATAACTGTGCCTGGTCTAGAAGTTCATCTCAGTGAACCTGAAGCTGTCTGCTACACCCACCAACTGGTAAATGGATAATGAAGGTGTGGTACATATACACAATTAAGTTTTATTCAGCTGTAAAGAAAAATGAAATTGGGAAACTCACAAGAAAATGAATGGATGTGGAATCAAGTGAGGTAACTGAGGCTCAGAAAAAAAGAAAGTTCATGTTCTGCTTTTTTGTTTGTTTGTTTTGTTTTTGTTTTTCAAGGTAGGGCCTTTCCTGCTCTAGCTCAGGCTGATCTGGAATTCACTATGTATTCTCAGGAGGGCCTTGAACTCAAAATGATCCTCCTACCTCTGCCTCCTAAGTGCTGGGATTAAAGGCATAAGCCACCACGCCCAGCTTCTGAGTATTTTTGTTTGTTTGCTTGCTTTATGTTCTGTCCTATGTGGATGGACCCTAGCTTTAAAGTTTTAGATCTGTATGTAAGACAGAGTTAGTCAGTAGTACAGTCCAGGAAGCTAGAGAGGAGCCAGGAAGAAGGAAGGCCTTAAGCAGGGAAGCTTCCATTGCTCTTTGACGAAATGAATACATTGTCCATCAAATTGCCTTGTATGAATAGATTAGTGATTCAGAATATTATTTTTGCAGATAGTGGTGACAACTGGGGAGACCCAAGACTTGTTAAAGTGATGAGAAAGTACTAACAATTAAATGCTCAGAACTGGATGAGACCTCTCTATCACACCTGTCAGAGCTCAGGGAACATTGTGGAGGGGACGGCAGAAAGAATATTAGTGTGGTTCTCACCACCGCCCACAGCAACTTCTCTTTGGCGATGGCAGTACATAATAAGACTCAAAATTCATCAAAGTGCTGAAAATAAGAGGCCATGGGAAATCAGCACTAAATGAGACAACTTCTTCATGCTGTCCAAGACTCAGTGGACACTGTGGAAGAGGAGGCAGAAAGAATATAAGAAGCTGAACATGGTGGCGCGTGCCTTTAATCTCAGCACTTGAGAGGCAGAGGTATGAAGATTATCCTAAGTTCAAGACCACCCTAAGACTACACAGTGAATTCCAGGTTAGCCTGGGTTACAGTGAGACCCTATCTTGAAAAAAACCAAAACAAACAAACAAACAAACAAACAAACAAAAAAAAAACCAAAGAATATGAGAGCCAGATGTTGAGAGGATTACTATGGATCACTATCCCCTGGACACGAAGTGACCGGTGTATTCATGACTCACCGTGGAAGTCGCTACCACCATAAACATACACATTTTGACAGATGATGAGGGAGGGAAGGGAGAAAAGAGAGAGGAAGAAAGAACAAAAGAAGGCTGGAGAGATGGCTTAGCAATTAAGGTGCTTGCCTGCAAAGCCAAAGGACTCAGGTTTGATTCCCCAGGACCCATGTAAGCCAGGTGCACAAGAGGAAGCATGCTTCTGGAGTTTGTTTGCAGCACCTAGAAGCCCTGGTATGCCCATTGTCTCTCTCTCCCCCTGCCTATTTCTCTCTCTCTCTCTCTCAAATAAATAAATAAATAAATGAATAATCTTAAAATAAAAAAAGAACAAAAGAGAATGGAAAAGGGAGAGAGATACAGGAAGAGAGAGGAAGGAAGAAAGAAGGGAATAAAACTCAGCAGAGGCAAATAAGCTAGAAAGGGGATATAAAGGGAATAAAAAGGGAGGGAGAGGGGACTTAATAGGATGGTATTGTATATATGTAAGTGGAACAGATTAATGGGGGTGAAGAGGCCTAAGTGAGGTCAGGGGAAGAGATTGAGTAAAGGAAAGGTGGAGGGAGAGCTAATCAAAATCCAAGAGGATATAAATAAGTCATATGGAAACCTACTTTTTTGGACAATGGAATACCCAGAAGCCATAGATTGTTACCAGACAATATTCAGTGCCAGGGATGGAATACCTTCCAGTAAGTTGTTAGCCAGCCACAGATACCCCCAAAACATTATAGGCCATTGCTGAGGCTCTTGGTTTCCCACTGGGAATAGATGGTAAAACCCTACTGCTGAAGACTCTACATAATTGGGTTGCAAGGTCACTGAGAAATCCTGCTGGAGCTGAGCTGAAAACCTTCTCTATGTAGACCAGCTGACAGAAAGCTGGAAAAAGCTATGCTGCATGCAGTTCAATGGGAGAGAGAGAAATCACCAGTGGAGATACTCAACAGTGGACAATGCAAGCCTTAAATTTGGCCAGCCAGGCCAATGAGCCAACAGGTGCAATAGTGGCATGTCTGTTATGGGGGAAACCAACCACTCTCTAATTGAACTGGAGGCCCACTCCATGGGAGGGAATATACCCCTGATATTAAAAACCTACAACAGGGGTAGTCATGAGCTAAATGTATATACTATGCTCACCAAATTGCCTGGTAAACACTTCTCTTAATGTCCATACCCATATATTAATGCTACTCTCACTTTTGGTTAAGAGAAGCTTCTCTTTTCAGATGGCAGTGACCTCTGGGATGACTCAAAAGGCACCATAGTGCTAAGAACTGACAGAGGAGTGCTCAGCACTGAAACATCTCTATCACACCTGCCAAGGCTCAGGGTCCACTGCAGAAGAGGTGGCAGAAGGAATGTAAGAGCCAAAGGAAAGGTAGGACTCCTTACAATGTGCTCCTCCTGACACAAAATGGCCTGGATATCCATGACCTCACAGTGCCTGACACTACCTACACAAGACCATCATAATAAGAGGAAAAGATGATGACATCAAAATAAAAGAAAGACTGATTGAGAGAGGGAAAGGGTATAATGGAGAGTGGAGTTGCAAAGGGGAAAGTGGGGGGGGGGATTACCATGGGTTATTGTCTACAGTTATGGAAGTTGTCAATAAAAAAAAATTTAAGGAAAGAAAAAGGAAGGCAAGAAAGAAGGAAAGTGAAAAACCAAAGATCAAAATGGAAGAGGGACTACCTTAAAAGAGGAGTAGATTTCAGTGGAACAGGGCAGGGGAAGGAGACAGGAAAGGAGTCAGGAAAATCTCAATAAAAAAGAAAAAGAAGAAGCTATGCATGGTGGCACATGCCTTTAATCCCAGCACTGGGGAGGCAGAGGTAGGAGGATTGCCATAAATTCAAGGCTACCTTGAGACTACATAGTGAAGTCCAGGTCCACCTGGGCTAGAGTGAGCCCCTACCTTGAAAAACCAAAAGAAAAAAAATATTAGTTACATTTTGTTGAAAATCATTTTCCTCGGGCTGAAGAGATGGCTTAGCGGTTAAGGCGCCTGCCTGCTAAGCCCAAGAACCCAGTTCCAATCTCTAGGTCCCATGGTTAGCCAGATGCAAAGTGACGCAAGGGCGCAATGCTGCACTTGACCACAAGGGGGCGCATGCATCTGGATTTCGTTCACAGCTGCTCAGAGACTGCTGGCGCGCCCATCTCTATCTGCCCTCCTCTCCCTCTCTCTCTGTCTCTCTTTTTCTCTCTCCAAAAATAAAAAATAAAAAATAAATTAAAAAAATCATTTTCCTCACTTGGGCCCACAAAGTAATTAAAAGAAGGATGAGGGGGGCTGAAGAGATGGCTTAGCTGTTAAGGCACTTGCCTGGGAAGCCTAATGGCCCAGGTTCAATTCCTCAGTACCTACATAAGCCAGATATACAGATGGCACATGCATCTGGATGTGTTTGCAGTGGCTAGAGGCCCTGGTGTGCCCATAATCCCCCCCCCCCCGCCCTCTCTCCTCTTTCCTCCCTCCCTTTCTCAAATAAGTAAAAAGAAGGATGAGAGGACTGGAGAGACAGCTTGGTGGTTAAGGCACTTGCCTGCAATGCCTAATGACCTGGGTTCAATTCCTCAGTACCCATGTAAAGCAAGATGCACAAAGTGGTATATGCATCTAGAGTTCATTTCCAGCAGCTGGAGGCACTGGCCCATTCTCTCTCTGCATGAAAATAAATTTAAAAACAAACAAGGATGAAAGGTGACATCTCTGTCTTTTCTGTCATCTGTCTCCTTTACTTTGTCCGAAGGCACAGAGACAAGTCATCATCCTTCATCCTTCCTCTTCAGTCACCTTGAATTCCCTGATCCTCACAAGGAAGACCCCAAACCTGAAGTAGAAGTATCACCTGTTGAAAACCATCTTGTTCCCTCAAATGATAAAGACTACCTTATAGGACTAAAGCTGGGACAACAGTAGACCACCCTTTATCATGTATCCTTCTAGCCTTCTTGTTTCAATTCTTCTATTTAAACCTAAAGTTCATCCAGTATTCTGAAGATGGACATGCAGACCCTGGATAGCACATTTATTCCTTTCCCCATTGGCTTTTCAATATCACGTGTGTCCTTAATTGGTGCACTAGGACGGGAAGTTAGGTCTGCCCTGTTTGGCTTGTTGGATCCTCACTTTGCCTTAAATTTTGCCTTAAAAACTTTGGTTATAAGCAAAGGGGGGAGAGGAGAAAGAATGGACATGTCAGGGACTCTAGCCACTGCAAACATACTCCAGATGCATGTGCCCCTTGTGCATCTGGCTTATTTGGGTCCTGGGGAATTGAACCTGGGTCCTTTGGCTTCACAAGCAAATGCCTTAACCACTAAGCCATTTCTCCAGCCCCTATTTTAAAATTTTTAAAAATGATTGTAAAACAATATATGATGCTATGACTTATATCTGGAATGTCCCCCAAAAGATTTCATGCAGAAGTTTATTTATTTAATAAAACTTTATGAGTCAGATGTGGTAGCACATGCCTTTAATCTCAGAACTCAGGAGGCAGAGGCAAGAGGATTGTTGTGAGTTCAAGGCTACCTTGAAACTACATAGTTAATTCTAGGTCAGCCTGGGCTAGAGGGAGACCCTACCTAAAAAAAACCAAAATAAATAAAATAAATAGAACTTTATTTGTTTCACAGTTATGGAGGGGCAAATCCAAGATCTTGGCACCAGCATCATGGCATGGTATAGGCCATTGCATGGCAAAACCAAGCAAGCAGGCCAACTCTGGTCTCTTTCTCTTCTTCTAAAGCCTCTTATATCATCATGGGGGCCTGACCCTCATGAAATGTCTAATCTTGATTACCTCCCAAAGGCACCATCTCCAGATATCATTAACATATGAGTTTGGTGACCGAGTTTCCAGCACCTGGGCTTTCAGGAGATATATCCAAACCATAGCACCGAAGGGCATAGGATATCTGTGGCCAGGAAATAGTGTCCTGTGGCTGCAGCCAAAGATAGAAAGGGGAAAAGCTCAAAGAGATGTCACTGAACCAGTGAACTTCAAGAGCTCTGCAACAAGTATATATATCAGTTCCTGAGATGTACCGGCAGGCATTTCTAAGAGGTAACTGATCAAAGTTATAAGTAGAGATCATAGGGATGTCAATTCTCTGATTGGCTCTGCTGTAGAAATGTCCCCACACACCATGACCTGAATTCTTTTACCTGTTTCAGCATCCTCAAAAGAAGACCTGAAGCCTCCGTGGCTCCACAGGTTCAGAGCAAAGAACAAAACAATCATGGACTGAAATTGCGAGCCAAAACAAACCTTTACCCATGTGAAATTAGTTAGTTTAGTTTTGTTTTGTTTTTGAGGCAAGGTCTTACTTTAGCCTAGGCTGACTTGGAACTTACTCTGTAGCCCCAAGCTGGTCTCAAATTCACAGCAATCCCCCTACCTCAGCCTCCTTATTGCTGGGATTAAAGGTATGCCCCACCATGCCTGGCTAATCATTTCGTTTTTATTGTAATAACTGAGTTAACATATACGTTCATTATAAAACACTGAATAAAGAAGGGACCACTCACAATGCAAAAATATACATAAAACAAAACTGACCTAATATACTGTTTATCATACTTCTAAATATGTCACACTCATAATTCTACTTCTGACTATTGGCCAACCTATGTTATTTATCAACCAGTGTCAACCAAAGAAAGAAAAACATTAGAATTATAAGCTACAAGAACAGTAAATTTGGGCTATAGAGATGAGTGGTTAAAGGCCCTTGCAAAGGCTAAAAGCCTGGGTTCAATTCCCCAGTACTCACATAAAGCCAGATAAACAAAGTGGCTCATGGGTCTGCAGTTTGTTTGCAGTGGCAAGATGATCTGGCGTGCCCATATTCATTCATTCACTCACTCACTCATTCATTCTCTCTCTCTCTCTCTCTCTCTCTGATTGCAAATAAAGAAAAGAATAGTAAGTTTATATAAGTGAGAAAACTTGCACATTAATGGCAAAGGAATAAATCATATATCAAACGAAGTCTAGAAGTACAGTTTTTCCACTAAAAAAATTATAGGGGGAGTGGGATAACAGCAACACAGAATACTAGGCAGATTCAAGTTTCAGGTACATAGTATCTTAACTTCATTAGTCAAACTGATGTATAAGTATAAAAAAGAAGAGTTGAGCATGGCTTACTCCTTTAATTCCAGTACTCAGGAGCTGAGGCAAGAGGATACCACAAGTTTGAAGGAAGCCTAGGTGACACAGTGAGTTCCAGGCCAGCCTGAACTAGAGACCCTGTCTCAAAAGAACAAATAAATAAATAAATAAATAAATAAATAAATAAATAAATAAATAAATAAAACGTACATATATGGAATAAGCATATGCTATTTAAACAGTAGAACATTCATAAAACCACACAGGAAGAAATGCACTTGAAATTAATCCCTTCCCCCGCTACAGCTTCTTCGTAGTCACTGTCTCATGTTCCACTTGATGGTCAAGTATCATTAGATGGCTCTGCGTTCATGCAAAGGGGGATGGCTTAGAGACTTAGAAAAACAAGAATAAATCAAACAAAATCAGTAGGTAGAAAGAATAACCAGAATCAGCTTAAGCCCATGTAGCTATGACCACCTGATTTTTGACAAAGATACCAAAAATGTACACAGGAGAAAAGACGGCCTCTTCAATAAATAATGCTAGAAAAACTGGATATCCAAATATAGAAAAATAAAACTAGATCTCTAACTGAAAATGGATCAACCCCCTGAATATAAAAGAAACTCCGAATCTGACAGAGGATAAACTAGGGAAAACATTACAAGATATCAGCATAGGCAGGGACTTTCTAAAAAGGACTCCAGTTGCTCAGGAAATAATACCAACAATTGTCAAATGGGATTTCAGAAGTTAAGAAGCTTCTGCATAGCAAAGGAAACAAGCAAGAGAAAAGACAGTCTACTGAATGGGGGAAAATCTCTGCTAGCTATATATCTGACTGAGGATTGAAGATCTCAAAATAAATAAATAAATAAATAAATAAACAAGGCTTGGTGTGGCACACACCTTTAATCTCAGCAAAGGTTGGAAAATAGGAGAGGCAGGACAACCAGATCACTGTAAGTTCAAGGCCAGCCTGGAACTACAGAGTGAATGCCAGGTCAACCTGGGCTATGGTGAGACCCTGCCTCAAAAAAAAAAAAAAAAAAAAAAAAAAAAAAAGGCGGGCGTGGTGGTACACACTTTTATTTTAATCCCAGCACTCGGGAGGCAGAGGTAGGAGGATCGCCATGAGTTCAAGGCCACCCTGACTCCACATAGTGAATTCCAGGTCAGCCTGGGCTACAGCGAGACCCTACCTCGATAAAAAAAAAAAAAAAAAAAAAAAAAAATCATTTATAGACAACATGAAAATAGTAACAAAATTGTGTAGAAGAACAAAGGCTACTAATGGGTGAGGAAAGGTGGAAGTAGGGAATGGGAGATTATGTTCAAGGTTCATTACATACCTGCATGAAAATAGCCTTATGTTTTGTTTTTTTTTAATGGCCTTATGGGCTGGGAAGATGGCTTAGTGGTTAAAGATGTTTACTTGCAAAGCCTGTGATTCCTATGCCATTTACATAAGCCAGATACAAAAACGTGGCAAGAGACAGCAGCAAGAAGCCCTGGCATGCCCCCTTCAAAATAAAAGCCTTTATGTAACCAAGTTGAGCTAAATAAATTTAAAAAAAAAAAAACCAAAAAATAAAAATAGCAAAAAAGAGATATGTAACATCAACAGTGCCGAGCCAGGGCATAATGCTCAATAAAGGTTGGCTATTGTTTAAAATAGGGCTGGACTTAATAGTTAATTCATGTTCTCTGGCAGAAAGTAGAAAAACTCAGAGGTAAAAGGAAATATTGCCTACAGAAATACAAGAAATAAACAATACTATTACCTAGAAATAATCACTATTATTACTTTAGGATTCAGTTAGTGGCAAAATAACTAATAAAAGCCACAATACATTAATTAATTTCACCAAACAGTATTCCATACTTACAACAATGACAATTAACTATAGAACAGTTAACCAACCTAAGCAATAAAGCCATAATTTAAATGTGAATGCCATAGTTTCTTTTCAAATGTCTGTCACACACACTGCAACAGTGGGAATATGTGAGCCTAGTAACTAACTCACAATGAACTCTAGGTACACTCCTGGCATGAAAAGGAACAAAGCATATTTAGTTTTAATTAGTCTTTGTTTTACCTCACAAGTACATGTCTATGCAAATACTCATAAATTACAAATTTTGCTTTATGTCTTCAAAGATAGTATGATATAATTTGAGATTTTTCCCCCTGAAATTATTGACAATTTGACTACAGACTATATTCCTTGTTTCTGAGATCAAGTTAAGGTTCTATTAATAAGCATTTCCATACCTCCCCAATACAGGCTTAACCACAAATGAATCCCATACTCAGTGAGTGTCATGGCAGGGTAAAGCTGAAACCACATAACAGAAATTTAAATAGAGACGCCCTATGAGAAACTTTCCCATCTGGACTGATCTTCTAGCTTACATTAAAATTAAGAGCATTCCCAAGTTGTTCCATCTACTATTTCAGCCAGAAAAATTTATAACAAATATCTAAAGATAACCCAAATTATGTCATTTATATAATGTTAAATTATAAATTTATATGTTAAATCATAATAAAGCAAACATAAAATGAAAACTACAAAGAGAATATAATGATGACCAATTTCTAAAAACTAAGGCTTCTTGCTGACAGAAATGTTAAACTTAATTCCAAAATTAAGGGCTTTTTAACCTAAAAGTTAAAGTACATTGTACAACTGTATTTCTTAAACATCTGGCCTTGATGCACTGCCATGAATTACAAAAGTGATATTCAAATGACTTGCCCTTGCAATTTGAGGGACAAAATCACAGTCCACAAAAAAGATGACAGGCTACCAGGGGTATTCACAGATTGTGACTTCATGGTTAAGACCTATCTTTCCTCTGTGGTGGTAGACTGTGGCTGGACTCCAGCTGCCTGGCCTCATGTTCATTTAGACGTGCCCATATGCCCAAATCTTCCCCAGTGCAGCATGAGTGGACAGTACTGCTCCACCTCCCCCACTACCGCTATCTCCCCAGGCACTTTTCTGCTTTGTGGCTATAGCCTGAGCATAGGAACCACGTCATCCATCCCCATCAAAGGCAATGCCACAGGAGATAGGAGGCAAGCAAAACTGGAGAACCTAGATGACAATGATCAACAGTCCTTTCCATTCTGGAATCCCTGGAAGAGTCAGCCTATTACTGGACTGAGAAAATGAACTTCAATTTCCACTGCATTTCTCAGGTTGTCGGTTGTACTGGTTTAGCCCTTTTCTAAGCCATATTTTATAAACAGAGGAGCACATTAACAATCTATTACTTAAACATTACTTCAGAATGACATCTTACTCAAAAAATGAATTAGTAACTTCTACTTTTGATAGCACTTTACATATCATTGTTGTAATAGGTATTTTAAGTGTCGTTCCTATTTTACAGAGGACAAAAAAAGTTCTGAGAAACTGAGTTTTCGCAGCCAGTAGTTGTAGGATCAAACTCAAAAACACCATTGCAGGATTGGAGAGATGGCTCAGCAAGTAAGGCACTTGCCTGCAAAGCCTAATGACCTGGGGTTTGATTCCTTAGTACCCACGTAAATCCAGATGCTGTTTCAGCTGCTTAATCCATGGATAGAACTGAATCCTATCCTGATTCTTGTGTCCATAGACCATCTGACTCTTTCCAGAGTAAGTGCTGATCCTTTGGAACATGCAGATTTTGTTAAAGCAAAGAACATTCCTAAATGTGGTGTGCCTCCCTAAGCATTCTGTCTTTCCATCCACAGCTGAGCTTCTCCTTAGCTCCCTGATGCCAAACTACCTTGTTAGACCCTTTCTTGTCTTCCTGATGCCAAGACACCTTGTTATATCTGTGAGTGTTACACATCTGCTTTCCTACCTTTTCAATTCTCACAGAATATCTTCAGGAAAAAAATGTAATTTCAGAGATTGTACAAAAATGTGAATATACTTAATACTACTATATTGTACACTTAAAGGTGGTTAAGGGCTGGAGAGATGGCTTAGCGGTTAAGATGCTTTCCTGCAAAGCCAAAGGACTCAGGTTCGATTCCCCAAGACCCACATAAGCCAGATGCACAAGGGGATGCACACATCTGAAATTTGGTTACAGCAGCTGGAGGCCCTGGTATGCCCATTCTCATTCTCTCTCTCTACCTGCCTGTTTCTTTCTCTCTCAAATAAATAAAAAATAAATAAAATGTTTTTTAAAGGTGGTTAAAATGACAAATGTGTTATATATTTTTTAACCACAACTAAAATTGAAATTTGGGAGCTGGAGGGATGGCTCAGCAGTTAAGACACTTGCTGGTAAAGTCTAAGGATCTAGGTTTGATTCCCCAGTACCCACGTAAGGCCAGATCTACAGGGTGGCACATGTGTCTGGAGTTCACTTGCAGCGGCTGGAGGCCCTGGTGTGCCCCATCCTCCCACACCCCTCTGGTATATTTCTGCTTGCAAATAAATAAATATTTTTTTAAATGAAATTTTAGGGCTGGGGAGATAGCTCAGTCTCTAAAAGTGCTTGTTTGCAAATCCTGCCATCCCCAATTCGATTCCCCAGTACCCACATAAAAACCAGATACATGGGGCTGGAGAGATTGCTTAGTGGTTATGACATTTGTCTACAAAGCTTAAAGATCCAGGTTTGATTACCCAGTATCCACATAAGCCAGATGCACAAGGTGGCACATGCATCTAGATTTTGTTTGTAGTGGCTAGAGACCTTGGCGTGCCCATTCCCTCGCCCCCTTTTCTCTGTCTCTCTAACAAACAAATAAATAACTAATTAAAAAACAGATGCACAGGGCTGGAGAGATGGCTTGGCGGTTAAGGCGCCTGCCTGCCAAGTCTAAGAATGCCGGTTCCAATCTCCAGGTTCCACATTTAGCCAGACGCAAAACATGATGCAAGGGCGCAATGCCTCACTTGCCCCCAAGGGGGCTCACGCATCTGGAGTTAGTTCACAGCAGCTGAGAGGCCACTGGTGTGACCATTCTCTCTCTCTCTAATTAAAAAAAAAAATAGATGCACAATGTGATACAAGCAACTGGAATTCATTTGCAGTGGCAAGAGGCCCTGGCACATTCATTCTCATTCTCTGATGTGTGCTCTCAAATAAATAAATAAATATTTTTGACAAATGGACTTTTGCTGGGCATCATGGGACCCACCTGTAATTCTAGCACTCAGCAGGCTGAGACAGGAAGACTATGAGTTTGAAGCTAGCCTGGGTTATTCAATGAGACCCTGTCTCAAAAATATATTTATTTATTTACTTATTTATTTATTTGAGAGAGAGACAGACAGACAGACAGACAGAATGGGTGTACCAAGGCCTCCAGCCACTGCAAACAAACTCCAGATGCATGCACTTCCTTGTGCATCTGGCTTATGTGGGTCCTGGGGAATTGAAGCAGGGTCCTTTGGCTTTGTAGGCAAATGTCTTACCTGCTAAGCCATCTCTCCAGCCCGGCCCCCAAAATTTTTTTGAAAAGTAATTTCCAAGCCAGGCGTGGTGGCACATGCCTTTAATCCCAGCACTTGGGAGGCAGACCTAGGAGGTCACTGTGAGTTCAAGGCCACCCTGAAACTACATAGTGAATTCCAGGTCAGCCTGAGCAAGAGTGAGACTCTCCCTTGGAAAACAAAAACAACAACAAGTACTACAAAAAAAGGAAAAGTAATTTCCAAATTAAAGTTTTATATATAAAGCCCTCTAAAAACTTAAATACATCTGATTCAAGTTAAAAAAAAAAAAACCTGAGAGTGAACAGTACTAGAAACAGAAGACATAACACATCAAGTTTTGTGTGACCTTGACTTTGTGGTAAGATATTCATTCTACTTTGGTTTTGTGAATAAAAGGCAGTTTTGAAAAGCTAAAAAGAGACATCACACTACCTAAACAGAACCCTTAAAGACCACAAAGAGCCAATCATGTTCACTTTATCCCTGCTTCTAACCAGCATTACAGCTGCATCAGCAAGTGCATGAGTCACAAAGCTCTCAGAAGCATCATTCTGAGTCAGATACAAGAAAAAGTAACTTTCATTTCACATATGTTTTGTGAATATATCCACCATATGCCAGATAGCTGTAGAGCTGAACACTACTCAATAGTATGAAATGTGTACTATGTGTGATGTGATTTGTGTCAAGTATATGCATGTCTATATGCAGATATACACCCCTGTGCACAAGATATGGAGTCCAGAGGAGAATGTCAAGTGTTCTCCTTTCTTTCACCCATCTACCTGCTTTCTTGAGATAGTCTCTCACTGAACCTGAGCAGCTATTTCCTCTGTTACTCTCATAAGCAAGCCCAGCAATTCTCCATTCACTTTTATCCACTACACCCCACCCTGGCAAGACTGGGTGTGTAACCATACCCAGCTGTTCATGTAGGTTCTGGGGATTTGAACTCGGCAGTCTCAGGCCCTCATGCTTATGCAACAAGTATTTTTAACCACTGAGTCACCTCCCTTGCTCTTGAAATAAAATTTTTTATTTTAATTTTGAGGAGAGAGAGAGAGAGAATGGGTATGCCAAGGCCTTTCAGATGCTGTGCACGAACTCCAGATGCATGTGCCCTCTTGTGCACATATGCGACATTGCATCACTGTGCGTCTGGCTATGTGGGACCTGGAGATTCAAACATATGTTCTTTGGCTTCACAGACAAGCGCCCTAACCACTAAGTGACCTCTCCAGCCCTGAAATAAATATTTTAACTCTGATTATTATTCAGGAACTAAGATGATAATCTAAGCTTAATAAAACAAAATGTCATTACATGAAGTCATTTCATGAGTCAGTCTACTTCTAGAATGATTTTTATGAGTATCAGTGTAAAAAATAGAAGAGTCTTTACATAAAAAATGTTAGCTACAAACATAATCACTTGATGTGCAGTGTGCCATTTTGCACTTAGCAGGTAAATACCAGGCTAACTAAGGAAGAAACCACTTCTCACAGGCTGTGTCTCTGGGCAGGTCTCCTGACCAAGATGTTCTCAGTTCAGGTTAAACATAAAAGTACTTTGTATGGCTCTAGTTCAGGGCAGGTCACCAGTATAAATAAGATGAGAAAGACTGTTCTGGGGTATAAGGGAACATGGCTACCCCCTTCTTCCTACCTGTACCACTAGATCAGCCAGGGACCACCCTTTTGGAAATGCAGCTGAGTCTTTACCACATAAACCTTCTCCTGCAGCCCACAAGCAAGGCTCTTTGCACCAACACTCCTCATTTCTCAACTGCTTGCTGCAGAAATCTCTTCCCTGTCCCAACCTTGGCCTCTTCTGAACCTGGGAGGATATTGTTTTGGTATGGAATTCTGATCATACTACACTGTTCCCTTGCATAGAATAATTTATTCTACCCAAATTGTGTTGCCTTGGGCCCTTTCCACTCCAGCCACCTCATCTCCATCCATCAGGACTCATGCTGTGGGCAATTTTGTGGTCAGACCAGCAGGTGCTTCCTGTCTTCACATGCCATGCAAGCCTCATGAGGTAAATCCTGTCTAAGATCTCAGTCTTTCTTGGTTTTGGTCAACATCCGGGCACCTTCTGTGGTATAATATTCCACTGCCCCTACCCTTTCCAGGACCACCCAGGATGAGCCCATCGAATGAACAGTTGAAGAGGTAAGGGATAATGAGAAGCAGATAAATCTCTTTTAATTCTTCTTACAGATTCTCAATGAGGGAACACAGCAAAATTAATCAAGATCCTGATGTATATTCCTGAAGCCTGAGGATCAGAAATTCAAGTTCGGGCTGGAGAGAAGGCTTAGTGGTTAAGGCGCATGCCTGCAAAGCCTAAGGACCCAGGTTCGATTCTCCAGGTCCCATGTAAGCCAGATGCACATGGCAGTGCATGCGTCTGGAGTTCAAGTGCAGTGGCTAGAGGCCCTGGTGTACTACTACTACTGCTGCTGCTGCTGCTGCTGCTGCTGCTGCTGCTGCTGCTGCTGCTGCTGCTGCTGCTGCTGCTGCTGCTTCTTCTCCTTCTTCTTCTCTCTCTCTCTCTCTCTCTCCTTATTTCTGTCTCTAATAACTAAATAAAATAAAAATTTTAAAAAAACTCTCCTTTAAAAAAAATTCAAGTTCATCCTTTACAACATAGCAAAGTTGAGGTTAAAACTACATTACCTGACACTCTGGCTCAAAAAATTAAAACAAGGCTGGAGAGATGGCTTAGCAGTTAAGGCGCATGCCTGCAAAGCCTAAGGACTCAGGTTCGATTCTCCAGGTCCCACGTAAGCCAGATGCACATGGTGGCGCATGCGTCTGGAGTTCATTTGCAGTGGCTAGAGGCCCTTATGTGCCCATTCTCTCTCTCTCTCTCTCTGACTCAAATAAATAAAAATAAAAATATTTTAAAAAAATTAAAACACACAAAAAACAGAATGACAATTTCTTGACTGCAGGTATTTTAAGGCAGGGCTTCCTATGAGAGAACCGAACCCCAACGGAAATTTGCACTTAACCATATACAGGAGGCTACATCAGCTTGACAGAGATTAGAAACAAGGTAGTTTTCTTCCTTTTATAGGTAGGTAGAGACACAGACCCAAATTAACACAGATGCTATGCTGCCCTCGTGGAACTAGACGAGAACTCCAGTCAGACTCTGTGGACAAACAGCTGCCTGTTTCCTCCTCCTCCTCAGTAATCTTTTCATGGCCTTCTCTACTTCTCCACCATTGGCAGACTGAATCTGCACTCTTCTTGGCCCATCAACCAATCAAGGTCCTGCATATACATTTAAACTTGGCAACGAGGTTCATCCCAGCTGGATACTTTATAGAGCTAAGATTATAAGAAGACTTGATCCTGCTCACTGTGTGTATTTTCCCCTGCTAAGGACCCCATCCCACTTGAGGGTGATCAATCATAGCTTAGGAGCCTTTCTGCTTTACCTTTACTATCTCTTCAAATATTTTCTATAACTTACCTTCTTTGTACCTATGCTTATTAATTCTTTGTTAATCTTAGGACAACTTGAAAGATTAGAACTTGGGCAGTTCTAAGCCCATCAAAAGCCCAGAAAGGTTTTGTTGCTCTTAACTCCCCCAACAAGCTTATTATATAGGGAAAATTATTTACAAGGGGGAAAAACCAACAATTTTGTAACATTTTATTTAAACATTTTATTTTATTTTTTCAACTCTGCTCTTTTAAATATATTTTATCAATTTATTTGAGAGAGAAAGAAGGAGAGAGAGGAAGGGAGCAAATGAGCGTGCCAGGGCCTCCAGCCACTACACACGAACTCCAGATGCATGTGCCCCCCTTGCACATCTGGCTTACGTGGGTCCTGGAGAATCAAACCGGGATCTTTGGCTTTGCAGGCAAATGCCTTAACTGCTAAGCCATCTCTCCAGCCCTCAACTCTGCTCTTTTGAGAAGGCAACCTGACTTTTGAAATGGGAAAGAATCTCCTAAATTCAGCAAGGTCCAACACAAATAAAATGTGGGACAGAATTGTAAACTTTTTTTTTTTTTTTTTTTTGGTTTCTTGAGGCAGAGTCTTGCTCTAGCCCAGGCTGACCTAGAACTCACTATGTAGTCACAGGCTGGCCTCCAATTCACAGTGATCTTCCTACCTTTGCCTCTCAAGTACTGGGATTAAAGGCATGAGCTACCACACCTGGCCAGAATTGTAAACTTTTAAATTAAATTTTAAATTTGTTAGGAAAAAAACAACCACTCCATAAATAAATAACAAGACTTAGGGCTGGAGAGATGACTCAGCAATTAAGGTGCTTCCCTACAAAGCCTAACAACTCAGGTTCCATTCCCCAGTGCTTACACGAAGCCAAATACACAAAGTGGTGCATGCATCTGGAGATCATTTGCAGGGGCAAGAAGCCCTGGTGCACCCAGTCTCTCTTGTCTTTCTTCTCTCTCTGCTTGCAATTAAATAAATAAACAGGTATTAAAAAAAAAAGGGTGGTTACAGAAAGAATTTCCTGTCACACTCCTGCTCCCACCCCCACAACTGTCAACATGAAGGCACTCTGGCAGGAGGAACTATGTCAAAGCCCAAGGGTTCAGGATAAGGTCAAAGGATAGGGGCCTGGAGAGATGCCTCAGTGGTTAGAGGCACTTGCGTGCAAAGCCTGATTGCCTGGGTTCATTTCCCCCAGTACCTATGTAAAGTCAGATGCACCATGAATAGTCAAAGCAATCCTAAGAAGAAAGAACACAGCTGGAAGTATCACATGCCTGATCTCAAATTATACTGCAGAGCAATACTGACAAATACAGCAAGGTACTGACACAAAACAGACATACAGACCAATGGAACAGAATAGAGGACCCAGAAATAAATCCACACATTGCCTTGTCCACCTAATCTTTGACAAGACAAAAACATTCGGGGGAGACCATGTATTCAACAAATGGTGCTTGCAAAAGTGGATATCCACCTGTATATCTTTCACCCTGTACAAGTTTCAATTCAAGGTGGACCATAGACCTTAATCGAAAACCTAAAACACTGAAACTTCTAGAGGAAAAAAAACAGTGAACATGCTTCAATATACAGGCATAGGCAACCAAAAATCAACAAATGGGAATACATGAAATTAAAAAGTCTCTGCACAGCAAAAGAAATCATTAGCAAAGTGAACAGACAATATGCAGAATGGGAGAAAATCTTTGCCAGCTATATCTCAGACAGGGGACTAATAACCAGAATTTACAAAGAACTGCAAAAATGAAAAACCAAAAAAAAAAAAAAAAAAACTACCAATCATCAAATGAAATGAAAAGAGAGTTCATCAAGAAGAAACACAAAGCCTGCTCTTGTCTGACTAAATGTATATATTATTCCCACCAAGCTGCCCTGAAAGCACTACACTTAATGTTCATATTCACATATTAACGCTACTCTCACTTCTGGTTAGAGAAGCTTCTCTTTTCAGATGGCAATGACAACTGGGATGACCCAAAAGGCAACATAGTGCTGAGAAGAAGGGATGGAGAAGTGCCCAGCACTGAAACACCTCTGTCACACCCTCCAAGGCTCAGGGACCATTGGGGAAGAGAGGGCAGATAGAATGGAAGAGCCAAAGGAAGGGTATGACCTCTTACGATGCAACTGCCCAGACAGAAATTGGCCTCGATATCCATGACCTTGCAGTGCCTAGCAATACTCTGCAAGACCCTCAAAATAGAAGAAAAAGATGATGTCATCAAATTAAAAGAGAGAGTAATGGAAAGAGGGAGGGGATATGATGGAGACTGGAGTTCTAAAGTGGAATGGGGGAGGGGAGGGAAATATCAGGTGGGTTTTTTTTGTATGTAAGTATAAAAGTCAATAAAAAACAGTAATTAAAAACAAAAAAAGAAACACAATGCAGCCGGGCATGGTGGTCCACACCTTTAATCCCAGCACTCGGGAGGCAGAGGTAGGAGGATCACCATGAGTTTGAGGCCACCCTGGGAGTACATAGTGAATTCCAGGTCAACCTGAGCTAGAGTGAGACCCTATCTCAAAAAACAAACAAAAATAAGAAGAAAGAAGAAGAAGGAGGAGGAGGAAGAAGAGGAGAAAGAAAGAAAGAAAGAAAGAAAGAAAGAAAGAAAGAAAGAAAGAAAGAAAGAAAGAAAGGGAGGGAGGGAGGGAGGGAGGGAGGGAGGGAGGGAGGGAGGAAGGAAGGGAGAAACACAATGCAAATTAAAACCACTTTGAGATACCATCATACCCCAGGTAAAATGGCTATCATCAAGAACACTAACAACAAATGCCAGCCAGGGGGAAGGGGCTAAGGAACTGTATTACTTGCTACTGATGGGAGTTCAAACTAGTATAGCCATTATGGAAATCAGTGTGGAGTTTTTTTTTTTTTTTTTTTGGTTTTGCAAGGTAGGGTCTAACTCTGGTCCAGGCTGACCTGGAATTAACTATGTAGTCTCTGGGTGGCCTCGAACTCTCGGTGATCCTCCTACCTCTGCCTCCCAAATGCTGGGATTAGGAATTAAAGGCGTGCGCCACCACGCCCGGCTCAGTGTGGAGTTTTTAAAAAGTTAAAAATAGCACAGCCCAGCCATCTTGTGGGAGGAGCTGAAGCAGGCGCCAGGCACTCTTGGCTTGGCGTGGCCTGCTGCAATCCATTGGAGGAAGGTGCGGCTGAGCCACCATCATGCCTGGATACCTACAGGAAGACTTTGGCTGTGTGGCCCCCAATCAATTCAACCAGTTATCTGATGAGGAATCTGACCCCTTTCAGGTACTGAGGCAGCAGAGAACAAGAAAAAAGAAGCCGTTGGTGACCCCCAGGGCCAAAAGTGGGGCCCAGGCTAACTCTAACACTGCAGGCAAACAGTTACAGAAAGAGTGGCAGAAGAATTTCAAGAACCTGCTGCTCCCAATGTTGGCATGGCTGATGAGGAGGAGACCATCATCCGTGATGCTGAAGAAAGGAGGAGTAAGACAAGTTGGAAGACTACCTGAATCAACAACTTCAGGGTAGAGGAAAAATAACTGATAGAAGACCAGAAAGGTGACCACCTCGTGAAAGGTCTGAAAGGCCAGTTGAAGAAAAGGGTGAAGGAGGCGAATTTTCAGTTGATAGACTGATTATTGATTAGCCAGCCTATCTGAGGCCGTAGTGGTCTTGGAAGGGGTTCAGGAGGCTGTGGACATGGAATAGGCCATGGAGATGGATTTGACTCTCGTGGCAAAAGTGTAATGGAAGGGACAGATCTTCCTTTTCACATTGCAGTGGCCTGAAGCATGAGGACAAGCATGGAGGTAGCAGACCTCACAACTGGGAACTGTCAAGGATGAATTAACGGAGTTCCCCAAATACATTCAGAAACAAAGATCTTATAATTACAGTGGTTTGGATCAATCAGATGTGACTGAGGAAACAGCTAAAGGTGAAGAACATCCAGTAGCAGACACTGAAAACAAGGAGAACGAAGCTGAAGAGGTTAAGGAAGAGGGTCCAAAAGAAATGACTTTGGATGTGTGAAAGCTATTCAAAATAAAGACTGAGGGCTGGAAAGATGGCTTAGTGGTTAAGGCGCTTGCCTGCAAATCCTAAAGACCCATGTTCAACTCTCCAGATCCCACATAAGCCAGACACACAAAGGTGAGGCAAACGTAAGGTCATACATGCCCACTAGGTGGCACAAGCGTCTGGAGTTTGATTTCAGTGGCTGAGGCCCTGGCATGCAAATTCTTCCTTCTTTCTCCCCCCTCTCTAAAATAAAAAATAATAAATAAATAAATACTAAACAAAAGTAGAGCTTAATATCCAGAAACCAAATGAAGGTGCTCAGGGATGGAAGAAGGGATTTGTTCCTGATAAATCAAAAAGGGAAGAGGGGCTGGAGAGATGGCTTAGCAGTTAAGGTGCTTACCTGTGAAGCCTAAGGACTAATTCTCGACTCTCCAGGTCCCACATGAGCCAGATGCACAAAGTGATGCAAGAATACAAGGTCACACATACACAGAGGGCACATAAATCTGGAGCTCAATTGCAGTGGTTGGAGGCCCTGACACACCAATTCTCTCACTCTCACATTAAAAAAAAAAAAAAAATGAAGCAGCTCATGCTGAAGAATCAGTTATGGACAACCATTTCCAGACACCAGCAAATGATACAACGTCTCAGCTGGAGATCAATTTTAGAGACCTAGGGTCCCCAGGATGGGGCAGCAGGGGAAGACGAAGTGGATGTGGCCATGGTGGCTGTGGTGGATGTCCAAATTGTGGCAGCAGGACTAATAAGTGAAGTGCTTGGACTCCTGATGTGGATGACCCAGAGCATTCCCAGCTCTAGCCTAATGGGATATCACAATACAACCCTGGTCTCTTTGTACACCCTCCTGTTCAAAGCTTTTGCATGCTTAAGGATCCAAAACGACTAAGAAATTAAAAAAAAAAGAAGAAGAAGACTGTTATTCATACCATTTACACCTAAAAACTACAATTTATCTGTTTTGAAAATGAACCTCTCTTACTATAAAGAAGTAGCAAATATATTAGTCAGTTTCATATTTAGAAATGTATTGGTGGCAGGGATGTTTTCAAAATGTTCAGAGATTATGCATTCTCCATGAATACTTTTGTGTTGCTGCTTGCAATATGCATTTTCAACCTTGAAATACAGATGTGAACAGTGAAAAAAATTAAAAATAGACCTCTCATATGACTCAGCTATGCCCACTTCTGGGCATATACCCTAAGGAATCCACACTACTACAGAGAAACTTGCGCATCCATGCCCACTGCTGCTCTATTTGTAATAGTTAAGAATCAGACTCTGCCTAGATGTGCACAGACAGATGAATGGATAGTAAAAATGTGGTACATACAGAATTCTGTTCAGCAGTATAGGAAAAAAAATAATAAAGGAAAATGCATAGACCTGGAAAGAAGTATATTAAGTTACCCAAACTCAGAAAGACACAAACTGCATACTCTCTCTGATATATGCCTCTTTGCTTCTAGTATATACAAGTATGGGGGGCAAATGTGGGCACAACAAGGTTGAATGGTAACCAAGAGTACAAAGGGATAAGCTGAAAGAGAGGTAAAAGGAAGGGGGAAAGGACACAGGTGACATATAAACAGAATCAGGGAGATTCATATAAACTGAGGGGGAAGAAGGGGTTGGAGAGAAGAGGTGATGATGAAAATCAACTAGAACAAAATTGTTTTTGAAAATTCCAGAATGAGTAAATACCTAAATCTCTGTATGTCAACTAAATATATATATATCCCCTCCATGCATTTATCATTTCTTTCTGGTGAAAATATGCAAAATTTTTTCCTATAGCTTTCTGAGAATTCCGTGTTTTAAGATTCATTTTCTTAAAACAGGCATGGTGGTACACGCCTTTAATCCCAGCACTCGGAAGGCAGAGGTAGGGGATCACCATGAGTTGGAGGCCACCCTGAGATTACATAGTGAATTCCAGGTCAGCCTGGGCTAGCAAGACACTACCTTGAAAAAACCAAAAAATTTCATTTTCTTTACTACAGAAGGTTGTTTGTATAGTAAAAGTTATTTAGCACTATCTTAGTCTTTTTTTAGTATCCCTATTACTATAATGAAATATCTCTACTGGTTGCTTATAGATTTGAGGCAAAAGGCTCAGCAGCATAGCAGCAGCTCTGTGGAGGACCCACACCAGCTCTCTTCATAGTGAAGCTCATCACCTCTTCTCTCCAACCCTTTCTTCCCCCCCTCAGTGAGAGCCCACATCTTCTCCTTTCATAGTGAAGTTCATCAAATGCCAAGAGCACATGTCACAATGCAAGACAGTAAACCAGGACAGGTAGAGATGGTTGTGACATCCCTGTAGGCCCCATTTCTCAAAGGTCCCTCCACTTCTCAACACACTCCTGTAGAACAAGCTGCCAACCTATGACACACTTAACTATATCCATACCATAGCAATTACTTGTTATCATATAAAAATTACGGATATAGCTGGGCATGGTGTCACAGGCCTTTGATTCCAGCATTTGGGAGGCAGATGTAGCAGGACCACTATGAGTTCAGTGTCAACCTGGACTAGAGTGAGACCCTACCTTGACAAAGAAAAAAAAATTAAGGATGTGACAAGATTCAATGACCACATTTTAAAGTAAATGAAAACAGAGAAGAACCACCAATCAATTTTATTGCTAATTGTTAAACCAAAAGCAAAACATAAATAAAATGTGCTAGTTTTCAGAAACTAACAAATTCAAATACCTGAGATAGAGGAGAGGGCAGCAGCCACCCACGGAATGCTCTGTAGCCTTTGATCCCAACCCGAACAGGCCAAGTTCTTTCTCTCCCTTTGGACCAAATACCTCCCCTATAAATCAAAATAGCTTGCTTGTACTTTATTTATTTACTTGACAGAGAAAGAGGGAAAGAGAAAGAATGGGCACACCAGGGCTTCCAGCCACTGCAAACAAACTCCAGACACATGTGCCCCCTTGTGCATCTGGCTAATGTGGGTCCTGGGGAATTGAAACTGAGTCCTTTGGCTTTGCAGACAAACGCCTTAAGCACTAAGCCATCCCTCCAGCCCTGTACCTTTTTTTTTTTAAGTCTATGCTTCAGTAATCCACTTTTTAAAATTTTTTTAAAATTTTATTTATTTATTTTTTTGAGAGAGAGAGATACAGAAATAGGCAGGGAGAGAGAGACAGAGAATGGGTGCGCCAGGGCCTCCAGCCACTGCAAACGAACTCCAGATGCATGCACCCCCTTGTGCATCTGGCTTACGTGGGTCCTGGAGAATTGAGCCTCGAACCAGGGTCCTTAGGCTTCATAGGCAAGTGTTTAACCGCTAAGCCATCTCTCCAGCCCTACCTTTTTTTTTTTTAAAAGACAGGTTTATGCTGGGTACTCCAGGCCAGCCTGGAACTCATGTTCCTTCTGCCTGAGGCTTACACATGCTAGAATTATAGGTGTGAGCTTCACCTATACTTTTTATATTTGTTAAATATTTTTATTTATTTTATTTATTTATGATCAGAGTGTGTGTGTATGTGAGACATAGAAGGGAGGGAGGGAGGGACAGAGGGAAAGTATGGATGTGGTAGATTGAATAGATGGCTCCCAATATATTCAGTGTTTTATTAGTTTATAGTTTGCATCTGCAGCCACTTGGCTGGAGGCAGTGTCTCTGGGTGGATCTTAAGGTGTGGTGGTGGGGTTGGGATTTCAATCTGAAGATAAGGAAAATGTGCCTAGCTGGAGTTCTTGAAGTGTGCTGTGCTGTGTGGTTTTTGGCTTTCTCTCTCCTGCCTGGTCCTATAAAAGCAGACCAGCTTCTTCTGCCATTATGGAATTTCCCCTGGATCTATAAGCTTCAATAAATCCCTTCCTCCACGTGCCTGGTCTGGAAGTTCATCTCAGTGAACCTGAAGCTATCTGCTACAATGGACATGCCAGAGCCTCTTGCTGCTGCAAACTCCAGATACATGGGCCATTTTGTGAATTTGGTTCTATGTAGATCTTGGGGAATTGAACCTGGATGGGAAAACTTTTTAAGAGCCTTTAAGCATTAAGCCATTTTTCTAGCCCCCACCTATATTTTTTATTGTCAAGATCACAGACAGCAAAGATCAAGACTTAGGACAGTAGGAGACATGCCAACTAAACACTGCAAGGGATCTAGACAACATACTGAATTTTTTTTTTTTTTTGCTATGAAGGACATTATTGGGATAACTGGTAAAATTTATGTCTGAGATTACATGATATATCAACATTAATTTCCCAATTTGATTACTGAACTATGTTTATATCAAGGGCAGTAAGCATTACATCTATAAAAAGTTCCAGAAAAAATAGTAAGCATAGAGAAAATAATATAGATGATGTGGTAAGAGTCAATATGGACACCTGGGAAGGATTTAAGGGTGCTATTTTCTGTTGTTTAAAATGATTTTAAAGACTCAAAGATATTCGGGAAATTGGGAAAAATATTTTAAAAAGTTAAAAATGACCATCCGGGGCTGGAGAGATGGCTTACTGGTTAAAGCGCCTGCCTGCAAAGCCTAAGAATGCTTGTTAAAATCTCCAGGTCCCACGTTTAGCCAGATGAAAAGTGACGCAAGCGCACAATGTTGCACATGCGCACAAGGGGACGCACACATCTGGAGTTCATTCACAATGCCTGAAAAGGTCCTGGCACACCCATTCTCTCTCTGCCTCTTCCTCTCTCTCTGTCTCTTTCTCTCTCTCAAATAAAAAAAAAATGACCATCCAGAGAAGTTACAATATTACCATTTGGGAAAAAAAATCACAGCACTTAACTTTGTGCAATATTACATTCTTCACCCACCCGCCAGTAAGTCAAGAGTTGATGAGAGACTTCTTGAATGTTCTTGAGCTTCTCAAAGACTTCCATAAGCATAAAACAAGAAATTTTTGATCAGTAATCTGTTCTGTTGGCTTAAAGTTATGATCCTTTGTCATTTGGACTTTTTCCCCTCCTCCTCTTTTTTTAAACATAATCAACATGGAAATACCTCATTATGTGCTTTGAGGTTTCCTGGAGAAAAACTTGTTACTGTTTTGACCCTAATTCATCCTTCTTGCTTGCTCTACTGTGGGTATGACATCAATTTAATATAACCAATAATTTACAGTGTCTCCTGGTTTCCAAAATACCACCACACACAATAATGTTTCAGAGGAAAAAACTAGTATACTACTGAAACCAGCATGTTCATCTGTTGCGTAAGAAATTAATATGGTCTT
Source organism: Orientallactaga sibirica (assembly GCA_036365145.1). Taxonomy (NCBI): domain Eukaryota; kingdom Metazoa; phylum Chordata; class Mammalia; order Rodentia; family Dipodidae; genus Orientallactaga; species Orientallactaga sibirica. Next base: position 20,699,918 of record JAEOAD010000031.1, read on the forward strand.
CAATATATATCACTAGTTCTCAATTGACATAGATTTTACAGAGCTTCCTGACAACTAGAGAAAATATACAGTTCTATGAGATTTTTAGAGCTCCTGTTGATTCAATACTCAAACCTGCAGGGTTTTGTGATAACAAAACTGAACTAGCCTAGTATTTCTGAGAATGGCTATTAATACTGGCCTTCTGGCATTTAAACACAAACTTGCACATGTCCATGTTAGGTTGGGACAGGCTCCCAATATGGAGTCACCAAGGATAGCAGGATGGCATAAGGACGTGGATTATCCACATTCCTCAAGGAACCGCCATTATCCCTGACTTGCCTAACAATGCCCCCAGGTCATGGTTTCCTGCCCCCTTACCTCCTAAGTCGCCTAGTTACTGTTCTTGTCTAATACCCTGGCTATCTTATATCTCCCCTAAAGAAACTTATTTTTGCCGGGCGTGGTGGCACACACCCTTAATTCCAGCACTCGGGAGGCACAGGTAGGAGGATCGCCATGAGTTCGAGGCCACACTGAGACTACATAGTGAATTCCAGGTCAGCCTGGACCAGAGTGAGACCCTACCTTGAAAAACCAAAAAGAAAAAGAAAAAGAAAAAGAAACCTTTTTTATTCAACTTAACAAACCAGTTCTTTTCCCGTCCTCACCTTCCCCCAACTGAAAAAGCCCACTACCTAAAAACTCAGGTTGGCTGTGCTCTGCTCTTGTGAGTCAGCCCTGGCAGCTTGTGCTTTTCCTGAATAAAAGCTTTCACCTTTGCCTCAGAGTGGTTTGAGTGGTCTGGGTCACTCCTGAACCTTACAGTCCATTCAGCTCAAAGTAAAGAACTTTAGAGTGCTTTTATTTTGTAGGGTTTTTTTTTTTTTTCCAAGATAGGGTCTTGTTCTAGCCCAGGCTGACCTGGAATTCACTATATAGTCTCAGGCTGGTCTCGAACACATAGCAACCCTCCTACCTCAGCCTCCTGAGTGCTGGGATTAAAGGCATGCACCACCACACTTGACTGAATATTTATTTATTCATTCATTCATTCATTTAGAGAAAGACAGAAAGAGGCATATAGAAAGAGAATGTGTGTGTGTCAGGGCCACTGGCCACTGCAAACGAACTCCAGATGCATGTGCCCCTTGTGCATCTGCCTTTATGTGGGTACTAGCAAATCAAATCTGGGTCCTTTGGCAAGCACCTTAACCACTAAGCAATCTTTCCAGTCCCAAGAACTTTATTTTTTGAGATGGTTTAATAATTCTCTACCTTTCATGTTCCTTGTATGATATTGTTTTCTATTTCAAGTACCTACAGTTAGTAATATGCTCCATTCTTAAAATAATGACAATGATGGTTGATGTATATCACATGATACCCACATTGCTAAATGATTAGCTTCATTTCAAACCCAAGCCCCTATCTATTTATTGTCCTTTCTCTTATCCTGGGCAGGCTCTGAACCAAGAAGGATGATTAAAGAAATAGGACTGAGGGCCACACAGGAAGGAATGGCTCCCATTCCACAGTGTTAGATAATTCCCAAGTACCTGTTTCTTTAAGTCACATGATACACCAAAGGAAAGGAGAGGAGCTGCTGAGACCAGGTGGAGGACTCCTGAAACATGCACTACCTAGGCTGGGAGCAATTCCTTGCCTCTTGGCTCAGTAGGGAGCTGAAGACCGTGTTTGCCAAGTAATGTGGCCACCACTGAGCCTGCTTCCTGTGAGAATGCTGTGAAAAAAATGCAAACAGATAGGTGAAATGATCGCATAAAAATAACTAATGTTTGCTGGGTGTGGTGGCGCATGCCTTTAATCCCAGCACTCAGGAGGCAGAGGTAGGAGGATCGCCATGAGTATTCACATAGTGAATACTAGGTCGGCCTGGACTACAGCGAGACCCTATCTCAAAAAATAAAAAATAACGAATGTTTCAGAAAAACAAATGAACATTTATCAAATTAGGTTCTGAAAGAAAAGGTGTTCTGAGCCAGGCGTGGTAGCGTACACTTTTAATCTCAGCACTCGGGAGGCAGAGGTAGGAGGATCGCCATGAGTTCGAGGCTACCCTGAGAATACAGAGTGAATTCCAGGTCAGCTCGAGTGAGACCCTACCTCAAAAAACCAAAAAAAGAAAAAAAAAGAATAGGTGTTCTTTGTGCATCTGGCTTTAAGTGGGTACTGGGAAATTAACATGGGTGGTTAGGCTTTGCTGGTAAGTGCCTTAACCACTGAGCTATCTCGGCAGCCCAGAATAGGTGTTCTATAGAAAATTAGGAAATTGGGCTGCAGAGATGGCTTAGCAGTTAAGGTGCTTGCCTGTAAAGCTTAAGGACCCAAGTTCGATTCCCCAGTATCCAAGAAAGCCAGATGAACAATGCGGTGCATGTGTCTGGAGCTGGAGTTTGCAGTGGCTAGTCTCTGACATACTCATTCTCAATCTCTGTCTCAAATAAACTAAATATTTTTTAAAAAACAAAAGTAGTAAATTATGGAAGCTAGGAAGCAGAAAAAGGTAGCAGTGTTTGGCTACAAAAAAGAAGTAAAATCCATTTCACTAGCTATGAGAAAATGTCTTCCTGGTTTTACCTCACACAGTAGAGGAGTAAATATTCCATGGCTTGGGGGCATAGTTTTCAGTAGTTAGCAGTAAGCATTAAAATTCTTTTCTCATTTTTACTCCTAAAGCTACACAAAATGTACATAAATGTGTGGTGCTCTATACTATACATGATCATCTCATATAAAAATGCCCTTCTCTCTCTCCCAAACTTCAGGTGATGTTAACACTCTAAGAATGCAGGCATGCCCATGTCCATCTGCCCGACTCAGATCTTCCTAGGCATGACTGCTCATGCCACAGACAGACCTGGTTCCACGTCAAAATTTTACTGAAGACCGACCGCGCAGACTCCACTGGCATGGGAGGTGTGGCTGCTCAGCCTGCAGCCTGTATCCTGCACGTGGGAGTGAGGGTCCATGACTGCCAGTGGCCTGATCCCTAGCCTGCTGCTAGAGATGCTCTTCCTCTCATTTCATGCAGGCACCTAAGAAAGCTAGTGCTGTGGCTGCTGCCTGATTCCCACTGACAAACCTTGGGACCAGGGCCACCACTGGCAGCTGAAGATGGCAGACAACAGATCGGTGCACAAAACCAGGTTTGAGGCGGCCGTGAAGGTGATCCACAGTTAGCCAAAATTTGTTCATTCCAGCCAACAAACAAAATGATGCTCAAGTTTTATAGCTTCTATAAACAGGTGACCAAAGAACCCTGAAAACATTCAAGGCCTGCATTCTGAGATCCTATTAGAAGATACAAATGGGGTGTTTGGAGTTCATTGGGTGATATGACCAAAGAAGAAACCATGAAGGTGCTTGCCTGTAAAGCTTAAGGACCCAAGTTCGATTCCCAGTATCCAAGAAAGCCAGATGAACAATGCGGTGCATGTGTCTGGAGCTGGAGTTTGCAGTGGCTAGTCTCTGACATACTCATTCTCAATCTCTGTCTCAAATAAACTAAATATTTTTAAAAACAAAAGTAGTAAATTATGGAAGCTAGGAAGCAGAAAAAGGTAGCAGTGTTTGGCTACAAAAAAGAAGTAAAATCCATTTCACTAGCTATGAGAAAATGTCTTCCTGGTTTTACCTCACACAGTAGAGGAGTAAATATTCCATGGCTTGGGGGCATAGTTTTCAGTAGTTAGCAGTAAGCATTAAAATTCTTTTCTCATTTTTACTCCTAAAGCTACACAAAATGTACATAAATGTGTGGTGCTCTATACTATACATGATCATCTCATATAAAAATGCCCTTCTCTCTCTCCCAAACTTCAGGTGATGTTAACACTCTAAGAATGCAGGCATGCCCATGTCCATCTGCCCGACTCAGATCTTCCTAGGCATGACTGCTCATGCCACAGACAGACCTGGTTCCACGTCAAAATTTTACTGAAGACCGACCGCAGACTCCACTGGCATGGGAGGTGTGGCTGCTCAGCCTGCAGCCTGTATCCTGCACGTGGGAGTGAGGGTCCATGACTGCCAGTGGCCTGATCCCTAGCCTGCTGCTAGAGATGCTCTTCCTCTCATTTCATGCAGGCACCTAAGAAAGCTAGTGCTGTGGCTGCTGCCTGATTCCCACTGACAAACCTTGGGACCAGGGCCACCACTGGCAGCTGAAGATGGCAGACAACAGATCGGTGCACAAAACCAGGTTTGAGGCGGCCGTGAAGGTGATCCACAGTTAGCCAAAATTTGTTCATTCCAGCCAACAAACAAAATGATGCTCAAGTTTTATAGCTTCTATAAACAGGTGACCAAAGAACCCTGAAAACATTCAAGGCCTGCATTCTGAGATCCTATTAGAAGATACAAATGGGGTGTTTGGAGTTCATTGGGTGATATGACCAAAGAAGAAACCATGATTCCATATGTAGAAGAAATGAAAAAGATTCTTTAATTTTATTTATTTATTTGCAAGCAGAGAGAGAGAGAGAAAGAGACAGACAGAGGGAGAATGGGCACACCAAGGCCTCTAGCCACTGTAAACGAACTCCAGACACACGTGCCCCTTGTGCATCTGGCTTATGTGGGTCCTGGGGAATCAAACCGAGGTCCTTTGGCTTCATAGGCAAACGCCTTAACCGCTAAGCCATCTCTCCAGCCTGAAAAAGATTCTTGAAACAATGTCCATGACTGACAAAGTTGAAGGATTACCGCAAGTCATCAGTCCCTTTTATGAATTTGTAGAAGATAAAAAGAGCAGCATGAGTTCTGACTTAACTTGATAATGTTCTGACTTCTCCAAATGCAAAAACTGTGAGTAGTAAAGCTTATGTTTGTTTGTTTGTTTATTTATTTATTTTGGTTTTTCGAGGTAGGGTCTCACTCTGGCCCAGGCTGACCTGGAATTCACTATGTATTCTCAGGGTGGCCTCAAACTCATGGCGATCCTCCTACCTCTGCCTCCCGAGTGCTGGGATTAAAAACGTGCACCACCATGCCATGGTAAAGCTTAAAGCAGTGATAGTGGTACTGAGTCTGAGGGAGAAGAGGTCCAAGAGGAAATAAAAGGAACAGAACAGAATGGTAGTGATGAGAAAATGATGACGAAATCAGCAGGTAAGAATTTGATGTCATTGTCACTAATGGCTATAATAAAGACAGCTAGTTCAGGCTGTACAGAATGACATCTGTGCCCATTCTTCCTGGAATGACAAAAGAGCTGGAGAAGTAAAACTTAAAGATCAAAACTTGGACCAAACTGAAAAAATTCCATCCATGTTCACCCAGATATGAATGATGATCACAGTGAAGACATTTCAGGAGTTCAGCATTTGACAAGTAATTCAGACAGTGGGCTTTACTGTGACTCTATGGGGCAATCTGGACAAGAAGAGGGCATATGATGCCATATTTGAGTGAAGGAACCAAGGGCCAGCAAGTTGAAAGCGGAGGTGATGGAGAGCACTAGGGCTCCAACCAAGGGTCACAGAGCAGCCTCAACAATCAGATCTCTCTGGTGCTCATCAGATCGCAGGAGGACATGCAAAATGTCCTTCACAGACTTCATTGCAGGCAAAATCGTCAACATCACAGACACATCCCTCCTCACAAAGACCATCTTGGTGGCCCTTTGAGATGTCTCCTCGTCCATTAAAATTTTGGCTGTTTTATGGCTTTTTATTGCCCAGTGGTTGGTGCATTTATATTATCAAAGATGGAGAAGAAAACAACTGAATAAAGTTTTTTTTTTTTTTTTAATTCAAGACTGCTGGGCCTGAATGTTCTGTGAATAAAATGGATTGCAGATTCACAAGATTGCAGTGTAATGATTACATTTCCCTTCTGTTGTCCAGTAGCTTGGTCTGCATACACATATGCATATGTATTTTCCTGTACTACACAAATAACATTTTAAGGACTAATATTGTTGATACTTGAATAATTAATCTCAAATAGGTTATAGGAAGCATACATAGATTTACTGTACTCTTGAATTTGGATGACATTGAATTATTATTGTTTTGTAACATGTTTACCTGATTATCTCCCATAGAAAAATATAAACTGCTTTTCCAAGGCATATTTGTGATGAAGAGATCAGATTTATAAGTATTTCTAATTTTCTAAAGTATAAGAAAGCATGCAAAGCAAGAGTAAACTTCACGTGAGGTTAAGTCAATTTTACATTAGTCACTGAATTGTCATGCCAAGTTGTAGAGAACCACCAGGAGAACTCGACATTCTCAGAAGTCTGCGCAGTCAGGTTTTCACAACTCAATTGGTGTTCAGGCATCATTCTAGAAAACTGGAGTCTGTGTTCTAGGTTAGTGCTCACAGAAGATTCATGGAACATACAAAATGTGCTGATGAAGATGATAAAGAACAGGCCTAATGGACATTTCAAAGTTATTCTGAGAAACACATAATTTGTATTTATTTCTTTGTAATCATTTCTCAAGTGTTGTGGTGGTTTTTCAGGTGTCCCCCATAAACCTAAGTGTTCTGAATGCTAGGTTCCCAGCTGATGGAGATTTGGGAATTAACACCTCCTGGAGGCAGTGTATTGTTGGGTATTATAGCCAATGTCCTCTTGCCAGTGTTTGGCACACTCTCCTGTTGCTATTGTCCACTTGATGTTGGCCAGGGAGTGATATCCATCCTCTGCAATGCCATCGTTTTCCCCTGCCATCATGGAGCTTCCCTTTGAGTCTGTAAGCCAAAACAAACCATTTTCCCCCTCCCACAAGCTGCTCTTGGTCTGGTATTTTCTGTCAGCAATGTGAACTGGACTGCAACAAGTTTGGAACTAGTGACTGCTACATAGGGTGCTTTGTAATATAAAAGGGAAGCTGACTTGTAAAGCTGAAAAAGGAAACACATGAAAATCCTTTTCTGCAAGTGGTAAAGAACAGTTTAATTCTAAACATTTTAGTGCCTCCTTTTTTCCTTTGGGGTATAATATATGGATAGAGCTTAACCAAGGGTACTGGCAGAATGTGTGAGCTAACAGACCATGTATCCATCAGTATAATGAAAGCATGCATAATGAATGGAATCCGAGCTCCCTTAATCACATTTCTCACCTTTAGATGAAAAGAGACTAATATTGATCCTTGGAAATCACTTTTCTTATATGCTTCCTGCTCACTTAGATATTCTTTGTGCTATAAATATTTAACTGGAAGACTTTATAACAAAATATTTTGGGGGGACAGGGTCTCAGTGTACCCCACATGCCCTCAAACTTGCTATGTAGCTAAGGATGACTCTGAACTCCTGAAGCACCTGCCTCTACCTCCCAAATTGCTAAGATTACAGGCATGTGCTACCATGCGCAGCTTTGTGTATGAAGTAATTTTTAAGCATTGTTACTATATATAAGATGTTGGGTTTAGTATTTGATATTTGGAGGGTTTTAAATAAGAGAAAGACTCAGTCTATCTCTAGTACATAGTGTGGTTCTTTGATGAAAGGTGTTATTTTTTTCAGTTTACTTTTCCCAAACATCTTTTTCATTAATGTAACATGGTTTTTATTAAAATTTTGCATTGCATTTTATTAAAATGTCTAAAAGGATCCAATAATAATTGTTTTACAAAAAATGTTCTTCATTTATTAAGAAGAAAAACAAGCTGAAGTATATGTAGAAATAAAGTTTAGACCTGTGGATCAGAAGTTATTTTTAAAAATCAAGATTTGGTGCTGGGGAAATGGCATAGTGGTTAAGGCGTTTGCCTGCAAAGCCTAAGGACTCCGGTCGATATGCACAAGGGGGCACATGCATCTGGGGTTCATCTGCAGTAGCTAGAGGCCCTGGCGTGCCCATTTTCTCTTTCTCTCTAGCTGCCTCTGCCGTCTCTCTCTCTCTCTCTCTTTCAAATAAATAAAATAAATTTTTAAAAAATCAAGATGTCAACTTGGTATCCGAAATGAAGTGAAAATTAAGGATGTTAACAATTGTGACTCATTACAAGTAGTCAAAGATAACTAAGGATAACCATTTGTATCTTATCCCAAAGTCATCTTTTATAGTATGCAAAGCGCTTTGCACACAGTTCTTGTATATAAAAAATACGCCGGGCGTGGTGGCTCACGCCTTTAATCCCAGCACTCAGGAGGCAGAGGTAGGAGGATTGCCGAGAGTTCGAGGCCACCCTGAGACTACATAGTTAATTACAGGTCAGCCTGGACCAGAGTGAGACCCTACCTTGCAAAACCAAAAAAAAATAATAATAATAATACAATCATAGGGTATAATGGTAATGCTTTAAAGCAAGAACCTCATTTTAAATTGACAGCTATGGTATTTTTTTAATGATCAACTTTTCTGTTTATTGTAAAATCAAGATAAAAATAAAAGGTTAATGAGAAAAAAAATCTTATTTAAGGGGGGGAAAAAAAGTCTGAAAATTAGGAACAGTCTTAGTAAGGCATCTGAAACAAGTCTGTGTAACATTCTCAGAAAGTCTACTCCAAGGAGCCACAAAGAGAAACTATACACTACCTAACATGGGGCTACATGGCTTTTATTCTGTCCTCAGTTATGGAAATAAGCTTTTGGCTGAAGGATGAGGAAAGAGTTACACACCTACATGAACCTTTTGAAAGGAAGAACTAGTATCACCAAGCGCTTTTCAACTTAGCCAATGAACCACAGCACATTTTGGAAACCACTCACTGGAATTTCGGAGCACCACTCACTCATAATGCTGGCCAACTCTCAGCAATACTTATATTTGGTATAGTACATCAATGTTAGCAGAGCTTTTTTAAAAAACTCACATGTTTTTCTCTACACATGTAAATTATCAAACATTAAGTGCTAAATATATTAGCTATAAAGATGAATACTGAAATCTACTAGGAAAAAGACAAATGTCTGGCATAAACGTCCATCCAAAGAAAATGTATCTTCAAAGAACATACCATCAAAATAGAAATAACTGTTTTTATTTTTATTTATTAGCAACAGACAGAGAGAGAAAGAGGGAGAGAGAACAGGTGCACCAGGGCCTCCAGCCACTTCAAACGAACTCCAGATGCATGTGCCACCTTGTGCATCTGGCTTACGTGGGTCCTGGGGAATCGAGCCTCAAACTGGGGTCCTTAGGCTTCACAGGCAAGCGCTTAACTTCTAAGCCATCTCTTCAACCCGAAATAACTATTTTTAAAATTTAACAATAGGTTTTCAAAAAGCTTTTAAAATGAAGGCTCTGTTGACTTGTGACACACAGTCAGGTATTACCTGGGGTCAAGTAGCTAAAATTAAAGGCTTATGTCAAGGAGCAGGAAATGTGGCTCAGTGGAAGAGTACATGCTTAGCATGTATGAGGTCCTGGCTTCATTCTCCAACACCAAAAAGATAGTTTATCCCAATATAAATTCAGGTCTCTTTGAAGACTCACTGAAACCTTTTCCTGAAGTAAAAAAAAAAGGGGGGGGGGTAGGGAGACTAGAGAGATGGCTTAGTGGTTAAGGCACTTGCCTGTGAAACCTAAGGACCCAAGTTTGATTCTCCAGGTCCCAAGTAAGCCAGTAAGCCAGATACGCATGGTGGCACATGTGTCTGGAGTTCATTTGCAATAGCTAGAGGCCCTGGTGCACCATTCATATTCTCTCCCCCCCCACCCCGTCCCAAATAAATAAATAAATAAAAACTTTTTATGAAGCTACAATTGAGGTGCAAGGTTGAGGGGGACAAGTACAGTAGCCCAGTGGGGAGTGTCAGTCCAAAAAGACAAACTGCTGGGAATGGCAGTAGAGGTGGCCCTAAATAACCATCAGTGCTAGCCAGAGTGGAGTGGGCAAGGAAAGTACAGAGAGACTGTGGCAGCAGCAGGAGACTGCTCACACATGGGAAACTGATGCAATAAATCAATGTAGCTGAGGATAATAGGAGCTAAGTTTCTCAACTGTCAAAGAAAAGAGTTACAGATATGGAAGGTGATAATGAGAAAGAACCTTTTGGTATTAAAATGGAATTGGAAGTATACCTGTGAACTTAGGAGTGGACAAACCAGAGTGTGCACATATGCAAGAACTCTTATTTTCCCTAGTTCAGTCCACTTTAAAGGCCTACAAACAGTAACACTCAACAGCAATGAGCGACCTGGAGCCAAGATCAAGGGCCTCTTAGAGAAATGGCAGATTCCAGGACATGTTATTACACCAGAAAGCAAGAAACTGTTCAAAAAATGAAGGAGGCATGTCAGAAAGACAGAAAAAAAGGGGTTGGCAACTAGGCAAACCTGGAATGATCTGAACAGGAAAATCTAACAATAGAAAGAGATTATAAACTATAGAACAAAATAGTTATATAAGTCTCAGGCTGGAGAGATGGCTTACCAGTTAAGGCTCTTGCCTCTTAAGCCTAAGGACCCATGTTTGACTCTCTAAGTCCCATGTAAGCCAGATGCATAAAGTGATGCAAGCAGGCTAGCTCACACATGCATATAAGGTGGTGCAAGCATCTGGAGGTTGACTGCAGTGGCTGGAGGCCCTGGCGCACCAATTCTCTCTCTTGCTCTCTCCTGCATAAATAAAAAAGGCCAGTCTGCTGGAATTGCCTCAAAAAAAAAAAAAAGTCTACACAATTGCACACGCGCGCAAATAAACACTCAGGATTACAAACACCATTTACTTACAACTATTAAAAGTAACAGGAATGATTGGATTACAAAATCATCAAATATTTCAAACATCCCAGTATTTATTCAGTCAAGAAACATCAACAAGCATCAATGAATACTAAAACCAGTAAGCTAGTAAGTGTGAGTTTGATATAAAATGGGATATTTACAAAGCAAAGTAACTCTCTACAAAGACATTAGTTAATTATAAAAAAAGAGTGTAGAGCTGAGCGTGGTAGCACACACCTTTAATCCCAGCACTTGAGAGGCAGAGATAGGAAGTTTGCCTTGAGTTTGAGGCCAGCTTGAGACCTTAATAGTGAATTCCAGGTCAGCCTGGACTAGAGAGAAATGCAAATAATAAAAAATAAATAAATAATTTTTAAAATGCCAGAGAGTATCACTTCTGTAATGTTTCTGCCCAAAGTACACAATGTGAATTTACTCATAGAAAATAGTAAACAAATCCAGACTGACAAATCCAATCGCCTATGAAAATGTCAGTTATAAAAATCAAGTGTGGGGGGGAATCAAGTCAGAGAACCTATTTCAGAATGACATGATTCAAGAGACATAATACATTAAAATTTAAAATTTCATACATTTTAAGAAAAAATCAATTTAGAGAGAGCTGGCTGGAGGTTAAGGTGCTTGCCTGCAAATCTGTATTAGTCAGGGTTCTCTAGAGGAACAGAACCACCAGAATGAATTATATTAAAAGGAGAATTTATTGGATTAGCTTATGGTAGTCCAATAGCAGTTGCAGTTCTGAGAATCAAGGAACCCGGTAGCTGCTCAGTCCACATGGCCCGATGCCTCAGCAGTCCCAATCCAGCACTGAAGGCCTGGAGGCTTCCTGAGGAGCCGCTGGTCTTCAATTCACGTGGGTCTTCAGTCCACACTTGAAGGTAGCAAGCAGCTCCAGCAGCCAAGTGGAAGGAAGGGGCTCTTTTCACCCAGAGCTTCCTTATATAAAGTTCCCATCTGAGAGGGGCCACCCACTCTGGGGGAAGAGCTCTCTCAGAGGGAAGTACTTCCTCCTACAGTTAATCCTTGGGGAAGCAACTTCAGAGACCCACCCGAAAGGGATTTCTGTGGATGACTAAACAGATCAAGTTGACAACACCTTAACTATCACAAGTCCACCCCTTGTCAACTTGACACCAAACCATATCTCCTTACATCATACTTAATTTCCAAATGAAAACAGTAACAAGCTCATAATTACGCCTAAAACTATCCCACATACAACCAGAAACGCAAAATCTTCTCCCAACGCAAAGCAAGGTTCCTTGAGGAATGCTTAGTCTCTAATATAATAACAACTGTTAGCTAGTGATATAATCTTAATATTGGTGTAGATATGTACAAACACTCCATATCAAGGTAGGACAGAAACATTGCAATTACAGTCCTCGTTTTTTTAACTGGTCACATGGCCTTAGCTAGTTTTTGTAACTACCTTCTTCTACTCCCCATTCTGTATTTCTTCCACCTTCAGCAAGTCTTGGTTCTTTACCTGAAGAGGTGACCCATACCTTCATTCCTGAAGGATCTGGGCCATTTATCACACTGCCTTGATTGAGTTGTTGCAGTTGTCCATTAACTTTGATAACAGGGCATGGTTGGTAACACCAAGAGACACCCTAAAGGATCTCCTGCACTCCAGACATACTCTTCCTTACCTCCATTGTGGAGGAGCAGTCCAATTTCCCCCTGGTAGTCTGGATCAATCACCCCTGCTAACACTGTAACTCCTTTCTCAGCCTGTTGACTAGAGGGCATCAGGAGCCCAAAGTGGCCAGGGGCAAGTCTTAGCTTCCAGTTCAATGGAATATTCTTTGTGCCTCTTGACAAAAGCACTCCCCCCCTCTGGCACCAAGCCCTATAGGCCAGGTAAACGTAAGGTTGTGGGAACAGGAAGCAAAGATTAAGCTAATGGGTCACTTGGGTGATGGTAAATGGGACCATTGCCATTTCCACCCCTTGATTCCTGGACCTGTGAATCTGGCTATAGTAGAAACAGCACCCACAGATTCAGAACATATACAGCCCACTGGAGGACACTCCCCCAGCTCTCCAAGCTATTGTCACTTAGTTGGCAGTGTTGTAGCTGTTTATTTTTCTTTCTTTTTTTTTGTTTTCGAGGTAGGGTCTCACTCAAGCCCAGGCTGACCTGGAACTCACTATGTAGTCTCAGGTAGCCTTGAATCACGGCGACCCTCCTACCTGTGCCTCCCAAGTGCTGGGATGAAAGGAGTGAGCCACCACACCTGGCCTGTAGCTGTTTCTTTAAAAGGCCATTCCACTGCTCTATCAAGCCAGCTGCTTAAGGGTGGTGGGGCACATGGTAAGACCAGTGAATTCCATGATCATGAGCCCACTGCCATACTTCCTTGGCTATGAAGTGAGTTCCTTGGTCAGAAGCAATACTGTGTGGATTACCATGACAGTGGATAAGGCATTCTGTAAGCCCACGGATGGTAGTTTTGGCAGAAGTATCACGTGCAGGAAAGGCAAATGCATACCCAGAATAAGTGTCTATTCCAGTAAGGACAAAACACTGCCCTTTCCATGATGGAAGAGGTCCAATGTAGTCAACCTGCTACCAAGTTGCTGGCTGGTCAGCCCGAGGAATGCTACCATATCAAGGACTCAGAGTTGGTCTCTGCTGCTGGCCGATTTGGCAGTCAGCAGCAGCCGTATCCAGGTCAGCCTTACTTAGTGGAAGTCATGTTGTTGGCCCATGCATAGCCTGCATCCCTGTCACCATGGCCACTTTGTTCATGGGCCAATTGTGCAATGACAGGGGTGGCTGAGGAAAGAGGTTGACCACTATGCATAGAATGGGTCAGCTTATCCACTTGATTATTAAAGTTATCCTCTGATGAGGTCACCTTCTGATGAGCATTAACATGAGACACAAGTTATCTTTATATCCTTTGCCCATTCAGAGAGTTCTATCCACATACACCTTCCCCAAATGTCTTTCTCACCAATTTTCCAATTGTGCTCCTTCCAAGTCCTGGACCATCAGCCAAACCAATGGCCACAGCCCATGAATCAGTGTATAACTGTAAATCCGGCCATTTTCTTTCCAAGCAAAATGCACAACCATGTGCACTGCCCAAAGTTCTGCCCATTGTGAAGACTTCCCTTCACCACAGTCCTTCATAGTTGTCCCAGAAAGGGGCTGGAATGCTGCAGCTGTCCACTTCTAGGAGATACCCGCATAACATGCTGAACCATCTGTAAACCATGCCCCTGTCCTCTTCTCCTCAGTCAACTGATCTCAGGGCACACCCCATGATGCCACAGGTGCATGCTTGGGGACAGAAGGCGTTGTTACAGGAGTAGGCATTTGGGCAACTTCCTTATGTAACCTATTTGTGTCTTCAGGGCCTGCTCGAGCCTAATCACATATATACCACTTCTACTTGATGACAGACTGTTGCTGTGCATGTCCAACTTTATGGCCTGGTGGGATAACACCCAGCTCATAATGGGCAGCTCTGGCAGCCAAGTGGAAGGAGGGGGCTCTCTGCACCCAGAGCTTCCTTATATAAAGTTCCCATCAGAGAGGGGCCACCGGCTCTGGGGGAAGGGCTCATTCTGGGGGAAGACCTTCCTCCTTCAGTTAATCCTTCCTGGAAGCAACCTCAGGGACCCACCCAAAAGGGATTTCTGTGAATTACTAAACAGATCAAGTTCACAGCACCTTAACCATCACAAAAGCCTAAGGACTCAGGTTCAATTCCCCAGTACCCACGTAAGCCAGATGCACAGGTGGCACATGTGTCTGGAATTTGTCTGCACTGGCTATAGCATGGGCTATTGGCATGCCCACTCTCTCCCTCCATCCCCCCCTCTCAATTTTTTTTTGTTTTTTGTTTGTTTGTTTGTTTTTCAAGGTAGGGTCTTGCTCTAGCTCAGGCTGACCTGGAATTCACTATGTAGTCTCAGGTGGCCTTGAACTCATGGCAATCCTCCTACCTCTGCCTCCCGAGTGCTGGGATTAAAAGTGTGCACCACCACACCAGGATTTAAAATAAAAATGTTTGTTAAAAAATTAATTTATAGCGCTGGAGGGATGGCTTAGCAGTTAAGGCACCTGCCTGTGAAGCCTAAGGACCATTGTTCAACTCTTCAGATCACACGTAAGCCAGACTCACAAGGTGACACAAGCACACAAGGTTGCATATGTGCACCTCTCCTCTAGCTCTCTTGTATAAAAAAAAAAGGAGGCCAGTCTGTTGGGTTTGCCTCAAAAAAATCAATTTATATACTAATTAATAGAAAAATAACAAAAATGGGCCGGGCGTGGTGGCGCACGCCTTTAATCCCAGCACTCGGGAGGCAGAAGTAGGAGGATCGCTGTGAATTCAAGGCCACCCTGAGACTACATAGTGAATTCCAGGTCAGCCTGAGCTAAAGTGAGACCCTACCTCAAAAAACCAAAAAAATAAAAATAAAAAATAAAAACCAAAAATGGTATTTACCTGTGAGCAATGAGGCTTTTCTATTTTAAATAAAAAGGGTTAAATAGAAGGTATTAACACTCATTTTTATAATCATGGAAATAATTCAAATTCCACATTCCATAGGGAAAAATTACTAAACAAAACCAATAAATACAAAATCAGTTGCTATGCAACAACAACATTAAGACATGTTTCCATGCAGCGAGGAGGAGAAAGGACAGTATAAACAAATCTACACTCTGTGTTGAACTTCTAGGACAGGGAGATAACAATCACATCAGAAAGTGCTCCCAATAGCCAGGTACATATCTCAGAGCACAAGCAGGGATAAGGGACATGGATATAATATGATCAATGATAACAAATCAATTGGCATGTGACTGATCTGCACAAAAGGGCAATTTAAAGAATGGGAAAGAAAATCTAAAGCTGGTACAAGATTTGCTTGTCATACATAACTATATAATTAAACTAGTTTGAGAATAACCAGTAACTTTTACTGGTCAGGTTTTTTAAAACACCCAGCCCCAGGAAGCTAGTGAGGCATAGGACAACCTTAACTTTGCATAACACACAAAGCAAACTATGCAGCAGAAAAAGAAGCTAAAGGCTCAATTTGAATACCAGTCTTTTGAAAATATGTTCAATCAGTGCAGAAGCATAACACTGAATAAAAAGGTAACCCTAATGTAAGTAACAAAGCAACCATCTAGAAGCCATGCAAAATGCCTAGATGGATACTGGAAAAGGATTGTTTTGAATCTCAAATCCCACTTTCTTGAATTCTATAATGTTTCTGTGACTCAAGGGAAACTATAATCTAAGTGGAGAGGGAAGGAGAGAGAGAAAATAAATGCCACCTGCAATGGGCAATATGTACAACTCAGTGGTAGAGAACATGATCAGTATGCATGTGCCCTGAGTCCAGTGTGTATGTGTGGTGAGGGGAGGCAACTGAAGAGAATGGAGGGGAAAAAAAGAAACACATAGAAGAATGAATAGGGCCGAAGAGCACTTCCTATGCAAACACGAGGGCCTAAGAAATGGCTCCAGGAGTTTGATATCCAAAATCCACATAAACAGTAGCGTGACCATGCATGTCTATAACCCCAGTCTTGAAGGGAAGCAGAGACCGAGAATCACCAGAGCTTGCCCCCCCAAAAAAAAAACCAGCAATCTCAGGGATCAGTAACAAACTCTGTGTTAAATAAGGATGAGCATGGATTACAGAGATGACTTGATGACTTAGTGATTAAAGAACTTGCCTGCAAAGCCAAAGGACCCAGGTTCAATTCCCCAGGACCCACGTAAGCCAGATACACAAGGTGGCACATGCATCTGGAGTTCGTTGCTCTGGCATGCTCATTCTCCCTCCCTCTCTGCCCCATTCTCTCTCTCTCTCAAATAAATGAAAATAAAAAAAAAAAAACAAGAAGGAGCAGAAAAGCCATAAAGCAGCACACCTGACATCCCTGAGCCAACCACTACAGACGAACATACCCCATCACAGGGAAGCACACATGGTACTGCAAGGGCACATTCAAGTACATACATCACACACATATCACACACAAGCAAAATCTTCATGACTTAGGAATATTCACGTTTCTTAGATTACAGAAGGCAATGACTACAGAAGAAGAAAAAAGCATTTCATGAAATTTCTGACTTCTGCTCTTACACTAGGAAAATGAACAGACACGTTAAGACTAGAACAAGATATTTATAAAATATGTAATATGACAAATGACTGGTACCCAGGATATAAAAAGTCCACATACAACTCAGTAATACAGACAAAACTAAACAACTACAAGAATGAGCAAAACTTGACTAGACACTTCACAAATGACACACACAATCAATGAGCGCATAGAGGGGTTCTCATCATCAGCAGTCACTAGGAAAAGGCAAATGTAAATCACAAGGAATTAAATACACCACACACCCACCAGAATGGTTAACACTATGAAGACCAGTGATGGCAAACACTGATGAAGACATGAAACAAAACAGCCAGAGTTCTCATACAGCACTGTTCCAAGGCACAGCTACATATACCCATTTCTTATTAAATTTATATGCCAATTCTGTAACCCAGCAATTCCATTTCTAAATTTACTCAAAAATAAAAGCAAATATCCACAAAAATTCACATATAATAGTGAACTCTTTCCAACAAACTGCTCTCTAAATATTTATGTTTATGCCCATATTAATGTTACTCTCACTTTTGGTTAGAGAAACTTCTGTATTCAGATGGTGGTGAACACTGGGGAAGACTCAAAATGCATCAGAGTGCTGACAAGAAGTGACAGAATAGTGCTCAGCACTGAGACATCTCTACCATACCTGCCAAGGCTCAGGGACCACTGCAGAAGAGGTGGCGGAAAGAATGTAAGAGCCAAAGGGGAGGACTTTACAATACTGTCATCCAGACACAAAGTGGCCTTGATGCTCATGACCTCACAGTAGCTGACACTACCTACACATGACCTGCATAACAGGAGGGAAAAATGATGACATCAAAATAGAAGAGAAAGTTGGAGAGATGTTTCAGTAGTTAACGCATTTGCCTTCTAAGCCTAATGACTGGGGTTCGATTCCCCAGTACCCATATAAACCAGTTGCACAAAGTGGCACATGTATCTGGAGTTTGTTTGCAGTGGCTAGAGGCCCTAGAGAGCCCATTCTCTCTCTCTTTCTCTCTTCTCTCTCTCCTTTTCTCTCTCCTTGCAAATAAAGTGTTTTTAAAACTAGAAGAGAGACGAGTTGGCAAGAAGAAGAAATTCAGTGGGGGGGGGGAGAGAGGATTTGGGAGAGGGGAAAGAGAAGGTGGTGGGAGGGGATTATGACCCTATCTATATGTATGGAGGTTGTTAAGAAAAGGTTTTAAAATAAAAGATTGAACTCTTGAAGCTTTGTTATATAGGTGTGCTAAGGTTGGTTGAACAGCTTAGCCAGTGAAGTGTTTGGCGCACAAGCATGAAGACTTGAGTTCCATCCCCAACATCCATGTAAAAGCTGGATGTAGTGGTGGACCTGTAATCCCAGTGCTGAAAAGGCAGAGAGAGGAGAATCTCTGGGGATCCCTGGCTAGCAGTGAGCTCCAGATTCGGTAAGATCATGACTGAGGAAGACACTTCACACTGACTCTAGTCTCCATAAGCACACCCACATATGCAGGTAACCCACATATGCATGTACACCTGATCCCCACACCCAAAATATGCATAAAAACACACTACATGCACAACACACACATATCTATATGCCAAAACACCATTTTGCTAAGGTGAAACAAGTATCAGACAAAACAGTACACAAAAACGACTCAAGTAAAATGAAGTTCCAGAAGAGACAGAACTAATCTTTGGTAGAAGAATGTGTAAACAGAGGTTTCCTTCCAAAAGAAGATTCACTGGGAAAAGCATGTGGGACAATGGTGACAGTACATATCCTTCAAAGTACCATGTTACACAGGTGTGTACACTTGTCAGAACAGGTGACTACAAAGACATATGTTTCATTATGTGGAAATACAACTTAAAACCAATAGCAAAAACTCGAGGTAATAGGCATTTTGAAATACTTGGAGGATAGTATTCCCAAATCTGTAATTTTCTTTGAAACATATAAAAAAAAATAAGAGGGCTGGAGAGATTGCTCAGTAGTTAAATGTAATTGCCTGTAAAGCCTAACAACCCAAATTCAATTCCCCAGTACCCACATAGAGCCAGATCCACAAAGTGGTGCATGCATCTGGAGTTCATTTGCCGCAGAAAGAGGCCCTGGTACACTCGTTCTCATGGCCTCTCTCATTCTCTCTCTCTGCTTGCAAATAAATAAAATTACTTTTTAAAAAGGAACTCTTTAAATTTGGTTCTGAATACAGTTCTGATTTCTAGCTTTAAAAAATGAGGGATAAATGGGTGCAAAGATGGGTGTATGGATATGCAGACAGGCAGATATGTAACAAATGCAAACAGAATATTATTGGCAGACTCTAAGTGATAAATATGTAAGCATTTACTGAAAGCTATTTTAACTTTAGTTAAAAATTGGGGGGCTGGAAAGATAGCTTAGTGATTAAGCTTGTGAAACCTAAGGACCCCGGTTCAAGGCTCGATTCCCCATTATCCACATAAGCTAGATGCACAAGGTAGTACATGCATCTGGAGTTCATTTGCAGTGGCTGGAGGTCCTGATACACCCATTCTCTCTCTCGCTCTCTCTCTGTCGCTCTCAAATAAATAAAATAAAGATAAACAATTTTTTAAATTCACAATAAAATGTTGAACAAAAATTATGAAAAGCCAGGAATGGTGGCAAACAACTTTGATCCCAGCACTGGGGAGGCAGAGGTAGGGGGATCACTGTGAGTTTGAGGCCAGTCTAGGACTACAGAGTGAGTGCTAGGGTAGTCTGTGCTTCAGTAAGACCCTACCTTGAAAAAAAATCCCCCCCCCCAAAATAAAAGTGGGCTGGTGAGATGGTTCAGTGATTAAGATCACTCACTGCACAAGCATGATGTTCTGAAGGGGGTTGAGAATGCTGACTTCAAATCCAAAGGACCCATGTAAATAGCTGGGCATGGCCAAGCATGTCTATAATCCCAGTCCTATGGGAAGCAGAAACTGGAGAATGGCTGGGGCTCATGTAAACAACAAGCTCCAAAATCAGTGAAGAAACTGTATTTCAAGGGAAAACAAGCAGATGAGTAATGCAGGAGGAGAAAACCTGAAATTTTCCTCCAGGCATCCACAAGGTGCCACATCTACCCACACATATGCATACACCAAACACCACATCACATGTGCTATACATATACACATGCAAAAAGGAGGGCTAGGAAGATGGCTCAGCAGTTAAAGGCACCTGCTTCCAAAGACTGCCAGCAAAGCCAAACATACAAAGTGGTGCAAGCATCTGGCATTTGTCTGCAGTACTAAGAGGTCCTGGTGTGCATGTGCATGCAAGCACTTACATGGATCACAAAAATAAGTTAATTAAAATAAATTGTAAAATGAAGGAGAAGCCGGGCGTGGTGGTGCACGCCTTTAATCCCAGCACTCGGGAGGCAAGGTAGGAGGATTGCCGTGAATTCAAGGCCACCCTGAGACTACATAGTTAATTCCAGGTCAGCCTGGGCTAGAGTGAGACCCTGCCTCGAAAAAAAAAAAAAAAAAAAAAAAAAAAAAAAAGAAGAAGAAGGAGAAATCCAGTTTTCTAACAAAATAAAATTTAATCAACAGGGCTAGAGAGATGGCTTAGTAGATAAGGCACTTGCTTTGACCCAGTTCAAATCCCCAGTACCCAAGTAAAGCCAGATGCAGTGGCATATACATCTGGAGTTTGTTTGTAGGGGCTGCGGGTCCTGGTGTACTCTTTCTCTCCCTCTCTCTCTCTGCTTGCAAATAAACATATAAAAACTTTTAATCAATAAAAGGCCAGCATTAAAGAAAATTTGTAAAGTTAAAATGGAGGAAAAGAATCTAAGTGAAAGAACAGAGGTGTAAAGAAGGATAAGGAATAAGAGTTACAGAAAGGGGGCTGGAGAGATGGCTTAGCGGTTAAGGAACCTGCCTCCTAAGCCTAAGAAGGCTGGTTCCAATCTCCAGCAGTTCCAATCTCCAGGTCCCACGTTTAGCCAGATGCAAAGTGATGCAAGGGCGCAATGCCACACTTGACCACAAGGGGGCGCACGCATCTGGATTTCATTCTCAGCAGCTGAGAGGCTGCTGGCGCACCCATCTCTGTCTTCCTCTTCCTCTCCCTCTCTCTCTAAAAAAAAAAAAAAAAAAAAAAAAAAAAAAAAAAAGCTACAGAAAGGATAACTATGAATGTAAACTGAAATAGAAATTAATGGTATAGAAGAGTACTAAGGATGTCTTTTAAGATATGCAGGCAGGTGGCAGCCCAAATAGCAGAAGAAGTAGAATGGAGTTACAAATTTCTAAAATTCTTATACTTCCTGGGAAATGAGATTAATATATAGTTTTTGTTGTTGTTTTGTTTGTTTGTTTTGAGGTATGGTCTCACTCTACCTGAGGCTGACCTGGAATTCACTCTGTATTCTCAGGATAGCCTTGAACTCATGGCAATCCTCCTTCTTCTGCCTCCCGAGTGCTGGAATTAAAAGCATGTGCCACCACGCCCAGCTAACATACAGTTTTTTTTTTTTTTTTTATTTATTTATTTGCAAGCAGAGAGAGAGATAGAAGAGAGGCAGACAGAGAGAGAATGGGCATGCCAGGGCTTCTAGCCACTGCAAACGAATTCCAGATGCATGTGCCCCTTGTGCATCTAGCTTACACGGGTCCTGGAGAATTGAACCGGGATCCTTTGGCTTCGAAGGCAAACAACTTAACCACTAAGCCTTTTCTCCAGCCCTAACATACAGTTTTTAATATCAGAATTATATGATATAAAAAACTACATGATATAATCTCTATTTGAGTTAACCATTAGAAAAAAACAAATAGAAAAATATAACCCAAAACAAGGGAGAAAAATAAATTTAGAAGAGATAAAAAAGTGGCCAAAATGTTATATTTAAATCCAAATTAGTTATTATATAAAAAAGTATAGAAGTTGTCAATAAAAAAAGTAAACATACTGAATACTCCAATTAACATTATTCTCTTTCGAACCGGGCATGGTGGCACATACCTTTAATCCCAGCACTCAGAAGGCAGAGGTAGAAGGATCGCCATGAGTTCAAGGCCACATTGAGACTACAGAGTGAATTCCAGGTCAACCTGGACTAGAGTGAGACCCTACCTCAAAAAACAAAACAAAACAAAATTCTCTTTTTTTTCTTTTCTTTTTCATTTACTTATTTATTTATTGTGGTATAGTGCCTCATTCTAGCCCAGGCTAACCTGAAATTCACTATGTAGTCTCATGATGGCCTCGACCTCACAGCGATCCTTGTACCTCTGCCTCCTGAATACTAGGATTAAAGGAGTGAGCCACCATGCCTGGCAGAGAGAGAGAGAAAGAGAGAGAGAATGGGTGGGCCAGGGCCTCTAGCAATTGCAAAAAAATTCTAGACCCATGAGCCACTTTGTGCATCTGGCTTTACATGGATACTGGGAAATCAAACTCTGGTTGTTAGGTTTTGCAGGCAAATGCCTTAATAGCAAAGCCATCTCTCCAGCCCATTTTTTTTTAATCAGGCATGATGGCACATGCCTTTCTTTTGGGGGGGGGGGGAGGGAGAGAGACAGAGAGGGAGAGGGAGACAGATAGAGATGAGCATGCCAGCAGTCTCTCAGCTGCTGTGAACGAAATCCAGATGTGTGCGCCCCCTTGTGGTCAAGTGCGGCATTGCGCCCTTGCTTCACTTTGCATTTGGCTAAACGTGGGACCTGGAGATTGGAACCAGATTCTTAGGCTTAGGAGGCAGGCGCCTTAACCGCTAAGCCATCTCTCCAGCCCCCATTTTATTTTTTGAGATAAGAGTCTTACTATATAGCTCTGGCTGGCCTGCACTCACAGCAATCAATCTTCCTGCCTCAGCCTCCTGAGTGTTGTTACAAGGACATGCCTCCATGGCCACCCAACTATTTTAAACTGTAAAAAAAGGAAAATGTGCTTCCAGACAAAATAGATTTATCAAATATATTCCATACAAGGGCTAGAGAAACGACTTAGCAGTTAAGGCACTTGTCTGCAAAGCTAAAGGACCTAGGTTCGATTCCCCAGGACCCACATAAGCCAAATGCACAAGGTGCATCTGGAGTTCATTTGCAGTAGCTGGAGGCCCTGGCATGCCCATTCTCTCTTTATCTGTCTCTCTTTCTCTCTGCTTCTCAATGAAATAAATAAAATTTAAATAAATAAATATTTATTTTTTCCACATAATAGTTAATCTAAAGATCTAAAGTGAGGGCTGGGGAGATGGCTCAACAGTTAAAGGTGCTGCTTTCAAAACTTGCTGGTCGAGGTTCGATTCCCCAGTTCCCACATAAATCCAGAAACACAAAATGGCATGTGTCTAAAGGTTTCAGTGGCAGAAAGCCCTGGCGTGCTTTCATATTCTCTCTCTCTCTCAAATAAGTAAATAAAAATATATTTTTTTAATATCTGAAGTGGAAAAATCAATTCAGATGGTAGAAATGAAAACATTAAAATCATTCAAAAACCTCAAAGCAAAATGTAGATTAAAACAAAATGTCATTGACCAGAATATAAAGTAAGGTTAAAAAAAAACAGAGGCACACACACAAAGAAAAGCAATTCTCATACCAACAAATATTTCTTAGTTCCTACTATAGCAGTTTCCTAGACTTGGTGTTTATAACTTTAAGAAGCAAAAATGGGGCTGTAGAGATGGC
The DNA here is from genome assembly GCA_036365145.1 of Orientallactaga sibirica. Taxonomy (NCBI): domain Eukaryota; kingdom Metazoa; phylum Chordata; class Mammalia; order Rodentia; family Dipodidae; genus Orientallactaga; species Orientallactaga sibirica. Next base: position 20,723,369 of record JAEOAD010000031.1, read on the forward strand.
TTAGCGGTTAAGGCACCTGCCCGCTAAGCCTAAAGAACATCAGTTCCAATCTCCAGGTCCCACGTTTAGCCAGATGCAAAGTGACTCAAGGGCGCAATGCCGCACTTGACCACAAGGGGGCACACATGTCTGGACTTCATTCACAGTGGCTGAGAGGCTGCTGGCATGCCCATTCTCTGTCTTCCTCTCCCTATCTCTCTGTCTCTCTCTGTGTCTCTCCCCAAAATAAATATATTTTTTTAAAAAAGAAGCAAAAATGTTCAGAGGAAAATGGCCATCTGGCCACTGTCTCATTCTCTTTGCAATGAGAACAAGCTCTTTCTTACTAGCCTCCAGCACTTCATGTATCGTAACTCCGTTTCCTTTGTGCCAGTCCAAATGGCTGAGATACATCACCTGTGGTGCTGGTAATGGGTGGGGGAGCCTTGTGAAATATTCTAGGCACAGTCATGGTAGGAGAGGTACTCTTGCTTCCCACAAGTCAACCTCAGCCTCACCCTATAGTTGATAGAGGTCCTTCAACCTGTCACTACGCACAACACATCTTACCTAGCCCTCACCTACACCAGCCATCTGCTAACTAGGGCCTGTGAGAAAAAGAATATTTAGTTTGCTACAGTTTCTGTCATAACACACCTGTATGTTCTTTTTCAGGAAGTTATTTACTAACGCCAGATCTGTGTCAACTCAACTCACCCACAAGGATTTGTGTTTCCAGCTGTCAACTAAAAAAAAAAAAAAAAAAAAAAAAAAAAAAAAAAACTGGGGGACTGCAGAGATGGTACAATGGTTAAGGCACTTGCCTACAAAGGCTACTGACCCTGGTTTGATTCCCTAGTGCCTACATAAAGCCAGATGCACGAAGTTCGTTTGCAGCAGCTGGAAGCCTGGCACACCCATTCTTTCTGTATCTTGTCTCTCTCTCTAATTGCAAATAAATAAATAATTTTTTTTAAAAATAACTAATTTTCAATGGAGCACACCTTCTACAATGTTAACAGATGTTTATTTTGGTATGTGAATGTATAAATACCTAAAAATACCAAGTAAAGACTAAGTCATCAAATTAAAATCTTCTAAGTTTTCAGGCGTTTACTATCAACATGAGCTTATAATGTCAGGAAAGGAAGTATACAAAATTTAATAGTTGTCACGTAATCCCTTCATGGAGCTGCCATAACACAAAACCTTCTATAACCTTACAATATAGAGAAAACTAAATTCTTTCCAAAATTATGTTTGTGAAATCAAAATAATTTTCAACTATAGCAAGATTTAGAACATTCTTATGGTAGCTTTTTTTTTTTTTTTTTTAAGTAGAGACCTCACTCTAGCCCAGACTGAATTCACTATGTGGTCTCAGGGTGGCCTCGAACTTGCAGTGATCCTCCTACTTCTGCCTCCTGAGTGCTGGGATTAAAGGCATGAAACACCACGCCTGGCTTCTAGCATTCTTATTATATGACTTGAAGTCACTGTCATTTGATCTTTTTTTTTGAGACAAGGTCCCATGTAGCCAAGGTTGGCCTTAAAACTCTCTACACAGGCAAAGATGACCTTGAATTCCAGATCAAGTGCTCACCCACAAGGATTTGTGTGTCCAGCTGTCAACACTCTATTAATATTCTAGATGCCTAAGGTACATGAACCATCACAAAAAGGAGAAAAAATATCATCCCTATCATGGAGGACTTCTGTAATCCCAACACACTGATGTTGAGATTGGAGGTGGAAATGGAAGCTTGTGAGAATGGGACAAAGAACAACAGTAAGATCAGAGACTCTGCCTCAAAGGAGAAAGAAGAGAGGACTGACTCCCAAAAGCTGTCCTCTGAACTCCATGTGCACACCAGTTCTTCCTCCCTCCTCCTTTCCTCCTCTCTCACACACATATGATACATACACAAATACCAAAAAAAAAAAAAAGGAGATATCAAGCTATGAAAAGGTATGCATGAATCTAAATGGATATTCCTAAGTGAAAGAAATCAGTCTGAAAAGCTATGTGCTACATGCTCCCAATCATATGACACTCTACAAAGAAAAAGTTATGGAGAGAGTAAAAAGACCAGTGGCTTGCCAAGGGAGAAAGATTTTCTACAGAGATTTTTATTTCACTGACTGTGGTCTTCATTGTTAGTATTTCTGACTGGTTTTCTTTATTATTTCTATTTCCTTATTTATGTCTTATATTGACCTCCTTATTTCATTAAATTGGTTTCCTATGTTCTTTGATTCCTTTGATTTCCTATTTGAGTTCTTTGAACATATTTATAATCATTCTTTTGAAATCTTTCTCAAGCATTTCCTCTAAATCAGTCTCACTGAAGGTCATTTCTGATGCATTAATACTTTTTGGTGGATTTATATTGTCTTGATTTTTTTGTGTTTCTTGTATTATAATATAGAGATTTTTGCATCTTGGATTAACGTAAGGCTTGAGTTTTCTAATTATCTGCAGTATTATTAGATGTTATAAATCTTCAGGGTGGGAGCTTACAGTGCTAGGTGTGGCTCTTAAGACTCTCAGAGTAACCTAACCACAAAAGTGACCCTAGGTGTTGGGTTTGCCTGCTATGAGATTATTCAAGTAGGCCAAGTAGAACAAAATACAGACAAATCCTAAAAATTTAACTAAACAATGTACACATTCAATGAAAAACAGCACAGAATATTTATGCAAGAGTAGGATTTTAGCCAGGCGTGGTGGCACATGCCTTTAATCCCAGCACTTGAGAGGCGGAGGTGGGAGGATCATCGTAAGTTTGAGGCCACCATGACAATACAGGTCAGCCTGGGCTAGAGTGAGACCCTACCTTGAAAAACCAAAAAAACCAAAAAAAAAAAAAAAAAAAAAGAGGATTTTAAAGCCAGGTGAGGGGATTCTCCACTCACACTGGCCTCCTCACAAACTCAAGAAATGTGGAAAGAGGACAACAAAGACCAATGGAGCAGCTTGTGAGGAAGAGGACCGTGAGGACCAGCAGGAGGACTTCAGCCACTATCTATAGCCTCCCTTCCAATGGGGGTGAAAAGGCCTAAGTGAGGTCAGGGAAAGAAATTGAGTAAAGAAATGGTGGAGGGAGGGCTAATCAAAATCTAAGAGGACATAAATAAGTCATATGGAAATCTACTTTTCTGGACAATGGAACACTCAGAAGCCATAGATTATTAGTAGAAAATTTTCAGTGCCAGGGATGGGATACCTTCCAGTGAATTGTTGGCTGGGGAGGTCACAGATACCCCCAAAACATTATAGGCCATTGACGAAGTCCTTGGTTTCCCACCAGGAATAGATGGTAAGACCCTATCATTGAAGACTCCACATACTTGAGCTGCAAGATGACTGAGAAATCCTGCTGGAGCTGAGCTGAAAGCCTCCTCCATGTGGACTAGCTGACAGAAAGCTGGAAAAAGTTATGCTGTATGCAGTTCAGTGGTAGAGAGAAAAAAAAAACAGTGAAGACACTCAACAGTGGACACTGCAAGTTTTAAATTTGGTCAGCCAGGCCAAATGAGCCAATGGGTGCAATAGTGTCATGTCTGTTATGGGGGAAACCAACCGCTCTCTAATTGAAGTGGAGGCCCGCTCCATGGGAAGGAATACATCCCTGATACTAAAAACCTACGACAGGGGTAGTCATGAGCCCTAGGGGTGTAATGTTGGCTGGTGTCATGCTAAATGTATATACTATGCTCACCAAACTGCCCAGTAAGCACTTCTAATATCCATGCTACTCTCAATTTTGGTAAGAGAAGCTTCTCTTTTCAGATAGTGGTGACCTTGAGATGACTCAGAAGGTACCATGGTGCTGAGAAGAAGGGACAGAGAAGCGCTCAGCACTGAAACACCTCTAACACACCTTCCAAGGCTCATGGTCCATAGCGGAAGAGGGGGTGGAAAGAATGTAAGAGCTAAAGGAAGAGTAGGACTCCTTACAATGTGCTCCTCCAAACACAAAATGGCCTGGATATCCATGACCTCACAGTGCCTGACACTACCTACACAAGACCATCATAATAGGAGGAAAAGATCATGACATCAAACTGAAAAGAGAGACTGATTGAGAGGGGGAGGGGATATGATAGAGAGTGAAGTTTCAACGGGGGAAGTGGGGGGAGAGAGGGAAGTGCCATGGGATAGTGTCTACAATTAAGGAAGTTATCAATAAAAAATTAAATTAATTAATTAAAAAGAATTGGAAGGAGGAAGAACCCTAGATAACTAAAGAAAAGTGGCTTTAGGAAATGAAACGTAGCTATTCATGAACAGATGCAGTTGCTAATGGGAGATTTACTGCACTATACAGTTGTCAATGCCCATAAACTTCATAGCATAAAGTGAGCCTTGCTGCATATAATTTTTTTTGTTTTGTTTTGTTTTTTTGAGGTAGGGTCTCACTCCGGTCCAGGCTGACCTGGAATTCACTATGTAGTCTCAGAGTGGCCTCGAACTCTTGGCGATCCTCCTACCTCTGCCTCCCGAGTGCTGGGATTAAAGGCGTGGGCCACCACGCCCGGCTTGCATATAATTTTAAAAAATCATTTAGGAGGTCAAGGGACACCCAAGTGGAATGGAGACTATGACAAAATAATCTGACTGTATCACAAATCTATGATACCACCTCAGTGAAGGAAGTAAGGGACTGTTGGGGATACAGCTGAGTAGTAGAACACTTGGCTAGTATGCAGAGGGTCATGGGTTGTATCCCCAGTACTGAGAAAAACAAGCAAACAAAATAAAACAAGAGATAAAGAGGACGAGGAAAGGATGCTAAGCTAAGTAGCTATGGAGATGAGTGGAGACTGTAAAACTAAAGGTAAGTGGGGCATGGTGGAACACACCTTTAACCCCAGCACTTGGGAGGCAGTGGTAGGAGGATCGTTTTCAGTTCAAGGCCAGCCTGGGACTAGTGTGAGTTTGAGGTCAGCCTGCACTAGAATGAGACCATACCTTGAAAAAACAGAATAACAAAATCAAAGGTAAATGAAACTGCATAAGCACTATTCTCTGCCTAACACAGTTGCTAACCACTGGGATAAAGGCAGTAATTCCAAAACCACTTAAAACACAGATACTGGAAGTGGAGGATTAAGTAAATGGGTGTCAGATGATAAAAGCCAGGCTTCTTACAGCTAGAGTGGGCAGTTGGCCATTAAGCAAAGGAAATAAGTTAGAATAATTCACATGGTAAATATTAGAGTTGGAGATTCATGTTTACCTTATTTTAGACACAGATGATCATAGAGTATTTATAGCTATGTATATATACATAAATTAGCATACATACAAATTCCCTTGCTCTGTCATCTAAGAGGGCCTAGAAGGAAAATAGTCCCTAATACAACAAACACACTAAGCACCAAGATCTTGGATTTTAGCAGCAGAAAACTGGGTTCACTTAAGCAAGTGATGATTCTAGAGCTGGGACAGGAAGCATACAAAATGAGCTTAAAGGGCTGGAGAGATGGCTTAGCAGTTAAGGCGCCTGCCTGCTAAGCCTAAGAACCCGGTTCCAATCTCCAGGTCCCAGGTTTAGCCAGATGCAGTGACGCAAGGGCGCAATGCCGCACTTGACCACAAGGGGGCACACGCATCTGAATTTCATTCACAGCAGCTGAGAGACTGCTGGCGCGCCCATCTCTGTCTCCCTCTCCCTCTCTCTCTGCCTGTCTCTCTCTGTGTCTCTCTCCAAAAAATAAAAATAAATAAAATAAAATAACTAAATAAATAAAATAAAAATGAGCTTAGAGAATCTTCTAGTGTCAGAAAGCAAGGAAGAGCAAAACAAGGCAGGTAGGCCTGACTGAAAGCTTCCATAGGCCAAAAGCAGAACATTTTTAACAAACTAGTATATGTCATAATATAAATATCCATAAATAACTAAACAATTGTTGGGAGAACAGAACAGAATCTCTTGCAAAGAATTGTAACCTGGCAGGTGGTTTGCACCTATGATCCCAGCATGAGGGAGACTGAGGCAAAAGTATCACCCATGAGTTCTAGGCCAGTCTGGGCTACAGAGTATATATGATTTGGGGGGTGAGGGACAGGTGTGCACATGGAGTTCAGAAGACAACTTCTGGGAGTCAGTCATTACATTCAAATTCACAGCAGCAGTGTTTTCCTGCACAAGATTGAGTCTGTCAACACTCCATTATGAATTGGTGAGAGGCTCATGGGATCCCATTCCTCCCAACTGCTATTGGCTATGGTAGGGGGAGTCATGTTCTTCAGTGGTGTAACCACTGGTAAGTACGTTACTCATACTCCAGTATATAACCTCTGTACCAGTGGTCATGCAAGCAGCCCCTAAGTGAGTCACCAAAAAAATAAAACAAAAACAGACATGAAAGTAGGAAGAGGATTTGGTGAGAATAAGAAGGGGTTAGTGAGGAGAGATAAGAGAGTGTACTGAGTAGTAAATATCATCAAAATACATTGTATACATATTTTGTGGGCTGGAGAGATGGCTTAGCAGTTAAGGCACCTGCCTGCTAAGCCTAAGAATGCCAGTTCCAATCTCCAGGTCCCACGTTTAGCCAGATGCAGTGACGCAAGGGTGCAATGCCACACTTGCCCACAAGGGGGCGCATGCACATGGAATTCATTCACAGTGGCTGAGAGGCTGCTGGCACGCCCATTCTCTCTCCCTCTGCCTCTTCCTCTCTCTCTCTCTCTCTCCAAAAAAAAAACAAATACATTGTATATATATTTTGTCAAATTTTTATATTTTATTTGAGAGAAAGAGGCAGACAGAGAGACAGAGAGGAAGCGAATGGGCACACCAGGGCCTCCAGCCACTGCAAATGAACTCCAGATGATGCACCCCTTTGTGCATCTGGCTTACATGGGTCCTGGAGAGTCAAACCATGATCCTTTGGCTTTGCAGGCAAACACCTAACAGCTAAGCCATCTCTCCACCCCCCCCCTTTTATATATTTTAGTTAGTTAGTTAGTTAGTTAGTTGAGAGAAAGAGGCAGAGAGAGAATGAAAAAATTTTTTAAAAATGAAAGAACCTTTAAGATTTCTCCCCCCAGCCCAAAATTCTTGACAAATAAACTTTACTGGTTGTTTTCAAATCAATACTGGTACCATTTATAATAAAAAAGGCTTGCAATATTTAGAGAACAGAACATTATCCAGAGAAAGAAAATATGAGCTGGAGAAGAGGGCTTAGCAGTTAAGGCGCTTGTCTGCAAAGCCAAAGGATCCCGGTTCAATTCCTTAGGACCCATGTAAGCCAGATGCACAAGGGGGCACATGCATCTACAGTTCATTTGCAGGCCCTGGCGTACCCATTCTCATTCTCTTTCTCTCTCTCTCTCTCTCTCTGCCTCGTTCTCTCTCTCTCAAATAAATATATTAAAAATTATTTAAAGAAAGAAAATATGATTGTTAAAGTTAAAACTAGGCCCTGTGATACTGCCTGGATTCCAATATTGAATCTCTCTCTTCATAACCAGCAAATCTATGTCTAGCAGCCCTGGTTTAAAGGAGAGGAAAAAGGATTGGGAAAACACAATTAAATGTCTCTCTCTCATTCACAAAACCATTAGATATCCTTTGAACACCAACGGCCTATGGAAAAAAATGCTTTACTACGAACACTTAACTGAATCAATGTTCAATTATAATTATCTCCCGAATGCAAATGTCATTTCTGCCTTGCTGGTTAACGGCCATTTAGAAATGCTATTGATCTACTATGACTGTTACACAATGACTTCCGTCTACTGGGGAGTTTAATGGACTTCACAACAAAGGCTGAGCCTTTGGTACATTCCTTCAGCAGTTAAGAGAAAGCATGAAGAAGCTTCTTAAGATGTCTGCAGTCCCACAGGACAAGAGGCTTATCATTTCAAAATAAGTAAATAAAAAAGCATGCAGTTCAAAATCAGTATTAGAAAACATCAGATTTCATGATAAATAGCTAGGCATGGTGGCATTTACCTGTGGTGCTAGCTACTAGGTAGGCTGAAACAAGAGACTCACTTGAGCTCACAAGTTTGAGACCAGCCTAGGCAACATATTAATACCCTGCCTCAAATAAAATAACATCACATCACACCACACCACATAAACATAATAAACATAACATAACCTAAAATAAAATAACATAACATAAAGTCATAATAAATAAAACCTGGTCAGGCGTGGTGGCGCACGCCTTTAATCCCAGCACTCGGGAGGCAGAGGTGAGAGGATGGCCGTGAGTTTGAAGTCACCTGAGACTACACAGTGAATTCCAGGTCAGCCTGAGCTAGAGTGAGACTCCACCTTGAAAAACCAAATAAATAAATAAATAAAAATTTTATAAAACACAGGTGCATAGCTTATGACTAGTCCAACAAACAACTAGCCTTGACTTTGGCTGCTGATTCTCACCAGCTATGCCCCACTGGTTTTTATTCTTGGGTGCTAAGTACACAGGAATCCTTAGCATTGTGCCAGAATGCTGTCCACCCATACCCAAGGATTCCCTTTTTAAAGAGGATAATGAGAAAACAAAAACCACCTCCCATATCACTGCCTTCCAAGCCAACCACAACAAGCACCCAACAGGTGAGTGTTTCAACATTGCTAATTCCAAACTGAGCAAACAAAAACTAACATCCAGGTTTCCTATCTCACTGGCCCCCTGCCAGCCTCCTTTGACCTCTAGACCCTGAAACCCCCAAATGGGTCCTAGGACCTTCCTTCTATTGCCTCCTAGGTAATGCCATGTGTGTCTGGCCTTAAACACCATCTCCATGGCAATGACTCACATACCTAACTGCGGCCTGAGCTTCCCAGTCTTCTGCTTTGTGAGCCACCATCCCTCCAACTGCCCACAGAGCAGTTTTTTTCTCTCCTCACATCCTACCCACCTCTATCTGAAAAAGCCATTCACAGTATAGCAGCCTCTCACCACTTACCCTCTCTGTTAAAGACTCCTTACTCGCATCTAGCACCCTTTAAGTTTCTCCCCCGCCACACCCCAGCAGAGGTACTGCCTTTAACAGGTTACATTGTTATTAAATAAAATTAAGCCTTCATTTTTTTTTAGGGAAAAGTACTGGGGACCAGACCTTATGCTTGCTAAGTAAGTGCTCTTCCACTCATTTAAATATCCAAACTCAAGATGAAATCTTACATCTTTAAAATCTGCATTCCCTGTTACAGGAAAATACAGACATACAAACATGAAAGGAAAAATAATATTTCCAATCATTTTCTGTAATAAGTTTAAAAAAATACAAATCTTTGGAAATGAACACTAGACATCAAAGAAATAACTCTGTGCCAATTTCTTTATCCCTACAAGGGTTTACTGAGAAAACACAGAAGCCAAACTCTACAGGGTTAACCTTGATGATGTCAGCGCAAGGATTAGCATTAAACTGCTATGTGAATACTGAGGATCTTGCTAGCCAGGGAAAGGTTGTGCTGTAATGGTCCCATTACAAATTTTTTACAGTTATAACACGGCACATTATAAGCTTGCTCTAATGATAAGCTCTTTATGAGAGTTAGAAGCCTGCAGCCCTCTCAAACAAAGACCTTTCTGTCTCAGAGTTCCTAGAAGTCAATAAGCTACAAATCACATCCTGTACAATATCCACTTAGAGTCACAGAGGATACAGTCTTCTACTGCTTTGCCCAGTTTCCCAGGGTACAGAGCAGTTCTGGGACAGAGGCAGCCACAACAGCATTCCTTTGTGTACAATTAAATAGAATCTGATTTCTACATGCCCTTTTAATTTTTAATTTTATTTTTTATTTTTTGAGACAGGGTCTCATATAGTCCAAGCTGACCTCTAACTTACTATTTAGTCAAAATTGACCTTGAACTTCTGGTCTTCTTGCCTACCCCTCTCCAGTGCTGGGATTACAGGGTAGGCTAAACACCCAGCTTTTTGTTTTGTTTTGTTTTGTTTGTTTTGTTTTGTTGTTTAGGACTCATGCAATCTTCCTACCTCAGTCTCCCTAGTGCTAAGATTACAGGAGAGTTCTACCACTCTTGACCCTGACTGCTTTTTACTCTGAAATGGTTTTAAATTTATAAAAGAGTTGCAAACACAACAAAGATGTCCTGCCCTACCCAGTTTTTCTCTACTATTAACAATCTACTTGACTAAGGCACATACATCCAAATGTAGACAATAACATCTATACAACACTAGTCACTATGCTGTAGACTTTATTCCTAATTCACCAGCTTTCCCACTCATGCTCTTTTTCTTCCAATCCAGATCCCCACCCTGCACCAAGTCTTCAAGTCTCCCAGTCTCTGCCTTCTCCACCTTTCCTTGCTGTTCATGATCCCAACACTCTGGAAGAAATAGTAGTCAGGTATCTTGTAGAAAGTTCCATACCTTGCATGTCTGTTATGGGGGAAACCAACTGCTCTCTAACTGGACTGGAGGCCCGCTCCATGGGAGGGAACACATCCCAGATACTTAAAATCTACAACAGGGGTAGTCATGAGCCCTAAGGGTGTAATGTCTGCTGGTGTCTTGCTAAATGTATATACTATGCTCACCAAATGGCCCAGTAAGCACTTCTCTTAATGTCCACACCCATATATTAATGCTACTCTCACTTTTGGTTAGAGAAGCTTCTCTTTTCAGATAGTGATAACCTTGGGATGACTCAGAAGGCACTATAGTGCTGAGAAGAAGAGACAGAGGAGTGCTCAGCACTAAAACATCAGGCTCAGGGTCCATTGCGGAAGAGGGGGCGGAAAGAATGTAAGAGCTAAAGGAAGAGTAGGACTCCTTACAATGTGCTCCTCCAGACATAAAATGGCCTGGATATCCATGACCTCACAGTGCCTGACACTACCTACACAAGACCATCACAGTAGGACGAAAAGATCATGACATCAAACTGAAAAGAGAGACTGATTGAGAGGGGGAGGGGATATGACGGAGAGTGAGGGAAGTACCATGGGATATTGTCTACAATTAATGAAGTTGTCAATTAAAAAATCAATCAATAAATAAATAAATAAAAAGAAAGTTCCATACCTTAAGTTTGTTTGGCTAGTTTAGGGTTATGGATTTGGAGAAGACTAAAGAGATGAGCTGTCCTCACTCCATCACACTGGGTAGTTTGCACTTAGGACTTCTCACTGTGAAGTCACACTAGTAAATGCTATATTCCTATTCTGCCCATTCATCAGAACTAAGCCACTAAAACCAGCTCATGGGCAAGAACAGGGGATTAAAGCTACACTTCTAAGAGAGAAGAGGATCAAAAAATTTGCTCTGGTTATAAACCACCAACGTAAGTATACTTTGAAACTACTTTAGAAAAATGTAATTAGTTCAAAAAAACAAATAAACCTCAAGTTACCGTTAATAGCAAGTCTAAAAAGCCAAGTCCTCCGAAGGTTTTAGAACCAGACCACATAAACATACATTTTCAAAATCATTAATCGCAGAGACAAGAATGATTTTGTATGTGTATACCTGTGTGTCCAGATGCATGTGCCCATGTGCACACCTGTAGAGAGCAGAGGTCACTGGGTGTCCTCTATCACTCTTCTACATTATTTCTTTAAGTTTCTCATTGAACCTGGAATTCACTGTTTATCGGCTAGACTGGCTGGTCAGTGAGCCTTAGTGACCCTCCTTAGCTCTGGCTTCTTCAGCACTGGGGTTCTAGGAATGTACAACTACGCCTAGCTTTTTACATGGATCTAGGGATTGAACTCAGGTTCTCATACTTTTACAGCAGTGCTCTTATCCACTGAAGCACCTCTCAAACTCTGTGAAAAATATTTTGAAATGCATTTTAGTTTGGGCTTTGAAGTTTCAGTCTAGTATCTTGCCACCAGTCTAGTGTGATGATACATGCCTGTAATGCCAGCACTCAAAAGGTAGAGGTAGAGGCAAGAGGATTGTGAGACCAAGTATCAACAAAGAAAAGAAAAATATCATCTAGACAATTTTTTGTTTACATCACCTCATCTGATTTAGCTTCTTTCCATGTTGTTACTTGGGGATCACTTACTGCTAAACCTCATCCTCACTTTTATGTGATTATACAACTCACTGGCATTAGCATGGCTCAGAGGAGTAGAGAAAGGGAAAGAAATAAGTATAAAGGATTAAACTTAAAAATAAAATTAAATTATCCAGTCTGAAGAAGAGAAAGAAAACAGAATGAACAAAAATGAAGAGCCTCAGTATGGACATTATGAGAGTTCCTGAAGGAAATCATCGAACAGTGTAAGGTGGCAGAAAGAATACTTTAAAAATCAAAACAAGGGCTGAAGAGATGGCATAGCAGTTAAGGCACTTGCCTGCAAAGCCTAAGGACCTATGTTCCACTCTTTAGATCCCACATAACCCAGATACACCAGGTGATGCAAGCATGCAAGGCTGCACATGCACACAAGGTGGTGCACCCATGTGCAATTTGATTACAATGGCTGGAGGCCCTGGTGCACCAATTCCCCCCCCCCACTCTCTCTCTCTTTGTGACACACACAAGAAAGGCCAGTCTGTTGGCTTGCCTAAATTTAACAAAAAAGGCACAGTAGTGCATGTTTGTAGTCCTAGCATTCTGGAAGCAGAAGGAAGAGAGAATCAGGAGTTCAAAGCCATCCTAATACTAGTTTTTTGGGTTTTCAAGATAGGGCCTCACTCTAGCCCAGGCTAACCTGGAATTCACTATGTAGTCACAGGCTGGCCCCAAACTCACAGCAATCGCAATCTTCCTACCTCTGCCTCTCAAGTACTGGTATTAAAGGAGTGTGTCACCACGCCTGGTAGACAGGAAGAGAAAGAATGGCACATCAATGCCTCTAGTCACTGCAAACAAACTCCAGATGCATGTGCCACCTTGTGCATCTGGCTTTATGTGGGTACTGTAGAATAAAACCCAGGTAAGTCAGGCTTTGCAGACAAATGCCTTAACCATTGAATCATCTCTCTAGCCCCTAAAAGTTTTTTTTTTCTTTTTTAAACCTTTTTTATTGACAACTTCCATAAATATAAACAATGTAACATCATAATTTCCTCCCACTATTTTCCCTTTTCCCTCTCCCAAAACCTCCCTTCAACTAACTCCCTTCTTTCCAACTAATCTCTCTTCTATTTTGGTTAAAAGGCAAAATTTTAAACATATAGAAAAATAAACAGCTGGGCATGGTGGCACATGCCTTTAATCCCAGCACTTGGGAGGCAGAGGTAGGAGGATCGCAGTGAGTTCAAGGCCACCCTGAGACTACATAGTGAATTCCAGGTCAGCCTGGGCTAGAGTGAGACCCTACCTTGAAAAACTAAAAAAGAAAGAAAAATACAGAAGAAAATCTGTGACTCAAGGAAGCAAAGAACTTCTTCAAAAACACAGCTCATCGCGAAAAGTTAATTAGACATGGATTCACAGTCTATCTATAATAAAAATTCCACAATACTGACTGTGTAGAAATAGCTCAGTAGACAAAGTACTCGCTGGGCAACTCTGAGTACCTGAAAAGCTGGTTGCTATGGCAAGCTTCTATAAGCCCAAAGTACTTCCAGAGAAGAGAAGGGACAGAAAGACAGGAACATTTCTCAGAAGCTCATGAATGGAATGGTGAATAAGAGACTTTGCCCCAAGAGAGGTGGAAGATGAAGGCTGACTCAAAAGTTGTTCTCTGATCTCCACATGCATGCCCACACTTACACACATGAACATGCGCACACAGGAATGCATACACACAAACAAAACCCAAATAAATAAACTTTGAAACAATGCAATGAAAACAAAAAGACAGGCTATCAGTGCCAGGCATGGTGGTGCACACCTTTTATCCCAGCACTTGGGAGGGAGGCAGAGTTAGGAGGATCGCCATGCGTTCAAGACCACCCCGAGACTACACAGTGAATTCCAGGTCAGCTTGGGCTAGAGACCCTACCTCAAAAAACCAAAAATAAATAAATAAATAAAAGACAAACCACAGTCTGCAAGAAGATACTGTGTCAAGAACAAAACACTTGAACAAAACCTAACAAAGAAAGCATTCCATCAGAAACATGGGCCAAGACTGCGAATAGGAAACTCATAGAAAAAGAGAGCTCTCAGTACAGCTGGTGGGAGGGGCTCTTGGCACAAGCCCAGGGGACAGCAAGCCAGCGGAATCTAGGAAAAGCTGTGTCATCATAAGACATTTAAAGAACTGCATTTGCAGTGGCTAAAGGTCCTACTGTGGCCATATTCTTTCTCTCTCTGTTTTTCTTTTTCTTTTTTTGTTTTTGTTTTTGTTTTTGCAAGGTAGGGTCTCAGTCTAGCTCAGGCTGACCTGGAATTCACTATGTAGTCTCAGGGTGGCCTTGAACTCACGGCAACCCTCCTACCTCTGCCTCCCATGTGCTGGGATTAAAGGTGTGTACAAAAATAAATGAATGAAAAAAAAATTTTTTTAAACTGCAAAGCAGCAGGAACATCCCTGACTGAGACTGACTGACTGACTGACTGACTGACTAGCCACATCCATAGGGAGAGCCTTACTGCTCCTGTTCCTGATGCAGCTTCCAAAACAGGGATAGGAAACACAAGGGAGGGAACCCTCCTCACCCACAAGGTCCTCTGGGCCAGAACAAGACTAACAGCATACACACAGGGTGATTCTAGGCATCCTGCCTATGATGTTTACCACCATTAGGGCAGATTACATCATAGTAGGAAAACTACACCAAATAGTCTTCTAATCCCTAGTCTCTCAAGACTAAATTGGGAAAAAAGGAATACAGTGGAGGGGCATTCGGGATGGGAGAAAAGGAAGGTAGTGGGAGGGGATTATGATCATGGTGTATTGTCTATATGTATGAAAGTCGTCAATAATAAGTTTTTTAAAAACCAAATAAATAAAATAATCTCTCAAAAGTAAGTCTGGCCAGGAGTGGTGTCGCACGCCTTTAATTCCAGCACTTGGGAGGCAGAGGTAGGAGGATCACCATGAGTTCAAGGCCAACCTGAGAATACAGAGTGAATTCCTGGTCAGCCTGAGCTAGAGTGAGATCCTACCTCGAAAAAACAAAACAAAAAGTCTGGGCTGACAGTAGTAGCACATGCTTATTATTCTAGCACTCTAGAGGCAGAGGCAGGAGAGTTGTCATAAGTTTGAGGCCTACTGCATTACATAAATTTGTTCCAGGCCAGCCTGTGCTATGGAGTGAGACCTTATAGCAGCTACTTTTTTTCCCCCCAAGGTAGGATCTCACTCTAGCTCAGGCTGACCTGGAATTCACTATGTTATCTCAGAGTGGCCTCAAACTCACAGCAATTCTCCTACCTTTGCCTCTTGAGTGTTGAGATTAAAGGCATGCACCACCACACCCAGCACAGTTACTTTCTTGTTGCTGGGACAAAACACCCAAGAAGCTGCTTATGGAAGCAAAGGGTTTATTTCAGGCTTACAGTTTCGAGGATGAATTTCATCATGGTGGAGAAAGCATGGTACAACAGGCAGCCAGCTCACATCTTCGTATATTAGCAGCAGAGGAAGGGTAACAGCAAGAGTGGGTTAGCTAGAGAACATTCAGTAGGGCTGGACCACTAGACTTCAAGGTCTACACCCAGTGAGACATGTCCTCCAGCAAGGATCCACCTCCCTCAGGTTCCACAAACTGGAGACTGAGTATGAGGCTTAGTCACAAACACATGAGGCTAAAAGGGACATTTCACATTCAAACCACCACAGACTCTGACTCAAAACAAAACAAAAAGGTTGACTGTGGCTCCTGATTATAATTCCAGCACTGTGGATACAAGATGATCAGGACTTCAAGGCCAGCCTGGGCTACATGAGATTCTGTCTCAAAATGAAAAGGCAGGGCTGGAGAGATGGCTTAGCAGTTAAGGTACTTGCCTGCAAAGCCTAAGAACCAAAGTTCAATTCCCCAGTAACCACATAAGCCAGATGCACAAGGTAGCATATGTGTCTGGAGTTCATGTACAGTGACCGGAGGCCCTGGTATGCCCATTCTCTCTATCTTTCTCTTTCTGTCTGTCTCTCTCTCTCTGAAATAAATATTTTTTTAAAAAAAGACAAACAGCAGGTGTATGCTCTACAATTTCAGCAAGAAGTCTTGCTTCTCAGATAAGAGTTAGGAGAAAATGTTCCAAAATACAAAAACCATATATTCTAGCTAAAGTGAAGTATGTTAGGGTATAACTACTTAAAGGATAGGGACAATGCAGAAATACTGCCAGTCGTACTTTGCTTAACAAGGCATGAGATCCTCAATAGCTTTCCTCACTGCAAAAGTCCAAGATAGGACTGGAAAGACAGCTTAGCAGTTGAGGCATTTGCCTGCGAAGCCAAAGGACCAAGGTTCAAGTCCCTAGGACCCAAGTAAGCCAGATGCACAAGGTGGTACATGCACTTGGAGTTCGTTTAGAGTGGCTAAAGGCCTTGGTGCACCCATTCATTCATTCATTCTCTCTCAAAAGAAAAGTTTCTGGGCATGGTGGCACACACCTTTAATCCCAGCACTTGGGAGGCAGAGGTAGGAGGATCACAGTGAGTTCGAGGTCACCCTGAGACTACAGAGTGAATTCTAGGTCAGCCTGAGCTAGAGTGAGACCCTACCTCAAAAAAACAAAACAAAACAAAAAAAGCTCATTATAACACGGACTTCCCCAGCCCAGTGAACAACTGCCTAGACACTGGGATGAAGGCAGGGAAGGACTGGTCAGGTAAGGACAGGTAAGGTACATGAAGATTAAAGGGTTCCCTCAGTTCATACTTAGGGTTATAAATGCATCTTTGTGAATTTATAATTTAAAGTTATATGAAGACTATTCTCTGTATACTTTAAAATGCCCAGTCCCCTAAAAGTTCCAACAAACAAAATAGTGTGATTAAAAGCAAGTCTTTGGGGGAAGGCAAGCATGGGCAAGAACACTGTTTCTTTCCTCAAGTATTTCAGAAAAAGAGCTGAGTTCACATCAAAAAGTAAGTTCTTTTTAGAGGGTGTGGCAAAAGGTCTATCAATTCTTTCTGTTCCTCGTAACCACAGGCAGTTTATACATCTAAATAGCACAACCTAAACAATCTGTTTCGCCCTATTATTAATGGATCTTGTAACTGCAAGCAAGAGGCATATGCAGCAATAAAACAAAAAACCAAAAAGCTAACTCATATCTTCTTAGCAGAGATAATATCTATAAATAGACTACCTTTTCTTTTTTTTCTTTTTAAGATTTATTATTTATTTATTTATTAGAGACAGAGAGAGCGAGAAAGAATGGGTGCACCAGGGCCTCTAGCCGCTGCAAATGAACTCCAGTCACATGTGCCACCTTGTGCATCTGGCTTACGTGGGACATGGAGAATCGAACCTAGGTCCTTAGGTTTTGCAAGCATGTGTCTTAACTGTTAAGCCATCTCTCCGGCTCTAGACTATCTTTTCAAAAGTTTCATGTGTATGTTCAGATAATCCACAAAATGTCTATCATCTAATCTGAATGTATAGACAAAAGGTCAAAGTTCAAAATGATCATTCATTTTTGGTTCAGGGATAGAACCTCAGGCCTCATGGATGTTAAGCACACACTGTACCACTGAGCTATAACTCCAGCACCCAAGATTCAAAACAAATGTGAAGCCAAATGCTAATGGCTTTTTCTCATCAGTAATGATTTTAAAAGTTTAAAATATGTAAACTTCTTTGTAGATCATCTTGACCAGATGAGAGTGCTCAGGTCTTTAAGAGACCAGAGATAGGGAAATATCCTACACTCCTGCGATTATAGCTATGGCATTGGCAGAAATCCAAGGATTTTCTGGATCATCACAAAGATGTCACCATGACCATCAGCAAACCATGTTCTCCCCAAGCCCTAAATATCATTATTTATTAACAAGCTATCAGGACAAAAACATGGAAAGCATGCTCTAAAAGCCAGAAGAAAGGAGAATAAGGAGAATTCAAATCAGAAAAACTAAAGCTAAAGATGTGTAAGAAGTTATATCAACTTTAACCTTACTATTCCTATGACTGACTAAAAACAGATGATAAAATGAAGTTTTTCCCATAGTAAAGAATTTAGCTCTTACCTCATAAGACCAGACACACTGGACACCTGCAAACCTCCGCACACATCTTCCCACCTCCACATCTTCATGAGTGGTGTACATTTCCCGCAGACACTTGCCAATGTGTGGTACCATTCTTCGAAGTACCTCCCTGCTCATGATCACACCAGGCCCCCCCATGCAGAAGTTCTCACCAGGCTCAAGCGCCAGTTTCCCCATTTCTTCTGTGGTGCCCAGTCCCGTCTGCCCAAGAAAGAGGGGCTCGCTGCTATTCAAACTCCTCAGGAAACTCTCCAGACGATCTCCTTTGATGTAAACATCATCATCTGCTCTCATAAACCATTCATACTTGTCCAAGTAGTGGTCATACATGTACTTGAGCATCATAAAAGACTTCTTCTGGGGTGGGTAGGAATCATCCACACCCCGGAGTGGCACTATTGGAATTGGTATAGATGTGTCTGAACCCTCACTCGAGAAGAACTCAACTTTCCCAGGAATTGTCTTGGACCACGTTCTGGAATTAAAATAAATACCAATTAGAAAATAGTTTGTCCCACTCTTATTTTCAGAAATAACATTTACCTGCTTATTTTGAATCACTGTGTGACTGCTTTATCTATTTGGTCTGCTTCCTTCCTCTTAATGGAAGTCTCCTACTGGGTATTGCAAACCTCAAATTCTCTTTCATAAGGACCTCTACCCTAAAGACTCTACTCATTTATTTACATATATATATATATATATATATATGTTTAGTTATGGGCATACTCAGTGTGTAAATAGCACATGTTGGTACCATCCTTACTCTCACCTCTGTCCCCCCTCCAAAGGGACCCTCCTTGTTGGGGATGCCGGTTATCCCCATGTGGATTGTAGGTCATGCATTGTTATAGACTCTTTTATTAAATATAGAGATACTTGCCCAGTCATGTTTGTTGCTGCTCTATTTACAATAGCTTTGACCTGGAGTCAGCCCAGATGCCCATCAACTAATGAATGGATAACCAAGATGTGGTACATATACACAATAGAATTCTACTCAGTGGTAAAGAAAAAAGTGAAATCATAAAGTTTGCAGGAAAATAGGTGGACCTAGAAAAAGTCATACTAAGTGAGGTTACAGACTCAGAAAGACAAACTCTGCATGTTTTCTCTCATATGCAGATCCTAACATGGAATGATCTGACTTTTTTACAAGTTGTAGGAAGCATCAGCAGTACTGTAAAGAACCTAGAATGAGGCTTGGGGAGAAGTAGGAGGGATCATAGGAGGGGATACTAGACAGGCAAGTGGAGGGGGTGCAAGGGTCTGGGAGAACTAGAGTAAAGGAGGGAGGAGAGAGGGGAGATACACAAAATTGATGGTGGCATGAATCAATACCACAGAAACTTTCCTCTTGGTTAGCTAATTAAAAGGTGTAACTCCTGGGGCTGGAAAGATGGCTTAGCAGTTAAGGTGTATGCCTATGAAGCCTAAGAACCCAGGTTTGATTCTCCAGGTCCCACGTAAGCCAGATGCACATGGTGGTACATGTGTCTGGAGTTCGTATACAGTGGCTAGAGGCCCTGGTGTGCCCATACTCACACACTCTCTCCCCCCCCACCTCGTCTTAAATAAATAAATAAAAGTAAATCTTAAAAAAAAAAGATATAACTTTTGGACTGGAGAAATGGCTCAGTGGTTAAGGCAGTTGCCTACAAAGGTTAATAATTCGGGTTCAATTCCTCAGTACCCACATAAAGCCAGATGCACAAAGTGCCGCATGTATCTGGAGTTCCATCTACAGCAGCTGGAGGCCCTGGTGCACCCAATTTTCTCTCTCTTTCTCCCCTCTCTTTCTCTCCCCTCTCTCTCTGCTTCCAAGTAAATAGTAAAATATTTTTTTAAAGAACTAACTCTCTCAAAAGGGAGGGGATAGTTTGGGCAGAAGCACCCTGCAGGAGTGAAGAAAGCTTTACCTTAAAAACCACAAGCTGTTATCTTCCACAGTGAGCTGTTGATCACGGAGGTCCTTAAGGCCCCCAAAATAATGCAAGCCATTGCCAAAGTACTTGGTTAGCCACCAGAACAAAATGTTAAGACCCTACTGCTGAAGCCACCACAGGCAGCGGTCACAGGACATTAAGAGATCATACTGGAACTGAGATGGAAGCCAGCTCACTGCTGACTAGCCCTCAGAGTACTGGAAAGTGTTATGTAAGCTGCTGGGTAAATAAAGGTCACCAACACTGTGAACAAGAAGTAGATCCTGCAAGCAACAAAAATCAACCTGCCAAGAAAGATGTATATACCAGTGCAATAGTGGCACACAGCTTTGGGGGTAACCAACGGTTCTCTAACTGAGGCCCTCTCAGTGAAAGGATATTTATAACTGGTACTGAGAACCAAACCAGAGGCTTATGACTTGGAAGGTCATAGACCCTAGAGGAAGCCTTCCACTGTTTTATGCTCATCAAAAGTCTTTTAAATGTCTATGTTTATCCCCTTTGATCCATGCTACTCTCACTCTTGGTTAGAGATGGCAGTGAATAGTGGGGAGACCCAAGATCCATCAGTATGAAAAGAAAATAAAACTGACACTCTAACACAAGATGAGTCTTCTCTACCACATCCGCCAGGGCCCAGGAAACATTACAGAGGAAGTGACAGATTAAATAATGGTGCTGTTCTCACTGCTAGTCTGATAATCACCTCCAGGGAAATGGCAGTAGACACTGAGTAGGCTCAAGACTGCTAAGAGCACAACACTAAATGAGACCTCTAACATGCCCTCCAATGCTCCAGGACAGTGTGAAAGAGGGGGCACAAATAATGTAAGAGCCACAGAATGGGAAGGTACACTCTGAGACATTGCCCATCGCCCAGAGACTGACTGGTGCATTCATGACCCCACAGTGATTACTGATAACCCCACTGAGGAGAGCCCTCAAAAGAATGAGGACAGGAGAGAGGGAACATAAGAGTATAATCTAGCTGGGCGTAGTGATGCATGTCTTTAATCCCAGCACTCAGGAGGCAGAGGTAGGAGGATCGCCTTGAGTTCAAAGCCAGCCTGAGACTACATAGTGAATTCCAGGTCAGCATGGACTAGAGGGAGACCCTACCTCGGAAAAAAAAAGAAAGAAAGAAAGAAAAAGAAAAGAAAGAGTATAATCTGATGGGAATAAGATTAATTTGCAGTATTTTCATTTACTAAAGTTCTTAATTTTTAAAAAAGGGGAAAGTATTAAAATAGATCCAGGATCACTAAGATTTATCCTGGTTGAAAACCAAATTGCCAAGGTACCAAGATCTAGGTAGTCAGATAAATTTTTGGATACTATCAACTTGTATTGCTAGTAAACTCCTCAGCTCTACAAAATAAAAATTAAAAAAAATTAAACTGCCATTCAACATATTATCTTTGAAAGCTCATCAAGTGCTAAGCAAGACAGATGCAATGGTGAACTAAAACATTGTCCAGTCATGGAGCTGACATCAAGAGAGACAGATATAAGCCGGGTGTGGTGGCGCACGCCTTTAATCCCAGCACTCGGGAGGCAGAGGTAGGAGGATCACTGAGAGTTCGAGGCCACCCTAAGGCTACATAGTTAATTCCAGGTCAGCCTGGACCAAAGTGAGACCCTACCTCGCAAAAGCAAAAAAAAAAAGAGAGAGACAGTACTGTCAGGATGATTATATTATTACCATGAACTACATATGCTCTGAAAGAAAGGAACACAGTAGGCAAAAAGAGATCTCAGGGCTGGAGAGATAGCTTAGCAGTTAAGGTGCCTGCCTCCTAAGCCTAAGAACGCCGGTTCCAATCTCCAGGTCCCACATTTAGCCAGATGCAAAGTGACACAAGGACACAATGCCGCACTTGACCACAAGGGGGTGCACGCATCTAGATTTTGTTCGCAGCAGCTGAAAGGCTGCTGGCGTGCCCCATCTCTGTCTTCCTCTCTCCCTCTCCCTCCCTCTCTCTCTCCAAAAAAGAGAGAGAGAGAGAGAGAGAGATTTCAGAATACAGAATGCTTCCCTGACAGGGTGAATGTAAAAGCTGCCAAGGAAGACCCAAATGCAGAGCATGGCGGACAGGGAGAGAGAGGAAAGCCTTCCAGGACCAAGAGTAGAGCTCACTAAAGATGTGGACCTCTATGCTACAAATGTGGCCCTGGGAAGCCACAGAATGGAAAGCAGCAGCTGGTGAGAAAGATGGATGTGCACTGAAAGCATCAAGGATAGCATGCAGAGTTGAAGGAAGCCAGAAATGTAGGGCAAAGTTCAAAAGGGAGTTAGTTCGTCCCTGCACAGAGAACAACTAATTTAAGACTATCCTGTTGCCCTGTCTTTTTAATTTTTTTTTCTTTGTTCAAGAGAGGGTCTCACTCTAATCCAGACTGGCCTTGAACTCATCACAGTCCTCCTACAACTGCCTCCAAAGTGCTGGGTTTAAAGTCAGGCACCACCACACCTGACATGCCTTTTTTTTAATACTTCATGTTACTGTCAGGAACTAAAGTAATTTAGCTAAAATAATTCCTTTACACATACTACTTCCACGAAAAACACATGATAGAGAATAAATAAAATACAAGTTGAATATCCCTTATTCAAAACATGTGGAATCAAAAGTGTTTTAGACGTCGTTTTTTTTCAGATTTTGGCATATATGCATAGATTTACCAATCAAGGAGTCCCAATCCAAAACTCCAAATGCTTTAAAATATGTAGTAAAATTAATCTTGAGAAAATAGGGGACCTGATAAAATGGCTCAGTAGATAAAAGCACTTGCAACACAAGCATGAGGGTCTGAGTGTGATCCACAGCACCCACATAAAAAGCTGGGTATGAGCCGGGCGTGGTGGCGCACGCCTTTAATCCCAGCACTTGGGAGACAGAGGTAGGAGGATCACAGTGAGTTCAAGGCCACCCTGAGAATACAGAGTGAATTCCAGGTCAGCCTGTATGGACAGGCACGGTAGTTCATACCTTTAATCCCAGCACTTGGGAGGCAGAGGTAGGAGGATCACCATGAGTTCAAAGCCACCCTGAGACTATATAGTGAATTCCAGGTCAGCCTGGGCTAGAGTGAAACCCCACCTTGAAAAAACAAAAAAAAAAAAAAGAAAGAAAGAAAGGAAGGAAGGAAGGAAGGAAGGAAGGAAGGAAGGAAGGAAGGAAGGAAGGAAAGAAAAAGAAGAAAGAAAGAAAGAAAGAAAGAAAGAAAGAAAGAAAGAAAGAAAGAAAGAAAGAAAGCAAGCAAGCAAGCAAGCAAGCAAGCAAGCAAGGCAAGCAAGCAAGAAAGCAGGCAGGCAGGCAGGCAGGCAGGCAGGCAGGCAAGCAGGCAGGCAGGCAAGCTGGGAATAGTCATACATGCCTGTAATCTCACAAGTTCAAGGCCACCCTAAGACTACATGGTGAATTCCAGGTCAAGCTAGGCTACAGCAAGACCCTACCTCAAAAAACCAAAAATAAAAAATGAAAAAAAAAACTTTATATATTTCTGTAATGAGGAGAATTTTTGGAAGCATCATGTTATGTTTGGGAAAAAATGTAATTATAATGGAACACATGCAACATGGAATTCACATTAACCATTTTAATGCAGCAGCATTAAGTACACTCACAATGTTGTGTAACTATCCCCAATCCAATCAGAACATTCATTTCATTTTGCAAAACTGAAATTCTAATATTGCTTTTATAATTTTTAAAAGAATTTAAAATGGACTCTTATATTCTATGTCACTAAACTGTTTAACAAAGAACCAAGAAATTAATTTGGCACGTGTGGAATTCTATGGTATTACAAATACTATACTAGGAACCACATTTCATTTTTTCAAAAAAAAGATACGTTCCTTAAAGAAAAAAGTATACTATACTATACCTGACCTGCCAGTCAAGATGTGCCCACTAACAATACTGCATGACCATTACGGGGACTGGATTCGAGGCCTCCTCCACAAACTACATGTAGTATTACAAACTTGGTCAAAAGTCCGTGACTAGCATGGTCATAGGCCCTAGTGGAAAGCAACTGCTGTTGTCCTGTTAAATAGACACAATGTGTCTGTCAAACTGCCTTCCAAATATTTATGGTTATTCCCGTAGATTAAAGCTGGTGACCACTGAGATCAGGTGCTTTTTTTTTTTTTTGGTTTTTCGAGGTAGGGTTTCACTCCAGTCCAGGCTGACCTGGAACTCACTATGTAGTTGAAGGGTGGCCTCGAACTCACGGTGATCCTCCTACCCTGCCTCCCGAGTGATGGAATTAAAGGCCTGCGCCACCACACCCAGCTAGAGGTGCTTCTTTTATGCAGGCGACAGACGTTATTACAGAGATTCATACCTAGTCAATATGCTGAGAATAAATGACTGCTGAGTGCTCAGGCCTACATGGGTTATCTCTATCACCCCTTCCAAAGCTCAGGGGACATCACAGAAGAGGGTAGAAGGAATGTGAGAGGCAGAGGTCGGGGTGTAGTGCTGTGCAACTGTCTTCAGGCATGACATGACAATCAGTAGCTGTGACTTCCTATGGAAGACCTGCATGAGATTTGGTCCATCAATATTCTGTCAAAGAGGAGGGAGGGGCACACAAGGCCACCCCCCTCCCTTAGGATTTATAGGCAGTTAGTGGTTACTGGAGGAAAGACTTTCTCTTCAGTGGTATAGCCACCATGCTCCTGTAAATAACCTTAATTAAGTACACTGGGTCAAAAATAAAACAAGGGCTGGAGAGATGACTTAGCAGTTAAGGTGCTTGTCAGCAAAGCCAAAGGACCCAGGTTCGATTCCCCAAGTACCCACATAAAGCCCGTTAAGGTGGCACATGTGTCTAGAGTTCGTTTGCAGTGGCTAACGGTCCTGGCATGCCTATTCATTCTATCTGCCTCTCTCTCAAATAATGAAAATAAAATTAAAAACCAAAGGAACCAGGCATGGTGGCACACACCTCTAATCCCAGCACTCAGGAGGCAGAGGTAGGAGGATCACTGTGAGTTTGAGACCAGCCTGAGACTACACAGTGAATTCCAAGTAAGCCTGGGCCAGAGCAAGATGCTACATCAAAAAACCAAACACATACACACAAGCACACACACGCATGCACGCACTCGAAACAAAGCAAAGCACAAATGTCAAATAAATATAGAAAAGACAGAGAGCAATTCATATGAAGCGAAATAATACTGCTTCCTACAAACGACAAGTCCTTTAGCAAATGGGACTAAGTTGTAGCATACACAGAATGTATGACAATCCACAGGCGCTGTTCTGTCATGTTCTGATGTGGTCACATCTGCAGGGGAGATCACTTCCCAGCACTCCTTGACCACAGGAAGTCAGTGATGATGAAATTATACTGACTCCTTTTTAAGTCAAGGAGCCACTGATTCTGCTCTCCTTAAGTAGATTTTTTTTTTCAGTCACAGTAATTCTTTGAAAATGTAAAATCCCAATGTTTGGCACATAATAGAGGTCAAGGAACATGTGGAATGAATACTGCCCACTCTATACAAGTGACTTATAGATGCCATGTGTTGTTTGCAAAAGGCCAAAATCACTTCCAGATGAAATCCACATAACTGTCTGTCAGCCCTGACACACCCTCCTACAGTTCCTACATGAAGGAAACTGACTTACAAAGCACAAGAGGAAAACAATTATTCAGAGGAAAAATTCACAGGCTCACTGGTGTTGAAATACACTACCATTCACAGTACTTCTAAAATGTAATCCAAAACTAAATAGTCTGCATTATCTTATGATGAGGATGAATAGGAACAACCTAACTTGGCTTACTAGTACTAATAAGCTATTGCGCTTCTGAACTAAAATGTGATTAAACAGACCAAATTCAAAATAATACTGATGTAGCCAACCCCATAAGACATGAAATACTAAAGAACAAGGATGTATTTGGGAGATGAATCAAACAAGGCAGGTCCGGTCTTCAAATGAGTAACCTATTAAAGAGGCCATCTCCGTAGCACATGGGTTCAGGAAGTGAGCCACTAAGATCAGAATCCTTACTCCATTAAAAAACTAAAAACTAGCTAAAAACCTAACCCTCAACCTATATTATCTATAAATACTGCATTAGAATTCTGTTTTATTCTCAGTTTCGGGGTGTAAGTTTAATAAGAGTTTAAAGGTGTTTTTGCTTAAACACTAGGCTTTCATATTAGACTTAGGATCCAAATTCATTTTTGTCTGACTCTTTTTCTCACTGTCCCAAGATAGGGCACACGCATAAAGTATTAGTAACACAACCATCACTGATGCAATTAATGCCTCAACTGTGACTTGAAATGGCATAACTTGTCCAAGAAAAGAAAGCAATTAATTTAAAATCAGACAATCTAACCTCAAACCATTCTTACTTAAAAGCCTCTGTGCAGCTTCACAGTAACCCCACCCAACTATTATCTGTTCTTTTTTAGGCAACCCAGGAGCAACCTCATGTTGTCCTTTCTATTCTAAATGATGGGTGGTTTGTGGGAAATCTTCTCAATATGAGGTCTTGCAAACCCTCCAATCTTAAGAAAATTTAATCTTTACAATTAGGGTAACATTAGCTTAAATAGCTCCACAGTCAATGGGCTCTGAAACATAACTCATTCAACATCCTGTGGAGGAGGAGGAAAGGAGTACATTCATAATTTAAAAATTGGAGGAAATACTGCTGAACAAGCAAGCTGGCCCTCATTCTGCAATAGAAACAGGTCAAGCTCAATAATTTTCATAACCAAATGTCTACATGGCCATCAACACATTTGCTACTGGAGCTTTTAATGGAAATGACAGAACATTTGCAAAAACCCTTGACAGAAAGCTCAATTTTCAATGGCCTGATACCCAACTCTTTCTAAAGCCCAGATAAGACAGCTTCATGAGAGTGCCAAGTATATCTTCCATTTCCCTAAATGCTATCCCTCTATCAAGTTAAATCACAGCTGTAAGTAATGTAGCTTAGCCAAGGAATCCTGTGTTTGGTTAGGACTTGGTATCAGTTCCTATTTCTATTTGGTATCATGTTAAGAAAAACTACCGAAAATTCATTTCTGTACAAAACTATATCTGTAGCATAGCCATTGTCCTAGGTAAACAACCATAACACATGTGTAATTTTTAAAAGCAGACAACAGGGGCTAGAGATGTAGTCTAGTTGTAGAGCACATGCTTAGCATGTGCAAGGCCCTGAGTTCCATTCTCAGCACCACAAAATAATGTACATACAACTCCACCCCAAAGTATTCACAGAGGTTGTTTCTGGGTGGAGAATTAGAAGATGTTTAACCTTTGTGTTTTCTACATTTTCTGCAACAGATATGTATAAAAAAAAAAAAAAACTTCAGCTGGGCATGGTGGCGCACACCTTTAATCCCAGCACTCAGGAGGTAGAGGTAGGATTGCTGTGAGTTCAAGGCCACCCTGAGTCTACATAGTGAATTCCAGGTCAGCCTGGACTAGAGAGTGGGACTCTACCTCGAGGGATATATATATATATATATGACACAGAGAACAGAAAAATTTACTTTGTAATAAAATCTCTTTATCCAACAGACAAAATCTGAAAAATAAAAGGAGTAAGAATGAGTTCCTCCTTTTATAGTTTCCAAATTTTAAGTTATGGTAATTTTGTGTGCTAGAAAGTTTGAAAGGCCTTATAAGAACATATCTAAGCTAATTTCAAATGTAAAATCATCTCAGAAGATTGATTCACTGCTTGGAAGATGGCTCAGCAGTTAAAAGTGCTTGCTTGTGTCTGACAGTATGGGTTCAATTACCCAGTACCCATGTAAAGCCAGATGCATAAAGTGGCACACACACCTGAAGCTTGTTTGCAATGGCACGAGGCCATGGTGTGCCCATATATTTACTTTGTCTCTCTCAAATAAAGAAAATATATTTTTTAAAAAGAAGATGGAGCTGGGTGTGGTAGTGCATGCCTTTAATCCCAGCACTGGGGAGGCAGAGGTAGGAGGATTGGTGTGAGTTTGAGGCTACCCTGAGACTACATAGTGAATTCCAGGTTAGCCTGAACTACAGTGAGACACTTCCTTGAAAAATGGGGGGTGGGGGAAGAAGGAGGAGGACTGGACAGATGCTTAATAGTTAAGACACTTGCCTGCAAAGCCTAAGGACCCCAGTTCGATTCCCCAGTACCCACATAAAGCCAGATGCACAAGGTGGCACATGTATCTAGAGTTCATTTACAGTGGATAGAGGCCCTGGTGAGACCATTCTCTCTTTCTCTCTGCCTCATTCTCTCATAAATAAATAAACAAAAGGCTGGGTGTGGTGATGCACATCTTTAATCCCAGCATTTGGGAGGCAGAGGTAGAGTATCACTATGAGTTCAAGGCCACCCTGAGACAACATAGTGAATTCCAGGTCAGCCTGGGCTAGAGTGAAACCCTACCTCAAAACATAAGTAAATAAATAAAATGTTTTTTTTAAAAAAAGAACAAGTCAAAGGAGAGAGGGAGAATACAGGCTTTCCTTTGTAGAACTGATGAATATTAGGAATTAAATGTATATATTTTTCCTGTTACAAAAAAAGATTTACAATAACCAAATATATATATAGGATGAGAAAAATGAGCAAGAAAATTAAACCAAAGAAAAAGAAGAGCAAGCAAGACTTGAAGGGCAAAATCTTGGTGGGGGTCTATGCCAGGGCAAGACTGAATCAGGAGTTACCCCTCAAACTGGAATGAGCTCATATGCTGAGACCTGGGTGCCATCGTGCAACCCATGTGTGCTAATGGAGGGCCCAAGTTCAGCTCAAAGTGTTCCAGCAGGCAAGTAGAAGTCACAAGACCATGTCCTACTGCTCAAGGTTAAGTATGAAAAGTAATTCAAACACTAAGACCTAGTGAGAAAAAACAGGGCAAAGAATGGTCATTCATAGGAAGCACTGTCTGGTGGGGCAGCAGTCTGCATTCATCTTCCCCAAAGTCTATGGAAGACGCTGTTCTCCACTGCCAGTCAGTCCCGTACTGGGCCTGGTGAAAACTCAGAGGTGTTCCTTCTAGTGGCTGACACCGCCTTTCCTAGGGCACAGGCAGAGAAATGCTCTCTGCCTCAGTACCAGGAGCTCAACAGCAAAATGTTCTTAGGTACAGTTTCACCATTTTGAGTGTGTGGTTTCCGGGTATGTGGTTTCCCCTTTTCAAGTCTTTAACTGACTCACTGTCCTTAAGACATGAGTAATCTCAAATTGTTCCAGAATAAGTGGGAAAATATAATACAGACCATGAATGGTAGAATTATTTTAAAAGATTAAATTATACTCTTAAACTGTTGATCCTAAAAAAAAGACTTACAAGAAAAGCAAGTATAAAAATTAGTTTTTGCTAGGTATAGTGGCTCATGCCTACAACCCTATCTATCACTCAAGAGGCTGAGGCACGCTTATCTGTCGCTCCTAACCTGAATCCACCCAAGAGGCTGCCAAGCCTAATAAGCACTCTGAGGACCAGACAATAGGGAGGGTGCGATGGAGGGAGAGTAAGGGTGGGAGGGAGCAAGAGGGTGGGAGGGAGGACAAGGGTGGGGGATACAAATAGGGACCCAAAAGGAAATGATACTATAAAACCCTTTATTCTAAACAACAGGCTAAAACATTGATCCTTCAGCAGGCCCACAGAGGGAACACCTGAACCACAGGAAACTGGAGAGAACATCATGAAGACCAACCTTAATTTTTTTCAGCTTTTCTCTCTCTTCCCTCTCCCTCTCTCTCTCTCTTTCTCTCCATCTCCTCTCTAAACTCACTTTCTCTTTTATATAATCTTTTTCTTCCCTCACCTTCATAGGCACTAACTTGTAACTCCTAGTACCAGCACGGCGTTAACTTTCACAATGAGCTGTTGATCCAAGACACCTACAAGGTTTCCCAAAAAAGACAGATTTCTGTCAGAGCTCTTGATGACCCACCAAAGGTTAATGGTAAGACCCTAGTGTCGAAGACAGCATACATGTGTGAGACCAAACACGGAGAGACCTGGCCAGAATCTGGAAGAGAGTCAGTCCCCAGACAGTTAGCTAGTCTAGTGCCAGAGGGTGCTACACAAGCAACTGGGGGATAATGGCCGACATCGGTCCAAACAACTCGCAGTCTAAGATTCCCAGCAAGAAACAACGTGATGTAATGCTCAAACAAGTACAGTAGTGGCACACAGCCATGGTGGGCAACCAACTGCTCTTGATTTGGCTAATAGATCCACTCAGTGGAAAGGAACTCATTGCTGGAACTGGAAATAAGTCAAAACCAGGTACAAAAAATTAGCACAGTCTCCAATCAAGATACCACCAAATGTGGGCCAGAAGAGGACCTACCCATATAAAATTCCCTCCAAGATATCTATGGCTATCCCATCTATCTAGTACTAACTTCTCTCCCCGTTGGAGAATTTGCTTATCTTTTTCAGATGGACAACAAACCTGAAGGGAGGATCAGCCAATCACACCTCACCAGGGCCTCAGCTGAAACCATAGAGTAATGCGGGGGAAGGGCAAGAGTTCAGCGTTCTTGGGGATCACGACACCAGAAAAAGACTGAAGGAGATAAACACAGAGAACTTCCAACTCCTACTAAGCCAGATATCCAGAGACACAGAGGCTCCCAAAACCTCATCACTGAGGTAGAACTAAAATGACCCCAA
Organism: Orientallactaga sibirica; assembly: GCA_036365145.1. Taxonomy (NCBI): domain Eukaryota; kingdom Metazoa; phylum Chordata; class Mammalia; order Rodentia; family Dipodidae; genus Orientallactaga; species Orientallactaga sibirica. The sequence goes on from JAEOAD010000031.1 coordinate 20,754,053, forward strand.
TGTGGCTCAGGGAAATTTGCAGAAGAGGGGGCAGAAAGAATGTTAGAGCCACAAATTGGGGCATTATGCATAGAAGACTTGGCCTATCCCCCTTAACTCTTGACTACCCCCACAATGCATGACCCACATTCACCATTGATGAGGGTCCCTATGGAAGAGGGAGGACAGGGAGGAGGATAATGGAATCACCATTATGAATGTAAAATTAGAATAATATAAATAAAAATAAATTATTAAAAAAAGTGGCTGAGGCAGGTGGGTCAGCCTGGGTTATTATATAGCAAGAAGCTGTTCCAAATAGAGAAAAAGAGCAACCAATTAGGCTACTGGCAGGGTGGATTACAATTCCCACCTCAACAATGGCCTGGACACCAGCCCAGAAGGCATTTACAAGGTATTAAGCACTAAGAAGACCTGCCCCAGCCCAGCTTCACAACAAACAATGAATACATACTCATCAATAATGACCACAAATATGCCCTTTTGGAAACCTAAGATTTAAATTCATACTGTAAATGACACAGAACAAAATCTGATCTGATATGTTTCCAAAATGGAGTACTGCAAAACTACTTTGTATAGTCGTATATTGTAGCTGTGTATTTAACAATATAAGCATGCATGGGGCTGGGAGCTGGCTCAGTTGTTAAAGGCACTTACTTCAAAGAATATACATGCAACTGACTCAAAGGGATATACTGAATAGCGGGCATACTTTTTCAAGTCAGTGTGAATCTGTTTTCTTTGCAACCTAATTAACCTCAAATAAATGTAATTTTTTTTTTTTTTTCTTAGGAGGAAAAAGGATATACCTAAGTTTTCAAATCAGTGTTTTGGAGTGCTGAGACTCTACCTTGAATCAGTCCTCCTGTCACCAGCCACCCTTTACTGAACTGTCATAGACTGCATCATAGACACTCAATCTGACTCTGGAGGGCTGAGGTGTATAAGATATCATTATCCACAGGCAACTGAGGCTCTGGACCAGGTAAGGAACTTGCCTAAGGTCATAAAGCTAACAAGTAAGGAACCCGGAATGCAAACTGCGTGATTCTAAGCCTCCACTGTCTTTATATTACACTCACACACTTATATCTGGTTATCACCTACATTTCTTTTCCAGTGGGGGCTGGGGAGTTGATAAGGCTGAAGAAAAGTCCTCATAGATAAGGAAAGTAGTCTTACACATACTTGAACCACTGTTACCCCACTTTGTCTACCTGGCATGGCAATATAAAAACTGGCACAAACTACCAGTGTTGGACTGGTTGACTCTAATTTGATTCAAGCCCTCCTTTTGTGTGAATCTGTTTAGAACCCCAAATCCTTCACATTTGTGAACACTGCCACCAAGCAAACCCAACAAAGCTTAACAAAAGCTTCTGAGCAGCAAGGCTGTCACAGCCTCCTAGTACCAGCACGGCGTTAACTTTCACAATGAGCTGTTGATCCAAGACACCTACAAGGTTTCCCAAAAAAGACAGATTTCTGTCAGAGCTCTTGATGACCCACCAAAGGTTAATGGTAAGACCCTAGTGTCGAAGACAGCATACATGTGTGAGACCAAACACGGAGAGACCTGGCCAGAATCTGGAAGAGAGTCAGTCCCCAGACAGTTAGCTAGTCTAGTGCCAGAGGGTGCTACACAAGCAACTGGGGGATAATGGCCGACATCGGTCCAAACAACTCGCAGTCTAAGATTCCCAGCAAGAAACAACGTGATGTAATGCTCAAACAAGTACAGTAGTGGCACACAGCCATGGTGGGCAACCAACTGCTCTTGATTTGGCTAATAGATCCACTCAGTGGAAAGGAACTCATTGCTGGAACTGGGAAATAAGTCAAAACCAGGTACAAAAAATTAGCACAGTCTCCAATCAAGATACCACCAAATGTGGGCCAGAAGAGGACCTACCCATATAAAATTCCCTCCAAGATATCTATGGCTATCCCATCTATCTAGTACTAACTTCTCTCCCCGTTGGAGAATTTGCTTATCTTTTTCAGATGGACAACAAACCTGAAGGGAGGATCAGCCAATCACACCTCACCAGGGCCTCAGCTGAAACCATAGAGTAATGCGGGGGAAGGGCAAGAGTTCAGCGTTCTTGGGGATCACGACACCAGAAAAAGACTGAAGGAGATAAACACAGAGAACTTCCAACTCCTACTAAGCCAGATATCCAGAGACACAGAGGCTCCCAAAACCTCATCACTGAAGTAGAACTAAAATGACCCCAATGTGGCTCAGGAAATTTGCAGAAGAGGGGCAGAAAGAATGTTAGAGCCACAAATTGGGGCATTATGCATAGAAGACTTGGCCTATCCCCCTTAACTCTTGACTACCCCCACAATGCATGACCCACATTCACCATTGATGAGGGTCCCTATGGAAGAGGGAGGACAGGGAGGAGGATAATGGAATCACCATTATGAATGTAAAATTAGAATAATATAAATAAAAATAAATTATTAAAAAAAGTGGCTGAGGCAGGTGGGTCAGCCTGGGTTATTATATAGCAAGAAGCTGTTCCAAATAGAGAAAAAGAGCAACCAATTAGGCTACTGGCAGGGTGGATTACAATTCCCACCTCAACAATGGCCTGGACACCAGCCCAGAAGGCATTTACAAGGTATTAAGCACTAAGAAGACCTGCCCCAGCCCAGCTTCACAACAAACAATGAATACATACTCATCAATAATGACCACAAATATGCCCTTTTGGAAACCTAAGATTTAAATTCATACTGTAAATGACACAGAACAAAATCTGATCTGATATGTTTCCAAAATGGAGTACTGCAAAACTACTTTGTATAGTCGTATATTGTAGCTGTGTATTTAACAATATAAGCATGCATGGGGCTGGGGAGCTGGCTCAGTTGTTAAAGGCACTTACTTCAAAGAATATACATGCAACTGACTCAAAGGGATATACTGAATAGCGGGCATACTTTCAAGTCAGTGTGAATCTGTTTTCTTTGCAACCCTAATTAACCTCAAATAAATGTAATTTTATTTTTTTCTTAGGAGGAAAAGGATATACCTAAGTTTTCAAATCAGTGTTTTGGAGTGCTGAGACTCTACCTTGGAATCAGTCCTCCTGTCACCAGCCACCCTTTACTGAACTGTCATAGACTGCATCATAGACACTCAATCTGACTCTGGAGGGCTGAGGTGTATAAGATATCATTATCCACAGGCAACTGAGGCTCTGGACCAGGTAAGGAACTTGCCTAAGGTCATAAAGCTAACAAGTAAGGAACCCGGAATGCAAACTGCGTGATTCTAAGCCTCCACTGTCTTTATATTACACTCACACACTTATATCTGGTTATCACCTACATTTCTTTTCCAGTGGGGGCTGGGGAGTTGATAAGGCTGAAGAAAAGTCCTCATAGATAAGGAAAGTAGTCTTACACATACTTGAACCACTGTTACCCGTACTTTGTCTACCTGGCATGGCAATATAAAAACTGGCACAAACTACCAGTGTTGGACTGGTTGACTCTAATTTGATTCAAGCCCTCCTTTTGTGTGAATCTGTTTAGAACCCCAAATCCTTCACATTTGTGAACACTGCCACCAGAAGCAAACCCAACAAAGCTTAACAAAAGCTTCTGAGCAGCAAGGCTGTCACAGCTGATCTTCTCAAACACCAATCACATCAAGCTAACTCAGTGCCACCTGCAGCTCTATGTTCATAAACAAACCCAAATTCCTGAGCCTGGCACACAGGTGCCTTCCTTCAGCTTGACTCTCAGAGTCCCTTTCTGTCACTTCAATGCCCACAACTCACAGCTCAGCCCCAAGGAACTGTTCTTTCCCATCACATGCTTCATTACTACTTCCTGCTTAAACATTTAAGGAAACCTGCTTTTGTCTGTGTTCAAAAACTCCTACTGAGCCGGGCTGAAGTGAATTCCAGGTCAGCCTGGGCTAGAGCAGGACCCTACCTCCCCACCCCAAAAAAAAAAAAAGCTGGGCATGGTGGCACACACCTTTAATCCCAGCACTTGGGAGGGAGAGGTAGGAGGATTGCTGTGAGTTCAAGAGCACCCTGAGCTACATAAGAATTCCAGGTCAGCCTGGGCTAGAGTGAGACCCTACTTCGAAAAACCAAAAATCTCCTACTCATCTTTCATGACTCAGGTGGGAATGTGAGTAAGATCCCTTGACTCCTGGTGGCAGTTTGAATGTATGTTTCCCAATAGACTCACGTGTTTTATTAAAGCTTGTCTCCAGCTGCCTTGCTGGAGGAGATGTTACCAGGGGAGATCTGATTTCCAGGCCAAAGGTGTAAGAGAGCAGTTTAAGGTTTTGAGGCCAGTTTTGTGCTTGCTTATGGTGCTGGCTGCTGGTGGTCTCTCTCTCTCTCTCTCTCTCTCTCTCTCTCTCTCTCTGCTTGGATTTACGAATGAGAGCCAGTTTCTTCCACCACTGATAGAACTTCCCCTTTGGATCTATAAACTGAAATAAACCCTTCCTCCTATAAATTATGTCTGGTTTGGATGTTCATCCCAGCAATGTGAGGCTGACTACAACAACCCCTTTTCTAGTCTTGCAAAGTCTGAGCCCCTTTCTTCTGCACCTCATCCTTCAAACACCTGTAAAGCCCTTCCTTACCTAATACTATCTTCACTTCCTTGCCCGGACAAAACTCAATAGGAATGGGAGGCCCCGGATTAGTAACCATTCAAAAATGAGCAGCTTAAAGATGGGCGTGTTGGTGCACGCCTTCAATCCCAGCACCCAGGAGGGCAGAGGTAGGAGGACTGCTGAGAGTTTGAGGCCACCTGAGAGTACCTAGTGAATTCCAAGTCAGCCTTAGCTGCTTAGCTAGAGCGAGACCCTACCTCGGAAAAAAAAAAAAAAAAAAAAAGAGCAGCTTAGTTAATGAACAGAAGAGTCAAACTGCCAGTGTGATAACACATGTATAATCTTCCATGGACACCAAGTCTGTCCTTGGGAGTATTGCTCTGAGGGCATGACGCCCTCAAACCATGATAATACAACTACACTCATTTTCAGAAGCACATTTCTCATCAGCTTTTTTCTACAAGCAATCCATAACCTGAAATAGGTTGTGCTCCAAGTACCCATAAAGGTTATTTGGATTTTATATGTAAAAGTCTTCCAAATAAATGTCAAAATGAACTGTATATAAGAAAGCAACTGAACTATTTCAGATAATCAGTTCACTTAGCTCAAGAAATAAGAAAACAGGGCTGGAAAGATTGCTTAGTGGTAAAGGCATTTGTCTGAGAAGCCAAAGGACCCAGGTTTGATTCCCCAGAATCTACATAAGCCAGATGCACAAGGTGGCACATGTGTCTGGAGTTCATTTACAACGGCTTAAGGTCCCAGCGCACCCATTCCCTCTCTCTACCTCTTTCTCACTCTCTCTCTCTCTAAGAAATAATTAATTAAAATTTTAAAATATTTTTTAAAAAGAAAGAAGAAACAGCAGTGCATGTTGGCTCACACCTATAATCCTAGCACTTGAAAGGCTGAGGTGGGAAGATCTTCATGAGTTCAAGGCTAGTCTGGGCTACAGAGAGAGTTCTAGGTCAGCCTGTCAGCCTGGGCTAGAGTGAGTCCTTGCCTCAAAAAAGAGAGAAGAGCCAGGCGTGGTGGCGCATGCCTTTAATCCCAGGACTCGGGAGGCAGAGGTAGGAGGATCACAGTGAGTTTGAGGCTACCCTGAGACTACATAGTGAATTCCAGGTCAGCCTGGACTAGAGTGAAACCCTACCTCAAAAAACCACAAAAAAAGAGAGAGAGAGAGAGAGAAGAAGAAGCTGGGTGTGGTGGCACATGCCTTTAATCCCTGAAACTCAGGAGGCAGAGATAGGAGGATTGCCATGAGTTTGAGGCCACCCTGAGACTAGTTCCAGGTCAGCCTGGACCAGAGTGAGACCCTACCTCGAAAAACCAAAAAGGGAGAGAGAGAGGAGCGGAGCAGAGCAGAGAAGAGAAACAAGAAAATGACTGAGATAATATTAGGAAGGAAGAGCTTGTTAAGGCTAGGAGGAGAACAGTCTACCTTCAAGCAAACCATTAGAACAGGTCACTAACTGATAAAACAGTATCTGGGATGACATTCCTGTAACTAAAGCTGGTACTTCTCAACCTTTCTTCCCATGCTGATATTAATCACTTCTGGGCAGAATGGAGAAACCAATTCTGTCTTCTGAGAAAGTAAAAAAGTAAAGAAAGACACCACCAGTCCCTATTCAAAGGCCAGACGCAGTCAGATCCAAACAATTAAGATTAGCTCACTGTCCTGAGCATTAAAATAGAGCTGGATGGGCCAGGCATGGTGGCGCACGCCTTTAATCCCAGCACTCGGGAGGCAGAGGTAGGAGGATCGCCGAGAGTTCGAGGCCACCCTGAGACTACATAGTTAATTCCAGGTCAGCCTGGACCAGAGTGAGACCCTACCTCGCAAAACCAAAAAAAAAAAAAAAATAGAGCTGGGCATGTAGACACACGTGCTTATGGTCTCAGGATGAGGCAAGTTCAAAGTCAGCCTGGGCTACATAGCAAGACCCTGTCATTCATTCATTCATTTTAAAAAAGGACTAAAATGCCAAATGTGTATTCTTTTTCCAAATCAAAACTTTGATTTAGTAACAAAACTATAAATCACATCAAAACTCTCCTAGCAAGAATAGGTAAGTAAGCCGGGCGTGGTGGCGCACGACTTTAATCCCAGCACTCGGGAGGCAGAGGTAGGAGGACCGCCAAGAGTTGGAGGCCACCCTGAGACTACATAGTTAATTCCAGGTCAGCCTGGACCAGAGTGAGACCCTACCTCACAAAACCAAAAAAAAAAAAAAAAAAAAAAAAGAATAGGTAAGTATAGCCAAGAAATGTTTGAAACAGATGACAAAGAGAACCTTGTCTGCCGGATATTAAAATATTATTCAACCTCCAATAATTTTATGGGTGGTACTGGCAAAAGAACAAAAAGAAAGCTCAACAGAACAAAAGTTAAAGTTAAAAGTCCAGAAACACTCAAGAATTTTGAGTATTCATTGATGAAAATGGCATTTCAGATTGGTAGGGAAGTGAGTGCTTAGTCAACACACAGTGCTGAGATAATATACCATTTGGAGGAAAAATTAAGGTTGAGATAACTGTTCCCCTTACTAGAATCAGGAGAAGGGGGGGAAGCTACATTTAAAAATCTCCCCAGGGGCTGGCTGGATAGTGAAGTCTGTGATCCTAGCACTCAAGAAGGCTGACGCAGTAAGAATGCCAAGAGCTCAAAGACAGCCTGGGCTACAAAATGAGATACTGTCTCAAAAAACTAAACAAAATCAAGTGTGAATATTCTCCCAGAAATAGGCATTTGATCAGATGTTGAGATTCACACAAAAGTAATAATAAAATTCCATACAAAATTTAAAAAAAAAAAAAAAAAAAAAAAAAACAAAGCAAAATTAAATTAAAATGGGAAATACACTAAATTATGTGAACATGTAGTCTCTATATAGCAAAGAACATAAGAAAAAATACAAAAATATGAAGAGAACATTAGTCAGTCAAGGCACAAAAGGAATTCAGTGGTTACCACAACCTGACAACCTATTGATAATTAGCATAATAAGTTACTTCAGGAGTCATAGTAGTCTATTATATTTTTTTAATATTTTTTATAGCCAGGCATCATGGTGACACATGCCTTTAATCCCAGCACTTGGGAGGCAGAGGTAGGAGGATCACCATGAGTTCAAGGCCACCCTGAGGACAGAGTGAATTCCAGGTCAGCCTAGGCTAGAGTGAGACCCTACCTCAAAACAAAACAAAACAAAAATATATATAGAGAGAGAGAGAAAGATAGATAATGACATCAAATTAAGAGACAGGGCTGGAGGGATGGCTTAGCGGTTAAGGCATTTGCCTGCAAAGCCAAAGGACCCAGGTTCGATTCCCCAGGACCCACGTAAGCCAGGTGCACAAGGGGGCGCATGCATCTAGAGTTCATTTGCAATGGCTGGAGGCCCTGGCATGCCCATTTTCTCTCTGTGTCTGCCTCTATCAAATAAATAAGAGAGAGACTAATGGAGAAAGGCAGGGGATATGATGGAGACTAGAGTTCTCAAAGGGGATGGGGGGGGGGAGGGGAGGGGAGGGAGGGGAGGGAGGGGAGGGGGGGAGGGGGGGGGGGGGGGGAGGGGAGGGAAAGAAATATCATGATTTATTTTCTTTTTTTAAAAATATTTTATTTTTATTTATTTATGTGACAAAGAGGGGAAGAGAGAGAATGAGAGCACCAAGGCCTCCAGCCACTACAAATAAACTCCAGATGCATGCGCCCCCTTGTACATCTGGCTAACGTGGGTCTTGAGGAATCGAACCTGGGTCCTTTGGCTTTGCAGGCAAACACCTTAACCGCTAAGCCATTCCTACAGTCTTCATGATTTATTTTCTTTAAGTATAGAAGTTGTCAATAAAAAAATAAAAATAAAAATAATTTTTTAAATTTATTTGCAAGCAGAGAGAGGAGAGAGGGAAAGAATGGGAGCACCAGGGTCTCTAGCTACTGCAAATGAACCCCAGGTGTCTGCAGTGGCTAGAGGCCCTGGTGCACCCATTCTCTCTCTCTCTGTATCAAATAAATAGTGATAAAAAAAATTTTTTAATTCCCTGTGCCTGGACCCTGTCAAGCCCAAGTCTCCTTTCTTTCACTGCCCTTCCTGGGGTTCCTTTTCAAGCTGGTTCCTGTCTTGGGATATAGGGCTTTGGCTTTTCCCTTTGCCTTACATGTTTATCGATGATATTCACATAACCAGTCCCTCACTCTTCCACCCACGTGGAACAATTGTGACTTTCTCTAAAGCTTTTATAACTACCTGATTCAGATTATGACCCTGTTCCATACTTACCCTGTTTTATTTCCTCCACGTACACATAACTAGACAAAACCCTGTTTTTAGTGTCTGTCCTTTGCAACAGAGCAAACCTCTGAACTGCTGTGTTCCCAACACTTAGGGTCTGGATCCATGAGGTATTTCCTTTACAAAGGGTTGGATCCTAAGTGCATCAAATATTTTAATAAATCAGGATTATTCCTGTCAACCTAACAGCTATGCACCTACTCAGGGTCTACAGAAATTATCTCCAGCTGATCTCTAATCTGCTACTCTTTCAGTTTCAGTTTGTCTGCTTTTAAAAATGTTGCACATCTGCTATCAACTGTTGCTGCTCTGCTATCTCCTCTCTGTTATCTCTTGGTGGCTCCTAACCCCACTTCAAGGGTATAGCAGGTCTAGAAATAAAAGCACGTAAGGATAGGGCTGTTCTATTATTAAAGTACAGTAACTGTAGTACAGACAGGCATACCTTCCTAGGGTTTTCAAGGGTTTTTTCTGGATCTCAAAAAATACACACACACACACAAGCAGAGATAAAGAATGGGTGTGCCAGGGCCTCTAGCCGCTGCAAACCAACTCCAGATGCATGTACCGCATGCCACTTTGTGTATCCAGCTTCACGTGGGTACTGGAGAATCAAACCCAGGCCCTTAGGCTTTACAGACAAACGCCTTAACCTATGAGCCATCCTCACCCCCCCAGGCCAATCTCACAGTCTCTGAAAAGAGGTTGCCAATTACTAGTCACTAGACCTAAATTCTGAAATATCTTACACCACAATGCCCTCTTACTGAAAATGGAGGTATCTCTTTCACCTATAAGCCAAACAACAGTTTTTTAAAAAAGAGGAGGGGCGAGGAGAACAAACTGCTGAAGAGTTTTTGGTTTTGGGGTGGGTGGGATTTTTTTGTTTTGTTTTGGATTTTTGAGTCAGGGTGGCCTTGTATTCCTGGTCCTCCTGCCTCTGCCTCCTGAATGCCAGGAATATAGCACCACCATGCTCAGCTTTTAGAGGTTTTTGGGTTTTTTTTTCTTCCTATGATGAAGAATGAGCCAGATGTGACAGTTCATGCCTGTAATTCCCAGCACTAGGAGGTAGAAGCTGAGGCTGAAAGATTGTGAGTTCAGGCTAGTCAGAAGTACACAGCAAAGGGGGAAAAAAGGAGGGAAGGAGAGAATGAAGGAAGGAAAAAAATGCTTTGTAGGAGAAATTCCACCTTGAATCAAGCCCATTTTCATACAGAACTGTACATGCACTTTCCAATTTAAGAGCTTAGTGTGGACTTCTGGCCCAGACTGCAAAGAACAACAAAACCATAATCATAAGTTGCAACCCTATAACCTTCATCCAATTCAAGCCTTCCCCAAAAGTTCCCTAAGGCTAAAATCATCTTGTACCACCTCCTTCAGCCAATCTAAATACAAGGTTGACAGGTTGAGAGGCAGGAATTTAAACAGCAATGGGAGGCAGGCCATTCAGATCTTCAGCTCAGAGACAAAGAAAAATAAGTTAGAACACTAAAGAGGTGACTGGAGGATGCAGCACTTCCAGAAGGTGGTTTCCTTCCTGTCACGAAGGGAGAACTCAGGTAGAAAGTGTTTCTACTTTCTCCAGTTGCCTAAAAGAAAATAAACAATAAGAAAATCTTAACAGGAAAGGAAAGGAAAGGAAAGGAAAGGAAAGGAAAGGAAAGGAAAGGAAAGGAAAGGAAAGGAAAAAGGGAAGGAAAGGAGAAAAGGCAAAAGTGTGGGAAAGAGGCCAAGAAGCCAAAAGAACCACACACACAGAACCAAAGGATGGGCTTTGGGAAACCACTGCCAATTACAAAACAATACTAGTGTGTACTACAATTTCTGGGTATTGCTAGTGTACTAGCATCTCCACTCATTTGTATATATTTATCCTGTAAGCATGAAATGTGTTTATTGGGGATAAGGAATAAGGAGTCGCAAAATCTAGTTGAACAAATTATTGGTAATTGTCCCCAGTTATGATTTTACGTGGCCTGTCACCAAAATGCAGTCATGTAAATTTTCTTTCAAAACCATAAAACAAACAATTTAGCAGGTAGTTCCTCAATTTTTTTTTTTTTTTTTTGAAGCAGGGTCTCACTCTAGCTCAGGCTGATCTTGAACTCAAGGCAATCCTCCCACCTCAACCTCGGATTGAAGGCACACACCACCACACCTAAGTCTTCCTCAATTTTTGATGTAGGAGCATAAAATCCCAGGCAGGGCTGGAGAGATGGCTTACCCCTTAAGGCATATGCCTGCAAAGCCTAAGGACCCCGGTTTGATTCTCCAGGTCCCACGTAAGCCAGATGTACATGGTGGCACATGGGTCTGGAGTTCCGTTTGCAGTGGCTGGAGACCCTGGCACGCCCACTCTCACTCCCCCCCGCCCCCCGTCTCTAATAAAAATAAATAAATAAAATCTTAAAATCCCTGGCAAATTACAGAACAATCTCTAAGAGAATCTTGATCTGCACATCGCCAATCACTGCATTCAGTCTATCTGCACAACCACCCACATTCTAAGCTTTTTGGGCACTCAAGATCTTTCTTGATAGGATGCAGGCTCTTGACAAGCAATAAGAATGTGGATCAGGCCACTCTTTGGGCAACCATTCTCCACTGCTCTTTCACCTTCTTTCTCAATCCTTTACTTTTTCCCCTAAAAGAAAGAGAATGGAATGTGATTATTCCCTTACAATACAACATCTAGTGCCTGAAACCAGACCAGAACTGAACTTAAATGCTGAAGCTATAAAAGTACTTGGCTATACATTAAAAACAAACAGCAACTAGCATGGCCTTGCTCAACACCGACTGCTCTAAAAGTTCATTCCCAGAATATTCGTGCTCTGAAGACCATTTCTGACACTGATTCTATGGCTGGATGAATTCCAAACTTTACCCATACAGTCAATGTTTCTGTACTTCATAAAGTTTCCACCAAAACCGTTGGCTTGAGTCTACACGCCTCTTTACTTCAAATTCACTCCAATGCAAATGCCCTTCTAACCATGGCCTCTATTCCAAAAATCATCTCTCTTCTAAACACTACTTTGGCTAATCTCCTTTTAATCCTGAACATGAACGCTGCCACTTTTATTTTATGACTCATTTAGCCAACTAGGGCCCAGCTATTGGATAGCATGCATATACCATTCCAAGTGAGCTAAGGAACACCTGAATACATTCTTGTACTGAACCTACCACACAAACTGCTTTTGCTCAAGGTTCGTTCCTTCTGATTAACCAGTGTGGTTAAATCCAGAGTGGGCATCCTCTTTAATTGAAAGGACTGTCTCCAACTGAAATCTACAAGTTATGTTACGGAAGGGCTGGCTCTGGCTGATGAATTTACATGGGCTCTCTCTTCACAAGGACAAAATGCCCATTTTGGAGAGTGGAAGTATAACCTCCACGCTACTGCTATGATAGGTACTCTGCTGTGAATTTTCCTACCACGTATGGGAAAGACCGTTCAGTCAGGCCCTTTTAACAAAGGAGCCGGCTTGGATATGGAAAGCTTGACTGTGCCTTGCAGGAGGTCAGGGAGAGGGGCATACCCAGAGAGGCCAACCTGGTGCATGTGACCCCCAATGCCTTGCCCTTGTGCACTGTGATCACCATCCCTTCTCTGAGCACACCTGCCACTGCCAGGCATTGCCGGCGAGGATCCGGACCCCAAGAGGAAGCCCAAGGGGCCCGGCAGCCCGCCTGGATGCTGGATGCAGGAGGTGGTGTCTAAGGGAGAAGGGCTCACCTGTAAGCGGCCACCGCGCGGGTCTGCAGGTATTTCTGGGCGGTCATGACTCCCACGAAGAGAAAGTTCCTGTCACGCGGACTGTCCTCGGTGGCCAAGCCTTGCGGCCAGAGCTGCGCCCCGCGCGCATCGCCCCGCGCCCCGCCAGCCTGGGACGCCGCCGCCGCCTCTTGTCCGGTACGGCAGCCCTCGAGGCTGTGGCGGCGCCGCGGGCCCACTCGCTTCAGCTCGGAGGCGCGGGGCAGGACTAGCCGTGAGGCCAGCACGAAGCCCAGCACGAGCCCGAGCAGCACGCTGAGCCAGGAGCGCCGGCCGCGCGCGGCCATGCCCGCGCCACTTCGCCCGCCGGGCCGCTGTCTCCGCCGCAGGCTCCGCGTGCCCTCAGCCCGCCGCCGCCCCCGCCAGCGGAGGCCAGCCCGCCCTAACGCCGTGAAGCCCGGCCCGGGCAGCGCCACGGCCGCCGCGGGCCCATCGCGCCCATCGCGGCCCCCGAGCTGCCCGCAGGCCCCGCGCCGGCGCTTTGTTCCGCACGCCCGCCCTCGCCGCCGCGGCCTGCGCCTTTAAGAAGGGACCATGCCCGGCGCGCGCCGGTAGCGGCTCGAGCGCGAGGCGGCAGCGGCTCCTCCCGCTCGCGCGCCGGGGCGTGAGGCCAGCGCGACGGTGACTGCTGCAGTGGCAGCCGAGCTCGGGCCCCCGTCCCGCCCTGCTCGCGTCCCCCCGCTGGGTCGTCTCGCCTCACGCTGCGCCCTCCCCCGTCCTCTTCGTGACCGGCGCCGCCACTGCAGCTGCACATCCTCCGGCTTAGCTCGCCATTGCAACAGGAGCCCCTCACGTCACGCACAGCGCGTTAAGAAGCTGCCCGGGCGGCGGCGAGTCGTGGCCCCTCTCAGGATCCGTCCGCGCAATGTGATTGGTGCAAAAGTGAATGGGGGGCGGTTCACGTGGACGAAGTTTAACCAGAAAAAAAAAAAAAAAAAGAAAGAAAAAAAAAAGCTCTTGCCCGTTCGGTGGGCGGCAGGACTTAGGGGGGCGTGTGTGTGTCCGGCGGGACCGCGACGGCCGCGGGATGGAGAGGGCTTAGAGAGACGCGGCGGGCTGTGCGGAGGTGCACGCCCGCCCCGGCAGCCAGTTATCCGCGGCCACGCCCCCTCGCCGGCGCGCTGAGCCCCGCTGCGGCGCTCGGCTCCCCGGGGCGCTTTGGCCTGCCGGCGACCCCGCTCGCCCCGGGACGTCGCCCACGCGCTGCTCGAGAGCTAGTTTTGCTGCAGGGGCTCCCGGGGCCCCAGACACCCCACGAGCCGCACGTTCCTCGCGCCCAGACTGTCCTGGGATAAACCCCACTGCCACGCCCTTCCCTCTTCAGGCCGACCTCGGGCTCCCTCCCCAGCGTCCCCATCCACACTGTATCTTTGTTCCCGCCTGTGGGCCTGTGGGCAGGAGCCCGCACGTATAGGATCAACAGTTGGTTTGGGACGTGCAGATGTGGACAGGGAACCGTGAATTCAGTTAGCTTGTTCTCTGTCGCTTGTTGCTTAAGCTAAATACTTAACGCTCAAAGCTCCTCACACAATACTGGCATTTAATGGGTAGTGAAGAAATGGTAGGTGATGAAGGCTTGTATTTAGTCCCTGCGGGTAGACAGCTGGTTAGCACCTCTCACCTGAGTGTCAGTATTTGTAATAGAAGTGTTCTAAAAAAAGGGGGGGGTTGTGGAATTTTAAGGCAGTTTTGGGGTACCAGCTCCTCTATGCTCGGTTTTAATAATTGTTACACATTTCCTTTACCAAAAAAGAAGAAGGGCTGGAGAGATGACTTAGTGGTTTAAGGCGCTTGCCTGAAAAGCCAAAGGACTCAGGTTCAATTCCCCAGGACCCTCGTAATTCAGATGCAGAAGGCAGCGGCTGGAAGACCGGGCGCTCGCTCGCTCTCTCTCTCTCTCATCTATCTGCCTCTTTCTCTCATAAATAAATAAATAATAAATAAATAAATAAATAAAATTTGGGGGTTTTGTTTGTTTGTTTGTTTTGAGGTAGGGTTTCATTTTAGTCCAGGCTGACCTGGAATGCACTCTGTAGTCTCAGGGTGTCCTCGAACTCACAGCGATCCTCCTACCTCTGCCTCCCGAGTGCTGGGATTAAAGGCGTGCGCCACCACGCCCAGCCAAAAATTATATATATTTTTAAGGCAAACCGTGCTCGAGAGATGACTTAGCGGTTAAGACGCTTGCCTGCAAAGCCTAGAGACCCAAGTTCCATGCCCCAGTAACACGTAAAGAAAGCTAGAAGCACACGATGGTGCATACATCTGGAGTTCCTTTGCAGTGCCTAGAGCCCCTGGTGCACCCATTTCCCCCCTCCCTCTTTCTCTCTCTCAAATAAATAAAATATTTTTTAACGCAACCAAAGCAACAAAGGTAAGAGTCCCCACACAACCAATGTTTGTAAATACCAATGTTGTTATTTAGTCACCAATGTATTAGGGTTTCTAATTGAACCTCTCGAAAAGCAAAATAGTACCCTGAGCCTAAGAGTTTCTTGTTGAGCAAATGAACCCAGGGGATTGGAAAAAGAAAACAAGCATGCTTGGAGTCAATCCTTGATCTTTCTTCATTACTGAGGATCACATTGCTGAATTTTTATACAGTTTACAATAATACCAAGCTGTGGAGGCTTCTCTGATACTGAATGGTGGTTGCTCTTGTTCATTCTTTGGATAGCACCACTTTCTTTGACCCTTGAGATTTATTTCAAATAGTTCAATGCCCATCTCCCCACAGACTTTGTCCCTAAGAGATAATCCACATCTAAAAATAAAATACTCATTATACAGTGATTTCAGCAGTGGTCTTGGGGAAAATACAGAACATACAATCATGAATTACAGGTTGGAAAACCATCTAGAAAAGTTCCAGTAAAGCTATAAGCCACAAGGCTGAGGAGCCCCCAGAGCCCCGAGATTCAGCAAGAATCCCATAATCAAAATGATTTACATAAAGCACAAACCTGGCAAACACAGATGTTTGGTTTTGTGGCAGTCAATGATTTCAGTGTCTTTTAACCTGCTTTATACATGTCTATATTTTCTAAAGTAAAATTCAATGATAGAAGTACAGAAATGTAAGCTGGGTGTGGTGGCGCATGCCTTTAATCCCAGTACTCAGGAGGCAAAGGTAGGAGGATCACCATGAGTTCAAGGTCACCCTGAGACTACATAGTGATTTCCAGGTCAGCCTGGGCTAGAGTGAGACCCTACCTTGAAGAAAAAAAAAAGTACAGAAATATTTTCTTAAAAAAAAAAAAAGGAAAGAAAAACCGGGCGTGCTGGCACATGCCATTAAATCGTAGCACTGGGAGGCAGAGGTAAAGGATCATCATGAGTTCAAGGCACCCTGAGAATACATAATGAATTCCAGGTCAGCCTGGACTACAGTGAGACCCTACCTCAAAAGAAAAAAAAGTACAGAAATGTGTGACAGGAATATTTTGAGGGTGAACATTTTGTCCTCAAGTCCCTGCTTCCTAGAAGTACCTACGTCACTTATTCCTTGAAGATGTCTGATAGCTCACAGCCCACCTGTGAGGTGGTCCATTCTAGATCCGTGGTCAGAAGCCTGGGCTGATGTCTCTGAGCTCTATAGAGTCTCACTTGGACAAGCACCAGAGTCTCAGCGTTTAACAACTCTCCTTGTCTCTATGAGGATCTCTCTACCCGGTCATGTTAAAGGCACCTCACTCCTCAGGAGTGGTTCTAGACTGGTATGTAGAAATTTGTCCAGAAAATGCTGATCATCTACTTCCTTTCTGTCTGCCTGAGTGTAATTCTTTAAGACACATAATTAAAATTCATTTCTACTTACATTGCGTTTTCTCACCAATTGCAACTTTCTTCTCATACATGCTACATTTCTTTCTGCTGGTAATACATTGAGTGCCTGTTACAGGTATAACATTTTGCATAATTTGCTGCAATTTCTTGGAAACCTCTGGTAAATACCTCAATTGTTTGTTGGCAGCAAGCCTCGAACAACCCACAGTTCCCTGTAAGGACTTCTTTAAAGACACAGCATCTGTACTCAAGCCCCAAACAGGGATCCCTGGGAAAGGTGGTAATCATATTTTTTTAAAAAAGTTTAGAAATGCCTCTTTTAAGAAACTGAATAAAATCCATCCTTTCAGAAGGGTCTGTTCACTGCCTGGAAGAGAATATCTATAATGACGACTTTACTAATATTACCACTTAGCCTCAATTAACCCAATAAAATTTTGCTTCACTGTTAATATTACTATCAAATTGACAAGCAAAGCTCTCGTTAGCCTGTGAATTTTTCTACCTAGGCATGATAGCATACACCTAGAATCCCAGCACTTGAGAGGCTGAAGCAGGAGGATCATAAGTTCAAGGCCAGTCTGAGGTACATATCAAATGAAAGCTCATCCTGGACAACTTAGTGAAACCGTGTCTCAAAACTCAAAAAGTAAAAGATGGCTATAGCTCAGTGGTAGAGTAGTGGCTTATAATATGCGAGGCTCTGGGTTCACTCCTCAGTACCTTTTTTTCTCGGTTTTTCGCAATATTTTCTTCTATTTGGAGCATTTCTAGTTTGAGGTAAGAAATGGCAAGTGATTATGACTTCTGCCTTCCAGACGCTAGCAAAACCAACAATGGTTGTCTAGAATATTCTTCAGTGCTTCATGTGTTTTTGATCTGCTTAGGCTGTGTGCATGTGCACAGATGTACGTCAGAGACAGCAAGAAATAGAAGATAGCAGCACAGCTCTGTGTGCTGCCCAGATGAGAGGTGACCTAGAGAACAACAGTTGCTGCCAGCACAGGCTCTCTTGGGACAGAGTTAAATGTTCCCCAAGGGATAACCACTGCAGGGGCCGAGGACATTTTGCTTCTGGCATGAGGCTTAATCCTTGTATAGCAAAGACATTTGCCTTTCCCACCCATTGTCACGAAATGCCATTAATCTTTAAAACAGGATCAGAGTTTCCACAGCTGGACAGTTTGTACAAAGACAAACCTCCCACCCATGGGAGGATACGCTTGCTGACTGCATCAGAACCCCTGTGCTGGTCAGCTAGAGAACCGGCCCACAGCATGACCACCTTAGGGGTAACCACAATTAGGGCCAGGTTTGGACCGCTTGCTTGCTGAGACACTACAGATGTGTAGCTTATAGTCCCTAACATAAAATTGCTGCAGAAAGGCTAGAGAGATGGCTTAGCAGTTAAAGCACTTGTGGGCAAAGCCAAAGGACCCAGGTTTGATTCCCCAGTACCCACATAAAGCCAGACACACAAGGTGGCACATGGGTCTGGAGTTTGTTTGCAGTGGCTAGAGGCCATGGGGAACCCATTCTCTCTCCCCCCTCCCATCTACCTCTCTCTCTCAAATAAATAAAATATTTGTTTTTAAATTGCTTCAGAAGAAGGCTTAAGCTAGCAACTGAAGCAGAAGTCATTTGGATCTACAAACACCGAAAGTACAATGCAAGGCTAAGAAAACCTATCATAAATCCTACTGCTTAATGACCCACTTCCCCATCTGTCAGACAGCCTATTAATCTGCTATCTCAACAGTGTTAGGGTTATAATATTCTTTTTTTAAAAAAAAAGATGCATTTTTTAAAATTTACTTTTATTATATATGATCAGTGTCATAATATTCTTATCACTCTCCTGATAGGTGATGGGGCTACTATCCAAGCTCAGCACTGAAGGCCTTTTTGGGAATGAGGGCATGTTGACATGATCTGCTGAGGGACAGCAAAGCCATACACCTGGAGGACAATTTGGTCAACATTACAAGTAGCTATTGTATTCAATAGCTACTTTTTTGTCCCACAAATCCTACTTTTGAAAATTATCCTCCATCATACCATAATCTATGACACTTATACTGATTATTCTGTGTTCCATTGTGTGTGACAGTGACCTGGGAGAGCCACGTGTCTGTTTATAGAGGGAGGAATGAAAAAATGCTGGTGCAGTCATCAGAAAATAAAATACAGCCATTCCTGTATTTATGACAGGGTTAGTTAGGTACTGATAGCTCAAAATAAAGGGATACAGTTGTAAGTGTAAAAGGCATGAAATGCACCTAATTTACTAAACATCCCAGCTCAGCAACATGCCCCCACTTTATAGCTGGTTGTTTCCCGAGGGATTTCCTGGCAGCAGGAGAGGATGGGACCCCATATTGCCAAGGAAAAGAACCAAATTCAAAGTAGACTTTTTTCTGAATGCATTCACTTCTGCCCATGGTAAAGTCAAGAAATCAGAAGTCAGACCTTTGTAAGTTGGGACCATCTGTAGTCTGCAGCTGTAAGCCAGTGAGGGGGCTCTCTCTATGCTGAGATGAAAAGACTTCCACATGGTAAAAAACATAAAACAGAAACAATAAGCATTTTCTTAGTGATTTTATTACCAAACACAACAAATGAAAGTGACGACCTGGGGTGGGGGCAGAGGAAATGAGGGCGTTGAAAAGAGGATGTGAGCGAGATTTCCCATGGGGTACGTGTAAGGGTTGGTCTAGCTTTTTATTTTATGTGATGATATTACAGCAAAATGGTACTATTCCCACAAACTGAATGCTCTAAAATATCCAGAGCAGGACCCAGTGGGTACAGTGTCTGAGTTTGATCACCAACACCACATAAACTAGACATGGTGTCACAGGCTTGTAATTCCAGCACTCGGGAGGTAGAGGCAGGAGGATCAGAAGTTCAAGGTCATCCTCAGCTACTGAGTTTGAGGTCAGCCTGAGCTATAAGAGATTGTCTCAAAAAAATTCAGAGCAGGGCTAGAGAGATGGCTTAGTCATTAAGGCACTTGCCTGCAAAGCCAAAGGACCCAGGTTTGATTCCCCAGTACCTTTGTAAAGCCAGATGCACAAGGTGGCACATGCATCTGGAGTTCGCCTGCAGTGGCCAGAGGCCTTGGCATGCTTATTCTCTCTCTCTCTCATTCTACCTCCCTCACTCTCTCTCTCTCTTTCTCTCAAATAAATAAGCTTTTCATTTATTTATTTGAGATGAGAGAGAGAGACAATGGGCACACCAGGGCCTCCAGTGACTGCAAATGAACTCCAGATGCATGTACCACCATGTGCATCTGGCTTATGTGGGTACTGGGGAATCAAACCTGTGTCTTTAGGCTTCAAAGGCAAGCACCTTAACTGCTAAGCCATCTCTCCAGCCAATAAATAAACAAATAAAAAAAATTTTTTTTTTTTTTTTTGGTTTTTCGAAGTAGAGTTTCACTCTAGCTTAGGCTGACCTGGAATTAGTCTCAGGGTGGCCCTGAACTCAAGGCAATCCTCCTACCTCTGCCTCCCGAGTGCTGGGATTAAAGGCGTGAGCCACCACGCCCGGCAGATTTCTTAAAAATATTTTTATTTGAGCCGGGCGTGGTGGCACACACCTTTAATCCCAGCACTCGGGAGGCAGAGGTAGGAGGATTGCTGAGAGTTTGAGGACACCCTGAGACTACATAGTGAATTCCAGGTCAGCCTGAGCCAGAGTGAGACCCTACCTCAAAAAAAAAAAAAAAAAAAAAAAAAAAAAAAAAGAAAAAAAAAAAGAAATCTAGAGCAGTTCATTAAAATAATGAACACATCACAATTTATTAGTCCAACTGCTTTTGTCTTAAATGGAAACTAAAGCCCAGAAAGGTGAAGCTAATGCATGCTCTCACCTGCCACAACCCACAGAGCCAGGACCCAAGCCCAGAGTGCCACAGATTGTGGGCATGAATTGCCAAGATGTTATCTTTCCGGTTTTGCCTCTCACCTCTCAACAATGGACTAAAACAAATTTTCAGGAAATGAACTGAAGTTTTGCTTCACATTTTCCCTAATATGCCACTGTGAACAGTCCTCCCACATGGAAATATTACCTGTCTTCTTAGATCATTAAAGTACTTACCTACCCAGGTTTAGCATCCCTAACAGAAAAACCCCAATATTCCAAAATCTGGAACGTTCCAAGTACTAACATGACACCACAAGTGAAAAGTTCCATAGCATGGAGTCTTGTTTCACACACAAAATTATTATTTATTTTTAAATTTTTTCAATTTTGACATTTTCATGCATGAATATAATGTAGTTTGATCTTATTCCCTCAAATAACCCTTATTTTCTCCTCCTCCCACTAACGCCCTTCTTCCCCATTTTACTTTCATGCCTTTTGGGGAGTGAGGGTGGTTTTGAGGTAAGGTCTCATTTAGCCCATGCTGGCCTTGAACTCACAGTGATCCTCCTACCTCTGCCTCCCGAGTTCTGGGATTAAATGCTTGTGTCCCATGCCCAGATCTTATGCCTTTTTTTCCCCATTGAGTTAAGTGAGAGTTGCTTGCATTATCTTGTGGAATGGGCAACTTAGCAATAACTGCACCACTGATGAACCTACCTCCCCCTCTCACAGCAACCATTAGCTGTCATTAGCTATTCCAGGACATCTGTGAATTCTCATGTACCCTTCTTCATCAATAGTAAAGTAATGACAGGCTCAATCTTACATGCAAAATAATTTAAAATATTGTGTAGGATTCCTTTCAGGATAAGTGTACATGCATATAAATAATTTTAGTCCCATGTCAAATATATCTTGGGGGCTGGAGGAATGGCTTAGTGGTTAAGGCACTTGCCTGCAAAGCCAAAGGACCCAGGTTCAATTCCCCAGAACCCACATAAACCAGATGCACAAGGTGGCACATATATTTGGAGTTCATTTGTAGTGGCTGGAGGGTCTGGCACGCCCATTCTCTCTCTCTCTCTCTCTCTCTCTTTCTCTCTGTCAAACAAATAAAAATAAAATAAGATTTAAAATAAAAAAGAGCTTAAAATATACATGTCTCATCACACATATGTTAAATTCTAAAACAGGGCTAGAGAGATTGCTTAGTGGTTAAGGTGCTTGCCTGCAAAGCCAAAGGACCCAAGTTTGATTCCCCAGTATTCATGTAAAGCCAGATGCACAAGATGGTATATGTGTCTGGAGTTCATTTGCAGTGGCTAAAGGCCCTGGCATGCCCATATTCTCTCTCTTTTTCTCTCTCTTCCTCTCCCTCTGTCTCTCCTAAATAAATAAATAAATTCTACAATCAAAATAATTTAACCAGAAACATTTGTCCCATCCTCTCTCTTCCAAGCATTTTGGATAAGGGATACTCAATCTGTTTTTAGAATCAGTATGTCCATTTGTTTTGTTTTATACTTGCCAAAATTTCATAATATTAGGGACTTATATCACCTTTTACCCTTAAATATATAAGTGTTTCAAAAAGTTCTTAGGTAATAGATATTTAGTAGTATATTGTACATGACAAAGGGTTTGGGGAGGACAGTACTAGAACTCTGTGGCAATAGCGCCCTCTTGTGTGTGGATTTCCTTAATCTTGGACTCAGAACAATGGTCACTTTATGGGTCATATCAGCCTTTTTCGTCTTCTTCTTCTTCTTCTTCTTTTTTTTTTGGTTTTTCGAGGTAGGGTCTCACTCTGGTCCAGGCTGACCTGGAATTCACTCTGTAGTCTCAGGGTGGCCTCGAACTCACGGCAATCCTTCAACCTCTGCCTCCAGAGTATTGGGATTAAAGGCGTGCGCCACCACGCCCGGCTCATATCAGCCTATTTCTAATTATTGCCTAACCCAACATTTTCCAAAGTGACATCCTGGTTCAATATTTGTGGTCACACAATAAAATGAGGAATGTTGCCAGGTGTGGTAGCTCACGCCTTTACTCCCAGCACTTCAGAGGCAGAGGTAGTAGAATCACCGTGAATTTAAGGCCACCCTGAAACTACAGAGTGACTTCCAGGTAGCGAAACCCTACCTAAAAAAAAAAAAAAAAAAATGAGGAATGTTGAACTAAAAAAACAACCTGTCAGTTGAAATTTCCCCTTTGCATCATGAAACTGAGAATATTGGGAGGTAAGGTTGGCCTTGCAGGTTTAACAAGCCCCTGAACTAATTCTGATCCCCAGATGATGAGAGTCACTGCTATCCTCTTTAATAGAACACACATTCCTATCATCTCCCTAATGGGCGCATCAGCCAATATAAGTTAATAGCATATGGCCATAGAGCTAGCTGAAAAGTCCTTCTCTCCCGAGGAGCACAGAGTGCAGGGTACACATGGAAAAGAGTGTCTGAAGGGAATTTAAAGGTTCCTAATAAGCATTACATGGCTACAGAAAATTGAGAGTTTTTTGTACACTATACGGTGCCCAGTCTCCACCAGCAGCATCATGATTCAAAAGCTCATTCGAGTGTCTGCCCCAAACCTAGAAACTTCTGATGTCTGAAGGAGGTTGGGTGGGCATGGAGTCAGGGTGCAGCAAGAAGAGAGGATGAAGTTAGAGGTCAGAGGGGTTCACATCATCCAGCTTCCATCAGCCTCCCCTACGCCATTGGAAAGGCAGCAAGCCATTTTTATTCCCTATAAGGATGCCATAGGTTGGGTCTGCAGTATCCCCTAAAGGTCTGTGGTGGTTTGATTCAGATGTCCCCCATAAATTTATGTTTTCTGAATGCTTGATCCCCAGTTGGTGGCAATTTTGGAATGGGAGCCTCCTGGAGGCAGTCAGTGGCATTGGGGGAAGGCTTATGGGTGTTATAGGCAGCTTCCCCTTGCCAATGTTTGGCACACTCTCCTGCTGTTGTTCTTCACCTGATGTTGGCTAGGAGGTAATGTCCACCCTCTGCTCAAGGCATATTTTCCCCTGCCATCATAGAACTTCCTCTTGAGTCTGTAAGCCAAAATAAACCCTTTCCTCCCATAAACTGCTTTTGGTTGACTGCTTTCTACCAGCAACTTGAAACTGACTATAATAATGAATTGGTACCAAGAGTAGGGTCATTGCCACTAGAAACCTGACTGTGTGGCTTTTGGCCTTTTGGGACTGATCTGAGGGAAGAATATGGAAGGATTTGAAACCTTGGCCTAAGAGACACCTTGAAATGCTGTAAGTACAGCTTGATGGACTCTTCTGGTCAGAGTTGAAAGACCTGAATGCAATAAGAACTATGGACTGTGAGGTTTGGCTTATGAGGGTGAGAAAGAGCTTTGTAGGGACTGGGCTAGAAACACTTTGCATGAGAGGCTTGCTGCATTCTGCTTCTCTGTGTCCTGAGAACTTGTGCTGGGTTGCATTGTGTAGAAATGGACTGGTGTGAGCAGAGAGATATGGCACAGAAAGAAATGAAATCTAGCCAGGAGTGATGGCACAGGCCTTTAATCCCAGCACTTGGAAGGCAGAGGTAAGAGAATCACCATGAGTTCAAGGCCACCCTGAGATTACATGGTGAATTCCAGTTCAGCCTGAACAAGAGACCCTACCTGGGGGTGGTGGTGGGGGGGGGGAGAACAACAACAACAAAAGAGAAATATTTGCACCAAAACCACTCCCCATTCAGCTGCAATTGTTTGAAAGATTACAACCATTGGGATTGGGCCAGATAATCTGCATTGGAATAATAGGAAGTATGCAGGCTCTTTTTAAGTAAGGGGCCTGAATGCTAAAGGAGTGTCCTGCTCTTCAGTTGGATTTATTTCACCCCTGTGTTAACAAGTTGGTAGCCCACATGATACTATGGAGTGTAACAAATGCAGAAAAGAGAAGGTCATTGAATTTGCAACACAATCTTGTGTTTTGGAAATGGCCATGGGAAGTGTGAAGCAGGCTTGTTGGATTACCTGTGTGGAGGCCCAATAGAGCCATGAGAGCGAACATGGGTTTCAGTCAAGATACCAGGACTATGGGATGGCTGCCAAGGAGATCTGCCAGCACTGGATGAAGTTTTCTGGGACTGTGAATAGCCTGGAGAAGTGGAATTGGAACTCCAAAGATTCATCACTGGTTACATTTATCAGACACTTGTCACTGGACTTGAAGCCAGTGTTTGCCCCATTTGTTTTAAATCTTGTATTGGTTGACTATTTCTTTTCTATGTCCAACGTTATGTTTTGCAGTGTGAATGTTTATTCTGTGTCATTATGGGTTTTTGTTGTTGTTGTTGTTGTTGTTTTGTTTTTTTTTGTATTACGTCTCAGTTAAGAGACCTTTGACTATGGGAATGTTTATCAGTTTACGGGGGTCGGGGTGGAATGTGGTGGTTTGATTCATAAACTTATGTGTTCTGAATGCTAGGTCCCAAGCTGGTGGCAATTTGAGGTTTGGAGCCTCCTAGAGACAATATAGTATTGAGAGTGAGTTTATGGGTATGATAGCCAGCTTCCCCTTGCCAGTGTTTGGCACTCTCCTGCTGCTATTATCTACCTGATGTTGGCAAGGAGGTGATGTCCACCCCCTGCTCATGCCATCCATCATTTTCCCCTGCCATCTTGGAGCTTCCTCTCAAGTCTGTAAGCCAAAATAAACTCTTTCCTCCCACAAGCTGCCTGGTCAGGTGCTTTCTGCCAGCAACGTAAAGCTGACTGCAACAAGGTCTATATGTTCAAGGCTCACTTATGCACCCGTAGTGCAAATGGGAGGCAATAAAACCCATAAGAGGTGGGAGGAAGTCCAGTTTGGGGGGATACCCTTGGAGAGGAAATTGGGATCTGGCTTTTTGTGTCTCTGCTGCTTTATGTCCTGGCTTCCACGACGTGAGCAGTTTCCTCTATCACATGCTCTGGACATGAGGTACTGTGCTTTCCAAGGCAATGGGGCCAAGTGACTATGGACTAAAACCTCCAGAACTAAGCCAAAATAAACCTTTCCTCTTTAAAAGTTGATTATCTCAGGGGCTGAGGAGATGGATGCACGGATTGCTGTGCACGTGTGAATACCTGAGTGTGGTTCCCCAAAACCCACCCAAAGTCAGATCCTGCAGGGCTAGCATCTGCAATCCCAGCACACCTAGGATGCCAAGGGAGGTGTAAACAAGAGAATTACTCAGAAGCTAACAGGCCAGCGAGCTGGGTTTTGTTCCCAGTGAACAAGAGACCCTGCCTCAAAGTGGAAGGCAAGGACTGACCTCCACACATGTGCTATGGCATGCATGTATACATACATACATACATACATACATACATACATACATACAAAGTTAATTATCTCTAGTATTTTGCCACAGTCATGGAAAGTTTGTTTACCCCTTTGAGATTTCTGTTTTCTTTGAATTTCTCCTGGAAACGCCATTTTAAACCTGTTGGTGCTCATGAACTCCCAGTGGTGTGGCCTTCTGCACATAGTTTGCCTCGGTTATGTCACTTAGGAAAGACTCCAGACCCTCCCCCCAACACCTCAACTCAGCTCTGGCACTCAAAAAAATGTATTCTTCTGTTTAGCAAATGGGGAAGAAATATGAAAATCTAACATGTTTTATTATTACAAAGTGGATGTGGCCTTAAGATGCAATTGACCTGTACCTTCAGCTGCCACCGGCAGTGTTTCCTCATCATTTCACTGATGTTGAAATGAAGCGGAGGAGTTCTACTGAACTAGTATAATTTGTTTCCTTCACATTTCCTGGATCTCATGACATTTTTTAGTCAGTGGGAA
Source organism: Orientallactaga sibirica (assembly GCA_036365145.1). Lineage (NCBI taxonomy): Eukaryota > Metazoa > Chordata > Mammalia > Rodentia > Dipodidae > Orientallactaga > Orientallactaga sibirica. The sequence continues at coordinate 20,780,224 of JAEOAD010000031.1, forward strand.
ATGGTTTTTTAAAAAAGTGAATGTAGGGCTGACCAGTTAAGGTGCTTGCCTGCAAAGTCTAAGGACATAGGTTCAATTCCCTAGTACCCGTGCAAGCCAGATGCACAAGGTGGCACGTGGTGTCTGGAGTTTGTTTGCAGTGGCTGGAGGACCTGTAGCACCTATTCTCTCTATCTCTCTCAAATAAATAAACAAATAAATAAAATAATAAATAAAATATTTTTTTAAAATAAATGTAGGGGTTGGGAAGATAGCTCAGCAGGTAAGAGTGCTCGCTGGGCAAGCGTAAGTTAGATCCCCCAGCACCCACCTAAGTTGCAGCATGGACACACATGCTTGTAACCCCAGGACTGAGAAAACACAGAGGTAGGAAGATTGCTTGGTTTCCACAGTGAGCCAGTCTATCTGAAAACCAGCATGCTTCATGTTGAGTGAGAAGCAATCTCAGGTAAAGAAGGTGAAAAAGTGATTGGAGGATACCCAATGTCTTCTCTGGCCTCCACATGCACACAGAGCATATGCATCTGTACTCATACATACGCAACATATAAATACCACACATGAGACCACACAAAGAGAATCTGTATGCCACTTAACATTTATTTAGAAGCAAACATCAGGGCTGAATAAATGGCTCAGAGGTTAAGGTGCTTGCCTAACAACCTGAGTTCAATTCCCCAGTACCCACATAAAGCCAGATGCACAAAGTGCCACATGCATCTAGAATCTGTTTACAGCTGTTGGAGGCCCTGGTGTGCCCATTCCTTTGTCTGTCTCTCTCGTATCTCTCTCTGCTTGCAAATAAAAAAATAACAATATTTAAGCCTGGAGCCAGGTATGGTGGTGCACGCCTTTAATCCCAGTACTTGGAAGGCAGAGGTAGGTGGATTACCATGAGTTTGAGGCCAACCTGAGACTAAATAGTGAATTCCAGGTCAGCCTGGGCTAGAGAGAGACCCTACCTTGAAAAACAAAACAAAACAAAGCAAAAAGAAAGAAAGAGAAAGAAAGAAAGAAGAAAGGCAGGCAGAAAGAAAGAAAGAAAGAAAGAAAGAAAGAAAGAAAGAAAGAAAGAAAGAAAGAAAGAAAAGAAAGGAAGAAAGAAAGAAACCATGAAATTTAGGTTTTGACATTATATGAACCTGTGACACCATGGTCATAATCAAAATCATGAACTTATCCATCACCCCCAAATGTTTTATTGCAAAACTCTGCCTGCCTGCTTTTTTTTTTAAGATTTTAAAAAATTATTTATTATTTATTTATTAGAGACAAAGAGAGAGAGTGTGTGAGAATGGGTGTGCCAGGGCCTCTATCCACTGCAAACGAACTCTAGACACATATGTGACCATGTGCATCTGGATTACATGGGACCTGAGAATTGAACCAGGGTCCTTAGGCATCACAGGTATGTGCCTTAACTGCTAAGCCATCTCTCCAGCTGTCCTGCCTGCTTCTCTTGAGACAGGTTCTCATACTGTTACCCAGGCTAATCTAAAACTATGAAGCCTAATTTGTGGCAATGCTGATTGCTCCAATGGCTGAGATTACAGACAAGAGCCACCACCCACAGCAGGTTGTTTTGTTTTTGAGACAGTCTTACTATGTAGCCCAGCCTGATAATCATGCTCCTCCTGCCTTAGGCTCCTCAGTGCTCTGCCAATCTAAATTTTTTGTTCTGCTTAGTAATCCCTCCCTCTCTGTCCTCCCCTGTCTCAGGCAACCACGAGTCTCTGTCACTATAGTGTTTTGTATAAATGGAATCATATTTGGTATAAGTGGAATCATAGTTCGTATAAATGGAATCAAATTTTCTTTTCCCTGGCTTCTTTCACACAGCATAATTATTTGAAATCCATTCATGGTGGCATTTGTTTAGTTCTTTCCATTTGATTACTGTAGCATTCCATTCTATAAACTTCCATTCACCTGCTTGTGGAAGTCTGTATTGATTTCAATTTGGGCTATGACAAGTACCACTGATGTGAACATTTGTGTTCTAAGGGCATGTGCTTTCATTTCCCTCTGTTAATATTTGAGTAGAATGGCTGGGTGGTAGTTTATTATGTATAAATTCACTTTTTAAGGAACTGATCAACTGGTCTTCTTTCCTAACTTCTTTCTTTCCATCCATTCCTTCCTTTTGTCAGAGATTCACTCTAGCCTAGGCTAGCCTCAAACTCAGAGTGATCCTCTGACCTCAGCCTCCCAAGTGCTAGGATTATAGGAAGGAACCACCATGCCCAGCTTCCCTTTTTCATTTTTCCCTTCCTTGATTTTTCTTTCTGTTTTTATTTATTTTTTAAAAAAATTTGAGAGGGAGATAATGGCTGTGCAGGGCCTCTAGCCACTGCAAATGAATTCCAGATGCATGTGCCACCTTTTGTATCTGGCTTACATGGGTACAGGGGAATCAAACCTGGGTCCTTAGTCTTCACAGGCAAGTGCCTTAACCATGAAGCCATCTCTCTCCAGCCCTTTTTCTTTTCTTTTCTTTTCTTTGCTTTGCTTTTCTTTTTCTGGATGTAGGATCTCACTTTAGCCTAGCCTGACCTGGAACTCACTCTGTAGTCCCAGGTTGGTCTCAAACTCATGATGATCCTGCTACCTCTACCTCCCAAGTGGAATTAAAGGCATGTGCCACCATGAGTATTTTTTAAATTATATTTTATTTGAGAGGACAGAGAATGGGCACTCCAGGGCCTACTGTCACTGAAAATAAACCAATGCATGAGCCACTTTGTGCATCTGTCTTACATGGGTACTAGGGAATTAAATCTGGTCCAGCTGGGTTTGCAAGCAAGAATCTTTAATCACTAAGCCATCTTCCCAGCCTTCCATTTTTGTTGTTGTTGTTGTGTTGTTTTTGTTTTTCTGAGGTAGGGTCTCACTCTAGGTCAGGTTAACCTGACCTGGAATTCACTGTGTAGTCTCAGGATGGCCTCAAACTCTTGGTGATCCTCCTACCTCTGCCTCCCAAGTTACTGGGATTAAAGACGTACACCACCACCACGCCCAACTTTTTAATTTTGTTTTTGACATGGTGCTGGGTTTCACACATGCCAGGCAAGTGTCAATCACTAAGCTACACCTTCCATCCTGTCTTCTACTTTCTGTTTCTGCCAGGGATGTGTGAGAGATCCAGTTCATCTAGAGCCTCGTCAACAGTTGAAATAGTCTCTCTCTTTTTTTTTTTTAGAATCTTCTGTACTTTAATGTGTTACTGTCATAAATAAAAGGGAAATCAGTCATCAAGGGCTCCAGAATGAACAGCATTTTCGTAACTTCCATGTTTATCGTCTTTACTTTCTGGGTGTAACTTTATAAGATCATCAATTCTAAGAATGGTAATGGCAGCCTCTGTTGCAAATTTCAAACTCTTCACTTTAACTACAGTGGGTTCAAACACCCCAGCTTGTTTGTTGTCCCGTGGTTTCCCATTGACCAGATCAAGACCAATTCATTTCAGATTTTTACGTTCTGGGTTGACTTGAGCCTCATTATGAAAAGCTCTTAATTTAGCAACAAGATCCGTGGCATTTTGGGCAGCATTCACTCCAGTGTGTTAGGAATAACAAGAAGAGACCTTGCAAACTCTGCAATAGCAAGCTGCTCTCGAGACCCCATACTGGTTGCATAGTTTTCAATGTATATGGACAGGGCTGCTTCTACAGCACTGCCACCTGGGACCACAGATTTTGATCCAACACTCTTCACCACACAAAGAGCATCGTGTAAAGAGCGCTCCATTTCATCACACATGAAGTCATTTGCACCACGTAAGATGATGGATGCAGATGTACGGGCCTTTGTATTTTTGATTAAGATCAGTTCGTCATCACATATTCTCTCCTGTATCACCTCCTCTGCTTGTCCCAACATTGTAACTTCAAAAGTTTCTTCACCTTCCAAATTGGCCAGGGTTGACAGTATACTTGCTCCAGAAGCCTTAGCAATGCACTTAAGGTCCTTCTTCAAGACTCTTCTAACTGCCATAGCACCAGCCTCCACAAAGTACTTCAGACACATATCGTCAATCCCACCAGTGGTGAGAATTACATTGGCACCAGTTGCCAGGATATTCTGAATTCTCTCTTTGGTAATATCTGTTTCTCTCTAATTTGGTCCAATTTCTCAGGGTCTGTAATAACAACCTGTACACCAAGCTTCATCTTTGTTTTCTGCAGGCTGAAGTCAAGACATGCAATTTTTGCATTAACTATTCTCTTGGGCATACCCTGAGCTCCCACCACACAGTTGAGTGCATACCCATTGATGAGCATGCTTTCTATCTGACTTTTCCCATGGGCTTTCAGAACATTAACTAAATTGACTGGATATCGAGGCTGGCCTCTTATGTCTGTATTTAACAGCAAGTACAGCATCCACTACCATGTTAGAGAAGAAATCACCATTTACTCCAATAATTTTGGAAGACATGGATGTCTTAGCAGCATTAATCAGGCAATCTCTTCCAAGTTCATCTGTATTTATAATTAAGTTTTCACTGATATAGCGCACTGCTTCCTTGCAAGCAAGTCGATAGCCACTAATAACTGATGTGGGATGAATTTTCTGTTTGACTAACTCGTCTGCATTTTTTTAGAAGTTCTGCTGCAATAATAACCACTGAGGTAGTTCCATCTCCAACTTCTTTGTCTTGCAGGTCAGCCAACTCATAAAGAACTTTAGCTGCGGGATGTTCAACCTCCAGCAATTTCAGGATGGTTGCACCATCTTTAGTGATCGTTACATCATCAATGTCATCCACCAGCATTTTATCCAAGCCAACTGGTCCAAGGGAACTTTTTACAATATTGACAATAGAAGCTGCAGCCATAACGTTCTGGGAGCAGATGGCCTCCCCAGTGCTGCGGTCCCTGGACACGGACAAAGGCCCCTCCATCTTGCCGGAACGTGTCTGACTCCATTCACAGTGCACACAACCGGTATCTCGGCTCCAATGCCCGAACTGCGGCCAAGACAGCCAAGGCGACGGGTAACTCCTGGGTAACGCGCCCCGCCCCAGCACGGGGCCTCTTTTTTTTTTTTTGAGAATTTTATGGACATACTGTATACTTGTTATATTCTCCCTGTGTTATGCTCCTAAGTCGTCTCCCCCCAACCCCCAGAGGTAGGGTCTTACTCTAGCCCAGGCTGACCTGGAATTCATTATTCATTATGTAGTCACAGTGAGCCTCCTACTTCTTGTGCTTCCCAAGTGCTGAGATTAAAGGTGCGTATCACCACACCCATGGCCTAAATCTCTCTCTCTCTCTTTTTCTTTATTTATTTGCAAGCAGAGAGAGCTAGAGAAAAGAGAAACAGACAGAAGGAATGGGCAAGCCAGGTCCTCCAGCCACTGCAAACAAACTCCAGATGTTTGTGCCCCTTTGTGCATCCGGCTTTACATGGGTACTAAAAAATCAAACCTGGGTTGTTAGGTTTTGCATGCAAGAGCTTTAACACTGGGCCATCTCTCCAACCCCAAGTCTTCTTTATTTGAACTTTTCTAGTAAGTGTGTAGTGGTGTCTCACTGGGGTTTTAATTTGCAATTTCCTAATTACTCACATTGTGGACCTGGGAAACACACTCCCAAAATGGCACTTAGGGGAAGGGCTATGATAGATATTTAGGGTGTGAGCCATAAGATAATGGAGATGATGACAAGCAGTAATGTTAGAAGATCCCAGCAATGGTCTAGGAATATGGGCAATGGGGGACCACAGGGCTATGAAACAGGCGCATGGCAACTGCGGGGACTGTCGAGGCCATGAGGTCAGCTTTCTGCTTCTGATGGACTTCATGTATACACAGAGAAAGAAGCTGAAGGCAAATTACAGTCCAATGGAGAACAAAGAAAAATGAGAAAGCCCTACTAGTTTCCTATCCAATGCCAAGACAGGCCTAATTATAAGGATTATAAAGAACTTTGAACCTGCTGGGTGTGGTGGCACACGCCTTTAATCCCAGCACTCGGGAGGCAGAGGTAGGAGGATCGCCATGAGTTCAAAGCCACCCTGAGACTACATAGTGAATTCCAGGGTCAGCCTGGGCTACAGTAACACCCTACCTCAAAAAAAAAAAAAAAAAAACCCAACAAAACAGCTGGGCCTTTAATCCCAGCACTCGGGAGGCAGAGGTAGGAGGATTGCCATGAGTTCAAGGCCACCCTGAGATTACAGAGTGAATTCCAGGTCAGCCTGGAAAAAACAAAAACAAACAAACAAAAAAAAACCCAACAACAACAAAAAACTTTGAACCTGTCTCTCAGTCCTCCCACTGCCTTCTGCAAACATCTTTCACTGAACACACCAGAGCAGGTCCACCTCAGGCTGCTTACCCTCAGGCCTCACCCACAGCTCCTCAACACACCCCAGTGAAAAAGCAGGCCTGTTGTAGGCAACATAACCCACATTAGGTCCCTTAAATCAGAAACCTGTATTTTCCTTTTTTATTGAACATGGGACAGGATCTGGTCCACTTGCACTGGCAGGAGGCAGCCACAGTCATGGAATCTGGGTCGGGGATGGCTCTGAGGCTTGCTGGGGCCAAACTGATGGAAATGGAATTCAGGTTCACTGTGTTGATGGGAGGACCTAGAAGTGGTTAGGCTTGGCACCATTTTCTTGTGTCTCCTGCTCCAATATTTCATGAAAGTGAAATCTATAGCTACAAAATCCACATTAGATCCCCTAAATAAGATCACTTCTTCCTGCAACCTGTATTCTCCTTTCAAGTTTTCATCACATTTTTGTCCCCATGTAACATCTCTTCCCCCAGCACTGCCATGCCTGCTTATACTCTTGTTTTCAACAGAATCTTTCCCTTCACCATGAGTTCTTTAAGGAAGTGCATTTGGAGTATGACACACTGGCAGTTTATCTCAAGCCACAAACACCTACCTGCACAATCACTGAGTTGTTTGTGGGATGTACATTGCTACATACCTCAAGTTGCAGGAGAGGTGTCCATTCAACTTCACGAGGTGGGGTACTTACAGGTGGCAAGTGCTCAGAATGCATCTGCATGGTTACAGAATGAGGTGAAGTGTGACAATTCTAGCACAGGAGAAGGAACAGATATTAAGTGGCAAGCAGCAGTAGCCTTGATCTAGCCTTTGAGATTCCCAAAGAATCTGTCTTAACAGACAAGTTTCTGGCAGGATCCCTTTTGTCCCTGAGTGAGATTGAAGAGCGCAAGTAGAAGCTAATAGGTCCAGAGACTAAACTCTGGCCACCCTGGTTAGAGGTCAGGAAGGTGAGAAAAAAGCACCATGACATAGACATGGCTTAACAGATCAGTTTCAAAGTCCTGCCTTTGACCTTAGCTGCAGCCTTTCTGCATACGAGCAAGGCAGACTGCACAGCCTGGGTTTCAAGCAGCCCTGTCCCTGTTTCCATTGTGGTACCAGTTCCGGCTTTTGTGTTCTTGCCTCCAATTCCTCTTCAAGGCAGACAAGACCTACCTTCTTTGGTGGCCTTGGGCCACTCATGTGAATATTGCCTAAACTTGCCACACATAATTTCCATACGGTAATTGTTTCTTTAGCTGGACTAAGCCTTTAGCTGACAGAAGCACAAAAACTTAATCCCTCTAAGCTTCAGTTATTGAAAACCAAAGTTATTAACAGTACCTGCTTCACTGGATTGTGGTGAGGACAAAACAGAAAGGCCCTGTTTACCACACATAAGTGCTCTCCAATAATACACTGCTAGTAACTCAATAGAACACCCAGTATTTACATTTAGCCCTTACTTTTTAAATCTCTCTCTCTCTCTCTCCCTTTTTTGTTCTTTTTTGCTTTTCAAGGTAAGGTCTCATTCTAGCCCAGGCTGACCTGGAACTCACTATATAGTCTCAGGGTGGCCTTGAACTCACAGCGATCCTCCTATTTCTGCCTCTGGAGTGCTAGGATTACTTTTTTAAAAAATATTTTTAAGCTGGGCTTGGTGGCGCATGCTTTTAATCCCAGCACTCGGGAGGCAGAGGTAGGAGGATCACCATGAGTTTGAGGCCACCCTGAGACTACATAGTGAATTCCAGGTCAGCCTGAGCTAGAGTGAGAGAGCCTACCTCAGAAAAAAAAAAATATATATATATATATATATATATATATTTCATTTTTTTTGAAAGAGAGAGAGAATGAGAGAGGCAGAGAAAGAATGGGTGAGCCAAGGGCCTCTAGCCACTGCAAATGAACTCCAGATACATGTGCCATCTTATGCTTCTGGCTTATGTGGGCACAGGGGAATCGAACTTGGGTCCTTAGACTTCACAGGCAAGCATCTTAACCACATAGCCATCTCTCTAGCCCAAACATATTTTTAAAAATAATTTTATTTATTTATTTGAGAGAGGGACAGATAGAGAGAATAGATGTGGCAGGGCATTTAGCCCCTGCAAAAGAACTCCAGACACATGTGCCGCCACCTTATGCATCTTAGCCATTTTTTTTTTTTTTTTTTTTTTTTTTTTTTTTTTTTGGTTTTTCAAGGTAGGGTTTCACTGTAGCTCAGGCTGACCTGGAACTCATTATGTAGTCTCAGGGTGGCCTTGAATTCACGGTGATCCTCCCACCTCTGCCTCACCAGTGCTGGGATTAAAGGTGTGCACCACCACGCCCAGCTTTTTAAAAATTTTTTGAGGGCTGGATAGATGGCTTAGCGGTTAAGGCGCCTGCCTGCTAAACCTAAGAACCGGGTTCCAATCTCCAGGTCCCACGTTTAGCCAGATGCAAAGTGATGCAAGGGCGCAATGCCACACTTGGCCACAAGGGGCGCACGCATCTGGATTTCGTTCTCAGCACCCGAGACTGCTGGCGCGCCCATCTCTATCTGTCTCCCTCTCCCTCTCTGTCTCTCTCTCTCTGTGTCTCTTTCCAAAAATAAATAAAATTTAAAAAATTAAAAAAAAATTTTTTTTGAGGCAGGGTCTCACTCTAGCTCAGGCTGACCTGGAATTCACTCTGTAGTCTCAGGGTGGCCTCACACTCATGGCAATCCTCCTACTGCTGCCTTCAAAGGGCTGGGATTAAATGGGTGCACCACCTGGCACTAGTCATTACATTTTTAAAAAATATTATTTATTTATTTATCTAATTAGAGAGGGAAAATGAATGGGTGGAACAGGGCTTCTTGCTGCTGCAAACCAACTCCAGACACATGTGCCACATTGTACATTTGGCTTTATGTGGGTACTGGGGGGGGACGTCAAGCCTAGGTCTACAGACTTTGCAAACAAGAGCCTTTAACCACTGAGCCATCTCCCCAGCTCTCCTAGTCAATTGTCTACCATTGCCACCTTCCACTACCAGCAAAAACTGTAATGTAAGGGAGACATTCAGGACTCAAGCACTACTTCTTTCATGGGAGCTAAACTGGTAGAATGACCTTTGGGGACAGCCAGGCACATCAAATGGCACACAACCATGTCTTCTTAGTACCATTCCTATTTTCTTAGTTACTTTTTATCACAAAGCTATACTGCAACAGTTGAGAGCCACTTAATGGAACTCTCCTGACTCTGTCTGATCTTTTTTCGTTGTTGTTGTTTTTTGAGGTAGGGTCTCCCTCTAGCTGAGGCTTACCTGGAATTCACTAGTCTCAGAGTGGTCTCAAACTCATGGCGATCCTCCTACCTCTGCCTCCCGAGTGCTGGGATTAAAGGCGTGCGCCACCACACCCAGCTAGAAATAAATATTTGAAAAAAATTGACATAAAGATTTAAGCAGCCAGTGTGGTGGGCACACTTTAATCCCAGCACTGGTGAGGCAGAGGCAGGAGGATTGCCATGAGTTTGAGGCCACTCTGAGACTACCTAGTGAATTCCAGGTCAGCCTGAGCTAGAGAGAGACCCTACCTCAATATATATATGTGTAATTCTAATTCCAGATCCCTTTAAGGGCTATTTCTGCTCCTGGTAACTCTTCCCTCAAGCCTATCCCATTATTTTGTCTCCTAGACAGGATCTGGCTATATACTCCAGGCTGGCCTTGAACTCAAGATCCTTGTCAGTTTCCCAAGTGTTCCAAGCATAGATGTGCACTAACGCCTTGTTAAGCTCTCCAAAACTTTCAAGTCCTGTATGACCCAACTGTTTTCTCTCTCTCTCTCTCTCTTTTTTTTTTTTTTTGATGGAAGGAAAGAGTTTATTTTATGTTAGTTTTTTCTTCTTACAGTATAAGAAAATGTATTTTCTTAAATATTCATTATGGACCAGTAATGCATTTAAACACAATGCTTCACAACATTATGAACAAAGAACTTACTGATCACATTTCATAACAAAACATCTAGTTGCTTAATACATGTTCTTACAATTACAATTTAATTTTCAAAACCAAACATGTAAGTAATAAGTAAATCACTTTGTAACAAAGGACATTTGAGTGGATTGCACAAACAGCAGGCAGACTTGTGTGATAAAAGGAGAAAATTGTAATTAAGCCCAGAACTTAAGACAGTATGCAGACACTTCTGGTGCACCCATTCTCTCTCTCTGTTTTCTCTTTTTATGTGGAGACAGCCCCAATACAGTCTACCTACATAAGAGAATATGTGCTAACTTTCCAGCTAATTGCATTATTCTGGTTTAATTTTGTTCCTTTCCTTGACATTGTTGGTCCACAACAGTCTACAACCTATAGCATAAGGGCCAAATCCTGCCCGTGAATGAAATCCTTTTTGTTTTTGGCCTGTGTGATATGCGTGTGTCTACAAGTGTGTATGGAGGCCAGAAGTTGATGTCCACTGTCTCCTCAATGGCTCTCCACCTTGGTTTCTGAGATAGGGTAGTATCTCACTGAATCTAATGATCTCACCCATTAGGTTAGAATCACTAATCAGTAAACTCTGGGGATCCTGTTGGGATTACAGGCACATGCAGTATGCCTACTTATTTACGCTGGTTCAGGTCCCTAGTGTTTACACGGCAAGCACTTTACCTACTGAGCCCTATATTGTTCTTTAATGCAGAAACCAGACTATGCGAAAGAGACCATATGCAGTCACAAAGCCTAAAACATTTAGATCTCCCATAGGTACTTCCTCTCAAGAACTTAATGAGCCATGGCACAAAGGGAATCGCCTGAAGAAGCCTGGGCAACTTGAATCACTGGGAAGCAAGTTTGATTTTTGGAGACAGGGTTTTGCTATGCAGCCCAGCCTAGCAGTCCTGTGTCTGCCTATAGTGATTACAGGCATGTGCCACCATGCTCTGCATTCAAAAAACTAAGGGTTCTATATTTAATTGTTTTGTTATTGCTGAAACAGGCAGATGCCATGTGATTCTATTTAGACAAAATAAGGTGATGTAAATTTGACCAAACTTGACTATTGACATAATCACTAAGAAAAATAAAATGAAGGAAATTAATGTGGATAAGAGAAAAGATAAATAGATCCATCATGATCATTCATTTTGTCTTTCAGTTTGTCCTGGTAGCTTTGTAAGAATCCATGGACTTCAGCTTCTCCAGCTCTGTCTTGTTGAGTTCGTGGTAAACACCAGGAAGAGTGAAATATGGTGCTGACTCCCAGCAACTTCAACACTGAGTTTGTCTCCTTGCCCTAAAAATGGAGAACTAGTATGCAGTGCCACGACACTGAAATAACATGGCATGTTTCTCAATGGCTTGGTAAACAGTAGATGATTTATTCAGAAAACTGGGAAGTGCAAACACTCTCACCACATCTTGGTGATTTCTATATGCCAAATGCATTGTCCTGCATCCTCACATAGAAAATCCTAATATTCTACTCTTCTTGATGTCACTGTTTACTTCATCATCAGCTACCCCAGTAAGGACTTCGCACATCACATCAATTGATTCAAGGTGTCTGGGAAGTCATTAGATATCTTCAATCTGCCAAAACACACATTGGAGATTCCTCCTCTCATTCAAATATATGGCCTGGGAGGAGCTGTGGGATAAATGATCTTTATGTGCTGGAAGGTTAAACCTTGGTTTAGGACCTGCTTGATCCACATTCTTAGCCCTTTCTAGAATCTCCTGAACCATACAGGAAGATGAGTGAGGCACTGTAACTCCCAGCTGGTGACACTACGCAGAGCTGCAGGTGCACTGAGCCTCCAAATAGCTGCCAAGATGGATCCAAGAGCTCTGGGGTGTCTCCACCTCTCACTGCAGCAAACTGTGCCTTTTTTTTTTTTTAACAGCTAATATTTCACTCTAGCTCAGGCTCATTTGGAACTCACTAACTCCAGGCTAGCCTTGAACACACAGCCTCCCAAGTGCTGAGAGTAAAGGCATGCACCTTCCATGTCTGTTTTATAGTTTTTAATTTTTTTTTTTTTTTTTTAGGTAGGGTTTCACTCTAACCCAGGCTGACCTGGAATGTAGTCTCAGGGTGGCCTCAAACTCACAGTAATCCTCCTACCTCTGCCTACTGAGTGCTGGGATTAAAGGCATGCACCACCATGCCTAGCTCCTGTTTTTTTTTAAGTTTTTAACACTATTCCTTTTTTATTTGAGGCAGAGTCTCTATGTGGCCCATGTTGGCCTCAAACTAGTCTTAAGAGCACACCACAATGCCTGGCTCTGGTCATTTCCCTTTCCTATGTGTGTATAGTATATATGGCTGTGCATGCACACATGTATGGAGGTCAAAGGCCATCCTCAGATGTTATTCCTCAGGTATCATCCACCTTTTTGTATTTTTTGAGGTTTCACTCTAGTCCAGGCTGACCTGGAATTCACTATGTAGCCTCAGGGTAGCCTCGAACTCACGGTGTTCCTCCTACCTCTGCCTTCCCAGTGCTGTGATTAAAGCATGTGCCACCACACCCGGCTCTCATCCACCTTTTGTGGTAGAGCTTCACAGTGGCCTGGAACTTACCAAGTAGGCTAGAGGAGTTGGCCAGTGAGTTCCAGGTATTCACCTGCCTCTGCCTCCCCAGTGCTGGGATTATCAGCACATGCCACAACACCCAGGTTTGTAGTTTTTAAATTTATTATTTTTTATTTACTTGAGAGAGTGAGAAAGAGGCAGATAGAGAAAAAGAATGGGTGTACCAGGGCCTCCAGCCACTGCAAACAAACTCCAGACGTATGCACCACCTTGTGCATCTGGCTTACATGGGCCTGGGGAATTGAACCAGGTCCTTTGGCTTTGCAGGAAAGCACCTTAACCACTAAGCCATCTCTCCAGCCCAAGTTTTTTGTTTTTGAAAATAAGGGCTCTATGCTTGCAAATAAATAAATTAATTTTAAAAATTTTAAAAAGGGGCTGAAGAGATGGCTTAGTGGTTAAAACAAGGGCTCTAAGGATCAAACTCAAGTCCTCATGCCTGCAAAGCAATCACTCTACTAACTAAGCTATCTCCCCAGCACTCTGGCCATTTCTTTATCCTACTAATTCACCAACTACACAACAAACACAATTTTGTAGATAAATCTCAAAGAATCAACTTTTAAAATTACCACAGTAGCATACTGATGCACACCCTTAATCCCAGCACTCGGGAGGCCGAGGTAGGAGGATCACTGTAAGTTTGAGGCCAGCCTGGGACTACACAGTGAGTTCCAGGTCAGCCTGAGCTAGAGTGAGACCCTATCTCAAAACCGCGCCCCCCCAAATAAAATGAAATCACTACAGCTGTCTACCACTAGCCATGCTCCTTTGTGTGAGGAATAAGTGGACAAATAAGCAGTAAGAGGAGGTTGTGAATGATAAAAGTGTTTATTGTCTGATATTCAAAGTCAACCTTACAAAGAAATGTCCTTGCATTTAATAAAGATGCTAAAAATGTTATTCACCTTTTAAATATTTATAATTTCTTTTTACAAAGTTCTGTACACAAAAATAAATATACAGAAACAAACCCCATCAACTGTCTGCATCAGTAATCCTCACTGGTGGGCTCACCATTTATAAGGAAGACATCATTCAACGCAACCTGTCACAGAGACCGTCCTGTCAACAAGGATTTCTACTCTAAGAGATCATACTGGCCTCTTATCAAGACTGCTCATCAGCAAGAGGCCTTCACCTATCAGCCAGCCAGTTGCAATGGCTGTCTTTGTAGAGTGTGACCTAACAGCAATGTCTACATCCCATACTGACCAATGCTTAAAAATGCAGGTATGATTAAAAACAGAAATAAGCCCCACCATTCCTTGGCTAGTCACTGTGAAAAGCATGCGTAAGGCAACTGAACTGAGGGTTTAAGGGTCTGTCTTGCTAATGTCAAAAGTGACACTAACAAGGTTCTTAGCTTCATCCACCAGCTGATGGGCCCCTGCGTCCTGGTCTCCAGGAGCAGGTTCCACCTCCTTCACCAGTCAGAGGGTTATAACCTGGAAAAAAAGAGAGAGAGAGAGAGGAATAATGTAAGTTTTGACAGCTGAAAACCTGAGAACATTGTCAAAACTACAATCAAGCAAAGCAGTGCAAGAATATGGACTCCATCCTCAAAGATGTTTCCAACAAACTTTACTGTATAAAAACTATGCAAATTGCTGGGCATGGCAGCACACGCCTTTAGTCCCAGCACTCAGGAGTCCAAAGTAGTAGGATCATTGTGAGTTCGAGAACAGCCTAAGACTACATAGTGAATTCCAGGTCAGCCTCGGCTAGATCAAGACCCTACCCTGAAGAAAAAAAAAATTGTTCAAATTGACTTGATGGAGGAGGAAAAGAAAGGCATTTCACTTCTAGGTTTATCCTCCTTGGAACACATGCTCAGAATAGCCTGATTTAATTATATGAAGGTTCCAATTGCACTACTTAGTAAAAAGCACAAGTTCAAATAAGGGCAAAAACAGATCCCAGCACGTGAGAGGTATAGAGAAAATTAGTTCAAGGTCATATTCAGCTGTACAATGAGTTCAAGCCAACCTTATCTACACAAGACTCTGTTTCAAACAACAAAACAAACCAGGATGGAACTTGCCCCTACTACTAGTCAGAACTAAATCACCTACATCTCACCCAAACCCCAGCTTCCCAAAGCCAAAGGACAGGTGGGGACTTGAATGTGTGGCTCAATCTACACGATCAGCAGGCCTTAAGTGGGCTGGTTCTGCTCCTTAGAAAAGAATCTAGATTTGAGAAAGACCAACACAATCCAAAGTATAGTGACGAGGCAGTTTACTTCTGCAGGACAGTGGTGTAGCTAGGAATATCCTGTGTATATCCTGACACAGACAGGATTAGAGGTCAGCATCAGTCAGCCCAGGGTGTGACCATGCTATCAAGGGCCTATACCCCAAGCTATCCTTGGTCCTCAGAGAGACAATCCAGGCCCCTGCCACATCCTCCTAGGACAACTTGAAATCTTCAGACTAGAACTGGTTCCTACACAGTGGTCTAGTGTCTTTGTTTTCTCTTTCCTAAGAATTATTCTTGAACTCCTTACCCTTAACTCACTAAAGATTACTGGTTACTCCGTGTGTTTGAGTTCCAATTCCTAAAGGGATGTGGAATTCCTTAAGGGCAAAATGAAGACACATTGCTATGGTATTACTGACAGTGTCCAGTCATGCTGTCCACAGAGAAAGCTCAGTGAACATCTGTATCTTCATGAAGTTACTTACAGGACACAGGGCAGCTCTGCTAGCAATACCCCCCCTCCAATACATTTTGCTCTGACACTCTCCTCCTAAATCTGTCAAACACCAGGAAAGAATACTGAAATCCAAGTACAATCATCCTAGTGACTAAGGTCCCACATGGCATTTTGTGTGCTTCCTTTAATTTTCACAGTACTCCTAAGCTTAGAAATAAGCCTTATGGTCACTGAAACAGAATTTTACTTTCTTTTGGAGACAGAACTCACTATATAGCCCAGGCTAGCCTTTAAATGCAGCAGCGATCCTACTTAAATTTTCTACATGCTGGTATTACAAAGTTGTGCACTACCACGGCTGTCCAGAAAAATCCTACTGTTTTGTCTTTTTCGAGGTAGGGTCTCACTCCAGCCCAGACTGACCTGGTATTCACTCTGTACCCTCAGGCTGGACTGGAACTTAGGGAGATCCTAAAACTTAGCCTACCTAGTTCTGGCACTAAAGGCATGCACCACCACACCTCGCCTAAGAACCTTATTTTTTGAAGGTAAGTATATCTTCTAAGTATTAAAAATCTCTTTTCAGATGGAGAGGACCACTGGGATGACCCAAAAGGCAACATAGTGCCGAGAAGTGACAGAGGAGTGCTCAGCTCTGAAACATCTCTATCACACCCTCCAAGGCTCAGGGTCCATTGCGGAAGAGGTGGTAGAAAGAATGTAAGAGCGAGGGCTGGAGGGATGCTTAGTGGTTAAGGCATTTGCCTGCAAAGCCAAAGGACCCAGGTTCAATTCCCCAGGACCCACATTAGCCAGATGCACAAGGGGGCACACACATCTGGAGTTCATTTGCAGTGGCTGAAGGCCCTGGCATGCCCATTCTCTCTCTCCCCCTCTTTCTCTGTCAAATAAATAAATATTTTAAAAATATTTTTAAAAAAAGGAACGTAAGAGCCAAAAGGCACCACTCCTTACAATCCAAGTGCCCAGACAGAAGTTGGCCTCAATAGCCATGACCTCGCAGTGCCTAGCAATACCTTCACAAGACCCACATAATAGGAGAAAAAGATGATGACATCAAAATAAAAGAGAAACTAATGGAGAGAGGGAGGGGATATGATAGAGAGCGGAGTTGTGAAGGGGAAAGTGGGGAAAAAGGGGAGATAAATATGATGGTTTATAGTCTGTAAGTATAGAAGTTGTCAATGAAACAATTTTTTAAAAAAATCCCAAGTATTTCACATTGTTTGGTGCTTACCACTGCCCCGCAAAGGCTTCTTATCAGACTTCCGTTTGGGAACAACAGATGAAGTAGAAGGCCCAGGACTGTCTTCTTCCTATTTAAACATACACAGCTTTAAGAACAAACTAATAAGGGCTGGAGAGATGGCTTAGTGGTTAAGGCACATGTCTGCAAAGCCTGAGGACCCCGGTTCGATTCTCCACATCCCACATAAGCCAGATGTACATGTCTGTTCTTTTGCAGTGGCTAGAGGCCCTGGCATGCCCATTCTCCCTCTCTGTCTTTCTCTAATAAATAAATAAGTAAATAAATTAAAAAAAGGGTTTCTCCTTTAAAAAAAATTAATAAATTCTACTTGGGGCTGGCGCACAGGTTAGTGACAGAGTTGCTTAGTATGTGCAAGGCCTTGTGTTCAATCCCAAGCACCCCCCCCCAATACAAGAGCAAAGCACAAAAACAAACAACCTATCTACCAGAAACCAAAATTCTGCCTGACTAGAACATGTCACAGTCTATGCTTACTGGAGGCTTTCTTGCATTTCCTCGGTAACTTTTGCCTTCTTGCATGCTGTCCCACATTTCAATCTTCTGTCTCCTTTTCTCTTCTTCAACCTATGAAAAAAAATCACTTTAAATAGCTCCTCATTTTTGCAAAGCAAATACTAATTTTGAGATTTTGTTGAGAACTCTTAATTCAAGCATCTCTCAAAATTTCTCTTCCCTTTTTATTCAGTTTAAAAAAAGTTGTAATTAAGCCAGATGCACAAAATGGTATTTGCATTTGGATTGCCTTTGCAGTGGCAAGAGGCCTTTGTATGTCCATTCATTCTCATTCTCTCTCTCTCTCTCTTTGCAAGTAAAATTTTTTTGAGGCAAGCCCAACAGACTTTTTTTTTTTTGGGCGGTTTCAAGGTAGGGTTTCACTCTGGTCCAGGCTGACCTGGAATTAACTATGTAGTCTTAGGGTGGCCTTAAACTCACAGCAATCCTCCTACTTCTGCCTCCTAAGTGCTGGGATTAAAGGTGTGCGCCACCACGCCCGTCTTCAGACTGGCTTTTTTTTTAAAAATGCGGGAACAAGAGCAAGAGAAAATTGACATGTTGGGGCCTCCAGCCACTGTATTCAAACTCCAGATGTGTGCTCCATCTTATGCACATGTGTACCCTTGCACACTTGTGTTATCTTGTAAATCTGGCTTATGTGGGACCTGGAGACTCAAACATGGGTCCTTAGGCTTCACAGGCAAGGACCTTAACCATTTGGCCATCTCTCCAGCCCAAAATAATTTTTTTTTGTTTGTTTGTTTTTCCGAGGTAGGGTCTCACTCTAGCTCAGGCTGACCTGGAATTCACTATGTAGTCTCAGGGTGGCCTTGAACTCACAGTGATCCTCCTACCTCTGCCCGAGTTAAAGGCGTGTGCCAACAGGCTTGGTCCAAAATAATTATTTTTTAAAAAGTTGTCATGGGGCTGGAGAGATGGCTTAGTGGTTAAGCGCTTGCCTGTGATGCCTAAGGACCCCAGTTCAAGGCTCAATTCCCCAGGACCCATGTAAGCCAGATGCACAAGGTGGAGCATGCATCTGGAGTTCATTTGCAGTGGCTGGAGACCCTGGTACGCCCATTCTCTCTCTCTCTCTGCATCTTTCTCTGCCTATCACTTTCAAATAAATAAATAAATAAATAAATAAATAAATAAATTTTTAAAAAGGTGTCATGCATTGTGTGGAGGTACATGCCTTTAATCCCAGCACCCGGGAGGCTGAGATAGATTTGCTGTGAGTTTGAGGCTACCTTGAGACTACATAGTGAATTCCAGTTCAGCCTGGGCTAGAGCTAGAGTCTGAGTCTAACTGAAAAACCAAACAACAGGCATGGTGGCACATGCCTTTTTGCCTAGCACTTGGGAGGCAAAGGTAGGAGGATTCCTGTGAATCTGAGGCCAGCCTGGGACTACAGAATGAGTTCCAGGTCAGCCTGGGTTAGAGTGCAATCCTGCTCAAGAAAAAAAAAAAAAGCAAAGATGGACATGGTCATATGCACCTGTAATCCCTGCACTTAAGAGGCTGATGGGAGGCTCCCAAATTCAAGGTCAGTCTTAAGCTACATAAAGACCATGTTTCATAAACAAAAACTAGGACTGGAGAGATGGCTTCGAAGTTAAGGTGCATGCCTGCAAAGCCAAAAGACAGATTCAGTTCCCCAGGACCCATGTAAGCAAGATGCACAAGGTGGCACATGCATCTGGAGTTCATATGCAGCGGCTAGAGGCCCTGGCACACTCATTCTCTCTGCCTCTCAAATAAATAAATAAAAATAAAAATAGCTGTTGTGATTTGATTATGTGATGATAATTTATGGATATCTTGTAAATCAAAAGATGTATAGAAAGCTGGCATGGTGGCGCACGCCTTTAATCCCAGCACTCGGGAGACAAAGGTAGGAGGATCACCGTGAGTTCAAGGCCACCCTGAGACTACATAGTGAATTCCAGGTCAGCCTGGGCTAGAGTGAGACCCTACCTTGAAAAACAACAAAAAAAAAGATGTATGGAAAAAAAAATGAACCCGTTTCAGTTCTTCTGAAAGCCAACTGACTTTGTTTTATCACCTCACTGTGCCATTTAGCCCTTTTGCCTTAGGTGCTTAGGTGCCGAGGACAGCCAGTTTCCTCTGGACTGGAGAGATGGCTTAGTGGTTAAGGCGCTTGCCAGCAAAGCCTAAGGACCCAGATTTGATTCTTCAGGTCCCATGTAAGCCAGATGTACAAGGTGGTACATGTTTTTGAAATTCATTTGCAATTGCTAGAGGCCCTGGCACACCAATTCTCTCTCTCTCTCTCTGCCTGTCTTAAATAAAATAAAATAATATATTTTTTTTAAAGTTAAGAACGATGGAGACACAAGGGTGAACTATGTCCAGCAATAAGCACTTGAGAAAGCCTGGAGTCCTAGGAACCAATGCAGGGAGAAAGCAGTGCATCTGACCTTTGCTCCTGCCTCCTACTCATGAACTCATTTCTTTAAGCAACACTTGGTGCAACTGACAGGCACACCAGGGACACTTAATGCCTCATTTCCAATTAACTAGTGATGTCACAAGGTGTGTACATCAGTAGTAGTGCTTGCCTAGCATGCTTGAGGCCCTGAAAAAACAATTTTGAAATAAAAACAACTCATACCTGTCTTAGTTTTTCCTTATGCTTTTCAACTTGTGCATTTAGTTCTTCCTGCATTCTCAAACGAGAAGCTGCTAAAGCCTCTTGTCGTTTAACAACAACATCAGGTTCTAAAATAGCAGAAACAAGTTAGATATAACCTCTTGTGCAATTTGAAATGGAAAATTACTGGGCATCTAAGTGTATAGAAGTTCAACTGCCAGACAACAAACAATAATTACAATCCCTCCCACCTTTTTTCTTGTTCATTTGTTTTTTTTCGAGGTAGCGTCTCACTGCAGCCCAGTCTGACCTGGAACTCACAGCCATCCTCCTACCTCAATCTCCTTAGTGCTAGAATTAAAGGCAGGTACCACTACACCAGGCAACTCTCCCTCCCCCACCCCTCCTTTTTAAAGAGCAATCCTATCTCCTATTTTATTGCTTAAGGAGACAAGTGATATCGCTAAACTGTAGGTCTTAGTCCTAAACATCCACAGCACTACTAGAAACTTAGTCCATCTCATCATGTGGTCACCTCACTTGGACCATCTTATCTTTACGTTAACCAAGATTCCTAAAGAACACAACCAAAGCTGGAGGCTTCACTATCTTCATTCATCACTCACCAGCCCAGGCCTCTATTAGAAAAAGGGAAACATTCCAGGTACTCATCCTTGTTTCTAAAAAGAAGAGTCTATCCAACTAGCACTAAGAATACAAAACTTGGGTTTTCATCTACTTGTAAAACAAAGCTTCCCACCCCAACCTCAGTACTGTAGAAACTCAGATAAATGTCAACCTGTATTTGTCTATTTATGCCACTATATAAATCATTTAATATTCCTTTTGGATACACCCACTAAAGAAAAGGTTGGGCCTGGAGAAATTTTAGTAGCTAAGGCACTTAAGGCCTAAGAACCCAGGTTGGATTCACTAGTACCCACATAAGCCACATGGTGGCATATGCATCTGGAGTTCATTTTCAGTGGCTAGAGGCTCTAGTGCACCCATTCTCTATCTGCCTCTCTCTCTCAAATAAATAAATAGATAAATAAATACATAAATACTAATAAAGAAAAGGCTGGGCTGGAGAGATGGCTTAGTGGTTAAGGCACCTGCCTACTAAGCCTAAGAACATCAGTTCCAATCTCCAGGTCACACGTTTAGCCAGATGCAAAATGATGCAAGGGCGGAATGCTGCACTTGCCCACAAGGGGGTGCATGCATCTGGAGTTCATTCACAGTGGCTGAGAGGCTGGTGGTGCACCCATTCTCTCTCTGTCTACCTCTCCCCTTCTCTCTCTCTCTCTCTCTAAAAAAAAAAAGAAAGAAAAAGACAAGAAAGAAAAGGCTAAGCTGGGTGTGGTGGCGCACACCTTTAATTCCAGCACTCGGGAGGCAGAGGTAGGAGAATCACCATGAGTTCGAGGCCACCCTGAGACGACATAGTGAATTCCAGGTCAGTCTGGGCTAGCTAGAGTAAGAAAAAAGAAAAGGCTGACCTTTAAGCTATATATTTTTTTTTTTGAGAGACAAGGTCTCATGTCCTAGGCTGGCCTCAAAATGGAACTTGCCTGTACCTCCAGAGTGCTGGGATTACAGGACTATGGGTGTGCACAGCTGTCTAATGTGGTGCTGGGAATCAAACCTAGAGCTATGTCCATGCTAGGCAAGTACCAACTGAACTACAGTCCCAGCTCCTGAAGAGATTTTTTCTTTTAAATAACCAGATATAATTGGAAATCAGGTCAGTCACTGAAAAATCAAATTATAGTGGATATGAAGATCTAAGGCTGAGTTTCTATTCACTCACAAGGGTTTAGAGCTAACTCAGTAGCCAGGGCCACAAGTACAAAGCTGTTAAATTCTCTTTTTAATCCATCCTAAAATTAAAAAGCACTCAAACCAGGCATGGTGGTGCATGCCTTTAATCCCAGCTCTTGGGAGGCAGAAGTAGGAGGATTGCCATGAATTCAAGGCCACCCTGAGACTACACAGTGAATTCCAGGTCAGCCTGGGTTAGTACAAGACTACCTCAAAAAAAAAAAAAAAAAAAAAAAGGCCGGGCACGGTGGCACACGCCTTTAATCCAAGCACTCAGGAGGCAGAGGTAAGAGGATCACCATGAGTTCCAGGCTACCCTGAGAATACAGAGTGAATTCCAGGTCAGCCTGAGCTAGAGTGAGACCCTACCTCGAAAAACAAAACAAACAAACAAACAACAACAACAACAAAAACCACTTAACAAACTGCATAGAGCATGCCATACACCAACAAGGCAGCGTTCCCATTTCATTACAATCTCCCCAAACCAGGCATAAGGCCCATGCCTTTAATGCCAGCACTTGGGAGGCAGCAGAGGTAGGACTGCTGTGAATTTGAAGTCAGCCCTGGCTAGAGTGAGAACCTACCTCGAAATTAAAAAAAAAAAAAAAAAAAAAAAAAGCCGGGCGCACGCCTTTAATCCCAACACTTGGGAGGCAAAGGCAGGAGGATCCTCATGAGTTCAAGGCCACCTTGAGAGTACATAGTGAATTCCAGCTCAGCCTGAACTACAGTGAGACCCTACCACGAAAAAGAAAAAAAAAAAAAAATCTCCAAAACTACGGCACATGCAACCCCAACTTTACAGGTACAAATGCACCAGTACAAATGAGCATCATATATAGGTGTTACACTTGACAACAAGATAATGTTTAAAATATTAAGAGCAGATGTAAGAGTTCCTGCCTCCATTTCTATTGCCAAGCACTAACCAAAAGCAGCCTCAGCTTGGTCCAACTGCCTGTGCCTCAAGGATCTGAGCTGGACGGAAAGCTTCTGGAAGACCACGTAGAGGAGGATGCAGACGAAGACGATGTACCAGCCATAGCTGGCCAGCAGGGAGCCCACTGCAAAGAAACTAGGTTTCAGCAACTGAAAATGGCACTTTCCTTTAACACTCAACAAAAAAGATAGGGTAGCTTTCTCCATCGAAGCCATCCCGATCTAGCTCTCGAAGTTAACAACTGAGCTATAAACCAACAATCGAGGCGGGAATCTCTGGGTTTGTTTGTAAAGGAGTTAACATCAGAGCGGAGGGGCGGGGCAGTCCGAAGGGCTCAGCTCCAGGTAGTTGGGGTTCAGGAATGCGCAGGCCTTTGGGACTCGGGGAAGTACACGTTAAGAGTGACAGCGTCCCGAGCGCGCGCAGCGGAACGGGGGCCTGGGGACTCCCGGGAGAAGTCCCAGCAAACAAAGTCTGCGGGCGCCGCTCCAGGAAAGGCGGCTTCCGGGAAGCGCAGGTGAGAGATCCCGGCCTGCGAGCGGCGCCAACGCCCGGCGCAGCGGAGGACGACGCACCGAACATGGCGGCGCTCCGCAGGCCCGCGACCACTCACCCGTGACGTGCAGGAAGCGCAGCCCCTCGGTCTCCAGCGCCGGTCGCGCGGACAGCTGCTCCGATTCGCGTTCCATAGCTGCCGCCGCCGCTGCCACTGCCACTGCCACTACCGCCACCAGGACGCCACCCGTCCTGTCTCCACCACCCCGCGCTTCCGGCCCCTCCTTTACGTACACGTGGCGCTCCCTGACGCGGCGTGTCCCTGACCTATCACGGCTCGACCTCGTCAACGCTGGGCCAATCACAGAGGGGGTGTGCCTGTAGGGCTGGAGTGGGCCGAGGGGCGGGAGGAAGCGGGTTCCACGGCTGGGGTACCTGGCTGCAGTTCAATTCTGCTTGGGTTCTCACCAAGGACAGAAAACTGATTTCTTTCCCCTGGTTTCTTACTGAAAAAAAACAAAAAACAAAATAAAACTGTGTAACGCCTGAATATCTTAGAGTTTAATCTACAAAAAGAAATTGTTTTTCGAGGTAGGATTTCACTCTAGCCCAAGCTGACCTGGAGCTCATTATGTATTCTCAGGGTGGCCTCAAACTCACTGCGATCGTCCTACCTTTTGCCTCCTGAGCGCTGGGATTAAAGGCGTGCCACCACGCCCAGTCCCTGATAGATTATTCTTGGACATCATTACCATGCCTGGAGTAATCTACAAATTTTATGTCAATATTATTAAGAGGGCATAAACTTAATCTTGTGGTACTTAAAGGTGGAGCCTTTGGTTAATAACTGATTTGATCATTAGGGTGGAGTTCCTCTAGGAGGAGGAGGAGAAAGACCTCCAAAAACAGACATGCATTCCACCACCATGATGACATGTTAAGCCAAGAAGGGCCCCTAATAGAAGAATCTGCTCTATGCGGCACCATACTATTTAAACTGTGAATTTTGAAAACTGAGCCAAAGCTCTTTTTTTATGAAGTTAGCTTGTCTCAAGTATCTGAGATTATAGCAATGGAAAGCTAGTACAGATTCCTATTGCAGGACTGGTGTTCATGGGCCATGGGGCAGGAAGCCTAAAAATTTCTTCAGACTTAATCACTTTGAAAATGGACTTTTCAGGAAACTGACAACTCTGGATGTGGACAATCAAGAACATGAAGAGAGATAGCTGGGCGTGGTGGCGCACGCCTTTAATCCCAGCATTCGGGAGGCAAAGGTGGGAGGATCACCATGCGTTGGAGGCCACCCTGAGATTACATAGTGAATTCCAGGTCAGCCTGGGCTGGAGTGAGACCTTACCTTGAAAAACCGAAAAGTCAATCAAACAAACAAAAAAGAATATGAAGTGAGCCGGGCGTGGTGGCACATGCCTTTAATCCCAGCACTCGGGAGGCAGAGGTAGGAGGATCACCGTGAGTTCAATGCCACCCTGAGAATACAGAGTGAATTCCATGTCAGCCTGAGCTAGAGTGAGACCCTACCTTGAAAAGCCAAAAAAAAGTACCATCAACTGAATGAGTTTAGGAAGTTTTATGACAGTGTTTTTCTCTTACACACAATGATGAAATAATCACTAAATTTTTGGGTGTTGGTGATTAAACCTGGGGCTGCATATATTCTACAGCTAAGCTATGTCCCCAGCTTCAAACACTGCTCTCTAATAATTCTCACTTTCTCTGGTTTCAATGAGTTAAGAAAACTAGTACATCATAAAAATATGAGTAGGAAGAAGAGGTTTATTTGCTTGTTTAAACACAAACTTGTAGTATCTGCAGTCATGAAAATGAAATAAATGGTAACATTTAGTTGCATTAAAAAGTGACATAGCTTCTGGGTAAGATGGTGACCTAATAGCCACACCAAAGCAGGCTAGAGAGAGAAAAAAGCAGAAAGACAGCAAAATACATTCTTCTACTGAAGAGTGAAGGTGTGTAAGGAATTATAAACCACAACAGAGAAGCAGGAGACCCAAACCTTCTAGCAAGCAGAAAGCACAAAAAATGGCTCTCACTGTGGTGCCAGGAGCACTGATCCCTGCAACCGCCTGACATGGTTCAGCACAGAGCCATAGGAGGAGAAGCCAGGTGAGGAATTTTCCACTCACATCAGCCTCATTGCAAAGTCAAGAAACCCAAAGGGGAAGACAGCAGGGACCAGATGAGCAGCTGCTGAAGGACATCACAAACTGGACCAGCTGAGCAGATCCAGTACAGCTCAAGGCACCCTGCAGCCTCCCTTTCCCCATCTACCAGTGCTGTGAATCACCGGAGAATTTATCCACCCTCAGCCACACGGAATCCAGCACAGCCAATCAGAACACTAGATCCAACAACACAAGCAGCCTAACCAAACCCACAGAGGGACCAAGGTGGGCACTCAGCATTGGTGAGATTAGAAGTCATTCTAGAAGGTAACAGGGCCTACTTATTCAAAGCTAGATACATAGGCCAGCAATGGAAGTGGTAATCTCACCTTCCATGTCAGGGCAGGTTATGTGTTAGATTTGATTGATGTATTCTGGGTCAGTTTTACCATTCTCTCTTCTTTTCTTTTTCTTTTTTCTTTTTTTGGTTTTTGGAGATAGGGTCTCACTCTAGCCCAGGCTGACCTCCATTCACTATGTAGTCTCAGGGTGGCCTCGAACTCACCATGCTCCTCCTACCTCTCCCTCTAGAGTGTTGGGATCAAGGGCATGCACTACCACACCCAGCTTACCATTCTCAAATAAGCTATATTTTGGTGTTGAGTATTGTTGCCTGTGACATTTCCTGATTTATAGGGCCTTTGCCTTTTTCTTCTGTCACTTTTTGGGGGGCAGGGTCTCACTCAGCCCCAGGCTGACCTGGAACCCATTCTAGACCAGAAATTCCAGTTTCCTAGTTGAAAGGACTAAAGGTATGGAGCAACATAAGGGACTTTGACATTATTAGATTATCTATTTGTTTTAATCTCCACTCTTGCATAAATACTCTGTGTTGGTTTTCATTGAATATGTATATTGCTCAGTTGAATTTTAGAATTTGCCAGTAATTTGCTCCACACAGTCTACTGGAATACTTAAATAGCAGGCAAACTCAACACCTAGGGTCACTTCTGCTTTTACTTTGGGAGTTTCAGTGCCACACCTGGCACTTAAACTATTACCCTTAAGATATATAAAGTCAGATTTACATGATTAAGGACACTGCAGATAATTACAAACCCAGGCATCAAATTAACTCAAGATGCAAAAATCTCTACATTATAAGAATCACAAAAAATCAAGACAATACAATTCCACCAAAAATTATAAATCCATGAGAAATAACCTCCAGTGAGACTATTTTAGATGAAACACCTGAAAAGGTTTCAAAAAATGATTATACCTATGCTCAAAGAAATCAAAGGGGGAAAAAAAAATCAAAGGAATCAAAGAAGAAACTAAGGCTGGAAAGATGGCTTAGTAGTTAAACATTTGCCTGTGAAGCCTAAGGATCCAGGTTCAAGGCTTGATTCCCCAGGAACCACATAAGCCAGATGCACATGGTGGTGAATGCACCTAGAGTTCATTTGCAGTGGCTAGAGGCCCTGGCCTGCCCATACTCTCTCTCTCTGTTTCTCTCTTTCTCTGTCTCTAATAAGTAAATAAATAAAAATTTAGAAAAAAAAAACTTAGCAAAGAAGAAAATAAACTCCTGAAGGAATCCCAAGAGAACAAGAAAACCAACTTAATTAAATAAGGAGGTCAATACAAGACATGAGTAAAGAAATAGAATAATGAAAAAATATCAATCAAAAATACTAGAAATGAAAATCAGAGTCAATCAAATAGAAAACTCTGTACAAAGTCTCACCAGTAGAATGGATCAAAGAAAGGACAGAATATCTAAACTAGAAGACCAGGTGGCAGATCTAATACAATCCAGCAAAGAGAAAGACAAACTAATAGGAAGGCATAAATGGGAATTTCAAGATATTTGGGACACTATCAAGAGATCAAACATAATTCAGGACATATTAGAAGGAGAATTTCACTCCAAAGGCATAGTAGGTATTTTCAACAAAATCATAGAATAAAATTTCCCCCAAATAGGGAAAGTGATGCCAATACAGATACAGGAAGCCTTTAGAATGCCAGATTAAAAGTAATCAGGAAAGAAACTCTCATGGTCATATTATAGTTAAACTATAAAACACACAAACCAAAGAAAATATATTGAAAGCACTTAGAAAAATTAAGTCACATATAAAGACAATCCCATCAGGACAACAGCAGATTACTCAACACAAACTTTAAAAGCCAGAAAGACTTGGAATGATATGTTCTAAGTTCTGAAAGAAAACAACTGTCAACCAAGAATACTTTATCCAGCAATGCTATCCATCCATGTTGAAGGAGAAATAAGGACATTCCACAACAAAACAGGCTAAAAGAATATATAACCATTAAACCAGCTCTGCAGAAAATACTTGAAAGGATCCTTCATGCTGAAGAAAAAAAAACACATACATAAGGAAACAGAAAAAAATAAATCATACTCAAAAAATAGTTAATACAAGAGAGTAAAGGAAAAACAGGAAGAACTACAAAACAAGAATGGCAAGAATAAATGCACACCTTTCAATAATAACTCTTAATATCAATGGCCTCAAAAGACATAGGTTTGCAGACTGGGTTAAAAAGTCGGATCCTTCTATTTATTGCCTCCAAGAAGCTCACCTTTCCATAAAAGACAGATACTATCTTAGGGTGAATGGAGAATGGTATTCTAAGCAAGTGGGTCTAGAAAATAAGCAGGTGTTGCTATACTAATATCTGACAGGGTAGACTTAAAAACCAATATTAGTTAGGAAAGATAAATAAGGACACGTTAAATTGATTAAAGAAACACTCCAACAGGAGGATGTTACAATTCTAAACATATATGCACCTAAAATGGGTATTCCAAAATTTATCAAAAACAAACAAACAGGGCTGGAGGGATGGCTTACTGGTTAAGGCATTTGCCTGCAAAGCCAAAGGACCTAGGTGCAATTCCCTAGGATCCACATTAGCCATATGCACAAGTGGGCACATGCGTCTGGAGTTCGTTTGCAGTGGCTGGGGCCCTGGTGTACCCATTCTGTCCTTCTCTCCCTCTCTCTCTGTCAAATAAATAAATAAAAATAAAAAAAAAATTTTTAAGTGGAAAAAGAAAAAACAAACAAACTATTAGACTTCAAGTCACAGATAGCACCAAACACAATTATAGTGGGTGTGGTAGTTTGAATATATGTCCCCCAATATATTCAATGTTTTATTACTTTATAGTTTGCATCTGCAATCACCTTGCTAGAGGCAAGGTCACTGGGGGCCGGTCTTAAGGTGTGGTGATGGTTTGAGATTCCATTGTAAAGATATGCAAATGTGCCTAGCAGGAGTTCCTGAAGTGTGCTGTGTGACCTTTTGGCTGTAGTTTTGCTCTGCGTGCTGTGGTGGCTGGTTGGTTTCTCTTTCTCTGCTTGGCCCTGTGGAGAGCAGGCCAGCTTCTCTTGCCTTTATGGAACTTCCCCTGGATCTGTAAGCTTCAATAAATAATATCCCTTCCTCCATAACTGTGCCCGGTCTGGAAGTTCATCTCAGCGAACCTGAAGCTGTCTGCAACAGTAAAGTGGTACCGAGGAGTGTGGGGTGAGATGAACCTGACCGTGTGGATATTCGTCTTTTGGAACCTTTGTTTTGGAGGAATGGGCATGGACTTGGTGCTTGCAACTGAAGGTGCCTTCTGGAGTGGTAAGCCAAGTTTTATGGACTATTCTGATGAGAGTTTGAGAATGCTAAGTGCAGACTGTATTGAACTTCAAGGCTTGGCTTATGGGCTTTCTAAGGGGAAGGAAAGACTGCAGAGGACTTTGTTGGAACTGGGCTACTGGCATAAGGGATGGCTACGTTCTGCTATCCAGGCCCAGAAAGTTTGATCAGGGTTAAATTTGTAATGGACTGATGTGCTTGGCTGAAGATATCGGACTGAGATTTTAAGATTTTCAGTTGCAAAACCTCAAGCAAGTTAAAAGCAGAGGCACTGAGACTTGTTTAGCTGCTATTGTCAAACACATTAGCAATCTTAAGGAAGGTGGAAGGAAGGTGGCCAGACTTGATTTACATTAAAACAATGGAGAGGATGCCTGAGGAAAGACTGTTAAAAATGCAAATTCTTGGAAAGAGCTGACTGGAGAAGGAACCTGCTTTTCAAGGCTATGGTTTATTTTGTCCCTGGATTAAGAATATGGCTGTGTCCTGCACACCTGGTATTAGTTTTGGAAGCATGAAAAATGCATGGAGTGGTCATGAGTTGCACACGGTTCCAGGAGCCCGCTGCTGAGATACGGCATGAGGCAGGGCATGAAGACCTTCAGGAATAGGCTGGAAGAGCCTTTGGAAGATGGACCGTGGTTTGCATGGAGACCTGAAGATGTTTTGGATATACCAGGACTGTGCAAAGGGGCTACCATGGAGTGCAGTGTTGGCATGAGATGAATGTTTTCCCTGGAGACTCTGCCCAGCTGGAGGGGCGGAATTGGAAAACCTGGAGACTGTCAGTCTCTGGTTATTTTGAACTTGAACTGCAGAAGTTTGATGATGGCTGATGGTGGTTGAATTTGTATTGTTCTAGTCTCTCCTCTCCTTGCTATGCCTTATACCAGTTAAAAATGTTTACTCTGTGCCTTGACATGTTGAAAGTATTTAACTTGTTTGATTTTACAGGACTCACTATCTTAAGTTGATCAAGACTGTGAGAACCTTTGAAATTGGACTGAGTACAATTTACAATGTGTGATAGTTATAAATCTATTGGGGGCCAGGAGCTAAATATATTGGGGGCCAGGGGCGGAATGTGGTAGTTTGAATATATGTCCCCCAATATATTCAATGTTTTATTACTTTATAGTTTGCATCTGCAATCACCTTGCTAGAGGCAAGGTCACTGGGGCCCCGGTCTTAAGGTGTGGTGATGGTTTGAGATTCCATTGTAAAGATATGCAAATGTGCCTAGCAGGAGTTCCTGAAGTGTGCTGTGTGACCTTTTGGCTGTAGTTTTGCTCTGCGTGCTGTGGTGGCTGGTTGGTTTCTCTTTCTCTGCTTGGCCCTGTGGAGAGCAGGCCAGCTTCTCTTGCCTTTATGGAACTTCCCCTGGATCTGTAAGCTTCAATAAATAATATCCCTTCCTCCATAACTGTGCCCGGTCTGGAAGTTCATCTCAGCGAACCTGAAGCTGTCTGCTACAGTGGGTGACTTCAATAACCCATTCTTATCAATTGACAGGTCATTCCAGGAAAGAGAGAGAGAGAGAGAGAGAGAGAGAGAGAGAGAGAAGTATCTGAATTAAATGAGATCATAGAACAAATGGATTTAACACATATTTATAGAACATTTCATCCAAATGCTAGAGAATGCACATTCTTTTCAGCAGAACATGGAACATTTTCTAAAATAGACCATATATTTGGACACAAAACAAATCTTAAGAAATACAGGAAAATTAGCCGGATGTGGTGGCGCATGTCTTTAATCCCAGCACTCAGGAGGTAGAGGTAGGAGGATCACTATGAGTTCGAGGCCACCCTGAGACTATATAGTGACTTCCAGATCAGCCTGGGTTAGAGTGAAACCCTACTTCGAAAAATCAAAAAAAAAAAAAAAAAAAAAAAAAAAAAAAAAAAGAAAGAAAAGAAAGAAATACAGGAAAATTGAAATAATTCTTTGTACTCTATCTGATTGCAATGTGACTAAATTACACATCAACATCAAGAAAAGCTATAGAGCAGACACAAGTCATGGAAGCTAAAAACAGTACACTACTAAGTGATGAATGGGTCAATGAAGAAATCAAGAAGAATATTAAAAAATTCATAGAATCAAATGGTACTGAGAACATAATATACCACAACATTTGGGACACAATGAAAGCAGTCCTAACAGGGATATTTATAGCTTTATGTGCCTATATTAAGAAATTGGAAAGGTCACAAGTAAACAACTTAATGCTTCACTTTAATGCCTTGGAAAAAGAAGAACAAAGTAAACCAAAAAATCGGCAGACGAGCTGGGTGTGGTGGCGCACACCTTTAATCCCAGCACTCAGGAGGCAGAGGTAGGAGGATCACCATGAGTTCAAGGCCACCCTGAGACTACATAGTGAATTCCAGGTCAGCCTGGGCTAGAGTGAGACCCTACCTTGAAAAACAAAAAACAAACAAACAAACAAAATCAGCAGATGGGAAGAAATAATAAAAATTAGGGCAGAAGGGCTGGATAGATGGCTTAGCAGTTAAGACACATGCCTGTGAAGACTAAGGACCCAGGTTCAATTCTCCAGGTCCCACATAAGCCAGATGCACATGGTGGCACATGCATCTGGAGTTTGTTTGCAGTGGCTAGAGGCCCTGGCACGCACATTTTCTCTCTCTCTCTCTCTCTCCCTTCCTCCCTCCCTCTGTCTCTCTCTTTCTCTCTGTTTCTAATAAATAAATAAAAATAAAATAAAATCTTTAAGAAAAAATTAGGGCAGAAATTAATGAAATAGGACCCCCCCCCCAAAAAAAAAGAATCAATGAAACAAAGAGTTGGGTCTTTGAAAGGATAAATAAGATTGATAAACCCTTAGCAAATCTAACTAAAAATAAAAAAGAGAGAGACACAAATCAATAAAATTAGAGTTGAAGCCAGACATGGTGGCACACGCCTTTAATCCCAGCAGTTGGGAGGCAGAGGTAGGAGGATTGCTGTGAGTTCGAGGCCACCCTGAGATTACAGAGTGAATTTCAGGTCAGCCTGGGCTAGAGGGAGACCCTACCTCAAAAACCAAAAAAAAAAAAAAACAAAAAAAAATTAGAGTTGAAAAAGGTACCATTTCAATAGATACCAAAGAAATTTAAAAAATCATAAGGACATGTATTCCACTAAGTTTGAAAAACTGAAAGAAATGGATGATTTCCTAGATTTATATCACTTACCAAAATTAAATCGAGATGAGATTAAACCATTTAAGTAGACTTAGAACAAGTACAGAGATCCAAGCAGTTATTTAAAACAAACAAACAAACAAACAACAACAACAACAAAAACAACAAAAACAACTCCCAACTAAAAAAGTCCAGGCCTAGATGGATTCACTGGTGATTTTACCAGACCTTCATGGAATAACTAACACCAATGCTTCCCAAACTTTTCCATAAAATAAAAAAGGAAGGAATACTACCCAAACTCCTTCTACAAAGCCAGCATTACCCTGATACCAAAACCAGACAAAGACCAAACAATAAAAGAAAATTACAGACCAATCTCCTTCATGAACATGGATACAAAAATTCTCAGCCCCCCCCCAAAAAAACCAGAGAGTGAAACCCTACCTTGAGAAAACCAAAACAACAAATCTCAGCAAAATATTAGCAAACAATAAAATATATAAAAAATATCATTTACCTAGACCAGGTAGGCTTTATCCCAGAGATGCAGGGATGATTCAACATATGCAAATTGATAAATATAATATACCATATAAATGGACTGAAGGACAAAAATTACAAGATAATCTTAATAGATGCAGAAAAGGCATTTGACAAAATCCAACATTCCTACTGGGCATAGAAGGAACATCTCTCAACATAATAAAAGCTATTTATGACAAACCTACAGCCAACATGATACTAAATGGGGAAAAACTTGAAACGTTTCCACTAAAATCAGGAACAAGGCAAGGGATAGCCATGACCTCTTGTGCCTGGTACTATCTACATAAGACTAATATAATAAGAGGAAAAGATGATGACATCAAAATAAAAGAGAGACTAAGAGGGGGAGAGGATGTGATGGAGTGTGGAGTTGAGAAGGGGAAAGTGAGGTAGGGGATGGAATTACCATGGTTTATTGTCTATAATTATGGAAGTTGTCAATATTTTTTTTGTTAGGGCTGAAGAGATGGCTTAGTGGCTAAGGCACTTGCTTGCAAATCCAAAGGACTCAAGTTCGATTCTCCAGGACCCATGTAAACCAGATGCAGAAGGTGGTGCATGCATCTGGAATTCATTTGCAGCGGCTGGAGGTCCTGGTGTGCCCATTCTCTCTCTCTTCACCCCCTGCTTCTCTTAAATAAATGAATAAATATTTAAAAATTAATTTTAAAAATTGTTTTAAAAAGTGATGTAAGCCAGGTGCATGCCTTTAATGGTAGCACTCGGGAGGCTGAGGTAGGAGGATTGCTGTGAGTTTGAGGCCACCCAGAGACTACATAGTGAATTCTAGGTCAGCCTGGGCTATAATAAAACCCTACATTGAAAAAATAATAAATAAATAAATAAAAAGTGATGTAGAGAGCTGGAGAGATAGCTTAGCAGTTAAGGAGCTTGCCTGCTAAGCCTAAGGACTCAGGTTTGATTCCCCAGTACCCATGTAAGCCAGATGCATACATGGTGCATGCATCTGGAGTTCATTTGCAGTGACTAGAGACCCTGGTGTGCCCATTCTCTCGCTCTCTCAAATAAATAAATATTTAAAATTTATTTTGGGGGTTGGAAAGATGGTTTAGCAGTTAAGACACTTGCCTGCAAAGCCAAAAGACCCAGGTTTGATTCCCCAGTGTCGGAAAAATACCTGGAAGTGCTCTCAATAGAAAGGTGTGGTAGTAGGAGTGCAAACTGACAGAGGGACAGCTTTAACAAGATCTCCTGCTGCAGAAAACTGTCTGAAGACAGCAGAAGGGCATAGAGAAAGTCCAGGGAGTTTAGGGGTTTGTCAGGCATAGGGCAGCTCAGAAAAGGAGTAGTTGTCGTTAGC
Organism: Orientallactaga sibirica; assembly: GCA_036365145.1. Lineage (NCBI taxonomy): Eukaryota > Metazoa > Chordata > Mammalia > Rodentia > Dipodidae > Orientallactaga > Orientallactaga sibirica. The sequence continues at coordinate 20,814,272 of JAEOAD010000031.1, forward strand.
AGTAATATCCTCAGCTGGGTTCTAGTGGATCATTTCCTCCTCCACTTGACTCTCCCCTGCAGGACAGGCATCCGGACGTATGTCCATGGTAGTATTTCTGGCCTCAGCATGGAGAGCCTGCAGCCTCCTGAGGAAATGCCAGGGCAGGTCCTTGGGAACCTGAGGGGCAGGTTCTTCATGCTGTCAAAGCTGATTTGCAGAGAGTCCTGAAGGCTGAGCTTCTTCTTCTTTTTGTTTAAACATTTTATTTATTTATTTATCTATTTATTTACTTGAGAGAGAAAGAGGGAGAGAGTGTGTGTATGGGCATGCCAGGGCATCTATCTACTGCAAACAGACTCCAGACGCATGGGCCACCTTGTACATGGGTACTGGGGAATCGAACCTCAGTCCTCAGGCTTTACAGGCAAGTGCCTTAATCACTGAGCTTCATGTCTTCAGCACCAACAGGGATAGCATTTCCTGAAGCCCGCTTCTCTCCACTGTTGGGAAGTCATGGTCCTGAGCCTCATTTGTAATGGAACCCGCAGTCATCTCCTTGCATTCTCTCCATTCCAAATCTGTAACAGCCACTGCTGTTCCGTTTATGTGAAGCTTTGATTTCTGGGGCCACTTCTCCCAAATCTGAATGCCCTTTGACCTTTAACTCCACCTCAGAATAAGGGCAGTCGCCCAGGGGCACAGGTAGGGCCTTGAGATTCTGAATCCACTTTAGTACTCTGGACTAGGATCTGGTTCAGTCGGCCTTAACCTGACATTCTGGGACATTCTAGGAATGTCCCAACACCATCGAAACCAAACATCAACTTCCAACTCGGGCAAGTTTAAATGCCAGAAACAGACATCAGGACCCAATAAGCCTCCTGCGCCTGAATGCACGGAGAAATCCCAGTCCCAGACTCCCCTTCTACCATCCACCTTGGCTGCCCACTCCAAGCTTTGTCTCCAGGACCACGGCCCCGGCTTGGTCGCCACCCTAGCCAGTCTGGCTCAAGACCTTCCGGGAGGGAGGGCCGCATTCGCCCGAAGAGAGGCTGCAGGGCAGGGACCTGGCCAAGTAGGAGTACCCCTGGCTGAAACAGCTCTGCCTGCCTAGCCCAACAGGTGCCCACCAGCGCCTCCACCTTTTCTTTTAGTGTGTGTATGGATAGGGATTGCAACCCAAATCCCAGCAGAGCCTTAGCATGCACTCTCCCACTGAGACAAGAGACTTGTCCTCTCAGAACCAACAGTCGTTCCGTACTTTATCAGAAGGGCTGTGCGTGTAGGGAAGGCAGCCTCACTAGCCTCTCACCAAGAGCTAGACTCCAGTCCAGCTCAGTATGCAGCAGAGTTGGAGACTGGTTGAGCAGAAGCCACTGTTCCCTGTGGTTTTTCTTAGCCAAACCCCTAGGAGCCAAAGGCACAGTTCTGTCATATTTTAGGAATCTCGGGTAATGATGTTCAAGAATAGCCTATCAGGGGCTGGCGGTGGCGCATGCCTTTAATCCCAGCACTAGGGAAGCAGAGGTAGGAGGATCGCCTTGGCAGCCTGAGACTACATAGTGAATTCCAGGTCAGCCTGGACTAGAGTGAGACCCTACCTCGAAAAACCAAACAACAACAAAAAATATTATTGATTTAAAATTACAAAAGGGAACATGACTTTTGCTTGTGGGGATAGAGCATGAGCAGTGTCTTCCAGCTTATGGAACTGGGATGTAGGGTCATGATTCTCTGGGGGGGGCAGCTAAGGTACACTCTCTTTAGCACTCAGGTGTTGTTCTGCATTCCTTTTCTGTTGGAATTAGCTAGGGAATGATATTTTATTTATTTTTGGTTTTTCGAGGTAGGGTCTTACTCTAGCCCAGGCTGACCTGGAATTCACTCTGTATTCTCAGGGTGGCCTTGAACTCATGACAATTCTCCTACCTCTGCCTCCCGAGTGCTGGGATTAAAGTGTGCCACCACACCCAGTGAGGAGGATATTTTAAATACGAGTACCTTGGGCTCCCACTGGGTATTCTACTTGTTTTTTCACTTTTTAAAAATTTGAGAGAAAAAGACGCAGATAATGGGCATGGCAGGACCTATGGCCACTGCAAACAAACCACATGCATGTGCCACCATGTACATCTGGCTAATGTGGGTCCTAGGGAATCAAACCCAGGTCCTTAGGCTACACAGGCAAGCACCTTAACTGCTAAGTTATCTCTCCAGTGCCCCCCCCTTTAAAACTTTTTTGACAACCTCTATACATATAGACAGTATACCAGGATCATAATCCCCTCCCATATCCTTCCTCCATTGAATCCCTGCTTTGTAACTAGTCTCACCTATTTTGATGTCATCATTTTCCCCCTCCTATTATGTAGGTCTGGTGTAGTTAGCATTAGACACTACGAGGTGGCATTCTGATTTCTTTGGTTTAGTTTTTTTAAGCTCCTTTGGCAATTCTAAACATGAGAAACACTAAATATAATCACTGAGTGATTGCTATCAACTGATAGACTATTTTTTTATTTTTGAAGGTAAGGTCTCACTCTAGCCCAGGCTAACCTGGAATTCACTGTGTAGCCTCAAGATGACTTTGAACTCATGGCGATCCTCCTACCTTTGCCTCCCAAGTGCTTCAAATCAATAATCTATTAAAGCCAAAGGACAACTGGGTGTGGCATCCCATGCCTTTAATCCCAGCACTCAGGAGGCTGAGGTAGGAGAATCATCATGAGTTCAAGGCCAACATGGGCTAATAGTGAGACACTGCCTCAGGAAAAAAAAAAAAAAGTCAAATCATTGGGACTGGGAGGTGACTCAGTTAAGTGCTAGCCTTGTAAGCATGAGGACCGAGTTTGAGCCTTAAGATCCATGTACAACAAGCCAAGCATGTGGTAATGCTTGTATGTAATCCAAACACAGGGAAGGCCGAGATAGGTACATCTCTGGGGCTCACTGGCCAGTCTATCCATTTGGTGAGTTCTAGGCCAGTGAGGTCGACAGTGCCAGAGGAATGACACCCAAGGCTGTCCTCTGGCCTATACACACACACACCCCTGCACATTTACATATACAAACATTTGTACCTAGACACACACACAAAAGGTCATGGCCCTGGAGAAATGGCTTTGTGGATACAAGTGCTTATTTGCAAGCTTGGTAGCCAGAGTTCAATTCTCCAGCACCCATGTAGAACTGGATGCAGAATGGTAGACCCACCTGTGATCCCAACGCACCTAAGTCAATGAGAAGCAACCCAAGAGAACCTGGAAGCTTGCAAGTCATCTAGACTGGCACACTACAGTGGCAAAACAAGAGACCTTGTCTCAAAGAAAGGAAGTTGGAAAGAGAGACAAACACTCCAAGGTTGTATACTTACCTCCACGTGTGTGCCATGGTATGCACTCCCCCACAACCATACAAACAAAAAAGACATCAAAGGATGCAGGTTTGTGTAAGTTTAATTTAGCCAGCTTGCCTTTATGAAGAGTGAAAATGTAACAGTTCATAAAAGGCAGGGATGTTGACTCAGAAACACCATCCTTCCACACTGCCAGCTTAAACACATCCTTACAACTCACTGAAGACATGCAATGACACACAACTTGGCAGCACAATGAGTGGCCTTTATTTTACCATTTATAGAAAACTGACATTTAGGTTTATATTAAAAAATTATCACTGGCAGTTTTGAGCATTCTACAATGCTGACTGATTCCGTGTTGCCAACACAAGGCTGTTATTCCATGCTAAAATAGCAAGACTCGTCTCAAAAGGGCCAACCATTATCTATCTGGCACACTGCTCAGGACCCGTTTGTGACTGTGTCTTCTTCCATCTCTTCTTCACCATCATCACTGGGCCCTGAGGAAAACCACAAAACCCAAAGTGAGGTCATTGTTGCAGAATCTGTTCACTCATCAGGAGTGTCTTGTGAGGCTGATACCTGGACCAGATGCAAAAGACACAAAGCAACCCTTGCCTTAAACTGCTTAAAGCTGCTGCAAACGAACTCCAGACACATATGCCACCTTGTACATCTGGCTTATGTGGGTCCTGGGGAATCAAACCTGGGTCCTTTGGCTTTGCAGGCAAGTGCCTTAACCGCTAAACCATCTCTCCAGTCCTGGACCAATGTTTTTTATTTTGATAGTATACCTTTACGGGTCTGGAGAGATGGCTTAACGGTTAAGGCACTTGCCTGCAAAGCCTAAGGACTCATGTTCAATTCTCTACATCCCTCATAAGCCAGACACACAGTGACTCAAGCATGCAATGTTGCACATGCCCACAAAAGGGCATACGCACCTGGAGTTGGACTGCAGTGGCTGGAGGCCCTGGCGTGCCAACTATTTCTCTCATTACAAAAAAACAATGCTGGGCGTGGTGGCGCACACCTTTAATCCCAGAATTTGGGAGGCAGATGTAGGAGGATTGCAGTGAGTTTGAGGCCTATGGTGAGATAGTATCTCGAAATCATCCCCCCCCTCAAATTGGCCCTCAATGTAGCAGCTAATTCTTTAAAATTTGTCATTTTGTGCTGCTTTGGATTAAATCTGAGGTCTCATGCAAGCCAGACAAGCCCTCTACCACTGTGCCAGATCTTCAGCAAAGAAAACTTTTTTTGTTGTTGATTTCAAGACAGGGTCTCATTGAGTGAGTCCTTTATTTTGGGCGAGGGTGGGGGAAGAGGGTCAGAGTTATGACTGTTTTGCTCTTGCCACTACTATAGGCAAAGAAATTGAAAATAACATCTGGGTACGTACATGCTAGTCAGTGATTTTACTGCCTCTCATTTAGGGGAACATGGCAACAAACACCGAAAGGTTGTTGTTACATTTGATGAACAACTTAAGGCAGGTTTTTTGCTCAGTCTATTCTGAAGAAGGAAATATTTTCACCTGGTCAAATGTTTGGGGAAATACTCATACTGCTTCTACAGTCAGATCCAGACACCAGATTTCGAGACACAAAGCTACCAAGGAAGACCTTACCATTGCTCCTTGGAAGCCCTGGTTAGGGATCTAGCAAATGGAATACTGTAATTGCTATCCTGTCTCTTTCCTGTAGTTTGGATTACATTTTAAATCCCAAGAACCATAAATCCCAAATAAAACATCCTGTAGAAAGCAAATTATTCTAGTAATTCTGTCATACTGTAGCCATAATAATGTTTTGGTACCGGCCCTCCCCTACCTCTGTCATAGAACCCTGAGGGCCCTGACATGTTTCTAACATCATCTAATCTGAAAAACGTCAGTACCTGTGTGGGCTTACCCCATCATCTCATCTGGCAACTATCTCCTGGCAATGTGTGCTTCCTTCACTCCTGCCCATCAGGTCAAGTGTGCCTCTGTACGAAAGGTGTTTGTGTTATGCAGTTTCCTGTCTACAATGACCCTTGGCCTTTGTTTAGCTATTCTCAACCTTTTAGAGGACCTAATATTGATATTGCATCAGAAATTAAAGAATTCTTTTAAAAAGTAGTAATTCATTTAAATAAATCCATTTCAATTTAAAGTTTCACTTAAAAAAATCTCCCCCCCAATAGTATTTTCCAAAACAAACTATTCAGTGAGAAGACATGCCTTATAATGTAAAATGTCTACAATATTAGATAGACTCTTGTGCTGGCTTCAATATTCCACCCCTTGTAACACTTTGCTCATATTTAAGGTACACGCCTCTTAAATCAAGGCATGGAGATACTAGATCATCCAGCTCAGGTATGTACAAGTATTTCATACATAGCTCAGTACTGTTACCCAAGAATCAAATAGATATATATGTACAAGGGAATATTTAATAAAGTAATTGCTTATTTTATGGCCAAGGACTTAAGCACAGTTTCAAACATACTATCACTGAACTGTATCTTTAGCACCTAATAAAATAATTTCATTTCTTCATCTAGAACATTAAATGAAACTTAATTTTGCTGGGTACTGCAAGGAAGAATATGAGTGCCATTACTTGGCTTCCTTGCCAGGCACTAGCACTTTAACCACCACTGCTCTAGCCCTAGTAGTGCAAATGCTTCGAAATAAAACGAAAACCAGGTGTGGTGGCACAGACTTTAAGAATCTTGCCTAAGGACAGAGCTGGTAAGACTGAGTTGAGCCTTGTGCTGTATACACTTATGTGTCACATACACTATTGTTCTGATCTATCAACCTATGTAACATGTCACTGTTCTGTATAGTGCCAGCAAACATAACAGAAACATATCTGATCATCTACACAAATCTAAACACAGACAACACACAGTAAGAATGGAGGCAGAGAAAATTTTTAACTCTATTATCACTTGACCAAAGTCCATTATGTGGTATGTGGTATATACATAGGCAAATGTCTACAGAGTTACGTCTAGAGTTGAGTTCATTTTGTGATGAAATACTTTGCTACACTTGAAGACACCCTACTCCTCTCACACTGACCCCCAACGATACGGCTTACCTTTTTTTTTTTTTTCTTCAAGGTAGGGTCTCACTCTAGCCCAGACTGACCTGGAATTAACTATGTAGTCTCATGGTGGCCTTGAACTCACGGTGATCCTCCCACCTCTGCCTCCCAAGTGCTGGGATTAAAGGTGTGCGCCACCATGCCTGGCTATGGCTTAACTTTTACAGGGTCTCATGTACCCCAAGGCTGGCCTCCAACTCACTACATAGCCAAGAATGACCTTCAAATCCTACGTGCCAAGATTAAAACAGGCTGCTAACATGCATGTGCCCAGCCAGATACATTCTTTCACAACCATAATGACTCCAACATTTCTTGGAAGTTGAGTTTTCTCACCTGATCTGCGCTCTCGGCCAGGTATCTGACCCGACTGCAGCAATCCCTTTAGTCTCTCCACTTCCGCCAGCGTTGAAGCATTTGCTATAGCATTCTGAAAGACAGCACGATGGAGATGGATGGTTAATTGCAATGAAGTATCAATCACACAGAGAACACTTATAAAAACTCAGAGCAAACTTATAGAAACTCGGAACCACTTTTCCATGGAACACTATATAGTTCTGTGTTTCAGAAGGAATTTTATTGGCACATTAGAATCAACCTAGAAACCAAAGAATAAATTTCAAGATTTGGGAAGAGATGCAGATTCTTATTATGCAGATTCTTATAATAAGAGAAGTAATAATTTCATATGTCCTAAAATTTCAACTAAGTATCTACTTGGAATTATGTTAATGGGAGCAATGTTATAATAAAATTAGGACTTTCTCCATGGGATATTGTCTATAATTAAAGAAGTTGTCAATAAAAAAATAAATAAATAAAATTAGGACTTTCCACTATCATCCAATAGGATTTATTGAACAGCAAGCTTTTTCTTTGGAAATAGGATATGTGTGTTCACATGTATGTGGCATGTGTGGGTGTATGGAAGGTCAGAGGACAACCTCTGTGTCATACCTCAGGAATACTGTCCTGCATTTGAGACAGGGACTCTCATTGGCCTAGGGTTTGCCAACGAGGCTACATTGACTGGACAACATCCTTAGGGATCCACATACCTCTGCTTCTCCAGTACTGGGATTACAAGTGCCCACCACCATGCCTAACATTTTTATATGGGCTCTGGGGACTGAACTCAGGTCCTCATGCTTGTAAGGCAAGTACTTTATCTACTGAGCTATCTCCCCAGCCCCAAATAGCAAATCTTTAAAAGTTAAGAAAATCCTGAGATAACATATAAGGTAACTAACTAGCTGCTCAAAGTGATAAATATACCTTGAGAAAATGATAATAAAATGTACGAATTTTCAATTAGTTCATACAATTAATTCAGATCAAAGTCTAGTCAAGTAGTAACTTTGTTAGTTGTTCATTAACTAGAAATACACATGGATCCTACCAACTATGAGAAAATATAAGCTGCAATGTTCAGAACCATTGTGTGTCCAACCCCATCTCAGCTCTCTCTAGTAACACACTATTACCTTGATTGCTTCTACATCCCCTGGAGATGGTCCACCTTTCTTTTTGTCAGTTGGCAAACCAGCACCTGGATTAAAACTTGGGAGGAAGAATAGAAGTGTTAAATTCTGACAGATGCAAGTGCTTCTCTTACTTTCAAAAGCTTTTGAAAGTAACTCAACCAGTGTAGTATCTTATCTTTGTTAACAAACTGATACAAGAACTCTCTCCTTCAGAAACACCACCCAATTTAGCTTCCTGTAGAGAAAGCAGGATGTACAATACCACATTAAGATTGTAAATGGAAATTTTTGCTCTGCTAACCAGGTAGAAATTTTACGTGACATACAGACCATGGATCAGCACTCACACTTAATACCACAATTGACCACAATTTGGGTTTAATTTTGTAGAAGGCAAACTGCCAGACAGACAAGTGTTTCTGAAGGTGAAGTGGAGTTAAGTTGGATATCCGTATCTTACGTTTTGCTTCTCCTGGCAATATCCTTTGCAAGCTGTGCACCCCGTTTGCCCTTGAACATTTTCTCTGCTTCCTGACGCTCCTACAGCAACACCACACACAGAGTTAATGGAAATAGGAATACCACATGCATGTAGATGCATTCCTCAGAAAACATGGAAAAACTCTCCTGAAAGACTCTGGATTGGTAAAAACACCAAAAAGTAAATTTTAAGTTAGAAGGAGACACAATAGACTGGCAAAGGTCCCAGGAAAGTTGTGTCTCCTAGTTCAGGGAGGGTCTTCCAAAGAACTAAGAAGAAAACAAGCACTTCCAGTGAAAGGAACAGCCATCCTAGCAGTCAGAGCTGCTCAAAACTGGATTATAGTAAGCATCCATTGGAAATATATCTAAGCATATAACCTACTGTGTGGCTCTAGCATTTTCCCAACTCTTGAATGGCCAGTATCAGTAAGAATGCTAATTCAAAGTCCTACCATAACTTTGCAAGGAGAAAAAAAAAAAACAATTATGTTTTCTTTTCCACATTTTAAACTACAAAATAATGGTAAAGTTTACTTGATTAAGCATCTTAAAAATACTAAAATATAAATACATACACTAACTAAATTACTCACAACCAACAGAATAACACTCACCTTTAGTTTCACTTTCTGAAAATCCAGTACTCTGACTTGTGGAACTTTATAGATCACATACAGTCTGTAGTGCTTTTTATTTGTTACAGGATTTCTTAGAATGCTGCAAGAAAAGGAACATACAATGCCAGTTTTATTCATAGCACACTAGCTAAGAGGTCTATTTGACTAGTAATTACTACAGATCCAAAAAAAATATATCACTCTTTCACATCATACTGTCACAATAATTAAGAAATCACATTAAGGGACCATCCCCAACTTTTTTATGTGAGAGCGAGAAAGTGAGAGGAAACGGGGAAGAGAACTGGCATGCCCTAGCCACTGAAAATGGACTCCAGATCTGTGCACTACCTTGTACACATGTGTCACCTTGTCCATCTGGCTTACATGGGTTCTGGGTAGACGAACCGGTGTCTTTAGGATTCGCAGGCAAGCACCTTAACCATAAGCCTTCTCTCCAGCCCTCCAATGCTTGTTTTTAAAAAAGTTGATTTTAGGGTTGGAGAGATGGCTTAGCGATTAAGGTGCCTGCCTCCTAAGCCTAAGAATGCTGGTTCCAATCTCCAGGTCCCACGTTTAGCAAGATGCAAAGCGACGCAAGGGTGCAATGCCGCACTTGACTACAAGGGAGCGAAAGCATCTGGATTTCGTTAGCAGCAGCTGAGAGACTGCTGGCGTGCCCATCTCTGTCTTCCTCTCCCTCTCTGTCTCCCCCCCCAAATAAATAAATTAAATAAATAAATAAAAACGTTGATTTTACTCACTGCTTGGAGATCAAAGCTAAGTGCTATTTTAAACACTTCATTAGTTATCACAACAAACAATTTCCATACCTCAGATATGTCAGTGATTTGAGAGATGCCAGAGGATCCAGATCACCCTATAAAATAAGGATTACAGTAAGAACACGGCTGACACCATAGGCCACTGTGATATTCTGAAATGGAAAATGCCACAGGAGTAAGTATACCTACTATATATTTTAAAAAATATATCTATTTATTTATTTGAGAGAGAAAGAGGCAGAGATACAGAGAGAAAAAGAGAGAGAGAGAGAATGGCACACCAGGGCCTCTAGCCACTGCAAACGAACTCCAGATGCATGCACTCCCTTGTGCATCTGACTTACGTGCGTCTTGGAGAATCGAACCAGGATCTTTTGGCTTTGCAAACACCTTAACTGTTAAGCCATCTCTCCAGCCCCATATTATATTAAAAAAAAAAAAATTTATTTAGGGCTGGAGAGATGGCTTAGCGGTTAAGGCACCTGCCTCCTAAACCTAAGAATGACGGTACAATCTCCAGCAGTTCCAATCTCAAGGTCCCATGGTTAGCCAGATGCAAAGTGACACAAAGGCACAATGCCGCACTTGACCACAAGTGGGTGCACGCATCTGGACTTTGTTTGCAGCAGCTGAGAGGCTGCTGGCGCGCCCATCTCTGTCTTCCTCTCCCTCTCTCTCTGTGTCTCTCTCCAAAAAAAACTTTTTATTTAGATGGGCGTGGTGGCACATACCTTTAATCTTAGCACTTGGGAGGCAGAGATAGCAGGATCGCTATAAGTTCAAGGCCACCCTGTGACTTGAATTCCACGTCAGCTTGAGCTAGAGTGAGACCCTACCTCCTCCCAAAATTATTTATGAGAGAGAGAACAGGTGCACCATAACCTCTAGTCACTGCAAACGAACTTGATACCTTGTGCATCTGACTTTACGTGGGTACAGGGGAATTGAGCCCAGGTCCTTAAGCTTTACAGGCAAGCACCTTAACCACTGAGCCATCTCTTCAGCTCCTATATTATCTTTTTTTTTTTTTTTTTTTTTTTTTTTTTTTTTTTGTGGTTTTTGAGGTAGGGTCTCATTCTAGCTCAGGCTGACCTGGAAATCACTATGTAGTCTCAGGGTGGCCTTGAACTCACAGGGATCCTCCTATCTTTGCCTCCGGAGTGCTGAAATTAAAGGTGTGTGCCACCACGCCTGGCTTCTCCTATATTATCTTTTATTTGGGTGGCAGGCACCTAGCCCAATACTAACATGTTACAAATACGTAAATACCTCCTTAATTTTTTAAAAAATTTATTTATTTACAAGCAGAGATAGAACAAAGAGACAGAGAATAAACACACCATGACCTCCAGCTGCTGCAAACAAACTCCAGATGCATATACCACTTTGTGCATCTGGCTTTACGTGGGTACTTGGGAATTGAACCTGAGTCATCAGGCCTTGTAGGCAAGTGTATTAACCCTGCTTTGTTTTTTGAGGTAGGGTCTCTCTCAAGCCCAGGCTGACCTGGAATTCACTATGTAGTTTCAGGGTGGCCTTGAATGATGAGGTAATTACCTTTCAAATTTTTGAGGAACTGTCTTTCAAATTTTCCATAGAAAGTATGCAGAATCTTTACTATGCCCCTCAAATATATTTTCACCCTGTTGTAACTTACCAGTTCTACAAGGCTATTGTTGGTGAGAATGAGTTCTGTCAGACAGGGCAGAGCCTGATCAAGTCCCTCACCTATACGGCTAAAATAAAAATAGAAAGACACTTAGTAAAAGTGAAAAGTAAGCTAACAATTTTACCTCCATCCTTGTAAAGCTTTTAGACCCCAAAGTTGTAAGCTCCTTTTCTCATACATCTTTTTTCTAAGACTTTTTTTGGGACAATTTTCACACAGGTATATAATGTATTTTGTATTTTGATCATAACTTCCTCCAATACCTTCTCCCCCCCCACATTCCCTTTCACTGAACCCCCTGTTTCTTGCAATTAGTCCCTCTTCTATTTTGATGTCTTTTTTCCCTCTTCTACCATCCATGCAGTCATGTGCCAGTAATAACAACTGTTGTAATGGCCACTTCATGTCTGAAAGTACCTCTCCATCCTCCAGCTCTTCCATTCTCCTCTCCTGGCTCCCTGAGCCTTGGAGAACTCACACTAGATCTTGAAGAGAAGAGACAGGCACAAAGAGGTTGCCTTGTCTGAGGTCACAGGACAGAAATGGGATAACTCCAGAACCCAAGCCTCCTGGACACTATGTAGGTCCCTTTCTATTGTATGGCTAGTGAAACCCAAGGTAACACTTCTGGGTAGAACTACTTGGTTTACTTCTAACATCAACCAACATGTCACTCAGTACGTCTTATAGATATTATCTATAAACCTTTAATAACTGTCCTCCAATAAAAGTTACAAAAGCTAAAGCTAATTAAGAGTAAAAAATATCTTAACTTAACTAAATTATATTCTAGAAACCTTCTACCTCCTATACCCTTACACCCGGCTATGAGCAGCTTTTTTTTGTTGTTGTTGTTTCACTTCTTTCGAGGTAGGGTATTGTTCCAGGCTGCCCTGAAATTCATTATGCAGTCTCAGGGTGGCCTTGAACTCAAGGCGATACCCCTACCTCTGCCTCCCAAGTGCTGGGATTAAAGGTGTGCACCACCATGCCTGGCAAGTACCATTTTTTTTTTTAAAGATTTTATTTTTAAAATTAGAGAGAGGGAAAGAGAGAGAGGGAGAGTGAGGATGTACACGCCAGGGCCTCTAGCCACTGCAAACGAACTCCAGTCACATGCGCCACCATGTGCATCTGGCTTACATGGGACCTGGAGAATCGAACCAGGGTCCTTAAACTTCACAGGCATGCACCTTAACCACTAAGCCATCTCTCCTGTCCAAGTACCATGCTTTTAATTCAAATCATAAACTTATTATCATTATACAAGATCAATGCCCAAGTTAATCTCTGCACCCTTATGGAAAAATTGCTATCTGTTTTTCATTTTAAGAGGCATGGTACTGGGTGTGGTGGACCACACCTTTAATCCCAGCACTTGGGAGGCAGAAGTAGGAGAATCGCTGTGAGTCTGAGGGCAGGCTGGGACAACAGAGTCAGTTCCAGGTTAGCCTGGGCTAAAGTAAGACCCTACCTGAAAAGAGAGAGAGACAGAGAAAGACATGGTGCTATACTCTTAGTCCAAGCACTCAGGAGGCTGCTGAGGTTTGAGGATAACCATGACTTTGAAGTGTGAGGCCTGCTTGTGATAGAAAGTGAGTTAAGTCAGCCTGGGCTACATTGAGACTCTGGCTCAAAAAAAAAAAAAAAAAAAAAAAAAAAAAAAAAAAAAAAGCAAAGCCAGGTGTGGTGGCTCATGCCTATTCCAGCACTCAGGAGGCAGAGGTAGGAGGATTGCTGTGAGTTCGAGGCCATCTTGAGACTACATAGTGATTTCCTGGTCATCCTGGGCTAGAGTGAGAACCTACCTTGAAAAACCAACCCCCTCAACATACACAAGGGGTGGGGGGAGGGAGAGGAGAGGAAGGAGAGAGGGGGAAGGAGAGACCATATCTTGAAAAACCAACCCCTCTCCACACACGAGAGGGGCATGGAATTGAGCTGGCAGAATGTACTATGATATTGGTAAGGCACACTAACATTTAGGGAAAAAAAAAAGACTCTCTACTAGCAGACGCTTACCATATTCTGTTGTTGTTCACTAACAATGTTTTCAGTCTTCTCAACAAAGGAAAACCATCCAGCTTCCTGATTTCATTGTCAGAAAAATCAATAGCATCAAACTGGTCCAAGGTTGCACCTAGATTTTCAATGACAGGAATTTTGTACCCTATAAAATGGAGGGAAAAAACACATATAAAAGATATTAATATAATTAAGGGGAGGAGGAATAAAAGGAGGTAATGGGAGGCAATTATGATCAAAGTACATCATATACATGTAGGAAATGTCATTAAGGCATTTAAAAAATTTACATTTAAAAATTTATTATTATTATTATTAGCTGGGCATGGTGGCAGATGCCTTTAATCCCAGCACTTGGGAGGCAGAGATAGGAGGACTGCTGTGAGTTTGAGTGTACCCTGAGACTACATAGTGAATTCCCAGTCAGCCTGGGCTACAGTGAGATCCTACCTTGAAAAACCAAAAAGTAATAACATCATTAAAAGGTTCCGGGCCTGGAGAGATGGTTTAGCGGTTAAGCGCTTGCTTGTGAAGCTTAAGGACCCAGTTCGGTCTCGATTTCCCAGGACCCGCGTAAGCCAGCTGCACAAGGTAGTGCATGCATCTGGAGTTTGCAATGGCTGAAGGCCCTGGCACGCCCATTCTATCTATCTATTTGCCTCTTTCTTTGTCTATCACTTTCAAATAAATAAATAACAACAATTTTTTTTAAAAAGGTCCCTTAACCACTAAGAGTGTTTCATGTTGAGTTGACGCAAATCTTTCATTTTTTTCAGAAGTACTAACCCCCCCCACCCTATACAAGGTACTGAAAATAAATGACAAGTCCCCAGAGCCACAAAGCTAGCAGTCCTAGTCTAGCAGTATACTTGAAGAAGCTGAAGGAAATACTAAGAGTAATACTGTTTATCTAATGTCTATGAGAACATTAACAAGATATTGCTCCCTGTTCTAAGACCTTAGAGTTATTAGGCACCATTATAACGGAAATTAACTTTGAACTGCTTAATGCCCAAGCCTAGTTCAGGTACTGGGGGCCACAGTCCTCAATTGTTGCATTAGTACAGGCCAGATTCACAGAACTCATGAGCTTACCCTTCATCTCCAATTCACTCACATACCCACTTGTTTGTTTAACTTGGCATAATTACCGTGCTGGGTGGTAAAGGAAGAAAAGTAATCATGAACATAACAAAGAGCTATCAAGGATGGCATCAAAACACCCCAGAAAGTAAGTATTCTCAAGACTGCAGGAACTTCAGAGAGATACAGCAGGGATCCAACGTGTACCAAGACAGTGAAAGTAGTGAGAGTGAAAGGCTCTTGAATGGAATCGTTCTCTGAGAAACTTAATTTTAATAAAAGGAACCCACTGGTATTCTCCGAAGGCCCGCACGGATTCCTGGCTAACGACAGAGCCCGCTGCGGAGCTGCTCTGGGACGGTGGTTGTCTCTGGTCACAAGCGCATAGTCTGATCCCAGACAAACAGCTCTGTAACCCTTTTAAAGCCGTCTCCTGAAACGCTAAGTTACTAGCCGCACTTTCAATTTTTAGCTTTTTTAAAACCATGTTTTATTATGATCAGACCTGAATGGTTAAGGGAGTGTTAGTCAAACAGTTCAATCGTGAAACTATCTTTAGAAAAAGAGAATTTTCGGCCCATTAAAGGTAATTTGATCTACACCCTATCCACGCTTATGGCATCATATCAGCTAATTGAGAACCAACAGGTCGTTCTGCACCGTTACAGCTGTGCGTGTGTTTTCCAGGCGGCCCAGCACGCGAGGTGGGGCCTAACCGACTGTGCCCCGGGAAGTAATAGGGCGACCATGTCTGCGATTAGGAGCAGAGCACCGAAGGCTCCTAAGAGGCCTCGGCGACCGTCACGGGTATGAGCTGCAGGAAACAGGCGCGGGAGGCCCGGGCCAGGCCCGTGGGCCCAGCGCACGCGGCGGGGGGCGGGCCTCGAGGCCGAGCGCTGAAGCCCGGGGAATACCAGCCCGCGGCTCCGGACTCACCGCGGAGGTCCAGCTCCCGGTCCCGCACGGCGTTGGTGTACTGCGCCGCCTGCTCGATGAGCTCCGCCGTCAGCTTCACCATCCTGCAAAGCCCTTACCGTCGCTGCCCGCCCGCAGCCTCCCGCCACGGAGAATCCCAGCATGCCCCGCGCCCAGCCGGCAGGCAGGACTAATCGGAGCCGGCGCATGCGCGCTGCCCAACCGCCAGACAGAAGCAATCGAAGCTGGGGAGGAGGAGAGCGGCTTTGCTTCTAGGTTCTTGCTGGGCTCCCTTGGAGGATGAAGATTGGGAATCCACACGTTTGTGTACAAAAGTTAAGCAAAACGTGGAAACACCCGAGTGGAACTTTGTCATATGTCAATGCCCCTTGAGGATGGGAAGGCTGTGGCTGTCCCCTCTTCATCTCATGTCAACATGTCTTTCTATAGTATAGAAAACAGAGTCCTATAATTCCTAAGAAACAGATTTGATTTGGGCTATGGTTCCTGACACGCAGAGCTCCTAAAACCCCTGGAGTCTGCCAAATGATAAAAACGAAAGGAGAACCTGTGATTGTTTTGCCTTTCACACTTAGGTCTACTATCTACCCTCAGTTGATTCTTTGTTAAATTACTTTTGTAAATGTTTTTATTTATTTGAGAGAGGAGAGAGGGGAGAGGGAGTATGGGCATGCCAGGGTCTCCTGCCACTGCAAGAGAACTCAGATGCGCCACTATGTGCAGCTGGCTTTACATGGGTCCTGGCAATCGAACCCTGACCATCAGACTTTGCAAGCAAGCTCCTTTAGCTGTTGTGCCATCTCCCCAGCCCTCTTATTTGTTTGTTTGTTTGTTTGTTTCATTTGAGAGAGATAGAGAGAATGGGCACACCAGCAGCCTCTCAGCCACTGTGAAGGAACTCCAGATGCGTGGGCCCTCTTGTGAGCAAGTGCGTCATTTGCCCCTTGCGTAGCTTTTTGGGACTGGCTAAACGTGGGACTTGGAGATTGAAACCTCCGCCAAGCCATCTCTCTAGCCCCTTTTTATTTTTTAAGTATGTATGTATGTATGTATGTATGTATGTATGTATGTATGTATGTATGATCTGTGTCTATCTATCATCTATCTATGAGAGAGAGAGTGAATGGGTGCGCCAGGGCCTCTTGCGGCTGCAAACACGAACTCCAGATGTATGTGCCACTTTGCATCTTGCTTTACAAAAGTACTGGGGAATTGAACCTGGGCCAACAGACTTTGCAAGTAAGCACCTTTAACTGCTGAGCTATCTCTCAGTTGATTCTTTTAAAGATATTGAGCCAGGAGTGGTGGCACATGCCTTTAATCCCAGCCCTCGGGAGGCAGAGGTAGGAGGATCGCCATGAGTTTGAGGCCACCCTGAGACTACATCGTGAATTCCAGTCAGTCTGAGCTAGACTGAGACCCTACCTCTTTTATTTTATAAAAAATAAAAAGAAGATACTGAGTCAGACCTGGTGGCATATGCCTGTAGTCCCATCTCCTGGAGAGGTTAAGACTGGAAGATGGCTTGAGTCTGCAAGTTGAAACCAGCCTGAATAGCATAGTGATGCATCATTAAACAAATTAAAACAAGGCAATTAGGCATGGTGTCACACACCTTTAATCCCAGCACTCTGGAGGCTAAGGTAAGAGGATTGTTATGAGTTCAAAAGCTAGCCTGGGGAAGACGGAGACCCTGCTTCGAAAGAAAGAAAGAAAGAAAGAAAGAAAGAAAGAAAAAGAAAGAGAAAGAAAGAAGGAAGGAAGGAAGGAAGGAAGGAAGGAAGGAAGGAAGGAAAGGACACAACCAAAGCTGTCCCTCTCTAATGGCTAGGAAGTTCTTAAGCTAATCAAGTCCACAATGAGAATTAACCATTACAGTTGTGGATTGTGGCTGATAACGACTTTTATATATTTCTTGTCCACATGCATAGCCTCTTTAGGCTTCAGTGAAGAGGTTTGCCTGTTGTTTCTATTGGTCTTTTTTAAAAATAGTTTTATCATTTTGTAGGAGGTCTTTATTTTTGGATGTAAGTCTTTGTGTGGTGGGGGTGTGCAGAGACTTTCCCCCCCTCTTTGTAGCTTGCTTTTTTCCCTAAAAGCTTTGTGGTTTCACATTTCACATTTAGATATATGATTCATCTGCAATCAATTATTGTGCATACTCCAAGGTAGGATTTAAGAAATGTTTTGCCCCATGTAGAAAATTAAGTTGATTCAACACCATTATCAAAAGTCCATCGTGTCCCTAGTTACTCTTGTCAAAATCAAAAGATCCAAGTGTCCAAACCTGTGGAGTCTGCCTCTGGATCGCTGTACTGTTCCATTGAGTTGGCTGTCCTTTCCTAATAGCATACTATCTTTTTCCCCCCACTATATAGTGTCAGGCTGGCCTTGAACTCACAGTGATCATCCTACCTCTGCCTCCCAAGTGCTGGGATTAAAGGCCTGCACCACCACACCCAACTCCAATTTTTCTTTTCTTCCTTTTAAAAAAATATTTTTATTTATTTATTTGTTAGAGAGATAGAGATAGAGAGAGAGAGAGAGGGGAGGGGAAAGAAAATGGGTGCACCAGGGGCTCCAGCCACTACAAACAGATTCCAGATGCATGCGCCACTTTGTGCATCTGGCTTATGTGGATCCTGGGGAATCAAACCTGGGTCTTTTGGCTTTGCAGGCAAGTGCCTTAACTGTTAAGCCATATCTCCAGCCCTTTTTTTCTCCTCCTCCTCTTCTTCCTCCTCATTCTTCTTTTTGGCTTTTCAAGATAGGGTCCTCACTCTAGCCCAGGCTGACCTGGAATTCACTCTGTAGTCTCAGGGTGACCTCAAACTCATGGTGATCTTCCTACCTCGGCCTCCAGAGTGCTGGTATTAAAGACATGTGCCACCATGGCTGGCCCTCAATTTTTCTTTTTAAAAAATACGTTTATTTATTTATGTATTTGAGGAAGGGGAGAGCGAGAGAATGAGAATGAGAATGAATGGGCACACCAAGGTCTTTTGCTGTGCTCCAGATGTATGTGCCACTTTATGCATCTGCCTTTACGTGGGTACTGAGGAATCATACCTGGGCTGACAAGCAAGCGCCTTTAACTGAAGAACCAAAAAAAAAAAAAAAAAAAGATTTTTCAAGCCCCAAATTTTCTTGCCCTTTATATTTGGATCCATGCTTTAATTTGTAGTATGTAGAATCTGTAGCTAAATGAAGAAAGAATTGGCATTCTTCCAGTGTCAAGTATGCCAGTCCATGAACATGGTATAACCTTATACTTATTTAGGTTTTCTTTTTAGTTTTAGAGTTTCATAGTTCTTTTTTTGTTTACATTAGTTTAATCCATGAAAATGTAGTTTTCAAAGGGAAAGGCATGTACCTTTGTATAGAGTATACAGACCCAGAATCACACCATGGGGCTCACAACACAAGACAACACTTTCCCCCGGGAACAGCAACTCTACTTCCAGGAAAGGTAGGAATGGTTCTCAACAGAAGGCTGGGCAGCCAGGAGCACCTTCAGCCACCCAGACCTCAGCCTCGGCTTCAGCTCCATCCCATTTCCTGCTCTACCCTCAGCAACTTATAAAGAGTCCCAGGACCTAAGACTAAGGTGAGAATCAAATCCCCTGTGGCATGTGCCCATGGCTGGGAGAAGAAATATACACTGAACACCGAGCACATGGGAGAGGGAAGGGACACCACAGGAGAGGGAAGGGCAGACACCCTAAGATTTGGAAGGGCCGAGCCCCCAGCCAGCTCTCAAGTGGGCATTGCTTTCAGGGGTCATTAAAAAATCACTGGGGGGCTGGAGAGATGGCTTAGTAGTTAAGGCACTTGCCTGCAAAGCCAAAGGACCCAAGTTCAATTCCCCAGGACCCATGTAAGCTAGATGCATAAGGGGGCATTCACATCTGGAGTTTATTTGCAGTGGCTGGAGGCCCTGGCGTGCCCATTATCTCTGTCTCTCTCTCTCTGCCTATTTCTCTCTCTCTCTCTCTCTCTCAAATAAATAAATAAAAATTTAAAAAAATCACCGGACATGGTGGTACAGCATTCAGGAGGCAGAGGTAGGAGGATCATGGTGAGTTCAAGGCCACACTCAGACTATGTAGTGAATTCCAGGTCAGCTTGGACTAGAGTGAGACCCTTCCTTGAAAAACTAAAAAAACAAAAAACAAAAAAAGGTGGGAGTGGAGAGCAAATTTGTTCAATTTTTAACAACACGGCATTGTAAACATACACAGTCTAATATTACATGTACTTCAGTCTGGTGTTTGTATATCTGTCCATCTGTCAGTCTGAGGGCTGGATCTCAAGAACCTTGCCCTGCTATTCCCACCCCATCTCCTGGCCCCATACTGGAAACAGAGACCAGAATAAGCATGGTTCTCAAGTTCAATGGGTGCCAACAGGCATGCTTGCCCCACTCTGGCTCCACAGTCTCTCTGTCTCTGTCTCTCTCTCTCTCTGTGTGTTTATGGGGAACTTGTGTGCAAGTTGTACAAAGGGAAAGGGTCACTGTCACAGAGGTTGGTGGCAAGTGGGGTTGCTTGAGGCAAGTAGATCCCCTGCAGGTCTCCAGGTGCTGTGATCACGTTACACTGTGGGCAGAGCTTCCTGGCTCCCAGGGTCCATAGCCCGCACTCCTCACAGCTCATGTGCCAACACAGAATGGTTGTTAGGGGCATTAAGTATGAGTCCATGCAGATGGGGCTCCCCCAATAGCTGCCTTTCAAGTAATCTGACCAAAACCTTCAGGGCCTCAAACGTGGTTACAGCTGGATCTTCAGTAATTTTCTCAATGCCACTGTTCTTGCAGGTCTTCTGCATGGTGTCCTGCTTGCTGCTTTCACCACTGCTGGCGGATGGCATGTCATCACTGGCCCATCTAGAGCACTCAGCTGTGATGCGGGTGCTGGGACATCCACCATTTAGGACTGTACCTCAGAGGGCCTCTCTCTCCTTGGCTTCACCAGGCTCTTGACCTGTGCAAGGGATGACATCAGCCTCTCTGTCTTGTGGCTTCCCATACTCCAGAGTGTCATCCCCATCCATACTTAAGTCAGCATCACTGGCCGGCTTCTCTTTGCCACTACAAGTGATAAAGCCAGAGCCTTGGAAGCCACCTTCCAGGAGAGTGGTGGCCGGTATGAGCTTCTGTTCACATCATTCAAAGTGTTTGCTGTTTTTTCATGCTAGAAGTCCACCGCTTCGCCCTCAGCCATGCGGGAGCCCTCCCTCTTAGAAAGGTAGTGCTCAGCATGCCCACTCATCTGCTCCCATTCTGGGGTGGGGGGAGTTGTTGCACAGAGAGCATCCCTGCCCTACAGCTTGCTTCCTCTGTTTCATTTTCCCAATCTGAGCTTCTCCAACTGAGCTGCAGCAATACGATTGATTCCAGTGACTATGCCTTTGGCCTGTTGAAGTTCTGAGGCACGGAGCTCCTCCAACTCCAGAACAGTGGCCTATTCAGTCAGGTTTGTGGGTTGGCTTGCACTCACACCAAGGTTTCCTCCCTCCAGCCCCCAACCCCCACCCCACTGGCCTTGAGCACAGCAATGCAGGCGGATTCCCACCCCCTCCCTGCTGCCCAGTGGTGGCCCGTTTTATAGTTTTTGTATAGTGGTTTTATATACCTTTTACAAGATTTAGTCTAGACATCTGATAGTTTATAATGTAATTATAAAAAGTATAAAATTCGGACTGAGGCTGGAGAGATGGTTTAGCAGTTAAGGCACTTGCCTGCGAAGCCTAAGGACCCAGGTTCAATTCTTCAGGTCCCATGTAAGCCAGATGCACATGGTGGCATATGCATCTGGAGTTCATTTGCAGTGGCTAGATGCCCTGGCACTCCTATTCTCTCTCTCTCACTCTCTGTTTCTAATGCATAAATAAATTTAAAAGACTTTTGAAAAGATACATTAAAAAACAAAAAAGCCAAAAATTTTGGGCTGGAGAGATGGCTCCAGTGGTTAAATGTGCTTGCTTGCAAAGCCTGATGGCTTGGGTTCGATTCCCCAGTACCCACATAAAGCCAGATGTAGAAAGTGACACATGCATCTGCAGTTTGTATTTGCAGTGATGGAGGCCCCAGCAAACCCATTATCTTTGTCCTTGTGTTTAAGCTTACTCATACCTTCATCCACATACTTTACTCATACCTTCATCCACATACTTTACTCTTACCTTCATCTACAAACTTTTACTTTACAATCTATGTCATCAAACATTTAACATCCAACACTTAAAGTTTTCTCTCCAGTTTATCTTTAAAAAAACTATTTTAATTAATTAATTAGACAGAGAAGGAGGGAAAGAGAGAGAATGGGTGTGCCAGGGCCTCCAGCCACTGCAAACGAACTCCAGATGCGTGTGCCCCCTTGTGCATCTGGCTAACAAGGGTTCTGGAGAATCGAACCTGGGTCTTTTGGCTTTGCAGGCAAACGCCTTAACCACTAAGCCATTCCTCCAGCCCCATTTTATCTTCTTTAGTCAGTTCATCTTATAACTACCAACAAAAACTTTCATTGTCCTTACTGTAAGACTTTTTAAAATATTTTATTTTTTAAAATTTATTTATTTGACAGAATAAGAGGGAGAGAGAGACAGAGAATGGGTACGCCAGGGCCTCCAGCCACTGCAAACAAACTCCACACACATGCACCCCTTTGTGCACCTGGGGAATCCTGGAGAATTGAACCTGGGTCCTTTGGCTTTGCAGGCAAGTGCCTTAACCACTAAGCCATCCCTCCAGCTCTGCCATAAGAGTTTTAATAAAAGGCCTTTAGAAATAACTTTTTTTTTTTTTTTTTTTGGTTTTCTGAGGTAGGGTCTTACTCTAGCACAGGCTGACCTGGAGTTCACTCTGTATTCTCAGGGTGGCCTTGAACTCATGGCAATCCTCCTACCTCTGCCTCCTGAGTGCTGGGATTAAAGGCATGTGCCACCAAGCTTGGCTAGAAATAACTTTTTTTATAAAAGAGTAGACCAGACTTGACTTATACTATTCATCTAGAATAAACATATAGATTTTATAATTTATTGATTTTGGAACTTTGTTTTTATAACTTTCCTGAAACACATTTTTTAAAATATGAAAGCAGATTTGAACATTATTAGAAATTTTCTTACAAATTCAGTATCAAGCACTTCTAAAATTAAACATAAATCTTGAGACTGTTTTTCTGTTAGTAGTCCCACAGAAGAATAGAGAGATAATGTAAACTTAAAACAGTTACAAATTCCTATAAGAAATCCCCATCTGTTCACAGTGACTTGGCTTTCACCCATTATCATGCTGGGGCCAGGATCCCAAGATTCCCTGTGCCTGTAGTCTCTCTCCTGGCTCTGCAGGGCAGGGAAGCTAAGAAAGAGTCATTAGGGATTTTCCTGGGGCAGCATAAACCCCAGAGAGATCTGTGTCTTGTCTCTCTGTGCAACAATGAGATGTGTGTGTTAGGCTTCCGTCTTACTCCCAGGGCCACCTGGCCATCTACAGATCAAGACCTTCAGGAGAAAGCACTAAGTAACACATTACAGGTACATCTGATGGACTGGCCCAGAACTTAAATTATTTTTGATCTACTCTTTGTCCCTGGGGAATACAGCGGGACAGCATAACTCCCCAATTACTTTCAGAGTTTCTTCTGGGGGGACACTCAACAGTAAAAGTTGGTCATGCCATCTAGTATAGTGGGCTTGGTGGAGAACATCCCCCACAATGAAATGGCACTGCTCAGAACAGAAATCATTCTACTGCCTTTGGGCTCTGAGCCACATATATACTCACACACGCACACATTCATTTCAAGTACACTTTTCATATAGATTCCAGACAACCATTTCCCATTCATTCATTCATTCATTCATGCATTTTCATTTTAAATTTCTATTCTATTTATAACTCTGGAGACAAAAAAACAAACCTTGTTAGCGGGAGCATGGTAGAACACAGAGAAGGCCATGCACAGAGTGAAAAATTTCAGACCATTTGCCTGTAGGTTGGCAGAAGTTTTCTAAATCAGTGAGACCTTTGGACATCGAAAGTGCCATGTTCAGGCCATTTGGACTTATTGTCTAGCTTATATTGTGGCCAGGTAGTTGCAAAGAAAGCTCAGACAATGAGGTTACAGGGAAAGAGCAAAACAAGGGTGAGAGAAAGGAACCAGGGCTTAAGCAGGGTTTTACACAGAACACCAATATGAGCCCCTGGCCCATTAGGGTGAATGGGGCCTGCACCTCCCAAATGGGCAGAGGCTGTACAGGTTGCAACTGTCAGTTTTTTAGCCTGTTAGTGAGCAAAGCGGGCACCTGTACTCCCGATGGTGAAAGCGGTGTCAGTGAAAGATGAGACCTCAGGAGGGAGAGGGAGAGTGTCCTAAGATGGTGCAACTGAACCAAAAGGCATGCCTTAGGGTATGGTAGACCAGAGAGCGAGAGACCTGAAGTGTCGAAGTGTCGAGAGTGCATCTTTCTCAAGACCTGGGGGTGGGGACCAGCAGTGGGCGAGGGGTGTAACCTGGCATTCCGGCATGTCTTCCAGAGAAGGGATTAACTCCAAGGGCAGGCCAACCTGAGAGGGACACTTACTGAGAGGGAGGGAGGAGACAAGAAGGGAGGAAGGGCAAGGCTAAATTGTAGTGGGCGTGAAGGCTGGTATCAGACAGATAGTCTGAAGCCTTCAGAGGGTAAATGGCAGCTCAGAGGTCTGGTCAGGGGAAAGGAAGTCTGGCTGCCCAAGAGTGCAACTGGAAGCCTCCTATCTGAGTCAGGGCACCAGATGTAAGGTTTGGGAGTGACCACACCACACAAACCACTCTGAGGCAAAGATGAAAGCTTTTATTTGGGAAAAGCACAAGCTTCCAGGACTGACTCACAAGAGAGGAGCACAGCCAAGCTGAGTTTGCAGACATTGGACTTTATAGGGCTTTTCAGTTGGGGGAAGGTGAGGAAGGGGAAAAGCTGAATAAGAAAGGTTCTTTTAGGGGAGATCTAGGATAGCCAGGTGTGACATCAGAACAGTGACCAGGTGACTTATGAGATAAGGGGACAGGAAATCATGACCTGGGGCATTGTGGGCAAGGAAGGGATAATGGCTGGGTGGTTTCTTGAGGAATGTGGATAATCCACTTCCTTATGTTTCTGTTGCCCTTCTGCTATCCTTGGTGACTCCATTTTGGAAGCCCATTCTGACCTAACACTCTCCACATGGATTCTTTTATTTATTTATTTATTTATTTATTTATTTATTTATTTATTTATTTATTTATTTTTTGAGGTAGGGTCTCACTCTAGCTCAGGCTGACCTGGAATTCACTATGTAGATGTAGTCTCAGGGTGGCCTCAAACTCTTGGCGATCTTCCTACCTCTGCTGCCTAAGTGCTGGAATTAAAGGTGTGTGCCATCACGCCCAGCCCCCACATGGATTTTTTTTTTTTTTTTTTTTAAGTACATTTTATTTATTTTGTTTGAAAGAGAAAGAGGCAGAGAGAGAGATAGAGAGAGAAAGAGAGAGGGAAGAAGAGGGAGAGAGAAAGAGAATGGGCACACTAGGGCATCCAGCCACTGCAGACGAACTCCAGATGCATGCGCCACCTTGTGCATCTGGCTTACATGGGTCCTGGAGAATCAAACCGGGGTCCTTTAGCTTTTCAGGCAAATGCCTTAACTGCTAAGCCATCTCTCCAGCCTCCCCACATGGATTCTTTATCCCCTACAGCTCCCTACAAGGCAGGAGCTCCTGAAATTTCTTGTCTCTTTCTTTCCATGTTTTTTTCCAGGCCCTCCATGTGGGATCTCTAGCCACATGGGTGCCTTTCCTTGGCTCTATACTAATAATATAATAATAATTACTATGCTCAGTCTTTTTTTTCAATTCTTTGATGAAAATTAGAAACGAACCTAGGGTTTGGGGTTCAAGGACATTCCTGGACCCCTAACACCTGGTTACATATGCAGATGCATGCATTTTTGTGTGCACATATGTAGAGGACAGAGGAGGATACAGTATCCCCTTTGATTGTTTTTCTGCCTTATATCCTTGAGACTGGGTCTCCTATGGAATCTGGAGCATTTTTATTTATTTATTTTATATATTTTAAAAAAGATTTTTAAAAATAATTTTTATTTTATTTTATTTTATTTTATTTATTATTTGCAAGCAGAGAGAGAGAGGAAACAGAGAGAAAGAATGGGCGTGCCAGGGCCTCTAGACATTGCAAATGAATTCCAGATGCATGTGCCTCCTTGTACATCTGGCTTATGAGGGTACTGGGGAATCAAACCTGGGTCCTTTGGCTTCACAGGCAAGCACCTTAACCGTTAAACATCTCTCCAGCCCTATTATTTATTTATTTATTTGAGAGAGAGAGAGAGAGAGAGAGAGAGAGAGAGAGGGGAAGAGGCAGAGAGAAAGAGAGAATGGGTGTGCCAAGGACTCCTGCCACTGCAAATGAACTCCAGACACATGCACCCCCTTGTGCATCTGGGTCCTGGGGAATTGAACCAGGGTCCTTAGGCTTCATAGGCAAATGCCTTAACTACTAAGCCATTTCCCCAGCCCCCCTATTATTTTTTTTAATGTATGTGTGTGTGAGAGAAAGAATTGGTGTGCTAGAGCCTCCAGACACTGCAATTGAATTCCACACACGTTTCCCCTTGTGTTCACGCATAACCTTGCATCACTATGTGTCTGGCTTACATGGGACATGAAGAGTCAAACATGAGCCCTTAGGCTTCACAGGCAAGCACCTTAACTGCTAAGCCATCTCTCTAGTCCCCCTTTTTTAAAAAAAAAAATTAAAAAAATTATTTGTGAGAGAGAGAAGTGTGTGTGGTGGGGGGAGGAGTAAGGAGAAGGAGACAATGGGCATGCCAGGGCCTCTAGCTGCTGCAAATGAACTCTAGATGCATGCTCCATCTTGTTCAGCTGGCTTACATGGGTCCTGGGGAATTGAACCTGGGTTCTTTGGCTTTGCAGGCAAGTGCCTTAACCACTAAGCCATTTCTCCAGCCCTTCAGCCCCTTAACATTTTTTTTAATGAGCGAGAAATAGAGAATTGGGAGCATTTTTAAAATATGTATATATATATATTGGCTGACTATCGCGCCCCAGTGATCCTCTTGTCTTCACTTTCATCGGACTGGGGTTACAGGCATGTGTGGCCAGGCCTGGCTTTTTTACCTGGTTACTGAGAGTTGAACTCTTACCAGTGGAGCAATCTCCCCAGCTGTATACTGTTTTTTTTAAAAATATTTATTTATTTATTAGAGAGAGAGAGAGCGAGCATGGGCACACCAGGGCCTCTAGCCACTGAAAATGAACTCCAGACACATGTACCACCTTGTGCACCTGGTTTATATGGGTACTGGGGAATCGAACCTGGTTTCTGAGGTTTCACAGGCAAGTGCCTTAACTGCTAAGCCATCTCTCCAGCCCTGCTAGTTATTTTTTTACTTGCAGCACAGGGATTTTTAGCACAATATTCAGACAGTGGTGATAGAGTCCTTTAAAAGACATTACTTCCTATCTAAGAAATGATAAGCCCTAATCAAGTGATCAAAGTTAGTATCACCAGGCGTGGAACAAAGCAAAATCATGTGCCACCTGCTAGAATGCAATGAGAAGAAAACAATCGCAACTTCTGAGAGATCTCTGTTAAAGACAGACCTGAATGGAAATGCAGGGAAACAAATACAAAGAACATTATATAAGTAAGTGACCTGAAAGCTACAACCCCAGCTACTTGGGAGGTAGGGCAGGAGGATTGAGAATTTGAGGCCAGTCTGGGCTATGTAGCAAGATCTCCATCTCAAATATAAAAAAATTAACAAAACAACAAAGCAAAACAAAACACAAAACTTCCTGTAGTTGTAAAGTTCAAAGGTCATCAAAGTCAAAAGAACTGAAGAACTGTTCCAGGCTGAGTAACTTTAAAGAGACATGAAGACAAAAAAAATGTGTTTCTAAAGTGGATGCTCTTGCACTTTGGGGACAACTGGAAGAAGAACGATGCATCAAAGGGTTAGGTGGCAGAAATGTCAAGGTAAATTTCCTCATTCTGATCCTTGTATAGAATGAATGTCCTTTACAAGAAAAACCCAGTGAAGTGTTTGAGGGAATCATAGGCTATGATGTCAAAAATTTTCTCTGAAAATGTTCAGAAAAAGGGCTGGAAAGATGGCTCAGCAGTTAAAGGCGCTTGCTTGTAAAGCCTGCTGTTATGAGTTCAATTCCCTAGTACCCATGTAAAGTTAAATGCACAAAGTGACGCACGAGTCTCAATGCATGCGTCAAGTGTGTGCAGTGGCAAGAGGCCCTGGCATGCCTATCCTCTCTCTGTCTCTCTCTCAAATAAATAAGAAAATGTTCAGAAAAATATTTGTGTAATAGACACAACTTTTCTGATTTTGCCCTGTCTTCAAAGAGAACCACCAGGTGGAGCTCTTGGACAAGAGAGCTGGTTTTACTTGGGCTTTTTTTTTTTTAAATGTTTTATTTATTTATTTATTTGACAGAGGGGGGGGAGAGAGAGAGAGAGAGAGAGAGAGAGGGAGAGAATGGGCACGCCAGGGCTTTCAGCCACTGCAAACAAATTCCAGATGCATGCACCACCTTGTGCATCTGGCTAACGTGGGTCCTGGGGAATTGAACCTGGGTCCTTTGGCTTTGTAGGCAAATGCCTTAACTGCTAAGCCATCCCTCCAGCCTTTTTTTTTTTTTTTGAGGTAGGGACTCACTCTGGTCCAGGCTGACCTGGAATTCACTATGTAGTCTCAGTGTGGCCTTGAACTCAAGGCGATCCTCCTACCTCTGCCTCCTGAGTGCTGGGATTAAAGGTGTGCACCACCATGCCTGGCTTACATCTTTTATTTTTAAAAATGTTTTATTTATAAGAGAGAGTGAGGAAGGGAGAGAAAATGAATGAGAATTTGAGCATGTCAGGGCCTCTAGTCACTGCAAATAACTCCAGATGCACACACCACCTTGGGCATCTGGCTTTATGTGGGTACTGGGGAATCAAACCTGGGTCTTTTGGCTTTGCAGGCAAGCACGTTAACCACTAAGCAAACTCTCCAGCTCAACCGGGCGTGGTGGCACACGCCTTTAATCCCAGCACTTGGGAGGCAGAGGTAGGAGGATCACCATGAGTTCGAGGCCACCCTGAGACTACATAGTGAATTCCAGGTTAGCCTGGATCAGAGTGAGACCCTACCTCGAAAAACCAAAAAAATAAATAAAAAAAAATAAAAATTATTTATTTGAGAGGAGAGGGAGAAAGGTGGTGGGGGTTGAATGTGTGTGCCAGGGCTTCCAGCCACTGCAAATGAACTCCAGACTCATGTACCACCTTGTGCATCTTGCTATGTGGATACCGGGGAATCAAATTTGGGTCCTTTGGCTTTGCAGGCAAGTGCCTTAACTGCTAAGCCATCTCTCCAGCCCAGCCTTTGTTTTTCTTTTTCTTTTCTTTCTTTCTTTTTTTTTTTAGTTTTTCGAGGTAGGGTTTCACTGTAGCCCAGGCTTACCCGAAATTCACTATGTAGTCTCAGGGTGGCCTTGAACTCACAGTGATCCTCCTACCTCTGCCTCCTGAGTGCTGGGATTAAAGGCATGCTCCACCATACCCGGTGCCTTTCATCTTTTTTAAAAGCTCTGTCCACTCACCTTTCTATTATAGCTGTGTCTTCTATAGACTGCAGCTCTCTTCAGCCCTTTAAAAATTTACAGGATAGGGCTGGAGAGACGACTTAGCAATTAAGGCCTTTGCCTGTAAAGCCTAAAGACCCATGGTTAATGCTCCAGTTCCCATGTAAGCCAGATGCACAAGGTGATGCAAGTGTGCAAGGTCACACATGTGCACTAGGTGTGTCTTGAGTTTGATTACAGTGGCTGGAGGCCCTGGTGTGCCAATTCTCTCTCACTCTTGCATTAAAGAAAAAAGGGCCAGCCTGTTGGGCTTGCCTTTAAAAAAACACACACACAAAACACAAAAAACAACAACAAAAGAAACCAAAATACCCCCAAATCCTACAGGTTAGAAGGTCAGCAGTGGCCTGAGAGCAATGGGGATGTGCACTGTGGGGTGCCAAAGAATTAGGGGACAAAGTCAGAAACACGTCACTTCTATGGTGTTGTTTGGCCATTTGCAGAGTGACACCTCTTCTGCAGACAGCCAATCTCCTCCCTGGGCTCAGAGCTAGGAACAATGATACCAAGGTGACACAAAAAAAGTCCCTTCACCTCTGTGAGCTATTGTCTGAAATGACAGATTTAAGAGGCCTTGATCTATGATCCTGTCATCTAAAGCAAAGTCCATCAACATACCTTGCCTAAGTGCTTAGGTCATCTTTATCCGGAGGCTGGGTCATTTGTGAACAGGCACTGTATGTGGTCAGCCCTTTTAGGTTGTGGTGGTATTAGCGGTTCTAGGGATGGAAGGAACCCAGGGCCCCATACTAGGCAAGTGCTCCACCACTTAGCAGCACTCCCAGCCCCAGCCAGTCCTTTTTAAATGGGTGGCGTTTAATCATTAGAACTTTGACAGTAGCTTCTCTATTCTCTGCCACCCCTCTCGAACCTCTGGATTGGCCTCCACCCAGCCCGTGATGTGGACAGGCTGTGTGGTTGATGTCCTGTAATTGGTGTTCCTTGGGACATGTAAAGCTATAAAGTTCCCTCCCTCCCTCCTTCTCTCTCCCCACTAAGTATTAAATCCAGGGCCTCATGCATGCTAGGCAAGCACTCCACCACTGAGTCATATCTCTGCCTTTTTTTTTTTTTTTTAAATTTATTTATTTGAGAGAAAGAAAGAGGCAGATATATATAGAGAGAATGGGCATGCCAGGACTTTTAGCCACTGCGAATGAACTCCAGACGCATGTGCCACCATGTGTATCTGGCTTATGTGGCCACTGGGGAATTGAACCTGGGTCCTTAGGTTTTGCAGTCAAGTGCCTTAACCACTAAGGCATCTCTCCACCCCGCCCCCCTTTTTGACACAGGGTTTTTCCATATAGTCCAGGCTGCCTCCACCTCCTGAGTGCTAGGATTACAGCATGTGCCACCAAACCCAGCAAGGAAGTTCATTTCTGTCTCTACTCCATACATCTGCCACTGTACTACTGATGAGCAGAGCTGGTATTTTTCCAAGTCCGGGTTCTAGAGGTTGACAGTGCCTTGCAGCTTGCTTGTTTTAATTCAGTGCAATCTCATGGGGGAGGTGACATCCTTATGGATAGGCCCCCAGCCCTGGCTATAATATGACACATATACCCCCTCCTACACAGTCTCACCCTGACAACCCCGCTCCATCTGCTCCTGGCCAGTGAATGTGGTGTGGCCATCCTCTTTCCTGACAGCTGCTCACTGCTCCCTCCTCAGGCACAGAGCCCACAGCGGCCATGCTCTGCTGCACACGCAGTCCTGGGGGCATCACTGTGTATTGTGGGGGGGCAATGCAAGGTGGGCTGATCAGGGACACATTCCAGTGGAAGCAGAGACAGAAACACACCCAGAGTTTGTTCCAGGGGCTGGATTTGTACCCACTTCACTTGGGTGATTGTGGCAACCATTTTGTTTTTCTTATCCACCGGGGAAGCAGGATATGGAGAGACAGAGAACGCTGCCAATGCAAACAGGATTCTGGGGACACTGAATACTGATCCAGAAGTTCCTAAAGCCCTGGAGCACTCTTCCCTGAATTTCTGAACCAATGCTGGATTCCTAAGACAATGACCCTCAGCCACCTGCTTTTGTTTTTTTCCTATCAGTTTAGTTGCTTCATTTTCTTTATCTGTAGCTAAAGCATTCCAAAAAGCCAAACTTTTTTTTTTTTTTTTTGTTTTGAGAGAGCGAGCAAGAGAGTGAGAGAGAGAGAGGAAGAGGCAGAGAGAGAGAGAGAGAGAGAGAGAGAGAGAGAGAGAGAGAGAAAATGGGTGAACCAGAGGCCTCTCAGCCTCTGTGATGAACTCCAGATGTGTGCGCCCCCTTGGGGGCAAATGTGGTATTGCGCCCTTGCGTCACTTTGTGTTTGGCTAAACGTGGGACGTGGAGATCACACTGATGTTCTTAGGCTTGGCAGGTTTTTTTTTTGTTGTTGTTTGTTTTTTTGAGAAAAGGTCTCACTCTAGCCCAGGCTGACCTGGAATTCACTCAGTATGTAGTCTCAGAGTAGCCTTGACCTCACGGCAATCCTCCTGTCTCTGCCTTCTGAGTGCTGGGATTGAAGATGTGTGCCATCACGCCCAGCTAAGCCCAAGCTTTTGACAGAAAGGCCACAGTAAAAATACCAATGGCACATAACCCATAGGTTCAGGGGTCTCAGCAGCTGTGCAGAAGATAATCTGCCACCTACCTAGTTAAATGGCACTGAGCCCCTGTAGGTAAGGAGGCTCAGGGACCAGAGGTTCTGTATCAGGGGAGGCTCTAGTATCTCCACCCAGTCAGGCTCTGATGACCCAGAAGGTCTCCTTGCCAAAGGATGCCCTGGGGTTGGAAATGAGGGATTTTCTCCTTTCTTCCATTATGTCAACATTCACTAAGGCTCAAAGATCTTCCATGTAAGGGTAACAAATAGATCCAGAAAACATACAGCCACGTCCACTTCAGCCATTGGTAGCATCCTGGTCTAAGGTTTTGTGCCTTGTTAAGAAGTACAGGCATCTTTGCAATGGAATGTTAACTCTTTTATTAACTTAGGGTTAACACTGGATTTGATTCACTGATTTCTTTCTCGAAGTTGTGGATTCGACAGACAACAGCTGGGTCCTTGGCACTCACAGGAGACAAGGCAAACGCATTATAGTCAGAGAGGGGAGCAGGACAATATGGAGAGAGACGAGGTTGAAAAAATTTAAGGCAAATGTTATTCCCATATTAAAGGGAATCGATCAAGCAGATCTGTGCATTTCAATGAAAATATATGAAATATTTGTCAAAATAATTAACATCGGTAAAAATTAGAACATGTAGCTTATAAAATGCCTACACAGGTTTGGCAGAAATAAACCCAGCTGTGTCCCGTAGGCTCATACTATACACAGACACAGGCACGTGGCCCGAGAACAAGTCTCCGGAAGAAGAGAGGCCAAATGCACTTTCAAAGCAATTCCTAGAATGCAGAGGGCCGGGTGACTGATGATCAGGGCTGGCTTTGCATGTCCTTAGGAGGAATTGCTTGGCCCACTGGGTATCTTTTGGTTGGCCCCAAACTCCTGCTTGGGCCCCTCCTCCACAGACTCTACATCAGGTAGCAGTGTCGGTGTCGCTTTGGCCCAGGGGGCCTTAGAGAGACAGGCAGACACAGTCACCAGGACAGCTTGGCTCACTCAGAGGAGAAGGCCGCCAAGGATGAGCCTGCTCCAGTTTAGTACTGGACCTTCTATGCAGTTGCTGCAGCAGCAGAAGGAGCTGACTACGTAGAAACAGATTCCATCCCCAGTGGTCATACATCTTGTGCCCTGAAACCTATTTTATTTACAGTCTGACCAAACCGTTCTCCAGGCTGCTTGGTGGCAGGTGGCTGCTAGGTGGCTAGGTCCTTTTTCATGGGTGAGGATAGCCCAGGTCCAGCTCAGTGAGATTGGCTACAGAGTCCAACAAACACTTGGAGGAGGACCATATCTAAGCATCTTTCCTATCTGCTTTGGTCTTGAAGTTGCAGTAAGCTAGGGCCCTAGAAGCTGTTCTGAAGCTGCAGCAGTGGAGTCTCAACATTTCTTTTGTTCGCATTTTGAGTTTGCCAGAAGACAGTAGCTGGCAAGCAGAGCTTGAGGGGACGTTGCCATTTTAGATGCATGTCCTTAAGGGCCACCACCCACTTCGTTTGGGTACCCAGAGATGCTGCAGCAGGACCCGGCTCCAGGAAGGACAGGGCTGTCAGATACAGGGCACCCGCCTTGGAACAGGCTTTTTGGCTGTCAGTCTGGAGGAAGGCGGATTGACAAATGGGTGGACAGGACAGGCCCTGCCCTCTGCAGGCAGCTGGCGCCCTACCCAGCCAGGAGGCATGTGCGGCAGCAGAACTGGATGAAGAGTTTCCGCTCGCAGAGCCGGTTGGACTTCACCATCTCGCAGAAGGTCTCATCAGCTGGTGACAGGAGAGGAGAAGGAGGGAAAA
Source organism: Orientallactaga sibirica (assembly GCA_036365145.1). NCBI lineage: Eukaryota > Metazoa > Chordata > Mammalia > Rodentia > Dipodidae > Orientallactaga > Orientallactaga sibirica. The sequence goes on from JAEOAD010000031.1 coordinate 20,847,915, forward strand.
ATCAGACTTTGCAGCCTGTTCATATTGCTTCAACTGCCACACATTCACTGGACACTGATGATGGACCAGCAGAGAGGGTACACAGTCTCCCTCCTGTGATGTGTTTCAAAACACAAGCCCAGTGGGGTCCGGGGTGGCACACCTGGTGTACAGAGGCTTTTGTTGAGTGTAAGTGACTAGGTGGGGGATTCCTGCAAGATCGGCGGGTGAGATGGGAGGTCTGCCCCAGGGTAGGTCAGTGGGGCCATGGTGCATATGTGAGCCTGTCTTTCTGCAGCACTGGGCTGCTGGGTGCTTAGAAGAATCTGGGGGACAGGGGAGCAGGGGTGCAGGGCTGGGGGGATGTGGTCTGGGGGAATATTCCAACCGAAGAGGAGTGGGGAAGGGAGGAAGAAGGACATCAAGGCAGACAGGCAGGACTTGATGATGGGGTAATGACGGAATTGTGAGTGAGAGGAGAGCAATGGAGGCTGGTCCCTGGGCCTCTGCATTGCTACTAGTGTGCACTGTCCTTCTGGAGACTTGGGGACTCTCCTATGGCAGCCTCATTTTCTCTGACCGAGTACATTATCTGAGCAGGCAGTTCCCAAACAGAAAGCTTCCTAAGCTTTGAAGGGACATGATTCTGCAAACCAAAAATGTAAACAAGGCAAGGAGGCTACCTCGTGGTCTGCTGGGCATTCTGAGGGCAGGGAAGTGCCAGCTTCATGGCCAGGGGCCACCTGTCAGCCTTTGGACATTGGGAGGCAGGTAACTCCCGTCTCCTACACATCAGGACATGGTGTCCAGAGTGGGCCCTATGATGCTTGCCAAGCACAGGATCCCCTTCCCTGCCCTGGCACACGTGCTCCTGTACCAATCTACCAAGACAGAGGCCTCTCCTGACTCTCCCTCTCTTTGGTTCTCTTCCGAGTTTCTATTTTCATTGAGTTTCTTCCAACCCTGGAGAATCAGGGACCTCCCACAGCACGGTGCGGAAGCTCTCAGGACAGCTGGGATTTCTGCTGCCCTGCATGGGACTTGACTCAGAATGAGGGCGCCTGTGCCAAGGCTTTGACCTCCAAGGCTGGGCTTCTCCTTTGGGGAATCTAGCACACTTAAACTGATTGGGACCTACGGCAGGAGAGTGGGAACAGTATAAAAAACAAACTTGTTTTTAGAAGTCATCCAACAAGTTCACAAGCAGTGATAGGGCAAGTGGCTGAGATATCTCTGGTGGAAGTGTAAGAGGCTATGGGGCCTAGTGAGCCCAAGACAGTCAAACACATGGGGAAGCATGCGTGCTCTGGGAATGCCACACCTGCATTTTCCTTTTGCTCCTTCAATGGACAGCCCCAAGGGTCACCCTGCCAATGCTCACCGTTGCTGCATGTGTGGTTGGTGATGCAGGAGGTCCCCAGCTGTGTGAAGCCAGCCTTACATCTGCTGCAATTCCTGCTGGTGCCTTCGCAGCTCAAGCAGTTCTCATCACACCTGCGGGAAGACACCAGCTCCTGCTGAGGTTTGGAGGAGAGGCTCCACCAAGCAAGGCTTCCTTCCTGGAGCCCTGCTAGCTTCCCTGCAGTGTGGGTCCTCTGTGGAGAGGCTGCGGCTATGACCCCTAGGATGCCCTGCAACATGCGGCAAGTGTTGGCTAGCCTCCTCTGATCTCTCTGTTGCCCCTGGGAGACTAAGATCATCAGAGGCAGCTGGCAGGAGTGTACTCAGGAGTGGAAGGCAGGCTTGGGTCTTTGAGATTCCTGATGGCTCATGTGGACACCTTCATGGACACTGGTGTCCCCTCTCCCCCCCACATGTGGCTCCCAGAGCCTCCAGACTCTAGTTTCCCAGATGTGATGGTTGTAGGATGGGGTCAGGGCCACTCTCCACCCAGGGAGGTAACAAGCCTGATTCTGGAATTGACTTCAAGGCTGCTGTTACCCACCAGGCAGAGTGTCCTTGGTTGCCACACCTGCTTAACCTGGAGAGGTGGTGGAATGCCTTTCCAGTTTCTGCCTCTCCCTGCAGCCCTGGCTCAGCCTGATCCTAGCGTTCCTGCTAAAGCAGAGTGACATGACCTCAGGGGCTGGTCTGTGCCCATAGCTGAAGGCCACCCCAGCAGTATTCTGGGAACACATGCTCTTGGTTGCTTTGTGCTGTGGTAGCAGAAGTGAGTAGCTATGACAGGCAGGTCCTTACGACTGGCTACTTGCTATCTGGCCCTTGACAGAAACAACTTGGCTGTGGGCTTGAATGCATGATTCCCACTTTGGGCTTTGTATGTCTCCGTTGTCATTTTCTGGCTCCAGTTGGCCAGGTCTCCCATCTGCCTCCCACCAGCCCAGCCACAAGCATCTAAGGGGAGATACACACCCCATGGGGATTCAGAGCGGGGTGCAGAGCATGAGGTTAGGAGCCTAGCTCAGCCATGCCTGGCCTGGCCTGCACTGTGGGTTCCATGCTTAGGACATTCACTGCCACCTATGTGAGGCCTTCAGCAACCAGATGCCAATAAGAAGCCCCCTCTGATGGGGTCTGATCATGCAGCATGCTTTTAGCCTGGATGAGAGGAGTGTTTTTCATTCCTAACGTGATGGAGGATGCCGAATCTAGCTAGGGCCAGGCCCCTGGTTTCTCAGGCCAGTGTGTAAACATCCCACAGGAGCCCCTCCCACTCCCCTCCTCCAGTAGCTGCCACTCCCGTGCTCCACTCGGGCTGAGGGACGGTTGAACATGTTGACCTGGTTCTTCTTCACATTCAACCTCGCCAAACTCAGTGAGATGGCCAGTGTCTCAGTTTTCTACTGCTGCATCACAAACTGAGAAAAAAAACATCACCCTTGAGCAGCTCCCAATCGCGTAGCTGGAAGCCCTGGCTGGCTTTCAGCTAGGGTCTTGCTGCAAGTTTTATAAGGCCTAGGGCATGGTGGTGGTTGGCCTGGACTCTTATCTGGAGTCTTGAGAGAAGATCTGAACATAATGCTTCCCTGAGAGAGGGGTGATGTCCTCACATGCCGCCCCTCTGCCAAATGCCTCCTGGCTCCTGCTTCCTACTTGCAGGGGTACAGCTCTGGCAATGCTTTCTAAGGCGAGGGCTTGAAAGATTCAGGTTATTCTGTAGCACCCCACAAACACCATGGCAACTTTGCCCTGGAAGGGAGTCATGCTCACCACACACCTATCTGTTTGCATCACGGTGGGTGCCACTCCCATCAGGCAAGAGTGGGACACGGGCCTTATCACACTTCAGTGTGGGTTCACAAGAAGCAGAGGATCTGCCCCTCCACCCCCACCAAGGACTTCTGCCTGTGCACTGAGCATCCAGGCAGGATGGGAGGGCTGGGGGTGAGTACTTACACCCTCAGGCAAGAACCTGGGTTGTTCTCTTTCTCTTCCAAAACATTCTTGTTCCCCCATGGAGTCCTCTTACTAAGTGTGTGGAGTGTCCAGTACCTCGTCTGATGAACACATCATGATTTCAGGCCTCAGCTTCCCACTTGTCTTTTTTGCGCTCAGGTTACCAACCCAGCAGGCCTATGCCAGCCTGGCTTCCACATGGCTTGCTTTCTGGTCATGTCTTCCTTGTTCTTCTGCAAGGGCAGCTTTCAGCGCTGGCTGACAGCTTCCCCTTAGGAGGAAGCCCGTACCCAGGGACTCCTGGCTCTGCCCCCTGCTCAAGTAGGACTTGTGAGCTGACCTGCTGCTTGCGTCTGGGAGGTTGGAGCACATGGCCTCTGGATGCCACACAATGTGGGCACAGTCTGCATCCCTGGGATTCCAGGGCACTTGACAAATGAAAGTGATCATCATCATTAAGTTCCAAGCTCTCCCTGTGCTGTCATCCTTGGTTTAATTATTGGCAAACCAGCTGGCTGGTGAAATTGAAAGGTTACTACACACAGCTGTGTCCAGGGCCTAAGCAGGACTCAGCCTGGCTAGGAAATGTGGCAAATTCTTTGTTTTGAACCAACTCAGCAGGGTGCTGATCCCTGCACAGATATAAGACCCTCACTGGCCCTCTTTTGCGGGTCATACAAGAACCAGAACGTGGTGGTCTTACTGGCTTATTGTTTATTTTTTTTTCTGTCTTTTAAAAATTCATTAATTTATTTGCAAGGCGGGGGGTGGGGGGTAGAAAATGGGTGTACCTCTAGCCACTGCAAATTAACACTAGATGCATGCATCACTTTGTGTATCTTGCTTTACATGGATACTAGGGAATCAAACCCAGGTCATTAGGCATTGCAGGCAAGTGCCTTAACTGCTGAGCCATCTCTCCAGCCCTCATAAAAAATTTTATTTTATTTTATTATTATTATTTTTTTTGGTTTTTCAAGGTAGAGTCTCGCTCTAGCCCAGGCTGACCTGGAATGCACTCTGTAGTCTCAGAGTGGCCTTGAACTCACAGCAATCCTCCCACCTCAGACTCCCAAATGCTGGGATTAAAGGTGTGCGCCCCCATGCTAGGCTTATTTTTAAATTTTGCATATTTGTATGTACATGTATATACATGCATGTGGAAGTCAGAGGACAACCTAGGGTATTACCTTCAGAAATGCTGTCCATCTCCTTTGAGACAGGGTCTCTCACTGGTCCGGAGCTTACCAGTTAGGCTAGGCTGGCTGGCCAGTAAGCCCCAGGATCCTCCTATTTCCATCTTCCCAGCTCTGGGATTGTACATATGCAATGCCATGCTCAGAATTTTATGTGGGTACTAAGGATTGAACTGGAGTACTCATGCTTGAGAGATAAGCCATGGCCCAGCTCCAACTCATTGTTTGTAGGTGACAACCCACCGTAGTTCTTCTCAAAGTCCTCCAGGAGGCAGACTGCACTGCGCAGTTCCCCACTAGAAGTAGGAGCGGGATTTGGCTCTGACATGAGATCCCAGGGTTACCTTGTTTTGAGTCTGCTGTAGAAAGAAGGTGCCCTGCACCCCTCCATCAAGTCACCACAATGCCTCCCAATGCCTCAGTGTTACTGTCGCCCTCAGCACACAGGCTGCCTGTCCTGTTCTCAGCCAGGGTTCATGCCATCCAGACCAGGGACAATATACAGCCAGACAAGAGGAGACCCAAGCACATGGCTTCTCCTTGAACTGCCCATGTTCCATACTATAAAAGAACCCTACCCAAGTAAGGTGGCTGTGTATGTATTCATGAGAGGAATGGAAAAGGAGAACAAGAGTGTTAAAATAGATATGCACTGTTTACACCACAAGTGGTTTTGGAATGAAGAGATGAGCAGGATCTTTATTTTCTCTAAAATATGTTATTTAGGGGAAAAAAAAAGGTTAATCCTCCAGTGTGGTTTCCTTGTTTGCCTACAGTGTGACGGGACCCTGCTCTGTGGCATGGGTGGGGATGGCTTGTATAATATGCTCCTGGTCTGGGAAGGCCAAAGGGAAGGTGCTTTGTTATTCTGTTTCCTGCCTCATCTCACAGCTGCCCAATGCCTAGCATATGGTAGGTGCTTAACAAAGAATTATGTATTAAGTAAACAGAATTATGAAGGCTGCCAACTGGCTTGTGACCTTGGCTATCACTAACTACATAGTCTCTTCCTTAGCAAATGGGTTCCTTTCTACCCACCACACCCACAGCAACAAGGGAAATATAGCACACCCTTCCCCTGGGCTCCAGGGAAGGTGTCACAACACCTGGCCCCTAACTCCTTTTTCTCTGAGCTTAGCAGACCACCATCAGCCCAGGAGCCTGAAAGACCATACCTTCGACACACTTTGTGAGGCAAGCCAGGCATCTCCTCTGGGTAGAAGCCCTCACCACAGGCTGGCACACATTTCCAGTCTTGGAAGTGGAAGTTTTTTGCACAGTGAATACACTCTTCTCTGCTGGGCCCTAGGAGGTACAGGAAAAGAAGGAGATGTCAGGGACTGCCTGGTGATGACCACAAGCCAGGATGTTTTTGTGTCCCAGGAGAACTACAGAACTCTTCAGGTGTCTTGAGGCCACCCACACAGTTGGCACTTCCAGGAGCTTACCGAGGCTGGCTGTGCTCTGCTCACTGACTCCGGGAGGTAACATCACTGTCCCCACTTCACAGAAGGGGACATCAGAAGCCTGAGCTGATCTCAGTGGGAAGTACCCTCCCCCACTGCCTCCATCATAGTGCAGAAGAATGAAGCCCACTAGGCTAGAAGAAGCAGAAGCTTCTCAGGGGTGACTAGGCCTCTGTAATGGACAAAAAGGGTCCATCCGAGTCCTTCTTTTCCTGCAGTATGGTTGTTTGGTTGAAGATCACCCCACCCCATAGGTTTATGTTGTTCTTGATGGGAACTCGGTCTCATGCTTTGATCAACTGCCCCTCCCCATTGTTAATTTTCAGGTGATAGGTTGATGCATTCTGTGTCAGACTTCAAGGACTGTTCAGTGCCTGACATTATCTTGCTCCTTGTTCTTCATCTGCTCAACCCTGCCACCTCCACTGTCCTTCCCCCAACATTTTTTTTTTTTTTTGGTTTTGCGAGGTAGGGTCTCATTCTGGTCCAGGCTGACCTGGAATTCACTATGTACTCTCAGGATGGCCTCGAACTCTTGGTGATCCTCCTTACCTCTGCCTCCCAAGTGCTGGGATTACAGGCGTGCGCCACCACATCTGGCTAACACTTTTTTTTTGAGACAAGGTTTCACTATGTAGCTCAGGCAGGGCAGTCCTTGAATTTTTCTTTTCTTCTTCTTCTTTTTTTTTTGTTTTTTTGAGTTATGGTCTTACTCTAGCCCAGGCTGACCTGGAATTCACTATGTAGTCTCAGGGTGGCCTCGAACTCATGGTGATCCTCCTACCTCTGCCTCCCAAGTGCTGGGATTAAAGGTGTGCGCCACCACGCCGGCTCCTAACATTTTTAATGCCTGAAGAACCTCTGTGGTGGGAAAGGATGGTATACCTAGTCTAATGCTTATTTATTATTACTACTGCTGTTATTATTATATTTTGTTGGTGGTAACGATGGTATTCACATATGTCTTTCTATCACCAAGTTATACCTTCTAGCTAATGTTCAAGTTATTAAACCTAAAAATTGATTATGAGTTGGTCAGGGTAGTGTGAACCTGTAAACTCAGCATTCAAGAGGCTGAGAAAGGATGATTTCAAGTTCAAGGTCAGCCTGGGCAACATATTAAAACTCTGTCTCCTTAAACAAATTTTTGATTATGGGCTAAGGATATCACTTGCCTAACGTGTGAGGTGCTACGATCAATCCTCAGCACCACTAAAAAGAAAAAGAAGTCAGAAAAAATAGTTGACTATATATGGTAGTTTGAATCAGATGTCCTCTGGTGTCTTGAATGCTTGGTCCCAGCTGGTGTCAACTTGGGAGGTAGAGCCTTGCTGGAGGAGCTGTGTTGCTGGGGGCTTTGGAGTGTTATAGCCCAGCTTCCCCTTGCCAGTGCCCAGCTAACTCTCTTGTCGCTTTCTGTTAGCTGCTAAGGCAAGAAAGAATGTTCACACTCTGCTCTGCCAAGCTTTCCCTGTCATGATAAAACTTTCCCTTGAAATTGGAAGCTAAAATAAACCTTTCTCTCCATTAGCTGCTTTTGGTAACTGCGACAGAAAATTGATACCACAAGAGTGGGCCTGTTGCTGCTAGAAACCTGACTGCATGGCTTTTGGTCTTTTGGAACTGATTTGCAGGCAAAGATAGAAGGATTTTGAATTTTGTATTAGAGAAAACGTTCAGTGCTGTCAGCAGAGCTTGATGGACACTTGAAACTGTGAGCCACAATAAATCCTTCCTCCCATCAGCTGCTTTTGGTCAGCTGTTTTTTCCCACCTAGCATCCTTCCTGCTATGATGAACTGTACCCTCAAACTGTGAGTCAAAGACACCCTGCCTTAAATTGCTTTTGTCAGCTATTTTGTCACAGTAATGAGAAATGAAACTAATACAGTCTGTATCGTTAATGGGGCAACTAGAGTGTATAAGAATTCATCATGTATTTCCAAATAACTAGCAAAGAGTCTGGGAGTTCCCAACATATAGAAATGATGATATTTGAGGTGATGGAAATGCTAGTTACTCTGATTTGATCATTACACACTGAATATACACATCAAGTTATACTATAAATCAGTAGAAACATGTCAATTAAATTTAAAAAAGATTAAGATGGCAAATTGTATGTTATGTGTATTCTACAAAAACAAAATGCTGACAAACACATTTCCTAAGCAAACAACTTTTACAACTACTAAGAATTATGAAATTTATAACTCAAAGTCTCTTGAGGATTCAAGAAGTCTTTATGGGCTCCTAACGCTTTAGAAGCCTCCACAGTGGTAATGATAATAGCAAAATAGGTTATGCCAATACCAACCCACTACACTTCATCATTCATGGGGCCTGGTATAAAGCAGAAGCACAAAGCCCTGTCCCAAAGGCCAACAAGAAAACAGCATGCTGTGATGGGTGCTACGGTAGAAGAGATTCCTTTGAAATCTCTCTGGATCTGTCACAGTGTTTTTCACCTGCTACTTCCTGCAGTGCTTCCGCAGGCACAGGGCGCCATGGACCACAGCCAATACTCCTGCATGCTGAGACATTGCTCTCAACCTAGCCTACAGGTGCCCATGTGTACTGGCTACTTGCTAATGCCCATGTCCTGGGTACACTCTGAGGCACTGCTCCTCAACCTATCATGCAGGTGCCCATGTGCACAGGCTGGCAGCCCTGTGGAGGGATGGAGGATTCCTCTACTCCAAGAGAATCAGGCTGCACATTGTTGGACTGAATGCCTGAAGTAATGGAGAAACAAAGGACTGCCATGAGGACACCTACAAGTGACTCAATAAAGTCACTTTCCGCCAGGCAGTCTAGGGTCTCACAGAAAGGCAAGTGAATAGAATTATTGAAATCAAGAGTTATACAAATGCAGGCCTACATGTTATGGACATGTTATGGTGACTACATTTAAATTCACAACATCGGAGAGGCTTCTTACATGGCCAGGGCTAAGCAATGATTTAAGAAACAAGGAATAAAAACAACAGATGAAGAGGAAGCAGGGCAAGCTGCTAGGAAAACCTAAAGGCTGCCTCTGCGGAGTGCTTAGCAGTGAAACATCTCTATCACACCTTCCAAGGCTCAGGGTCCATTGCAAAAGAAGTGGCAGGAAGAATGTAAGAGCCAAAGGAAGGGTAGGACTACTTTCTTCCAGACACAAAATGGCCTGGATACCCATGACCTTGCAGTGCCTAACACTACCTACACAAGACCCTCATAATAGGAGGAAAAGATGATGACATCAAAATAAAAGAGAGACTGATTGAGAGGGGAGGGGATATGATTGAGAGTGGAGCTGTGAAGGGGAAAGTGAGGGGGGGAGGGAATGATCATGGTTTATTGCCTATAATTATGGAAGTTGTCAATAATAATAATAAAAAGACCGTCTCTGGGGACTCTTGCAAAGGCTGAGACTGACTCCTTCAGGGGTTGTTCATGAGGGGATGGAAGGGAGCATGTCTCCCACAAGTGGCTCAGAGTCAGCCCTAGCCATCACATGTGGATGCTGGGATCTCTGGCATGTCTGCTCTTGGGTTGCACAGTTGACACACATGCTCATATGAGACCGCACCAGGGAGGGCTGTACCTGTCTCATGGCATTGCTGACAAATGGTATTGTGGCAACTGTGATTCAGCATAGACCCAATTCTTAAACTCAATCTAATGTGACTTTCCTAGAATGCATCAAAGTGCCAGAGGCAGGAAGAAGAAAGAGAAGAGAAAACATCATCTGAGACATACATTTCCAAGTGTACAAACTCATGATGCACTTGCTAAATGAACTCAATAAAATGAATAAAATCTTTGATATATTCTGCATAAAAACTGTGCCTGGAGACATCCCTGCTATAATCTTTGTGGGGAATTATAATACATGTAAAATTGTTTACAGCAATCTTTTCCTCTGAATAAAATGCTCAAAATAAGTGAAAATGGGCACAGACAACTAAAGTTGTTTTATCGCATCTCCATTCTTCCCCTGGCCCAAGATTTGTCCCTACTCTACTAAGAAGCTCTGAATTTTTATGGTGTGGCATTTGAGCTCAATTCTGCAGCAAGAGCTGAGTTCTAAAGCAAATCAGCTCATGAGCAGTTAAGCATCCTTTATCTCCTGCCTGAAAGAATTCATGGCCTAGCTAGGTTTACAATGCTAGAAAATCCAACCCGCATGCTTTAAGTGGGCCTTGCACTTTTGGATGTGATTGTTTTCAATTTTAAAATTGTGGCATAATAAATACAAGATAAAATTTACCATATTGACCACCTTAATGTATATGGTTCAGTGGCATTAGTATATTTACCTCATTGTACAACCCTCACCGCCCTCCCTCTTTACAATATTTTCATTTCCTTCCTCCCTCTCTCTTTCCTTCCTTCCTTTTGTTTTTCAAGGTAGGGTCTCGCTGTAACCCAGGCTCACCTGGAATTCACTCTGTAGTCTCAGGGTGGCCTTGAACTCATGGTGATCCTCTTGCCTCTGCCTCCCAAGTGCTGGGATTAAAGGCGTGCGCCACCACGCCTGGCTCTTTCTTTCATTTTTAGAGGTAGGGTCTCACTCTAGCCCAGGCTGACCTGGAATTCACTATGTAGTATCAGATTGGCCTCGAACTCACAGCGATCCTCCTATGTCTGCCTCCCGAGTGCTGGGATTAAAGGCATGTGCCACCATGCTCGGCCAATATTTTCATTTTCCTAAACTGAAATTCTGTACTTATTAAATTGTAACTTCTCATTCCCCCTTCCTTAGCTCTGGAAAGGATTTTTTTTTTTTTTTTCAGGTAGGGTCTTGCTCTAGCCCAGGCTGACCTGGAATTCATTATGCACTCTCAGGGTGGACTTGAACTCACAGCAATACTCCTATCTTTGCTTCCCAAATGCTGGGATTAAAGGTGTGTACCACCACACCTGATCCTAGGTTTTGTGATTTTGTTTTTCAAGGTAGGGTTTCACTCTAGCCCAGGCTTATCTGGAATTCGCTATGTAGTCTCAGGGTGGTCTTGAACTCATTGTAATCCTACTACCTCTGCCTCCCGAGTGCTGGGATTAAAGGTGTGCGCCACCATGCCCAGCTTTGGTTTTGTGTTTTTATAGTTGTTTATTTATTTATTTATTTTTGAGAGAGAGAGAGAGAGAGAGAGAGAGAGAGAAAGAGAGCACATGAGAGAGAGAGAAAGAAAGAGAGAGAATGGGTGCATCAGGGCCTTCAGTCACTGCAAATAAACTCTAGATGTGTGCGCCCCCTTGTGCGCAGGTGCTTGTGTCACTGTGCATCTGGCTTATGTGGGATCTGGGGATTTGAACATGAGTTCTTAGGCTTCCCTGGCAAGAACCTAACCACTAAGCCATCTCTTCAGCCCAATAATTGTTTTTGTTTTTTGTTTTTGTTTTTCCTGGGATAGAACTCAGGTTCTACATGGCAAGCAAATGGCCTACTACTCAGCTACACCCCCAGATTATTTGCAATGAGAAAGGGAGCGAGAGAGAGAGAAAAAGTGAGAGAGAGAACATGAGAGAGGAAGGGAGGGAGGGAGACAGAAACCATAGACTCTTCAGGTCCTCTTGCTGCCATTTTGTGCATCTGGTTTTATGTGGTTACTAGGAAACTGGACCTGGGATTGCAGGCTTTGGTAGCCTTTAACCGCTGAGTCATCTCTCCAGCCATTGCCTTTGCCTTTTAATGCTACAATGGATGTCCATGAAGTTCTAGGGCTTCCTTTGGTTTCAGGATAGCTGGCCCATCCACCTGAGTAACATGGATGCAACTTCCCAGTGAAACAAAGGCTTTGGAGGGAGAGCTGCTCACCTACACAGGTTCGGCAGGTGTGGTGACACTCCCCACACTTGATCAGCTCAGAGTCGAAGTAGGTGCCTGGTTCACAATCTGGGATACAGCTGCCCCGAGCAAGGCTGTTGAAAAGAAAAAGAAGCTGATTTCCACATCCGTTCCAATATTCTAATTAAATTATTACTTGCCCTCAAATGCCTTTCACAAGAGGAAATGAAAGTCATTGAAGCATAGTGCTTTGTGTCACTGAAGTTTCCCAGCTCATGAAAGCTTGCAAAGCTGTCAGTAAGCCAGCTGAGGGCTCTGGGCCTTGGTCCTGGTGCAGGAGGCCAAGGCCTTGGGCTCTTTCGAGCTCCATGCTGGCTTCTCTCTACTGCTTTCTCAAACTGAATCTGAGCCCAAGAAAACTGGAGCATGGGGGTGGTACCACTGGCGGCAAGCTGGCTCCATGTCACTGGTCCACATCCCCCTTGAAGGATCAGTGTTCGCAGTGTGTGAAGGGAGTGTGGGTCACCAATCTGCTCCTGTTTCTTCCTTGCTTAAAGCCTTTCACTTCACAATAAACTTGAAATAAGATCCCCTCCTGGGACCTAGCAGTTGGCTGGATGTGGCTTCTGTCTTCCTTTTCACTCCACCAGTGCCTGTGTACCCCTTGCTCAGCCAGGCAGCCCAGCCAGCCATCATGGGCACAAACTGAGCTATACCACCCATGCAGACCCTGGCTCTACCACTTCCCAGCTGTGCAACCCCAGGCAAGCCAGCCAACCCCCCTGTACCTCTGTTTCCTCCCACTAATTGGTTCCGACAGCATAACATTGCTCAGAGGGCTCGCTGAACAATTACATGTAACTGTTTAGTGTCTGGTACATAGCAGAGTAAATAATTGTCACCTGCTATGATTTCTTTAGTTCCTGAGATTATAGTGTGTCTGATGCACACATTTTGAATAGGTTTGTCAATAAACATCGTGTAGGTGCTCCGGGCTGTATCCGTCAGATGTAGAGAATCCTGCTGTGATATTATGATTTATAATTGGAAATATATGTTTGGTTGTCATCCCGGCACAAAGCTCCTAAACCTTTTAGAATCAATAAAGTGGTAAGTATCATTTTGCATGCTAATGAGATGACTGGTGGCTGGGGGCTCATTCATGGTGAGTGCTGGTTGCCAGGTGAACAGACAATATGATCAGAGGACAGGAATTTTTTTGTCCTACCCCCAACTTCAGAGGGGCCATAGGTAGAACTGGCCATCAATGGCTAATGATGCAACAACTTAGGCCTCCATGATGGAGTCTCCATAGAAACTCCAGGAGTTTCCAAGTTAGTGACCAAGAACATATCCACTACTTAAGAGGATGAGGCACAGGGACTGCTGAGAGGTCAAGGTCAACCTGTGCTACATAGTGAGACCCCGTCTCCACACACACACACACACACACACACACACACACACACACACACACACACACACACACACCCTGTGCTGGGAGGGTGGTGTGCTCCAACTCCACAGGAATGGAAAGTCCTAGGCTCCGACCCTTCTGTAGCTTGTCCTACACACCACTTCATTTGTTTCCTTTGGAACATCTTGAGGAGGCGTAGCAACTTAATTCTGACATACAGACAACTGGGAGGAAAGATAGCTCCCAACCTGGGACCCGATACTGGCCTTCAAAGTGGAGCCAGTTTCAGGGACTAGGCTCCTTCACACCTGGATTTTGATGTAATCTGCAGGCATCAGAACTGAATTAGGCTACAGAATATCAGTGGGTGTCCGTGCACCCATGTTTTGGTGATCAGAGAGGAAGCGTGCTGTGCTGAGCAAGCAAGTAGGAAAAACACCTTGTTTCCGTCTTTTACAGCTCCGTTCAGTGGGGAGGGGCCTGTAGGTCTGCGAGCTCCTCTGCACTGGCAGCAGATGCCTGCTCAGGACTCTTCCTCATCACGGTGCCACGGCTGCTGCACGGGGCAGTTAGGTCATGTCTTTAATAACTGACATTCCCCTGCAAACCCTTCTTGCATTTATCCCCTAAAGAGATGGATGGCCGGGAAGCAGCATCAGCGGCTTTTCTCACTGCTTTAATGGGACAGTGATGATTTGAAGTCACAGCTTAAGAGGATATTGGGCAATAAAAGGAAGCTTTCTGTGGATCATGGCCGGCGATATTTCCCTGGTTTGCTTGTGGGCCTCTCTGAAAGCTTATTGCTGCTGGAACTCACTGCATCTGCCCAGTGACTACTGCCCGAGAGGCACTTTCTCCCCAGAACATTTTCCTGCACCCAGTATCTGACTTCACCTTTTTTCTACAGAGCACAGAAATAGGTGTCCTGGGACGCCCTGGCACTTCTCTGGGAATTGGGTTCCAGGGAGTTGCAACCATATAACCTCTTGTCCTTAAAATCTGCAGCCTGGGGTTGAGGGTCCGTAGCAGGAGGCAGGCAGCCAGTGAGGTCCGACATCACCATGGTCACCAGTGGAATGTCTCCTTCTCGTGCAGCTCTGTTCCTGTTGGAGGGTCTCCTTCCTGCGCCAGCTCAACCCTTCACTTCTAATCCTTCCAGCAGGTTTAATACCTTGCAGGTGAGCTGCTGCTCTTGCTGACCCCTTCCCAAACTTCCTTCCTTCCTTCCTCCTTTCCCATGCAGACCACAGTGTGAGTTGCCTTGGCTGTGGGAGTGTCTGCAGCACAATTTCACTAGCCCACTTTCTAAGATGTTACACAGCAACTGGTAAGGTGCATTGGATTGCACTAAATGTAGTTTGGTTGCATATTGTTGCAAATATATAATTCAAAATATTTCAAGAAAAGTCCTTAACCTAACAAAGTGTTTTTTTTTTTTTCCCCCTTGGTTTTCCAAGGTAGGGTCTCACTCTAGCTCAGGCTGACCTGGAATTCACTCTGTATTCTCAGGGTGTCCTTGAACTCATGGCGATCCTCCTACCTCTGCCTCCCAAGTGCTGGGATTAAAGGTGTGCGCCACCACGCCTGGCTTTTTTTAAAATTAAAAAAAATTTTTTAAATTTATTTGCAAGCAGAGAGATAGAAAGATACAAGAGAGGCAGACAGAGAGAGAATGGGCATGCCAGGGCCTCTAGCCACTGCAAACAAACTCTAGACGCATGTGTCCCTTGTGCATCTGGCTTACGTGGGTCCTGGAGAATCGAACTAGGATCCTTTGGCTTCACAGGCAAATACCTTAACCGCTAAGCCATTTCTCCAGCCCCAAAGTGTGTTTTTAAAGAAAAACATGATGAGCTTCACAGGGCTGAGCCTGGTGGGGCAGGGTGAACCAGGAATCCATCAGGCATACCCAAATAGCCAAGTTTTCCCACTGGGATGAAGATGCCAGAGGCTGAAGGTGGGAATAAAGGAGAAGACAGGGTGACAAAGAGAAGGGAGGGGGATCCAGCAACTGTAGTCCCCCCCTGCCTGGACCAGGAGGGGAAAACTGGAGTAGGAGTTATTGTCACAAAGGAAAGTGATGTGAGCTTTCCAGGAAGCAGCCCCTTCAGCAACAAGTCCTACCACATGCACCAAAATTTTCCCTCCAGCGGTTCCTCTTCAGGATGACTCCCCTGGCCCCAACACTGAAGACTAAACTCAGGCTCTCACCCATGCCAGGGGACGTGCTCTGCCACTGCACTACACTCCAAGCCCTAAATTTCTCTCCCACAACCCTTTAAATAGACACATGACTCTGACAGCCTTTGGGCTTGGGGCCTTTGCATTTCAGCTTTCAGGAAAAGGTGCAAACTCTTGGACATGGCAGCATCTGTACATTTTCAGCAAGTCGTGGAGACACATAACAGTGTGGAGATTGGCATGCTTCAGGTTTTGGGGTGTGGGCTCACCTGAATCCTTCCTTACAGACAGTGCACTTCTCAGGTTCATCCACACACTTTTTGCAGCTCGGGTGGCACTTAAGGCAGTGTCTTTGACCTGGAAAACACAGCAAGTTGAGGGTGGCACTTAAGGCAGTATCTCTGACCTGGAGAAAGAAAGGTGAAGAGAGAAGGGCATGGGGTGGGGTGGGGGTAATTTGATCCAGACATGAGGTCTGGCCTGTTGGGTGGGCTTGGCATGACAGCTTCTCCAGTGCTGTCTCTAGAATGGATCAGGAAACAACCAGGATGTGTGGAGACCACGTGTCCAGGTGTCACATGAGTACAGGGTACTCGTGGTCCTTTTCTGGAGTGAGTCAAAGTCCTCAAGTGACCATGTTACTTTGGAGGCAATCTTGTAATGGGATGCTAGGGGTTTAGGAAAGTCCTTGAACCCTAAGCTCTAGGTCTGTGTCTGCTTTTAATCAAAGAATTGAATAAAATAAGATGGGAAGGATAATTATTAAATTATTCTATTTAGGGAAGTACAGAACCAAGGAAAGACACCCCTGTGGCTTGAGAGCTCATGTGGAGGGCCTGGAAAAACCATGACAAGGACAAAAAAAAAAAAAAAAAAAAAAAAAAGTTCAAAGAGCTGCTGTCATGTGGGGAGCTGGAAGGAGTAAAGAGCCCGTGTGGAGAGTAAGGGCTGGGGGGCTCTCCCTGGCCGACTGGGTGGAGGGGAAACTCACCAGACCTGGAGGTTCCCAAGTGACCAGGCAGCTCAGAGAGCGTGCCCTCCCCTTGCAAATTTATAACTGTATGGAGGTGGATCCTACCTTCTGGCTCAGGTGAACCAGAGGGACAGCTGGTTGGTTAGGGCTAGAGGCTGTCTCAGGAAGAGGCTAGCCATGACACCAAGTTCCAGGGGCTGAACCTGACCAACCACAATGTTTAAATCCTAGGAATGACCTCCCTCCCAGGAGGGGCCCAGGTTGTTTGTGGAAAAACAGATCTGGGGAAGAGATAAGAAGTCAGATGATAGATACTTTGATCTCTCTGCAAGGATAGGCCCAAGACATTCCTATTTTTTAAAAATTATTTATTTATTTTTTTACTTTCAGGAGCCCAGTCACCCTGACTGTCTAAAAGAGCCACCTGATCCCTCTCCATCCCTTTCCAGAGGAGGCTGCACAGGGCAACAGGGACCAAAGCCAACTCCTGACTTGCTGAGGACACTTGAGTCAGACTATTTTTTTTTTTTTTTTTTTGGTGTGAATATTTATATACCCAGTTGGGGAGCCCTCCCTCAGTGCTTTTACTGGGGTTTTCACTGAGGACCTGATACTTTTGCAATGAGGCAGGAGGCTGTAACCAATCATCTACCTCTGCAGAGCTACTGGGTCACTCCAAGTCCCACCGTCATTTCCATACATTTTCTAGCTCACTCTCCTTGGCACCTCATCAAACACTACCTCCTGCCACTACTAACTGCTAGGTCTGCAAGCTGAGCACAGTAGCAACACCTCTGTGCAGCTTCTCTGGCATCCCCAGGAGGCATCACATGCGCACAGTGGATGGTGGCGGAGGGCTGACTTGGCTTTGGGAAAGGGTGCTAAAGAGCCTGCACCCTGAAAACAAGTCTGGCTGGCAGCCCAGGCAGGTGTTTGCAAAGGCTGTGAAATGTGTTTGTATGACTTGCTGGTTCTCCTGTAAGAGGGATTCTGGGCCCTTGATAGCTTGATATGTCTTTGAAGATTTCCTGGCTCCTTCTCCCCAGGAGGAAGAGCCATGGTGTGACAGGCTGGATCAATGCTTTGCAGGAGACCTGAGTGCTGGGGGAAGGCTTGCTACCTGCCAAGTTTCCAGTGTCAAAACAGTAGCTCATTTGAGAGCTGTCCCTTGGCCTTTTCACCAAGCCCTCTCTTTTGTCTCCTGCAAGGCCAGATGGGCTGCCCATCCCACACACCTTTCTGGACAGGTAGGATGGCAGGACATCTGACCTCCCTGCTCTGAGTTTGAATCCCACCGCTGTCATTACTTGTTGACGGCCTTTTACTCCTTTTCAGCTTTAAGATGAAGGGAATAGCGTTCCCTCTTAGCGGTGTGGTTACCGCTATATAGAGCTTCTAGAGCCCAATTCCCACCTGACAGCAGGCTCCTCTTCATTGAATCCCAAGTTCTGCTCAGCAACTTATACTCAACCCAATTATCTAAGCATGTGCTGAGTCCCTGAACCTCACCCAGGACACCTGTTTTGGCACAGAAAAGCCCAAAGCACTCTATTTTTTGGATAAGTGACAGGACAGGTGGCAGCATCCACTTCTGGTGTCTGAAGTGAGACTGAGCTGTGGCCACCTTTCTGCCCAGAATGCTGCCAGTTGTGGACGCTGACTTGCAGTCACCTTCCCTCTGGCCCAGCGAAATTTCCAGGATCCGAACAACAAGGTGGACAGGAAGTGGACGGGAGATGGCTCAGACAGGGGAGCTGATTCATCCATTCTTGTGCGTGTGGACAGACCACTTACTTTCATCAGCATAAAGTCCGGCAGGACAAAGGGTCACACAGGTGTTCGTCTCCTGGTGGTGATAAAACCCACGGCGACAGGACAGGCACTGCGTTGGGCTTCTGCCTGTGCAGGTCTCACACCCCTTATGGCACCGGCGACAGCGTCTTGCTGCTGTGTCCCCAAAGTAGCCCAAGGGACACTCACTCACACATTTCCTGTGGGAGCAGGCACAGAGGGTTTTAGCTCACCCCATGTTCACCCAGCATGGTTCTTCCATGAGCTGAGGCCAGATAGTTGGGTACAAAGGGTTTCCCCAGAGCTTCGCTGCCCCTCCTGAGTCAGTAAAATGTTGTGGATCCCAGGACCCCAGGGGGAATGTTAAACTGAATGAGCATCCTTTGCTTTGCTGAGTACAATGGGAGAAGGTCCTAGGTACACAAGAGGGATGTGAGAGCTTGGATAAGAACAGGAGTCCAAAGCCCAAGCACTCAGGTGGTTGAGGTAGGAGGATTCTGAGTTCAAGGTCAGTTTGGGCTACATGGGCACACAAAACCAGAGTTCTTTTCAATATGAGAAGTGCTAAGAATATGTTTGGCTTCCTGCAGGCACCATGACTTTGGTATTGATCTTTGGAACTTTTAGCTGTAGCAAAACCCTACACTGGTGCCTGCAGAGAACAAGCCTCATGGACCATGAGTGAGGCTTCAGGGTGACTGACCTTGGCCAGCTGCAAGGTGTGTCTGTGCTTGGGAATCCTGGATATGCCTCACCTTCATTGTGCATGGGTATCCTGGCTGGCCCTTGTAAATATGTACCAGGAGTGTTGGGACATATCTGTCACCCAGGCCCAGCAGTGTCTTGCCCTGTCACCTTGGCCTTCCAGGCCAGGTATGTATAGCACATGGCAGATGCTCAGGAAGGTTTGTGAAATGAATGAACAAACAGCCGAACAGCTGTTGAGTCTGGCAGAAGAGAGTGAGGAGGTGGTGCAAGGACCCGAGGCATGCATGCTTCCCACAGAAGGGCCAGCCTGAGCTCTGGTAATTGGCTATAGGCCAGCGTACATGTAAGATCTGCCAGTCCTCCTGCAGGTAACACTCAGTGCTACAGGCTCCCTAGGGGTCTACCAGAAGAACCCCATACCCAGCTAGAGGCGTCAGCCTGTCCAACGGCCATGTCACCTTGCTAGCACTCTGAGGCCAACAGTGTGGGGTTCGTCTATGTATATGTATATATTTATGAGAAAGAGGCAGAATATATATATGGAGAGAAAGAAAGAGAATAAGAATGAATGGGTGTGCCAGAGCTTCTAGCCACTGCAAACAAACTCCCAATGCATGCACCACTTTGTGCATCTGGTTTTATGTGGGTACTGGCGAACTGAACTTGGGTCCTTAGGCTTTGCAGGCAAACATTTTAACTGCTGAGCTATCTCTCCAGCCCAGTGTGGGTTTCTTAAATCACACTGCAGTCTGCTGTGGGCAGTTATGCATTCTCAATGCGATCCAATTGTTTCACAAGTGGGTGGAGAAGGGTTTCTAAGCATGGCCACTGAAGCGTGCCCCTTTTGATTTATGCATAATGGACATGTATAACTTGTGTGATCAGGACAAAGTTACTGAGCCTTTTGTAAATGAAAAGCAGTTAACTTCAATGCAATTTCCTTGTTGGGTGTCACATGGCTCAACCTGAGCAGACTTAGTGCTGCAATGCGAGGCCCCAGGATAGGCAGAAGCAACTCCCGTGCATTCATTTACCTGCTGGTCTTGACGCTTCCCAGGCTGAAGTGGACACAGTTCAAGCATTGGTCTGCATTGGGGCCATCACAGCCTTTGTCACCACACTCAGGATGGCACACACCTTAAAGACACAAGCATTTCCTTTCATCCAGAGAGATGCTTTCTCCATCAAATCCAGTCCCACGGATCCCTATGTCAGGATCACAGCCCCACAGGGGACAGAGGAGCTTCCCTGAAGAGTGGTGCCCTATAGGGTCTGAGCAGCCCAGACTACCAGGATGGAGACCCATCTGAGGGATATGGTCCCAGCTGGGAGCTGAATATAGGTCCCAGAGTCAGAAGGCCTAAGGCTGTAGGGACATCATGAAATCAAGTGATACAGCCAGTGGTGGTGGTGGGGGGACCACAGCAGAGATGGGGGCTGACATCTAGAGGATGAGGTAGCATAGCCTTCATACTGGGGCCCGCCACCTTGCTGGTTTGCATTGTAAAGGATAATACAACACAGCTGGGTGTTTTGGGTGATAATATAACAAGTATTACTCAGGAAGGGGCCGAGGGACATTCCCTCCATGCCTTGTGGAACGAGCAGCTGGGAGGCTGCAGGACAGAGTGGGACAGAGCGAAAGCATGGCACTGCGTGAGACACCTGCGGCTATGGCCTGGGCTCCTTTCTTCCCAAAAATCTCCTCAGGTCCCTAAAGTCTAACTGTGGGCCTGTGTTGTTGGAAAAGCCATGGAAACTAGGGGGAGCTCAGCAGATTCGAGGGACCTACAAGGATGAGTCTGGCCCTCTTATCCTGGTGTGCAGAAGTTACACAGCTGTGAAGCCAGCCTGTGGGGGAAGGATGGGGGATTCCTGGCTGTCCCAGTGGCCCACCCTTTTCATAGAGAAATGCCTGGGGAAGCCTTCCTGGTGCTTGGAGGAGACACGGGGAAGGGCTGAGCGGGCATTAGGAAGGCTCTGGAAGTTCTGGAAGGAAAAAGCCTTCTGCAAGGCTGGTGTTGTTGGAGGGGGTGGGAGTGGGTTCAGAAGCAAAGAGGAGTTAACTTGCTGGCCACCCGCATTTCATGGGGGACATGAGCGAAGACAAAAGCCCTCATTCTCCCAGCCCTCAATGGGTCTTTGCTGAGAAACACAAAGGCCTCTTCATTCACCCTTCAAGAGTCTCCAGGCCTTCCCAGTGTAAGACTCGAGTTATTTTGTTTCCCCTGCTAAGGTTCACTGTTGTTGGTATTTCCCCATTCTCACTGTGGGTCCCCAATTGTCCTGTTCCTACTATGAGCCCCTTCAAAGCTGATGTCTTCCCCAGGGCATTCTAGATGGACTCCCTGAGTGGCTGCTGGCCTGTTCTGTGTTCTAGACATGTCTGCCACTTCTAAAGTTTGGCACCTGAGCCACCTTCTTCCCAACCCCTGGCCTGCTAGTTTTACCACTTTGGAGTTTCTTGTCATCTGACTGATTCTTGTCACCTCATCCCTGGTCACTTGTGGGGAAACCTCAGGCCTCCTTGCTCCACCATGCTATTGTTTTTGGTTACCCACCAAACCCAAAGTACATGAGCTGAGTCATGGAGTTTCTCCTTCCTTCCAGGCTTGGCTCTTCTGCTGTGACCCCAGTGACTTCCCTCCTGCCTTCTTTTGCAAGAGCTTTCTCTATAAGGCAGTGGGACAGTCTTGCTTAATACAGATGTCTCTATTTTAATGGATTGAGGGTGTTGGAGAGCAACAAGGAGATGAGTCTCATTTCCTCACTTTCCCAGTGAGGAGGAATAGCCCTTGTTGCTGTGTGCCCCCAGCACCTAGACCACATTTGGCACAGAGCAGGTGTGCCCAGTATTTTTCGGGGGTGTTGGGAGGGCTGAAGTGTGAGAGTGGAAGGGAGTAGAAAACATACAAAATGTCCTCATGATCTCCACAGAGAATGTTCTAGCATGTCCCAGAATAGGGACAGCCTTGGAGAGGAGCCTGGACTGGTACTTCCAGCACTGGCTATCACCTCCACTCATCTCTCCCCTTTGAGCCTCTCTGCAGTAGAAAGTTTCATCAACAATCCTGAGAGGAGCCCCTTGCAAGCTAAGAGGTCCTGAGAGAAAAGGCAGAATTCTGACACAGCATCTGGGGCCTAGGCCACAGCCAGCTCCATCTGGACAGGTCATCATACCGTAATGCTCATCCAAGAGCTGAGGATGCCACCATCTGTATGGCACAATATAGGCCTAGTCCCCCCCCCTCCTTTTTTCCTCCTTTTATCTCCTTTTCTCCCTACTACCACTTCCCAGAAACCATTTTTGGACAACTCTTCTTAGGCCATACTTGTTTGGTGCAGTGGGCCTAGATTCTCATGCTTTTCCTAGGCTTTATTTTAGCCACTCTATTTCACTGTATTCCTCCCCCTTCAAGCACACATTTCCCCTTAGCAACACCTTTGCCTTTTTTGTTTATTAATGCTTCTTATGGTAATGCTATCCTCCAAACAGCCATAAATTCCTTTGCAACTCCTTTGATTACATTGAGCTGCTACCATTAAGGACACTCAATGCTACTGACTATGACGCTAGGGTGAACTCACGATAGTCACTCAGCAACCTGTCCTACCCCAGTCCTTTTCAGGCTCTCTAGTTGATTCTCACTCGCTGGGACTGTTTACACGCCACAGAGCCACGCCCACTTGGCCCTTCCATGCCTCCTAGGCAACAGCCTCATATGCATGGTACAATACAGGTCTAGCCCCTAGCCAGACCTCATGCTAAAAGCCATACCAGGCCATACCCCTCAGGTTTTCTCACCAGGATGGTGGCTAGCCCATGACGGGTAAGATTCCATGAGATGGGGCAACCTAAGACAGGCACCATCACATGTGATGATCCCTTGGGGCCTGGGTTCAACAATGGCTTGGCAAAAAATCATACCTCTCAGGGTTGCCAATAATAAAAACAAAAAGGAGGATATGTATGGCACAATATAGGCCTGGTCCTAGCCAGACTGCATGGCAGAAGAAAACAGGAAGTGGCTTCTGTGGAAATGGCGTTCTGCACAGGCTTGGTGTGACAACAGTTACAGTCCCATGCTCACGAAAAGCCTGCTACGATATGTCCTGTCCAGAGACAGGCTGTCACTGGTCACAAAAAAGGGGACCACCCCATACAAGGATTAGCCAGCCAAGCCCCTTAAAACCCACGTGCATTTTCCTAAATAAACGAGTTTTGCGGAGGCTCGCTTCCCGCTTTCACCCAACTCCCGGAGTCTGTGTCGTGACTCTGTGCTGCTCACCCCAACTTGGCAGAGACCCTACCGTCCCTCCTGAGCTGGCCTTAGGGGGGACTGCAACAACCATCAAATTCTGCAAACCAGCAAGCAGCATGTATGCAGCTCTCTGAACTGTTTAAAAGTCAAATGTCCAGATGCATCTCACCCATGAAACATTCCGAATTAAATCCACCTGGCTGGTCGACTTATCCCAATCACTCCTTTCCGCCTAGGAATGTTCTGGTACAGCTGTAACTCATTCTCTGGGTGAGCAATCTGTAATTAGGTCTACTTTTCCTCTTTCCTCAATTAGCTGAAACTTACTCCAAGACCCACAGGCTTCCTGGGTCACTGCCTAGCACTCAAAGCAGAGGTTCCCAGTAAAAGAGGAGCTTGATTAGTGTGCAGAAAGGATTGGCTCACAGCTGATCCCAACCCCAAGCCAAGGGTTAAGTGACACAGTTACTTTGAAAATCTCACCTTCACTTCTTTGTGAGTTAGTATTAGAAAAAGCACTGCTCCCTCTCTCTTTTCTTTCCAGGACTAGGGGTTGAACCTAGGACCTAGCACAAGCTAGGCAAGTGCTCTATCACTGAAGTAGATCGCCAACACTTATTTTATGTTTTTATTTTGTGACAGGATTTTGGCAAGTTGATCAGGCTGGCTTTGGACTCACTCTGGAGTCCAAGGTTCTGGGATTACAGTCTTGTACCACCAGGCCCATTCATCTTCCTTTGCTCAATGACTGCTTCTTTCCCCAAGCCTGTGCTCCCATCCATTCCCACAGCAGATCTGTGCTGGCCTCTAGGCCACTGGCTTGTAAGAAACTTTGCAGCAACCTGACTACATCCTTGCTGAGCTCAAGTCCATTAGCTCCTGAAGTGTCCCCTACCTGGAATCCTCGCTTCACCTGCTATAGATAAAGCCAGCCCAGGGTCTGCTATTTAATCAGGCATCTCTGGTGAGGCTCTGGGGAGCCTCCACCTGCACTGCCACCACCAGATTGCTCTGTCACAGTAGGCTGGCCCTCACCTCAGGCTGACCATAGCCACTAATGTCTCTCTGTGCCTCACCCTGTCCTCTGCAGCTGCCACCCTTCCTTCTGCCAGGCCCTTTGGTCTCCAGTTCTCTAGCTCCCCTTGCTGAGGTCATACCCTCTTTTACCCCGGGAACTCTGGAATCCACTGCCACCTTGGCCTCCCAGCTGCCTCGCCTGGAGAATAACTGGCTGACTTCTCTGCCTCCATTCTCAGGGAGTAAGGATGCTTAAGAATGCCACATGGTCTACTTCACAGTGCTCCCTTTGCAAGGGCTCTGCCAGGAGTCTGGTCTAGTTTAGGATGGGTGGAGCGTGTCCTTCATAGGTTCATGAACTGAAAACTTGGTCCTCAGTAGGGCAGTGTTGAGGAGATGAGACCTCTAGAGGTGTGACGGTTAACCTTGTTTATCAAATGACTGGATAGAGATACTTAGGAGCGGAGACACCTCCAGGTGCATCTGCGAGGGGGTTTCCAGAGAGGACTAGACCAATGAGGACTGGACCTAGTCAGTGGTTTAATCCATTGGTGGATTAAAAATGTAAGTAGATTACTGGGAGGTAGAACTAGGGAGCTGGGGCATAGTTACAGGGAGTGTGTTACTGGGGGCACTGTGCTCTTCCTGTCTCTCCTCTCTACTTCCTGGCTGCCATGAGGGAAGCAGCTCTGCTCTACCATAACCTCTCCACCATGATGTTGGATGTTCTGTCCCACTTCCCAGAGTGATGGGGTCAAGCAACTGTGGGCTGAAACCTCTGAAACCAAGAGCCAAAATAAATCCTGTCTCCTTTTAGCTCTTTCTCTTGGTATCTAGTGATGAAAACCTAACATGTAGTGCAAGATAATTAGGTCCCTAATGGGTGCTGCCCTTGGAAGGGATTTATACTAACTCATGGGACTGAGTTCTACCAGGAGCAGATTGTTATAAAGTGAGGCCACCTCTCCCTCAGCCGCTCCGCTTTTACGCATCTTCAGGGTCCTTGCTGCTTCTCCCCTGGGATGCAGTAAAGGGAGCCTCCTGGATAGATGTGGCTCTTTTCATCTTGTACTTCCAGACTCTTATGTGAATTAAATGTATTTGTGTGTGTGTGTATGTATGTATGTATGTATAAATATATATATATATATATATATATACACATTTTTTTGAGGTAGGGTCTCACTCTAGTCCAAGCTGGCCTGGAATTCACTGAGTCGTCTCAGGCTGGCTTCAAACTCATGGTGATCCTACCTTTAATCCCAGGCTCCTACCTCCCGAGTGCTGGGATTAAAGGCATGAGTCACCACGCCTGGATAAATTTATTTATATATATTGTTTTTTGAGGTAGCGTCTCATTCTAACTCAGGATGACCTGGAATTTACTATGCAGTCTCAGGGTGGCCTCAACCTCACAGTGATCCTCCTGTCTCAGTCTCCTGAGTGCTGGGATTAGAGGTGTTCATCACACCTGGCAAGTTAAATATATTTTTTAATTAATTAATTAATTAATAATAATTATTTTTTTAGGTTTTCCAGGTAGGATTTTGCTCTAGCTCAGGCTGAACTGGAATTCATTATGTAGTTTCAGGCTGGCCTCGAACTCACAGCGATCCTCCTACCCCAGCCTCTGAGTGCTGGGATTAAAGGTGTGTACCACCACACCTGGCTTACCGACATATTTTTTATCTTCATAAGTACTCAGCATTTCAGATTTTGTTTTAGCAACAGAAAACAGACTAACACAGTGCCTGGCACCCCCTGTTTTCCTATGGAGGACAATCTTGCCTGCCACTACTTGGGGCCCTTGCTGTGCATGACCATTCCTTGATCTTCCGTCTTTGCCCCTTGCTCCCTCCTCTATTTCTTGTCCCAGGGAGATCTGGTTCTCCATCTATCCTGTCTGCTCCCTATCCCCTGCTGCTGGCTCCTGGAACCATTGTTCCATCAGACTCCTTGTCCTTCCTGATGTGGCAATGACTGTCTTGTGCTCAGGGTCCAGGTGGTGCCTCTGTTAGCATGGTTTGCCCATGGCCAGTTGTCCACCTTCTGAAAGACATAGCCCACATCCTCCTTGCCCTTGCCTTGAATTCTCTCTTCCTGACTCTTCTTCGTTGGCCTCTCATTCCTTGGTACCCTCTGATTTTTAAGCCCTCTGCCACTCTGTCCTGATCGCTGGGCAAGCGATGCAATGAGTGCATCGCCCTTCCAATAACCTTCAAGACTGCAAGGAACTTTCCTGAGAGCCACGAACACATCAGATTTCCATGGAAGCCCCTTCCTCCATCCAAGCTGTGCTGAGTAGGGGGACCAAGTGATTCCAAGAGCAGAACAGTGTGATGGTGAGGTGCCAGTATGCATGACTGAAGTCAATAGCAGATTTTGAGGGGGAAAAATCAGTTCTTTATTAATAATTACTGAATCTTGCCAGTGTATAAATCACAGGGGAAAACAGAGCAGATTGGTCCATACATAATTCAATGCTCCATTTTAAAAGGAGTGGTAAAAGAAATTTAAAATAGAATCAACCATAATTTATGCTTGATCTGTATTGGTGGAGTTCTCCATTTAGTTATCCATACACAGAGATAACAACCCATCATTTGTCAAGTAGCCAGAACATTTAGCTAAGAAAAATATACCCAACCAGAAATATTCAGTGCCATGCAAACTGCTGAAGGGTGGCTCAGAGGGAGAGAACCACCTTTTGACTTATGTGCTAATGACATCTGTACCTAGCTTGGTGGCTGGAGGTGTCCAAAGCCACCTGTACCTGCTGAGGTTCTCAGCTGCCTTGCAGAAGAGCCAGTGGTCCCCAGGGAGAGGCAGAATGTCAATGGGATGCTACAGCAAAAGGAATCACGGAGGTGTCTTTATGTGTTGTGAGAGTTAAAAATGTTTTTGCAGAGCTGGGGAGATGGCTCAGTGGTTAAAGGTACTTGCTTGTAAAGCCTGCTGGCCAGAGTTCAATTCCACGGAATCCATGCAAAGACGGGTGCCTCAAGTGACATATGCATCTGGAGTTTGTTTACAGCAGCAAGAGGGCCTGGCACGCCTATTCTCATTTTCTCTCTCTCTGCTTGCAGATAAGTCAATGAAAATATTTTTTAAAAGTTTTTGCATGGCATCAGTGTGTGCCTGTACTGACATAATCTCTAGACACCCTTGTTAGGTCTTAACCCAGTTCTTCTGGCTGGTCACATCTCAACCACTATTCCTTTCTCGATTTTGTGTGTGTAATCCAAGCTTCCTGAATCCTTCTTAGTAACTATGTTCCTCCCCTATACTGGCCACTAAAAGTGAGTGAATTTGAGGGAGTCAAGAGGCTGAGTCATGTGATGAGGGCCTTTAAGGAAAGGGATGGATGACCCTGGAAGTTGCTTAGTAACCAGGGGCAAGTCCCATTTCTGGTTGGGCATATCGGTGTTCATTGTCCCAGCCTGGAAAGGTTAGAGAGTACTTACTGGTTTGAAGCATACTTACTGGTCTGTAAAATATTAGGAGAGCCTTGGGTGGAAGGAGCTGTGTGAGTGCAAATTATCATCATTATTACAACTTCCAGGCATGACAATTACAACCATAACCCCCGCCTTTTGTCAGGAAGGACCCACCTTTGACAGCCACAGTGGAAACGAAACTCAGGAGGCTAGCCGTCTCCTTTGGCCTCAGGTTCCTTACCTGTGTAATCTTCCTCATCCTCAGGTGTTTCAGCTTGGGGTGGTGTGCCAGCAGTCTTGGAGGGCTCCAGTTCTGGGGTTGAGATCTCCAGAGTCCTCGAGCGGGACTGATGGGAGCTGAAGGTGCGGTATGGGTGCTCCGCTGTGCCATATAAAATGAGGCTCCATTCTTTCAGCTTTCCTGGAAGACACCAACATCACAGTTACCCCGGGAAGCTCTGGATGCACTCAGCCTGTACAAAGCTCCCCCTCCCCCACCGGACACTTAAAAAAAAGCATTAGATACTGCCTAGCTCTTCTTCTCTCAGCAGGCTTTGTCCATTGCTTTCACTTCCTGTTCACCCACTGACCAGGTGAGCCTACCACCCGTGGCTCTTGCTGCCCAGCTCCTTCCTGCATCCAGAATCTCTATGCCTGTGCCGCTGAGCTGCCCTCTACTTCATGACCTTGCTGGGGAGGAGGGGCTGGTTGCGTGGGCACTGTTGTCTTGGAGGTGTCCCTGGGTCCCTGCCTGCTTTCACTATATCCTTCTTCAAAGATGTTCTCACCACTTGGCCATAGATACTTGGCCTTTGAAATATCCAGTGGGCAAACTGGATACCAGGCCTGGCCAAGTGCCTTACCCCATGACCTCCCAGGGGAAGCTAGGTTTCACTAAGGCCCATGAGGATTTGGTCTCAGGCTCACCTCTCCCCGAGGTAGACGGTGAGTGAGGAGTCCTGGGGAGTATCCATGCTGGTAAAAACCCATATCCCTAGAGAGGCTGAGGCAGGAAAAACATGCTTGCCAGCAGAAGGATGCATGGCAAGATATGGATCTGGGAGAAGAAGACCAGCATGCGATGTGAGGGCACTCAGGCTGCCAAGGGGCTCGGGGACCTTGTTCTACTCCTTTATTCCATGTGGAAATGACAGCCCATGTGCTAGGTCTGCTCAAGCGTGAAGGGAGGTGGGAAGCCTGATCCGCAGTTTCTGTGGGCATGCGTGTGTGTGCGTGCATGTGTGTTATATGCTGGGCATGGAACCCGGAGCCTTGAACATGCTAGGCAAGCACTCTAGCACTGATTTAACGCCCAGACCTCGAGGTGAACTTCTGATGTCATAAAACACACTATAAAGTAGCTAACATGCATCTGTGGGTCAGCTTGCTCACAGGCCACCTTTATATACCTCCTTTCCTTATGATGGCATCTCCAGTATCCAGAGTAACATCATTGTCATTCACACACAGATGAAGGGCCAAAGTACAGCGTGATCTGCCAAAGACTCATTGTTCATGCTAAATGGACTTTGTACCGTCCCTCCCTCAGGGTTTATTTGTAAATGGACCTCCCAACCCAAAATGTATAACCACCTTGAAGCACCTCACCGAAGCCTGCCTGTGACCAGATGGGGACAGTGTCTTTGCCAG
This sequence comes from Orientallactaga sibirica, assembly GCA_036365145.1. Taxonomy (NCBI): domain Eukaryota; kingdom Metazoa; phylum Chordata; class Mammalia; order Rodentia; family Dipodidae; genus Orientallactaga; species Orientallactaga sibirica. The sequence goes on from JAEOAD010000031.1 coordinate 20,877,124, forward strand.
CGAGCTAAAAGTCTGTATCAGCCATGAAAATTCCTGGCTTTTACTTCCTTTCTGTCATTCTGTTTCTCCGCACTTACGATGCAATAGGCAGGGGCAGCACTGAACTCATCCATTGGAATGTGTGCGGTTTTAGCATCACTTACTTCACTCATCCTAAAAACGCCCATATCTTTGCTCCAAACGGCAAGCCACCTGTCTCCAGAGATCTATCCAGAGAGTGCTTTTGTAATGTGTGCAGCTCTGCCAGGAAAAATTTATCTTTTGCTCCAATTCTGGGCAACCTTTAGGCTCTCTAAATCCCAGCAGAAGGGTCATGTTCAATGTACCAAGCACCCCAGTGACCTGCCAGGTCCTAAAGGAGAGATGGGACTGGGGGAGGAGACAGGCAGTCGTGGCCTTACAGCTCACCACACACCAGACCACACCAGACCACACCACAGGCTGGAGCTATTTTAAATGGTGCTGGACTCTGGTTCACTTATACAATGTGGCACGTAAGTAGCACTGCTTTGTTTTAGCTAGTCCCAAACCTTAAACTGCCCAAGCTGCCTGCTGTCCTTGAAATGTGTCCCCACCCCCAGCAAAGCTCAACCGTTATAAAAGTAATCTCCAAATTCATGTTAGTGATACCTGGAGATGGGACCTTTAAGTGATGAGGATTAGATTCTCTCATGAAAGTGTGGCCCCGTGATGGTATTAGTAGCTATGTAAGGACAGGAAGTAAGAACAGAGCCAGCACACTTGCTCTGACCACCATGTGATGCCCTTCTCCACATTAAGATGCAGCCAAAAACCTTACTAAATGCTAGTGACATGCTCTTGGACTTCCTGGCTTCCAGAACCATGAACAAAGCAAATCTCTAACCATCGCAAATTACTCAGTCTCAGGTAATTTGTGATAGTCACAGAAAAGAGGCTGTTTTCAGAGCCGGTGCTGCCTGAGTCTCTCCGACCTGTGCAGCATTCAAGGATGCAGGCAAGGTTCTTCTGCTTGAAGAAGCAGACCTTCTCCTACTCCATGGCCTCCCAAAGGGTCTGTTTCCTTTAGACACACCGTGGCTCATCTCCCTAAGGCATTTCCTAACCCAGGTGGCACACTGACCAGGGCACAGTGAGAAGTGCTTCACCTAGCTCCAGGTGCTGAAAACACAGTCATGGTGATGGATCTTCATCTGCCCTCAACTTCTCAGGGGAAGAATAAAGCTATATTTCAAAACCACAAGGAATCTAGGCTCTTTAACTACTGAGTGATGGACTATGATTAAAGTAGGAGGGCAATGACTAAAGGATGGAGATTGAGCTCTGTAAGTTATAATTTCAGCTGAAATTTATCCCAACCCTATAGGATGTTGCCAAAAATACACACCAACGACATACTCACTGAAATTAGATTCTTACTTTTGGATATAGTTTGGTGGGTCAAACAAAAGGAGCTGCTCTGTATTATGGATCAATGGTGTACCTACGTAGAGGGAGAAAGAAGAGCTCCCAGGTCCCTCATTGGGGGAGGGCGCAGAGGGGGAGGCTGCAGCTCAGGATGGGTGAAACTTTCTTTTTACTATATCCCCTTGGTCTCACTTTCTCAAACGACAAACATCTATTAGGTTTTCTGTTCACATATACTGTAAGAAGGTATAAGTATATTTAAAAATAGGAGAGATGGCTTAGCAGTTAAGGTGCTTGCCTGTGAAGCCTAAGACCCAGGTTGAATACCCTATGTAAGCCAGATACAGGAGGTGGTGCATGTGTCTGGAGTTTATTTGCAGTGGCTGGAGGCCCTGGCGAGCCCATTCTGTCTCTATCTGCCTCTTCCTCTCTCTCTCCCTCCCTCCCTCTCTTTCAAATAAGTAAATAAATACATAAATAAAATATTTAAAGAGGTATAAATAAAAAAAATCTATGAATAAAAAATAGTTGCATGGTCAAAGAAGGGACATTAAAAGGCAAGAGCATGTGAGTCCTTCATGTTTCTAAATAAGTAATATAAATGGCTCAAAATCCAAGTTATAAAAGGCAATACAGGGCTGGCGAGATAGCTCAGTGGTTAAATCACTTGCCTGCAAAGCCTAAGGACCCAAGTTCCCACATAAAGTCAGATGCACAAGGTGGCTCATTCATCTGGAGTTCGTTTGCAGTGGCTCCAGGTCCTGGCATGCCCATTCTCTCTCTATCTGCCTCTTTCTCTCTCTCTTACACTATCTCTCAAGTAAATAAAGTATTTTTAAAAAGTCAATACAGGGCCTGGGGAGATGGCTTAGTGGTTAAGCACTTGCCTGTGAAGCCCAAGGACCCTGTTCAAGGCTTGATTCCTCAGGACCCATGTAAGCCAGATGCACAAGGTGGCGTCACGCATCTGGAGTTTGTTTGCAGTGGCTGGAAGCCCTGGTGTGCCCATTCTCTTTCTATCTATCTGCCTCTTTCTCTCTCTGTCTGTTGCTCTCAAATAAATAAAAAATAAACAAAAAGTTTTTAAAAAGGAAATACAACGGCAGTGTTCCTCCCAATGGACGATGGTAGTTCCCTGTTTCTTCCTCTATGTCCTTCTCAAAGTGTTTTAATCTTATTCAAGCAAATATATTCTGCCCTCCCTCTTATTATCATACCTTGTAGCTCCTATTGTATTCTGCTTTTTCCATTAGCAATATACTTTGAGGTCATTCTCTTGTCTGCATTGCAGAGGAAGTGTTAATAATTGGAACAGTTCTCTTCTGATGGGCATTTAGGTTGTTTCCAAACATGTAATTACACACAATGTTGGAACCTTGTAATCTGTGTTGTAACCTTGGTCACACAAGGAGGGATGCACAGAGGTGGTCACAACCAGGCCCCCGGAAGCAACACAGTCTTAATCATGGCTCTGCTCCCTACTAGCTGAGTGACCTTTGGGCGAGTTACTTAATCTCAGTTTCTACTTTGGTAAGAGTAGAGGTGGTAACAATTCTGTGTCACGAAGCTATCTGGGAGATTAAGTGATTAAATGCCAGTGAAGCTCTTAGAATACTGACTGATACATGGGAGCTACCACCAAAGTGCTTGTTAAATGAACTCTGATGAACACGTCATTTTGCAAGCTAGCACCTTTAACCACTGAGCTATCTCTCCAGCCCACACTCATCGTTTTATATCTTGCTTTGTTTGTTTGTGTTGAGACAAAGTCTCACAATGTGCCCCAGGCTGGGCCTTGAACTCCAGAACTCTGGCTGCCTTGGGCTCCTGTGTGCTGGGATTATAGGTGTGCTTCATCATGCCTAGCTCATTTCATTGTCTCTTATAAGAGGACTCTTGGGCTATATTCCTAGAAGCAGGATTGGACATCAGAAGGAGTGTGCCTCCAGCAGCCAGGGCCCAGGAGAAACCATAGAGGAACTAGCAAGATGAGCAACAATGCTGCTTCTATGGTGAGCCTGACAATCTGTGCCAGGGTGATGGAGACAGACGCTGAGGACACTCAAATTGGAAGTGGCTGAGAGCTCAACACTAAAGTAAACTTAAAGCATACCCACCAAGGCTCAGGGAAGTTTGTGGAAGTGGGGGTGCAGAAAGAATGTAAGAGCCACAGGGTGGGAGGGAACTATCTAGAGACATAGCCTTCCTCACAATGGCAGACTGCTTCCCTCACAACTCATAACCCACAACTCCATGGTGAATACCAGCCATTCCGCTAAGGAGGGTCCTCAATGGAATGGGGGCAGGGAGGACGGAAATGATGGTACCAATACATGATGTGTCCATACAAAGTTTCTAAATAACAATAATAATAATAATAATGATAATAATAATAAAAAAATACCCCCCCCCCGCAAAAGGAGTGTGTCTCCTAAAAGCCTGAGATTGGCAATCTGATTGTTTTTAATTATTTATTTATTTGAGAGAGAGAAAGAGGAAGAGAGAGAGAGAGAGAGGGAGAGGATGAGCATGCCAGGGCCTTCAGCCACTGCAAACAAACTCCTGACACATGCACCACCTTGTGCATCTGGCTTACGTGGGTCCAGGGGAATCGAACCTGGGTCCTTTGGCTTTGCAGGCAAGTACCTTAACCGCTAAGCCATCTCTCCAGGCCCAATCTGACAGTTTTGCATCTGATAATTTTGCATCTATACGTGAAAAGTTGAGCATCTTTTCATATGATTAAGAGCGTTAGAAACATCATTCTGACTTGATATAATTGAAATTGGTTTCTAAACTCAGAGTCATGAGTGTTCAGATGGATATAAGCACAATGAAGCCACATTTGTAATGAGCCCAAACAGAACAAAAGGCATTTTGCTCACATGTAGTTTGTACTTTTGTTTCTTCTATCTGTAAGATATTTATGAGCTTCTCCGAGGGCCCAAACAACAACCCAAGAACCCACAGGACTGAGAAATACAAGCACAGAAACACAGCTGTCAGGGAGAGGGTGGTGGGACAAAGTAATCCTACATGTGCCCCCCACAGGGTAATTCCTTTATTAACAGGTATGGTTTTTAAAACTTGTCCTAAAGTTTCATGTCAATACATAATACATTTCTTTCCTTTCTCTTGTACTTAACTGCTCTTTGCACTTTCCCTACCAAGGGAACTTGCTACAGTCTAGACTACTTTGTTTTTCCTGTCTTCATAAGACATACAGACAACTGATTCCACCATATGGCAAAAAATGTATGGCATAAAATATGTGACATGAGTTTGAAATATGACTCTCTTAAAATGTTATTTTCTGTTACTTATAGAAGACAAATTATTAAATATTGAAACATATAAAGAGGAAAATAAAAATCATCTATAACTCTTTTGACATTTTTAAAGCTATTTTCCATGCATGTATTTTTTATGTAATATGTCATCCCCCACTTTGAATTGTGCTTATTACATTCAAGAGTTATTAACTTGTTTATTGTTTTCATGGAATGCGCCTTTTTTACACCACAGCTTTAATTAATTAATTAATTAATTAATTAATTAATTTTTTGGAGAGAGGCAGAGAGAGAGGGAGAGAAAGACAGAGATGGGCGCGCCAGCAGCCTCTCAGCTGCTGCAAACAAAATCCAGATGCATCCGACCCCTTGTGGTCAAGTGCGGCATTGTGCCCTTGCGTCACTTTGCATCTGGCTAAACGTGGGACCTGGAGATTGGAACCAGCGTTCTTAGGCTTAGGAGGCAGGCGCCTTAACTGCTAAGCCATCTCTCCAGGCCTTATTTTGTTTTTTTGAGGTAAGGTCTCATTCTAGCTCAGGCTGACCTGGAATTCACAATGTAGTCTCAGGCTGGCCTTGAACTCAGTGATTTCCCATATCTGTTTCCTGAGTGCCATATGTGTGCAAGGGTGGGGGAGGGAGGAAGAGAGAGAGAGCAAGTGAGAGTATGGGCATGTAAAAGTCTCTTGCTGTTGCAAACAAGCTCCATTTGCATGTGCCACTTTATGCATCTAGTTTTACTTGGATTATGGAGAGTTGAACCCAGGCTTGCAGGCTCTGCAGCAAGCATCTTTAACCACTGAGCGATCTTCCTAGCCTTTTTAAAGAAAAATATTTCACCATATGAATATAACCAATTTTTTTTTTATGAGGTAGGGTCTCATTCTAGCCCAGGCTGACCTGGAACTCACTCTGTAGTCCCAGGCTGGCCTCATACAGAAACCCTCCTACCTCAGCTTCCTGAGTGCTGGGATTAAAGGCACGTGCCACCATGCCTTGTTATAACAATTTCTTTAAACAGTCTCTTAGCCTGGGGTATAACAGAACATTTGTTCTACTTCCCTTCTTCTTTTTAAAAATGTATTTTATTTATTTACTTGAGATAGGGAAGGGGGGAGAGAGAGAGAGAGAGAAAGAGGGAGAGAATGGATGTACCAGGGCCTTCAGCCACTGCAAACGAACTCCAGATGCATGCACCCCCTTGTGCATCTGGCTAACATGGGTCCTGGGGAGTCGAACCAGGATCCTTTGGCTTTGCAGGCAAAGGCCTTAACCGCTAAGCCATCTCTCCAGCCCATTTTAAAAACATATTTTGTTTATTTACTTGAGAGAGGGAAAGAGGGAGGGAGGGAGGGAGAGAGAGAGAGAGATAGATAGAGAGAGAGGGCCACTTCCCTTCTCTTAAGAAAATATATGCACTTGCCAGAGATATCACTTGCTCTAGTCTAGACTACTTTCTGTGGATAGATCGAACAGTGGAAGCACTGGGTCAGAGAGTAAGGTGTTGTCAAGGCTTTTTACACATGGTGCCTGCCAACTGTTTAGCCTGTTTGTGGTCACATAATGTTAGATTCCAGAATTAGCCAGGTCAGTGAGTAGAGCTACCTGGGAAAGTCAGTTCCATAGTCATCAAATCCTGCACATGGTGCTTTCCCCAGTCTCCAGCCCCACTGCCCTTGAGTTAGCCAGCAGTGACTCAGCAAGGCACATCAAGGCAGAGACACCTGGGAAGAGCTGCTCTGAGTCCTTAGTCTTTGAGCGGTCCCTCTTCTAAAGCCACACACTGCCCTACATTGGGATGTGGCACCCAGATCCAGCTCCCATCACACTTGGCCACTCCCCAGAGACCATGCTCTGATGGGAGGAGACACACATCCAGACCATGTCCAGGGTACCTCAGGCCTAGGTCCACACTCAACAGAATTGCTGCCTACAGGCAGTGGGGTTGAAGCAGGTTGGCCCTGCTTTAAACAACACATTTACCCAGGATGCATGACTTTCCAAGATCCTCTGCAAGCCTGTTGAAGTTTACTGTGGTAATACTCCAACTAGTACCAGGAATAGCTAGTTTCCAGAAAGGAGTCTCAAAAGACTCCCCGGTCCAGATTTTCTGGCTGTTTTGACATCAGATTCCTGAGATTATACTAGAAAGACCTGAAGATCCACCTTCTTAAACTGCCAACAGATGTCAACAGTGGAGCCCAGGCAACTGGGCAGAAGATAATCTGCTGCTAATGCAGTCAGAGACTGCCAAAAAACAGCTCTGTCATCGTTCACCTTTTCCCCTGAGTATTTTCCCTTGATGAATTCAATTCCTAATGAGCAAACAGGATTATTCCTATTATTTAAAGAGAGAGGTAGAATTAAGGAAAGACTGCTTGTGTTTGCCAGTAGGAAGATGCCAGCTAGTATAAAGCTTTTCTCTGCCCAGCATTCTGAATTAAGCATTAAAAACCCTTGAGAGGGAAATTTACAACTGGAGACAAAGTGAGTGGGGGTGGGAAAAGGTTTTTTTGGATTAAGGACTATGAGCTAATACTTTGAATTCCTAGCCTTTTATTTATTTTTTATCAAGAAGTTACTAACAATTATGAATTTATTAGTTTTTTTTTTTCTCCACACTCCCAGACTTAAAACATGCAGGGAAAAAATGCTTTAGTTGAGACAGAGAAAAGAAAAGAAAAAGAGGTAGAAAATCAGTAATTAAGTTCCAGTCGAATGCTCCAATGAGTGATTTTTCTTTCTGGGATCCAGGGACCAGTCACTCAAGGGCTACATTCAAGTCATAATGTTTAAACACAAAGGCCTGGTGAAAAAATGAAGATGGCTCCCTCATCTATTCGTCATAACATACAGGATGATCAGGAGTTCAAGGCCAGCATCAGCTACACAACTTGGGCTATAGACTCTGCCTCAAACAACAACAACAAAAATATTACACTGAACTTCTTTACTGCTGGCTTATGTTTTCTGTATTCTAGGAAAAATTTTATGAAGTTCATAGACCACTTATTTTTGTATTCTTTCCCCATATTTAAGGATGAAAGTCTTGGTAAATGTGTACTCATTAAACAACACTTTTTTTGAGAGAGAGACAGAGAAAGAGAGAGAAAAAGAGAGAGGGAGAGAGAGAGAGAGACAGAGAGAGAGAAAGAATGCGTGTGCCAGTGGCCTCCCAGAGGCTGTGAATGAACTCCAGACGTGTGCACCCCCTTGTGGGCAAGTGTGGCATTGTGCCCTTGCATCACTTTTACATCTGGCTAAACGTGGGACCTGGAGAACAAGCGATCTTAGGCTTCACAGGCGGGTTCCTTAACCACTAAGCCATCTCTCCAGGCCAACAACACTTTTATTTATTTTTTATTTTGTTTTTTCAAGGTAGGGTCTTGCTCTAGCCCAGGCTGATCTGAAATTCACTATGTAGTCTCAGGCTGGCCTCAAACTCACCTCCTACTTCTGCCTCCTGAGTGCTGTGATTAAAGATGTGTGACACCATGCCCAGCAGCAATACATTTTTTTGTTTTTATTTTTGATATCTTATTTTTTATTTTAATTTTGGAGAGAGACACAGAGAGAGAGGGAGAGGCAGATAGAGAATGGGCATGCCAGCAGCCTCTCAGCTGCTGTGAACAAACTCCAGGTGTGTGTGCCCCCTTGTGGGCAAGTGTGGCATTGTGCCCTTGCATCATTTTACACTTGGCTAAACTGTGCACTTGCATCACTTTGCACTTAGTGGGACCTGGAGATTGGAACCAGCGTTCTTAGGCTTAGCAGGCAGGTGCCTTAACCGCTAAGCCATCTCTCCAGACTATTTTTAATATTTATTTATTTATTTATTTTTGTTTTTTTGAGGTAGGGTTTCACTCTAGTCCAGGATGACCTGGAATTCACTATGTAGTTTCAAACTCATGGTTATCCTCCTACCTCTGCCTCCCAAGTGCTGTGATTAAAGATGTGCACCACCACGCCTGGCAATATCTTATCGATTTGAGAGAGAGAGAGAAAAGCAGAAAGAGAAAGAATGGGTGCACCAGGACCTTTAGCCACTGCAAACAAAGTCCAGATGCACACACCCCAGAGACAAAGAGAATAAGGAAAGGACGAGGACACACACGTGAGTGTGCACGCACCCCCAGAGACAGAGAGAGTAAGGGAGAGGACACACACGTGAGCGTGCACGCACCCCCAGAGACAGAGAGAGTAAGGGAGAGGACACACACGTGAGCGTGCACGCACCCCCAGAGACAGAGAGAGTAAGGGAGAGGACACACACGTGAGCGTGCACGCACCCCCAGAGACAGAGAGAGTAAGGGAGAAGACACACACGTGAGTGTGCACGCACCCCCAGAGACAGAGAGAGTAAGGGACAGGACACACACATGAGTGTGCACGCACCCCCAGAGACAGAGAGAGTAAGGGAGAGGACACACACGTGAGCGTGCATGCACCCCCAGAGACCAACTTAAGACAGGGGACATGGAAGAATCTTTCTTGGGCTCTTGTAGATTAAAAGCCCTTAACGATGATGTTTCAAGTGCTAGGAAAAGGACTTAAGAATGTTAATTCTGGGCTGGAGAGATGGCTCAGCGGTTTAGGTGCTTGCTTGCAAAACCTAAAGGTCCGGGTTCAATTCCCCAGGATCTATGTAAAGCCAGATGCACAGAGTGGCACATATATTTGGAGTTTGTTTGCAGTGGCAGGAGGCCATGGTGTGCCCCTTTCTCTCTCTTGTCTTTCTCTGTGCTTAAAAATAAATAAATAAAAAGATATTTTTTTGTTTTTATTTATTCATTTGAGATAGAGAGAAAGGCAGATAGAGAGAATGGGTGTGCCAGGGCCTCCAGCTGCTGCAAAGGAACTCCACATGCATGCAACACTTTGTGCATCTGTCTTACATGTGTCCTGGGAAATTGAACCTTGGCTTTGCAGGCTAGCGCCTTAACTGTTGAGCCATCTCTCCAGCTCAATAATATATATATTTGTTGTTGTTTAAAAAGAATCTAAGCCAGGCGTGGTGGCACACGCCTTTAATCCCAGCACTCAGTAGGCAGAGGTAGGAGGATTGCCATGAGTTCAAGGCAAACCTGAGACTACATAGTTAATTCCAGGTCAGTAGGTCAGTCTGGGACCAGAGTGAGAACCTACTTCAAAAAACCAAAAAAAAAAAAAAAAAAAAAAAGGAATCTAAACTCCGATTTCTGTCTGGGTATAGCATTGGTGGGCAGTATGTCCCCAGGACACAGTGCACTCCTGAAGCCACACATAGTACTGTTCCTGAGCTATGATGCTTCTCCTGTACATGTATTCACACTTCTGATACTTTCTTCATTTGAACTCAGCACTTGCCTCACACTGCGGCTGTAAACCAGTACGAGCTTCCTTTCCTTCTTCACATTCATGGACAGGAAATTTATTCTTACTGTAGAAGTCAGCAACCTCAGCCTGTGATTGTTTACTTTTCTTAAATCAAGAGCTTTCACTTTTATACTTAATGGCTTCTCATTGGTATATCTGAATAGCCAGCATTTTTACCTTTGTGCTCTGGGCCATTATTAAGTAAATAAAATGCATTTTACTTACACACATGCACTGTGACATTGAGACAGTTATTCTGATAACCTAAATCAGCTCTGAGTTACTATTGTGAGCGCAGTGTATCCAGTGTGGAAGTACTGGCAAAGGGCAAAGGGATGGCTTTACCTTGAGTTGGGGGCACTGAACAGGTGAGATTTATGACCCTGCTCAAAGCAACATGTCTTCAAAAACTTATGAGGTGTTTATTTCTAGAATGTTTCATTTAATGTTTTCAGAACATGGTTGACTATGGGTAACTGAAACCAAGGAGAGGAAAACAGAACTGTGGCCATGGGAGGATGTTCTCTGCAATCAGCAAGGAACTGTCACAACGCACACATACCACTGTCCTTGGCGTATCTCAGGTTTGACAGGGAACTCTGGAATACCATCCTTTAGAAATTAATCAATCAGTCAAACAGTTACTTAGTTTTGTGGTGCGAGGATGGGACCCTGGAGCTACACTCCTAGCTAAGTCCTTTTCTGTCTTGGAAGTGGGGCTTGAAACAGGGTCTCATGTAGCCTAGGCTGGCCTCAAACTCATTGTATAAACTCATTTTACAGCCTTGCAATGTTGCCTCTACCTCCCAAGTGCTGTAATCACAGGCATGTGCCATCACACCCTGCTGGAGTACCATCTTAAAAGATTTTTAAAAAAGTTTTCCCAAAGCGATAAATTAATAGTGTAAAAAGTCAAATAATACTCCAAAGTTTATAACAAACAGTTCTTTCTTCATTTCTCTGTACCTCCTGGGGTCCCACTACCCCCCATACAGCACAGCTTCCTTTAACACTGAGTGGCTTTCTCTAGCATTTACCACCCTATTAAAGCATTCATTGGACTTTTCCAATGTTCTTTTGAAATATTCAACAGCCTCGTTCTGTTTCATAGATGAAATATTTTCTCTTTCCAGAGGAGACTAACTGTAATTTTCTAAAAAGTTTTCTTTTGTTGTCTGAATTTATCCTTTGCCTCACCAAGTTTATTTCTGTTAAGAGTTTGCTTCTGCTTTAATGTTGGGTAATTTCTTCAAATGCCTAGTGACTCTTTGGCATCCTTTTATATTTAGTGGCGAGGCACTAAAAAGCTGACTAGAATTTCTGCTCTGTTCCTGGAATATGGAAATTCACTGTTAGTGTGTTTACTCATTTGCATACAGCAGACTTGCTAGCTTGTATAATATAGGAAAGGAAATGTTAAAGTATCCAGTGAGCACAGATGTAAAGAACATTGACATGGCGAATGCAGACATGTCCTACTGAAAACATCAGAGGTCAGATGAAAATGCAGTGTCTTTGTTGTTGTTGTTGTTGTTGTTTGTTTGAAAATGCAGTGTCTTTGTTGTTGTTGTTGTTTGTTTGAAAATGCAGTGTCTTTTTGTTGTTGTTGTTTGTTTGAAAATGCGGTGTCTTTAAAGCATTGAAATAAAAAATTCTACCAAGCTAGATTTTATTTCTAGCCAATGAAAACACCATATAAAAATGAGTTAAAAAAAAAAAGACATTATCAGGGACTGGAAAGATGGCTCAGCAGATAAGAGACTTGCTTGCAAAACCTAATGACCTGGGTTTGATTGCCCAGTACCCATGTAAAGCCAGATGCACAAAGTGGTGTATGTATCTGGAGTTTGTCTGCAGTGGCTGGAGGCCCTTTTTCTCTTTCTCTTCTCTCTCTCTCTCTGCTTGTAAATAAAGAAATAATAATAAAAAAGACATTTTCAAACACATGAAAGCCAAGCACATTCAGAAACCAGCATGACAAGAGATTGAAAGGAGCTGAATATGGTGACACACACCTGTGATTCCAGCATTCAGGAGGCTGAGGTAGGGGGATCATGAGTTTGAGACAAGTTATAGGCTACATAGAGAGACCTGTCTAAAAAAAGGTAAAAGAAAAATTTCAAGTTGAAGGAAAATGACATCAAAGGAGAATCTATATCTACAGGAAGTAGAAATAGCAACACAGAAATGTTCACAGAAAGTGAACACTGGAGTGTAGGGGTGTGGTGGTTTGATTTAGGTGTCCCCCATAAACTTGGGTTCTGAATGCTAGGTTCCCAGCTGATGGAGATTTGGGAATTAACGCCTCCTGGAGGCAGTGTATTGTTTGAGGTGGGCTTATAGATGTTACAGCCAGCTTCCTCTTGCCAGTGTTTGGCACACTCTCCTATTGCTGTTGTCCATCTGATGTTGGCCAATAGGTGATGTCCACCCCCTACTCATGCCATTGTTTCCCTGCCATCATGGAGCTTCCCCTCAAGTCTGTAAGCCAAAATAAACCTTTTTTTTTTTTTTCCCCTCACAAACTGCTCTTGGTCAGGTGATTTCTGCCAGCAATGTGAACCTGACTGCAACAAGGGTTTTTTTTTTTTTTCTTAATTTCTTGGAGACAAAAAAAAAAAAAAAAAAAAAAAAAAAAGCTTAAAGCAAAAACCAGCAAACCAACAAAAACAAACCCTCACACCATTGTAAGATGGAGTTTCTATTGTACATAGAAGTAAAACATGGCACCCTTACAGTACAACTGAAGGAAGGGAATTAGGGAGCTGGGATGTTCATGCACTGTGAAGTATGAAACCATTCAATATTGGTTCTAAGTAAGTGGTAATAAAGGTACATTTGCAATCCCTAGAGCAACTACTCCAACAATGGCTAAAAAGCCAAGAGTGGAGATAAAATTTTATTCTATTTTAGAAAGTATGACTAGAAGAACTAAGAATGTTACTTTTAAAACACTGATGGATTTTGTTTGATAATGACTTGGAATTTTTGTATTTGTGTACTTGGGTAAATTGGCTGGAAAGTCTGCCTCCTCGTTATTAGTTGTTAGGATTTGGTGTCAAGGACATGGACTTCATCAACCTAGCTGGGACTATTTCCTTCTTCTGCTGTCTAGAAGAGTTTATGGAACACTGACACACTCTTCCATTGAAATGCTTAGTAGAATTTGTTGGCGACTATTTGGCCTTGAGTTTTCTTTTAGGTTATAGAATCAATTTTGTTAATAGGATGATTTATTTTTATTTTTAAAAATATTTAATTTATTTACTTATTTATCTATTTAGAGAGAATGGGTGTGCCAGGGCCTTCAGCCACTGCAAACAAACTTCAGATGCTTGTGCCACCATGTGCATCTGGCTTGCATGGGTTCTGGGGAGTTGAACCTAGGTCTGTAAGCTTTGCAGGCAAGCACTTTAACTGCTAAGCCATCTCTCCAGCCCAATTTTATTTGTTTATTCAGAACTTTAATATATAAACATACAGTAATTTAATAATGTTCCCATCTCATCATCCTGTTAAAAAATATGTATGTATGTATTTATTTATTTTTTTGAGGTAGGGTTTCACTCTGTAGTCCTAGGCTGGCCTCAAACTCACAGCAACCTCAAGCCAGGCATGATGGTGCACGCCTTTAATCCCAGCACTTGGGAGGCAAAGGTAGGAGGATTGACGTGAGTTTGAGGCTACCCTGAAACTATATAGTGAATTCCAGGCCAGCCTGGGCTACAATGAAACCCTACCTCAAAAAACACAAAAACAAAAACACACACACAAAAATCGCAGTGACCTCCTACCTCTGCTAGGATTCAAGGTATGTGCCACCATGCTCAACAATATGCATGTATGTACATATTGATTTATTTGTGAGGGGAGTGAGAGAGAGAAAGAGAGAATGGGTGGGCTAGAGCCTTCGCTGTTGCAAATGAACTCCAGACCCAAGAGAACCACTTTGTGCATCTGGCTTTAAGGGGACATTAAGTAACTGAGCCCAGATTGGCAGATTTGGCAAGCAAGTGCCTTTGCTGCAGAGCCATCTTCCTAGACCCCTTTATCTTTTTTATTGCCCCTCCTCCACCATACCTCCCGCTCCCTGAGGACCTCCTTTTTCAAGGTAGTCCTTCCTCTATTTTTTTTTTTTTTTTTTTTTGGTTTTATCATTTTTCGGTTTTTCAAGGTAGGGTCTCACTCCAGCCCAGGCTGACCTGGAATTCACCATGTAATCTCAGGGTGGCCTTGAACTCACGGTGATCCTCCTGCCTTTGCCTCCCGAATGCTGGGATTAAAGGCGTGCACTACCATGCCTGGCTTATTTTGTTTTTTTATTTATATAATTTTTTCTTGAGGTAGGGAGAACCTCACTCTAGCCCTGGCTGGCATGGAACTCACTCTATAGTCCTAGGCTGGCCTTGAACTCATGGCAATCCTCCTACGGTCTGCCTTCCAAGTGCTGGGAATAAAGGTGTGCACCACCATGCCCACCTGTTGTTATTTATTTAAGAGACAGAGAAGAGAGAGAGAATAAATATGGGCATGCCAGGGCCTCCTGCCATGACAAACTCCAGATGGGTGAGCTACTTTGTGTGTTGGGCTTTATGTTTTTACTGGGAATTGAACCCCAGGCCACCAGGCTTTGTGAGCAAGTGCCTTTAACTACTGAGCCACTGTTCTAGCTCAATTTTAACTTTTATTTTGACTTGTTTCAATTTTGTAAGTTCTATTTTCCTCTAGAATTTATTCTTATCACTTAAACATTCATTTGTTTTTAATCACAAAGTTTCTTTGACATCCTTCTTAATGTATCCTCAGCCCTCCTTCCTTTTTGTTTTGAAACTAGAGGCTCACCCATGGCCCTTCGGCCAGTGTTGAAGAATTGTTTTCTACAACACCGCAGTCTCAGGACACCTGGTTTTCTATATCATTGGACAGGAAATCCATATCCTTTAATGTTTTAGTGCTGTCTTTGCTTGGGAGTAATTTGTTACTAGTTTATAAAAAATAGCCAGATTATCTTAGAATAAACAATATGAACAGGCTATGAAGACAATAAGAATAATGAGCTGGAATCACACTAAGTGAAGCCCTCAGTGGAGTGGGGGCAGGGAGGAAGGGAGTGATGGTACCAACACTTGATGTATCCATACAAAGTTTCAAATTAAAAAATAAATATAATAAAAAAAGAATAATAAACTGGGGATTTAAAAAAGAAGCAATTGTCAAAACTCTGGAGGGGAAATTTAAGATCATTTTTTCAAGAAACATATAATGAATTAAAATTGGTTGATGTGCAAGTCACAGAAATAAGAATGCAGCATGGCTAGAACTCTACACGGCGTTAGAGGGAGAAAGGCTCGGTGCCAATACAGATGTATTTTTGAACATGCCATGTTTCTCAAAATAAGTTTCCTTACTTCTGTTCAAACACTAAAAGCCTCAGATTCCTGGGACAATCTGGTTGCCGACAGGCCGGGAGGAGGAAGACCGAGGTACACCTTTACTCTTCAGTGCCGACAGGATCAACCTAAGGATGGGGCTCTGGGGGCCCTTTCTCTCTGTGGATCTAGTTTTTCAGTGGCATTTTCATTCCCATCGAGGATGTACTTTGCAAAAGTTAAATGTGAAGAGGGAGCTCTCCTCCTCTTTTGCTAGAGAGAAGCTAATGCTGGGCTTTGTGAAGGAAGGTGCCCAGTGGTGGTGGGGCTGAGGCCTCACCTTAGCCAGTGGGAATAAGATACTGCTTTTGTCCTTCAACTTGGAGAGTTTGAGGGAAGATTTTGGAAATGTCCCTGGAAAGAACAGAAGGGAAGTGTGAGGTTTATTCTCAACTGTCAACTTGATTGGATCTAGAATCACCTTTGAGACAAATCTCTGGACATGTCTGTGAGGGAGTTTCTAGATTAGGATAACAGGTGGGAGGCCCCATCCTAACTGTGAGTGCCACCATTCCATGGGTGAGGACTCAGGCTGAACAAAAAGGAGAGAGCGAGTTGAGCATTGACGTTCATTGCCCTGTGCGTCCTGACTGTGGTGCAATGTGACCAGCTCTGCTTCATGCTCTTGCCACGGACTCCTGCCATGGACTGTACCTTCAAACTGTGAGCCCAAATAGGCCCCTCCTTCCTTAAGTTGCTTTTGTCAGGAATTTTTATTGCAGTAATGATAAAAGGAGGTGAAGTGGTTGCCTGTAATATCAATGCAGATGGTGCTAAAAATTCAATTTTGTGACAACCATGTGTCTGGCAACTGTTTGGAAAGGGTACCAAGTTCTGCAGCTTTGTTTCTAAGGAAGTGGGAATACTTTATCATCTCACATTGCAGAAAGGAGTTTAGTGAAAGAGCTTAAAGCTGGCACAGAAGGCGTGTTGGCTTAAATCTATCTTTCCCTTCCAGCACTGAAGACAAGATAGATGGAGCCATTGAAATACAGATTGAAAAATTCCATCTCTCATCTTAGAAATGAAAATTAGCTTAAAACAGATGTCAGTAAAACCGAGGTCAATAAAGCTAGCAATAAAACAAGAACAGTTATGCTCTTAGGGAAAAAAAGAGACAAATATGAATGAGCCACCAAAAGAAACCATGGAACTATTTACGAAGAAAGAAAGAACAGTCACACAGGAAAGAAATTATTCCTTTTAACTGATTATTAAACATTTTACTGAGTGTACACAGCTAAAAACAGAATTGATTAAGATTATATTAGCTTTTGATTTAAACAAGGCTCATGCATGTGTGTGCATTCACCATCCAGTCATTGAACGACTTAGGAACCAGTTCTTAGTGCTGAGCTGTGAGGGGGAGAGGGATGAGACCAGACTCTGTCCTGAACTTCCCAAGGCCATGGCGGGATCTCACTGGACCAGTTCCACACACAATAACTTTGATTACTACTGTTGCACGTTAGATCATAAAGATTATGGAAGATCTTACTCAGTCTGTCATCTGAATACCGGTTAAGTTAGCTCAGGTTCTCTAGAAGAAAAAGGTCTGAGGTTGAGAGAGAACTGGGTAACCAGTCAGGAGGAAGAGTCCAATGAGGGAACATGGGGCCTGCCTGCATCAGTGGAACCAGAGTTCTGTGTCTGATCCAGTCTACCCAATCAGCTCTCTCGCCTATTATTCCTGCCGCTGAGCCCAGACCAATCAGTGCTCTCTCAGACTCACCTGAGCCTAAAGGTGAAGCCTACCACAGTAAGGTTAGAAATAATTTCTTACCAGGTGGGCAAGGCCTCTTGGCTTTTCACCTCTCTTGAACTTCCAGGTCTCTGCTCTGGTAAGCCTCCCTTATGGGCTGAGATTGGGGACCCCAACTCCTACTCCCTTGTGGGCTCCCTATCCTCTCCTGCCTTCTAATGGCAGAAGATTTCTGTATTTTCTCCTCTTTTCCTTTTCTTTTGTAAAATATTTTATTTTTATCTTTTAAGAGAGAAAGAGGTAGATAGGGAGAGAATGGGTGCACCAGGGCCTCCAGCCACTGCAAATGAACTCCAGACGCATGCACCACCTTGTGTATTTGGCTTACATGGGTCCTGGGGAACTGAACTTGGGTCCTTTGGCTTTGCAGGCAAGCACCTTAACTGCTGATCCATCTCTCCAGCCCTCTCTTCCCTTTTCTTAAAAAATATTTTATTTATTTGCAAGAAGAGAGAAGAGAGAGAGAGAGAGAGAGAGAGAGAGGAATTGGATAGGATGGGCACTCCAGCCACTAAAAACGAACTCCATATGCATTCACCACTTTGTGCATCTGGCTTTAAGTGGGTACTAGGGAACTGAATGCAAGTGGGTAGGCTTTGCAGGTAAGTGCCTTAACTGTTGAGCCATCTCTCCAGCCCTCTCTTTCCTTTTCTTAATCTAATAAAGTCTCTCCCAAGTCTTACCCTATGGTCTATGGAATTAATTCTTTAAATTCATAAGACAAGGACCTGGGGTACCCTAAATTTTTGGTGCAATTGGTATTGGCAAGGAGACCAAAAAGTACCATACAAAGTGAAGCAGCTATAGTTGCCTTGGAAATTAGGTGGGGGAGGATGGGTAGGGGACATGAGCATAAGGTGCTGTGGTCCAAACTGAACAACAAAACAACCACCAAACAGAGGAGGCAGGTTGGCCAGGGTAAGTTGTCCAAGCTGGTCACAAGAGCTTAACATGCCTTAGACTATACATTGGGAGGGGTTCCCCCTCCTTCCTCTCATTGCACAACCCTCTGGGCTTTGTCACCGCTCCTTCCAGGGAACTGCATGGAGGGGAGGCTGGATGTCCAGCCTCAGCTGGAAGGGAAGTGAAAAGCCACAGTCTCCTAGGGTCCTGCTGGCTTAGATCTGACCAGGTGGAGCATCTGCAGCTTCTTCCTGGGCAGGAACAATGGGAGCCATCCCAAAGCCCAGCCTCCACTTGAGGAAGATTAGGGGAGTCAGGAGAGAAAGCAAGACCAGGTGAGGTGTCCTTGAGGACAGCAGGGCTGGGACAATTTGGTGAAGGTGCATTAGGAGTGGATTGTTACATTCATGGAGTAAAATGTACTGATCTTTGCATTTTGAGATATAAATCACGAACTATGATGAGTCATGTTTGCAAAGTCCCTACTCTCCTAGGCTTTCTTTATGTTTTTTTTTTTTAAGTTTTTATTGACAACTTCTATACTTATAGACAATAAACCATGACAATTCCCTTCCCTCTCGGCTTTCTTCATTCTTGCATTCTGTGAGCAGAGCACCTTTGTGAGATAAGAACTGCAGTATCTGGTAGACAACTGGCATGGGTAATTGATTCCAGGACAATTTAATATCAAGAAATACTTCTGGGCCAGGTGTCTGTAATCCAGCATTTCAGAGACTGAGGTAGGAGGATCGCCATGGCTTCAAAGCCAGCCTGAACTCTCTAAAGTAAGTTCCAGATCAACCTGGTCTAGAATGAGGCCTTGAGTTTAATCCCCAGTACTACACACATAACAATAATATTTAACAAATCTAAAAATATTTATGGGTATTTTTGACATTATAAGCACTATGAAAAGACATATTTATAAATCTGAAATCTTTCTTATTCCTCCCAGAGGAGGTACTCATACAAGGCCTCCCTCATGTGAATCTGTGTGGGTCCCATGGTTGTACATGTCTAACACACAGGTGCAGAAGCTGGGACTGAGGGCTCATAACCAAGCCAACAAGTGGCTAGTTGGCACTTAAACCACACCTACCAGCAGTTCTGCTCTGGGCTCACTCAACACTAGGGCAAGGCCCATATGCTGTGTGTGAACCTGGTGCATGCAGCAGCTGGGTTGTTCTCCCACCACCCATGTGATCTCTCTCAGATTGGGCTGGGGTTTAGGCTGTCTTTCTAGCTTGTCTGTGCCTCTACAGCTCACTTTGCAGGTTTTGACCAAAGCACTACAATTCTGACTGGACCTCTTTGATCCTGTCCCAACCTCAACTTTCACATTTGTGGGAAGGAGAGAAAGAAAGATGGCATTCCTTGGAAGAAGGCTGGTGGAGTCAGGTGTACTGGGCTGAGCTCCAAAGAAAACCAAGATGTGTGGGAACTGCTCTAATGGCTCCGACCCTGGGGAATGTGCACACAAAAGGCGCTGAGAAGCTGGTGGGATCGGGGCTTATTATCTGTTCACAGAAGTTCCAAAGCAAAGCTGTTGATTAGCGCATTTTTGCATTGCTTTGCTTGGGGAAAAAAAATGTTGCTTGAGAAAAAGAAAAAGAGAACAGATGTGAACCTGCTGCATTGAGAGCTTGTTTTTGGTCCAGTTAACTGGACAGCAATCCAGCTTGATTTCACTGCAGTGGCCAGGATTCCAGGATTGTCCAAAATCAAGCCAGTTGGATCTTCCTCATAGGCAAGAGGGCAGGTAGGTCTCTACCAGTTACTAGGGGCTGGAATTTCCCTGGAGGCAAATGGACTAGCTCCTAAAGTCTGTGGTAAGTCCTACACGTGTAGTGGGTTTGTGGAAAGAGGGGAGAAAAGAACCTGGGATTGATTCTGTGACTAACTAGTTCAAGCTGTACTACGAATGTTCACCTCTAGTGCTCACAACATGCTAATGAGGAAGTTATGACTACTCCAAGGTGTCTTAGCCCGAGGACATGAGAGACAGGAGCAGAGTACTGGTTAAGGTCTGAGCTTGTCATGTGCTGAATGATATTTCTTCAAAGGAGACAATCCTGTACCCAAGTTTTGAGATGCAGTGGTGTGCTGGGGCTGGCTCACACATACTTAATAGAGCCGATCATTGATATTCTAAGAACTTTGTGAACTGGCTGTAAAATGCAACCTTTATTTAAAATGAACATAAACTAGCTTTAAATTTGGCCAGCCAGGCCAAATGAGCCAATGGGTACAATAGTGGCATGTCTGTTATGGGGGAAACCAACTGATCTCTAATTGGACTGGAGGCCTGCTCCATGGGAGGGAATACATCCCTGATACTGAAAACCTACAACAGGGGTAGTCATGAGCCCTAGGGGTGTAATGTCTGCAGGTGTCTGACTAAATGTTTATACTATGCTCACCAAACTGCCCAGTAAGCACTTCTCTTAAAGTCCACACCCATGTATTAATGATACTCTCACTTTTGGTTAAAGAAGCTTCTCTTTTCAGATGGTGGTGACCTTGGGATGACTCAGAAGGCACCATGGTGCTGAGAAGAAGGGACAGAGGAGTGCTCAGCACTGAAATATCTCTAACACACCTTCCAAGGCTCAGAGTCCATTGTGGAAGAGGTGGTGGAAAGAATGTAAGAGCCAAAGGAAGAGCAGGACTCCTTACAACGTGCTCCTCCAGATACAAAATGGCCTAGATATCCATGACCTTGCAGTGCCTGACACTACCTACACAAGACCATCCTAATAGGAGGAAAAGATCATGACATAAAACTGAAAAGATATACTGATTGAGAGGGGGAGGGGATATGATGGAGAGTGAAGTTTCAAAGGGGAAAGTGGGGGGAGGGAAGTACCATGGGATATTGTCTACAATTAAGGAAGTTGCCAACAAAAAAAAAAAAAAAAAAAAAAACATAAACTGACAGTTAAAATAAAATTATGCCAAGAATAAGGAGGGCTAAAGGTGTGGCTCAGAGTGCTTGCCTCGCATGTGCAAGGTCCTGATTTGATGCCCCATGAAGAGAGAAAGCCCACAAAGTTGTGAATATTCAAAAGTCATCACTTCCTAATGCTGGTTATATATATATATATATTTTATTTTGGCATTGGGGGTTACTTACATCTGGGCTGTGTCTATACAGTGGAGACACTAGTGTGTATCTCTCCCAATTGAGTGATGTCACATACTGGTAACCTGCATTCAAATAAGACGGGAGGCCATTCGTCTGAAGCAGTTGTACCTACCTAAGTTCCTATATGCCAACAAGGCATTCTGTTCACTGTTCTTTTGCTGTATCTTGAAGTTCCTGCCAGGGCAGTCCAAAAAAGGCTATCGCTTCAACTTTCCCATCAACCTCTTCAGCCACAGCATCAAGCTGCTGGGGTTTGGTGCTACTAAGTTTGTGAGTTGTTGTTTGCTCAAATAATCTCTTTGAAATTTTAAGTTGCCTCTGTGTCTTTTTGTTTTAGAAGATAGGATCTTGCTATATGTAGCGCAGGCTTGCCTCACCCTCACTGGAGGTGGAACTGGAGGCACGAGTCACTGTATGTGGCCTCCTTTCTACGAGCCTTTTAACACTTGAAATCACCCATATGTTTCTATGTGGAAATGGGAAATGCTACAAATAAATGCTTAATGCTGGTTTTCTAGACCCAAGAGAGCAATGGAGATGATCACACTTGAATGTGTACTGTGTGTGTTGTCTGCAGCCAAGACTCTGCACACAGCATAAAAGTCAGAAGAAACATTCTTCCTATACTTGAAAATTATTACCTAATTCAGCACAGGAAACCACTCACTTCACTGATGAATGACATTCTTAATATGTGTTTATTGTTTCTCAGACAAAACTACACACAGCTGTTGAAAAGATAGTTGACCATGAATTGTAACTGTTTTTTAGGTTACAATTGGCTGTGGGCTTGTGAGCTGGACAAAAATCAATGAAAATGTTCTCTGAGAATGAAGTGACTGCATGGAATTTACAATATGAGTAGTGTGTAGTTATTTGTAAATTGGGTGCTACACGTCTTTTCTGTCACTTAAAATTTATAATAATCTGGTCCAGCCATTGTGGAAATTGGTGTGGAGATTCTCAAGACAGCTAAAAATAGATCTACCATATGACCCAGTTATACCACTCCTAGGCATATATCCTAAGAACTCTACTCATTGCTACAGAGATACTTGCTCATCCATGTATCTTGCTGCTCTATTCACAATAGCTAAGAAATGGAACCAACCTAGATGCCCTTTAACTGATGAATGGATAAGGAATGAAGATGTGGTATATTTACACATGGAGTTTTATTCAGTGGCAAAGAAAAATGCAAGTATGAAATTTGCAGGGAAATAGATGGATCTGAAAAAGATTATGAGGTAACCCAGGCTCATAAAGTCAACTGCTGCATGTTCCTTCTCATATGTGGATCCTAGCTTCAAATGTTTAGATTTGTATGTGAGTTGGAATAAGTCAGTAGTAGAGACCAGGAAGCTAGAAAGGGGCTGTGAGTGAGGGAGGAGAGGGGAGGGCTTAAGGGGGAGGGAAGAGTAGATATGCAAATAGATGGCAGAATACTGGGGAGAGGGATGGAGGAGGGAGTGGGAGGAGGGTTAATCAAAATTTAAGATTTATGAATAAGCCATATGAAAACCTACCTTTTTTTTTTTTTTTTTTGAGGTAGGGTCTCACTCTAGCCCAGGCTGGCCTCAAACTCATGGTGATCCTCCTACCTCTGCCTCCCAACTTCTGGGATTAAAGGCGTGTATCACCATGCTCAGTGAAACCTACCTCTTTGCTAGCTAATAATAAATGTTAAAAAAAAGAGTGAGTTTGGCATTAGTATCTTGTAGGGATGGTTAGTGTTGTGCCCAGAAGCCTATTGGGGGAGAAAAGTCATCAATGGTATTAACCAGTAGTGGACTCTGCAAGCTCTATGGCTGGCCAGCCAGTTATAGGGGAAACCAACTGCTCTCTGGAGTTGAGGCCCATTCCATGGGAGGGAATTCTTGCCTGGTAATGAAAACCTGGGGAGAGGGATTGAGAAGAGGAGTGGGTGGGAGTAGAGCTCATCAAAATTTAAGATTTATGAGTATGGAAACCTACCTCTGAAAAGCTTGGGCGGTCATAAGCCCTAGTGAGGAATTACTGCTGTTATCTGGCTAAATGGATTTATTATACCCACCAAATTGCCCTCTAAACACTCATGTTTATGCCCATATATTAATGATACTCTCACTTTTGTTTAGAGAAGTTGCTTTTTTCAGATGACTCCAAACTCACCAAAGTGTTGAGAGGTGATAGTGCCCCCAACAACACACCTTCTCCAGGAGGCTCCACTTCCCAAATTGCCACCCCTGAGACCTAACATTCAGAATACATGTGTTTATGGGGGACACCTGAATCAAACCACCACAGAAAGTGTGATGGAAATGTCTTGCTCACCAAAGTGGGTATTGTAGCCACCTTCTCCTTGCCAGTGTTTGGCACACTCTCCTGCTGCTGTTGTCCACTTAATACTGGCCAGGAGGTGATGTCCAGCTTCTGCTCATGCCATGTTTTCCCCTGCCATCATGAAGTTGCCTCTCCAGCCTGGAAGCCAAAATAAACAACTTCCCTCCCACCAGCTGCTTTTGGTCAGGTGCTTTCTGCCAGCAATGAGAAGCTGACTGCGACACCCTCCAAGGCTCAGGGACTATTGCCGAAAAGGTGGCAGAAAGAATGTAAGAGCCCAAGGAAGGGGAAGAGTGCTTATGGTCCTATTTTCGAAACACAAGGTGGGCCTTGCAGTGGCTGACGCTACTTACCTAAGACCTGCATAATAAGAGGAAAAAAGGATAATATCAAAATAGAAGAGAGACTAGTTGGAAAGAAGAAGGGTTTCAATGAAGCAGGGATTTGGAGGGGGGAAAAGGGAGAATAGTGGGAAGGAATTATGACCATGGTGTATTATTTATAATTATGGAAATTGTCAATAAAACGTTTAAAATAAACTTATGTGACACATTTCTCTGTCCATCAATATAAGCATATTTATAATGTCACTAAAGGCACTGACTATTAAACAGCACACAGAGCAGTATTAGGTTCAAGGTGGGAAAACAGATGTGATGGGATGCCTCATGCAATACTCAAATAAACTGATGTTTTAATTACCAGGCCAGTATTAAATTCAACTACAACTTATAAATAGGATAGAGCTAGGGCCAGCAAATGATGGCCACAGACACACTACATTTTTAAAATTTATTATTATTATTATTTTTTTTGCCAAGAACACAGCACACCATTCAGGTATATATTTTCTTTCATACTGTTATAGCAACATTAAGTGGTTGTCACAGAAACCAGAAGGCCTAGTATATTTACTATCTGCCTTTTAAAACAAAGTTTCCCAATTCCTGGCATACAGAGAAGTAAAAGAAGCCATCTGTCAATTGCTCAAGTTTGTCTAAAATATTTCATAAATATTTTTCTAATTTTAATATTACAGTATTTTCTTGCCAAGCATGGTTTTCTAATTTTACATGTATTCCTCTATCATAACAATGATTTTGTTTCCAGATGGCTAGAGAGTTGCCAATAGCTTTTGCTCAACACTTCATTTTTTAATTCATCAATTTGAGGCACTCTGAAGTCAGCCCTCAGTACCTGTGGGTTCTGAATCCATGGTTTTGACCAACTGTTAATCAAATATATTGCAAAACCATGTACACTTTCCCCCCAAACCGTACAACATAAAAATAATTTACAGAACATATACACTGTACTAGATATTATAAGCCACCTAAAGATGATTTAAAGTATACTTGAGAGTATGTAGAGGTTCTATGCAAATCCTACACAATTTTATATAAAGGATATGAAATTCAAGGATTTCAATATCCACAGGGTCCTGGAACCAGTCCCCCTCCGACAGTGAGGGACAACAGTACTTAGTATCTATGTGGCTTTAATTGTGGACTGCCTGCAAGGTTCATTTAGTTTATCTTTCTTATTCTAGTTAACAGTATGATGACATTTTCATTATTATGGCTAAATATATGCTTAATGTCCATATTTGATTATTTCAGTTTCTCTGGTTATTCTCTATGCTTATTCTTCCAGATAAGCTTTCAATCATTAGGTCAGGTTCATCTCATTACCTTGATTTCATTGTGATGTTGATGTTGAATGAACTGTATGAGTGTGACAGATCTACAACCCTAATAGAACCCAGTCCCATTTGAACATATCAAATACTTCAACTGAAAGATAAGGTGACCTAGCTCCAGATACACAGTCCTGATGCAGAAACACAAGAAATATGAAAAACCAAGGAAGACTTATGCTTATAAAAATATCATTTCAATAGTAATGGATTCTAATGAGAATGAGTTAGATGAAATTCCAAAAAATTAAAAATATCAGAATATTTAATGAAATCAGAGGACAGAAATGAATAAATACATAATAAATAAGTGAATAAATTCAAAGAGAATACAAATAAACAGCTGAATGAAATAAGAAAGTAGAGCTGGCACCAAATTGCCCTGTAACCACTTCTTTTGAAAAATATATTTTAGGGCTGGAAAGATGGCTTAGTGGTTAAGGTTCTTGCTTGTGAAGCCAAAGGACCCAGGTTTGATTCCCCAATACCTATATAAGCCAGATGGACAAGGTGGTGCCTGTGTCTGGAGTTCTTTGGAGCTAGAGACCTTGGCGCACCCATTCTTTCTCTCTATCTGCTAGAGACCTTGGTGCACCCATTCTTTCTCTCTCTCTATCTGCTAGAGACCTTGGCACACCCATTCTTTCTCTCTATCTACTAGAGACCTTGGCGCACCCATTCTTTCTCTCTCTCTATCTGCTTTCTCTCTCAAATAAATAAAAATATGTTTTAAAAAATAAATAAAATATATTTATCATTTGAGAGAAAGAGAGGAAGAAAGTGACAGAGAGAGAGAATGGGCGTGCCAGGGCTTCCAGCCATTGTAAATGAACTCCAGATGCATGTGCCACCTTGTGCATCTGGCCTACATGGGTCCTGGAGAATCGAACTGAGGGCCTTTGGCTTTGCAGGCAAGCGCCTTAACTGCTAAGCCATCTCTCCAGCCCCAGCCCACTTCTCTTAATGTTCATTCTTATATATTAATGCTACTCTCACTTTTGGTTAGAGAAGCTTCTTTTTTCATATGTTAGTGACCACTTGGGAAGACTTAAAAGTCACCATAGTGCTGAGAAGAAGTGACAGTGGAGTGTTCAGCACTGAGACATCTTTGTTACACCTTCCACAAGTCAGGGTCCATTGTGGAAGAGGTGGTGGAAAAAATGTAAGAGCCAAAGAAAGGGTAGAACTGCTTACAATGCAATCTTCCAGACACAAAATGATCTGGATATCCATGATCTTGTAGTGCCTGGCACTACCTACACAAGACCTTCATAATAGGAAGAAAAGATGATGGCATCAAAATTAAGCAGAGACTAATTGAGAGGGGAGTGAATACAATGGAGGTGATTTGTGAGGGAAAAAAAGGAAGGAAATTATCATGGCTTATTGTCTATAATTATAGAATCTGCAAATAAAAAAGTTAAAAAAAGGTTGGAGAGATGGTTTAGCAGTTAAGGCATTTGCCTGCAAAGCCAAAGAACCCAGGTTTGATTCCCCAGGACCCATGTAAGCCAGATGCACATGGTGCTACATGTGTCTGGAGTTCATCTGCAGTGGCTGAGGGCCCTGGCATGCCCATTCTTTCTCTCTCTCTCAAATAAAGTAAATAAATAAAGTACTGTTTTTTTTTTTTTTTTTTTTTAAAGAAAGTAGAGCTGGATGTAGTGTCACATGCTTTTAATCCTAACACTTGGGAGGTTGAAGTAGGAGGATTAGCCTGGGCCTACAGAGTGAGTTCCAGGTCAGCCAGGGCTAGAATGCCTGCCTCAAAAAAAAAAAAAAAAAAAAAAGGGAAGCCAATTCAGGATATGGAAGAAAATTTCAATGAAGAGATATTAAAATGGTGTCAGGCGTGGTGATGCATACCTTTAATCCCAGCACTTGGGAGGCTGAAGAAGGAGGACTGCTGTGAGTTTGAGGCCACCCTGAGAATTCCAGGTCAGCCTGGGCTAGAGTGAGACCCTACCTCAAAAACCATAAAAAAAAAAAAAAAAAAAAAAAAAATGAAAGTAAAGAAAAGAAAAATTGAAAGCATCAAATGAAAAACAGGAGGCAGAGGTAGGAGGATCACCGTGAGTTCGAGGCCACCCTGAGAATACAGAGTGAATTCAGATCAGCCTGAACTAGAGCAAGACCCTACCTTGAAAAATAAAACAAAACAACACACACACACACACACACACACACAAAAGAAAATGCACAAAAAGCACAAAAGAAATGAAAAACATAAGTTTAAAAAAACACTCATGGGTGCTTGCTTGCAAAGCCAAAGGACCCAGGTTTGATTTCCCAGGATCCATGTAAACCAGATGCACAAGGTGGTGCATGCCTCTGGAGTTCGTTTGCAGTGGCTAGAGGCCCTTGTGCATCCATTGTCTCTCTCTCTGTCAAATAAATATAAAAAATTAAAACCACTCATGGCTTAGCAATTAAGGTGGTTGCTAGGTTCAATTCTCTATTACCCATGTTAACCAGATGCACAAGGTGGCAAGTGGCATGTGTGTCTGGAGTTCATTTGCAGTGGCTGGAGGCCCTGGTGCACCCATTCTCTCTCTTTCTCTGTCTCTCCCTCTGATAAATAAAGCAATAAATAGAAAGCCTCACTAAAAGAAAGAGCAAGTGGAAGATGGGATATCAGGTCTTAAAGACAAGGTAGATTAATTGGAACAGATCATAACAAAGATAAAATAATAAGAAAGCACAAACATAACATAAAGGATCTATGGGCACCATTAAAAGATCAAATTTACAAATCTTAGGCACAGAAGGAGGAGAAAATGCAAGCTAAATGTGTAGATAATATGTTCAATCAAATCACAGCAGAAAACTTCCCAGATCTAAGGAAAAAGAAGGCCATTCAGATAAGGGAGTTATTCAGAATACCAAACAGAAAAGAGAAGGACATCCTTGTGGTTTGAATGAAATTATATACATAGGCTTATGTGTTTTTAACACTTGGTCCCCAGCTGGTGGCAATTTAGGAAAGTTGTGGAGCGTTTGGGAGGTAGAGCCTTGCTGGAGAAAGGGGTGTCATTAGGGGCAGAGCTTGAGGAGTCCATGTTACTGTGAGTTCAGAGGTAGCTCACTCTCTACTGAGTCCCTATTGCTGCTGTGATGAGATGTGATGCCCAGCTGTCTGCTTTGCCATGCTTTCCCTGGCATCATGAAACTTACCCTTGAAACTGTAAGCCAAAATAAACCTTTTCCTCCCACCAGCTGCCTCTGGTCAGGTGTTTTGTTCCAACAAGAAGGCTAACTGCTACACTCCTATGTCATATTATAGTAAAAACACTAAGATTGCAGAATAAAGGAAATATATTTACAAGCTGCAAGAGGGAAGCACCAAGTCATATATAAAGGCAAATTCATCAGATACCAGCAGATTTATGAACAGAGACTCTAAGCCAGGAGGGCATGGACTACTCCCAACTCCAAAAGACAATGCTTGCTCACCAAGAT